>CM038222.1:96687338-98106988 GCA_021442155.1 Cymbidium sinense
ATAGAGAATCATGAGCTACATAATTTTCATTCTTCAACAAACTGAATCTTAGTGACAATTTGGAAGTATAGCTATTGATTATGTGATAGCCCATTCTCTCAAAGGTGGCTCTGGATGTAATAAGCAGGCAATGGAAGGAAGTCATTGCAAGATTTACTTCTTATCTAAGTTTCTCATTGATCTTGTAAAACCTCACAAAATCCTTCCCAAGGGAAAGGTCATCTATGATGTTGTCTTATGCCTTTGTCTCCTATCACCAAAATGAAATATCTACTCTCTGCTTGACATTTGAGATAGCCCCTATAAAGAGAACTTTATCCTCTTCATTCTCTTTTACATTTAAGAGAGCCCATGATCGATTGAGTTAACAACAAATTGCTAACTTAATTTAATTGCTATTATGAACCTAGCACAACTTGATTAAAATCCAAACTGAATTTCAAAAAGTGCTAATAATATTCAAGGATAGCTTCTTAGATTTCTTATTTTTCTTAAAATATATTAAAAATATTTTTTGCAAACAATTTTTATTTCATTATGAACTAAAATCTTACTTGATTTAAAAGAAAGAAAGCAAAAAAATCTACTTGATGAATGTAATTGCATATATTAGCATTGAGAGTACTAAGCATCTATAATAAGAATGCAAAAAATTAAAAAATATAATTAAATTCGTAACATGCCAAAAAAATAATTCAACTTAAATCACTTTTTTATCAAATAAGCTTATGCAAAAGAATATTCAAGCTTGTGTACCTCTTAGATTCCAATAGCTACAATTGCAAGAGAGTAATGAGAGTGTTGGGCATTGCTTAAGTTACTTGCCTTCATTGTCTATCATCTCATATTCTACTTAAAACCTCTAGCTATTTAGTGATGGACTTCTTTGCTTCTTCCTTTTATGTTTCCAAATGACTATAATAATTGGAGAGAGGTGCAAGAGAAGGAAGATAGCCTAAGATGGAAAGTTCGTGAGACAGAGTTAGAGGCAAGGCTTATAATAAGATCAAGGTTGTAGTTTAATTTATTTAATAGTTTTAAGTGTTAGATAAGTAATTAAGAAATTTTAGGTGTTAGGCCTACAAATGATGAAGAATTAAAAACCACCTTTAAAAAATCATCATTTTTTAAATAAAAGTAAAAAATCAATATAATTGATAGTTCAATTGTTGACAATAGGCTAACAAAGTTGATTGTTGATGTTTTGACCATCAACAATGATAAAATATTTTTTTAATATATGTTGCCCCAAAAATAATAAATACACTGTAGTAAATGAAATGTACTTTTTATATTTAAATTTAGGTACTTAATGTTGAAAATATTATTACATAAAAAAGAGTTTATTAAATGAATTTTTGGTAATCATCTTACAAATATTAATATATATTGAGAATATTCTAGGTTGTTAAATATAAGTATTTATTATTTAGTGTTTGCTTATTTATAATTATTTTTTATCTTTTAAATTTTTAAATTACATGATATTTATTAAATAATAGGTTTAATTAACAGAAAAGTTGGCACTTTAAGTTTTATTTAATTTTATGCATAGTATTATTATTTTTCTAATTTTGAAGATAATTTTAAATTAAAAAAATATTTTCCATTTTACTAGGAAATCAAAGAAATCATAATCTAAAAATTTTATTGAGTACATAGTAACTATATACTTACAATAATATATTTAAATTACATTTTTCAAATAAGAAACAATTTATAATTGCTTCACAATATTTACAAAAGATCACCGTGACTTTAAAATTAAAATTAATGTTTCAGTGTTACTAATAATTTATAAATATTAATAAGAGCTTTATATTATTTAAATATGAGATTCACTTTGGCCAAACTTTTCTAAGAGAATTTAAGATAAATAGCAAATATGATACCACATTAAAATTACATTTGCTAAAACTAAAGTCCAACACATCTCAAATATCAATGAAAAATATGAAAAAAAAATATCATATAATATATGTGTATGTCCTTCTATTACATCCTACAACATTGTTTAGGACGTATTGCTCCACTTCTTGCACTATAGTAATCTAGAGCACATCGTGGTATATACCAAAAGTGTTGGTGTTGTTCCACTAAATGCTCAGGCACATCTTCATTTTCTATTGGTATGGACTATTGCATAGGATATGACATAAACTGGTGCCCTTGTGGTATTGAACTGATAGTAGGTGGCCAAAACTGCTGCTCATGAGAAGGTGCTATGGTAATGGGTATCCATAACTATGACTCGTACTATGATGTAGAAGGACCGCTACCTAGTGTTACCCAAAAATGGTCTTAGTCTAAAAAATGTTGAAGGGATAAATAATGATTGTCCATAGATGCTCCCTTCTAGTCTTCCCCACTACAAATGTGTGGTGGACATGTATGATAAGTCGGTGAGGAGATGGGGTGGGGGCGACAGGGGGTACGTGGGTTGGAGACATGTACTTCAATAATTCAGAAGTAATATTTATAGATGATTAGGGATCCATATAATTCGATAGTGGAACTCCTACATCCTCAACTATAGTGTCCTCTCTTTATAAAGTATGTAAGAAGTGCATAGACTATCGCGTTTGGTTGCATAGCTCCTCTAGCTTATCAATCACTAGATGTCTTGGACTAGCATCATGACAACTCAAAACATGGTCGAAACAAATCCTATATCTCCATAATAAACTCATGTTATAAAATTAGATTAGATTCAAAATAAGAAGTTATTAAAATGTAGACTAAGCAAGTTTTAGTGCAAAAATTAAGACAAACAATGGCTTGTTTGGCAATGGACCTTATGTAATATTTGTCTAGAAGATGTTTGGGAGATTTTAAGTATGTATAATGTGGCCCTTAATTGATATATTGCATGTATAGTGATATTGCTCTCTCAATATTATGGTGCTCAAAATATGATGCGAGGATACGATGTAGATCTTAGCCGGTACTTATTTGGATGGTCGAGTATAACATATAGGAATGAAACTCCATCTCAAAATATAGAAGAATCAACTCCTACCTAACCTGGATGTCATATGATTGAATTTAGTTTAGACTTGGTTGCAAGTTCCCTATAGGAGAAATTTTACATAGTTAATTACATCTTAAAAGGAGAATTTTTTTAAGAAAACTCTCAATTAAAGATGATAGCTAATATCATTATGGATTTCAAAATTGAAAATCAAGGATTGATAATTTGGATATCAAATGGAAACGCTCAATCAAGAAGAGTTCTTCTTGGATTCCAAATTGGAAGAAGTAGTGATTGCTTAGATATTGAGAAATCAATAAGCATTCAAGCATATCTTATAGTTGGGCTTTATAATTTTGAGATTAAGAGTTATAATAACTTTTAAACAAACATTTCATTAAAATGCTAGGCCTTATGTCTCGACAGCATAAGATTGTAAGAGGTGAGGACTTATACCTATAGCAAATGAGAAACATATAGCCTTAGAACCTATGACTAAATACGCTTCAGTACAAGTTAGAAGCTTGACCAAATCTAATAAAAAAAATTAAAACATATTGGTTCGCTTCCACTATGGAGAATGAGCCTATCCCAACCCTTCTAGACTTTTAACCTTCTTGGAAGGGCTATGAGCTAACACCATGTTTTAAAATTATGTTGTAGAGTCTTAGGTAATACAAGGTTGTTGTCATGTTATTTATTAAGAATGGAATTTAAGAAGTTGAACTCACTCCTTAAACTCTAGGATCATGATTGGTATAAGAATATTCCTATGTAATGTAATAAAATTTTAGTTTCTAAGTGTTGAGTTCATGAGCCCCATCTCATTTGACATTAATTTTGATGATAACAAATGCATGTTCAAATGCTACTAATCAATTAAATTCAAGTGTGCAGGAAAAATTCTTCAACTACTAATTCTTAAATTATATCGAATTATTAAAGGTATTCGACATGGACTGCATGGAAATTTTTTAAAGAATTACTATATTAAGATAAATGAAAAGCTTACTAAATTAAAAGAAATGATTCATTTATTTTTAGATTCATCATTCTTAAATTATTTATATTTTTCCAAATTATAATTATTCATTAAGTTATTCATTTTGGATAGTATGAACTAAATGCATGAAATAAGTTCCATTAAATGTGTGTTCAAGCAAGATAAAATATGTTTAAACTTTAATAAATCATTTTCATGCATTCATAATATCTATTCATTTTTTTAGTACATGAAAATTGACTGATCCTAAAATTATCCTTTTTCCTCTTATTCTCTCTCCTATTATTTTTTCTTTTCTCTCGTATTATCATTTCAACTTAACATTGTTTTGGATACATTTTTTAATGCATTTTGTGTAATAAAATGTGTGAAGTTCATTCAAAATATTTTTATATTATATTCTCTCATTTTTCATATTTTAAAATTTTATTTATTTAAAGTTTTGAATTTGAATTATTTTTAATTATTCTTTAATTCAAACTTCTTTATGCATGCATATACTTGCCAAATCAAATCAAATTTTTTAAGAATTATATCGAACATACCAAGCATGATTAATTATGATTATTTAGAGCCTAATTAATTTATTATAAATTATTTTAAATTTAAATTCAAATCAGCCTCTTTTTCAAAATAATTCCTTATTTTAATTTGATCTATTTTAGGAAAGTTTTAGGGGGGCGTACACTTTGCTTTAAATTTAAGAAATTTATATATTATTTAAACATTCAATAAGTAAATAATACAATCAGCCTTGATCTAAATTGATTCATGCATTATTTTGAGAATTTCCTATTTTGGGAAACCCCTTTGGCCAAAATTATTGAAGTGATTTTTAATGGATTTATTTTATTCAAAACTCCATCTTTCATGTTAAAATCTCATTGGCCGAATTTTCTATGGGATCTCCTCTATCTTTGGCCATAAATCACATAGCAAACATTCTATTTTGGGTTGAAACAATTTGGTAAAGGAGCCTATTGAAGATCTCCTTGGACGATCTTTATTCCTTTGAATTTGAAATTCAAATTGATGTCAAATCAATTTTTCTCTCCTTGGATCAGTTTTTGGCTGTCCATAGACTCGTTTCTAATATATTTAAGAGTCTTATTTCAACTTAAAAAAGGTTCCAAAAAGCTGAAATTCTCTCATGCTCTCTTGCTCATCCTCTCCACCTTGGTCGATCCTTGCTAAAGAAAATATTTGGAGATTTTTGGTGATTCAAGTGCAAGAATTCCTCATCATTCTTCTCTTTCCCTTGGACATTTGTTTGTCTGAAGATTGATTGGGAAAAGTGAAGGTTTGGTGTGTTTCCACCCTTGGCCGTAAGCATCATAGCATTGGTCTTGAATTTCTAAGGTGTTAAGTTCGTATACTTCTTTTATTTCTTCTTGGCTTTGAAGTTTACAAAGTTATTTAAATTATCTTGTGTTCATTCACCTAATAAACTTTAGAATTTGTTTGGCCAAGAACAAACATAAGAAGATCAATTGTTTTTGACTTAACTACTTGATAATCCTTTGATTTCTTGTTTGGCCTAAAGCTAACATAAGGAGATCAATTCTGCCAATATACTCGAGTCCGATGCGTTGCAGTCTACATTGCTTTCTTCCTCCCATTCTCTCTCTAAACAAGAAGAAAGGTTATTATTCTCCTTGCTGGTCCTTGCATTCAGCTGCCATCCTCTAGCTGCTGTCAAGTGAGGCTTATCATAGGATTTACCAACAACAGCCCCTCACAGATATATTACATCTCTCTCTTGCTTTGTCTTTTCAATCAGAGCTCATAAACTATTGTAGTGAGCTATTATAAGTTAGTTTTTATTTGTTTGTGTGATTGACATAGACCTTCTATGGTAAGGAGCATGCTTGTGTGCACCACCCTCAAAATCAAGAAATTATTACATGTACAGTTAGCTACATTTGGATTTTTACTATGTACTGGTGTACACAGTGTATACATCAATTTTTCTTTTTGTTTTCTTGAGGTTTAGAGGAAATTTTAAACACTTTCAACCTCTGTTCACAATGTGTGTACATAAGTATTTTAAGTACAATTAAAATAAACAAAATTAGCAAAAAAAAATTAGCTATTTTTAAATTTTTTTAATTGCGCTTAAAATAATTATATACACAAACTATGTACAGGTGCTCAAAGTGTTTAGAAAAATCCCTAAACTTTAAAAAAAACTGGTGTACACATACTTTGTACACCAGTACACAATGAATTTTCATATGTAGCTCTAAGTTCGGATTTCACATGTAATAATCTCTCCTCAAAATCATTCCATTGCTTATGCACTCCTTTATGCCGACAAGATTTAGGAGTTATTTTTAATGCAACTATGCTTATAAGTTTTTTTATTATAGATGTTCATCATAATTTTTTTATAAAATTAATTGATATAATAATCAAATCTCATTTTTACAAAACAAAATATATAATAAATGCATCAAGATGAATAATATACTTTTATTGATTTTAAATGATTATCTTTTTTTTGTTGAAATTAAGATATAAAAAAATCAATATCATGTAATTTGATAATCATATTAAGTATTCTGCTTATCAAATATATTTCGATTAAATTATTATTATATTTAAATTAATTTATTTTTATTAGAACCTAAGTATGATCTTAACATTAAATAGAAATATGAGATAATTTTAGTTAAATATATGTAGTATTTTTAGTGATTCCATACATCCTATCTTGCATTATGGATCCTCATCATGCATTAATATTTATCTTTTAATATTTAGATAATTTATAAGCTATCATATGCTAATCCTAAAAGCGAAGATTCATTTGTGTATGAAAATAAATCTAAATGTAACCCATCATTGCTATTTAAAATATGCATTTATTAACATGCATAATTTTATATGTCTATTTATTATTCATCACTTAAAATTATGTTGCATGTTGTAAAATTAGTAATACCTAAAACTATCCTATATTCTATATATCTTTGTATTGTTATATAATAATTATTCATGTGGAGGTAATATTATGTGCTAATATTGGTTGATTGTTTATTTTAAGAAATGAAAGATAGTGAATATTTATGTTGATTAGCAAGGGGGTTATACAAGAATCGAAAATGGACATTGAGATTAGTTCATAGATGGTGTTGATGATGGAGTATTGGTTGATGTTCTACATTGGGTTATTTATAGACATCATTATTGGTCAACAACCCTCATTAAGCTATGGGAGATAAAGTTATAAATTATGTTAATCTAATAATATTGTCCACCTCTAGTTCCCTTAAATATATAGAAATAAAGTTTGTTTATACATTTTTGGAGGGAAAATATCAATCACTTCTACAATAAATCAAGACACTCCATCAATGATTAAAATTGATCCCCTTTAATCATTTAAAATTTTTTTTGGATATCCCAATACATTAAAATTTATGAATTAGCTTATTTTAGTTTGGCTAGAGTTAAATTGTTAAGACTATTATTTTGTTGTAAACACACAGAATCTAGTTGATATTTGGTACTATCTAAAATATTTTAAATTATACTTCTAAGTACTTGATTTAGACCTATTTAAATTCAAATCTTATTGTTCTTAGTATCATTAGGTTCATCTCACAGAACATCATTATTTCAATTATAGGTTTACTAAAAGAGAAGTTCTATTAATCCCATAATTAATTAGTCTATTTTTAATGATATTTTAATTACTTGATTTAGAACCTAAAAAATTTTCAATTAAGTTTCTCAATTGTTAACTTAGGCTCATTTGGACATTAACTACTTATATTTTGTATTGGTGTGCACATTTCATTAAACTACATTATCTTGATTGCATGTTTGACTAAAAAATATGATCTTAAAATCTATCTCTAAAATTTTTAGGTTAAATAAATATTATAATGCTTATAATTTATAAAGTTATCAAAATTTATTTTTAATCAAATATTTTTTTAGCATGATAATGATTGAGGAATTATTCAATTTTAGAACTTTTATAACTTTTAGACCTTTATGAACTATACTTGCATTGATTAAAAATATATAACTTAAGACTCAAAAATAGGCAAACATTGCTTTGCAAATTATCATATTATATGTTAGTTTCCCAAAAAATAATTATAAATTATTTAAGTTATTTAAACAAATTAATTTATCAAAACATAATTTTCATCTTCTAGTAAAAAATATAAAAATAAATTTCTTAGAAAGAAATAATTATTAAAATATTAAGAGTCGTGGTATAATATAATTACATTATTAACAATATGAAATGAAATTTTATAAGATTTTATTCAAAGTTGGTTATTTATTTATTTAATTGATTAAATTTTGTTGTAATAAAATTTTAATTAAGTCAAAATAGCTAGCAATATGTGGGAGCCAAACAATATGACCATATATCTTTATTCAAAAATATTAAAATATCTATTAATTTTTTATCAAAATTAACCCTTCTTCATAAAATATTATTTTTTAAGTTCAAACATCACAAAAAATATAAATGAAGCATGGAAAGAAAAAAAAAAAAAGAATTGCAATGAAAGTTTGTTGAGATTAAACATCATATCAATAAGATTATTAGCATGCCTAAGAGATGAAAAGCTCATGTTATGTACTCGTTGGGGGTAGCTGTTGATGGGATTGATTACATTTGAAGGAGAAGATGAGTTCATCATGGGAGTTCATTGTGAGCAAATATTAATGAGAAGATTGATGAAATGTGAAGAAGAATTTTACTCAAGTTCATTTAATTATGAAACTAAATGATAAAAAAATGAGTATTCAAGTGTTGGCTTAGTTATTTTTACAACAACAAATAGACATTATTTTTGCACTTTTTTTATTATTGAATAATAGATATATGGATTTACTTTCAAACATGACCTCTTATAACACTTTATGTATGATAAGTTTCATCAACTCACAAATAAATAATTCTCTTGAAGTAAAAAATGAGTGCTTTATTTTTTAAATAAAAAATTAAAAAAATAATATCATTTCAATTATAATATTTTATTCTAACAAAAAATTTGCTACCATAAAAACATATCTTGTGTAACTCAATTTTCTTCTAATGTCTCATGCAATCTACGTCGATGATTTTAAACATACTTGAGCTTCTAGTCTTCACATTCCTTAAAAATAAAAATAATGTATTTTTCTATTTGAAGATTTATCATATTTATTAATTCTTAATATTATTTCATTAATTCAAATAAATAAATAAATAATGAAAAATGAACGCAGGGTCCCTCACCGGTTCCCTCTCGTTCCCCCCGTCTCCGTCTCCTTCATTCACAACCGTTCCCTTGTCTTCTCCTCCTCTACTTCGCCTCTTTCTTCGGCTTCCTTCCCCCTCTCTTGTTCGATTTCACCCTTTGAAACCTCAAGCAAGACCCACTCTCGGCCGCTTCCGGATCCCAAAAACCGAAATTCGTCCGCTCCCTCTTCGGCTTGGCTCCCAATTCCTTCAAACCAGTTCCGCTCCTGCAATTCTTGTGAGATTCAAGCTCTCATCTTCTTCTAGACTCCATCTTGCTGCAGCAGAAGTTTGGGATTTAATATAATTAATAGATTTGGCGAGTTCAAGCTCTGTCGGTCGCATCGATCCTCAGCTCGTCTTCTCCCATAGATTCTCCGAGGGCTTTCTCCTACAGTGAAAGAGATGTTGCGATATATGCTCTAGACGTTGGAGCTTGTGCAGGAGATGCGGTCGACGAGAAGGAGCTCAAGTACGTTTACCATTAGGATGATATTCCTGGTTTGGAGTTTGATCCTAAACTACTATTGCATGGCCAGCAATACATAGAAATCTACAAGCCTTTTCCCTCAAGTTGTTTTGTTAAGAATAAAGTAACTGTTGCTGGCTTGCATGATAAAGGAAAAGCGGCTATTATTGAAATTGAAACCACCAGTTATATGGTGAAGCTCTCTGCATGACAGAAGCACCATTTACCTGCGCGGAGCTGGTGGCTTCTCAAAGTCCTCAAAGCCATATTCTTATGCATATTATCCAGCGGGACACGTTTCTTCTGTTTCAGTTCCCAAACATAAACCTTCTGTGATATATGAGGATCAGACCCAGCAATTTCAGGCTTTGCTATATAGACTTTCTGGTGATTACAATCCTTTGCACTCTGATCCTATGGTTGCAAGAATTGCTGGGTGATCAAAAATCTTATTAAGCTCAACAGGGCATAATAGATTTGAAGACCTCATTAATGCTCAATAGAGCAGTGAAGCGTGAAAGCTAGTGGTATCGTAATATCTGTCTATATTTAATCTGAAGCAAAAAAAAAGTTCGATGCAGCGTCTTCCTGCGGGGCGGTCGAATACAACCGAAATTTAGATTGGATTTTGGACTTTAAAAAAAAAAGAGCTTGAATGTGTATATATTGCATTGTATTGGTTTTCTTTGCGGGTTTGAAAGTATAAATCAGCGAGTGACGAGATGAAAATCGGCAGTCTTCAAAACACCAATCGTCCTTCATCGGGGTGTGGCAGGTAAAATTGTTGATGTAACCCGTCATAGGAATGACGTCAGAATCGTCAATCTCGCGAAATTTGGACTAAAATTCGAGACTTAAATAAATTTAAATAGAAATTATTTAAACTCAAATTAAATATAAAAAAGAGATTAATAATAAATATGAAAATGAACATTAAATCAAAGAGAAATAGAAGTATAGCACTTAAAGGAAAAAAAAACTTTTGAAGAGTAAAACACTTACTTCAATTGCAAGCAAATTTCCTTCCTTGTTTCAAAATCCCTAAAGACTACAAAACATTTTCAAGCAAATGACATGGAATGTAAGGCCCTCCCTTAGCCTTATTTATATTAATGGAAAGAATCAATGTGGGACCCATTCTTGCTAAAACAATTCCATGGTATAAACTGAGGTCACTTTCTTTCAAATTCCTCAAAATTAAATAAGCCTTAATTGAAACTTGAGAAAGCTAATACTAAACTCACAATGATAAATTTGAAGTCTAGTTATTAAATAAATATGAAATTTGATGTGGAGTTAAGGATAAATCCATATTGGATTTGAAGTCCTTCTATGTGAATAAAGCTTCTCTTTGAATATTCAAGGTGTTAAATTCATAAACAAGTAATCAATATGAACAATATTAATTGAACACTTGAATAATAACATTTAATGTCAAATGAAATAAAGATTTTAATTGAATATCAAATGACCAATGATTTGTGGTAAATCTAAATGTTCAATTCTAAATTGAGAATAAAGTGTGCAAGTAATTTGGTAGCTTTCTAATAAGCACAAATTCAATTGGGCAACTCATGATCAACCATGAATATAGCATTTGGGAGAACCATTTGAATCTTTCATTTAAAATTAAATTTGAAATACAATGAGACTAGTGATATATTTAAGTTTTTATCTTCAAAAAATTAATAGGATTCAAATGAAATTCATAAGAAGACTTACACCGATGGTTTACACTGTATCTAATTCAATTAACGGTGAAGTTGATATATATGGTACATCTAATGGATAAGAATCACAAAAAGAGAGTTTTAAAAAATAAAATTCATAGTACATTTTAATTAAGAAGTACGAACAAAGATTTTTGGTAAACCCAAATAGCTTGTTAACCAACATAAGAATGAGTTATGCTTTGACTCGTATTGAACAAGTTAAAATAGGTGAAGCGGCTTAAGTAAATCTCACAAATATTTAATTGCTCACTAATGAGCTTAGATCAACTATTCAAGTTTAGAGATTCAACAAATAAGTTTAAGGCAAGCAAAGATACAATATCTTAAGTACAAATGTAAATCTAATTCTACTCGACAGAATGCCACCAGATCTATAACTCTTCGTACAAGCAGACAGAAGGCGATATTGAATTAAATTCTCCATGAGTTATGGAGTTCTCTTCAATCCAAAAATTAAAAAATTTCATTTTAATTATGATTTTCAAAATCAATGATTTCATTAATTAGATGAAATTATCTAAGCTATAAATGCTTACATGTGCTCATATATGAAAATTTAGGGTGCAAATTTTAATGTCTGAAAAGGCTGCACAGGCTAAGTTAAAATTAAATGAAAATATGAAATTAATCTCATGATTTAGAAATAAAATTATCTGATTGCTAAATATCCGCATGGGCCCCGTCGCTACATTGAATGCTTAAACTTAGTGTCTGAGGATACGGCGGGTTGATTCCCGATTCGGTCTTAGGACTAGGTTCGAGTTAACTAAACCTAAAAATCTAATTATTATAAGAATTTTAACTTATTAAAATATCTGAGAAGTTAATTCTGTCATATGACAGTAGATCTGATCCTCTATTATTAAACTAATAGAGTTAACAGGATTTGAAATAATACATCCTCCTCGATGATAGTTATGTTGAATGGAGATTTCAACCGGAGGGGATACTTATCATCAAAATATGGTTTCAAGCTCAAATTGAATTAATCAAAATCAAGTATCAATACAAATATAAAATCAGATAAATTATTGAGTGTTAAATGCTTAAATGAAATTCAATCCTTAAATACTTAAAGCAAACTCTATTCAATCCACCTTCCATAATAGTTTGTTGAAGATGACAAATTAGAAAACTCTAGCTTACAAAGGAGCTAATGTCAAATCAATTGTATTTATATATTCACTTCCAATCAATCTCATGCTAGCAAGGACGTAACATGTGTCCTCTCAGAGCGCGTTTTAAGAAGCTCCACATATGATAATGAGAGTCCTCTGACGGTTTTCGCCAAATGGTACCATTATATTACAATCATGACTGTTGCCCGTATGCTTCTCAATGGCTCTATACCTTGAGATGTGAATCATATGATACACCTTATAAGGCAAAAATTTCTCTGTCAGCTAAGTTAGACTTAAGGTTATCTCCTTAGACAAACACCACCCTAGGCCTACAAGGATTTCTTAAATGACATAACCCATATGTTGTTGACAAGAATCCTTCGGTCAAGTTGAGTCGACTACCTCCTCTGACTAAGTAAACTAGGGACCATGATAACCCGGGATGACGGAACCATGGGATCTTGATCGGGCACATCATCATTCCCCCAACCATTCATTTTAAGCTAAAATGATGAATTTCATAAATCCTAAATTTTAAACTCCACATGTTACTACTATACGCTACGCATTAAGCGATTTAATGACTAGCCTTAATCAAAAGTTCTTTCTCAGCATTGAGAGGGATAATTAACTATAAGTGTATGTGCCTATAGAAAACCAGGAACCAGATCTATAGTCCTCACAAAATGATGATGAAATCTTTGGGTAGTGTCTTATCTACTATTTCATCTACCTTCTGAAAATTACACCGACACATAAATCAAATTATCTTAATCGAGAGGTCGGTGGCAAATTTTCGGAGCCCACAGATTTATGGAGACTCTGCTGGGGATAGGTTTCTCTTTTCATCTTCGGTTAGTCGAATATGAGCAATAGCAATAGTGGAGTACAATAAAAAAATTTTGAAATTAAAAAAAGGTGAACCAATTATCAATGAAATTAAATCTAAGCTAATCATATTCTTATGCCTAATTTATTTTCTCTTTATTAGTGTATCTTTATAGCATACCGTTCATCATGCAACTAGGTCGTGAAGCCAATATTCGTTTGGCTAATGTTTTAATCAATACCGGGGATGCTAGAGCTACCATCTAATTTGGTAGTGTAAACTTTCCAGCAATCGCTGTTGTAAATAATCCTCTTCTTGAAGCACCTATATAATGTACACACCAACCTGTGCAGGGGAGGAGGATAACTGGAATGGTCACTACTACTATTGAAGTTTCTCAAAAGAGAACCTAAGTATTCAAAATATTGGGTCATTCTGAGGTGCTAGTCATGAAAAGAACCGTCATTGGGCAGAAAGTTTCAGTCAGGCCTATGAATGTGACCACTCTGCTAGTTGAACCTTTTGATGTTGAAGCTTTCTTATCTAGGGGAAAACTACCTAGAAGGCAGAGGAGAAGAAAAAATGCTGAATTGTGTGCTTAACAGCCATTGTTCAAGTAGAAAAATATACAACCAGCTGTAGAAGCGAATGTTCCAACACCCTTTGACTAAAGTAATATAGAGTGTTCTCCTTTTCCCTGGTCATTGTGTTGCGCCAACAGAGCATGTAGAGATTCTTCTAGTGTTGTTGTGTACAAGAGGAGAGGTCTTCCTGGGATTGGTGTTGTGAGAATAGGCCGATACAATAGATATTTCTTGATACTAGCAAAAGCCTCTCGACATTCTTTTTCCTATTTGAAAGGAGTATCCTTTTACATCAGCTTCTTCCTCTTGGGCATGGATCTCTGATGGATACCTCCAATAAACTTTTGGCTCAAAGTGTAGAATATGCATTTCTTCAATCAGATGACTGCGATAGAAGCTGACCTCCTCTCGACGATATGGAGCTGGTCGGTGATGGGATCCCTTGGATGACTTTCCAAGGTGTCGATCGTCAGAAATCTCATAACATATGACCTTTTTCTTAGGTACATATTCTTGATGAGTTTTATTATGGCAGATCTCTAGGAGTACAGTCCAGATGTCACGTCATTGTCTTTTTGTAAGACAGTTTTACTTTGAGTCTTTTGCCTCTAAATTTGTTTACCTTTTTGTCAGGGCCTTTCAACGGCGGATTCTTGGACTTGTGGTCCAAGTGTCACGCCTCGATGCTCACCGTGCAGGACTTGAATTGGTTAACATCTTATTGGGGTTGTAGGAGGAGGTCTCTTTGGAGGAGCAACTCTGGCTTCCCTGATGATAAGACCTTCATATTTTCTTTTAAGTGAAATGCAATACTTTTCAATCGAGAAGCATTATTTGGCTCTAATTTTTGTGGTCCAAAAGCTTCATCATTACATGATATCTCATAAAATTACTCTCATCTCAAAGATCTATCCGCTGAAGTTCTTGATGGAAAAATAAGCCTTGACATGTCGCTTGACATGATGGGCTGTTCTTCTACTATAATTTGACATCATATATGTTCCCCAGAAAGCGGTGAAGGGATAAATTATAGTAGATTTCTTTACCGCACTACCTACAAGACTCCCACAAAATCTACTCCTTATGCACCAGTATTAGGGGCTGAAGTAGTTCTACCACTTGAAGTTGAATTACCATCGCTCTGAGTAGCCATCCAACATGATCTTACCAAGATAAGAATGTCTGTCTACGGATGGGAAAAGTTTGATGTGTTTGACAAAGTTAAGCTCAAAGCTCAACAAAATTTAGAAGTCTACCGAGCGAGGATATCCAAAGCATTCAATCATATAGTGAGTCCTTGAACTTTTTAAGAAGGAGAATTGATCTTGGTGTTGAGAATACCAATTATTCCTCACCGTCATTATATGTGTAAGTTTTTCTTGAAAATTCTTTCTTAACACAAGAATGCATTTTTAAAATAAAGCAAACATCCCCTTATGAGATAGGGGGCATTTTTTAAAATTTTATAATAAAATGTTAGACTTTCCCTTATAAGACAAGGGTCTCCTTTTGTATTTGGGTTGACATAGCACCTAAGGCCGAGATCCCCATATACATGTTCAAATTATATATTCAAATTTACAAGTTTCAAAGTCTTACTGACCAAAAAGAGAAATTTTCAAGTTTACAAACATCAACAAATCAAATTGGAAGCACTTCTTCCATCCATACATCAAATCTATGGCTTGAGTGGGTGTATAAGGTCGAACTCAACATACCCAAATATGGCCGAGTCGTTGACAGGTCTGCTTACTCAATAGGCCACAAAGGCCGTGGAAAGTGATCCCCATCTTATTAGCCCGATGATGAAATCCTCCAACAATTGCTCAAGTCCAAGACTCAAGTGGGTGCATAAGGTCGGACTCAACACGCTCAAATATGGTCGAGTTACTGACAGGTAAGCTTACTCAATATGCCACAAAAGCCAAAATAAAGAATCCTCCTACTACGTTAGTTCAAAGATGAGTGCATCCAAATCTACAAATTCCTCCAACTTGTTGAGTTTAAGTGGCCCAGAGTAGGAGATCATCCCTAATGGTCGTAAAATTATTCTTTTAAAATCTAACAAAAAGATCCTCACTTGATAAGTCACTAAGCCGGGTTTGGTATTAATATCATATGAGAAATGTTAACTCCTTCAACAAGTTTGTTAAAACAGAAAACAAAGACCAAAGGAAACTATTTTTCAGTAAGTCCAATCAAACAGAAAGCAAAAGGAGCGAAAAAGTCATCCCAATATTCGTACAAAGCTAAAGGCTGAACTAAGAGAGTCATGTCATCAATATATCTATTATGTGTAAAGCATAGGACTGATGACTCTTCTCTTTTGACCCAACACAAGCTCTGAGGGCTAGGTCACCGACAAATATCCTTCTATAAGCCCACGAAAGCGGAAAACTGTGGTAGAAGGTAATTTCATATCACCTGACAAGTCTTTAAGACAATTCAGGAAATTCCTTCGCCAAATCCGTCAAGGCATAAAGTCATGATAGAAGAAAATATGAACTACAAAATTTTGAGATTGAATCTTCAACAACTCTGGCATAAAGTATAGGACCGAAGGAATTCTTATCTCAGTAATAAGTCATCAACTTCATTAAGTCCATCCAAGGCACAAAGTCAAGACAGAAGAAAAATATAAATTTCAAACTCTCAAGAGAAAGTCTTCAACAAGTCCGAAACCACAAAGCATAAGACTAAAGACATTCCAAATTCTCTCAACAGTTACTACAAAGTCTCCCTGTTAGATAGGGGGCATTTTTATATATTTTATCTGAGTCGACATCATGCTTCAAGCTGAGATCCTCAGATAAATATACATGATAATTAGAATCAGCTACATTTATATGTATTAAAGAAGTTCAAACTCTGTGATACATTTCTGAGCTAATCTGTAATCCTCATGTTAGATAGGAGCCCTTTTTATGATCAATGTTGTTTAATCCTCTCCTGTGAAATAGGGGGTCTTCTTGTATATATATCCAGGTTTACATCGAGCTTTATGCTGAGATCCTTGAATATATCCATAATTATTATTATTGAAGTTACAGGCTCTTACAAGAAATAAAAAGAATCTATTTATACGCATGAAAAGACAGCCCTAAATATCAAAAGTTTATCTCCCAGATCTGTCAAATTCTAAAGAGCAAGTTAGAAGAACTCCCAATTTAAGAAGCTTCAATCAATTAAGTTGGAAAAATATCAACCTCTACATCCTAAAGTCTAAGACACGGATAGGTTCTAAAGGTTAAAATCAACAAGCCTACAAATGGCCGAGTTACTAACGCTCTCCTCACTCAAAAAGCTGCAAAAAAAGGTCGCAGTGAAAGAGCCTACGTTCGTAAGTCTGATGACCAAACCACCCAGCCACCACAGCTTAAGTTAAAGATTTAAGTAGGTTCTAAAGGTCAAACTCAACAAGCCCATAAATGGTTGAGTTACTGACGCTCTCCTCACTCAGCAAGCCATAAGAAAAGGTCGTAGTGAAAGAGCCCCTACTCGTCAGTCCAATGATAATAGCTGTTCAATTTCAAACCAAATTCAACTTAGTGATTACAAGTAGCTAGAATCTAAGAGATCTTTCTACTTGATCGATACACTAAGATAAATCTGAGGAAATAACTCTCAATTTAGAGTAGCCTCAAATCAATCCCAAATATTGCATACAAGGTGATATCCCAATGTATATTCAAATGATCTGATCAAGCACAAAGCACAGATCAAATCCAGTCTCCTCATTAAGTCCGCCAAAGTAGAAAGCACAGGATTGAGAAAATAATTTCATAGTTCATACAAAATCAATGGTTGAACTAAAGGAATTTCATGATCATTCAGTCTGTTAAAGAACATATTTCTAGGCTGATAACTCAACGGCATAGACCTAATATGTGCTGGAAGGCTGGGTCATCTGTATGCACCCTTCAACGAGTACATCAAAGCAACAAGCACAGGATTGAAGACAGACATACACTTCCTGACAAGTCAATATGGATAAATCAGGTCAATCATTCATCAAGTTCATCAAACTTATAGCTATGGCAGAAGGAATTTCAAATCTCAAAGTAAATAAACTAATTCCTTCATCGAACTCAATCAAACACGAAGCTAGGGTCGGAGGAAGTTCAAATTTACAACAACACAAGAGAAAGATATCTTTAAAGAACCCATTGAAGCAAAGAGTAGATGGTGAAAGAAGCTCTTATCCTTTCTAACAAGTCAATATAGAGAAATCAGGTCAATTCTCCATCCAATCCGATCAAGCATGAAGCTACGGTCGGACAAAATCCAAATCCATAAAGATACAAAAGAAAGAGCTCTTCAGCGAACCTGTTGAAGCTGAAGTAATTTGAAATTCATGAACGACGTGAAAGGTCAACCAGTTTTCAACAAATATGACTCACATCATGCACGAATCACATTTATTAGGGAGCATTTGTTGACCTTTAATAAAATTTCATTAATTCAAATAAATAAATAAAAATGAAAAATGAACCCAGGATCCCTCACCGGTTCCCTTTCGTTCGCCCCGTCTCCTTCAAACCGCACACATGCTCCTTGACGGTTTTCACAACCGTTCCCTCTTGTCTCCTCCTCCTCTAGTTTGCCTCCTCCCTCTCCCGTTCGATTTCCCCTTTGAAACCACAAACAAGCCCCCTCTCGGCCGCTTCCAGATCCCAAAAACTAAAAGTCAACTGCTCCCTCTTCAGCTTGGCTCCCAATTCCTTCAAACCAGTTCCGCTCCTGCAATTCTTATGAGATCCAAATTCTCGTCTTCTTCCAGTCTCCATCTTGCAGCAGCAGCAGTTTGTGATTTAATATAATTGATAGCTTTGGCAAGTTCAAGATCTGCTGGTCGCATCGATCCTCAGCTCTTCATCTCCCACAGATTCCTCGAGGGGACTTTCTCCTATAGTGAAAGAGAAGTTGCGATATATGCTCTAGGCATTAGAGCTTGTGTAGGAGATGCGGTCAATGAGAAGGAGCTCAAGTACGTTTACCATCAAGATGATATTCCTGGTTTGGAGTTTGATCCTAAACTACTATTGCATGGCTAGCAATACATAGAAATCTACAAGCCTTTTCCGTCAAGTTGTTCTGTTAAGAATAAAGTAACTGTTGCTATCTTACATGATAAAGGAAAAGCAGCTGTTATTGAAATTGAAACCACCAGTTATATCGAAGAATCTGGTGAATCTCTCTGCATGAACAGAAGCACCATTTACCTGCACGGAGTTGGTGGCTTCTCAAAGTCCTCAAAGCCATATTCTTATGCAAATTATCCAGCGGAGCACGTTTCTTCTGTTTCAGTTCCCAAACATAAACCTTCTGTGATATATGAGGACCAGACCCAACAATTTCAGGCTTTACTATATAGACTTTCTGGTGATTACAATCCTCTACATTCTGATCCTATGGTTGCAAGAATTGTTGGGTGATCAAAAATCCTATTAAGCTCAATAGAGCATAGTAGATTTGAAGACCTCACTAATGCCAATGCGCTGAAAGTGGCCGCAGACGAATACACCGTCCGCTTACGCTTAATAGAAGCGACGGTAAACCAAAATACTAATATGGACGATCGGAATACCGGAACGCCACGAAATTTAGATTGGATTTAAAACAAAAGGCTTAAATGTGTATATTGCATTATTGGTTTCTTTTGCAGTTTGAAGGCCACATGCTAATCGGTGTGAATGAAACGAAAATCGTCGAAGTGCTTCAAACACTAAATGTCACGATCATCAGGGCGTGACTAATAGGCCAAAATTATTCCGATGTAGCTCCCTATGCCGGGATGACGCCGAAATACTACCGAAATGCTCCCAAAATTTGGACTAAAATTCAGGACTTAAATAAATTTAAATGGAAATTATTTAAACTCAAATTAAATATAAAAAAAGATTTATAATAAATATGAAATGAACATTAAATCAAAGATAAATAGATGTAAAACACTTAAAGGAAAAAACTTTTAAAGACTAAAACATTTTCAAGCAAATGACATGCAATGTAAAGCCCTCCCTTAGCCTTATTTATAGAAATGGAAAAAATCAATGTGGGACCCATTCTTGCTAAAACTTAATTCCATGGTATAAGTTAAGTTCGCTTTCTTTCAAATTTCTCAAAATTAAACAAGCCTTAATTGAAACTTGAGGAGGCTAATACTAAACTCACAACAGACTCATGATAAATTTGAAGTCTAGTTATTAAATAAATATGAAACTTGATGTGGAATTAAGGATAAATCCATATTGGATTTGAAGTCCTTCTATGTGAATAAAGCTTCTCTTCAAATATTCAAGGTGTTAAATTCATAAACAAGTAATCAATATGAACAATATTACTTAAACACTTGAATAATCACATTTGATGTCAAATGAAGTAAAGATTTCAATTGTGACCAATGATTGGTGATAAATCTAAATGTCCAATTCTAAATTGAGAACAAAGTGTGCAAGTAATTTCGTAGCTTTCTTATAAGCACAAATTCAATTGGGAAACTCATGATCAACTACGAATGTAGCCTTTGGGAGAACCATTTGGATCTTTCATTTAAAATTAAATTTGAAATACAATAAGACTGGTGATATATTTAAGTGTTTATCTTCAAAAAACTAATATGATCCAAATGAAATTCATAAGAAGACTTACACCGATGGTTTACACTGTATCTAATTCACTTAACGGTGAAGTTGATAAATATGGTACATTTAACAAGTAAGAGTCACAAAAAGAGAGTTTTAAAAAATAAAATTATAGCACATTTTAATTAAGAAGTATGAACAAAGAATTTTGGTAAACCCAAATAGCTTGTTAACCAACATAAGAAGGGTTTTTCAACAAACAAATGAGTTATGATTTGACTCGTGTCGAATAAGTTAAAATAGGTGAAGCGGCATAAGTGAATCTCACAAAAATTTGATTGCTCACTAATGAGCATAGATCAACTATTCAAGTTTAGAGATTCAACAAATAAGTTTAAGGCAAGCAAAGATACAACATCTTAAGTGCAAATGTAAATCTAATTCTACTCCACAGAATGCCACCAGATCTATAACTCTTCGTACAAGAAGATAGAATGCGATATTAAATTAAATTCTCAATGAGTTATGGAGTTCTCTTCAATCCAAAAATTAAGAAATTTTATTCATATTATGACTTTCAAAATCAATGATTTCATTAATTAAATGAAATTATCTAAGCTATAATTGTCTGCATGTGCTCAAATATAGAAATTTATGGTGCAAATTTTAATGTTTGAAAATGATGCGTAGGCTAAGTTGGAATTAAATGAAAATATGAAATTAATCTTATGATTTAGAAATAAAATTATCTAATTATTAAATACCAGCATGGGCCCCAACGCTACACTGAATGCTTAAACTTAGTGTCTAAGGATGCTGCGCGGGTTGATTCCTGGTTTGGTCTTAAGACTGGGTCCGAGTTAACAAAACCTAAAAATTCAATTATTATAAGAATTTCAATTTATTAAAATATCTGAGAAGCTAATTCTGTTATATAATAGTAGATCTGATCTTCTATTATTAAACTAATAGAATTGATAGAATCAGAAACATTACATCCTCCCCGATGATGATTGTGTTGAATGGAAATTTCAACTGGAGGGGATACTTACCATCAAAATGTGCTTGCAAGCTCAAATTGAATTAATCAAAATCAAGTATCAATACAAATATAAAATTGGATAAATTACTTAGTGTTAAATGCTTAAATGAAATTCAATCCTTAAATACTTTAAGCAAACTCCATTCAATTCACATTCCACAATAGTTTATTAAAGGTGAAAAATTAAGAAAACTCTAGCTCACAAAGAAGTCAATGTAAAATCAAATGTATTTCTATATTCACTCTCAATCAATCTCATGCCAGCAAGGACATGGCCCGTGTTCTCTGTCTACGTGGTTTGGCCAGTAGGCTCTGCATATGATGCAGTTACAACAAGAGTCCTCTGATCGGGTGGTTGCCGCCAAATGACACCATTATATTATGATCACGACTGTAGCCCGTATGCTCGCCAATAGTTTTGTACCTTGAGATGTGAATCATAGGGTACACTTAATAAGACAAAAAGACCTCTGTTAGCTAAGGTAGACTTAAGCTTGTCTCCTTAGACAAACATCATCCTAGGTCTACAATGATTTCTTGGACAATGTAACCCATGTGCTGCTGACAAGAATCCTTCGGTCATATTGGGTCGACTACCTCCTCTGACTAAGTAGACTAGGGACCACGACACCCTGGGATGACGGAACCATGTGATCTAGACCGGGCACGTCATCATTCCCCCAACCATCCGTTTTAAGCTAAAATGATGAATTTCATAAATCTCAAATTTTAAACTCCACATGCTGCTACTATACGCTACCCATTAAGTGACTAATGACTAGTCTTAATCGAAAGTTCTCTCTCAGCATTGTGAGGGGTAATTAACTATAGGTGTTTGCGCCTATAAGAAACTTGGAACCAGATCTAAAGTCCTCACAAAATGAGAATGAAATATTTGGGTAGTGTCTTATCTACTATTCCATCCACCTTCTAAAAATTACACAGACACATAAATCAAACTCTCTTAATCAAGAGGTCGGTGGCGAATTTTCAGAGCCCACAATATTTTTTTTTTATCATCTAGTTTTGAAATTTTGTTTCATTTATGAAATCAACTGTTCTATGTGGCCCTGACTTTTTCTGCACTTCACATACTGTGTTAGAGCACTTATCATAAGGGGCAGAAATGAGCTGGGAGTAAAGCCAAACCCTTTCTGTTGCTGGCAAAAATGAGCTTCTCAAATTCACCATAAGGGGCACTTCACATACTGGGTTAGAGCACTCATCATACTTAAAAGTTGTATCAAAATCATCTAACCTTGGCGCTCAATATTCCTTCTTTAAGGTAGCATTTCTAACATGTAGCTTAACATGATCTCTTGGGATACCATTTCCAAGTTGAAATCTATGGTTGGCCTAGGTCTCTACTCTATCAACTGTTTATCAGTTGCTTTTATGCCCAAACTGATTCTTAGCATCTTAAATGAGGAAGACAACCTTTTCAAATGGTTTAGAGGAAAATACTTTCATTTTGGAACCACAAGTGTAAGCCTACTTCTTTCTTTTTGGAAAAACTTGGTGGCTATTACTAGAAAGCTCTGAGGGGATATTAACATCACTATTGGTAATGACTCAAAGATTAACCTGCTTTGGGACCCCAAGATGATTGGCTCTAGTTTTTAAGATATTCTAGCCCACAGCTCATTTGCTTATATCTACTTACTTCCCAACACTACTCTTTATTCAGCTATTACTAAATCTTGCTAGAATTTAAACATTTTTAATCACTACTTTTCATCTACTAGCTTTATCCAGGACATTAATGTTTATCAAGAGGGTGACCAATTTCTCTGGAAGGGTGTTGCTAACCCCCCTTCAGATGCTCTTTGCACTGCATTATATAATTATCCTGAATTAATTGGCACAATTATATTTAGCATAAGCACTATGTTCTCGGGAATTTCATTTATACATGGTTGGCCATTCATGGTGACCCTAAAATTGCAAATTCACTTATTAAAAAGTATATTCAATGTCAGCTCTTATGCCACTTATGCTACACTCAAAGGGAAACTCTTATCCATATTTTCTATGATTTAGATTTTTCTATTGCGATTCTTAAGGGCTGGTTACCTAGGACATCTACATTCCTTCTCAACTGCTCTTTTTGCAAAATTTGGAACATATCTGTTGCCTTGATCACACTCCTAGTGTTGCCTTGATCACACTCCTAATGAACTTAAAAATTTTAACTACCTATTTGTCCATTGCTTGGTGTATCATTTATGAAAAGAAAGGAACAACGCACTGTTTGGTAAGACAATTAGCAATTTCTCCACTGTTATTCTTGGAATCAGAGCAACAACTTGGACTAAATTCAACAATTGGAAGAAAGATCAACACTAGTTTACTATTCAGAATGATTTTTTTTTTAAAATTTCTCTTAGATCTTTTTTCATATTGTCTTCTGCATTGAATTGGTTAGCAGAAAATATTTCTACAACCTCCCATTGGCTTGGTTTGCTTTTTACCATATCTCTATGACACCTTTTTATACAAGAAAAATATATTTTATGGGACGATGATAAATTCCTACACATGAGGCCGGTGCAACATAGATACGCCTGGACTATTTTTGCTGGTATTCTAACTTTGCATCCAGTACTGTTTTTGATTTCCTGCTTGAACATGAGCCATCTCTTCTATTCATAGGATCGTTGCTGTGTTTTGATGGTTGCTCTAATTCTGTCACCTAGATGGTTCCATTGACATGCATCTATTGATTGGGTCAATTTCAATTTGGCTTTTCTCCATTTCTTCTTCAGCAAGTTTTTTTTTTTTTTTTTGGTCCAGATCTATGGCGGTGTCATCAATTATTTTTGCAGCCTTCCTCTTTTTGTATTTTATTTCATGTGGTTGATTTGTATCATTTCTTTAATATTTTGTTTCTGTAAATATTTTATTTATGTAAATATTTTTTTTTGTCATTCTTAAATAGATAGTTGGGCAATATCTTATGTAGTGTTGTATAGGTAGCACTCAAGGCCTGAGCCAACTCTTTTTTCCCTTTTGAGGTCAAATCACTGCTCCATAACAATTTCTTGTAATTTTTATTATTGTATATTGTGATGTTCATAGGAAATAAATTAGTGAGCTGTTTTTGCATTAAATACTGTTCTATCATGATGTTATTCTATTATATCTAAATCTCCATAAGTCTGAATTTTTCGTTGTAGATCTGCCTTTCTTCGTCAGTGAGCTTTTGGAGGTGTTGGATTATTTTTATAATAACTCTTTGGGGATAACAGCTGTTAGCCTAATAATGATTGTTTCCCACCTTATCTATAATATTTGGCGAGAAACTGATTACACCATTTTACACTCCATTAATTTTCAGATTAATTGCAAGATGAAAAAAGGGATGGTCGATATGTTCTTGGATCCAGCTGTTTGGTTGCTTGTTGTTTGCATTGGCTGGCTTTTTACCAATTGGTGGCTTGTCCCATGGCTCGATGATTTTGTTCTTTCAGGAGGTAATCAGTGGTTTTGTTTTGTTGTGTTTATTTGGCATGGACTTGGTGTTGGTATCTTTTTTGTGGACTACAATTTGGCTAGTTTTTTTCTAATGGCAAGCTTTTGGCGTCTGGCTGCTTATCGCTCAGCACATGGGCAACATGCTCATTTTCCTTTCTGATGCTCGATCCTCGTTCTTACATGCAACTCTCAGTATGTTCCTCTTTCATAAGCATCTCCACCCTCTGATGGTTTTTTCTTATATGCTTGCCGATTCCTATTTCAAGCCTTTTTCATTTGCTACAACTTTGATTTGTTTTAAAAATGTGTTATTTTGATTCATGTCTGCTCATTCTAATGTCTTTTAGTTCATCTTATAACTATCAACAGTGCATTTCGATAAATTTGATAATCACATTATCATTATGCATGTAATCTCTCTTGTATGTACTTTACTGTCTTTTAGAATTTGCTTTTTTGTATTAATTTATTTTGATATTTTTAGCGTTAAACATAAAATAAAAAATATATAATCTTTATAGGTAATAATATTTTTATACATCTTAGCACACACTATCATTTGTGTTTGCTAGTATACGATTTATTTAGTAATAATAATAATGATAAATAAATAATAGTATGTATATTTTTCTAATTTGAAGACGATCGTCAGACCCATTTATTATATAATCTGATGGCACTCTTCTTGTTGTAACTTATTAATATATGTCTGATTATTATTTGATAGAAGAGTAGTTCTCGCAAAAAACACCCCTCAGATTTATTTCCTCTGCATATATTCTCATCTAATAATAATTGTTATAAACAATAATTTTTTTTCGGGAAAGGATATATTTTTAAGCAATATTTGATATCGATCATTGATATTGAGCTGGAGAGGAGGCTTAGATTAGAGCTATGGTACAATACTTAGCTTCTTTTTTTTTTTTGGAAAAATATACATAACCCCTTAACTTTTCACAAAAAAAAGAAATTATACATAGATTTTAAAAAGAAATCTTATCTTTCTCCTATTTTTTTTCTTAGCAATCAATTCCTTAAATTAATAAAATTTTAAAATTTTATTCCAGTAATAAAATAAAATTATTGAATCAAATAACAAATTAAAAAGCATTATTATTTGTGCTTTAAAATGCATTTGATAAACAATAAAATTTTATTTGTACTCATTTCTTTATGTAGGAGGTGTTGAGAGTTTAAGAGAGGAGAAAGAGAAGTAAAGAGCACAATCACACACACACAGAAAAATAACACAATAAATTTTACGTGATTTGACGTCTTGCCTAGGTCCACGACCGCACTAGAATCTCACTATATTTCTCTCTTACAATGAGCTTAGGAGAAGATACAAATTTTGTGATTCCTCCTCCCATAGATTTCCTCCCTTTTATAGGCTAAGATGAAGAGGGTAGGTTTAGAGGAGAAATAATTTTAATGGACCATCTAGCCACCAATTTTGAATTTCAAGTGTGAAATAGTTCAATTTTAGTGACTACTTAACTTTGACAAAAAAAAACATATGAATTTGACTCCACATTTAACAATCTCCACTTTGGGTCAAAAAATACATTATGTTTGAACACTTCTCTCAATATGCTCTATCATGTAGATCCACTAATGCTCCTAGTGTGGCGCCTCCGTCATCATGATTTATGGAGGCCAATTGAGGTCATGCATAACCTCAGTTTTGAGATAGTCACCATCTTGGTCAACATATCTGTTGGATTCTTTGTTCCATGAATCTTCTCCAGTTATAGAGTTCTATCATCAATTAGTCTTCTGATGTGATGATATCGTAGATGTATGTGTTTTGTTTTTGCATGAAAAATTGGATTCTTTGCTAGGTGGATGGCGCTCTGACTGTCATTGAAGAGGGTGCTACTAGTTTTCTCTTTTTCTCATTATTGTAGGAAATTCTTTAGTCATATCATCTCTTTGTCTACTTCTGAAACTGTCATATACTCGGCTTCAGTGGTAGATAGCGAGACACTCTTCAGCAGTCTAGACATCCAACTAATTGCAATTCTTCCAAGTGTGAAAACATAACCTGATGTGCTATTGAGACCATCTAAATCTCCTTCCAGATCAGCATTTGAGTATCCCTACAGAATTAGTTCATCCTTTTTAAAGTAAATAGCTATATTTGAAGTACCTTTTAGGTATCTTAGGATCCACTTCATGATTTCTTAATGCTCCTCTCTTGGGTTAGACATAAATCTGCTCTCAACTCTTACTATATGAGCTATATCTGATATGGTGCAAACTATAGCAAACATTAAACTGTCAACTGCAGATGCATATGGTACCTTCTCCATGTGCTCTCGCTCTTCATCAAATTTTGGTGACTACTCTTTAGATAGCTTGAAATGATTACCCAAGGGAGTCTCTCTTGGCTTCGCATTATGAACATTGAATCGATTCAGAACCTTCTATATGTACTTCTCTTGGAGGATAACTCCAAAGTCCCTTTAGATTTATTCCAGGTAATCATCATGCCAAGGATTTGCTTTGCTACTCCCAAGTCTTTCGTTTCAAACTCCTTTAATAGTTGCTTCTTTAACTTATTAATTTCTATTATACTTGCTCCTGCAACCAACATATCATCAATATAAAGCAACAAAATAATGTAGAACTTGTCTAACCTTTTAATGAAGCAACAATGATCCATCTCACATCTAGTGAACTTATTCTTGCATATGAAGTCTTCAAACTTTTTGTATCAATGTCTTGGTGTATGCTTCAGTTCATATAAGCTCTTTTGAAACTTGCACACTAAATTATCTTTTCTTAGAACAATAAACCCTTATAGTTGTTCCATATAAATCTTTTCATCGAGATCTCCATGAAGAAAAGCAGTCTTCACATCTAGTTGTTCCAGATATAAGTCTTCAGCTGCAATAATACTTAAGATCATTCTGATGGTAGTCATCTTTACCACTAGTGAGAACACCTCTGTGTGATCGATCCTGAGTAGTTGCTGAAATTTTTTGACCACCAATCTACCCTTATATCTTTTGCTCCCATTAGACTTTTCTTTCACTCTATACACCCACTTATTCTGTAATACTCTCTTGCATTTGAATAATAGGTCTAATGTCCAAGTTTTGTTCTTCTCTAGAGAGTTCATCTCTTTTTTCATGGCTTTCTCCCACTAAATTGAAGCTCCCGCTTATAATGCTTCTAAGTCGTGCTCTAACTCCCTATTATCTATCAATAATAGATAATATAAAGATGGAGAATACCTTTACATGTGTCTAAATTGTCTAATAGATCTCCTCGATGTCATATGAGTAGATAGCTCTTGAGCCTCTTATGTATAAACTTTTGTATCAATACTAGAACATTTTGAGTCTTTATCAGTATTATTAATAATGATATCATCAAGGATGACTTCTTCATGCTTCGTAGCTATTTTTGATCTACCTTTATATAGCTTGTGTTCATTAAATGTTACATCTTTGGCTCTTATGACTTTTTTTATTTTGGTCATCCCAAAATCGATAACTAAAATAATATGAGTCATATCCAATGAAGTAACACTTCTTTACTTTGAGATCAAGCTTATCTCTAGATTCAGAATCAATATGCACATATGAAATACAACCAAAAGCTTTTAAGTGTGAAAGTCATACCTCTGTTCCACTCCACTCTTCTTCAGGGATTTTGAAACTCAATGGAATGGATGGTCCTCTATTGATTAAGTCAGTTGTTATGTTGACTGCATCCGCCCAAAATATCTTGGGCAAGCCAAAATGCAATCTCATATTCCTAGCACACTAGTTCAGAGTTCTACTCATTCTTTCGGCAATGTCATTCTTTTCTAGCATTTCTAGAATAGTTTTTAACAGACAAATTTTGTGTTCAGTGCAATAAGCCTTGAATTCACAATTATCGTACTCGCCACCATTATTGGATTTCAAACATTTGACTTTCAATCCTATTTGAGTTTCCACTTCTTGAAAGTAACAAATACATCAGATTTATTTTTTAAAAAAATAAATCTATACCTTTCTTGTTGAGTCATCAATGAATGTGATGTAGTACAAAGAGCCCCCACGAGATCGAATCAGAGCTGGTCCCCAGACATCAGTGTACTAATTCAAGCTTGTTAGATTTAAAAGTCCTTGAGTTTTTCAAAAAAATTGACATTTTTTTTGCTTGCCAAGAACACAATTCACGCAATGCTCCAAGTTCATGAACTTTAGTTCTGAAATCTTTCCCTTTGATGCCATGATTTTTATTTCCTTCTCGCTTATGTGTCTAAGTTTTTAATGTCATAAGACTGAGCTCCTACTATCAACAACTGTCACTAGGTCTTTACCTTCTAAATCCATGTATAATGTTCATATCTTCTTGCCTCTAGCCACGACCAATGTTCCTTTAAATTCCTTCAACAATCCATCACCAAACACTATGATGTATCCACAATTATTGATTTGGATCATTGATATCAACTTTTTCTTGAAGCTTGTAACATGTCTTACCTCCTGTAAGAACCACTTTCCTCCATTTTCAGTTTTGATCTGGACTTCTCCCTTTCTGATAATCTTCAGCGGCTCATCATCCATAAGATAGACTTTACCAAAAATTTTTTGCAGTGTAGTTTCATAGCAATTCACGAGAAGGGGTAGAATGGAATGAAACACCTGAGTCAAGAATCTAAGACTCAATAAGACTCTCAGCACAACATACTAGTGCTTTAAAGTCATCTT
This sequence comes from Cymbidium sinense, assembly GCA_021442155.1. Lineage (NCBI taxonomy): Eukaryota > Viridiplantae > Streptophyta > Magnoliopsida > Asparagales > Orchidaceae > Cymbidium > Cymbidium sinense. Next base: position 96,717,112 of record CM038222.1, read on the forward strand.
CAATTACTGAGTTTGTGGACTACTCATCTGGCTGCTAATTCTTTTTTCTTTTTAAGTGTTTTGCGCTGACTTGAAAAATGTCATTCTTTTTTTTACAATTCCAGCCAATAATATCTTAACGATTCTTGGACTTGCCTCTAGACTTTGATCTTTCTTGATTTTGTCTTTTACTACAGCTTTTCTCTATACTCTCAATGCTAAGAGTAGAACCTGAGATAGAACATTCTTTAGACTATCTTCTATGAATATCTTCATTTAGAATCAAGTCTCAGATATCATTTAACTTTAATTTGGTGCTACACGATAAACTACATATTGCAATCACCATTGCAGACCAACTCTTCGGCAGGGACGACAACAAGATCAGTGCTTTGATCCCATCATCGAATGCAATATATACGAAGCTCAATTGAGTTGTAATCATATTAAACTCATTGATATGGTCAACAATAGATGCACCTTCTTCCATTTTTAAATTAAATAAACAATGCATTAAAAATACCTTATTTGATGTTGATAGCTTCTCATACATGTTGGATAGAGCTTTCATCAAACCGGTCGTCATCTTCTCCTTGATAATGTTTAAAGTAATATTTCTCGCCAACGTCAAGCGAATCACACATAGTGTTTGCCGATCTAGCAACTTCCACTCTTCTTGGCTCATCTTCTCTAACTGCTGACCTAGAAAGAGGTTCATGCAGCTTCTTCTGGTACAAATAGTCATCTATCTACATTTTCCAGAAATTGAAGTCCTTGCCATCAAACTTATCAATTTGAACCTTCCCCTCGTCAGCCATCTCTTTCTCTTTTTAGCAAGACCTCGCTCTGATACCAGTTGTTGGGAATTTAAAAGAGGAGAAAGAGAGGGAGAGAAGTAAACTACACAATCTCACACACACAAAAAAGAGAACACAAGAAGATTTACGTGATTCGATGTATTGCCTACGTCCACGGCTGCAATAGGATCTCATTATATTTTTCTCTTACAATGAACTTAGGAGAAGATACAAATTTTGGGATACCTCTTCTCACAAACTTCCTCTCCTTTTATAGGCTAAGATGAATGGGGTAGGTTTCGAGAAAAAATAATTTTAATTGATCATCTAGTCACCAATTTTAAATTTCAAGTGTGAAACAATTCAATTTTGAGAGCTACCTAACTTTGACAAAAAGAAAAAAACATATGAATTTATCTCCACATTTAACATGAGGTTACTATTTATTAATTAAATTCATCAGGCATTAAGTGTTATAAGAAGACACATTTGGTTTTTGAAATTAAATACAAGGTATTTGAAAGAATTCGTATGAACTTAAAAGCATTTTCAAAAATATAAAAATTTATCACATTGAATATTTTATATTAAATCATACACACTCCGTATAAAAATGCAAATTGAAAGACACAAGTAAATGATTAAGATAAATTTTAAAAATAAATTCATACCTCTATTATTTAATAATAAGAGAAGTGTAATATAAATTAATATTATAATATATTTATTATTGTAAGAAAAATTATAAAAAGAGAAGTGTAATATAAATTCATCTACATCTTTATATACAATCATCCTTATCAACGACCACCCCTCATGAGTGCATAGCAAATGCTTCTCATTTTCTTCATACACTGCTAATCTCATCGATAGAATGTCTATCCTCAATAGGCTGACATCACAATTCCTTTTTTACTTCCCACACCACATTCATTTTTTGTTACATTTTAATTTCAAAAAAAGTAATATTTGGGAAGAACAGTGAATTTTGATTTAAAAAAAAAGATATATTTTTATAAAATTTTGCTAGCTAGTTAGATTTAATTAAAGTTTAATTATAACAAAATTTAATAAAATAAATAATTTATCTTGATTGAAATTATATAGCTATGTTGATTAATGATTAGGAATGCTAGATAAAAAAAAGCTAACATTTGATGTAAAAGTGATTTTGTAAAGCTTGCTAGCAACATAATTATATTACATCATAACTTTTTATATTTTAAAAATAATTTTTTCTAATTTTTTGTATTTTTTATTTTTAGATAAAAAAATTATGTTAGGCAACTGCATATTGCTATATATTATTATATTTTAAAATAAAGATATATGAATATTGTTAGGCACTTGGATATATTATTGCTAGTTAGATTTACTTAAAGTTTAATTATGGCTAAATCTAAGAAAATATATAATTAAATAATTGATCTTGATTAAAATCTTATAGCTTTGTTGATCGTGATGCTAGACAATTAGTTAACATTTGATGCAAAAGTGATTCTGTAAAGCTCTCTAGCAACATAATTATATTGCATCACAACTCCTTACATTTTAATAATCATTTTTTAAAATATTTTGATATTTTTAATTTGTAGATAAAAAATTATGTAAATAAATAAATTTTTAAATAACTTATAATAATTTATAAATATAAAATACTTTTTGTTAATTAATGCATTATTTAAGAGTTTGTAAATCATATTTTAGAGGTTATTGAAAATATTATATTTTGATTTTGTTCATAACTAATCACAAATTTTAGATTGATGTGTACAATAAAAGTTTTTGCTCACACTAAATATAAGTTGTAATCAAAGAAAAATGCACTTTACAAAGCAATCCTAATCATTGGTTTGTGCAATGATATTATCACAATGATTTAAGCCTCAACAAAAAATGTGAATTAAGTCATTTAGATATTTGCTTTAAGTTGCAATAACTTGCTTCCAACCACTTAAATGAATCCTTTAGAAACGAAACTAAGTTATAATTTTGTTTTAGAAATCTTATGAAGTATCTTTTAAAAAAACTCCTAAAATTTTGTTAATATTGTAATCTCTTTGGTTTTGAAATCTATAAATTATAAATTAGGCTTTTCTAAGATTCGTACAAAGGAATTGCAACCAAACTTTAAACATAAAACTTAAAATGATCTTGCAAAGCACTTAAGAAAATATATGTAATGTTTGCTTTATTTCGAAATCGGAAAACTTAGGTGTTGTTTGGGATTACTTTTAGTTTTTATTTTTTGTTTTATTTTTACGTTATTTTTTAAAACATATTTTTTAGAATATTTTTTATATGATTTTATTTTTTATTTTCAAAAATAAAAATATTATTTTAAAAATATTCAAATATCTAAAAGATATTTTGAATATTTTTAAGAATAATAAGTACAATTAAATAAATTTATTTTTAAACAAAATAGAAATAAAACAAAATAAAAATAATAAATAATAAATAAAAGTGATCTCAAACGGACTCTTAAGGGCTGTTTGGGACCAAATTTTGTTTTATGTTTTTTATTTTTTGTTTTGAAAAAATAGAAAAAAAAATAAAAAAATCTGTTTGTTTTCTTATTTTATGTTTTTTTTTTCTATTTGTAAAGAAAATTATTTTTTGTTTTCAAAAACATTAAAAACATATTAAATATGATTTTTTTTAAAATAGTTTACGTGCAGAGTCCGGATACGTCCGGACTCCAATAAAAATTGAACATGTGTGTGTTCAATATTTTTTTTAATAAAAAACTGAGCGATTGAGTCCGCGTAAATCACGCGCGACTCGTAATATTTTCTCACCACAAAAAATAGCGACACCTCTCCTCGGAGAAAATATTAAGCCGCGAGTACCACGCGGGCTCCAATCTCGCCCGACGCTGTCCAATGATTTTTTTCCGTTTTAGCGCTTAACGGTGTTGTAATTGATCTGACCGACGACGCTGTTATCCCGACCGATACTGCTCAAACAATGGGAGAAGAAGCATCATTGGAATGCGTGGGAGGAATTTAAAAAATATATATATCTAGATTTAGGGTTTAGGGGTGTATTTTTTTTGCAAATCGAACTCAGAGAGAGAAAGAGAAAATCTCATTTCTTTTTTACGAAAGAACCATGAAGATGGAGAACGAATTTGGAAGTTATGGCTTTGAAGAAATAGGTGAGGATGTATTAAATAAAAATTCATCAATAATTTTTCTCAACTGTTGTATACGTACAATTTTTTTACGGTTTGTAAATGTTATTCCTTGAAATTCTTTTATTTAGTATATATTTCCTACACTGTTTGAAGTTCTTTGCAAGAGGACTTTACTTATTTTGAGAGATTTTTGCATCTCAGATTTCTATACCTCATGAGAGCAGATAATTTAATATTTTGTAGTTTATTTTGATGGATAATATGGTCATTATATTCCATTAGAAATAATTTTCTTTTCTGCTTTTGGAGGAAATATGTTCATTACAATCCATCACGAACAATTTGGAGGTCGTTTGGTTATTTTTTGTGTTATTTGCATTTGTACTCTTGAGAGTGATGATTTTGGATATTTTCTCCTTCTTTGACTGGTTGTTGAGATTATTTTCATTACATCATCTCTCAGACTCTCTATACTCCGAGAGTACTGAGCATTTTGTCATTTTTTTCCTATTTCTTTGGCTGTTGGAAAAAATATGTTCATTAGCACAATTTGGGTCGTTTGAATTGTTATTTTTCAGATCAGACTCTATGTACTCTCATGAGAGTACATATGATTTTGTTCATTTTTTCGCTTTCTTTGGCACAGATTGTTCAAGATATTCCGTTGGAAGCAATTTGGCAGTTGTTTGGATAGTTTCTAGAAGATTTTTGCATCTATACTCTCTATACTCTCATGAGAGTATAGATGATTTTGCCAATATTTTTGTAATTTATTTGGCCTGTTTGTAGGAAATATGTTCATTACAATCCATTAGTAGCAATTTTGTAGAGTGACTTGGTTGGTTTTTATGGTTGATTTGAATTTGTACTGTCATTTACTGACTTTTCATTTTGAAGTTTACCATATCTGGGAAAAGGATAACTTCGAGATGCAGTCCTACCACCGCTCTAATGGTGTTTGATAATACTGTAGCACTCTTTAGTAATGAAGTCATTGACATTTTACAGAGGCTTCATCTGCATCAATTCATTAGACTCCACGGAATTCAACAAGACTTAATTATTATTATCTCAATCCTGTCTTGCTCGGACATAGAGAAGCAGGCTTTCTTTATGGGCGCATTCCTTTCACCCCAGAGTTGCGGATAATAGGGATAAATAATGAGAGAGAAGGTCTTATGGTATAGAGAGAATGTGCTATTTATGAGGTCAAGACTTCCAAAGTGAGGAAGCCCTTAAAGAGCATCTTGAAAAATAAAAAAAAGAAGCCTTACTAAGCAAGAAGACGCCATCTATACTCTCTGACTTTGTACTCTATACTCTATGTACTCTCTGCATTCTCGACTGACTCTATACTCTTCTCAACTCATGGGTAACTTGATATAATATTGTATATATTTCATTGGTAATTTTTCTCAACCGTTGTATACGTACAAATTTTAACAGTTTGTTAGTGTTATTCCTTGAAATCCTTTTATTTAGTATATATTTCCTACATTGTTTGGAGTTCTTTGCAAGAGGACTTTGCTTGTTTTGAGGATCTGCTTTGCATGGGTATACTCTCTATAATCTCATGAGAGTACTGACCAATTTCATATTATTTTTCATGAGTTCTGGTGTCGGATAGAATATATTCATTACATTCTATTAAGCAACTTGGAGGTCGTTAGGTTGGTTTTAGGAGAGTTTTGCATGTGTACTCTCGTACTCACGAGCATACGATCAAAGTATTTTGGGCATTTTTTTCAGCTTCTATGAGAATATTTGGAGAAAATATCTTCATTACAAATCCATTAGGAATAATTTGGAGGCTGTTTGGTTGCTTCTTTAGTGTTATTTTATATCTGTACTCTTTGTACTCTCTGTACTCTCTATACTCTCTGCACTCTCATAAGAGTATAGAGCATTTTGATTATTTTTTTCTATTTTTTTGATCAGTTTGGAGGAAATATGTTCATTACAATTCATCAGGAATAATTTGGAGGCTATTTGGTGGGTTTTTTAGTGTTATTTTATATCTGTATGCTCTGTACTCTCTTGAGAGTACAGATGATTTTGTGGATATTTTTTTCAGTTTTTTTGGCCTGGTTGTTTAGATTATGTTCATTACATTCCAGTGGAAGCAATTTTTGTTTGGATAGGGAGATTTTGCTCTGTACTCTACTCTCATGAGAGTACATAGCATTTTAGTTATTTTTTTCCTTTTTGTTTGACCTGTTTGGAGGAAATATGTTCATTACAATCCATCAGGAATAATTTGGAGGCTGTTTGGTTGGTTTTATAGTATTATTTTGCATCTGTACTCTCTGTACTCTCTTGAGAGTAGATGATTTTGGATATTTTTTTAGTTTCCCTTATTCGATTATATTCATTACATTCCTGGAAGTAAATTGGTATGTTTGGATGATTTTGGAGATTTTGCATCTCATACTCTGATTTATTTCATTTCTTTCACTTTCTTTGGCTGGAGGGAATATGTTTATTTGTGGAGCTATTTTATATGTCACATTTATGTGGAGTGGCAAGTGAATGCAATCGAAAGCATGATGATAAAGTTGTGATGTTTAATGACCCAAATTTGGGGAGACTTCTTGGCACCACTATTCAGAATGAAACGGAGGCATATGCACTGTACTGTGACTACACACATCAAACTGGCTTCAGTGTTCGGAAGGACCATAGTAGTTATTTTCCAAACTCTAAGAAATTGAAATCAAAAGATTTTTTATGTGCAAAAGCAAGTCGGAAGAAATCTGCTAGTCTAAACGGCTTAGCAAAATTCCAGAAAACTGATACAAGGATTGCTTGTCCGGCCATGATTAGATTCTCTGTTGACTTAGAGGAGAACTGGATGGTTAAAAATATATAGAAAGTCATAATCATTCATTGGCAAAGCTTACTAACCTACATCTTCTCAGATCACTCAGATGCATTAGCGATGAAAAGGCTTCCGTGTTGAAGACAATGGCAGAGGCCGAAATTAGAGCAACTGATGCATTCAGCTATCTAAGTGAGGAAGTTGACGGCGTAGAAAATATTGGATTCATAAAAAGAGATGCTTTCAATTTTATTCAGAAAGAGAAAAGATAGAGGATTACGAATGGTGACAGTAATGCATTAATACAGCTGTTCAAGGAAAGGCAAGCAGCGGACGGGATATTTTCATGGGATGTACAAGTTGATGAGTCAAATTGCTTAGTAAGTTTTTTTGGAGCAATGGCATGTCTAGGATAGAATATGACTATTTTGGTGATGTGATAATTTTTATCGACTCAATAAATATAATCTTGTTTGTGCCCCTCTTATTGGAGTGAATCATGGCAAAATGTGTTATTTGGAGTAGCCTTTTTATCAGAAGAGACGATTGAGTCATTCTCATGGCTATTCCAGATATTTTTTCGGTTGATGAGTGACATTCATCCTACAACAATATTCACTGATCAAGATTAGGCTATGTCGAGAGCTATCAAAATTGTATTACCGTATACTCATCATAGGTTGTGCCAATGACATATTTTGAAGAAAGTTCCTTCCAAGATTCACTGCTTTAATAGTAATAAGAGGGTACAAGGGCTATTTTATGCATGCATGAGCAAATGTGACTCAGAGGAAGAGTTTGAAGAAGCTTGGTCTGCCATACTAGAATAAGGCAATTTGCATGATCATGCTTGGCTGTATGAGCTTTATAAAATTAAATCCTAGTGGTCCACCACATTCAGCAAAGACTCATTCTGCATGGGCATCTTGTCAACGCAACGTAGTGAGTCAATGAACAACGTATGTCGCGGAATCTCTAAACCAACAAGTTCGCTCATAGATTATTTCTTGGGATTGGAGAAGGTTATGGAGACATAGTGTCGGAATGAACATAATGAAGACTTCAAGTGTAGCCAGTCATCGATTGTTCCTGTTGTTAAGATCAGTCCAATTCTAAAATAAGCTGTTATATTTTATACAAGAAAGCTTTATACTATGTTCGAGGAAGAATTTTTGCATGGAGTTGGAGGCCTATCAGTAACTATGTCAGATGACAGCCCCATGGAGTATTTGGTGAGAAACTTAGAGAATAAAAATTCATCCAAAATATGGACTGTCCATTTCAATGGGACTACCTTAAATGTAACTTGTACTTATAAGAAATTTGAAATGATGGGATTACTTTATGCCCACTGTATCAGAGTTCTTAGTCAGGAAGATGTAGTGCACATTCCAGATAAGTATCTTCTCATGCAATAGTCTATCAGAGTAAAGAGGGATGTTTACATCGATAGTGCATATAGAAAATTAAGAGATGTGGAAGGCATAGATGGAAATGCTACTGGCATTATTTTTCGAAACCACATTAGTCGATATGCATATCAAATAAGCATCAGGGCACATGGTAATAATAGAGCTGTAGACTATATGCTTCAATCCATAAAAAAACTATATGATAATGTCGACTCTATAATAAGTGTGAATTCTCTTCCAGCTGACAGAGCAGCTAAGAAGAAGAAGTCAACCACAACAGACTTGGGAAAAGACATCTTAAAGGATCCAGTTAAGCAACGTCCAAAGGGTGTTTCCAACGCAAGGCTTAAGGGATATTGGGAGAGATCCAAGAAAGTAAAGAGTAATTCTCTATTTTCCTCTTAATTTTTAGAATTTAAAATATTACTGCTAATCTTCAAACCATCCTCTTTTGTTGTTACAGAAATCAAAGTACAAACTGATAGTAGCAGAACATGTTTCGTCACCCATTATAACACCTTTATCTATTATGCCATAGTGTTTTTCAGAGGTAGGCACAGAATAGCACACATCGATGCTGTAAAAAATCATTAACTGATACGATGTTCTACCTCAAGAATTCAATTCGAGCTCAACAATCAGTCAGTTGGTTGAAGGGTACACTAAGTTGATGATGGATATTATTACAGGAAAATATTTCAATGCATGATATCATTTAATTATGTGTTTTTTGACTGTGCAATGCTTTAGAGTCTCCAAGATGACTTTCTTTTACTTAACAGGCACACCAGCAGTCTCACCTATGGGATTCGATTAGGAAGCGTGCCTCATAGTTGCAGCATTAGAATGACTTTCTTCTGCGTCAGACTGTGCAATCATTTCTTCATTGGGATGACTTTTTTCTTATGAGCATCTTTATTCTTAAATGTACTATTATTATAAAATTTATCTATATATCTTGAAAATGAATTAATTTACTATGATATTTGATGACTAAGATTTACTAATCAACGCACTATATATACTCATATTATATTTAAGTCAATATTTCAAAGCATCTTCAACTTAATGGTTACTGACATAATAATCTCATATTTCAATTTTTATTTAGGGTTTATTAATATTGGTCAATTTTTTGAAGAAACTCAGTCTATGTCATAATCAAACATTTGTTCGAATACACTTAGTCTATCTCATATTTGAGTTTATTGTATTGTTTAATAATTTCTCAATGATTCTGCCCCTACTGCCCATTATGGAGTACAGTTTACTAGATGAATCAGTACTCTTCAGCCCAAGAACTTACATCCTCCAAACAGGCCAACGAAAGTGGAAAAAAATGCCCAAAATGCTCTATACTTGCAGGAGAGTACAAAGATTACAGAGAGTAGAGAGGGTACATAACTTGCTTGAAACCAGGAAGGTGCAAATGGACTTTAATATGGGTCAATTATTTTTTGCTTGGGTTTTTTCCTCATTATGCTATTTGTTGCTCTTAAAGCAGTAGTGCATAGAGTTTACCCCCTATTAAGGACTTTGTAATCCTTATATTATGGCAATAAAATTTCTCATATTTTACCAAATTGTAGTTTCTGATTGATGAGTCTACCTTGCTTACGAGGATGAGCTGATTTTCATTATAGGCATTACATAGTTTGATATATACTCTATAAAGTACTCTAAATTTTATGAAATGATTTTTATTGCATGCATTACAATTTTTGATAAGCCTGTATGTTCCGATCAACAAGTTTAGTAGAAGCCGAAGAAAAAAAAATTATATGATGAAGATGATATTAGTACTGATGATATTAGTTTAGTAATTATTTATAAATTTATCAATAATATTAATTTAATTCATATGATACTTTCAATTATTACATTATTTGAAAAAAATCCTCATCTTAAAATATATAATTTTTTCCACACTACCTTCAAAATTTAAATTTCTGAATAAGACGTTGGTAAGCCGCATCATCGGCAGTTTATTTATCTATTTTATGAACATGTTTCAGTAGAAAGTAAGTTTTAAGAAGCATGATTTTGAGTGGTAGAAAGTAATTTTATGCATTCACAAAATTCTACCACATTTTTAAAGATCATAATTTCCTTTATTAAAAAGTTAAGTTTAATAATCATACCCACTTATATTACGTTCACATGTTAAGTAGTTCATATTGCTTCACCTGCATACTTTCAGATCGAGGCATTCTGAATGTGGCTGAGTATAACGTAAATATTAGATAATGTAAATTTTAACTTCTTTTTAAGTTGATCCGAATTTAAAATATGATATAATTTGAATATCAAAATTAAGCTTATTTTCTCCAAACAAGTAAAGAAATTATCATAGAATCATAAACAATATTATATCAACTACCCATGAGTAGAGAAGAGTACATAGAGAGTCTAGAGAGTCCAGAGAGTACAAAGAGTACAGAGGGTACAGGGAGTATAGAGAGTACAGAGGATACAGAGAGTACAGAGAGTACAGAGAGAGTACAGAGGGTACAGAGAGTATAGAGAGGGTTCACATGGAAAACTGCTCAGAAAACTCATAAAAAGTATCCTAGGAGCATCCAACTTGCTTTAAGGTTATTGTGAACAATTCCTCTTCGTCCTGCAAAGCAAAAGTGAAAATGGGAAAAAAAATAAGCAAATAATTTATACTATGAGTAGAATACAAAGAGTTAAGCTACAGAACACCTCAAATATTCTTATAGTCAGCCTTCAAACTACCTGTAATGGAATAGAGAGTAAAGAGTACAGAGAGGGAAGTGAAAGTATAGAGAATTCAGATAATACATAGAGTACTGAGAGTACGAGGTATGAGAGAGAGAGTACAGAGAGTACAGAGGGTATAGAGAGTATAGAGAGGGTTCACATACAAAACTACTCAGAAAACTCATAAAAAAGTAACTCAGGAGCATCCAACTTACTTTAAGGTTATAGTGAACAATTCCTCTCCGTCCTACAAAGCAAAAGTGGAAATGGGCTAAAATAAGTAAATAATCTGTACTATGAGGAGAATACAAAGAGTTAAGCTATAAAACACCTCAAATATTCTTATAGCCAGCCTTCAAACTACCTGCAATGGAATAGAGTATAAAGAGTACAGGAAGTACAGAGGGTACAGAAAGTACAGAGAGTCCAGATAGTATAAAGAGTACAGAGAGTATAGAGAGTACAGATAGCATAAACAACATAGAGAGTACAGACGAAACACATCTCAGTAGAGCAGCCCAACTTCAACCAGATTGCTGCAGATGTTCTCTGCTAATCATAATTTATCCAAAACTGCCAAGAAAAATTGAAGAAAAATAGATGAAATACTCTGTGTACTCCTAGGAGAGTACAGAGAGTACAGATGAAACACATCCCAATAAAGCATTCCAGCGTCAACCAAATTATTGCATGTGTTCTCTGCAAATAATAAAAGATCCAAACTGCCCAAGGATATTGTAAAAACATAAAAGAAATACCCTGTACAATTATTTTCTACTTATCAACATTAAATGTACAGTTCTTAGCTTGGCTTTTTCATTCCCAAATAAAAGATAGCGTAAGCGAACTCGGCCATAAAGCAATTCATCTTCTTCGGACAATCTTGGTGGTCAACCTAGTTATGTGAGGATTTCCTAATTACTGCCTCCATGTACTTGCAGACAAACATCCCACAGTCAATACTGTTATCTTGGACTGGCAGCCCACTCACCATTTCGATTGGCCATTTTGTGTGATCGCTCACAAAAGTCAATAAGGGGGTCCAAAAAAAAATAGTATACGGAAACCAAATTGAAAACAACTGTTACAATCTCAAAAAAAATGGCCTTATGGATTGGTTTTGGTAATGAGTCATAAAAAAACCAAGCCCCTAGCTTAATATGCCCAACCAGGAGTGTCCAGTGCTGATTATATATAATTGGAAGTAAGAGTACTCGACATTAATGCCCGCAGTGACATCTTTGGATGAACATTTTGATTTCCTTGTATAGGCCATATTTCGCATAGCTCTGTAAGAAAAGAAGAGAATGTTTAGTTTTTATCTATACAAATAAGGATTGAATCGTAATACACTGCATATCTGTGGGGTAACTTACCCAGTGCAAGTATGAGATGTACAAATACACTCTCGACAGAGGGTACTCATCGACTTATCAATGTGTGCATCTGAGAGATACTGATATGTCAGCAACTCATCGATCTTCCCTTGTGCAATAATGATATTCCCAGCCGTGAATACTGCATCACCCCTACAAGTGAGAAATATTTTAAAGCAAGCTTAATTAAACGAATATGTTATTTTATGTATGAAGGAGTTGATTGAAGATTGACTTATTTGTCCTTGAATCGGGAGCACGACGTGTCAATAAGATGGAGCATCGGCTTAGGCAGAACTGCTCTGGATGAGAAGTCAACAAAATGATGTGCCTCTGCTGGCTGCAATAAAATTACTAACGATGAAAGTTAGTATGAAGAGCTAGATTCATTATGAATTAAGGATCGATCTACTGAGATGATGCATACCTCCGACTGATGGTCCTCCACCACAACGATAACATCGACCTTTATTGGCTCATCTTTGTGAACCTATAAAAAAATTTAGTGAAATCTATTTCTATTATCTCAAATTTAAAAGAAAGTAACTTAATATCTCTGTTGTCGGCTTCTCATCTTGAGTGGAGGCCACCACATCACTTATTCTTGCTCGTGACTTCTTGTAAGTGTGTGCGAAGGGGGAACAAATAACTTTCCTCTTCCTTATCTGCCGAGCCTTCACACTCAATGCTACCGAAGGCTTGAGCATCTTCATGTGGTGGAACCTCCTGATAGCTTCCCCTATGGTGGACTCAACAGGGGCTTCCCTAGTGGAGGCTACCTCAGGGGCTTCCCGAGTGGAAGTATCCACAGGGGCAACAGCTTCCCAAGTGGAAGTATCCACAGGGACAGCAGCTTCCCAAGTGGAAGTATCCTGCAGCCTATAGTTTTCCACAGAGACTCATGCTAGCCTCCACAGGAGAAGCTCCTCTGATAGCCTCCATAGGTGTTGCCCCTATGACTGCCTCTTCAAGAGTTCCCTCTGTGGTGACCTCCACAGGAGCTTCTCCCACAGTAGGGATGGTAGGACCCCACTGCCCAGTAAGAAACTCCTCAATAGCAGTAACCCGCAAATCAATCCCATTCATTCTCTCTGTCATTGTTGCTTGAAAAGAAGATACTATATCTTTCAAGTCCCTAAAACTTGTAAGTATCCTCTCCACCGCAGCCTTAGTAGTAGTAGAGGGCCGGCTAGATACACTGGATGGGGGAGAATATCGAGGAGAGATATATGGAGATTCAAGTGAACTCAACAATGGACTTAGAATGGGATGCTATCGGGCTCAACATGTATTGCATGTTAGCAGGAAAAATGATTCAAGGAGCTGGTCTCCTCCGATATGTCCTCGAATGAAAGGCGCACTGTGTTAAACCGATAAGAAAATGTGATGACTACAAAGATAAATAAATACATTCTTATATGAACTAAGTGATATATTATATGTCACCCGGTGTTCCTAAACTAAACTAGTGAAAGCTTTATTGAAACTACCATCGCAAAGATAATGGTTTTTACAAATGGAGATGGCGACCTCATGATGCTTATGTTCGTCTGATCTATAATTAATATTTATATAAGTTAACTTCAATGCATCAAATAATACATAACTGAAGATATAGAACATGCCATAAAAAGAGTGATAAAGCCACGCATGTACCCGGGTGTCTTCTGGGTATGAATCTTTGATATAATATCATCAAATTGTGAAACTAGGAAGGCCCAAATGGCCTCTGCCCAGTTGTATTCAGCAAATTTATCTATGTCATCAGCGTAGACAATCAATTCGATGCCACCCTATAGTTGTGATATACAAAAAAAAGATTTGACAGTAGAAAATGTATGTACAACTGCACAAACTGTGCCACAGGAAATGAGCTATCCGCATGCTCAAGCATAGTCTTATAGTCCACTAAACTGAACTACGACAGAGAGGGTTTCTGCCACAAGACCTTCTCCCCTCTGTTTGGCATCCCTACAATTACTACAACTTCATCGAGGGTGAAAGGAATGCACTGCCCACTCAGAAAGGAAGCTTGCTTCTCTATTTCCCAGCAAGATAGGATTGAGGTAATGGCTATTGAATCTTGCTGAATTCTATGGAGTCTAATGAATTGATGCAGATGAAGCCTCTTTAAACTATCAATGACTTTATCAGTAAATCGTGCTACAATATTATCGAACATCGTTCTAACGGTGGTAGGCCTACATCTCGAAGTTATCCTTTTCCTAGACATGGTAAACTTCAAAATGAAAAGTTAGTTAATGAGAGTACAGATGCAAATCGTCCATAAGAAATAACCAATCAACCTCTAAATTATTCTCAATTGATTTGTAATGAATATATTTTCTCCAAACAGGCCAAAGAAACTGAAAAAATGGCCTAATTCGTCTGTACTCTCAAGAGAGTACAGATGCAAAATAACACTAAAAAACTAATCAAACAAAGAGTACAAATGCAAAATAATACTAAAAAACTAACCAAACAGCCTTCAAATTATTCCTGATGGATTGTAATGAACATATTTCCTCCAAAGAGGCCAAAGAAACTGGAAAAATGACCAAAATGCTCTATACTCTCATGATAGTACAGAGAGTACAGATGCAGAAATCCCCTAGAAACCATCCAAACAAAGAGTACAGATGCAAAATAACACTAAAACACCAACCAAACAGCCTCCAAATTATTCTTAATAGATTATAATGAACAAATTTTCTCCGAACAGGCCAAAGAAACTAGAAAAAAAATGACCAAAATGCTCTGTAGTACAGATACAGAAATCCCCCAAAAACTATCCAAATATCCCTCCAAATTGCTTCCAATGGAGTGTAATGAACATATTTCCTCCAAACAGGCCAAAGAAATTGGAAAAAATTGGCCAAAATCGTTTGTACTCTCAAGAGAGTATAGAGAGTACAAATGCAAAATAATTCTAAAAAACTAACCAATCAGCCTCCAAATTATTCCTAATGGATTGTAATGAACATATTTCCTCCAAACAGGCCAAAAAATCAGGAAAAAAAATGACCAAAATACTTTGTACTCTCATGAGAGTATAGAGAGTACAGATGCAAAAATCTCCTAAAAACCATCCAAACAGCCACCAAATTGCTTTCACTGAAATGTAATGAACATAATCTGAACAACCAGGCCAAAGAAACTAGAAAAAATATCCACAAAATCATCTGTACTCTCAAGAGAGTACAGATGTAAAATAATACTAAAAAACTAACCAAACAGCCTCCAAAATATTCCTGATGGATTGTAATGAACATATTTCCTCCAAACAGGCCAAAAAAATAGGAAAAAAATGACCAAAATACTCTGTAAGAGTACAGAGAGAGTACAGATGCAAAAATCTCCCAGAAACCATCCAAATGTAATGAACATATTTCCTCCAAATAGGCCAAAGAAACGGGAAAAAATGGCCAAAATCGTCTGTACTCTCAAGAGAGTACAGAGAGTACATATATAAAATAACACTAAAAAACTAATCAAATAACCTCTAAATTATTCCTAATGGATTGTAATGAACATATTTTCTCCGAACAGGCCAAAGAAATTGGAAAATAATGACCAAAATGCTCTGTACTTTCATAAGAGTACAGAGAGTACAGATGCAGAAATCTCCTAGAAACTATCCAAACATCTCTCCAAATTGCTTCCAATAGAATGTAATGAATATAATCTCAATAACCAGGACAAAGAAATTAGAAAAAAATAGCCACAAAATTACTTCTAATGGAATATAATGATCATATTCTCTCCATCCAGGCAAAATAAACTAAAATATTGATCATCTGTACTCATGAGTAGAAATGCAAAAAAAAATCTCCCAAAACCATCCAAACAAAACACCAAATTTCTTCCACTAGAATGTAATGAACATAATCTGAACAACCAGGCCAAAAAAATAGAAAAAAATGGCCAAAATTGTATGTACTCTCAAGAGAGTACAGAGAGTACAGATGCAAAATAACACTAAAAATCAACCAAATAGCCTCCAAATTATTCCTAATGGATTGTAATGAACATATTTCCTCCAATGCACCAAAGCGGAAAAATAACCAAAATGCTCGTACAGAGATGCAAAATCTCAAATCATCCAAACATCCCTCCAAATTGCTTCCAATGGAATGTAATAAACATAATCTCAACAACTAGGCCAATGAAACTAAAAAAATAGCCACAAAATTACTTCTAATGGAATGTATTGACTATACTCTCTCCATACAGGCAAAATAAATTGTAAAAATATTGAGAAAATCATCTCAGATTTATGAGAGTAGAGTACATAAAAATCTCAAAACCATCCAAATAGCCACCAAATTGCTTCCACTAGAATGTAATGAACATAATCTGAACAACTAGGCCAAAGAAATTAAAAAAAATTAGCCAGAATTGTCTGTACTCTCAAGAGAGTACAGAGAGTACAGATATAAAATAACACTAAAAAATCAACCAATCAGCCTCCAAATAGTTCCTAATGGATTGTAATGAACATATTTCCTCCAAACAGGCTAAAAAAACTAAAAAAATGATCAAAATATTTTATACTCTCATGAGAGTATAGAGAGTACAGATGTAAAAAATCCCTAAAAACCAAGCAATGAGCCTTCAATCTGCTTCATAAGCTATGTACTAAGCATTTTGTATCCAAACAGGGACAGAAGTGTTTAAAAAAAAATGCCAAAATGGGTTGTACTCTTCTCAGAGTACAAAGAGTACACATGCAAAACTAAAGCAAACAACCAAAAGTCAACCTACAAATAAATTTTAATGTCATCGACTGAACATACTATCATCCCTAATCAGGCCATAGAATTCATCTTGAAACATGACCAAACATCCTACCATGTGATATACTAAGTATTTCACAAGGCTAGTCAGTTCAAAAATTTGAAAATAATAGTGTGTACTATCTTGACAATACAGAGAGTACACATGAAAAATATCTCCAAAAATTACTAAAATACATCCCATTCATTTAAAGAACTCAAATGTTCTAAAATGTTCACATACTGGACGGTGAGAAGAACAGAGAAAATTATAAATTAATTAAAGTTCGGGAACACAGGTGTAAATACCACATGTAGTCACCTACAATACCTCAATGGAAGTTATTCGTAAGATTTGCTAAATCATTGAGCGACGGCCAGACGTTCGTCGATCGAGAGCGGGAGCTGAGCTAACGGAGAAAGCCCTAAACTGTCATGCGCGGGAGAAAAGTCGAACGACGCCATTTTTTTTCTCCCCGTTTGAACGAGGCGGCCGGGCTAGATCTGGCGCCATCGCCCATCCGATGTACGTTAAGCGCTAAAGTGGGAAAAAAACCACTGGACAAGCATCGGGCCAGGATTGGAGTTCGCACGTAAAGCTACATACGGATTCCGGACGTAATATTTTCTTTTCTCATTCCCCTCACCCGTGACTCTCGTGAACTGAAGCTACTTCTTCTTCGCAGTCCAATCTTGTGAGGCTCGCGATTCTCCCCCTTTCAGTTATATCTCACCATTCTTCTTCGCTTCATTACACGGATCTTTCAGTGCATAGCTCGTCGGAGCAGGGGAAGCCCTAAGATAGCTATAGTGCCCTAAAGAGTTATGATCTTTTGAGTTTTCTTTCATTTAAGCTATGTGGTGTGACCAAACTCTTGATTTGAAGGAGCAATTTGAAGGCAGCTTATGAATTGATATTAGATTTCTCCTCTATTTTCTTCGTTGTGGTTTTTCTCAATTTCAAAATGCTCTTCTAAGAAAAAGGAAAAGTAGAAATGAGAACAATTTTTTAACCCATCGATGAAAACGAGTTACTTAAAACTAGCTTTGAGTGGTGAAAGAAAAGCTAAGAAGACAAGGCATGGGTGTGGTGTTTGTAGAGCCATAGGCAATGACAAGCTTTTGATGAATAACCGATGTTAGAGAAATAAATGATGCAAGGATGGAGGTGCATTGGGAGAGTTTCATCTGTTATCCAAAATGTCTTAGCTTCTAGATTTCTTAATGCAATTTGAATGATATAACGTATGTAAACTGCACAAAAGAATTTAGGATTTATAATTCAAAATAGCACTAATCACACTAAAATTTACTTTCTTCATGTGTAAACTAAAATAGTTTAAAACTAGAACCAAATGATTATGCAGTAATTGAATATTTCTTAGAATTTATCAAGAAATTCAAACTATAAAAAAATTGGCTACACTATATTTGAATTCAAAGGAAAAAAAAAAAACCACAATTAAAATTAATCCACATGACCCAAATCCCAAGTCATTGAATCGACAAACCTATAGTAACCCTTGGACCAATCACCAACTTGAACCAACTTGAAACCATGCCAGACAACTGTTATAGGATTTGTTGTCTAAGGTTTGTAAGAGAAAGATGGTGGGAGATATTTAAGTTATTTTGAAATGTTTGAAGCTATAGTCTTACTTGCTTGTTTAAGGCTCTTCTTACGATGGAGAAACACATGGATTTGTGGAAGGAAATCTTTAAGGGTTGTTTGGAAACATTGGTTTGTTAAGTATAAAAATCATTAGAAAGAAAGCTGTATTGAGGTTATTGCTTCTCTCTGACAATGAGGATATGTAGAATAATTATCTTCTTCTCAATTGCATTCTATTTTACTAGTAAGCTTTTCCCTATGCCTCCTTTGTCCATTTCTTGGAGCTCTCCGTCAAGGCTCGAATTTTCATTTGTCACTGTTCTAACTTTTAAGTTATATTCCATCAGGAACACATCACTTTGGTGCTCTTATTGCCATTTCTAAAGCAAGATCCAACTTTCATTGTTTTTAAATTAAATGGCAATGTTGTTGAATCTAACCTTTGTTATAGAATTGTGGAATTTTTTGTATTCTTCTGCAATAACCTCCTTTGGATTGCGGAGCTAAATTGGTTTCATATCATTCAGAAGCTCCCACTCATAAGTTGCCTCCTAAATAGTATTTTTCTTAGGCTTTGACTCAGCTTCTTCCTCTTTTGTTTCTCCTTCTATGCTGGATGTTTCAGTTGTGTTGACCAAAAAACATTCACCAAAAAGATGATAGAATATAAAGAAAAGTTCCACAAAAAATAGTGAAATTACATCGAAATTTAACAAGTTAATCAAACTTTGCTAATACAAATGCCTACATGATTCTTCTTCCTCTCCAAACTCCTCTTCATCAGAAGAAACTTCCACATCCACCTCTTTTCTTGCCCAGAGATAAATTAGGAAGTTGATAAACTCAGAATACTTCTTGACCAACTCTTGAAATAAGACACAAGAGATGTGAGATCAAGAACTAAAAGTCAAATATTAAAGGTAGTTAGAAGGTATCCATGACACAACCATGTTTCATATCCTCGATTATAGAATTGTCAAGCGACCTATGAATTGAAGCAACCACCAAGTAGATGACCACCTTTTAAAGAAATGACTTACATGAAGCATATAGTGATTATCATAACTATTTTGTAAGAAATCATGGGGACAAATAGTTAGACAAAGCTGAGACAATGTTGTAAGAAGAAAGAAAAAAAAAAAGAAAAAGATAGATTTATCAACTTTCTTTCAAATCCCGCGTTTTTTTTATCTTGTCTTTCAGTTTTCAACCACAGAAACTGCAAGACTAACTATTCTACAAAGATAAATTGCACCCAATAAACATACAAATGATCTAGCATATATTCATAAGCAGAAAAATTAAGATTACAAAACTCCATATAAAATGAATAGACTGATAATCGCTCCTATCTTTTCACTCTTTTGTTTTTGAATCTGCTGAGCTTGCTAATTTTTTTAGTGGTCAACATTCTTCTCCTTTGTCCTTTTAAAGTGCTTGTGTTTTGTTTTTGTATTTTTGTTTTTTTTTTGAATCCACACTCTTTCTCTGTTTATTTCCTAGTCATTTTTTATGTTTACTGCAAAATATAGATTATGTTATCGAATAATTTGGAAATCTGCAAGCTTTCTTGCTAGATGTTGTTTCCGATACGTATGATCTCTTTGAGGTCAAAAGCTAATTTATCCAAGTGTCAATTATGTTTTACCTGGAAAAGTAACTCAAAGCCTCAGTTTTTTCTGTGCTACGGACACTTCTTAATCTAAAGTTGATACGTTAAAACTTATTTAATTTGATAGATTATGGATATTGTTGACACAATGGTCAAGTAGAGAAGCAGTATAGTCAGATAAAAATGAACAAATTTTATCCGACTTATGGAAATTGAAGTCTTTAATGAAAATAGACAAATAACTACTTTTAGTCAAGCAACATAGTTACTTATTTTACAAGGTCTGGAAGCAACAACAAAATATATATATATATATATATATATATATATATATATATATATATATATATATACAAGAACAATTAAAAAATAAGTTCAACACTCTCAGAACTCATTGGAGAGACTTTTATAATCTACTAAAAGAAACTGAAATTAGTTATAATGCTATCACAAGGCAAGTCATAGCATCCGAAGATGTTTGGTCCAAGTTATATAAAGTACTTGATACTATATTAAATTTATTTATTTAATTATATTCATTACTTGCATATATTAACTATATTTATTTAATAATATTTAGATCAATAAAAGTGCAAGAACATTTCACAAAAAGGATGCTCAATGTATGAGTCTCTCTGTCAGATTTATGGTGACACTACTGCAACTAGTTGTCTTTAATATCCATCGACAAAAGTTCCTTCGGATACTGAAGAAAAAGAAGAGACTGAGGAAAGTGAAACAAAATCTATAGATGAATCTGTGAATAAAGAGAAATATGAAGACATTATATTTAAGATAAAGTTATCTTCAAAATGTATTAAGAAGACAAACATTTTCGATGTTTTTGCTAATCACATGTTGAGTGAAAGTTCTAAAAAGAAGGTTGATATTATAGAAAAGAGAATGGGCATGTCATTTGGATCTTATCTGAATCAACATAATCATTATTGATTGAATGCATGAATTTTCTTAAGTCGATTGAAGATCTAGGTGATGTGAGCTACTCAAAGGCTTTGCAAAAGTTTCAAGAATATCCAATATGGATGAAAATGTTTCTTCATATGCCAAAATAGAGGAGGGGTTGGATTTTTTTACTTTGAAATAATTGAATATTATGAAGTTATGTAGTATTAATTAATTAATATTTAAATTTTTCTTGATGTTTTATCATTTGAGCAATGATATAATGGAATTAGTATGATATAATTCTATGGTGTGCTTAGTTTCTTTGACATTTTGGTTTTTTTTAATTGGTTATATTTATTATGAAAGTGATTGTTAATTATAATAGTAATTTCTTCCACATTTTAAGGAATATTTTCATTAAAATTATTATTTTTGATATTTATTTCAGTTATAAAAATGAGTTTGAATTCATATTTTGAAAGTGATTCTCATGAAGAATTTCATTTAACAGTTGTCCTTATTTTTGTTGATGATTACAATAAGCATTATTTAACCAAAGAACCATATAGAACTTCAAGTCTTCAAAGTTATGAGTATATCAATGAAATACTTCGAGGTCATCCAGCTGGGTGTTATGAAAGATATAAAATAGAACCTTATGTTTTAATGAATTTATGTACTGATGATTAAAGAGTAAAGGTCTGATGAAAGACTCAAAATGGATGAATATTGAGGAGCAACCTGCAATATTTTTATTAATTTTATCACAGAATGAGCGCTTATGAATTGTGGCTGAATGATTTCAACATTCATTAGAGATAATCTCAAGTCATTTTAAAAAAACTTTGAAGGCAATTTGTCATTTAGGAACTGAAATAATTATTCCTCCGTCATTTGACGTTATTCCACCTCAGATCAAATATAATCCAAAGTATTATCTTTTTTTTAAAGTAAGTTGTAATTTAAATTCTTTTTAATTTATTTGTTTTAAGCAATATAATATACTTACTCATAAATTATATAAATAGAATTGCATTGGCATAATTGATGGAACACATGTGTGCACATGTGCCTGAAGATGATCAAATTTTATATCGAGAAAAATATGAGTCAACTTAAAATATAATGTGTGCATGCAACTTTGATATGAAATTTACTTATATACTATCTGGTTGGGAGGGGACAACAAATAATGCTAGAATTTTTTTTAAAATATATTTCAAATACCCAGTTAAACTTTCCTATGCCAACAGAAAGTATGCTAATTTTTTTTATTAATAATTTTTTTAAAATTATTGGATGATAATTTTATTTTTATTATCTAATATTTTTTTTGAAATAAAAAAATATTATTTAGTTAATTCCAGGCATGCCAACATGTCAAGCTTCTTGTCACCATATAAAGAATTAAGATATCATCTTCATGATTATCAGGAGGGCACTCAACCTCAAAGATAAGAAGGACACAATTTTCTTTAAGAAATATTATTGAGTGATGTTTTAGAGTTTTAAAAGCTAAGGCCCTGTTTGGAATCAATTTTTATTTTCTGTTTTCTATTTTTATTTTTAAGAAACAAAAAAAATAAAGAATATGTTTGTTTATCTATTTTATTGTTTTTGTTTCTCTATTTTTAAATAAATATATTTTTTATTTTCAAAAATGCTAAAAATATGTAAAATCTATATTCCTTTATTTTTAAAACACTTAGTCATACTTTTCAGATTTTTAAAGATTTGAATTTGATTTTTTTATTTATTTATAATTATAATATATAATATTATTAATTTTAATTAATTTAATCTAACAAGATTTATGTTAAATGTAGGATAATAATAGATTAATTTTAATATATCATATGTGTTTATATATAATATAAATTTGAATTTATATATTAATTTTTGATTGATTCTAATTAAATTTAATTTGATTATAAAATAATAATAATAATAATAATAATAATAATAATAATTTAACTTACTTCATCAATAATTACTATTTAAAATATATTTATATCTTTTCATAAATTTTATTTTTATCATAGAATTTAAATATATGTATAAGTATTTTATATTTTTATGTTTATGCATCAACTCCTGCAAATGAGTATATTTCTTCTGCATTTTTAATATTTCAAATGTATCAATATAATTTATCTTATAAGCAGATATTTTTTAAGTAGCATTAGCGATGATCAAAATAATATTGCTCAAATCGTGTGATATCGTATTTATAGCTTATCGATTTTATTATGTGCAATTGAATCAATTATGAAAATTCTTGCTTGATAGATTTTTATATTTTGAATTTTTCTAAGTAGTTCTTTTTATGAATGAGTATTATTCGAGTTGTTTCAACGATGATTCAAATCTAATTTGTGCACATCACTTTTATTAATCATCGATTCCATTATATTTGATTCGATTCGAACAATAGAATAGATATGTAAGTCAACATCCATCATCGTCATTTATGTCCCCAAACATTTTTTTTACTTTATGTTAAAATAAGAAATATGAAACATATTTTTATTTTATTTTAAAATTTAAAAATAGAAAACACGAAGTAGTCCCAAGCGGCTCCTTAGAGTAATAATTAATTTCATTATTTTATTTTTTCCATTAAAATTTTTAAAAAATAACAACTAAACATGTTTTTTTTAAAAAAAAAAAACAAAAAATTCATAAAAATACCAAACATATTTTTGTTTTCACATAAAACAAAAATAAAATAAAAACAAAAAGATTGAAAACAAAAATAAAAATAAAAAAATAGAAAGTGATCCCAAACAACTCCTAAATTTTCAATTTTTTTTAAAAAATGACTCCTTATGATTTACGCACACAAAGCTATATTATAACTGTTTGTTATGCAATGCTTAATCTTATAAGATTGCAATCTATATCTGATAGAGTATTTGAGATGTATGAAAATGAAAATTGTATTATTGATACAAAAGGAAGGTTTACATCAACCGGTGTATCGTATAATATTATTGAGGTCAATATTACTCAATCTCAATTGTAGTACATGACTCTCTTTCATGAGGTATTGTAAGATAATTATGAAGTCATGCACATAATAGAATTTAATTATTAATTATCCTATTTTATTTATCTAGATGTTATGAATTGATATAATAGACAAAAACAGAATTGCATTCGAGAAATGCATAATTAGGCTGCTTTCAGTGTAGCATAAATTGGGTATATAGTAGGTTTTATAAATGCTATATAACTGAAATCAGCAAATGCTGTTCGCAGGATTCAAAGAGAGAAGAAATTGATGCAGTTAAGATTTGATTAAGGGATATATATTGAACTAGCTATTTTACCAAGAACAAATATAATTTATTATTTGCCACTAGCTTATTAAATCAAAAGAAAACTCAATCATATTGATTCATTTCAAGTTTATTTTCAGGGTTTTCACTTCCCATGATTTTTTTAAATCTAAGGTCACAAAGCCAATTGAACTTCTTCTAATTTTGTTGATAGAGCTGAGAAGAGGATATGATAACTTATATATGTTTTAAATATTTTTATCGAAGGCTGCATTCTTTCAAATATCCCAAATTTTTAAACATGGATTGTGTAGAAAATAATTATATCTAAACCATTCAATTTTTAACTCGGGCGGCCCAAATCAAAAAATGGTTTATAATAAATCAAAAATGGGATCTAATTATGGCCATCCATTTTAATCAAATAGAATAGATGGCTCTAGGCTTGTCTTTTTCTCTTGCACACTGACCCTTTCTTCTTATTAATTTAATTTGCATTATACATTTTCTTTATTTGTGCTCTAGAACCATATATTTTTATAGGTTTCTTGTTGTGAATTTATGTTGATGAGTTATGAAAGCCTCATTTATACAATATGCTCTTAAAATAAAATTAAATTTTCTATCCAACTTAATTAAATAATTAACTCATATTCTCTCATAATTAAAGCCTTGGGGTTAAACAAAAAAAAAATAACTAGAAACTACTAGAATTTATAAATAATGATTGTATATTTTCCATTTCTTAAATTGAGTTCTTCTTTCAT
Organism: Cymbidium sinense; assembly: GCA_021442155.1. Classification (NCBI taxonomy): domain Eukaryota; kingdom Viridiplantae; phylum Streptophyta; class Magnoliopsida; order Asparagales; family Orchidaceae; genus Cymbidium; species Cymbidium sinense. The sequence goes on from CM038222.1 coordinate 96,742,310, forward strand.
TGCACATAAGAGGACATCTAACCATTGACTATAAGTGCTCATTTTTATATAAAATTGAAAACTTAATGAAGCTGATAATGAACCTAGAAGCTTCAAGTGGAAGGTAAGTTTTATGTGGCTAGGGCTTCTCCCGGTTTTGAGCTTCTTGCCGGCGCCTCCCTCCTCCTCCTCCTCCTCCCTTAATATCCAACTTCTTCAGCCTCTACCTCTCTCGACTCCTGCTCTAGTGGGTCGCACCCTCTTATTTTTCCTTTGTTCTCTTTTCCTCATCCTCATGGGTACCCTCAATAATTCCTTTCCACCACTCTCTTCTAACTCTATTCCAAATTTGGATGCGGCCGCTTCCTCAGCGGGATCCTGTGGTCAATGCAATTGGAAGGAGTTGTTGCTTGCCCAAAACGAAAAAAGTAGGGATTTCCCTTTATCCTTCATTCCACCGGCAACTTCTGAAGTATCGTTTTCTGAGGAAGATCTGTTGGAAGGACAGCAGGAGTGGAATTTGTCTCTAGTTGATCACGCCATTGGTAAGCGCTTGTATTATGATTCTCTGTTGGCTGCGGTTAAAAAGAAATGGCGGTTTAAGGGGACCCTTGAATTGCTCTCTCTCGAAGGAGACTTCTTCTTATTTAAGTTTACCTGTATGGAAGATTATAATGCTGTGTAGAATGACGGGCCTTGTTTCCTCAATGGCCGACCATTCATCTTTCAAAAGTGGACATGGGACTTTCGGCCTTCCAAGGATTCGGTGACCGAGATTCCTCTATGGATAAAGTTACCAAATTTCCCATTATGTTGTTGGAACGAAAAAGGTTTTTCAAAAATTGGTAGCGTGATTGGTGTCCCCCTAGCAGTCGACAACCTAACGGCTTCCAAAGCTAGAATTACCTTCGCTCATCTCTGCGTGCAGATCACTACATCCTCGATTCAACCTAACTCGATTCCTATTAACATGAATGGGAAGAAGTTTAACCAGCCAATAGTGTACGATTGGAAACCGTCGGCTTGTTCCAAGTGCAAAACATTTACACATGATGATAATACCTGTCCTCGGGGTCAAGTCTTACCTCAACAACAGAATTCTAATCATATCCCAAATAGGGGAAGGAGTCAAAGTCATCAATCTGCTACTGAGCTACCCCTAGCAAATAACTTCTCAGCCTTGGTTGAGCAAGGTGAGATAATGGATGATGAAAATGCACTTAGGGGGGTTGAGGCTGATGCTGTGATCCCTCAAAATGTTCTATCTGCTGACCTTAATCAACCACCCACTCTTTCTCCCCAACCAGAAGATTTACCTGGGCATGTGGAAGATCAATCCATCTACGAGAACACAAATATAGAGGAGGCCCGATCCTATTCTTTGGGTGATCCTCCTAAACAGGGTGTCATTACCCAATCTTCTACCATTTCTCCCAAGCAGAATGATCAATCTAAAGGCATGGATAAGGGAAAGATTCCTAATTCTCCTAGTAAGACATACCAAGAAGGAGATGACTTGAAAGCAAGCACTAATGCGACATTTTCCAATCAGAAAGGTAAACATAAAAAGGGTAAAAAACCCTCCTCCTCTTCCTCCCAATGACCTTTCCAAAATTAGGTATCTGGAATGTTAGAGGCTTTGCAGCTGAGGGCCGTAAACTTGATTGCTTGAGACTCATTAAGGAGTTCAGATTGGATCTTTTTTGCCTTCTGGAGACTAAGATCAACTCTGAAGTTTCTCTTAACCCCTTTCTTCTGCATAAGTTTTCGATGTTTTCCTCTGAATCTTGCTGTTCTAATTTTGATGTTACGGTTGGCGGCCACATCTGGATTAAATGGTGTTCCGAGCGAATTGACTTTAAGCCTCTGGTAGTTTCTAATCAGTTAATCCATGGTTCAGTCTCTACTAATGGCAACTCATCTTTTTTTCTTACTTGTATATACGCTAAGAATGACACTCAATCTCGAAATTCTCTCTAGAATTCCCTTAGAGAACTTGATGTTGGTATCTCGGACCCCTGGTTGCTGATGGGCGATTTCAACTGCTGTCTTTCATGTAAGGAAAAGACGGGTGGTAATCCGCCGTCTCTTACGAACACCCATTCTTTCTTTACCTGCGTACAAGACTGTGAGTTACTGGACCTTCCTAGTACAAAATTATTTTACACATGGTCTAATCACCAAGTCAATAACCCCATCTCTTCCAAATTAGATAGGGTATTATGTAATGCTGGTTGGTTGGAAAAATTCCCTTCCTCCTTCTACAAAGTGCCTCCTCCTCTCTCCTCAGATCATTCCCCTCTCATTATCTTCTTAAACCATCTTAGTGTTCCGGTAACCCGGTTTATGTTTAGGAATTATTGGACCCTCTCACCTGATTTCTTGGAGGTCACTAATGCTGCGTGGAAGAGTTATGTTGCAGGGGATCCCGTCTTTGTTCTTGCTAATAAATTATCCAATGTTAAAAGGGCGCTTAAAGAATCTATGAGGAGTTCCTCACACTTGCAAATCCAAATCGATAAGGTTAAAAGAAATCAAAAGGACATACTTGAAAAACTGGAAGGGTACCCAAATGATATCCATCTTCTAGTTGAAGCCAAGGAAATCAAAGACTCATACATTAGTCTATTACAAATGGAGAATGCTTGGGTTAAGCAACGAGCTAAGGCTCATTGGTTAACTTCCTCTGATGACGATCTCAAGTTTCTTTATTTTTCAATCAAAGAAAGGAGAAGCTCCAATAGCATTAGAGAGCTCTTTACCGACAAGGGAATCTTAAATGATCAGGATTCTATTGCTGAGGAAATTTGTAGGTACTATTCTACACTCTTTAATAGCAAATCCTCTGACTCTTTCATATTGCAGGATCTCCCTATTGGGAATTCTCTCTCGGCATATTCTGCTATGGGCTTGGAGGCTGATATTAGTGATCAGGAAATTAAAGAAGCTCTAAACAGTATAAGTGAGAATAAAACCCCAGGGCCCGATGGCTTTAATTCCAAATTTTTCTTTGCTTCTTGGGATGTTACTGGAAGAACTTTTTTAAATGCAGCACACCACTTTTTCAAAACTCAGAAGCTTCCGAATCGGTTGAAACATTCCCTGATTACCATAATTCCTAAAGTTAGACACTCCAATTCAATATCTGACTATAGACCTATATCACTTTGCAACACCTTTTATAAAGTCATAGCCAAGGTTCTTGCTTCTAGACTTAAGAAGGTTCTTCCTTATTTGATTAATTCAGCCCAATATGCATTTATTAAAGAAAGGGATATTTCAGATAATATTACTATGGCTCATGAAATTTGTAACGAGTTGTTCCATAACAATTCTCAAGGTAGTTTTCTTGCTAAACTAGATCTCAGGAAGGCTTTTGACTCTATCAATCGGGAGGCTCTTCTACATAGGCTTCACTCAATTGGTTTCCCCCCAAAATTTATCAATTGGGTGAAGGCATGTATTACAGATATCCCATTCTCAGTTACTCTAAATGGGGAAATTAAATGTTATTTTTCTTCAAAACATGGACTTAGACAAGGCTGCCCTTCATCTCCCTTCCTTTTCACCTTAGCCATTGACACCTTCTCTTGTTTGATTGATAGAGAGGTGAATTTACTTAGGTATAGACCTCTTACTACCGGGACATGCAAAATTTCTCATTTGCTTTTTGCAGATGATCTTCTTGTGACTGGTGCTGCTGACAGCCATTCTGTGGGCTCTCTGAAATTTTGCCTTGAGAGCTTAAAAAAGTACACTGGACTTGTTGTTAATCTGAACAAATCTCTTATTTGTTTCTCTAAAGGCTCTAGGGAGGTGGAAAGTCTTTGCAGCATTCTTAATATTACTTAGAGTACTTTCCCAATCAAATATTTGGGCCTTCCCCTAACTTTGGGATCTCCTAAACTAATGAATTTCTCTAGCTTATTTGACAAACTTCAAAGATGGCTTGCTGGATGGAAATGTAAATTTTTGTCTCTTGGAGGAAGGCTACAATTACTTAGATCCTCGGTTAACAACTTGATTTCATACTGGTTTAGATTTATGATGATTCCTAAAGGTGTTTTAAAGCGCATATACTCTCTCACTTCAAGCTTTTTCTATCATAATGGGGAATCCAATAAACTGACTACTATCTCTTGGGACAAAACCTCCTGACCCAAGGAAAAAGGGGGAATTGGAATTCTCTAGGCATTCTCCCTTAATTCATTATGTAAGATCAAAACAATGTGGAAGACCCTTAACCAGGACTCTCTTTTTGCAATTTGGTGTAAACAGAAATACGGATCTATTTGGAGAAATTCCATTCACAGAGTTTCCCCTATGTGGAAGGAAATGAAACTATATGCAAACCGTTATCGTGATAAAATATCCTACCATATAGGGGATGGCAATACATTTTCTCTTCTCTATGATCCATGGTGTGATAAAAAAATAATGGCTGAATCATTGGAGTCTAATGACCGAAATTTCCAGTTTTTTTCTACTGATGCTAAGCTCAGTTCTTTTATTATGGAGGGCCATTGGAGAATGCCTAGATTGCTTGTCGATGAATTTCCACTGCTATTTGCTACTATTGAATCTATCACTATTGCAGGAGGTGAGGATTGGATTGCTTGGGAATCAAATAGAACTCCACAACTCGTGATTTTAAAGGGGTCCTCTTTGAAAATTTGCCTTCTGTTAATTGGTTTAAGGGTATTTGGTTTCAAGGATGTGCTGTAAATTACTCTATCTATTGTTGGATGGCTTATTTAGGGGGGTTAAAGACATCTGATATGCTTGTTAAAAGAGGGCTAGGTATACATACTACTTGCTGTTTTTGTCTTAGAGAATCTGAATCTCACTCTCACCTCTTCTTTGAGTGTCCCTTCTCTATGCATCTGATAAGAAGTATCCTTCCTAATGGCAATTTTTTTTTACTGCAATCAACATTACAACAAGTTTTGAATAGTTTGGAACCTAAGGTGCATAAAATCATCAAAAGGCTTCATTATCTATCAACTGCGGTTTTAGTTTACTGCATATGGAGAGAAAGAAATAAAAGAATCATCACTTCCTCTGCTTCTCCCCTTACTGTTTTAATTGATCAAATCAAGGATCGAATTGCGTTTAAAGTTGCCAGATGGAAGGTCAAGGACTCTTGGCCTGCTAGTGTGTTGCATATAATTTCGGGTTGGAGGAACAAGATTAACTAGTATCTGCTATGCTTCTTGATGTTTGTCGTTTTGATATTCGGTGTGTTCATATTGGGAAGCTGGACGATGATGACTCACATGTTTACCAAATAGGTATTTGGTTGTTTGGCACAGCTTGGAAGCACATCACAGAAACCTTGGTTGGAGTTCTGTCCTTCACCAACTGGATGGCTGTGAAAGGTACCGCTGTCTTGCCTTGGATGCTTTCGGGTTGGAGTTTTCTGGTTCTGATCATAGTCTGAGTCCAGAGTTAACATTTAACACTTATCATTTGCTGGATGTTTTTGGGTGCTGAGCATTATATTGTATGAAAGCTTGTTAGTCTAGCACCGATTTTTGGGAAGAGTTGTAATTAGCTCTTCCTTTTCTGTGTCTGTTCTGTCTACTCCTTTTATGTTCTTGTATCGTTTTTATTGTTTTTTATTGTAACCTTGTATTTATCTTTTTCATTTGAAATATATTGAGCTAAGGCTCTCAAATTCTCCCCAAAAAAAAAAAAAAAAAAAAATGCTCGCCTGGGTGGCGTGATAGGCTAATATTCTTAGTTGGAAAACGCCATCTAGATGAGTGTTTTCTGCTAATTAGGCAATTGAGAAAATAAATGCGCTTTTATAGGACGTCTTCACATTGTCACCTCTGTAAATGTAAAATTTAAAATATATATATCTTCTATAAACGAGAGAATATTACGTGTCAAATCCTAAATAATTTTACATCTAAATTTCAATAATATAATATTATGTGATATTTATTTAATATATAAATATTATATATTAATATAGTATTAATTATATGATAATACAACATATAATCTAAAAAAATATTCTATTATTAAGCTTTAGACATAAATAAAAATCGCCTTAAAACTTTAAAAAATTCAAAGGTAAGAAATTAGAATATTATGCAAATTTTTTAGCAAAATTCATATATTCATATCAATAAATATCTGACTAAAGATACTTAATTTGATAGTAATAATTTTGTTGTAAAAATTGGTTAACAAATATGAACATTAAAACTTTTCAAGATTTATCATTTAACTCCTCATAACTTTAGTTTATACCACATACACTTATGTTTTCATAAATATCAAATATCTCTTTAATTTTACTTTTATATTAAACTTTTACTGATTTAATGTGAAAATAATACTTCTAAACTTCATAATATTAAATAGAAGATTAATTAAAATTTTAGTTAATCAAATTCATAAGAAAATCAAGCTACTTAGCATATTAAAAACAATTTAAGACATATGAAAGGAACAAAATGTTTGACAAAATGTAAAAATTACAAGTATAAGTTATGATACATATTTAAAGTTAAATATGTGGTTTACAAATTAAATATATTCAATTAGTTATTTTAAAAGATTAGTAATTATTGAGAAGAATGAGATATTATTAGAGTTTTAATTAATCCACATTCTACCATTTTGCATTTCTTGAAAATTATTGTAGCTTTCTTCTTGCAAAAAAAGTTGGTGAGAAGAAATTAACTTGAGATACTAAAGGATAGAGAAATTGATCTTACGTTCAAGATACAAAGAAGATCAACTTGATAGGTTTTGAACTATAATTTACGTTCAAAAATTACGTTAATACAAAATTCTTGAAGAGTTCTGACTTGAAGATTATAAGGAAATATGTTTTGAACTATAATTTACTTGATGGGTTCCGGCTCTAAAATTGTGAGAAAATGGCTCTTCTCTAGTTTAAAATCATAAGAATTAAACCTCAATTGTAGAGGGCTCCATATAAATGTGCATGCGAGTCCGAAAACTAAATCATTTGATCTAGTTCACTACAATCATTAGTCATGTCCTAACATAAACTTCACTTTGAGTGCTTGAGCTAAAACTCAAGCACGAATTTTAGTGGCTTCGAATAACCCACCTTCATGACTCGATGTATATTTTTGCTCGTCTCCGCAGACTCTTGAACACTAATCACATCAATCTATGAACTTTAAATATTATTTTTATGTGAGTAGTAATAAACATCAAGTACCTTGTCTAGACATTCCTCTACTAACTTTCTCTTGGAGCTCGGCATCAACAAGTAGTGGCGGGTAGGGCTGTTAACAAGTCGATTTCGAGTTAATCTGTCTATTGGTTCGAGATCGGCTCAAAAAATTTTCGGGTAGCTTGAGATTGGCTCGTAGCTCAAATTATTCGATTTTTAGCTAGCTCGGCTCATTTTTCGATCAATTTTGAGCCGACTCATTTTGATTTCAAGCTTGCTCGAACTGAACTTTTTCATTTTCTTTTGACTCGAAATCAAATGAAATTGGCTCATTTTGATTGATCCAACTCAAATTTAATAAAAATGATTATTAAAAAAAATTAAAAGATTGAATTGAGTGCATGAAATAAAAGAAAACATAATTTTCAAAGAAATAATATTCATATTTATAAATATATTATATTTATTTTAAAAGATTACAAGTTACAACTCAATATACGTAATTTTAAAAATAATTTTATTATTACAAGCATATAAGTATTATATATAAATTTAAGATTTTTAATTATAAATAAATTTGATCCGATCTCGAGCTAGTTTGATTCGATCTGTGGGCAACTCGAGATCGACTCGAAAAAAAGTTCGATCGAAATCCTTGGCTCGTAGCTTGGCTTAATATGTTCGATCCAAATTTTGATTTAATTTTAAATGATTTTCAATTTTCAAGTTAAACTATTAACCTTAGTGGTGGGCTGGTTAGCAAGTTCACCAATGATAACTTAGCGTATTTGGATAATAAGAAATATTAAATCTATCAAAATGATAAGACAATTCTTGGAGGATATAATGATGGTTGAGAGAGGAAAAAGCACTCAAATATTGAAAAGAAAAAGAGTGGCAAAGAATAAAACATAATAAAAATGTTTTCTTTAATCGGTGAATGAAATTGATCGCAAATTTATTATGATATTGTGATGATGGCTAAGCTCCCAACTCCTAGCCTGAAATGGGCAGTCAAAGATTTTAAAAATAAATTTTAAATTTATTAACATTTGGGGTAAGCCCGTGATGCTTCTAAAAACAGAGTATATTTAAATTTGGCGTCACACAGACCGAGTAACTGATCGGCGTCAACAGTGGGAAACTTACAGATATTTGACGAGGCCAAATTTTTAAATTAAGCATCATTACTAATTTAATTAAATAATTAGGCAGAAAAAAAATTAATAAAATAGGTCTAATCGTCCAGTCAACAGATGACTGGCCGACTGAGCCGTCCGTCCATCATCAAGGCTGGCGAATTTTTTTTTTTTTAAAATAATGATCCCCATTTTTTTGAACATATCGTCATTAGGTGTCGAATTTGCATTTGGTGCCTTTGGAAAGATAATGAAAAATTCTACAACTTTCGTGACTTCGAATCTAGTTGAGCCGCAATTTTTGCAAATGTGAGATATGAAGTTGCAAAAATAAATAATATCACGACCTCATTTTTTGGCCATATATACTCATCGGTTTGGATTTTGGCGTGTTTAGCATCGTTGGAAAGATAATAACAAATTTTACAACTTTTATGTTGATACCTTTTGACGGATCTTGCCCGATTTTTGCAAATATATTTTTTTTAAAAAAAAAAAGTAGAGTCTATATATTTGGAAATGTAAAAAATTTGACATTGCAAAAAATTAAAAATATTACGATAACACTTATTTGTGTGATCTTAACACAATGCTTGTTGAATACATATGATTTTTTGATAATATTAAACATTGTAAGTGTATTAATTTTTTCGGTATGAGTCTAAATAGTTGTGAGTTAATCAAATAAAACTAAATTGATAACAAACAAAAGTATAATTGTGAATCACCGAATAAGTGGACATAACAAATAAAAAAACAGATACTACATGATACTAAAAAAAAAGAATACAACTATCGTCGATGTCGCGGTGGAATCGCGCTACCGGAGTGTAATGAGATGGTACGTGGCATCACGCAAATGATATCGCCGACGATCCTCCTCCTCGCCCACTCGCCGTTGTTGCAACATCCCAAGTCCGTAAGTGGTATCTCGTGAAGCGGAGATGGCAACCAGTACCGTGGGTAAATCGATATGACGGTGCGTAGAATGATGGAGCATATGTAGTGGATCGGCATGCCATGGGTTCATCCGATCATCAGACCCCGAGCATGAAAGCGGGGTGGTTGTGTGAATGGATAGGTAGATCCCCCACCATCGGAGGCGATGGACCCACATCCATCGACGGTGCCCGTCTGGCGAAGTGCACGGAATGTACATATCCTTGTATCTCCGCCGATATATGCATGGCCACTCCACGCATGTGGTGCTCATAATCCAATGGATTTTTGAAATTTTGTGTCACCATCTCACGAAATATATCTTCAGTATTCAGGATGTGGTCTTGCTGCGAAGAAAGTAAATTTATATCAGGGTTTCATTGTAACAAGGGAATGTTCTCATCCATGGTATTTTTAAATCTGTTTGCCTTGGCCTTCCGACTTTCGCTTAATATTGGGTTATAAGTTTCATAACCGCCTTACGTGATGTGACCGCCCACTCCTCCCGATCAGGTATCACATGAAATTCTCTCTGGTAGGTGCTAATATAATTCTGCAAGCTGTAGTACACAGAGACATACTGCATATGGTTTAGGTGGCGAAGGCTCAAAACTGCAATCAAGTGTGGACAAGGTAGGTGATAAGGCGTGGTTCACACGCATCTGCGATCATAGTTCTCGAAACTTCAACTTTGTAGGTTCGATTCGCGACATCAAACACTTGATACATGCTAATCTAATGGGTTCGGTAATCTGCCTGCTCATTAGCAATAAGTGTAGCTTTAATGAGGGGAAAACAAGTTTTCTTGTTGCCTTTCTAGAGTGGCAGCCTTTTCAAGACGTTTCGTGAAAAAGGAAACTATATTATAGTACACGCCATAATCGAACTTGAATAAAACCACGCGTGCACGCTTTAAGCACACCGTTGAAGCACTCACGCATTTGTCGCCATAGTAGCATGTACCCGTCATCATGAGTTTGAGTCCAGCTGAACATCCTTGAAACTAGCCAGATGCCTCCCGCTTAATATTCTTAATGTCGACATGTGCCTTTTGAAAGGATGTCATCTATGTTTCTGAACATACATTTTCGACACATGAATTGACAATGCCAAGTTGATGTACCGCTTCTCTTGAAGTTCTCCTCAAATGGCGCATGCGAAAACGATGAGCAGCCCATGGGAAGATTTCTCGACAGCCACGCACAATACCTCATGTCTATCTGAGATGAAGCATAGATCACCCTCAGACACTAATGGGATCAAGTCAAGAGTTTGCAAAACCAAATCCAAGACTCGATGCAGATTCAACCATGCGAAGGCGGGAACAACCCATTGTCAAGGCGTCGATCCCAACAAAGATTAAGTAGTGCCTCAGTACTTACCAAGAGGAAAGTCCCATCAAGACACAACGGGCGACAATCACAACCAGTATTGACGGCTCAAACGACGAATAGTTTGGAATCTATTCGATTCTGACTGTACTGATATCAACCTAGCATAGATGTGCAAACAGCAGCCATAAATTTTCCCAGTGATCTGTAAGATTCCTTCCAACTGCCAAAAATAGCCTTAACTGCTTTTCGTTGTGCATCCCAAGCCTTCATGTAAGACACTCGTATATTAAACTTCGACTCTATATGGCCTATAATCTCCCTGGGCTTGAGATCCAACTGACGCCTGACTGCAGGGTTGATGAAATAACTTATAAATTGTGTATTGTGTCCAAAGATTAAGAATTGAATGGCTATGAGGAGAGCCAACTGAACCAATTCTCCAAGTTCCACCCAACCTCTTAACTGAGCAGGCATGTAAACGCCACAAACATGGTCTTATTGTCGAATGGCGGTGCACAAAGACAAGAATCTTGATTTGCTTTAGGCATATATGACATATTCTACATTGTTTATAATCGACCACCCACCAATAGCAAATTGCAACTGCTTCTTATCATGAAAGTACATACATTCCACTAATTCATCTGGGATGCAATTTTCGTCTTCAAAGATTGAATCATCTGATAGGCCATCAAATGCAAGGTCTTCATCCCATTCTCTGGTGGTTTGAGCACTGCGCATATAATCATTATTATGTATCAAATGCTCCTCAGTATGACTCGTTCTCCTTGAGTAATCGACAATCAAATCTCTGACCGTATGGGATGGTTCTGCTGCCCTTAAATCAACCAGCTCAGAGTCAATATAATCGTCATCATCCTCATCACTACTATCTCCACTAGGCATAGTTTCATATTCAACATTTACATCAGATGGTGGGTTCACATCATTATCTTGAGGGTCACCTGGGTCACCCATATGAGCAGAGCTTGTGCTAGTAAAATAATCATTTTCTCTTGCTGCAACCTCATATATTTTCCCTTGAGTACTTATCTGAGGAGGTGGTGTTATGTAATCAGTGGTGATTCCACCACTTTGACACTACGCTTAACCAACCCATCTCCACGCTGAGAGTTCCTCAAATTCGACATACACCACAATAGGCTAACATGCATTAATATTCACAAACTTCATCGTCGAATGTGTGTCGAATAAATCCAGTTCCAATAGGAAAACAACCCACCAGATTAACAGAGAATTTTGATGGATCTAACTTCAACAACCTCATAACTCTTTTTTGTAATTCCTCAAATTTAACTGTGAAATTTGGATTGACGATTTCTCTCACCAATATATGTTGGAATGAACTCATCACTTACTCTGAGTTCACCATCATAATAAAGAACAATAAATACACTATTCAACTCATCACTTTTGTAATAACGGAACACCAGGATTCAACTGCTACCTATTACGCACAAAAAAAACTGCATTAATATATGACAAAGATGACTGAAATACTTACGCATTCAAGCCATCACTCGATCCTAATATTTCAAAGATAACAAATGTAATTCAACTGTAATATGACAAATAAAATCCAAATACTGTAATGTGACAACAACCAATTTATGCAACATCACACTTATAAAATCCAATCATTCTCTTTTGCATTAATCAGATCGCAGATATTCAGCAAAACAAATCTTTATAACACCACGTACCTCCTTTGCCAAAAAAAACATCACACACGAAGATATTCAGCAAAACAGATCAAGCACAGATTTAACTTTTTCAATGAACATGAATCACCACATATGCGCCTAATATAATTACATAACACTAAATTAAACTACACATACAGACTTCCTAAATAAAAAAAAAACATTGCGCAAAAAATGAAGCTTTCCTAAATAAAAATTCCACATAATTTCAGATCAATCACAGATCTCCTAAACCCTAAATTAAACTACACATACATACTTCCTAAATAAATAAAAAATATTGCGCAAAAAATGAAGCTTTTCTACATAAAAATTGCGCACAATTTCAGATCGATCACAGATCTCCTAAACCCTAAATTAAACTATACATACACACTTTCTAAATAAATAAATAAAAAAATATTGCGCAAAAAATGAAGCTTTCCTACATAAAAATTACGCACAATTTCAGATCGATCACAGATCTCATAAACCCTAAAATAAACTACACATACACACTTCCTAAATAAAAAAAAAAACACTAAGACAAAAAATGAAGCTTTCCTAAATCAAATCACAATTTCGTCGATCATGATCTCCTATGAATATCATAACAATTAACTAATCAAATAAACTCATACAAAATACATTTCTTTAGGGTTAGAATACCTAAATCATAAAATAATCCTTCCAAGCTACTTTCTGGCACGACTTCCGGTCGACGGCCTGGCGTGGATCCACCGGTGGAGTGGATCGCGCGTAGATCTGGCGGAAGAACGGCAGCGAATCGAAGAAAAAATAGGAAACCCGAGAGCTTGCTCTCGGGTTTTCGTCCCTAATTAGAGCTAATCATGTGACCGGCGCCGACTAGATCCTGTCCGTCACCCGCTGACTGGGCCTATTTTTAAATTTTTTTATTCTGCCTAATTAGCTAATTAAATCAGTAATGATGTTTAGTTTAAAAATTTTGCCTATTTGACAATAAGAGATGGGCCTTCCTTATTTTTCCCTTTCCCTTTCACTTTCCGTTTTCTTACAAGAAGCATCTGCGACGCTCGGTCCACCTCCACGTGGTGGGTCACGGCCACGGCGTTGAGCCCACGCAGCCTCCTCGCCACCCTTCTTTCCCTCTTTTATAAACCCTGACTCCACCCTCCCTTCTCCCTAGCCATAGATTTGATCGAGGTCTCTCAGACGATGATTATAGAGAGAAAGTTAATGGTCGGCGTTGATGTTTTCTTACGGGTTCTGGCTGTGGCGGCGGTGGTGCTCTGTTTTGGACCGGTAGCGACGGCAGAGGAGACAGAGCTAGTGATTTCACCAGTACCCGCGCCTGAGACGCTCACGGGGTCGGCAGTGGAGCCAGAAATGCCGGCCTGCTTAGCGTTTGGCTTCACTTTGTTTGTTCATTTGCTCATTCACTAGGTTTATATTTGGGTTTTCGTTAGTGATGCGTTGGGTCTGAAGGAGAAATTATTACTTAAGTGGCCTGAATATGTTCGAATTTTGTTATGTACTGATGAATACTTGTATTATATACATTTTTTTTTTTATTTTGCGATATATTTTAAATGCTTTGAACATCAGTATATAATCCATGCATAGAGGGTATTTTGAGCATAATTAAAAAAACGAAACTTTATTATATTTTTTGGTTTTTTTAATTATGCTCAAAATATTTCTACTATTTACATATGCTCAAAATAATTATGCATAATTTGTGGTTGTATGTAACTATAATAGGTTCGTCTAAATAAATAAAAGAAGCAAAAAAGCAACACCAGACATTTATGAGATTATTTAAAACAGCTTTCTTTTAATTTTTCTTTTTAGACAACTATAATAATTTAGTAGCTATTTTTTCTGAAATATCAAATATTTGTGATGTAGCAATTATAGCAAATATCAAAAAATTTTAAAAGAGAAAGCTTAATACCAACTCACCTTGCCTATGAATTAAAAAAGCAATTCTCAATGCCAATCAAAGTAAGAATCCCCCTAGAAAACATTGCATAAGATAATAATAACTTCACACTTATTCCTCAATCATTCTATAATCCACATCGGCCCCTACTTTCTCATTCAAGTCTGAAATAAAATGTTCAATGCCAGAAGTTGTTGCTTTACTTATAGTCCTCTACATATGGTATATAGTATGTACATACAATATACACACTTGAGACTTTCAATGCACTATCATAAGTTAAATAATTTCTCAATCAACGGATTTATGTCACCTGATCCCTTCATATAATATAGCTTAAACATGATGCATGAAACTTAAAACTACTAAAAAAATAAGAGCATGCCATTACACCAATTGACCAAATATATATCATAGAAGCACAGGTTGTCTCACTAAAGGTAGGTTTCATTAGAGTTGTGAGTGCACTACAATTCAAATACATAAGTTTTCAAATTTTAGATATTTGATTGTCAAACAAGTAAATACAAAATAATGTTTTGAGAAATTCTAAATTCAACCATTACTTCAATTTTGATGTATTCTTGTTTTGCCTTAATTGAAAGAATTCAGAATACATCAAAATGAAAAGCACTATGTTCATGATATCTTCGTTCCATGAAATGAACTGTTTCGCCCATGTTTGAGTTTGTTAGTCCTGCATGCTCATCACTCGGAGAGGTTTTACATTCGCCGTTTGATCAAGGATCGAATGGCCAGAAATAACTCCGCGGTTTTAAAAGGGATAAATCAGATATGAAATGTGAGTTTAATCTCGGTCGTCCATCCAAAATGCACGGATGGACAGCCAGAGATCCATCCTTGCCAAAGCTTGTGAATCATAGGAACCGTCCATGATCTAAGCCCTGATCCGAGCTCGATTGAGCTCAGATTGGGATAAAATTTTGCACACACCATCACAAAGCATAGAAGATCACGCCCAATGGTGGAATTCTCATGCCATTAACATTTCTTTCATAAAGAACCAACACACCTTAAGTCTAGTGATCAGAAAATGCCATACCTCACCGAAGGTGATCACCGGCGCTCAATTCCCTTGGAGGAGCTTCGTCTGGTTGAGACGAAGCTATGGTGAAAGAATTAGGTCATGAGGTTGAGTAGTTTGCTCTATGGACCAACCCCTCCTCCTTGTGAGCTCGGTATTGATCTAGGTGAGCCTTTCCTCGCCTTTGGAGCTTGGGAAAGATGTTGAGTAGACTCGACTTGATCCTCTGGTGGACTGTGCAAAGAAAATTGAAGTGGTTTGGAGTATAGAGGAAATTTGGAAATCAATGGAGCTCCCCTATTTTCTCTTGAAGAAAATCGAGAATGGTTGATTTCAATTCCCTCCTAGGAAGCTTAGGAACACTCTCTGATGGCTCCTAACACTCTTAACACTCAATCGACAGTGAGCATGTGTGAATTGAATTGAATTAGGGGGAGTATATCTCCCCCTATGGTAATCGGATGGTCGAAGCATGGTTTGTTGTTTTGATCCAATTGACCAGATGGAAAGGGTTGTTTGAACTGTTAGTCGGTTTGACCTAAGGAGTGGATTGGTAACCTCCCTTGTGCTTCAAATTGGGTGGAGGGAGGTTTCACACTTGGCCAATTTGAGCTATGAGGTCGGTTTTGGCCTTGGGGTCCATTTAGGCTGACCCAATCCCATTAGGTTGGGTGCACCTCTCTCCATAGGGTCTACTTGACCTATTAGGAAGGTATCAAGTAGATATGAAGAGGGCTTGACCAAATTCCCCATGGATTTGACCAAAATTTGTTCTATGTCCTAAGGGTGGAATGGTCATTTTGCTAATTTTTGAATTTGGATATGTTGGGTATGTTGAGAAAATAGGTTTGGCCAAGTTTTATTGGATTTGGAGTTCATTTGATATGGTTTGGCTCATGTTGACCCATTTAGGTCAAAATGGGTCAACTTGGGTCAAGTTGATGAATTGGTCAAATTGGGTCAAAATAAGGGTTGGGTAAAGTTCATATGACTATTTGAAATATTTTGGTAGCTTTGGTTTGATTCAATTTGGTTTAGTTTTTAATTTGGCTCATATGACTTCATTTATCAAATGGGCTAGGTTGATCAATTTGACCCATTTGATCTATTTGAACTAGGTCATGAGTAGGTTTAGGTCTGGTTAGTCATATGGAGTGGATTGGTAGCTTCATTTCCAATCAATTTTGGTTAAGTTTGAATTTGGCTCAACATGACCCTTTTAGGTCAAGTTGGGTTCAAGGTCAATTGGGCTAGGTTAGGTCTTATTGGCCAATTGAGGCTTTGGTCAAGTTCAACAAGTGATTTGGAATGAACTTGACCCATTGGTTTCAATCAATTTAGCTTAGATCAAGTTTTGACACATTTTGACTTTTTAGGTCAAGTTGGGTCAACTTGGGTTAAGTGACCAATTGGGCTAGGTTAGGCTCAAATGTTGACTTAGTCAAGTTCAAACATAGTTCATGAATGAACTTAGATCATTGGTTTCAATCAATTTGGCCTATGGTGGAATTTGGCTATGTTAGGTTTCATTTTGGCTAAGTTTTGACTTGGTCAACCCTTAGATTTGACTTGGTTTGACCCAATTTGATTGATTGATCATCCCATGATGATTGTTGATTATGATGAGAGGCATAGGTGAGTTTGATTCAATCCAATTTGATTAGGATTAGAATTTGGCACATAAGGGTACTTTAGGTCACTTTGGGTCAAGTGAGCCTAAGTGGGTAAAATGGCTTGGTCAAAGTTTGATTTGAGTTTGATTGAACTTGTATATGGACTTATGATTGAAATATAAATCCATTTGTAAGTGGTTTGAAGTCAAATGGGTTTTGATTCATTTGACAATTTCATATTCAAAGGAAGAATATGAATGGATGTGGGGTTTGATTTTTGAATTGGATTTTGGTTTAGTGATTGAAGTTTGTATTTATATTTTAATTCATGATTATAGGGTTGATTGAATCATGAAGGAAAATCAAGAGTTTGGCTTGATTTGAAGTTGATTTGTCTAAGTTCAAGATTTTGACTTGAAAGGATTAGGTTGGATTTTGAGTGGATTTGTGTTTGATTTTTGGAAGTGGTTTTGATTATTTAAATTTATATTTCATTTACATATGTGAATATAAATGAGAATATAAATGGGTCATGAGAAAATTTCAAGGATTTGAAGTGATTTGATCATGATCTAGGCTAAGTCTTTTAAAAGGAATTTAAAGGACTTAGGAAATTTTGGAGTATGCATTTGAATATTGGATTTAGATTTGATTGATTTATATTTATATTTCATTTATATGTGTGAATATAAATGAATTATGAGAAAATCCCATGAATTTAAGTTGATTTGAACATGATTTAGGCTAAGTCCTTAAGAAGGAAATTAAGAACTTAAGAAGGATTTTAAATTTGAAATTTAATTTTTGGATTTGATTTGATTGATTTGTACTTATATTTCATTTATATATGTGAATATAAATGAGAATATAAATGAGTTATGAGAAAATCTCATGAATTTGAATTGATTTGATCATGATTTAGGCTAAGTCCTTAAGAGAGAAATTAAGACTCAAGAAAAATTTATGATTTGATTTTGAATTTTGAGTTTAGTTTGATTGGTTTAAATTTATATTTCATTCTTATATATGAATATAAATGGAAATATAAATGAGTTATAAGTCCTTAAGGATTTTAAATTTGGAATTTAATTTTTGGATTTGATTTGATTCATGGATTTCAATAATAGAGTTGATTTGAGTTTGGAGAAAAGAAAATAAGATTGATTTGGAGTTTGACTTGAATGAAGGAAGGTGAGGAATGGTTCAAGCTAAGGGTAGACAAATTTTCATAACACTCCTAAGGCATGACATATTCCTATGGCTAACTCTTATAAGTCTCTAGGGCTAGGTTAAGCGTCCACCTAATCACTAGATGTGTCTTAAGACTAAGTTACTCCTAAATTCTAAGAGAAGTCTTATGTCTAAGATGGAGGGGTTGAGAGCTCATTCTAAAAATGAGATCAATAGAGACTTATCCAAAGCCTCAAATATACTCAACCTAGTCATTACCTGATGCCTAGTTCAAGAAGAAAGCTCACGGGCTCACATCTTCTTAAACAAAGTCAACATGAGGTAGCTTATTGGCTGCGCGGTGAAGCCTATCAAACTAACAAGGCACTCGTTTATTTGTAATGGTCAAATTAGGAAGAAAGCTCGGGGACTCATATCTTCTAAACAAGTGACTACTGGGGTGACATGCTAGAGAGGTAGTATGTCGGCTCAACCTGGAGCGGCTAATGAGTGAATGCCATAGGGGGCTTGCTCCCACATTAAAATAGCTTCAGACAAAAGATATGTGTTTGTTTCTATGCTTGTGTTAAAGGGAATAGGATGCCACCTACCCTAAACACGATCGGGGAATGGTCTTTGATTGTGTTTGTGTAGTGAAAGAAGGATATGATGCCTCCTGGGTTCTCTTACACCTATCCTAAACACGACGTGGAGGATTCGCAAAACAAGCAAATAACACTTCGAATGAAGAGAAGATTTTGAGAAATTGGAATAAAATTTTGTTCTTTTAATGATAGTTTTTTTAAACATATTTTTATGGGTAATATTTTTTCAAATAGAGCACATAAATTGGAAGCATCGGGTGTTCCCCTTTACAATCAATGAGCTCATAAGATCCTCCTTAGTAGGCCTTCTTTATAACATAGGGGCCTTCCTAAGTGAGTTCAAATTTTCCTCCCATCTTTCGACGGGCAACAATTGGTCTTCTTATGACTAATACAACTTCTCCTACTTGAAAAGACCTGGGACGGACCAGTTTGTTGTGAGCTTGAATCATTTTGGCATTGTATTACTCGAGATTTTAGCACACTCGTGGGCGTCACTCCTCCAAACTTTTAAGCTCTTCTAACTGCAACTTTGCATTCTGTTATGCAGTGATTTGACTACCCATTGCTATCCTTAGAAATGGGAGTTGAACTTCAAAAGGTAAAATGTCGTCGGACCCATACACTAAGGAAAATAGGGTAGATTGAGTTGGAGTTCTATATATAGTGTGGTAGGCCTACAAGGCTTCAACCAACTGCTCATGCCACTATCGTTTGTTATCATCGAGTGTCTTCTTTAATATTTGGATGAGAGTTTTGTTGAATGCTTCAGCTAGGCCATTTGCCCTAGGGTAGTCGATAATGGAGTATCTTTAATCTATACCGTGTCTTCTAGCAAAGCTATTGATCTTGGTGCTTTTGAATGCAGTATCATTATCGGATATAATTCATCGAGGCACCCCGAACCTATATACGATATGATTCTTAAATAATTGAAGCTTATGTTGAGTTATGACTTCTTTGAGTGGGATTTCTTTCGCCCACTTGGAGAAGTAGTCGGTGGCAGCTAAAATGAACTGATGATCCTTGGAAGAAATAGGATCAATCAGACCCACAATGTCGATACCTCAACACTCAAATAGCCATGAGGCCAAAGTAGAGTGTAGAATGTTGGGTGGTTGATGTAAGACCACACCGTACACCTGACACTGATGGAATTTCCTAGCCATATTCATGCAGTCTATAATCATTGACGGCCAGTAGTATCCTAGTCTCCTGATCTTTGCTTTCATCTTCAGACTGGATTGATGCATTCCATATAGACCTAAATGTATCTCAGGCACAACCCTATGAGTTTTGTGTTTGTCTAAAAAATGTAACCATATTTGATCCAAAGACCGTTGATACAAGGTGTCATCCAAGAGAGCATATGAGAGAGCTCTCTATTTCAACTGATGGGCTTGTGAGTTTTTTTGAGGTAGTTTACCGGTGTTCAAATAATCTATGAACGGTTGCCTTTAATCTAGCTCCTCATCCTTTTTGGCAATGGCAACCTTCCCTTCAAGAGAAAGTCTCCTGATGAGTTCAGCATCAATAAGGGATAAGACTTGTCTGTTTTGGACCCTTATTTGAATGGACTCATCTTCAGGACATGCCAATTCTTTGGCAAGTTTGGCTAAAGAATCTACTACCGCATTCTCTCCTCGAGGGACCTTGTAGATGGTAACCTCAGGGATTTGGGCCAATAGCTTCATGGAGTACTCATGAATATGGAGTACTCATGGTATTGACGAAGCTTGGGTTTGAGAACCTTGTAGGACCCAGCAATCTGGTTGATAACTAATTGAGAATGCCCGTAGATATTGATGCTTTCGACACACACTATAATGGCTAACTCACATAATCAAAGCCTCATACTTCGCTGGATGGTGAGAGATAGGAAGAGAATCTCATCACATCATGGTCTGGAGTTAAGATAACTATTCCTACTCCTGCCTTTCCTGAAAGAGTAAATCATGGTGCTTCCCCTTTGTGAACAGAAATCATAATATCAAAATACATCTCCCATCAGCGATTATCAACCTCCCCTAAGTTCATGATTTGTTTATTGGGGAGATCATCACTAAGTGGAGAATCAGCGGGAAGTGGGTGTGCTGCTAAGAAATCTGCTAGTGCTTATCCTTTAACCGCAGGAGGGGTACGAATATGATATCAAACTGTGAGAGAATTATAGACCAATGTGCCAAGCGTCCGGATAGCATTGGTCATGTCATCAGATACTACAGTGGATTAATTCTGGAAATCAAGTTCACCTTATGAGAAATATATAGTGTCGTAGCTTTTAGGATGTCAAGATCAAAGCTAGGCAATGTTTCTCAATAGATGGGTAGTTCTTTCAATAGGAATCAGACGATGGCTGAGGTAGTAGAGAGTACTCTCCTTCCCTTCGCCGTTGGCTTGGGCCAACAAAGCATTGAGGGAGTCATCTAATGCAGTAGTGTAGAGGATGAGTGACCTGCCCGGGATAGGGGCTGCTAGAATTAGGAGCTTCATCAAATACTGCTTGATGTCTTCGAAGGCATGCTGGCACTTGTCATCCCACCTAAACTTGGAATCCTTTTTGACAAGTGTTGAAAATGTTGTGCATCCTCCCGATAGGTTGGAGATAAATCATCTTAGATACGTCAACTACCCTTGTAAAGTTCTAAGTTTAGTTAGCTTTTTAGGGGGTGGCATTTCTAAGATAGCTTTGATCTTTTCTAGATCTATCTCTATTCCCCAGTGTTGGACAACAAACCCAAGGAATTTTCTTGAAGCTACACTAAATGCACACTTCAGGGATTCATTTTGAGGTAATATTGTCTTAACCTTTCAAAAACTACTCTCAAGTCAAAGAGATGGTCTTCCTTTTCTCTACACTTGACTACTAGATCATCGACATAGCACTCAACCAGATGATGGATGAGTTTATTGAAGATCTAAGTCATGGCCCATTGGTATGTAGCACCTGTATTTTTAAGGATGAAAGGCATGGCCTTATAACAATAGATTCTGATTGGGGTTTGAAAAGTAGTATTTTTTTCATCCTCAAGGGCCATCTTGATTTGGTTGTAGCTAGATGACCCATCCATGAAGAAGAATGATGCATGAGATGAGGCGATGTCCACCATTAATTATGGTATAGGAAGAGGAAACTCATCCTTAGGACATGCCTTATTTAAGTCCCTGAAATTGACGCATATGCAAATTTGTCCATTCTTCTTCTTAACTGGGATGACACTGGCTAACCAGGTAGGGTATTTTTCTTTACTGATGAAACCGGCATTGATAAGTTTTTTGACTTCAGAAATGACCTATTGTTCAATTTCTAATCGCATGCATCTAGGAGCTTGCTTAATAGGATTAGCATGAGGATTTATTGCTAGTTTATGGATTGCTATGTCAGGAGATAATTCGGGCATCTCTTCATAGCTCCATACAAAATAGTCCTTAAACTCAGTCAATAGCCTAGCTAAGTCATTGGTTTCTTCTTCATTCAGCGATGAACTGATGTATGTTGGGCGTGGATTTTCTTTCATCCTGAGGTTGATTTCTTTGAGTTTGTCATGGATCTCCTCTTCAAATTCTAGTGGTGCGTCTTTGATTTGGTGATCATCTGGATCATCTGAAGTTTCTAAACACACTTCCTCATACAAGTTGGTATGGTTTGAGAAGAACCTATCAGACTCCAGATGATTGGTAATAACTAAGCAGTAATCATCATCATCTATTGGACCCAATGTACCGAATCCTAACCCTGATCTTGATGGCACATCCCTGCCTCTATTGTTCCACAGCTTTTCAAAGTATTCTAACCTATGCTTAGACCATGTATAAGGAATTAAACCCTTCTTTGTTAGATTAAAAATACAAGGTGAGTACTAATCAAAAGGCAATTCCATTAATTTTTTATACGAATCATCCTCAAGTTCTACATCAACTTCTAGACTTGAGGATGATGATCCCAAAAAGAATCTCTTCGGCTTTGCATCAATGGAAGACTTAGGGACTTCCTTAACTACTAAACCTTCAGCTTTTTGAGATGAAAGTGAGGTTAGAGCTAAAGTTGCCAACCATTGTCTAATAGTTTCACATACACTTGATTCGAATACTTTGCTTTGTATAGAGGCCTGGCCTTCGTCGCTGTTCAACTTGAGTGTCACCTCCAATGAAAACTGCTGAGAGGGGTTGGCTGGTATACTAATCATAGGAGACTCATTCTCTAAATTAGATTTCAATTCTATATGAATAGTAAGGGTATTCCTATGAACTAGAACATAACCCCTATTGGCTGGCTGCCAATTAGGGAGTCTTCCACCTCTAGGACTACCTCTATTTCTGTCTCTGCCTCTACTTGGTGGAAGTCTAGTCATCCTACTCATATGCCCATATGATGGAATGAACTGTGGGTGGAATGTGATATGCAGCTCCATTTCTTCCTCAATATCCTTCTCTCGTTCACTTGAAATATCATTTTTCTTTTCTCTTTCTTTTTCTTTTTCTCTTTCTTTTTCTTCTTTTTCTTTTGCATTTGAGTTTTGACCAAGTTCACTAGGAAAGGTGTTTGAGGAAAATAATAAGTCGCATCTTTGTATATCTCAACCTCCCTGACTGAAAAAGGCTTTTTATCACCATTGATACAATATTCAATCCCATCCTTTTTGAACTTGATGCACTGATGGATGGAGGATAGAATCATCTTATTCTGATGTATCCAAAGCCTGCCGAGAAAAGCAGTGAATGAAGTATTCGAATAAATTATGTAAAATTTGGCTTCAGTCTTCCATTCACCTATCTCCAAAAGTAACACTATGAAACCTAAAGCCCTCTTGCCTTGTTCGTTGAATCCTCTCAACATCATCTGATCTCCTCAGAGTGTGGAGATTTCGATCATCAAATAGGCAAGGATTTTTAGACTCATAATATTCATCGATGCACTTGGATCGATGAGAACTCTGGCTAGTCTGAATCTGCCCATGTCAACTGTGATGTAGAGAGTACGGTTGTGCTCCATGTCTCCCAGAAGAAGGTCTTCATCTATAAAAGTGATCCCCTGGGCTTCCCTAGAATAATGTGCCTCTTCTCCAAGAGCGGCCAGCTGAGCTAAGCATATCTCAGGATTAAGGAGAGCCTTGATTAATGGTTCCCTCATTTCTTTGGATAGGATAAGGGCATCGTATATGATTAGCATAGATGGAAACTTTCTTAGAAGAGACAGGACATTGTAATCCACCTTGAGCTAATCCTTCACAAGCATATGCAAGGGTGGAGCATTCTGTGGAGGGGCTTCTCGATCCTCTACACCAATGACTTGTTTCCCTCTATCTTGAGGTGCTACCCTAAGAGGTAGAACCTTGCCACTACAGAGGTTGACTTCGGTGATCTCTTGTGGCAGGGTAATGGAAGGTTCTACCTACACATCAAGCTCACATATAGCTTTTCGTATGGGACCCTCTGAATTGGATGATTCCAAGTCAATCTTAAGAGGTGGACCCGTAGCATTCAAAGTAAGAATATCCAACTCTGAATCAGAAAGAAGAAGATCAAAATTATTATAGTTGTCGTTTAGACTTGAAGAGTTATTAGGAATAGATTCAGATAACCCATCAGAAGTGACATAGATGTAATTCAAGCTAGCTTTATTCTTTAATTTCTTGGATTTAATAGGAGGTACAAAGTAGAAATCAAGTAAAGTAAGAGGAGTGAGGGATTTGATTCCCTCATCCACCAATATAAAATGTCTACCAGTAGAAGAAGAACTAGTTGTAGTAGTGGTGGTGGTATGGAGGTAGACCTGGAGGTGGACTCCTTGGTGCCTTCGGCTATCCGGTGGGCACATGCTACCGCTACTGATGCTATTGAGCTCTCCCTTTTCTTGAGTTGCCTCTGGCAACTTGCAAACCTTCCTTGATGTTGGAGGTTTGAGCTGACTCAGGCACCTGCAAGAAAGTTTCTTGGTCTTCTAAATAATCTTTTTAGAGATTTTGGATAAGGAGATATCACAACCTTCTTTAGTTTTGGAAGGATCACAAGTATCCCCAAGGATTACCCTAATGGAACTAGATGGTTGTTCCACAAGGTATTCCTTCGGGATAACTATAACACTGGTCTTGAAGCTATGTTCAAGTCAGTCCTTAAATGTGAAGTAATCCTCCAAAATATGACCTAGCATATAATGGTAGGGGAAAACATTAGGATCATGTCTTTTGCCCACTTCCTCCGGTCTCCTAGGCTCGGGTAGCTAAAAATCAGGCTTCTTTAAGAGATTCTTAAAGATCTTCCTGATTACCTCCCTCTTAAATGAATAAAGTTTGTTGAGTTTATCCAAAAGAGTAGGTGGACCATAGCTACGCGGATCTGTGTTGTGCTGATGATATGGTGAGGA
Source organism: Cymbidium sinense (assembly GCA_021442155.1). Classification (NCBI taxonomy): domain Eukaryota; kingdom Viridiplantae; phylum Streptophyta; class Magnoliopsida; order Asparagales; family Orchidaceae; genus Cymbidium; species Cymbidium sinense. The sequence continues at coordinate 96,767,287 of CM038222.1, forward strand.
GGCTGATGTAGTGGGAGGCTACAGGCGCTCTCTGGTGGTAGAGGAGGTGGAAGAAAAATTTAATGGGTCTCTCGGACTGATCTCTAGCTAGTTTCTTCCCCTTATCCACTACTATCACTACCCCGAGCTTCTTCTTGTATACCTTCTGCAGCTTTGATTTGGGCAACTGGTCTTGAAAAGGAAACTCTTTGGCCTCTCCTTGTAGATTAGTTGCGTTGTTGATTAACTTCTCAAAGGTTTTGATGGTGAAGCCCTTAAGCATGAAGGTAACTAGGCCATGGATATTCTTTAGAAGAATCTCAATGACATGTTGTTCAGACAGCAGTGGTTCACATTTTGTACTCAGGTTACATCATCTGAGAATATAGTCAATAAGGGACTCACCTGGGTGTTGTTATGCTATAACGAAACACCAATAATAACCCTTTACTGAGCTCTAGCAAACCTCTTGATAAAAAGTTGCTCCAACTCTGCAAAAGTATTTACTGAACTATTTGGAAGTTCAGCATATCAATCAAAAGCTATCCCTTCTAGGCTACTGATAAAGAGACAAAAAAATTAAAGCATCACTGCTATCAACGTTACAACAACTAGCTCTGAAATGGGTGATGTACTTCCTCGGGTTTCCACTGCTATCAAAACTCTTGAAAAAAGGTGGCATAAAACCCTTGGGATATTGGATTGCATTAAATTCCTCTGGGTAGGGTCTACCCTTTGGAACTGATGATCCTCACCGGGATTGAACCAACGCTTCCTTCACCTGCTGCTCAGCCATAGACTTGATATCTTTCATTTGTATGGAGGTACTTACCACTACCTTCCTATACATGCTGGTGCTACCTTGATGGAGGTAAAATCTTAGCTGAGTCCAAGACATGTACCAACTCTGGCTGACTAATCTCAGCTGTAGCAGGATGAACTACTAGGGCTTATTTATGAAGTACTGAGACTGCTACTAACAAGTCCTCAATCTACCTCTCCATCTTATCTACTTGCTCATCTTTCTGTTTAATTAATATTGGAGGTGTTTGGCTGATTGGGCTGTGTCTTTCCTCTCAACCTCATCACCTTCCATAGCCAGCTGCTCTCTGAGGAGGGATCCCCTAGTATCTACCATACAAACCCTATCTGAGTCTCCCAACAAATCATCTTCATTAGGATCAAAGATGATCTTCTCCTTATCAGACCAGTCATATCCTAGGATCTCCTTATTTTCCATGAAATAGTGAGCTACTATGTCATCTATAGAATGATCTGTCGGGACAGGCACAAATACTTTTGGCTAACCGATGATGGGATCCACATCGTACACTGTGAAGCATCGAACCTCCTCTGCTACTAGAGAATCAACCCTATGAGGGTTGTACTCGCTAGAAGATATACACTCATGATCACTCTCATGGGTGACACTCTAGAATGTTCTATGATCATGTGCCTAGTGCCGTGGATCGATGCAACCACCTCTAAATCCTGCTATGATAGTGATGGTGAAGGGACGACCATTATGCTTTGGGGTCACTATTTCTTCCGCACCACAAGCGTAAGGTCAAGTAGAGAGCTCACCCCTTTCCACAAGAAGGTGGGGATGGAATGGGATCCCTTGGTAACCGATGAACACAGAGCGGTGTGTGGTGGAGACACCACCTCTCAAATAAGGGCTCTCGTGGTGAGTAGTTCCGAAAGTAGAATATGTGTGATCGACACGATCATGTCAATCGTGAAATCAATGTAGAGCCAACCAAATCTTTATCTATCTCAGCTAGTTATATGATGTGTAGTATGGGCCTCCTTGACCCTCTCCTACCATAGATGCTTCCCCACACTACGGGGGATAACAAATCTCAAGTCAAATTGAGCCCGGACTCAATGTCAGAACTCCACCGCATAACTAAACGGAGATATGACCTCCTCAATGACCCAGTGTGAATCCGGTGGAGGTGAAGTAAGGATCCTCCTAGCATCCTCTCTGTAAAACCTAGAGAGAGGATGGAATGGGTTTGCTGTAACCAATGGGTAAATCAAAGTGGGCAACTCTTCCATAGCTGACCGTGTAGCTGCCTCCATCTCCCTGGCGATGCATGTATGATCATGCCATGTTTTATTCCTCCGAGTCTTGGTGGGCAAAAGTAAGATACCCCACCTCAAAGTAGACTATCTGGATCGTGGGAGCCTTCCCTGAGGGTTCTAATGAGTGGGTGCTAGCCCTCAGTAGGGCATCACAAAAAATAGCTGGGCACACTGGCGCTATCACTGATGCTGGCACTAACACTGTCACTGCCTTCCTCTTCAGTGAGAGGATATCAGAGTCTGATGGCACGTTAATCTGAATGATCGGCTTTTACCCGGTCACGATGCTCCTGCTAATAGTAGTGAGGGGAATGCCCTCATAAGTAATCCTTGCCCCCTCAAAGCCTTGTCTAAAATGAATGAGGTGGGCGTAATCAGCACGGAGAAGGCTGGCCTGATCGAGGGCCAAGTCCATCCCATGGGGAAAGGTAAACACATACTTCTGTGCAGCCATCTCTGTCAACTTAAAAACTGAAATTGAACTGTAACTAAAAACTATCATTGAACGGGAGTCTACAGTGTTGAAAATAAACTTGAATCAGATTCCTATTGACTTTGACTTTTAAATTTAGAATTTGAACTCATACTCAACATTTTGAAAATGTTAAGTCGAGTTCAAATGATTTGGAATAGATTTTGAAATTTTGATTGGAAAGAGGAATTGTTTGGATATAGAATCCACTTTCAACAAATTTGGATATGTTGAAAATGGGTTTAAATATTTTTTTATTTGGAGGGATGCTTTCAAAAGTTCATATTTGAGTTTTAATTTTGATCTTGAGTACCCTTTTTTTAACAAATTTAGGTAAAGTAAAGGGTCAATTTGCTTTTGTTTTGGATTTGAGATTTTTGAAATTTACTTAGGAAATTTGGGTAAGCTAAGTGAGATGTTTGAAAATAATTTCTTCTTTTTGTTTCTTTCTTTATTTTTCTTTGTGAATCATTTTGTGATTTGACAAATGGAATTCTCATTTAGCAAATTTGGGTATGCTAAATGAGAAAATCCAAGTGTGTTTCATTTTGAAAATAGGATTCTTAGGAAATTTAAGTATGCTAAGAAAATCCTAATGTGTTTCTTTTGGTTTTGATTTTTATTTTGAAAAGTAGGATCTTTGGAAAATTTAAGTATGCTAAGGGAATCCTAATGTGTTTCTCTTTTGATTTTGATTTGATTTTGAAAAGTAGGATCCTTAGCAAATTTAAGTATGCTGAGGGAATCCTAATGTGTTTCAATTTTGATTTTGATTTAATTTTTTTGGTTGAAAGTGGAGACTTCGCTTTAGCAAATTTGGTATGCTAAAATAAAGTTCCATTTAATTTTGTGAAATGAAAATTTCACTAAGAAATTTTGAATATGTTAAATGAAATTCCAAGATGTGTTTAAAATTTTTGTGTTTTGATTTTATTTTGAAAATGGAGACTTCACTTTAGCAAATATGTTATGCTAAAGAATGAAGTTCCAAAAGTGTTTCTTGAAAATTTTGTAAAATGGAAATTTCACTTAGCAAATTTGAGTATGCTAAATGAATTTCCAAAAAGGGTGTTCAAATTTTTTTTTGGATTTTGAAAAGGAGAGACTTCATTTTAGCAAATGGGATATGCTAAATTAAAGTTCCAAATATGTTTTGAAATTTTTTGTGGAATGGAGATTTCACTTAGCAAATTTGAGTATGCTAAATGAAATTCCAAAAGTGTGTTTTATATTATTTGTTTTTTTTTTTTTTGGAAAAGGGAGATTTCATTCTAGCAAATGGGGTGTGCTAAATTGAAGTTCCAAATATGTTTTGAAAATTTTGTTTTTTGTTGATTTTTTGAAAATGGAGATTTCTATTTAACAAATTTGGTTATGTAAGATATAAATTAATTATGTTTCATTTTCCAAAGGTGTATATTTTGTGTGTGATTATTTCTTTTTTTTTAAAGAGAAAATCCCAACTTAATCATATATGAAATATGTTAAGTGGAATTTCAAAATAGTGTTACTTTATTTGGAAATGAAATTTTTATCCAATAAATTTGGGTATATTGAATGGAGATATTCATATGTGCTTTTTAAAAGTTTATTTTTTGGTTTTGTTTGAAAATAAAATCTCAATTCAATAAATGTGAACACATGTGGAATGTGTTAAGTGGCATTTCAAAGTTGTGATTTTGCTTAAAGATGTAATATCCATTCAACACATTTGGATGCATTGAATGGAAAGACCCATCTTCAACTTTTATACTTTTGAAAACATGATTGTTGAAATTTTATTTTTGAAAATGAGGTCTTCACCAAAAATGAGTTGGGTGGAGAATCTCATTTCTGCTTTTAGAAAAATGTAATTGTTAGATAGGAAAGGAAAGAGAAGTTCTCTTCTCTTTCCCCCTCTTCATAACTTAGTAATTAATTATAGGTTTCACTTAAACCAGATTAAAACATGAAATAAAAATAACCCAAAATATTTAAACAACTTAAATGAAACCCTCCTCTAAGTTGAACATGTTCTTCACACTTAGAAAACTTGAACCTAAAGTCCTAAGCTAAGCATACCACACAAACCTTCAAAGCACACACATTAGGCTAAGTCACCACTTCTAGCTTTAGGTTAGGTCGGTGCATGGTTCGATGTTATGTTTTATTTTGTGACATATTTTAAACTGGATGTTAGGGTGTATGCTCATAGAATGAATGGTAGGATGTGCTTAGTCTAACTAATCTTTTCTACAGGAGATTGTGCTTAAGAGGTACTATCATAAATAAAAATATAAATGCTTATTGCTTGCAGGTGCTTATACCCCTTTGCATAATCCATAGGCTAGGTGTACTTAGTCACCCATATGTGTGGTGATAAGTCTAATATACATGCTTGGGATCTATGTGGTGTGATTTAACTAACCTTTATTTTGCAAGTATTAGTTACATTTCTACTTTTCCTTTTTACGTAAAAGTTTGTATATTTAGGATTTTGGAATGATTTGTTATGGGGGTTAGGATAAGCATTGGTCATAAGATCCTATCTTACGCATCATGTGAGGCCTTGGAGATTTTACTATCCAATCTTCCAAAGGAGGAACCAAAGAAGAAGAAGAAAGAAGAAGAAAGAAAGAAGAAAGAAGAAAGAAGAATAAATCTTGAAGGCTCCTATAACAATGAATTTCTTTGCTAAATTATAATTTAATTCATTTGTAATCCTGGTTGAATAAGGGTAGAGCTCGGCTACACATATTTGATATTTTTGAGTTTGTACGGCGGTGTCCGACCACAAATGGCCACTTATTCTTTTTGCGATTAACTTTATAAATTATTTGATGATATGTTTAGCTTTTGCATTAAGTGGCATGCTTTTCCTAGTTTCTCTCTTGCTTTATGTATGGCCTGGATGTGGATTAGGCTCTTTAGAGAAAAACAAATCTTTTACCCAACTTAACAACTCAAAAATTAAAATTAAATAACTCATAACCTCATCTAAAGCTTTAGTTTAAAATCAAGATAAAAGAATTAGCAACTCCTTAGCTGGATGAGCATTTCTTTATAATATCATGCACAAATGCATCTAATTTCACTCTTGATTGGAGGTCTTTCACCTTTGCCAGAGAACCCGGCTTGAACTGTAAGAGCCGTGGTGGAAACTCACCTCCTACCTTCTCACTGATTTTGGCCAATAATGTGATTTCTCATGCATTGGTCATAAAAATCCTATTAGCCTGAGTCAAAAATGATTGTCCAAAAATGAAAATAAAATGAAATTTGAAATGCATTAGATTTAGGTCACTTGAAGCATGTCCTTTTACATGATCTAGTCTTTTTAGGGAGTGAGTTTAAGGACTTAGCTTCTTTCTAAATAAAAATAGCCTAGCTATCTTGCATAAGCATAAAGACTTGCCTACATGTATTTAAAATTATAGGAGGAGTTAGTTGGCGGCCGGCCACCCCCAGGTGGTTGTAAGTCCAAGCTATCGGGTGGTTTTCCCTCTCTTGTTGAGGTAAAGCAATTATCCATTTTTTACCGTAGATTTAGGTTGTTGTGCTTCTGGCCCTCGTCGAAGCTCCTTAGATTTAAGTTTTGAGGTTGCTTTCCCCTTTGTGGGCCATAAGCATAATTCCTCACGTCTTAGGCATTTTCTTAATCTTGTGCTACTGAATCTTAAGTCCTAAATTTTTAATAAAAAATTGTAACTCACATAAACTAAATCAATTTCTAAAATGTAAAGCCTAATTTTAGGATAGTTTGAGATATTCGCTAGTTTTCCTTGCATTATGAGCATCTCGTACTTATTTTCCATTTTTTATCTTCGACAATAATTCTTCTTTTGATCAATCACATTTGATCTTCAAACATAAATCAATCGATTGATAGTCTTTTTTATTGAAATCTTCAAATACAATGATCATTTACCTTAATCGAGAGTTTTCCTAAGGGATCCCGTCCCTTAGGATGTAATTAACTATGGGGGCTTGCCCCTGTAGGGAACTTAGTGAACCCGATTTAAAATAAACCCTGCTTTACTTTTTACATGTAAAGCAAGGGAAGAATCTCTGGTACATATGCAGACCCATCATCCTTAGGAGTCCTTATTGAGGTGATTGATTCCCTTAAAGCGTAGTGACTTCTGTCTTTTGAGATGGTACACTAATTCCTTGATGATGTATCTGATCACCTGAATAAGTACATCTGTGGATCTACGTGACATCTTACCAAGATGAATTTCTACATTGGGTGTTGCCTCTTTCATTTCTCACCAACAGATTTGGAAGGCGACACACCCTTTATAGAAATTTTTCTCCACATTGACCAAGTCATCATTTGAGCCTAACCTAGCCCAATTGGCCACTTGATCCAAATTGACCCAATTTGACCTACAAAGTCAAAATGTGTCAAATCTTGATCTAAGTCAAATTGATTCAACCAATGGGTCAAATTAATTCTAGACCACTTGTTGAACTTGACCAAAGCCTTAATTGACCAACTATACCCAACCTAGCCCAATTGACCATGAACCCAACTTGACCTAAAAGGTCAAATTGAGCCAAAATCAAATTGAACCAAAATTGATTGAAACCAAAGCTACATATACATTTCAAATGACCAACCAAACCTAAACCAACCCATGAACTAACCCAATTAGGTCAAATGGGTCAAATTGGTCAAATTGACCCATATGACCTAAATGAAATCAAATAAACCAAAACCAAATATAAATCAAATCAAACTAAACCACTAATTCCAACACATTTTAAATAGTCATATGAACTTGACCCAATCCTTGGTTTGACCCAATTTGACCAATTGGTCAACTTGACCCATTTCAACCTAAATGGGTCAACATGAGCCAAATGGCATAAAATCAACTCCAAATTCTTTAAATTTTGGCCCAACCTAATTTCAAACTATTCTAAACCAGCCTAAAGTGAAATCAAAGCCAAATGACCAGTTTACCCCTAGGTCAAAGGATAACCTATGGGCAATTTCACTTAGAATTTGGTCATATCTTTTCCATGGCCACTTGACACCCTCTTAGTGGACCAAGTGGACACTAGTGAGCATGGTGTGGGTCAAAACTGACCACTCACTTGAAAATAAGCACATGGGGATCACTCCTCCACTCTCTTGAGCTCATGGGAGCTTCACCACTCCACTCCTCTAGCCAAACCGAATCACATGCAACCTCAAACAACCTAACAAACTCAATCAGCCTGATCAATTTGATCAAAATGATAAAGGGAAGCTCGACCATCCGATTGTCCTAGGGGGAGATATACTCCCTTTAATTGACTTCATTTTCATGCTCTTACATTTGATTGAAGCTAAGGAAGCCAAAGGAAGCATTCCCAAGTCTCTCAAAGGTCTACTAAGCCAACTGGATTTCTCCATTTTTGATTTTGCCTAAGCCAAAAATAGGGGAGGTAGCAAGATTTTCCAACTCATCCAATATTCAAATTCAGCTCAATTCCTCCTTCATGCACCTTGAAGGAACCCAATCGAGCTCACCCAAGTCTTCATCCAACTTCTCAAAGCATGGGAGAGGGGAGTTTGATCAAGGCCGCAAGCATTTGAAAGGGACTTTGACCAATTGAAGGATCCACTCAACCTCAAGCCCTCAAACCTTCAACAAGGCTTCGTCTCCACTAGACGAAGCTACCTCGATAGTTGGGAGCACCGGTGATAGCCTCCGATAAGGTACTATTCAAAATCAAGCATAGTTTGAATTTTCTTTGGTCCTTTTTGAAGGAAAGTTTCATCCTAAGTAAAATTGGCCATTAGATATTCATTCCCTTGTATGTTGGTGGTGTGGGTAAAATTTGAGCTCAATCGAGCCCGGATCAAACCTTAAGAAGTGGACGGTTGCCCTCTCATGCAGGCAAGCTCAGTGACGGATCATGAACCATCCATCCCGCATATTTTGGATGGACGGTCCTGATTAATCCTCGCTAGATCTGTGAGTAATCCCTTTAGAAACCACTCGACCAATCGCTCATTCTTTGATGGACAATCCGCATACAGAAAGTGAAGCCACCGTCAATTGATGTGACAACTTAAGTGACTAATCCCATCGTGCCATGTGGAAAGTGCGTGCCTCGTCAGCGGTCCATGTGGCGTCGATAAGATTATTCATATAATTAGAGATTTAATTACTTAATAAACACAGAAACTTCAAATATTCAAAACTAAATATAAAAAAATCAAAAAAATACAAAGTAAAATGCATTGTGAAGATAATTCAAAGGAGAATAATCTAAAATTAAGTTTGATGGATCTTGAATAGTGAATTTTAGGTAATTTAAGTTTTATTAGAAATTTAATTATGTTAATTACTCCCTAATTATTCTACTAATTAATTCCAAACTTCCTAGTGTTGATTAATGGGATAATCTCTACCTCCAATGATTTTCTTAGAATTTATTGATGGTTTAATTAGGGGAATAGATTGATTCACTCTTAATCACTCCCATAATCAATTTAGTGATTAATTATTCTATTAAATAGTGATAAATAATTGATTAAGTTTGCTAATTACCTTAGAACAATGAATAGACTTAGGGAATGAGATTAGGAATCTTGTTCCAAAACTTTTCTCCTAAGATCATTTCATTTGGATAAAAATCTAATTAAAGTGAAAATTAATTAAATAAGTTTAATCGATTAAGTAAATGGCTTAATTAATCAAAATTTTAAAAATCAAATCAATCTAAACTTAATCTTTTTCTTCTTGAGTAGATGCTTAGGTGTTCAATAACCTAAGTAGCTTAAGGAAATCAAATCTAGCCCATATGTGTGGGAAGGGTTATGAAAGTACTTAAATTAAACTCTTTAGCTTAATTAATCATTAATTGTGAGCCAAATGAATTAGGCCCCTTTCTTAGGTGCATTGTTAATTTAAATTCCTTGTGATTATATGTCATATTTTGGCTCATAATTATTTGGTTAAATATGTTAAAGTGGTGTAGGTAAGGGGTAATTAATGGACTTAATGTCTACCTTAACCTAAGCAAAAATTAAAACTAATCTAAGGGTTCTAAAAATTAAACTAAAATTAACATACACATGTGGGAGATGGGTTAGGACCAGCAAACCCTTTTCACATTCCTTAAATTCAAATCAAACTCAAAACCAAATCAAAATTTCCTTAAACTAAATTTGATTTACTTTAAATAATCTTATTTCATAAGATTGTCTTTAGGAAATAATTAGGATGAATGAATTTACATGCTTTCATCACTTTATTTCTTTCCTTGCATACTAAATGTGTATGTCATATGAAAATCATGCATTCATGCCTTTTAAAAGTCAAATTAAAAATGAAATGTTTCCTTTATGTCAAATTGCATGTTTTGATTAAAGTAAGAATATGAATGACTATTATGACTATTAAATCCAAAAATTATTTTTAAAACTTATAAATCAAACAATTGAGAAGTATGCTACTTAAAATTTTTTATAAGCTTACATGAGATTATAAAAATGTGTTATGTGATTCCTTCCTCTTTTCTTAACATGGGTTTGTATAGGATTAACAAAGTGTATAGTCCATTTGAAAAGGACATAACACTTGCTTAAATCCATTTCTTTACACTCTTAAGTCATGACTTAAGATGTGATTCCATATCATACATATAAATTAAACAACCAAGATCAAGTAAACAAACATAAACGTTTTGCATGATTTTCTTTCCATACATTTCTTTTTATACATGCACATGTATTTAAAAAAAAGTGTTATATTAGGACAAATTAAGAGCTTTAAGTAGTATAGGTCTTTACCCTAGTGCTAACAATAGCGTGTACTCCCATATGTCTTTTATACTTGTAAATGTGCATATAAAAAAATGGATAAAAAGATGACTCTCTTCTACTTAACAAAATCATGCATACATGAAACATTCCAAATTTTCATAAGTAACCTCTCTTAACATTCATCATTAATGTGTGCTAAATATTTCCATTTGCATGTATAGATACGCTTAGTGTCCATCCATATGCATGTTACACATATTGGGGAAAGAAATGAGGTGTTGTGTGTTTTATGATAGTATTTCACTTTACTTAATCTTAAAATACTTTTCTTTATGAATAGGTTTGATTAGGGAAAACCTAAACTTATGATAAATCAAAACACATAGTAAAATATTCACTAAAAAAAATCTTTAATGAATCTACCTTAGAAATTATTAAGGTAAGGAGGAAAGAGAAGTTCTCTTCTCTTTTCCTCTCTTTACAACACTTAGTAATTAAGTGTAGGCTCATTGAAACCAAATCAAATCATGAAATAAAACTTAACTAAATCAACTAAACTACTTAAATGAAACCACCCTCTAAGTTGAACAATTTCATACTGTTGACCTCATTTTTAGGATGAGCTCTCAACCCCTCCATCTTATACATAGGACTCCTCTTAGACTTTAAGAGATCCTTAGTCTTAAGACACATCTAGTGATTAGGTAGACACTCAACCTAGCCCTAGAGACTTAAAAGAGTTAGCCATAGGAGTAGGTCATGCCTTAGGGGTGTTAGAAAAATTTTCCTACTGTATAGCTTGAACCACATTCCTTAATTCCTTCCCTCAAGTTAAACTCCAAATCAAATCAACATCAAACCTAAATCAATTCCAGCTTAATTGATTTCTCCCAACCTCAAATCAATGCCACATGATTGAAACTCATGATCGAAACTTTCGATTGAAGCCCATGATTGAAATTCCAAATCTTTCTTAAGTCCTTTAATTCCCTCTTAAGGACTTAGCCTAAATCGTGTTCGAATCAATTCAAACTCATTAAATTTTCTCATAACTCATTTATATTCTCATTTATATTCACATATATAAATGAAATATAAATTCAAATCAATCAAACTAAACCCAAAATTCAAATCCAAATTTAAAATCCTTCTTAAGTCAATTCGATTTTCTCTTAAGGGCTAAGCCTAGATCATGTTCAATTCACATCAAATGTTTAAAATTTTCTCATAACCCATTTATATTCTCATTTATATTCACATATATAAATGAAATATAAATTTAAACAACCAAAACCAACTCCAAAAATCAAACTCAAATTCAATCAGAATCCAACCTAAGCCTTTGAAGTCAAAATCTTTAACTTAGCCAAATCAATTTCAAATAAAGCCAAACCCTTGATTTTTCTTTATGATTCAATCAATCATTCAATCATAAATCCAAATATAAATACAAACTTCAATCACCAAATCAAAACTCAATTCAAAAATCAAACCTATGTCAAACCATGTTCACCCCTTGAATTAGAAATTATCAAATGAATCAAAACCCATTTGACTTCAAACCACTTGTAAATGGATTTATATTTCAATCATGAGTCCATATGTGAGTTCAACCAAACTCAATTCAAGCTTTGACCAAGCCATTTGACCCACTTAGGCTCACTTGACTCAAAGTGACATAAAGTACCCTTATGAGCCAAATTCTAATCCTAAACAAATTGGATTGAACTAAGCCCACCTAAGCCTCTCATCATGATCAAAAATCATCATGAGATGATCAATCACTCAATTTGGGTCTAACCAAGTCAAACCTAAGGGTTGACCAAGTCAACACTTAGCCAAAATAAAACCCAACATAGCCAACATCCACCATAGGCCAAATTGATTAAAACCAATGATCTAAGTTCATTCATGATCAATGTTTGAACTTGACCAAGTTAATTTTTTAGCCTAACCTAGCCCAATTGCCCACTTCACCCAAGTTGACCCAACTTGACCTATAAAGTCAAAATATGTCAAACTTGATCTAAGCCGAATTGATTGAAACCAATGGGTCAAGTTCATTCCAAAATGATTGTTAAACTTGACCAAAGCCTCAATTGTCCTACTAGACCCAACCTAGCCTAATTGACCTTGAACCCAACTTGACCTAAAGGGTCAAATTGAGCCAAATTCAAACTTAACCAAAATTGATTGGAAACGAAGATACCAATCCATTTCATATGACTAACCAAACATGAACCAACCCATGACCTAACCCAAATAGGTCAAATGTGTCAAATTGATCATATGAACTTGACTCAACCCTTGGTTTGAACTAATTTGACCAATTGGTCAACTTGATCCAAGTTGACCCATTTGACCTAAATGGGTCAACTTGAGCCAAATCACATCAAACTAACCCCAAATTCAATGAAACTTGGCCTAACCCATTTTTTAAACATAGCAAACATGCCCAAACTGAAATCAAGGTCAAATGACCATTTTAACCCGAGGCCATAGGGTAACCCAAAATCAAAACTACTTGGAATTTGCTTAATTCCTTTTTATGGACACTTGGCATCCTCTTAGTGGACCAAATGGTCACTAATGGATCTAGTGCACATGACCCAATGGGTTTGGGTCAGCCAAACCCAACCCAAACCCAAAAAGCAATTGCATCTTTTGAAATTGAGCACATAGAATCCCTCTTCCACTCAATTAAAGCATATGGCCACCTCACCCACTCCTTCTATGGGCAAAACCAAATTCAAGGATAGCTCTAATAGCCTGACAAACCCATTGCATAAGATCAATTGGATCAAAATGACAAGTGAAGGCACGACCGTCTAATCCTTTAAGGGGGAGATATACTCCCTCTAATTTGAATTCATTTTCATAATCTCATACTCGATTGAGCTAAGGGAAGTCAGAGGAGCCTTTGCCAAGTGATCTTAAGCCTCCTAGAGGGAAATCAACTTCTCCATTCTTGGTTTTCATAGCTTGAAAATAAGGGAGCTCCAATCAAAATCAAATTTACTCCACACTCCAAATTAACCCAATTCCTTTTGCAAGCTCCATCAGTGAGCTAGATCGAACCTGCCTAAGCCTTTTCCCAAGCTCCAAAGGTAAAGGAGGTGCTACCTTGATCAAGTCCAAGCTCAAGTCAAGGAGAAGTTGACCCATAGGAGGATCCACCCAATTTCAAGACCTCAAACTCTCAACAAAGCTTTCCACTGACCTAAGTCGCCCAAGAATCGAGTGTGATCACCTCCTACGAGGTTAACCATTAAATCATGCTTATGTTCAATATTGTTTGGAGCTTTGTAAAGTAAAGTTTAATCTCATGCAAATCTATCCATTAGTTGTGTTTGCCTTTGTGCTTAGATGGTGTGGGTAAATTTTGGGATCAATCCAAGCTCAATCGAGCTCGGATCATCCCCTTGAAGATGGATGGTGTCCATCCTTCATAAAGAATTACAGGGATAGATCATGGGATGTCCATCAGTGCATTTTGTATGGATGGCCATGATTTAAGACACATAGCTCCACGTTTTAACCCCTTTGATCTGAGGCTTTAACCTCAACCATCTGATCCTTGATCGGACGAGTGAGGAGAAAGCATGTAGCGCCATCGCTGACACGATGCTATGATGTGATAACTTTATTATCGAATTCTATCATGCCACATGGAAAGTGAATGCCGCGTCAGCGGCCCACGTGGTGCCAACGGGATTAAACATTTAATTAGGCTTATTTAATTATTAATTAACCATGAAAACTTCCAAAATTCATATCTAAACCTAGAAAAATTAGAAAAATATGAAATAAATTGCATTGAATAGATAATTGAACATAGAATATTCTAAAAATAATTTGGATGGATTTTAATTAGTGTTGTTATCTGAATTTAGGTTTTATTAGGAATGATATTTTGCTAATTACCCTCTAATTACTCTACGGATTAATCTCAAACTTCTTGTGCATAATTAGTGAGATGACCCCTGCCTCCCCTAAGTTTCTTGGATTTATTGGCGACTTAATTAGGGGAATTATTAGTTCATTTCTTAATCATTCCCTTAATGTAGTTATGCTTAATTAAGGGTATAATTAGTGATCTAACCCTCTGATTGAGTCAATTAGGCTTTGATTAAGTGAATATGAGGTTTAGGGAATAATTTTGGGATACTTTCCTTAAGATATTCCCTAAGCCCCCTTTTCCTTCTTAATCCAACCTTAATTAAGAGTTAATTCACTAATTACCCCCTTAATTAATTTCATAAAATTTTAAAACTTTCCATAACTCAATTAATCTATCTTGGGTAGATGCTAGGTGTACAATAACCTATGTTCATTAAGGAAATCAAAACCCAACTCACATGTGTGAGAGAGGTTATGAAAATACTTAAGTTAAACCTCTCAGTTTATGTAATAATTAATCATGATCCAATTGCATTAGACCCTTTTCTTTTTTAGGTGCATTGCTGATTTAAATTTCTTGTGTGGTTTTATGTCATCTCATTGGCTCATAATTATTTGATTAGGTATGCTAAGGTGGTATAGGTAAAGGGTAATTAACACACTTAATTCACACCTTAACCTAACCAAAGCATAAAATTGATTTAATCACCTAAAAATTAAACTAAATAATAAACATATGTGGGAATGGGTTAGGAATAGCAAACTCACCTCACATTTCTCAAACTAAATAAAACTTAAAATAAAATAAAACCTTCCTTGAAAATAATTTGATTTGCTTTAAGCTTTCTTATTTTAAAAGATTACCTTTAGGAATTAATTAGGGTGAATGTGTTTACATGCTTTCATCACATTAGTTCTTTCCTAACATGCTAAATGTGTATGTCATATGAGTTTCATGCATTCATGCTTTTCAAAAATCAAATTAAAAATGAAATATTTCCTTTATGTAAAATTACATGTTTTGGCTAAAGTAAAAATATGAATGGCTATTATCACTACTAAATCCAAAACTAATTTTAAAGTATATAAATCAAATACTTAAAACTGAAAGTGTGCTACTTATAATCATTTATGAGCTTGCATGTGGATATAAGTATGAAGATGTGCATGGTGTAGCTCTCTTTCTCCTTTCCTTTAGCATAGTTTTGAATAGGATTTGTCAAAGTATATAGTTCATTTAAAAAGAACATAACACTTGCCTAACCCAATTACTATCCATTCCTATGCTATTACTTAAGAAGGATAGCTACACTTGTACATATAAATTGTATTAACAAAAAAAAACCAACCAACACAAATTTTTTGCATCTTTCTTTTCCCTTTATATCTTTTGTACATATGCTTGTATTTAAGGAAAGTGATATATTAGTCTGAACAACCCCGGGGATGCAAGGCTTTGAGTAGCCCTAAGTAAGTCTTGCACCTTATACCCTTAGTGCTAATGAAGGCGTCGTACTCACTTATGCCTTTCATGCATACATGTGTCCATGTGAAAAATGGATAAGAAAACCTCTTTTGTACTTGATGAAAATCTTGCATTATAAAGCATTCAAATTTTTTTAAGTAACTCACTTAGCATTCATCATAAAGTATGCTAAATATTTCTATTTGTATGTATAGATATGCTAAGGATTCATTCATATGTATGTTATACATGTTGGGAAAGAAAATGAAGTGATGTGTGTTTTGTGATCCTAATTCACTTTATTTAATCTTAAAATGCATTTCTTTTTGAATATGTTTGTTTAGGGAAAATCTAAATTTAGGATTAACTAAAATACATAATCAAATATTCACTAAATAAAATTAAATATGAATTGACTTTAGAAATTACTTAAGATATGAAAGGAAAGAGAAGTTCTCTTCTCTTTTCTATCTCTTTAAAACTTAGTAATTATTTGCAGGATTCACCTAAACCAAAATAAATAAAT
Organism: Cymbidium sinense; assembly: GCA_021442155.1. Lineage (NCBI taxonomy): Eukaryota > Viridiplantae > Streptophyta > Magnoliopsida > Asparagales > Orchidaceae > Cymbidium > Cymbidium sinense. The sequence goes on from CM038222.1 coordinate 96,783,461, forward strand.
AAATAAAAATCAACTAAATCAACTAAACACTTAAATGAAACCACCTCTCTAAGTTGAACATCTTCACACTTAGAAAATCCAAACATTAAAGCCATAACTAAGCATACCACACAAATCTTTTTTAAAGCACACATATTAGGTTAAGTCACCACTTCTAGCTTTAGGTTAGGCCGGTGCATGGCTTGATGTTTGCTTTTATTTTGTGATGTGTTGTTTCTAGCCTAGATGTTAGGGTGTATATGTGTAGAATGAATGGTAGGATGATTTACTCTAATCATTAGTTTCTACAGGGGCTTGTGCTTAAGGGGTGCTGTAATAAAAATATAAATGCTTTTGTTATGCAGGTGCTTATACTCTTAAGCATAATCTAATAGATCAGGTGGACTTAGTTACCCATGTGTAGGGTGCTAAGTCCAATATACATGCTTGGGATTTGAATGGTTTGTTAAGCTAATCTCTATTTTACAGGTGTTAGTTAGATTTACTTTTTCTTTTTTATGTAATTTTGAAATTAAGATTTTTGGAATGAATGTTATGGAGGATTAGGATGAACATTTGTCATAAGATCTCATTTTATATACCATGTGAAGCCTTTGGAGCAACCACCTTCCAACCATCCAAAAGAAGGAACCAAAAGAAGAAGGAAGAAAGAAGAAAGGAAGAAATGAATACCCCCATAACATGAATTTCCTTACTTGATTATAAATTAATACATTTGTAATCTGGGTTGTATAAGGGTAGAGCTTAGCTACCCAATTTGTTTTCAAATTTGTGTGGTGGTGCTCGACCACAAATGACCTTTTATTATTTTACGCTAAATTTATAAAATATTTGATGTTTTGTTTAGCTTGTGCATTAAGATGACATATTTTCCTAGTTTCTTCCTTGCTTGATGTATGGCCTGGATGACGATTAGGCTCTGAGAGAAAAATAAATCTTTTATCAAATTAATAAACTCAAAATTAAAAATAAATAACTCATAACCTCATTTGAACCCTAAATTAAAATCAAGATAAAAGAATTAGCAACCCCTTAGTTGGATGAGTATTTCTTTTATAACATCATGAATAAAAGCATATTGTTACACTCTTGATTAGAGGGCTTCCACATTTGCCAAAAAACTTAGCTTGATCTTTGAGAGCGATAGTGGAAACACACCTTCTCCTTCTCGCTAATTTTGGCCCATAATCTTATTTCTCATGCATTAGGCATATGAATACTTTAAGCCAGAGTCAAATGATTGTTCAAAAATAAAAATAACATGCAATATATTTTGCATTAGATTTAGTTCATTTTTTATGCCCTTACATGATTTAGTCTCTTAGGGAGTGAGTTTAAGAACTTAGTCTCTTTCTAAAATAAATAGCAGCCCAACTATCTTGCATAAAGCATATGACTTTCCTACATGAATTTAAAAATTGTAGGAGTTAGTTGGTAGCCACCTCCAGACGGTTGTAAGTCCAAGCAGTCGAGTGGTTTGTTCTCTCTTATGGAGGCAAACCAAATACCTATTTTCACCCTAGATTTAGGTCATGCTTTTGGCCCTCGCCAAAGCTCCCTAGATTTAGGTTCTGAGATTGCTTCTCCCATCTATGGGCCATAAGCATAAATCCTCACATCTTAGGCATTTTCATAACCTTGTATTGTGGAATTATAAGCCCTAAATTTCTAATAAATATGCAACTCAAATAAATAATTCAATTTCAAAAATATAAAGCCCAATTATAAGATAGTTTAGGATGTTTACTAGGCTTCCTAGTATTTTAAACATCCCCTACTCATCTTTCTTTGGCTTTGATAATAACTCTCTCTCTTTGATCAATCCCATTTGATCTTTCAAAAGAAACTAATCGATTGGTAGTCCTACCTATTAAAATCTTTGGAGACAATAATCATTTACCTTAATTGAGAATATTCCTAAGGAATCCCCTTCCTTAGTATGTAATTAACTATGGGGGCTTACCCCTGTAGAGAACTTAACAAACTCAATTTAAAAGAAACCCTACTTTACTTTTCTATGTAAAGTAGGGGAAGAATCTCTGGTACATATGCATACCCATTATTCTCAGGAGTCCTTATTGAGGTGATTAGGTCCATTGAAGGGTGGTGACTTCTATCTTTTGAGATAGTACACCTCTCCTCAATGTCGCATCTCACCTCCCTAATGTTCTATGCAAAAAAAAAGAAAGTATATTTCTATCTTTATTTTATTTCGCATAGAGTGAAGATGGAAGTATATATTCATTAGAAATTATAAATTTCACCACATATTTTTTTGGTGACTCCACTGGGGTTGGTTCCTCTCTCTCCATCTTTGGTAAACGATCATTGTCTCCAAGTATAGATAGTGGATTTATACTTTGGTATGAATCTAAGATTGTCTTTTGTTCCATTGGCACTTAGCTTATTTCATCCATAAGTTAAGCTAGCTAACATCTTTAGGTTTTTAGGACCCCACCCCGTGCTGGTCTTAAAACACCCGTTGGGTTTCTCAATGGGTAAAAAATAAAAATTGAAACAATGAGAATTAATTAAAGACTTCCTCCTTACCATTTTCATGTTAAGGAAAGGTTCATTCTAAAATTATAAAGACAAAATAAATCCTTCATAAAAATCTTGCTTTTCAAAAAGCACTCTTTCAAAATGCACATAATAAAATATTTTACACAAAAGTTTTCCTAAATCACCTTCATCTAACAATCTTCGTGACTGTTATATGTAAGATCATCTTTACAAAAATAAAATTCCAACAATCACATTTTCTAAAAAGTACAAATGCGTTTCTTCACTCAATTCATTTTGGTGAAGGCCACATTTTCAAAAATTTGAAGAATTTGAAAGAGTTTAATCATGATTTGGGTTAAATCCATTAAAGGAAATTTAAAGGATTTAAGGGAATTTTTAAATAGAAATTTAATTTTTGAATTGGATTTGATTGATTTATATTTATATTTCATTTATATATGAGAATATAAATGAGAATACAACCCATGAGTTTAAAAAGGTTTGATCAAAATTTAGGTTAAATTCATTAATGAAAAATTAAGGGATTTAAGGGAATTTCAAGGATTTTAAATTTGGAATTTAATTTTTTGTCTTTATTAGATATTTATATTTATAATATAAAAAATAAAATAATTTTTTGACAAAATCCTTAGGATTTGAATTGATTTGATTAGGTTTTAGAGTTGATTTTATCTAAGTCCTTTAATGGAAAATTAAAAGAACTTAAGGAAATTTTTATGAATTGATTTGGAATTTTGAATTTGATTTGCTGGGTTTGAATTTATATTCTATTTATAAATGTGAATATAAATGAGAATATAAATGGATCATGAGAAAATTTTAAAGGTTTGAATAGGTTTAGATCGTAGTTTTGGTTAAGTCCTTAAGGGAAGGATTAAGGACTTAGGAAAAATTTAGACTTAGGGATTTTTGATGGATTTTAATCATGGGCTTCAATCATGGGCTTCAATCATGGATTTCAATCATGGAATTGATTTGAATTTGAGGAAATCAGATATAATTGATTTGGAGTTTGACTTGAAAGAAGTAAAGTGAGGAATGGTTTAAGCTAAAGGGTAAAAGATTTTCCTAACACCCATAAGACATGACATATTCCTATGGCTAACACTTCTAAGTCTTCTAGGGCTAAGTGAGAGTGTCCACCTAATCACTAGATGTGTCTTAAGACTAAGGAACTCTTAAAGTCTAAGAGAATTCTTATGTCTAAGATGGAGGGGTTCAAAGCTCATTCTAAAAATGAGGTCAACAGTCAAGTTCAAACATTGACCAAGGATTAGTTTTGATCAATGGTTTCAATCAATTTGGCCTATGGTAGATTTTGTCTAGTTTAGTTTTCATTTTGGCTAAGTGTTGACTTGGTCAACCCTTAGGTTTGACTTATTTTGACCTAATTTGAGTGATTGATCATCTTATGATGACTATTCACAATGAAGTTAGGTTACTGATTTGGCTCATAAGGGATACTTTAGGTCACTTTGATCAAGGCTTGATTCAAAGCTTGAACTCACTTATGGACTTATGATTGAAATATAAATCCATTTGCAAGTGATTTGGAGTCAAATGGGGTTTGATTCATTTGATAATTTTAAGTTCAAAGGGTGAACATGAGTTTGACTTGGGTTTGATTTTTTTTGAATTTATTTTTGGTTTGATGATTGTGGTTTATGTTCATATTTGTTTTCATAATTGAAGGATTGATTGAATCATGAATAAAAATCAATAGTTTGGCTTGATTTGAGTTTGATTTGGCTAAGTTCAAGAATTTGACTTGAAAGGCTTAAGTTGCATTTTGGTTGAATTTAGATTAAGTTTTGGATATTTGAATTTATATTTCATTTATATTTGTGGATATAAATGAGAATATAAATGGGTTATGAGAAAATTTATTGACTTTGAAGTGATTTGATTCAGGGCTAAGTCCAAAAGATGGGATCAAAGTGACATAGGAAAGATCTTAGAATTTGGAATTCAATCATGGGTTTTAATTATTTGGAATTGATTCATGATTTGAGAAAACCCATTGGAATTGATTTAAGGTTTAGTTGAATTTGAGAGTTGATTTGAATTTGAGTTTTTGAATTTGAAGGAAGGAAGTGAAGGTTCAAAAGGTAATTTTCAACACCTATGACCTATTCCTATAGCTAGCTCTTCTAAGTCTCTATGGTTAGGTAGAGTGTTCACCTAATCACTAGAAGTGCCTTAAGACTAAAGAACTCTTAGTGTCTAAGAGGAGTCTTATGTCTAAGCTGGAGAGATTGAGAGCTCATTTTAAAAATGAGGTCAACAAAGGCCGTCCAATAGGTGTGGTGTGACAAAAGTACATGTTAAAAACTCAACAACCGAACAATCACAAGCACTAATAGAAATGATATACTCCTAACCCAAGGTGTAGAAGGAATCAAGAGCTTAGTGCAATGTGGCTCTACTCATGCTACCAACACAAGAGAGGGAAGGAGGAATCTACTAGGGACTGAGTACATGAACCTTCCACTAAGGGAAAGAGGTTCAAATCATCCATAGAGGATGAGAGGCTTGAATTTATTTATTTGATTGGTCACTTGATTGTTTAGTTTTTTTTTTTTACTCCACTAAGAGAGATTAATTTGATATGTTTTTTTTGGTTTGTTGTTTGACTCCACTGAGAGAGGATGGTTGAGTTTGTTTCAGATTTTCAAAATCTGGATTTTGAGATGGACCCTATTGGTTTGTGATAGATCGCACTGGGTAGGGGCCAAGTAGGTCTAGGCCTAACTCAGATTTATCAATCCAAAGGGGTAGTCTACCAAACACATAGTAGGACTAGCCAGCCAAAGGGATTGCCTTTCGGTGTGTAGCAGCTATACTAGGAAGAAAGAGTAATAGACTCACATCCTCCAAAGTAGGGACCAGTTGCTGGGGTAATTCATTGGCGAAGTAATGGATTGAACCAATCCATGGGATAATTATTGAGTGAATGCTGCTGGGGGACTTAAATCAGCTCAAAGGTAGTCAAAGACTAATTTTATTTTTTTTATTATTTTGATAGGTGTCCCATCGATTTGCGATGGATTGCACTGAATAGGGGCCACAGAGGCCTTGGTCTAACACAGATTTACCAATCTAAAGGGAGTAGTCTACCAACCACATAGTAGGACTATCCAACCAAAGGAGTGCCTCTCGATTTGCAATGGTTAAGTTAGGAAGAAAGCACGGGGACTCACATCTTCCAAAATAAGGAACCACTTAGGTGATCAGTTGCTAGGCAACAAATCAAAGCTAACCTAAGGTTGACTATTGAGTGACTGTCATTGGGCACTTAAATCACACTGAGAAGGCGCTTATATCAGCCTAAACCTATCTCATATTTACTGAACCAAAGAGAGTAGCTTCCCAGCCGAAGGGAGAACTATTCAACCAAAGGAGCACCTTTCAATTTTCAATGATCAATTCAGGGGAAGAAAGCATGAGGACTCACATCTTCCACTATAAAAGACCACTGGGGTGATCGATTGCTTAGGCAACAATTCGAACCCAACCTAGGGCTGCCCATCAGTTTGCGATAGTCATACTAGAAAGAAAGCGTAATAAACTTATATCTTCCAAAGAGAAATGACAACCGAGGTAACCTGCTTGTGGAAACAAATTGAACCCGACCTAAGGGTGACAATGGAGAGAGTGCCAACCTAGAGACTTATCTCAACTCAGGAAGTCAGGCAATTCCTATAGGGAGTTCTACTGACACTGACCAAAAGATAGGATGCCTGCTTAGGAAAAGGGGTCCTCTGGGGGCTTGAATTCATAATCCATAAGTGAATTAATTTTTTTGTTTATTTAGTTTATTTATCGTGGACCCTATTAGTTTGCGAGGGATCAAACTGAGAAGGAGCTTATTTTAGTCTAGACTTATCTCAGATTTACTGAACCAAGGGATAATCTATGCATCCGCTGAAAAAATTCTCTAACCACAGGGGTGGCTACTAGGAAAGGGGGACTTTCCAATCCAAAAGTAACTGGGGTAGTGTCTAAATGGTGTCTCAAATGACGTGATCTAAATAGAGTGCCCGTAGGGGAAGAGGCCACTAAAGGGCTTGATCCAACACCCTGGAGAAGATAATATGACTAAATCATATATCAAATAGGTGTTCTATGGCCAACTCAAGGAGAATGCTCTGGGACTCATATCTACCAAGAGTGGTGTATCCACCGGGTGAGTTGTTGTCAGCATAGCAAACAACAACCAACCTAGGGTGTCAGTCAGTTTGTAACAATCAGTCTAGAAAGAAAGCATAAGGACTCACACCTTCCTATTGTGAAACTGATCACTGGGATAGTCTATCTTCGGCTCGACAGGTGCTACCCAACCTAGGACGACTACTGAGTGAATGCCACAGGGGTACTTATATCAACTCAAAAGTAGTCAAGAGGAAAGGAGCCTCTGGGGAGACTTACCCTATGCCTCAAATATACTCAACCTAGTCATTACATGATGGCTAGTTCCAAAAGAAATCTTGGGGACTCACATCTTCTTAAACAAAATCAACATGAGGTAACTTACTGGCTCTGCAGTGAAGCCTACCAAACTAATAATATGCTTGTTGGTTTGCAATGGTTAAGTTAGGAAGAAAGCTCAGGGACTCACATCTTCCAAACAAGTGACTACCGGGGTGACAGGCTAGCGAGGTAGTATGTCGACTCGATTTGGAGCAGCTAATGAGTGAGTGTCACACAGGGCTTGCTCCCACATCAAAATAGCTTGAGATAAAAGATATGTGTTTGTTTCTGTGTTTGTGTTAAAAGGAATAGGATGCCGCTTGGGTTCTCTTACACCTACCCTAAACACGCTCGAGGAATTGTGTTTGATTGTGTTTGTGTTTTGAAAGAGGGATAAGATGCCTCTTAGGTTCTCTTACACCTATCCTAAACAAGTCATGGTGGATTCACAAGACCAACAAATAACACTTTGAATGAAGAGAAGATTTTGAATAATTGGAATAAAATTTTGTTCTTATAATGATAGTTATTTTCAAACATATTTTTATGATAATATTTCTTTAAATTGAACCCATTAATTGGAAGCATCAGGTGTTCCCCTTTATAATCAATGAGCTAATAGGATCCTCCACGATAGACCTTTTCTATAACATAGGGGCCTTCTCAAGTGGGTTCAAACTTGTCTCCCATCTTTTGATGGGCAACAATTGGTCTCCTTAGGACTAATACAAGTTCTCCTACTTGAAAAGACCTAGGGTGAGCTAGCTCGTTGTGAGCTTGAATCATTTTGGCTTTGTACAACTCTAGGTTCTAGCACGCCCGTAGGCATCTCCCCTTCAAACTTTTGAGCTCTTCTAACTGTAACTTTGTATTCTATTGTGCTGTGATTTGACTACCCAATGCTATCCTTAATGATGGGAGTTGAACTTCTAAAGGTAGAATGGCTTCAGACCCATACACTAAGGAAAACAGGGTAGATTGAGTTGGAGTTCTATATATGGTGCGGTAGGCCCACAAGGCTTCAACCAACTGCTCATGCCAGTGTCGTTTATTATCATTGAGCATCTTCTTTAGTATCTGGATGATAGTTTTGTTGAATGCTTAGACTAGACCATTTGCCATCGGGTAGTAGATGGTAGAATATCTCCAATTTATGTCGTGTCTTCTGGCGAAGCTATTGATCTTGGTGCTTTTGAATGCAGTACCATTATCGGATATAATTCATCGAGGCACCCCAAACCTATATACGATATGGTTCCTAAAAAACTGAAGCATATGCTGAGCTATGGCCTCTTTGAGTGGGATTGCTTTCTCCCACTTGGAGAAATAGTCAGTGGCAGCTAGAATGAACTGATGACCCTTGGAAGAAGGAGGATCGTCAGACCCACAATGTCAGTACCCCAATACTCAAATGGCCATGAGGCCAAAGTATGGTGTAGAATGTTGACCTAACACTGATGGCATGTGCTAGCTACATTTATGCAATCTATAATCATTAAAGGCCAGTAGTATCCTAATCTGTTGATCTTTGCTTTCATCTTTAGAATGGATTTATGTGCTCCACATAGACCTAAATGTATCTCTGTCATAATCCTACGGGCTTCATGTTTGTCTAAACAATGTAACCACATTTGATCGAAAGACCATCTATACAAGGTGTCATCCACGAGATCATAGGAGAGAGCTCTCTATTTCACCTGATGGGCTTGTGATTTCTCTTGAGGTAGTTTGTCTGTGTTCAAATAATCTATGAAGAGTTGCCTCTAATTCAGCTCCTCGTCCTTATTGGCAATGGCAACCTCCCTTTTAAGAGAAAGTCTTTCAATGAGTTCAATATCAATAAGGGATAAGACTTGTCTGTTTTGGGCCCTTATTTGAATGGACTCAGCTTCTGGACATGCCAATTATTTGGCAAGTTTGGCCAAAGCATCTGGTACTACGTTCTCTCCTCGAGGGCCCTTGTAGATGGTGACCTCAGGGATTTGGGCCAATAGCTTCATGGTGTACTCATGGTAATGACGAAGCTTGGGTTTAAAAATCTTGTAGGACCCAGCAATCCGGTTGATGACCAATTGAGAATCCCCATAGATATTGATGCTTTGACACACATTATAATGGCTAACTACAGACCTGCAATCAAAGCCTCATACTCAGCTTCGTTGTTGGTGCAGGGGTTAGAGAGATAGTATGAGAATCTCATAACAGCAAGGTCTGGAGTTAGAGAACTATTCCTACCCCTACCTTTCCTGGAAGAGTAGATCATAGTGCTTCCCCTTTGTGAAAGAAAGTTACGCCATCAAAATACATCTCCCATCGGCAGTTGTCAACCTCCCATAAGTTTATGATTTGTTCATCAAGGAGATCATCACTAAGCGGAGAATCAGCAAAAAGTGGGTGTGCTACTAAGAAATCTGCTAGTTCTTATCCTTTAACCGCATAGAGGGGCATGAATGTGACATCAAACTACGAGAGAATCATGGACCAATATGCCAAGCATCCGAATAGCATTGTCCATGCCATGAGATACTGCAGTGGATTGGTTCTAGAAATCAAGTTCACCTTATGAGAAAGCATATAGTGTCGTAGCCTTTGGGATACGAAGATCAAAGCTAGGCAATGTTTCTCAATAGGTGGGTGGTTCGCTTCAACAAGAATCAGATGACAACTGAGGTAGTAGAGAGCACTCTCCTTCCCTTCATCATTGGCTTGGAAAGCACTGAGGGAGTCGTCTAATGCATCAGTGTAAAGGATGAGTGGCCTCCCCGGGATAGGGGCTGTTAGAACTAGCGACATCACCAAATACTGCTTGATATCTTTGAAGGCATGCTGGCACTTATCATCCCACTTGAACTTGGTGTCCTTTTTTACAGGTACTAAAAATGGTTTGCATCTCCCGATAGGTTGGAGATAAAGCATCTTAGATACACCAACCGCCCTTGGAAAGATCTGAGTTGAGTTAGACTTTTAGGGGTGGCATTTCTAATATAGCTTTGATCTTTTTTGGATCTATCTTTACTCCCTGGTGTCAGACAACAAACCCAAGGAATTTTCCTAAAGCTACACCGAATGCACACTTCAGGGGATTCATTTTTAGGTTATATTATCTTAACTGTTCGAAAACTACTTTCAACTCAAAGAGATTGTCTTTCTTTTCTCTACTCTTGACTATTAGATCATCGACATAGCACTCAACCTAATGATGGATGAGTTTGTCGAAGATCTGAGTCATGGCCCGTTGATATGTAGCATCAGCATTTTTAAGGCTGAAAAGCATGACCTTATAACAATATATTTCAATCAGGATTTGAAAAGCAATGTTTCTTTCATCCTTGAGGGTTATCTTGATTTGGTTATAGCCAGATGACTCATCCATTAATGAGAATACAACATGAGATGAGGCGATGTCCACCATTAATTTTGGTATAGGAAGAGGAAACTCATCCTTAGGACATACCTTATTTAAGTCCCTGGAATCAATGCATATGTGAATTTGGCCATTCTTCTTCTTAACTAAGATGACACTAGCTAACCAAGTAGGGTATTTTTTTCTCTGATGAAACTAGCATCGATTAATTTCTTGACTTCAGAAATGACCTGTTGTTCAATTTCTAATCGCATGGGTCTAGGAGCTTGCTTGAAAGGAGTAGCATTAGGATCCATTGCTAGTTTGTGGATTGCTATGTCATGAGATAACCCAGGCATCTATTCATAACTCCATGCAAAGCAGTCCTTAAACTCAATCAATAGCCTAACTAAGTCATTAGTTTCTTTTTCATTTAGCAACAAACTGATGTATGTTGGGCATGGATTTTCTTCCATCCCGAGGTTGATTTCTTTGAGTTTGTCAATTATTGAATAGATCTCCTCTTCAAATTTTGGTGGTATATCTTAGATTTTGAGATCATCTAAATCATCTAAAGTTCCTAAACATACTTCCTCATACGAGTTGGTATGATTTGAGAAGAACATATCAGACTCCAAATGATTGGTAACAACTAAGTATCGTATCATCGTGGACCCACCAAAATCTAGCCCGATCTTGACTGTGCATCCCTGCCTCTATTGTTTCATAGCTTTTGAAAGTATTCTGACCTATGCTTAGACCATGTATAATGAATTAAACTCTTCTTTGCAAGATTAAGAGCACAAGGCGAGCACCAATCAAAAGGCAATTCCATTAATTCTTTATATGAATCATCCAAGTTCTTGAATGATGATGATCTCTTTGCATCAATGGAAGACTTAGGGGCTTCCTTAACTACTAAACCTTCAGCTTTTTTGAGATGAAAGTGAGGTTAGAGCTAAAGTTCCCAACCGCTATCTAATAGTTTCACATACACTTAATTTGAATACTTTGCTTTGTTAGGAGGCTTGACCTTCATCGTTGTCTGGCTCGAGTGTCACCTCCAATGAAACCAGCTGAGAGGGGTTGGCCGGTATACTAATCACATGAGACGCATCCTATGAGCTGGATTCCAAGTCTATGTGAATAGTAGGGGACTCCTATGAACTGGAATATAACCCCTGTTGGCTGGCTGCTAACCAGGAGGTCTTCCACCTCTTGGACTACCTCTATTTCTACCTGTACCTCCGTTTGGTGGAGGTAGAGTCATCATACCCATATGTCCATATGAAGGAATGAACTGTGAGTGGAATGTGATATGCGGCTCCATTTCTACCCTAAAATCCTTTTCTCGATCACTTGACCTTTCATTTTTCTTTTCTCTTTCTTTTTCTTTTTCTCTTACATTTTCTTCTTTTTCTATTGCATTTGAGTTTTGACCAAGTTCATGAGAAAAGGTGTTTTGAGGAAGATAATAAGCCCCATCTTCATGTATCTCAACCTCCCTGATTGAAAATGACTTTTCATCACCCTTGACATAGTATTTAATCTCATCCTTTCTGAACTTGATGCACTGATGGAGGGAGGATGGAATAATCTTATTCTAATGTATCCAAGGCCTACCGAGCAAAGCAGTGAATGAAGTATTCGAATCAACTATGTAAAATTTGGCTTCAATCTTCCATTCATCTATTCTAAAGGTAACACTGTGGAACCTAAATCCCTGTTGTCTTGTTCATTGAATCCACTCAACATCATCTGATCTCCTCAAAGTGTAGAGATGTTGATCCTTAAATAGGTAAGGGTCTTTAGACTCATAATATTCATCGATGCACCTAGATCAATAAGAACTCTGGAGAGTCGAAATCTGCTCATGTACATTGTAATGTAGAGGGGACAGTTGTGCTTCATGTCTCCCAGGAGAAGGTCTTCATTCGTGAAAGTGAGTCCTTTGGCTTCTCTGGAATAATGTGTCTCCTTTCCAACAGCAGTCAGCTGAGCTAAGTATATTTTAGGATCAAGAAGAACCTTGATTAATGACTCCTTCATCTCTTTGGATAAGACAAGGGCATCATATATGCTTAACTTAGATGGTAACTTTCTCAGGTGAGAGAGGACATTATAATCCACCTTGGGCTGATCCTCCATAAGCATATCCAAGGGTGGAGCATCCTATGGAGGGGCTTCTCGATCATCTGAACCAATGACTTGTTTTCCTTTATCTTGAGGTGCTACCCTAGAAGGTAGAACCTTGCCACTATGGAGGTTGACTTCGATGATCTCTTGTGCCAGGTCAGTGGAAGGTTTTACCTGCTCGTCAGACTCACCTACAGATTCTCCTATGGGACCCTCAAAATTAGATGATTCCAAGTATATCTTAGGAGGTGAACCCATAATATTCAGAGAAGGAAGATCCAACTTTGAATCAGAAAGAGGAAGATCTGAATTATTATAATAGTTGTTTAGACTTGAAGAGTTTTCTAGAAGAATAGAGTTAGACAACCCATCAGAAGTGACACATATAAAATGCAAACTATCTTTATTCCTTGATTTCTTAGATTTTGAAGGAGGTGCATAGTAGAAGTCAAGTCAAGTAAGTGGGGTGAGGGATTTCATGTCCTCATCCATCGATACAAGATGTCTACTAGAGTAAGAGCTAGTTGAAGTAGAGGTGCTCGCTGAAATAGTAGTAGCTACAATTGTGGACTGAGGACTCTGGTGGTTGCACTTGGCTATCGGGGCTCAAGCCACTGTTGAGTCCCCGCCTTCCTGAGAGTTATCACGGACAACTTGCAAACCTTCCTTGATTTTGGAGGTTTGAGCTACCTCAGGCACCTGCAAGAAAAGCTTCTTGATTTTGGAGTCAATTTTCTTAAAGGTATGGGATAAGGAGATATCTCAACCTTCTTTGGTTTTAGAAGGATCACAGGTATCCCTAAGGATTATCCTAATGGAACTAGATGGTTGTTCCACAAGGTATTCCTTCGGAATAACTATAGCATTGATCTTGAAGCTATGTTCAAGCTAGTCCTTGAATGTAAAGCAATCCTCCACAATATGACCTAGCATGCGATGGTAGGGACAAAAGTTAGGATCATTGCTTTTGCCCACTTCCTCTAGCCTTCTAGGTTTGAGTAGCTGGAAATCAGGTTTCTTTAAGAGATTCTTAAAGATTTTCTAATTACCTCCCCCATAAATGAACAAGGCTTATTAAGTTTATCCAAAAGAGTAGGTGGACCGTAGCTACGTGGTAGCGGGTATGTACCACTATTGTTGGTAATATGGTTGAGGAGGAAGTGGTTTAGGCCATGGAGGCAACTATGGCAGCCGGTAGGACTGCCTCGGTGGTGGAAGAGGAGGTGGAAGTGATGACTGTGGAGCTCGAGGTCTCTCGAACTACTCTCACCGTTTCCCTTGTCATCGCCAACACCTTCCTGGCTTCGTGTAAGCTTTGTGGCTTTGTAGATTGACTGGGAAAAGGAAAATGTTTAGCTTCTCTTTGTAAGTTAGCCGCCTTGTTGATTAGCTTCTCAAATATTATGATGTTGAAACCTTTGAGCATGAAGGTGATCGAGTCATGGATATTCTTAAGCAGAATCTCAATGGCATGTTGTTGAGACAGCTATGGTTTGCATTTCATACTCAAATTATGTCATCTGAGAATGTAATCAACAAGGGACTCACCATGGTGTTGTTGAGCCACAATGAGATCGCCTACAGTCACCATTTACTGAGCTCCAGCAAACCACTTGATGAAGAGTTGCTCCAACTCAGCAAATGTCTTCACTGAACTATTGGGAAGTTTACCATACCAATCGAAGGCTATGCCTACTAAGCTACTGACAAAGAGTCATAAGAATAAAGCATCACTACCACCGGCGTTGCAACAATTGGCCCTGAAATGCGCTATGTGCTATCTTGGCTTCCCATTATCATCGAAGCTCTTGAAAGAAGGTGCCATGAAACCCTTAGGATATTGGATGGTGTTGAATTCCTCTAGATAGGGTCTACCCTTTAGAACTAATGATCCTCCTCGGGTTGGACCCAATGCTTCTCTCACTTGCTGCTCAAACATAGTTTTAATATCCTTTTATTATATAGAGGTATTATCCACTACCTTCCTATACAAATTGGTGCTTCCCTACTCTACCGAAGGTAAAGTCTTGGCTGGATCCAAGACATGCACCAACTCTGGCTGACTAGTCTCTGTTATGGTAGGAAGAACTACCGGTGCTTGGTTTTGGAGTGCTAAACTAGCTGCTAACAAATCCTCAAGCTACTTCACCATCCTATCTATTTGTTCATCCTTTTGCTTTAATTTCTAATGAAGGTGTTGGGTCAAGTGGGTAGTGTCTTCCTGCTCGGCCACATCACCTTCCAAAGTCTGATGCTCACGTAGAAGAGAACCCCTGGTGTCTACCATGTGAACTCCCGTTGAATCCTCTAATAGATCATCCTCATTAGGATCAAAACTGATCTTCTCATCCTCTAAATCAGACCAAGCATATCTTAAGATCTCCTACTTCTCCACTAGATACTGAGCTACAATGTCATCTAGGGATTGCCTAATCAAGAGGTATGAAAGATCTGATCATGAAGTAGATCACAATCATGAGAAATGCATCCATCTCCTCACCGGAGAGCTAACCTTATGAGGGTTGCGCTAACTAGAAGAAAGATGCTCTTGGCTCCCACTAGATGCGGATGGAGTAATACTCCTAGGGATCGATACATGGGGCAACCAACTATCTCCCTACAACTACCTCCATAGGTGGTGTGTGGTGATGGGACACGATACTGAGGTCACCATTCCTTCACAACTGAAGGGTCGGGGGAGTGCTGCCTCTCCACAATAGGTGGCGTATATGGAATGGGATCTCTTGGCTATAGCCAAATCACTAGCGTGGTTCTTCTCTCCCTCAATGTGGTCTTCATGGCCTTTGTTAGAATGGTAGATGCTGGAAGATGTATAGGAGATGGTGGATGTGGGGTAGAGTAGTGTGGTAGAGGCACCACCGACTCTCTCTGAACAAGAGCTCCTCTCCTGTGATGGGTAGTCCCCATCAATAAGATGCTGTCAATGTGACCGATGCGGGTAGCGCAATGATTTGAAAAATCCACAAGTGTGACCCTCGTTCTCCAAGACTCCTTTAGTGACATGAACTGATGTACGAGCTTCTCTAGCCCTTTCCTACCTAAGCTACTTACCCATGTTATGGGGAATAACTGATCTAAAGTCAGATTGAGCCTCGGACTCCGATCGTCCGTAGACTCTGCCAACTTGGTGAAGAACTGTCCTCATGCTGGCGTACAACCTCCTCTCACTAATAGGAGCCTAAAAATGAACTGTAGGTGGAGGTGAAGTAGAAATCCTCATAACAACCTCTCTATCAGAATCAGATGGGGGGTGAAATCGGTTCTCCGTAATGAGAGGAGAGACTATCCTGGGTGTCTCCTCAACCACTGACCGTAGCTTCCTCCCACTGCTATGATATACCACTAGATCATTCTTGTTCATGCCGAGTTCGTAGTCGCGTAATGGGAGCTATACTCGACCTCGAAGGCAGGGGAGACAATCCCTATGATCAATGGAGCCTTCCCCTTAGAGGGAGCCAAAGAGTGGGTACTAGCCTGTACTGGGGTAGAATGGGAAACCATGGGGTGCACAGGCGCTAACACTGCTACTGCTGTTGTGGGAACCGCCACAGCCTTCCTCTTCAGTGAGGGTATCTCCAAATTAGATGGCATCTCGACTTGGATGGCCAACTTTTTCCTGATCACCATGCTCTTGCTCACTATCGTGAGGGGGGTTCCCTCACATGTAATCCTAGCCCCCTCAAAGCCTCAGCCAAAGTGGATGAGGTGGGCATAGTCAGAGCATGGGAGGTTGGTTAGATCCAAGGCCAGATCCATCCCATGAGAAAATTTGAACACATACTCGCACTGACCAATAAAATGAACTAAACTAAAATCAACTGAATCGACCGTCGATCAAAAGTCTGCAATGTTGAAAATAAACTTGAATTAGATTTCTTGCTTTGTTGATTTTTTGAATTTAGAATTTAGAATTTGAAGCCACACTCAATAACTTCAAAGTGTTAAGTGGGGCTCAAATGAATCTAGAAGAGATTTTATTGATTGGAAAGGGAATTCTTTTGAATTTAGAATCTATTTTCAACAAATTTGTGTATGTTAAAAATGGGTTCAAATATTTTTGGAGAGATGCTTCCATAAGTTCATATTTGAATTTTGATTTTTGATTGTTTGGGGACCCTTCTTTTAACAAATTTGAGTATGTTAAAGTAAGGGTCAATTGATTTTATTTTGGATTTGTGATTTTTGAAATTTTCTCATGTAGCAAATTTGGGTATGCTAGGTGAGGTGTTTGAAAATAATTTTCTTCTTCTTTTGCTTATTTTGTGAATTTGTGAATTTGAAAATGGAATCTTCACTTAGAAAATTTGGGTATGCTAAATGAATAGTCCAAATGTGTTCGATTTTTTTCTTTTGATTTTGAAAAAGAGGATTTTTGCTTAACAAATTTAGGTATGCTAATTAGAAAATCCAAATATGTTTCATGTTTTGATTTTTGTTCTTTTATTTTTGAAAAGATGAGTTCTACTTAGCAAATTTAGGTATGCTAAATAGGAAATCCAAATGTGATTCATGTTTTGATTTTTTTTTTTTTTTTTTTGAGAAGATGATCCTTAGCAAATTTAGGTATGCTAAGGAAATCCAAATGTGATTGGTTTTGTTCTTTTATTTTTGAAAAGAAGATTTCTACCCAGCAAATTTAGGTATGCTAAATAGAAAATTCAAATGTGATTCATGTTTTGATTTTTATTTGAAAAGAAGATTCTTAGCAAATTTAGGTATGTTGAGAGAATCCAAATGTGTTTCATGTTTTTGTGATTTTGATTTTGAAAAGAGGATCTCTATTTAGCAAATTTAGGTATGCTAAATAGGAAATCCAAATGTGATTTTTGTTTTGATGATTTTCAAAAGGAGATTCTTAGCAAATTTAGGTATATTAAGGGAATCCAAATGTGTTTCGTGCTTTTATGATTTTGATTTTAAAAAGTGGTCCTTCATTTAGAATATTTGAGTATGCTAAATGAAAGATCCAAGTCTTATTTTATTTTTGAAAAGATGGTTATTGATTGTTGATTTTGATATTTGTTGAAAATGAAATCTTCATTCAACAAGTTGAATGAAGATGTTCATTTGATACTTTTGGAAAATATGATTGTTGATTTTAAAAATGATTGTTGGTTTTATTTTTGTTGAAAATGAAATCTTCATTCAATAAATTGAATGAAGATGTTCATTTAGTGCTTTTTAGAAAATATGATTGTTTTTTTTTTTTTTTTTTTGTTGAGAATGAAATCTTCAATCAACAAGTTGAATGAAGATGTTCATTTGGTACTTTTTAAAAAATATGATTGTTGATTTTGAAAATGATTGTTGATTTTATTTTTGTTGAGAATGAAATATTCATTCAACAAGTTCAATGAAGATGTTCATTTGGTGCTTTTTGAAAAATATGATTGTTGATTTTGAAAATGATTGTTGACTTTATTTTTGCTGAAAATGAAATCTTTATACCACAAATTGAATGAAGATGTTCATGATTGTTGATTTTGATTTTTATTGAAAATAAAATCTTTATTCAATTAAATTGAATGAAGATGTTCATTTGTGCTTTTTGGAAATAGTTATTTTTATAAAGGATTTATTTTTCTTTATTTTTGAAATGAATCTTACCTTACCGTAGAAATGGTAAGAGGAAGACTTTAGTTATTTTATTTTTATTAAATTTTTATTTCCACCTATTGGGGAACCCAATAGGGGTTTTAAGACCTACATAGAATGAGGTCCCAAAATCGAAAGGATGCTGGCTAGCTTAACTCAAGAATGAAATGAGCTAAGTGCCAACGAAAAGAAAGATAGTCTTGAATTCATATAAAATACAACCCACTATCGATACTTGGAGATAATGATCATTTACCAAAGATGAAGAGATGAACCATCCCAAGCAGAGTCGCCAAAAAAATATGTGGTGAAAAATTTTATATATATTCCCACCTTCATCCATCCCTTTTGGAAAAGAGGATAAATAAAAATATAAATATATAACACCTAGTCGGGACACCATGTAGATCCGCAGATATTCCTATTGGGGTGATCGAGTACGATATTGAGGAAAGGTGTACTATCTCAAAAGATAGAAGTCACCACCCTACAATGGACCTAATCACCTCGATAAGGACTCCTAAGGACTATGGGTCTTCGTATGTACCAAAGATTCTTCCCCTACTTTACATGGAAAAGTAAAACAGGGTTTATTTTAGGCCGGATTCGTTAAGTTTCCTATGGAGACAAGCCCCAATAGTTAATTACATCCTAAGGAATAGGATTCCTTAGGAATACTCTTGATTAAGGTAAATGATCGTTATCTCCAAAGATTTCAAAGATTGGACTATTAATTAATTGGTTTAGTTTTAGAATATCAAGTGGGATTGATCAAGAGGAGAGAGTTATTAACGAAGATAAAAGAAGATAAGTAGGGGATGCTTATGATACTAGGGAGCCTAGTAAGCATCCCAAACTATCCTATGGTTGGGCTTTATATGTTTGAAGCTTGAAGGAAATTATTTATTTCAGTTGAACTTTTATTAGAATTATAGGACTTACAATTCCATGATACAAGGTCATGAAAATGCCTAAGAGGTGAGGATTTATACTCATAGCCCACAAAGGAAAGTAGCAACCTTTGAGCCTAAATCTAGGGGGCTTTGGTGAGAGCCAAAGCACGGCCTAAATCTAAGGAAAAAATAGGTATTTAGTTTATCTCCACAAGAGAGGATAAATCACCCAACTGTTTGGACTTACAACCGTCTGGGGGTGGCTGTAAACTAACTCATCCTACAGTTTTAAATACATGTAGGCAAGTCATATGCTTTTGTAAGATAACTAAGCTATTGTTTATTTAAAAAGAGACTAAACCCTTAAACACACTCCCTAAGAGACTAGACCATGTAGGGCATGATTTAATGACCTAAATCTAATGCAAATTTTGTTACATTTTATTTTTATTTTAGACAATCAATTTGACACACGCTTTAGGATTCATGTGCCTAATGCATGAGAAATTAGATTATGGGCCAAAATCATCAAGATAAGTATGTCTATTTCCACCATGGTTCTCAAAGGTCAAGCCAAATTCTCTGAAAAATGTGGAAGCCCTCCAATCAAGAGTGTAATAATATGCTTTTTATGTATAATGTGAGAAAGAAAATACAATATCTAACTAAAGGGTTGCTAAATCTTTTATCTTGTTTTATAGCCTAAGCTTTAGGTAAGGTTATGAGTTGTTTAATTTTTATTTTTGAGTTAATTAATTGGACAGAAAAAAAAATTTCTAAGAGCCTAATCGTCATCCAGGTCATACATCAAAGCAAGGAAGAAACTAGGAAAATATGTTATCTTAATGCACAAGTTAAACAAACATCAATCAATTTATAAAACTTGCGCAAAAGAATAAGTGGCCAAGTGTGGTCGGGCTCCACTGCACAAACCCAAAAATAAATTAGGTAGCCGAACTCTACCCTTATACAACCCGGATTACAAATGAATTAATTACAAAAAATGAATTCATGTTATGGGGTCCTCATTCTTCATTCTTCTTTTCTTCATTAGGTTCTTTCTTCCTTTTGACTTGGTTGGAATGTGGTTTTCTCCAAGGCTTTACACAGTACATAAGACATAATCTTATGACCAATGTTCATCCTAATTTCTCATAACAATCATTCCAAATCCTAATTTGTAAAATTACATGAAAAGGAAAATTAAATTTAACTAATACCTATAAAATAGAGATTAACTAAATAAACCAAATAATCCCAAGAATGTATTGGACTTAGCACTCCGCACATGGGTAACCTAGTCCACCTGGCCTATTTTGGATTCTGCTTAGGGGTGAAAGCAACCTGCACAACAAAAGTAGTTATATTTTTATTACAGCGTCTCTTAAGCACAATCCCTTTCAGAAGATAATGATTAGACTAATATCCTACCATTCAGTCTACGTACATATACCCTACCATCCAGACTAAAATATTACATCACAAAATAAAAGCAACATCAAATCATGCATCAAAGCTTCTACTGTAGCAGTGACAAATGTAAGTTATTTGAGTTATTTAAGATTTGTGAGTATGTTTAGTTGAAATTTGAAATTTTCTAAGTATGAAAATGTTCAACTTAGAGGGTGATTTCATTTAAGTGGTTTAGTTAATTTAGTTAAATAAGCAACACTCAATGTATTAATGCAGGCCCCTGCTAATAATGGCTTGAATATAGTGAAAATATGCATAATACGCGTCTGTTAAATAAGCAAGGGTTCCCACATTATGGATGGATGGGGGCAAAGAAGTTAGTCCATAAAACTAGAATTAGGTTAGGATCTTGGAATATAGTACTCTTACGTAAATTAATGGAATTAATAGATATTATGGTTCATAGAAAGATAAATATTTTATGTGTTCAAGAAACTAAATGTGTTGGGGAGAAGGCCAAGGAGATTGATAGTTTTTTTAAACTTTGGTATTTAAGTAAGTAACTAGAAATGGTGTAGGTGTGATTATAGATAAAATTTTGTAGGATAACATTATAAATATTAATAGATAGATATTATAGCTTTAAAGATTATCGATACTAAGATTATCAATGTTATAAGTGTTTATGTTCTTCAAGTAGGTTTGGATGTAAGCTAAAAAGAAAAATTTTAGAATAAATTAGATGGATTAATTCAAAAGATATATCTTGATTAAAAAGTATTTATGGAGGAGATTTAAATGGACATGTTGGTGGAGTGGTAGAAGATTTTAAAAGTATTCATGGTGGTTATGGATTCGGAGTGACTAATGAAGAATATTATATTAGATTTTCCTTAGCTTATAATTTTGTAGTTGCTAATACTTTTAAGAAAAGAGATGAGCATATTATTATTTATAAAAATGGATTTAGTAAAACACAGATTGATTATTTTTTGATAAGAAAAATAGATCATTTAGATTATAAAGATTGTAAGGTCATTCCAAGTGAAAGTTTAAGTACCCAACATCGATTGTTAGTTTTAGATTTTAAGTTGAAAGAATGTAAGAGGAAAAATAAATCAAATTATTATCCTAAGATTAGATGGGATACTTAAAGAACACAAATAAAAATATTTTTAAGAGCAAGCTACAAGAGCTTAGAATTTGGAATGTTCATAAGAAAGCTAATATTATGTGAGAAAAAAAGAAGTAAAAATTAAAGTTGCTAAAATGTGCTTGGAGAATCAAAAAAAAGCTTCTTTTTTAATAAAATAGTTGGTGGTAGAGTCAGAGTGTGCAAGAAAAGATAAGAAATAAGAAGCATTATTATAAAACTTGGTTTAGATGTAAAAACTTGGAGAATTAGGAAAGATATAAAGTGACCTATAGAGATTCTAAAAAAATAATATATGATACAAAAAATTAAGCTTTTAGTGATTTATACAATAGATTAGATACCAAAAAAGGTTAAAGATATATGTATAAGTTAGCCAACCAAAGAGATAGGAGAAGTAAAGACCTAGTTCAAGTGAGGTGTATTAAGGATGAAAATAATAAAGTGTTTTTCTTAGAAAAGGATATTGAAAATAAATGGATGAGGTATTTTGATAAACTTTTCAATAAAAGATCTGAAAGTATGATTGATTTTAGCAACCTTAATGCCCTAAACAAAAATAGAGAATTTTATTTTTATCATTGTATTAGTAAATTTGAAGTTAGATAAGCTTTAAAGAAAATAAAATGTGGAAAAAATAGTAGGACCTGAGGATATTCCAATAGAAGTGTGGAAATGTTTAGGAGATCAAGGAATTTCTTGGCTTACAAATTTTTTTAATCCTATTTTAAAGACTAAAATGATGTTAGATGAGTGGAGAAAGAGTTTGTTGGTTCCTATATTTCAGAATAAAGGTGATGCACAAATAGTATGCAAAATTATGGGAGAGAGTAATTGAGCATAGGTTATGATGTGATACAAAAGTTTCTCACAATCAGTTTGGTTTCATGCCAAGTAGATCTACTATGGATGCTATACATTTGTTAAGAGGTTCAAAGGAGAAGTATAGAGAAAGTAAGGAGGATCTACATATGATATTTATTGATTTAGAGAAAGCTTATGATAAATTTCAAGAGATGTTCTTTGGAGAGTTCTAGAAAAGAAAGGAGTTAATATTGGTCATATTCAAGTCATTAAGGATATGCATACTAGAGCTATTACTTATGTCCAAACACAAGGAGGATTGACAAAATATATTTCTATTTCAGTTGGATTACATCAAGGATTAGCTTTAAGCCCTTATATTTTTGCTTTAGTTATGGATGTTCTTACTAGACATTTACAGGAAGATGTACCTTGGTGAATGGTTTTTGTTGATGACATTCTTCTTGTTGATAAGACTAGAGAGGGAGTCCAAAGACACTTGAATTATGGAGGTCAACATTAGAGTCTAAAGGTTTTCATTTAAGTGAATCTAAAATTGAATATATGGAGTATAATTTTAGTTATAGAAGTTCTAGTGGTAGTGTGGTGACATTAGGTGAACAAGTCATTAATAAGAGTGACTGATTCAGATATTTAGGCTCTATTGTTCAAAATGATGGTGAAATAGATGGAGATGTTATTAGTAGAATTCAAGTTGGATGGTTGAATTGGAGGAATTCATCGGCTTTGTTGTGATAGAAAAGTTCCACTTAAACCTGAGGGAAAATTTTATAAGATGGTGGTAAGACCTGCAATGACTTATGGTGCAGAATGTTGGCCAATAAAAGAGAAGCATGAGACTATGTTAAGTGTTACAGGGATGAGGATGCTCAGGTGGATGAGTGTCTTTACTCTTAGAGATAAAATATGAAATGAGTATGTTCGAGAAAAAGTTGGAGTAGCTCTAGTGGCAGATAAGTTAGAGAGAGTCGCCTTAGATGATTAGGCCACATAAAGTGACAGCTGTCCGTTGACCCGGTTAGAAGAGTAGATGCATTAAATTTGTCTTATGTTAAGAAAGGTAGAGGTAGACCTAAAAAGACTTGGTTAAGATGTATAAAAATGATCTTAGAATACTTGAATTAAATGAGAATTTGACACATAATAGAACACAATGGAGACGAAGGATTCATGTAGCCAACCCCACTTAGTGGGATAAAGGCTTCTTGTTGTTGTTGTTGCTGTTGTTATAGTTAATTTAGTTAAATTTAATTTCATGATTTGATTTGGTTTGAATGAGCCCACACTTAATTACTAATTGTTGTAAAGAGAGAAAAATTGAAGAGAACTTCTCTTTCATCCCTATCTTAAGTAATTTCTAAGGTAGATTCATTAAAGATTTTTGTTTAGTGAATGTTTTATTATGTGTTTTGATTGATCATAAGTTTAGATTTTTCTTAAACAAACCTATTCAAAAAGAAAGACATTTTAAGATTAAATAAAGTAAAATACTATCATAAAACACACAACACCTCATTTCTTTCCCCAACATGTGTAACATGCATATGGATGGACCCTAAGCATATCTATACATGCAAATGAAAATATTTAGCACTCTTTAATAATAAATGCTAAGAGAGGTTACTTAATGAAATTTGGAATGTTTCATGTATGCATGATTTTGTTAAGTAGAAGAGAGTGATTCTTTTATCCAATTTTTATATCAACTTTACAAGTATAAAAGACATAAGTGAGTACGAAGCCATTGTTAGCACCAGGGGTGTAAGGTACAAGACCTACTTAGAGCTACTTAAAGCTTCACAATACCGAGGTTGTCCAGACTAATATACCACTTTTCTTAAATACATATGCATGTACAAAAAGAAATGCATGGAAAGAGAATCATGCAAAATTTTATGTTTGTATACTTGATCTTGGTAGTTTAATTTATATGTACGATATGGAATCCCTATTTAAGGCATGACATAAGAGTGTATAGAAATGGATTTAAGCAAGTGTTATGTCCTTTTCAAATGGACTATACACTTTGTTAATCCTATACAAACCCATGTTAAGAAAAGAGGAAGGAATCACATAACACATTTTATAATCACATGCAAGCTTATAAATAATTATAAGTATCATACTTTTTAGTTGTGATGTTTGATTTATAAGTTTTGCAAAATATATTTTGGATTTATTAGTCATAATAGTCATTCATATTCTTACTTTAATCAAAACATGCAATTTGACATAAAGAAAATATTTCATTTTTAATTTGATTTTTAAAAGGCATGAATGCATGATTTTCATATGGCATACACATTTAGTATGCTAGAAAAGAAATAAAGTGATGAAAGCATGTAAATTCATTCACCCAAATTAATTCCTAAAGATAATCTTATGAAACAAGATTATTTAAAGTAAATCAAATTTGGTTTAAGAAAATTTTGATTTGGTTTTTAGTTTGATTTGAATTTAAGGAATGTGAAAAGGGTTTATTGGTCCTAACCCATCTCCCACATGTATATGTTATTTTTAGTTTAATTTTTAGAACCCTTATATTAGTTTTATGTTTTGCTTAGGTTAAGGTATACATTAAGTCCATTAATTACCCCTTACCTACACCACTTTAGCATATTTAACCAAATAATTATGAGCCAAAATATGATATAAAACCACAAGGAATTTAAATCAGTAATACACCTAAGAAAGAAAGGGGCCTAATGCATTTGGCTCATAATTAATGATTAATTAAGCTGAAGGATTTAATTTAAGTACTTTCATAACCCCTCCCACACATATGAGTTGGATTTGATTTCCTTAAGCTACTTAGGTTATTGAACACCTAAGCATCTACCCAAGAAGGAAAAGATTAAGTTCAGATTGATTTGATTTTTAAAATTTTGATTAATTAAGCCATTTAATTAAGTGATTAAATTTATTTAATTAATTTGCACATTAATTAGATTTTTATCCAAATGAAATGATCTTAGGAGAAAAGATTTGGGAGAAGATTCCTAATCCCATTCCCTAAGTCCATTTAATGTTCTAAGGTAATTAACAAACTTCATAAATTAATTTATCACTATTTAATAGGTTAATTAATTACTTAATTGATTAAGGGAGTGATTAAGAGTGAATCAATCAATTTCCCTAATTAAACCATCAATAAGTTCCAAGAAAATCATGGGAGGCAGAGGTCATCCCATTAATCAATCCTAGGAAGTTCGAAATTAATTATTTCACAAAATTACATTACTAATAAAACCGAAATTGCATAAAATTTCCTTTTCAAGATCCATCAAACTTAATTTTAGATTATTCCCCTTTGAATTATCTTCACAATGCATTTTATTTTGTATTTTTCTGATTTTTCTACATTTAGTTATAAATATTTGAAGTTTTTGTGTTTATTAGGTAATTAAATCCTTAATTATATGACTAATCCCATCAATGCCACGTGGACCGCTGATGCGGCACACGCTTACCAAGTGGCACAATGGGATTCGTCACTTAAGTTGTCACATTGGCTGCACAATCAGTCGGCGGCGCTGCGCGCTTTCTCTCTGGATCATCCGATCAAAGATCGGACGGTTGAGATTGAGCCCGCAGTTTCTAAAGGGATTAATCATAGATCTAGCGTGTATAATCAGGACCATCCATCCAACACACACAGGATAGACAGTCCATGATCCGTCACTGAGCTCGCCTGTGGGAGAGGGCAACCGTCCACTCCTTAGGGTTTGATCCGAGCTCGATTGAGCTCGGATTGAGCTCAAATTTTATCCACACCATCAACATACAAGGGGATGAAGATCTAACGACCAATTTTACTTGGGATGAAACTCCCCTTCAAAATGGACCAAAGAAAATTCAAACTATGCTTGGTTTTGAATAGTACCTCACCGGAGGCAATCACTGGCGCTCCTAACCGTCGAGGTAGCTTCGTCTAGTGGAGATGAAGCCCTGTTGAAGGTTTGAGGGCTTGAGGTTGAGTGGATCCTTCAATTGGTCAAAGTCCCCTTCAAATGCTTGCGGCCTTGATCAAACTTCCCTCTCTCGTGCCTTAAGAACTTGGATGAAGACTTAGGTGAGCTCGATTGGGTTCCCTCAAGATGCTTGAAGGAGGAATTGAGCTAAATTTGAGTATGGGATAAGTTGGAAAATCTTGTTTCCTCCCCTAGTTTTGGCTTAGGAAAAATCAAAAATGGAGAAATCCAGTTGGCTTAGGAAACCTTTGAGAGACTTAGGAATGCTTCCTTTAGCTTCCTTAGCTTCAATTGAATGCAAGAGCGTGAAAATGAAATCAAATTTGGGGGAGTATATCTCCCCCTAGGAAGATCGAATGGCCAAGCTTCCCTTTATCATTTTGATCAAATTGATCAGGCTGATTGAGTTTGTTAAGTTGTTTGAGGTAGCATGTGATTCGATCTAGCCAAAGGAGTGGAGTGGTGAAGCTCCCATGTGCTTAAGAGAGTGTAGGAGTGATCCCCATGTGCTTATTTTTCAAGTGAGTGGTCTATTTTGACCTTAGGTTGGGTTTGGCCAACCTAAACCCATTGGGTCATGTACACTATGCTCACTAGTGTCCACTTGGACCACTAAGAGGATGCCAAGTGGCTATGGAAACGATATGACCAAATTCCAATTGGAATTGGCCATAGGTTACCCTTTGACCTAGGGGTAAAATGATCATTTGGCTTTAATTTCACTTTAGGCAGATTTAGAATAGTTTGAAACTAGGTTGGGCCAAATTTCAAAGAGTTTAGAGTTGATTTGATGTCATTTGGCTCATGTTGACCCATTTAGGTCAAAATGGGTCAACTTTGGTCAAGTTGACCAATTTATCAAATTGAGTCATACCAAGGGTTGGGTCAAGCTCATATGACTATTTGAAATATGTTGGTATCATTGGTTTAGTTCGATTTGGTTCATTTGATTTCATTTAGGTCAAATGGGTCAAGTTGATCAATTTGACCCATTTGACCTAATTGAGTTAGGTCAT
The DNA here is from genome assembly GCA_021442155.1 of Cymbidium sinense. Classification (NCBI taxonomy): domain Eukaryota; kingdom Viridiplantae; phylum Streptophyta; class Magnoliopsida; order Asparagales; family Orchidaceae; genus Cymbidium; species Cymbidium sinense. Next base: position 96,810,823 of record CM038222.1, read on the forward strand.
GGGTTGGTTTAGGTTTGGTTGGTCATTTGAAATGTTTAGATAGCTTTGGTTTCAATCAATTTTGGTTCAATTTGATTTTGGCTCAATTTCATCTTTTAGGTCAAGTTAGGTTCATGATCAATAAGGCTAGGTTGGGTCTAGTTGGCCAATTGAGGCTTTGGTCAAGTTCAACAAGTGGTCTAGAATGAATTTGACCCATTGGTTGTAATCAATTTGTCTTAGATCAAGATTTGACACATTTTGACTTTTAGGTCAAGTTGGGTCAATTTGGGTCAAGTGGCCAATTGGGCTAGGTTAGGCTCAAATGATACCTTGATCAAGTTCAAACATTGATCATGGATTAGTTTTGATCAATGGTTTCAATCAATTTAGCCTTTGGTAGATTTTGGCTAGTTTAGATTTCATTTTGGCTAAGTGTTGACTTGGTCAACCCTTAAGTTGGACTTGGTTTGACCCAATTTGAGTGATTGATCATCTTATGATGATTGTTGCTCATAATGTGAGGTTAAGTGGGCTTAGTTTAATCCAATTTGGTTATGATTAGAATTTGGCTCATAAGAGGCACTTTAGGTCACTTTGGGTCAAATGAGCCTAAGTGGATCAATTGGCTTAATCAAGGCTTGATTCAATTTTGGTTAAACTCACATATGGATTTATGATTGAAATATAAATCCATTTGCAAGTGATCTGGAGTCAAATGGGTTTTGATTCATTTGACAATTTCAAGTTCAAAGGGTGAACATGAGTTTGACTTGGGCTTAATTTTTTTGAATTTATTTTTGATTTGATGATTGGGGTTTGTGTTTATATTTGGTTTCATGATTTAAGAATTGATTGAATCATGAAGAAAAATCAAGAGTTTGGCTTGATTTGAGTTTGATTCGGCTAAGTTCAAGGATTTGACTTGAAAGGCTTAGGTTGCATTTTGGTTGAATTTGGATTTGAGTTTTGGATTTAGTTTTAGATTTTTGAATTTATATTTCATTTATATTTGTGGATATAAACAAGAATATAAATGGGTTATGAGAAAATTTCTTGAGTTTGAAGTGATTTGAATTTGATTTGGGGCTAAGTCCATAAGATAGGATCAAAGTGACTCACAAAAGATCTTAGAATTTAAAATTCAGCCATGGGTTTCAATTATTTGGAATTGATTCATGATTTGAGAAAATCCATTGGAATTGATTTAAGGTTTGGTTTGTAATTGAAGTTGATTTGAGTTTGAGGTTGATTTGAATTTGGAGTTTGACTTGAAAGAAGGAACTGAGGATTTGGTTCAAGCTATAGGGTAGGCAAATTTTCCTAACACCCCTAAGGCGTGACCTATTCCTATGGCTAGCTCTTCTAAGTCTTTAGGGTTAGGTTGACTGTTCACCTAAGACTAAGGAACTATTAGTGTCTAAAAGGATTCCTATGTCTAATATGGAGAAGTTGAGAGCTCATTCTAAAAATGAGGTCAACAGACTCCCAAGAAATCAAGTGGTGGAGGACAAGACAGAGGTTAGTCTGCAAATGTCTCCATAGAAGAAACTGAAGGTCACTCTCTAATCTTATCCCTAGATAGTATCAAGTCATGGATAATCAACTGAGGTGCCTCTTTCATGCAAGTCCCAACAAAAAGGTACTCAAAAATTATATCAAATGAGATATAAAGAAAGTGTACCTGAGGAACAACAAGGCTTACAACATTATTAGTAAATGTAATGTGGACATTAGTTTATCAAATTGGTCATTTTAGAAGTTGAAGGATGGTAGACACATTCCTTAGTTGAAGAAAAAAAATCTAATTTTAGTGAGCCAATTAGCACAGTCAAGGTACGTGACTACTTTCACAGGAAGTTTGTGGAAGGTAACTAAAGGTGCCTTGATAATGGCTTATGGCAACATTGAAGGAACCTTTATTTGATCAATTAAGTGTTAGAGTTCATAGGAGTTACTTGAAAAAGATCATATACGAGCATGTGGCACAAGAGGCTTAGCCATATAAGCAAAAATTATATAAAGTCTTTACTTTTCAAAACAAACTTTCTAATTTAAAATCTATAAATTTAGATTTTTTTTGAAGATTGTGAGTATAGCAAGCAAAAGTGAGTTTTTCTAAAAATGGTGTAAGAGTTAACCCAAAAAAACTAGAGTCAGTACACATAGATATATGGGGTCCCACTACAGTTCAATCAATTAGTGGATTGTCATATTTTACTACTTTCATTGATGATCAAATCAGGAAGGTATGGGTATACTTCTTGAAACACAAGTCAGATGTGTTTGATGTGTTAAGAAATAGTTGGTTCTATGAGAGAATAAGACAAGGTATAAGGTGAAGTGTCTCAAATCAGATAACGATGGTGAGTACTGTGATAGGAGGTTCAAGGATTATTGTGCATCAAATGACATCAAGTGAGAATTCACTATACCTAGAACACTACAATAGAACCATGTCACTAAATGCATGAATAAAATAATCATAGAGCATTCAAGGAGTATGAAGTTGCATGTTGGGTTGCCCAAGCAGATCTGGGCTGAACCAGTTAATATTATTGTGTACCTGATCAATAGAAACCCTTCAGTAGCATTGAATGAAAGCCTACTAGAAGAAGAATTGGGTGGCAAAAAGGTATCTCCATCTCATCTAAAAGTTTTTAGTTGTTCATCGTATATTCATATCGATGCAGGATTAAGGAGCAAGTTAGATCCAAAATCCTTGAAGTATACATTCATTGGATATGAATATGATAAATTTGGGTACAATTTTTGAGATTATCATAATCAAAAGTTCATCAGGAGCAGGGATGTCATATATCTAAAATCTTAGAAGTGTACATTCATTGGATATGGAATTGATGAATTTGGGTATAAATTTTAAAATTATTAGAATAAAAAATTCATGGCTAATTTTTTAAATTAAGCTTAATTAAGATTTAATTTAGTTAATTAGGCACTTCTACAAATTTTGAAATTAGGCCTAGTCACCCGTTCAACGGGTGACTGGCTCTAAGTTATATTTCTCGGCCAAAACTGAGCCCTACTCCAGAATCGCATCACTCGGCTCCCCTTTTATGCACTCAATCGCAAGCTCCGATGCCGACAATCACATTTCCCACACCATCTGACACCACCACAGCCACCTCGCTTTGTCTATATTCATTTTTTAGCTATTGATTAAGGAATTTTCAAGCTTAAATGTAATTTTTTTGTTAAATATGCTTATATAGAGTTTTATTTTGTTTGATATGCTTATCTTTTTTTAGTTTTAGAGAAGATTGTTATTTTGTAACTCTATTTCATTAGATCTATTTATTTTGGATATGCATATTAGATGTGACTAAGTTTGAAACATTATTATTTGGAGGTTATAATTATTCTTATTGGATATGTAACTTTAACTTAGTAGAAATATTGATATGAGGTTTGCAAGATTAATTTATTCAGATTACGATATGCTCTATTAAAGAATCTTTACATTCAATTTTCATGTGGAGGTGGATTTGCTCATAATTAGTGCTTATTATAATTTGAATATACAATAGCTCAAATACGATTTATTATTTTCAATAAATTATAGTTACATATCCACCTCATGTATTAGCTCCCGTGATTTTAACTCATCATCATTATCATTTTGTACATATAAACTGTGAATATTATGATTTATTAACTTTAATTCATTTAGTTTGAGACATTTTCTTATCTATTTATGATTTTCACTCATCCTTATTGTTATTTCATATAATTGATATTTTTAAGAAATAACAATATTCTTATGCATAGTAGGACACATTCCACTGTCTAAATCCCCTGATTGTGATATTTTTCATACGATAATGGAGATTTGAGTGTTACATGAATAAATATCATAATTTCATTGTTTAGTAATACTGTCCTATATTTATTCAACAATTCATATACATTACTTTTTCGAGTCAAATGCACCAAGTGTATGTTTCATTTAATTGAACTTTTTCTTTAACTAGGTGAGATAAAAGATTCTTTGTGTCATATTGGTGTAAGTTAAAAATGAGTTCAGATATAGTCTACATAGTTTTATATCATTGCGGTGAACTTATTATAACTGAAGATTTTATTTTGACTTATACCGTGGGAAAAATCGTCCTATATAGATCCCACTTTGGATTAATTTCATGGACTTATAAAAGTGAATTATGAGGTCATTGAAATTTGATCAAGCAATGTTTTGCATAAATCTTACAAGACAGTTTTCTATTAGTGTTAGATTTATTACAACTCACATTACTGATGATGAAGCCTGTGAGCCCATAATCAATGCAGTATGCCTGCAACCTATAATTATTATGTGGAAGTTGAGGAAATAACATACAAAGAAAGAGAACTAAATAACACTAATGAGTGTCAGAGACCTCCAACTAGGACTGGGTACATTACACCAGCTTCATAATTAACTACGTAAGTCAAAGCATATGACTTTGTTTATTTTATTAGGACAAGTTTTGATTTTATAAGTGACCCTCAAGGTGATTACATTGATTCATTATCTTTTGAAGTTGAGGGATATGAAACTATGTCTAGTGCAACAAATAGTGATATTGATGACAATGATGATACTAATGTCGACAAACCTACTTCAAGGGCCATAGAGCCATATTTTAGAGTCAGAGATTGACTAGAGACTAATCTATCAGAACAAGTCATAATAAAGAGTATTTGTTATCTAACAATGAGTATATTCATAGTTCACAAACATTATGGAATGGGATGAGTATCTTATATTTGATGGGCCGTCAGATGAATCAAGTTTCAAATAAGAAAATTGCATTGCATATGAGATTTTAGAATGTATGTGATTTCATGACAAGAAGTAGCTTCAATTCACTCTTCAGGGATGGTCTATCCTAAATAATGTCGAGTTCAACAATCACTGTATTGTACATGTATCATGCTCACCCAACTACACCTTGTATGTGACGATTACATGTAAGCTCAAGCAAGATATTAGGTGTTGCATGGAGGATTGATAGTATTGGTTCGCCTCATACCTGTAACCATTTAGTGCTAAATGCCAAAAACAAAAAATATACGTCACAGTTTATCAGTTATTTTATTCAGCCTGCAATTAGACGTCAATTAGATTTAAAACCCTGAGAAATTATAGGTCATATGGAGTCCAAATTTAATATAAGAGTGACTTATAGAAGGCTTGGGATGCATGTGGTAAGGCAATTAAGGTTATTTTTAGCAGTTAGGAGGAATCCTATCAATCTTTAGAGAAGTTTATGGGCACTGTATATTCAGTTATATTAGGATCAGTATATCGAGTACACTCAACAAAATCAAATCGATTTCAATGACTTTTCTGGTCATTTGAGCCTTCAATTACAGGTTGGCAGTATTGTCATTCAATTTTATATCTTGGTTGGACATTTCCCCTAGGTAAGTATAGGGGGACTCTTCATAGTGCAATTGGGATTGGTGTCAAAAATGATTTATTTTCATTGGCCTTTGCAGTTGTTGAATCTGAATGTATTGAGTCATGAGTTTGATTTCTATGAAAATACTAGGACTTAATATCATTAGTCTCTACAAAAGGTGATCTATGCATAATATTTGATAAGCACGCAAGCCTTGTTCGTGGTTGTAAGGAAATATTCTCTTAAGCTGCACTTCGCTTTTGCCTCCAACATTTAAGGGAAATTTTCAAAAAAGCTATTCGATAACTGGGTATAGGAGATGTTGAGTTCATATGCCAGAAAATATATTGAAGGTAATACTGATGATATTCACATTTTCAAAAGGTATATGGTTGATATTAAGAACATAAAGTAACAAGCTTATGATTGGTTGGTTTCAAGGGATGTGCAACAGTGATCTTTAACTCATGATGGTGGCTACAAATATTACACGATGATCACAAATACATCTGAATGCTTCAATGATGTCCTGAAGCGAGCATGTGGTCTACCTATTCAGGCACTAATTACTGTAATATATTATAACATTATCTCCCTTTTCATGAAACAGCTTAAGACAATAACAAATCTAATCAACCAGTATGACTCCATATTTTCTCCACATGCCAAGAGTACTCTACAGAGTAATGAACAAGAGGCAAAAAAAATTTTGAAACCAATAAGGATCAACACTAATGAGTATTAAGTTTTTGATATGTCGAGCAAAATATTCAAAGTTGAGTTATTTACAAAATCATGACTGAATGTGTACATGTAAACAGCCACAAGCCTATCACACCCTCATATAATTTTTGTGTTGGGACAAAGACATCTGAGTTACGTTCGATGTCTCTGCCTACAATACCTTAAAATTTTACAACAACACTTATCAACGGGAATTATATGTCATCCATGATCGGAATGAGTGGCCTAAACATATAATCAATAGAATTGTGTTAGAGTATCTTCCATCAAATGTTAAAAGAAAAGTTGGTTGACTTAGAACATATAGAATAAAAAATACAATGGATGAGACTAATATAATGTGTAACAAGATTTATGGTATATGCAAAAATCTTGGGCACAACATAGCAGTATGTCCTCAGAATTGACATCACAGGATTTAACCTAGATTATGGTCTTACTTTAGAAAACTTGTACTGTCTATCATAACGTATTGTCGACTGTTGTCAGTTGTGTGTTATATGTTGTGTAATATGTTGCATTATTGCCAATTGTACTTGTAGGAGTTTTCGTGAGCCTATGTACTATTTGTTGTTGTTAGGTATCACCTACTTTATTTTTATATGTTGTAACTACTTCTACTATTATATGTTGAAACCAACGGTTAGAAAATGTTGTGTACCTACGTGTGTATTGCTGTTATGTTTGTTATATATTGTATCATGTTGTATTGTTTTTAATTATTTGGTTTAAATTTCAACTTGTTTCCAGGAGTAATGTCTCCTGAAGAACCAGCTCGCCCCACTCGCAAGAGACGAAGGAGAGTAGAGGAGCATGTTGTGGACTACGGCCCTCCACCGGTAGAAGTTCATCCTAATATTGCAGCCTTACATGGTAGACACAAAGCAGCACATCCTAATATGGTAAGAGTTTTTTATTCATATGCTTTGCATAAAAATTACAATATAATGTTTCATAAAGATTTTTTTTTTCATTTGTGCAGGTCATAGTGCTTGAGGTTGCCTCTCGTTTATTGATATTCAGAGAATGGTCAATTAATTGTCTTAGATTTATGAGTACTCTACAAGCAGCTAGACTGGATCACAAATGCAGTATATTCATCTTGATCACCACTTGCTCACAGCTTTTGTGGAACGCTAGTCATCATAGACAAGTACATTTCACTTATCAGTTGGAGAGATGATAATTACACTGTAGGATGTTGTTATGATTTTGGGTGTTTGGATTGATGGTTCACCTATAGTTGGCCGAATTGTAGTTGAGGAAGGCAAGCGGTGCACTTCATGACCAACTTGTTATGATGAGTTAATAGGAGCACACCAGGAGCCACATGTCATATATCATGATCCGATCCAGCCACATGTCACATCAAAATTCTGTATGGATAGGCTCAAGCATAGACTTGTTTTCCTATGCATTGGTTACGGTGGACATATTATAGGGATTCATATTTAGATCTCACTGAGGTTGAATTTGATATTTCCATATGTCGAACACATTAGACTAGTTGGTTAACTTGCACTGTCTGCCACTACTAGAGGATATTATTACGTTTAGTGAGTTCTCATTAAGATATGTTATGCTTGCTCATTTATATAGGGAGCTACATGAGGTGATGAAGCCGAAGCGTATGAATATAGCTTGATGTCTACACTAACTACAAGTATGGGCATGGGAGCACATTCATGTGGGTAGACCTATGGACTAAGTGTGGGGTGTATGTGGGATGAAGGATTTGTATGAGAGATGACACTGAACCACATTAGAATTTATAGAGATGAACTAGTTGAGTTGTTGCAGAGTCAGATACATTGTATTATAAATTGTTTGTTTGAATTCATTATTACATGTCAACAATTACTCAATATTATTTTCAAACTGCACAAGTGATCTGCGAGCCTTATGGACATCAAATTTGTATACGTGTCATGGATATATGCTTATAGGGTGATGATATATGGCTTGCCAAAGTACCAATAATTCACTGAAAATGAGTTGAGTGGTACCTCTTGATTGTGTTCTCAGACAGTTTGACCTTTCACCTAAGATTGATGTAGCACCAGTAGATCCTGCCTTCAAGCGAGTGGATGGTCGAGAAAAAGTAAATGCTGATTGGATCGACTACCACCAGACATACATTGCACAGTGGGAAAGCAAACGTGATTCTATTTTCATGGTAGATGCTTCCCAACAAGATGTTGAGCCAGCGATAAACTGATACATGAGATGATATCGATCTTGGGCTTCACTTTACATGTTGAAAGTACTAACAATTCCTCCAAACACTTATTACCCTTGAGCACCTAGAGAGCGATTAATGGTAAGCCTATTTTAACTTAAAATTTATTACTTTGTATAATGAAACGGTACTGAATAACTTTATTTCAACACAGCGTGAGCATATACTGAATACTGAAGACATATTCTACTCTTATTTTGGGAGAGATGAAGATACATAATTTCAACCATCTAGCAATAAGTATGAAGAATTATGCATATACCTGGGGGGCAATATGCACATTTGAGCAGTAGTAAAATGACGCTTCTAGGAACTTCACCCGTGTCAGAGGATAGATCGGGATGGATGTCACCCATCTTCTATGTCGCGGTCAAGCCCTCTATATAAATGCCAAGCGCATTCATATCAGGAAGCCATGTTGACTCAATTCCAGCCATGGCATGCACTGGTCCCTCCCAAATATGGTCCTCTGTCATTCCATATGACACCCCTGTATGGAGTGTATCATGATTTCTCCCTCCCTACATAGGCTTCATCTGAGGCACGTGACGTTACACATCTAGGTTACTCACAACAGCCTGCCGAGCAGATTGAGGAGGAGGAGGAGCAGCATTGAGAACATTATATACGAGACCAACGTGATGACCATTAGTCCATTACACTCTCAGGAGTGATGTTATTCCACCACGCAGGCTTCCTTGACGATAGTCATCTCTACTATTATGTTTTGTAAACAGTTGACACCATTTAGTTATATTACACTTATTTACTTTTATTCACTGTTGTATGTGTATTATTTATTTTTCCGTAGGTGTTGGTTATTATTATAATTTTAGTGAACTGAGAACATGTTATTTTTCAATAATTCTTATGTTGATGTGTTTAGTATAAGAGGGGATGATGGCTTGTTCTGCCTTTTCATTGCTAATTAAAATAAATGTGAGATGAAAAAATATTTTTTGTATTTTTGTATTATTTAGAAATGATGAGAGAAAGTATAATATGCACCACATAGAACACTTTTCTATTAAAAATTTTATCAATATCACTGCTTCCAGCAATAAGCTTTCGATCATCATTTGTATTATTTTCAAAATTTTTTGTGGACCAATTAAGCATTGGTTCTTGCAAAATTTTTGACTTACCGAGTGAGATTCGTCGAATGTTGCCAACATAAAAGTCATTGATAATTGTGTTTTCTTTCCAATTATACCAAGCTCGCTCAATTCTGACACTGGATGAGTCCGATATGGCCAAAAATAAGGGGTTGTGTATGAGTTTTTAATTTTTCACCGTGATAAAAAGAAAGCGCACGCAAAAACTGCAGCTTACTAAGCGAGATTAGTCGAAGGTTGTCAACATAAAAGTTATAGATAATTATGTTAGTTTTTCAAGGATATTAAGTTCACTCAATTCCGACACCGGATGAATCTAATACGGCCCAAAAATGTGAGTGTGTATATATTTTCAGTTTTGCACCATAAAAAATCGAGCATACACAAAAATTACGGCTTACCGAGTGAGATTCACCGAAGATTGTCAACTTGAAAGTCATAGATAATTGTATTTGGTTTCCAACAATACCAAGTTCGCTCAATTTCAACACCGAATGAATCTGATATGACCAAAAATATGGGGTGTGTATTTGTTTTCAGTTTTGCACCATGAAAAATTAAGCATACGCAAAAATTGCGGCTTACCGAGAAAGATTCGTCAAAGGTTGTCAACATGAAAGCCATAGATAATTGCATTAGCTTTCCAACGATACCAAACTCGCTCAATTCTGACACCGGATGAGTCTGATAAAGCCAAAAATATGAGGCTATGTATGTATTTTCAGTTTTGCGTCGTTAAAAACTGAGCATACACAAACATTGCGGCTTTTTGAACGAGATTCTTGGAAGGTTGTCAACATGAAAGTTGTAGATAATTTTGTTACCTTTCCAATGATACTAAGTTTTCTTAATTCTGACATTGGATGAGTCTGTTACGGCAAAAAATGTGAGGTTGTATCAAAAAATAATTTTAAAAAAATTGACCTAGAGCTAGTCCCCCATTCAACGGGCGACTAGGCCTAATTTTAAATTTTTTTGAAATGCCTAATTAACTAAATTAATTGTTAATTATGTCTAATTTAAAAAATTAACCAAAATTCATCAGGAGCAGGGATGTCATATTCAATGAGAGGGAAATGTACAATGACAGAAATGAGACTCAGGACGATTCTTCAATCACTCCAAAAGAATCATCCAAATACATTGAGATAGAAGGTGAAGAAGTATAAGAGAACACTCAGGGTCATGCTTAAGGTGAAAAAGCACATAATGTACATCAAACACCCAATGCTAAAGTCAAGAGATCCAACAAAATCTCTCGACCAACACAAAGATACCCCCTTTTCTTCTACTATTTATTACTGACTAATGGTGGTCAACTTGAGTGATATGAAAAATCCATTCAAGTAGAATACTAAAATAAGTGGGAGTGTTCCATGGATAACAAGATAGTCACTTATGTCAAATCAAATATTGGATTTGGCAAGGCTACTGAATGGAAAGAAAGCCCACAATAAGTGGTTTACAAACTAAAGGAAAAACCTGATGGTAGTAGACACTACAAGGCTAGACTTGTTATGAAGGGGTCTTAATAGAAGAAAGAAATTGAATACGTAGAGATCTTCTCTTCAGTAATTAAGATGGCAACCATCAGGGTAGTGTTGAGTCAAGTAGCAATGGAGAATCTGCATCTGAAACAAATGATGTGAAGACAACTTTCTTACATAAGGATTTGGAAGAGGAGCTATACATGAAGCAACCACAGGGCTATGTGGTTACAGGAAAGGAAGTCATGATGTGCAGACTCAAGAAGAGTGTGTATGGCTTGAAGCAGGCACCTAGATAATGGTGCAGGAGATTTCACAAGTTCATGTTGGATAGTGGGTACACAAGGTGTCAAGTTGATCATTACTGCTATGTTAAAAGGTATGAAGACTGATATATTATTCTTCTCCTATATGTAGATGATATGTTGATTGTAGGATCAAACATGGAGAAGATTAAGGGCTTAAAGGAGCAGCTCTCAAAAAAATTTGAGATAAAGGATTTAGGTAAGCAAAGAAAAATTATAGATATGAGAATTAGTAGGGATAAGAGTGTAGGAAAGCTAAAATTATCTCAGGTGGTGTATGTTGAAAAGATTCTACAAAGATTCAATATGAATGATACAAAGCTAGTAAGCATCTTTTGGCTAGTTATTTTAGTCTATCCAAAGATCAATCGCCTAAGACTTAAAAGGAGAAAGAGCACGTGATGAGAACTCCTTATGCTTCAACAGTTGGGAGCTTAATATATGTTATGATATGTACTTGACTGGATATTGCACATGCAGTGGGAATGGTTAGTAGGTACATAGAAAATCCTGACAAACATCATTGAAAGGCAGTGAAGTAGATTCTCGGATACCTAAAAGAAACGGTTAACAAAGCCTTATGCTTTGGAGGTGTAGGACTGAACTACAGAGCTTTGTAGATTCAGACTTAGTAGTAGATTTAGATGAGAGGAGTACAACAAGATATATCTTCATGTTGAGAAGCACAATAATGAGTTGAGTTTTCAAGTTGCAGAACATAGTTGCACTCTCTACCACAAAAGGTGAGTATGTTGCTATGACGGAGGCAAGCATGGAGATAATTTGGCTACAAAGTTTTTTGGCAGATTTAAGTAAGGGGCAAAGAAATAGCAGGCTTCAAAGTGACAATATGTGTCATTCATTTAGCCATGAATGCCTCATTTCATGCAGGGAAAAGTACATATAGTTAAGGTATCATTTCATTCACACACTCATAGACGGGTAGATATCTTTGGAGAAGATACACACTGTAGAAAATCCTGCAGATATGTTGACCAAGATAGCAACTCAAGAGAAACTAAAACTTTGCTTGACTTCAATTAGAGTTCAAGAAGACTAAGGCATGGGTGAGCCGCACTATAGCTTGGACTATGATGGTGATGCAAATCTGAAAGAGTAGAAGTGATTGTAATCACTTCCAGATTATATGGTGAGAAGTCGATCTCGCTGAAATAGAGATTTCAGCCGTAATCAAAGGAGGCAACTCCTCAATATCAAGAGGGCAGGGCCACAATGTTGGGATCAGGGCACCCAAAGGTAGAGTATAGCACTCTGGAGAGCACCATAGAACATGTGTAGAAAAGCAAAGACAAATGACACCAAAAGACTACGAGTCGGGAGACTTCATATTTAAGCAATTTTTTTATACAATTTTGTGTTCTAATTCCATTTTTCTCTTGAGTGGGAATGAGAAGTGTGTGTCATAGAGTGACTGAAGTGTGAAGAGGCTCTAAATAAGTGTAACATATACAATTCTCCTAATTATTTTCTTTCATAGTGGATTTCTTGGTGGTATGGCTCCGTAATTTTTTTTTTCATTTTTGGATTTTTCAATGTTAAATCTAGTGTTTTCTATGTGATATCTTTTACTTTGGCTTTTCATTTGTTTCGTATGTGCACTGGAACACTTGAACTTGTTTTTCACTTGTGCTTTGTGATATACTTTCTTCTCCAACAAAGTGGGTATAAGAAGGACCTGGTATGAAAGTATAGCATGCAGGTTGACATTGAAGGCAGTGAGAAGAGTTGTGTATATTTGAAATATAATTATTGTGATAAGATTATTAAAAGAGGTGTGACTAGAATAAAAGAACATTTATCTTGATCTCATAAAATTGTTACACTGTCTACAAAAGTTTCATTGGAAGTGAACAAAGAAATTTGTGCTTATATGAAGAAGGAAATAATGAGAAAACACCTAGCACAGCAATAGTTTGATGAAAGGATGGATATAGACTCATATTTTGGTAGTAAGCGTAGTGTAAAATATTCTTCACTGTCGTTACCACCACGATCTAGTAAAAGTGCACGAGTACCCATTGATCAATATATGATGAATGTGATAGATGATAAGGGTAACCCATCATATTTCTCCTGAGTATGCAAGGGAGGTGAGGAGACATGTATGCTTGGATATTAAGAGATGTATCTTTAAAAAATAAATGACAAGGATGATGGAGCAGGGTAACCCATCACATTTCTCCTGAGTATGCAAGGGAGGCAAGGAGACATGTTTGTTTGGATATTAAGATATTTTTCTTTGAAAATTTCATTCCATTCCGTGGCAATATCTCTAGCTTATGTCAATATGGTCTGTCCTATGAATCTTATAGTTGAGGGCTTACACCTCCTACTTTGTATAAATAAATGACAAAGATGATGGAGCCAGGGTAACCCATCACATTTCTCCTGAGTATGCAAGGGAGACAAGGAGAGATGTTTGTTTGGATATCAAGAGATTTTTTGTTTGAAAATTTCATTCCATTCCACGCGGTGATATCTCTAGCTTACGTCAATATGGTCTGTCCTATGAATCTTATAATTGAGGGCTTACACTTCCTACTTTGTATGAGTTAATAACTTAGATATTAAAGGAAAAGTTGTGAACACTGAAAAAAGTATTAAGGAGGTTAAGAGAATCTGAGCTCAAATAGGTGTAACCATCATGTCTGATGGGTGATCAAACATGAAGAACAAAAGTTTGATTTATATGTTAGTTAATAACTCATATGGTATAATCTTTTTGAAGTCCATGGATGCATCAGATAAAGTGAAAAATGCATACTACCTTTCTAGTATTTTAGATAGAGTAATTAAGGAGATCAAAGAGCACTTAATTATACAAGTTATCACTAATAATGCTAGTGCTTATAGAGTTGCCGATAATAAACTAATGGAGAAGAAGCACATGTATTGGACACCATGTGCAGTGCATTGTATAGTCTTATGCTTGAGAAACTTGGTGATTTGGCTCAACATAAGAATGCTCTGATAAAGGCAACAAAAATTAGTAAATTTATCAACAACCATAGTCGCTTGCTTGCACTAATGAGAAAGTTCACAAAGAATGGAATCATATGACCTGCTACCTCTAGATTTATCACAGCCTATTTGACTTTGCAAAGAATTTTGGATGTAAGGCATCCTTTGGATGCTATTTTCAACTCCACTCAGTGGTTGAGTAGTGCTTTGGCCATTAAGTATGAAGGAAAATAAGTAAGAAAATTTATATTGAATGATCGATTTTGGATGACTGTGCATTATGCTATCATGACAACGAACATTTAGTCCAAGTATGGTAGATGCAAAAAAGAAGCCAGCCATGAGCTTTATTTATAATGTTATGGATGAGCCTAAGGAGATGATTGCACAAAATTTGGAAGAAGAGGAATCAAGATATAAGAAAATTTGGGAGATCATTAAAAAAAAAAAGTGGGAGCTTCAATTTCATCATTATTTACATGCAGCTGGATATTATTTGAATCCCTAATTTCAGTATGCGAATAATAAGTCAACTACGAGAGTAAGAGCAGATCTATAGTGTGTTTCTTTTAAGAAAAAGAAAGGTTTCTTTTGATTGCAACAAGCTAAAGATACTATTACAAAATGGTCTCTATATGATTTTTATAGTTTCTTTAATTGGCATTTAAAACTTCATAAAGTTTTGTTGTTATTACATATTTCCTAACTCCTAATTTTATTTCTTTTAAATAATAGTTAAATGGTGAATTCCATTTCATAATGCTACTCCAAATCTACAACGATTCACTGTGAGAGCACTTGGATTAACTTATTCACCATCTAGCTGTAAATGAAATTAGAGTACATACAATTAAGTGCATACTAAAAGAAAAAATATACTAACAATACTGAGGATGAACTCTTTGGTATATATTATGTATAATAAAAATTAAAGAAAAATATTTGAAGAAAGGGTTTCTAAGCACCAAAGAATAGTATGAAATGATGTGCCATCAAATAATTAATGGCTAGTTGATGATGCATATGAAGATAATCCAATTGATTTGCAAGAAGGAGATCTCAATGTTAAGTACTTTAATAAAGAGAAAAAGAAAGTCAATACTAGTAGGCTTAATACATCACAACAAAAAATTAATAGAAAATATATTCAAAAATTGTGATTATAGCTTCCAAGAATAATTTTATTTTAAAACACAACTATTATAATTATTAATTTTTCTTCATTAAGAAAAAGAAAAATGATAGAAGTTGAAGTTGAAAAAGATTAAGAGAATATTGATACTACCAATGATGAGACTGGTTAGAAGATGATTACTTTGATTTGATTCAATGATTAAAGATATTGATGAGTGATAGAGATATTTCTAAATTCATATATATTTGTATTGTTGGTTTAATATGATCTTTGTCTTCAATAACTTAGGGTGAATATTGCAAATTGTCATTTTGAGTTGCTATGTGTTGAGCTTATATTTTTCAAACATTATATGCTTCATTTAATATTATCATATTAAAATATTAAAGTTTGACTTTTATGTGGCTTTGTTTGATATTTTATCATTTACACAATTTTTTTCGCCTTAATACTCAAAAGTGTAATTTAAAACATTGGTGAATATGATGTTTTCAAAGTTTTCCTACCTTAGTGTATGAGCTTAAGTGTTTCTCATATAAAATGATTTAGAGTATGAGTCATTAAGGCCTCAAGCCTCAAGAATGATGAATATAAATTTATAATGAATTTGTCTAATAACAATATTTACGTTAAATTATGTTTCTATAGATACAAAAATTATTCTATATTTTTATGAACTTTAAATTTATTTGATTTGATTTTCTATTTATTTGATTTACTCTCAATTTATATATAATATAAAAAATTATCCTATAAATCATAAACTTAGACATCATAAGCATGGTCTGCTCCTCCTCATGATTTTAATTACATTGCATTTTACCTAATTTATTTAATAATATATTTTCTAAATATTTCATTAAATTTATTTATTAGATCATAACAAGCTTAATTATCTTAAGGAAGATTTACATGCATACCACATAATTCTTATGTATTTATATATCTAACACCTAAAGTTAGAGATTTACTCATCTAACACTTTCCTATTCTTAAAAAAATTATATTTCACTTTTAAAAAATAAATGATGATGATATTTTTGAAGTGATATTAAAGATTGGGGTGTTATATATGCAAAAATTAAAATTTGAGTGTTAGATATGCAAATACATAAGAATTGTGTGGTATGTATGTAAATCCCCCTTATATTAATTAAACAGTATGATAAATATATTATTAATTAGTGATGGTGAACTTAAATTACACATCTTAACGTATTTAATTGTTTGTTTAGTAAATTTGCATGTGCCTATGTTTCTTATTTACCATTAAATTTGTTGATTACACTATTTATGTTAATTATATTTTATTTAAAATTGATTAGATAATTATAATATATTTATTGAATTTAGATTTAATTTATATTCCATTGGAAACATCATAGTTTTGGATTAAAATTATATTTATTATGACTTTATTAAAAAAACTATTTACATCCTAAACATGTAAAATAGTACCCATCAAGACCATTCAGCCACCAATTCAACTTGAAATAGCATAGCAAGGGCTGGTTTTTGGAGCCATTGGATGCACTTTTAAAGTGAATTTTTGAGAGGTCTTTTAATACTTTTTTTAGAATTTCCTTCTTGTCTCTTCGCTTACATGATAAGTGTAAGATCTCAATCTATTAGTAGAGTGATATTAGGCTTTACACGAGATTTTCTCAATGAAATGAGGAGTAGAGAAAGGAGCAAATAGATAGCTAAAATATAGGCAAGTAGAGAGAAGGTGAGTATGCATATATTGTTATCAGTAAAAAAGTAAATATGAGATCGAGCATAGAGATAAGTCTCTTTTAAGATTAAGTTAGAGATAGATCTAGCCAAAATATAAAGATGTCAGAATTCTCAAATGTGCATACTGCCCTTTTGTTTATAAGGTTGGAAGGCTATAAGAATGACTATATCACATACAAGCATGTGGTGGCAATCAATGTCGTCTCTAACTAGCATGGCCTTCTAATGGATCAACTCATCAAATCTTCAGTAGGGGGTGAGTCCTCGCCAAGTTGCCACCTTAGATGAGTAGCTAGTGAATTCATCGATCGAGATCTCATGGCAGGTAGGTTGAGTGAGTACACCAAGCAAGTTATGTTGAGCTTTCTTGATGAGGTGACAAGTTTCTTTCTTAGAAGCTACATCTCATCTAACATATTCTCTTAGGTACTGAGTGACGACTTGATCCGGGATGAGCTCCGTGACAAGTTGGCTAATTTGTGGTATTACCTATGTATACAATAAGTGCACTATATCCACTGTCTCTTAGCTCATTTGGTGGAGCGTGAACCCCGAGTTGAATCCTCTCCGGGGCGGAGGCGCCTATACCTAAGGTGGGAAAAATAAGTGGGGACCCGATATGTGTGGGTGATGAATGTAGCGCTAGGCCCCCGTGAGATTAGTCACAACGACATCCCCACCCACAAGATGGGTGAGGTGTTGGGTGAATACTCATTGCAAAAAAAAATAAGTGCACTATTGTTATATCATTTTAAGATGTTTGATGAACAGAATCAAGAGTATTCATCATCTCATCAAAATTCTAGATTTCCTCCATTATGATGTTCTTTCTCAATTAATCTCTTTAGTAGTAAAGATTTACTTCATATGTTTAACAATCTAGTGTAAGAAACTAAGGCTTCTTTAGGTTGGTGTTAGCCCAATACACCACTAAATCTTGATAAAATTTGGAAATATTATTTCAATCTTGTAACTAGGATTTGGGCTTACTTAAAGAATGTGTTGCAATCATATTTGTCAAATGTATGAGAACACAGTAAGTGTGAAGCTACTCTACCGATAAGGAGAGGGTTCTCCACCAAAGATGTAATAATATAATACTAAGGGAAACCTAGGCATGGATGTACGTTAGTTTTAATACTAAACCATATAAAAGTCCAATGCCTTTGCTTTCTAATTAACATTATGATGTAACCATAGATATTGCATGATTTTTTATTTAATTTATTAACCCATTTATTATGCCCTACTTTTAGTTAATATTATGATGAAACCTTAAACTCCCAGTACTTAAAAAAAACCTTAAACTCTAAGTACTAAATCACAAAATATATTATAAGTCTAGGGTTTTCTAACATAGATCTATAACAAAGGTATAAAATTACAAACACATTCAAATTTGTTGTTTCCAAACTCTTAATTTATACAATTATTTATACCTAAGATGGATACAAAAAAATATAAAAAATTCCTATGAAATTATAATTTAATAATCATCTATAAGAAACATTGCATATAATTTGGAAAACATTAAAAATCATAAGAACGATTGAAAATCACACTGTAGTACAGTACCATAATAATACTAAATTTGACAAAATTCAACAATGCAATCAAACTAATTGTTAGATAAATAAAAGAGCACTAAATAGAATGATCAAATCACATGCCAATGCAACTAAGTTTGTTAACAAATCTTCAATTTGCAAACGCACCCAAGAAAGAATAGAAGAAATTGCATTCAAACAAAAACTTAATCCAATCAAAGTAGAACAACAGTGAAAATATTTGTGTATGACTCAAACCTTAATAGCTAAAATTGAATGATTTCCTTTAATCAACAATTAAAATGGAACTTATATTGATCCAAGATTATCTGTTGATGAGGATTCTCAAATCACATCTTTAAAAACAAAGAAAATGTCATTAGGAGCTGACAAAAGCAGTCAGATTGTCAAACAGGGTTATAATGACCAATATTGGGAGAAAAGAAGTTTGGACCATTAAATGAAGGCCTAGAGGATATAAGGATTATGATGAATTTTGAATTTCATTTTGTTTTGGATAAGTCTATAATTTGAAATTTAACAGGAGTTTATTATGAAATTTGTTGCCATTATTGGGCAATATAATGCATCCAAAAGGTACCTTCCTAGTAGGGGTGTAAACGAACCGAGCGTTCAACAAGCTACTCGTGACTCGGCTCGATTAGAGCTCGTTTATGTTCGTTCATTTAATTAATCGAACGAGCTTGAACACTTTTGTAAATACTCGATTGTTAAATGAACAACGACAAGTTATTGTTCGGTTGTTATGTTAAGTGAGCGATTATCATTTAAAATTTCCTGAAACAGTCGTTAAGGAGCTCGATAATGGCTCGATTAAGCGTTAAACAATATCTTGTGCGATTAAGGCTCGTTAAGGGACCTACACCTAAACCCTAAGCGAGCTCAAGCTCGAACACCATCGTAAAGCTCAGTCGAGCGAGCTCGAACTCGATACTGGCAAACGAGCTTGAACTTGAACAGTACCCTGCTCGGTTCGGTTCGGTTCGTTTGCAGCCCTACTTCCTAGTCATGGACCCTATTAAGGGCATCAAAAAACTGTATATTGTTACCTATCTAGCCCCAGATGTTAAATTCTCTATCCTCAGTTGCAACCTCAAGAGACAAGGAAAGATCCTACAGCCATTGCCCCGTAGTCCAACTATTGTCCTCTCACAGTTTTCAGTAACAATGAAGTTCTGATTAGCCGTTTTCAACAATTCTAGGAGAAACACAGTACATAAAATAAAATTTAAAAAAAAAAAACTTCATCAAATTTGTTCTGATGAACAAATTCATTGTTAGCATCCACTAATAACAGTTAATGATTGTTGTCATCAGCTAACCTTGATTTTTTTCAAGGAAACTTAGTAAGGAAAAACATAATTCCTTTTCAAGTATTTGTAGAAAACTTAATATTTTGTTCTAGAAAATTTTCAATTGATTCCAAAAATCTTCCACACCCGATGTTAGAATATAATTTAATATCAAAGCACTAATTCAAGTTATAGGGAAAAAATTTGCAAGATTAAAGTACTAAAAAGAATACTCTCTGTGATTCGATGGAGGCTAGCGACCATAGCCATGAGAAGAGATTTTACAGACCATTAAAAAAGGTCTTCTCAGTATGAACGAAGAGATAGCCACAATGAATGTTGCCTATGAAGCTTTTGTTACTAAGGTAGCACCACCAATATCTGCTCCACTGCGACTAACCCAAATAAAAGGATTGTCATCCAATAAAAACCACCTCTCGAGAGAATTCATTAATAAGGAAAGAAGCTGAGAAGAATACAACAACAAAAATATGATCCTCCTTTCATTGTAGAAGCAAAATTGGAGTAATCCTACTAAAATAGAATGACCAAGGTTGAGATAGTAAACAATTGATTTGAGCTTCTTGAAATATAACTCATAACTTATGATTATTTAAAGAGAAAAAAAAATTGCATATGAATCCTCACAAGTTTTAATATGATGAAATTTACAATGTAACAACTATGATTTATCCACTTTGGAATTGTCAAAGTTCAAAAGATTATTAAAAGAACCTCAATGAACATAAAGGAAAAAGTGAATACAATAATAGAATTTTTTTTTTTTTCCCCAATGACAGAATTTGATGAAGAATAATGAGAAAAAGGTAAAAGAATACAAAACAAGGTTTAGAAAACAGACACCTACATAACAATTTTTATTGGATGAAAAAATTGAATTCATGAATCATAAAAACTTTTTCAAATTGTTGATGCTCTTACAGTTAGCACATAAGCTACAACACGTGGAAAAAGATAGACTCTTTCCATTAGATGGGGCAATAAAAAAGAAGGGTTTGTAAAAGCTCAGCTATGAAGGAGCCAGACACTAGACCACCATGTCAATACCATAAAATGGCAAGGCAAAAGCATAAGAATTGCTATAATTTAAATGCCAAAAGAGGATTTACAAACATAACACTCAAAACTCTAATTTACATATTTAACACATAAATTTCAATATTTACATGATCAATCACTTTTTTAACTCCGTCAAGCGACCTCCATCACAACTTCCTTTTTCAGTCCCATCCAAGTGTGGCCTTATGGAGCTCCATTGCAACTACCTGTGTCAGTGTCTCCGATGCCCTGCCCTAGTGAGCTTCATCATATTGGCTCGTTGCCCCAGAGAGATTCATCACAATTGGTGCATCGTCTTAACGAACTCCATCACAACTTCGGGTGTGCTTAGGAATGCGATGCAAAAAATATACAGCAAGTACCATTTGTGAAATTGCATTCTTGTCACATTTTGGAGAATCTGAGTGAAAAAGTTGTGTTTTCCAACCTGACCTACTAGAGTGTGATGGTTGCTAGAAAACTACGGTCTTTTTTTAATATAAAAATATAATACACACCGTAGTTTTTTAGATAGCAGCTTTCTGCAACAGCTTCACCACTACACTTTCATACCGTTGTAGTTGTCACAAATAGACCCTTCATTATAATTCATCAACTTGCAATGTGAGATGAGGGCAACGAGACTGATGACATGTGAACAAGTCCGAGGCATGTAACACGAGATTTGGACAGTAAGTGGTATTTTTATTGATATTTAAAATTTTAAGCATTATGTTAGTAAATAATGAAGTTTAAGTGTTGAATATGTAAAATGAAAAGTTTTGAGTGATGTGTGTGTGTGTGTGTGTGTGTGTGTGTATATATATATATATATATATATATATATATATATATATATATATATCTCATCATTACTAAAAAAAAGGCCAAAATGAAAATACAAGAATAAAAACATTCGTACCTCGGAGGACATTGTTATGGCATTAAGAGTTACAAAGATATATGTTGCATTGTTTTAAATGTTGCATGCACATGCTAGTAAAGAAAATATAGAAGTGTTGTTCATCTTAAGAAATATGCCATCAATAAATGCCATTTTAGATCCAAGTGATAAGGTAAGTAGAACTTTATCTTGCAAATTTGGTTGAGATTGAGGCTAGTCACTTCCAACATTCAAAGCCTTATTCTCTAAGTTGTTTCTGAAAAATAATGCTTGCTAAATCACTATATAATGTACTCTTAAGTTTTCTTTCTTTAAATATTTCATTGATAAAGGTAGTCTTAAAAGTTGTACCATTGGATTTATAATATGTAATTTTGGGGGGTCCATATTTGTGGGATAAGATGCTATCTTCTGTAGAAGATAGTAAAAATTTATGATTGTAAAAAAAAATTATAAATCAATTGATATATTTTTCCACCTTAGTGGAGATGAAGAAAACCACTAGATCAAAGGATTCCAACAAAGGGTCAAGAGCTATATTCAGGACAAAAGGCATAAGAATTACCATTACAATTACTAATCTACATCAAATACAAAACCATAAACATGAACCACCCTAGGTTATTCAAGAACCTACAACTATAAGAAGAAGGTAATAAAAAAACAAGTTCAAGAGATAAATAAAATAAAAGAGTTATTTGAAAGAGCAAATGATATGAAATGTGAATCAATGATCTAAAAGAATTCTTGCTCAAGAATCTCATCTTGCACTGTTGAATACAAGTATCAAGTCATAAGAAGTCAAAAAAATGAAGCTAGATCATCAATCAAAGGCTTGATAACCAAGAATGAATGCAAGAAACAAGATTATTGGATGGCGATCCACAGCACAACAAGATTATGATGGATTTTGAAGTTCAATTTAATATTGATAACATTATAAATTAAATTTTAAATAAGAATTAGTTAAGTTGTTTGTTTACATTTACTGTGGAATTAATTTAACAAAAAATTAAATTATTTCCTACTATGAGTATAATTCCGACAATGAAAGGTACCCAAAATTCTCCCAATCCTTCCCTTCCTTGTTCCTCCTAATCATCAACCACATCTATGACATAAAAAAACTGCCTTCTACTTCCTATCCAACACTAAATAGTGCCTTCATCCATAACCTTACGACATTGAAGAAGTTCCCACATTCATTGTCCAGCAATCCCCTTATCTTCCTCCTACAATGTTTAGCAACAATCAAGTCCAAATTTCTTACCTTCAGCAATAGCAGGTGCAGGACAACAAACTACATTTGTTGTATTTGCTACGGTGTACAAATTTTTCTTGGAATCTACTAACAATAATTGATATTTGACATCTTCAACAAATATAAGGCAGCAATGACAACATGCTTGTTTTTTTTTTTCAGAAGCAAATCATCAATAATCTTACTTTCTTACAACAATATATAGAAAACCTAATTCCTTGTCACACACACCATGCATGTACATATATAAATGCATGTGTGTGTGTCTATATATATATATGTATGTACACGTGTATATACATGTACATTATACATATATACATACATATATACATTATATATATATACACACACACGTGTGTGTGTGTGTGTGTGTGTGTGTGTGTGTGTGTGTGTTTAGGGTATCATATCTTTAGGTTGAGACATTGAGTTATCCATAATGCCAAAAATTCATTTCCATTGGATCTTTTTCGTAAGATTGAGGACTTGTGGTTTCACCTATTGACTTAGTATACTTACTACCAACTCTCCTCTTTTGGTGGTGGATTTTTAGCTTGGTCCATAAGTGAGACTTTCTTGGGTTCCTCAAGAACTATCATGTCCTATTTAATCCTTGGCTCCTTATCACCCTACTAAGAAGAGTCAAGCAACTATCCTCATCCCTTTGGATGTCTTCCTTGAGTTGCAATTCTTTGCCCCTCGTAATACCTTCCTCAAGTTATTGTGCCGGCAACATCTGTGCAAACCTCGTGTGCACAGTCCTATCATCATAGCTATCTTCATCCTTTCTTAATTTCTTAAGGAAAATGAGTTTAAGGCTTGCCTTAAGGGTAATTCCTGGTCCAATAAAGAAATTACAAATGAAGCAACTATTATGAGGCTTGACTAGACCCTTGCTATTCCTTGGCTTACCATTTTTTTCTCTCCTTACTAAGGTGAAGTCTTAGCGAGAATCATCCTTGTGTTGACCCCTTGCCTGCCGAGCATTGCTCTACAAACCATGAGAAGTTATTAACTTCTTGAGTGTTGCTTGATTCCCCAACCTTACAAGTGCTATAAGGGGTTGTTGTCATCAATGTGTGCTTGCATATGGTATATACCCAATGTCCTTAATAGATGCAAGCATGCCACACATTTTTTATTCATGATAATGACATATCCTACAAGATTCCCCCACAAACACCTTGTGCATTTTTATCATCTTATTCATCAAGGACTATTCTAGTTGGAGTGTCATACCCCTTATCGCAGAATAGATAGTGAAACCCTCCTCTACTAAGCCATTAACCTTCTCACTTAAATCATCCATATAGGCCCTCATGTCATTCACAGCCTCCTCCCCCTGAGATAGACGTGAATTAAAATTAGAGATTGCATTCTTCAACTTCCACTTATCCTTGATGCAGCAAGATAGAACTACACCTCACGACTTCGACCTTATTGCAATGATGTCATATTTGTCATGCCAGGCCCAACTCTTTGATACCACATAGTTCTAAGATCAAGTTGGCTTTGAGATAGACTAGGTACTAATACCAACCTAGCCATGTGATCAACTTGCTCTAATACCACTTATCTCCAAGATCAACTAAGCTCTGATACAACTTGTTATGAATTAACTTGCAACCTTATCACCAAAGTTTGATGGTAAATCAACATAACTATCCTCAATGCTAGGTTAAAAGATTAAGAACACGAGAAGAAGCAAGATGAGTTTTGAAAGCAAAAGATAAACTTTCACAACACAGAGAACTTTACAAGGCTTTAATTGTTTATATCCTTGGATTCACTCTTGGATGAATTCCGAATGAAGTAATTCCCCTCTTTTATAAACCTCCCACCTCCCTTAATGAACTTTCTAGATTACATTATAATAATCTCATGTGTAGAGAACTCTAAACATTCTATACTTCTAAATATCATCACATTCTATATAATTCTAGAGACTCCCAAATTATTTTTGACATATCCAAAAGATTCTTAAGAGTTTCGGAGACTTAAAGAATATTCTTGTAACATCCAAAGTATTCTGAGATCTTCCATAATCTTCGAAGAGAATCTAGACTTCTATAAAATTAAAATCCTCCAAAACCTTTTAGTGCCATATCGCTCCATTTCAATATGCTTATAGTGGATCCTCTTGTCCATGCTTACCATATCATGCCCAAGAAAGTTTGATTAATTTCCTTAATCATTTTTGGGGTGGAAAACTAATAGGCTTCGATTTGCTATCAAGAACTAATGATAGATTGGGATAACAAAATCATTTTGGTTAGATGTTAAACTTACATGCCACACACAAACAAACATGCATTTTTCTAATCTAAACAATGCTTCGAAATGACTAATTCAATTCACAACTTGACTATAGAATGACTTGTAAATTAAGGATGACAATTTTCTTAGACATACTTGATGATATCTGGAGCCAAAAATAACAAGTAATTACACATACAAAACAACTTGCTAAGAGTAAGGGCAATTATTTAAGGTAACAAAGATGGCCAGTTTTAACTGGTTTAATATTTCACACAAGCTAATGACAAAAGTATACTTAAAAAACAAAACAAAGCACACGAACAAACTTTTGCTTGAAAGTATTGAAGAGTGTACCAAGCACCCCTGCACCACACCTCAATTTTAGCTTGCTACAAACTGAATGACACTAAGCTTTAGAACTCTTCCAACTCTACTTATTTCCCCAAAATTGTTATACACTTGAAGAAGTTGATCAAATCCAAAGGATGCACTTCATCCAGCCAATAAAGCAAAACCGCTACATGATGAAAAAGAAAACATCCAGTAGATACTTCTCTCAATGAATCTCTGTTATAAAACATGATTAAACTCATTGATCTTAAGAAATTGAAAACTAAACAGGAATAAAAACTTATATCATGTATTATTATCATTTTCAAGATTGATATGGTCCAAATAACTCAATACATATACTGAATTCAAAATTCCTATGTTTTTATTGGTACTTAGCACCATATAAAAACCACTCCACTTCAAAGTAACTCAAATTCTTATTATGAGAACATACATAAAAATAAAGTGTTTAGTCTACGGAGTATGCTTCAGAATGTGCTGCTTTATATCATGTCTACATTTCAACAAATAAAATTTTCATTAGCTTTTGTTCTCAGCATATATCCATTCTCAACGGCAAAAATTGACTCTTTTCAACTCGCAGCTATAAGCAGCATGACACCAAATAGCCTAACACTCCACTTCTAAGAATGAGAGGGCTCTGAGACAAGCTCCCAACAAAACTTAAATTTTTGAAGAAGAATCAAATCAATAAAAACCTGAATCATTGATTTTCCTCAATTCCTCTTCTCCAATGCCAAGCCATTAGTTTCCCCTCTCTCTTCTAAAATCTTCTTATTCTTCTCAAGCGCTGCTGCAACTTCCTTAGGCATGTACTTCTCGTCGTGCTTAGCCAACACTTCCGTGGCCATGAAGTAGCAATCGAGGCTCCTCGCATTGGCCGAGACCGGCGGGCCAGCGGAAGCGGCATGGACGCCAGCATCGGCCGAGAACGGCCGCAGGTATCCCTCAACCACGACGGAGTGGCCCTCGCGGAAAAGGTCGGGAAGGGAACCCTCGTAGCGGACAAGGATGTCGGTAAGGAGGTCAGTGATAACGAACTCCATCTCTGGAGAGGAGGAGGAGGGGTGGACGACACTTCCCTCCATAACGAGACCGCCGAGGCGGAAGCGGGTCTTGGAAGGATTAGCGGCGAACTTCGCCATAGCATCGGAGGGGGTGATGTAGAAAAGAAGCTGGTCCTGGAAGTTGGCGAGCACGATTACGATGAACCCAGCGACACAACTGAAGGTGAGGCCGTAAGTCCAAAGGCGGCGATTCTGTAACTGGCGGGCTCGGGCACCTATGTCGACAGGGCGGCGACCAGGGTATCGGCGGCCAGCGGCAGATGAGATGTAACGCAGGAGGAAAGGGGATGTGGAAGATGGCAGCGAGGATGGAAGATGGTTCATGGGCATGTGGGAGTTAAGAACTGCGGTTCGAAGGAAGGGAGAGAGACGGGATCTAAGAAGCCTGGCGGCCATGGAGGGAATAAGAGAAAGGTAAGCAAAACCCTAGGATTAGTAAACAAGATTTTCAAGGCTCCGTTTTTCTCCGAGGACGAGGTTTTCTGGAAAGGACAGGGATGATATAGAAACAGCATCATTCGAGGCGGCGCCGGCGAGGGGCTGATAAAAGACTAGGGAAGGTGAATTGATCAAACGGTTGAAATTTTATGTTGTCATATGACTTTTTGTGGTCGTGATTTATTAATAAAAACTTTATATACATATCATATAATTTTTATATATTTATATATCTAATATTTAAAATTAAATATTTATTTATTTAATATTTTTTTATACTTAAAAATATATATTTCACTTTTTAAAAATAATTAAAGATTAAGATATTATATATATATATACTAATAATATTACATATGCACTATTTTAAAAATAAAAAATATTATTATAAATATTAAATTATATTATTTAATTTATATATTTATTAAAAAGATCAAAATAATAAGTTCATATTTTTATTTATAAAAAAGTTATATATTAAAATTTCAAAAACTTATAGTTTAATGAAAAATATTTCATGAATTAAATAGTTTAATTCAAAGATGTCTAAAAACTATATTAAGATAAAAAATCATGGGATGAAAAAACTTAGATTTTATTTATATTCATAATTCTATTATTAATAAATTAAACTTTAAGTCATATATTAGAAATGATACAAAAATTATAAAAATTAAAATATTTAAATAGAATAAAATGTTTATCAAATCATCTCTCGTATGCATGCAAAGATTTCATTATCTAGTGTTAGAGAGAAAAATAAAAATAGAGTAAATAAATAAAAAACTTTATATATGAATTAACTAAATAAATTTACAAGAAAGTAAAATAATCATAAGATGGAGTTGTATTAGTCCCTTTCAAGGAAGTATTTTTTATATCAAATAACAGTTTTATTAGGACCTAAAGGATAACTCCTAGAAGCACATAAATGTTGAGAAATCAATAACATTCATATGAATTTTGTTGATGCACACATTAAAATTTGCAAAATGAAAATTTCTATAGAAATATATGGCATGGGAAAAATATGAAAAGGTTTGAGAATCTCTAACCTTAAAAAAAAGCCATATGAATTGGGTTATTTAAATATTGAAATTTGTAAGTCATTACACTTTTATATAAACTCATCGTAGGAGATAATAGAGATTTTGAGTGATATCTAAGTGGAAAAGAAAAGATTAGGTAGTATATATGTAAATATATAAGAAGTATATGCTTAGTTTGTAAATATGGCAAGGAAGTGAAAAATATAGAAAAATATATTATAAAAATAAAAAAATGATTTATAAAGCATATAGCTGATTGATGTAATATGAGTAGTATGACCAGAATAAGATTTATCTATAAGAAAATAAAAAAATAAATTATATTAGAGATGAAATAAAAAGATATGTAATTTATAATTTTTTTTAATGATTACTTTGTTTGAATAGATTTATACTAATTAAAAGATGTCTAAGAAAAAAATTATTAAGATAAGAAATCATCGAATGAAGAAAATATAGGCTTTCTTTATATTCTTAATTATATTATTAATAAATTAAACTTCAAATCATGTATTAGGAATGATATAATAATTATAAAACATAAAAAATTTAAATAAAACAAAATCTTTGTCAAATCATCTCACGCATTCATACATAATATTTCATTATCTAGTATTAGAGCTAAAAGTAAAAATAAAATAAATAAATATTTATATATGAATTACCTAGGTTTAAAACTCACATTTGTGAGAGATTTATCACTATTGTGGATCGCACAATGAAAGAGATTTATAAGAAACAAAATAATCTTAAGATGAAGATGCTAGATAATAATAGAGAAGTATTTTAAAATATGAACCAGATGAACTTAATAGATATACACAGCATTTGGCAATGAATAATTTGTGAATTGAAGCCAAATAAGAAATTTTACATACATAGCATATGATTTTTATGTATTTATATATCTAATCAATAAAATTGCATAGGTACAAAAAGGACTATTTTTCTATGCATTAAAAAGTGTAGTTGCTTTTAAAAAATAAAGATGATATTATTTGTGATGTAATAATAGAGAATTGAGTGACATTTAAGTGAAAAATAAAAAATTATATGGTGTTTATGTAAATATATAAGAAGTACTTAGTTTGTAAATATAACAAATCCAAATAACTTGCATATATATATATATATATATATATATATATATATATATATATATATATATATATATATATATATATATATATATATATATATCACACAATGGTTATGCATTTAGATACCAAATCTATAAAGTTTGATATTTAAAAAATTTATTATTTTTATTCATAAAAATATGCATCTGACTTTAAAAATTAATTTAATGATATTATTTTTGATATAATAACAGAGATTTGAATGCTATTTAAGTAAAAAAAAAAAAAGTTTAGATAGTAGATATGTAAATATATATGAAGTATATACTTTGTATATAAATAACACCAATCTTTCAAAGAGATTGTAAAAGTTTGACCTCACATTATGAGAAATAAATGGCTAAGATTTACTTTTGGAATAAACACAACCCACTTTTTAATAGTAGTATAGATATAAATAAATTAAAATTTAAATATTAGATATATAAATATATAAGAATTATATTATATATATAGATATCTCTTAATTAATTAAATTATATTTCTCTAATAACATATTATTTTAGTATCTAAATATTATTAAAATATATTATTTTAAATAATTTAATATTAATAAAATTTTAATATAATTTAAATATTAAGCTATTATATAAATAAATATAAAATTTTACTTCTTTGATTTATAAATAAATAAGAATTTTGTAATCTGTATATAAATCTCTTAATTATTTGAAAAATAAAAATTATCTGAATTCTTATCCATTTATATATCTTAACATCTCAATACTTATATTTACTTATATAATATTTTAATATTTAAATCATATTAAAATATATGTATAAAAATTTTGTATTTTAAGTAAGTTAATAGATGATGTAATTTAGATACAAATTTGTCATTTTTAGGGGAACTTAAACTTCAATCTCTTTTGTATAACTTAATATAAAATTATTTTGTATAAGCTATAGATAAAATATAAGAAGATTCTGTACAAACAGTGATGAAACCCAAGGGGGTGATTTGGAGGAGAGGGAGTCGGCACATCTAAATTTTTGTTAAACTCTTAATATCATATAATCAACTAATTATTACTATATTATAATTTATAAATTTAATTATCATAAATATACTAATTTTATACATCTTTTTCAAAATTTTAAATGAAATAAGATAATATTATTTATTTAAGAGGGTAAAATTATTATATGAAAAAGAGACAAATATATTTTAATATGAATGCTTAAAATGCCCAAGTATTGTTGCGTGCTAGAAAACCAGTTGCGGTAGAGTAAAAGTTTATACGCTTCTTTGAGTCCAAAGACGCACTTTAAAAGTGACAATAAAACTAGAATTTTACGTGAAAAATCTCAAAGAGAAAACCACTGCAGAAAAGCTTCCACTATGTACGTTTTGAGTACAAGATCTTCCGATCTGGGATTACAGTGTATATGAAAGGGACAATGATTCTTAGTAATAGACGATGTTGACGACAATGTTTACGATAGTGGTCGGTGATGATGACCGGCAATAGTGGTCAACGACGGCGAGGATCAGCGGCGACAGATGATGGCGGCGGTCGACGGCGGTGGTTGACAACCGTCGAGTGGTGGCACAATTATGCTTAGAGGATCTTTAGAGCTCTCTCCTCTCTCTCTTGCTTGGCCCTCCTCTTTCCCTTCTCCCACTCCCTCTCCTTCACTTGGCCTCCCGGTGTGAAATGAAGGCTATTTATAGATGGGAGGAGGGGCATTCTTGTAAATTCATGTAAAGCGCACTCCCCTCGGCTGATGATTCCTTCGATCATTTGATGTATTTTGAGAATTTGGATGCCCAAATGAAGTAATTATGAGATCTTAGGCTCATTAGATCCTCGTCGAGACGCTTCGATTTGACTAAACATTCTATATTTGAGAGCCGTTTTAGGATTTAATTGATGTCCCAAAGATTCCGATGATATTTTAAGTCAACTCTGATCGGTTTTGACTCAAAATCAATTCTTTCGGCATCAAGATTTATGGTTTGACTAATAGTATTTTAAGTGTCATATCGATCTATTTTTGGATGACATTATCTAATTCATCCAAAATATCTAATTTTTTTTCTAATTAAATGTCATAATGAGTAGAAGGGTTTTTTTTTAAATAAATGTCATAATGAAAAGAGGTTTTTTTTCTAATTAAATATCATAATAAAGAGAGATTTTTTTTTATTAAATGTCATAATAAAGAGAGATTTTTTTAAATGTCATAATGAATGAAGGTTTTTTTTTTTTTAAATTAAAGGTCATAATGATAGAGGGTTTTTTTTTTAAATTAAATGTCATAATGAATAGAGAGTTTTTTTTTTAAATTTATTCTTTCTTTCCCCCTATGGTGGATCTATAAAAACCCCCTTAGGGCCAAGGGAGAAGGCACCTTCTCTTCTTCTTGAGTGAGGTTAGTTTGGAGGCGATCAAGAAGGCGATCAAGAGGCGTTCGGGGAGGCGATCAAGGCCCACGGTACATACGTCGTGGTTCCGGTTTCCCGGCCTCGTCCGGTTTACTGGCCTCGTCGGACCGTCACAGGTTGGGCGATCAAGGACGGTATATACGTCGTGGTTCCGGTTTCCCCTGTCGACCGTCCGGGTTAGGAAGCGATCAAGGCCCACGGTACATACGTCGTGGTTCCGGTTTCACCGACCTCGTCGGGCCGTCGGTTGGGGGCGACCATACATCGTCATGGTTCCGGTTTCCGGCCTCGTCCGTTCGGCCTCGTCGGACCGTCACGGGTTAGGGCGATCAAGGCCCACGGTACATCGTCGTGGTTCGGTTCGACCTCGTCGGACCGTCCGGGTTAGGAAGCGATCAGGCCAATCGTGTGTTCCGGTTCACCGCCTCGTCGGACCGTCCGGGTTGGGGCGACCAGGCTGACATCGTCGTGGTTCGTTTCCGGTCTCGTCCGTTCGGGCTCGTCGGACCGTCACGGGTTAGAGGCGATCAGGACATACGTCGTCGTGGTTCGGTTCTGCCGCCGTCGGATCGTCCGGGTTAGAGGCAATTAAGGCCACATATTCGTGGTTCCGGTTTCGACCTCGTCGGACCATCGGGTTAGAGGCGATCAAGCGCATGCATCATAGGATTCGGTTCACCAAACCTCGTCGGACCGTCGTTAGGGAGGCGATCAAGGCTCTCACGCATACGTCGTGGTTCCGGTTCTGCGGCCTCGTCGACCGTCCAGTTAGAGGCGTCAAGGCCCACTCTGCGTCGTGGTTCCGGTTCCGCTCGTCGGTTCGGCCTCGTCGGACCGTCGGGTTAGGAAGGCGATCAAGGAGGCGATCAGGTGATCAAGGCTGCGATGCAGGTCGGAGGCCATCAAGGCCCGGACGGGCGATCAGCCGTGATGCAGATGCGGGCGATCACCGCACATACCGTCAGGCGATCAAACCCCTGATGCGATCGAAGCGATCAGCCGCGATCGGAGCGAGTTCACTGATGATACCGGAGAATGGCCGATGTGAGAGGACGATGGTTGGCGGCGGTGTCCGGCGACGATGGTGGTGACCGGCGAAGATTGTCGACGACAATAGTCAGCGATGGTGGCGGCAATTGTCATGAGAATAGCGATAGCGATGATAATTTAGCGATAGTGGCGTTAGCCGGCGTATGGTCAGCAGCGGTAACCGGCCGATATATGGTTGGCGCCGAGTGGTCAGCGGTGCAAGCAACGACGAATCAACGGACATCGTAGTCGGAGTGCGACTATGGTGGTAAGCGGGCTTGATGGTTCAACAGTTAATAATTGATGTCATTAACTTGTACGTTATGGATATAATTGAATTCGCTGAGGATTTTTGACCTATCCGAAGTTGTTTGTCAGAGTGTTACCCGATGACATTAACCTGTGTGGAGTGGGTACAAAGTTTTGACCTTTCCTAGGTTGCTGGTCAGAATATTATTCGTCGACACTAACCTATATGGAAGAGGTCATGAGAAGTCCACCAAGGACCTTTTGACCTTTCCTGGGTTGTTTGTCAGAGTTTTTGCTCGATGACATTAACCCATATGGAAGAGACCGTGGAAGTCCACCAAGGGGCGTTTTGACCTATCCCGGGTTGTTTGTCGAGTTTTGTTTATTAACCAGTATGGAAGAGGCCGTGGGAAGTCCACAGGACCTTTTGACCTTTCACGAGTTGTTTGTCGAGTTTTGCTCGATGACATTAACCCAGTATGAAGAGGCCGTGGGAAGTCCACCAAGGATGTTTGACCTATCACGGGTTGTTTGTCGAAGTTTTTGCTCGATGACATTAACATGGAAGAGGCGGTGGGAAGTCCACTGGGGCGTTTGACCTATCTGGGTTGTTTGTCGAAGTTTTTGCTCGATGACATTAACCCTATGGAAGAGGTCATGGGAGTCCACCAAGGACGTTTTGACCTATCCTGGGTTGTTTGTCAGAGTTTTTGCTCGATGACATTAACCCATATGGAAGAGACCGTGGGAAGTCCACCAAGGACGTTTTGACCTATCCTGGGTTGTTTGTCAGAGTTTTTGTTTATTAACCCGTATGGAAGAGGCCGTGGGAAGTCCACTAAGGACCTTTTGACCTTTCCTGAGTTGTTTGTCAGAGTTTTTGCTCGATGACATTAACCCGTATGGAAGAGGCCGTGGGAAGTCCACCAAGGACGTTTTGACCTATCCTGGGTTGTTTGTCAGAGTTTTTGCTCGATGACATTAACCTGTATGGAAGAGGCCGTGGGAAGTCCACTAAGGACGTTTTGACCTATCCTGGGTTGTTTGTCAGAGTTTTTGCTCGATGACATTAACCCGTATGGAAGAGGTCATGGGAAGTCCACCAAGGACGTTTTGACCTATTCTGGGTTGTTTGTCAGAGTTTTTGCTCGATGACATTAACCCATATAGAAGAGGCCATGGGAAGTCCACCAAGGACCTTTTGACCTTTCCTGGGTTATTTTTCAGAGTTTTTGCTCGATGACATTAACCCGTATGGAAGAGGCCGTGGGAAGTCCACCAAGGGCGTTTGACTATCTGGGTTGTTTGTCAGAGTTTTTGCTCAATGACATTAACCCGTATGGAAGAGGCCGTGGGAAGTCCACCAAGGACGTTTTGAACTATCCTGGGTTGTTTGTCAGAGTTTTTACTCGATGACATTAACCTGTATGGAAGAGGTCATGGGAAGTCCACCAAGGACGTTTTGACCTATCCGAGGTTATTGGTCGGAATATTATTCGACGACGCTTAACCTTTATGGAAGAGGTCGAATTATTTGTATGAGCTTGTAGCAAAAGTTGACCATTGATCTTTGCCTTTTCGTTGGTATTGCTGACTTGCTTATCTTTTGAAATTAAGAGTTGTCCCCCAATTAGGGGTATGTTCGTTTGAATCGATTGATATGGAGGTCGTGGAGGGAGATCACGACTACCATGTTTGTTTTTTTTTTTTTTGATGGGACTGTCAGTCTGCATTCTATGGGATGCTTTTACGTTCCCCTACAGATTGTTTAAATTATTTGCGATGGGCATGAATAGCTTCATCAACAGAGATTTGTGCTTCCACACGATGAACTAAGTCGGCATATGAGCAGACTGTGTCTCGCATTAGTGATGAATAAAACGGCCCTGGACGGAGTCCTCTAAGGAAAACTCCTCTTAATAGTTCAGGGTCTACCCCAGGTATTTGGTGAGCTTCTAGGAGAACCTCTGGAAGTATTCTTTGAGTGATTCACCCTCGTTCTGTCAAATACCGGAAAGATGGGATGAATCCTTAATGATTCTCCGGTTTGTAATGAACTGTTCCATAAAGAACCTGGCAAGTTCGTTAAAGGTATAGATGGATCCCCTTGGAAGAGAGTAGAACCAAGTGCGAGCTTGCCCTTTGAGAGTAACGGGAAAGACCTGACAAAGCAGTGTGTTAGGAGCTTGTTGGATATGCATGATAGTCCTGTAATGGCCGATGTGTTCGTGTGGGTCAGTTGCCCCATCATTGAAATCAATGCTCAGAAGCTTGAAACCTACGGGAATTAGATGTCGAAGAATGACTTCAGCTAAAGGTGAGGACTCCTCATAACCGTGGTGTGGGTGAAGATGATTTCTGTCTTGAAGGTGAAATTCATCTTGTATTAAGCGTCGTACTTCTGCGTGAATGTCATGACGAGCGGGATTAACAAGATGAGCATATGTGAAGCTATCAACAACAATCGGTGGATTAATGTCGGTTGGCTGCGATGGATGAGTGGAATTAGCGTCAAGGAGATCGGTTACGGTCTCCATGCTGAGGAACTCCAGTGTCGGAGGATTAGCGTTTTGGCCTCCTCAGACCGGCCCGATCTTGGGAGATATGTTTCGTAGTGCCTGTAGTAGTCTTACAAAAGGCTGGATCATCTTATTTTGAGACTCCTCCATTCGGACGCGATCATCCAAAGAGATTCCGTTCGCCTCAACAAGGTCATGCCTATCAAGGGGAGTGAGGCAAACACACGCCCTTGGTTGAGGATGGGTTTGAGAATGACGAGTTGGAGCGGGAGGCTCGTTATAACGTGTTGTACTATTGGCCATAATGTGGATGTTCACGAAAATTATGGTTGAAGGGTTTTCCCGTGAGCAAAGCATGCGTCTTGAAAACCGATTGTAGAGTAAAGTTTATGCCGCTTCTTTGGAGAGTCCGCGTATTTAAAAGTGAACAATAAAACTCAGAACGCGAAAATCTCAAAAGAGAGAAAAATCACGGGGCTAACCCATTAAAAGCTTCCACTATGTATCCTTTGAGTACAAGATCTTCCCGATCTGGGATTACAATTGTATGAGAAAGGGAAGGATTCTTAGTAATACGATGTTCGACGATGTTGATGGCGATGTTGGCGCGACAATGTTGGCGATAGTGGTTTGATGATGGCCAAAGCGATGGTGTCAGCGAGATCAGCACGACGGATGATGGCGGCGGCGGTGGTTGACCGTCAGTGGACCTGGTGTGCTTGGAGGATCTTTAGAGCTCTCTCCTCTCTCTCTTGCTTGGCCTCCCTTCTCCTTCACTTAGCCTCCCCTTGGTGTGAGGAATGAAGGCCTATTTATAGATGGGAGGAAGGGCATTCTTGTAAATTCATGTAAAGCCCGTACCACTCCCCTCGATCGAACGGCTCAGGATGATTCCTTCGATCATTTGATGTATTTTGAGAATTTGGATGCCCAAATGAAGTCGGAATTATGAGATCTTAGGCTCATTAGATTCAGCTCGTCGAGACGCTCGATTTAACTATAAACATTCCATATTTGAGAGCCATTTTGGGATTTAATTGATGTCCCAAAGATTCCAATGATATTTTAAGTGCTTGATCTCGATCGATTTTGACTCAAAATCATATCGCTTTCGACATCAAGATTTGTGGTTCGACTAATAGTATTTTAAGTGTCATATCAAGTATAATGATTAGATTACAAAAATACTTTGGTCTTGACTTATAAGTTATTTTCAGCTAGTTTCTATTTAATCTTTTATATTTTTATTTAAAAAAATTAAATTCTAGTATTAATTTATTTTAATTATTTTTTATTTCGCCATCTCTCTCTCTCTCGATTCTAATTATTGTTTTTTTGAGATATTTGAGCGAATTTAATTGCAAACTCACACACATAATGTATGTGCAAAAACTTAAACCCAAAATATCTTAGTTGAAGCCAAAGCTCTCAATCACTGGGCTAAAGTATCTTGCACTTTATATTGTAATTCAGCACTTATGTATTGTCTTAGAAAACCGGTCAGTAGAGTGAAAGTTTATGCCTTGTTGTGAAGTCCGACACATACAGGTAATTAAAGAGCGAACAAAAGACACTCCAATTTAACGGAAAACCTCGAAAGAGGGGAAAAACCACGGCCTAGCCCGGAAAAGCTTCCACTATGTATCTGTTTGAGTACAAAATCTTCCGATAACAGATTACATAATTGCATATAAGAGGAATAAGTGTAACAATGATCAGTTGTAATTATTCGATGTGGGGTAACTTCGGAATACATGGATTAGATTAGTGACGGCATTGGTGGCGATGGTTGATGGCCGTAGGCGAGTGCAATCTTGTTTGGGGTGCGATCTTGCTTGGAGGATCTTGACTTGAGCTCTCTCTTCCTCCTCACTTAGGCTTTTCTCTTCTTCCTCCTGACTCTTCCTTTTCTTCCTTGCTTGGACTCTTCTTCTTCTTCCTTGCTGGGCTCTTCCTCCTCTTCCTTGCTTGGACTCTTCCTCTTCTTCCTTGCTTGGGCGGATTGATGGCAGGATCGGCGTGGCGGTGGCGCGTGGTGGATGGCATCGGCGGTGGCTCCTCTTCTTCACTTGTTTCCCTCCTTCCTTGGCCCCTTCATGTGAGGAATGAAGGCTATTTATAGATGGGAGGAGGGGCATTCTTGTAAATTCATGTAAAGCGTACCACTCCCTCGATCGGACGGCTCGGGATGATTCTTCAATCATTTGATGTATTTTGAGCATTTGAATGCCCAAATGACGCCGGAATTATGAGATCTTAGGCTCGTTAGATCCATTTCGTCGAGACCCGATTACTATAAACACTCCATATTTGAGAGGCTGTTTGAGATTTAATTGATGTCCCAAAGATTCCAATGATATTTCAAGTGCTTGATCTCGATCGGTTTTGACTCAAAATCATATCGCTTCGGACATCAAGATTTGTGCTTTGACTAGTGGTATTTT
This sequence comes from Cymbidium sinense, assembly GCA_021442155.1. Lineage (NCBI taxonomy): Eukaryota > Viridiplantae > Streptophyta > Magnoliopsida > Asparagales > Orchidaceae > Cymbidium > Cymbidium sinense. The sequence continues at coordinate 96,848,971 of CM038222.1, forward strand.
GAGAGCCATATCAGTTTCCCCCCTATTTTTGGATGATATTAGCTTAATCATCCAAAAATATATGTGCCAAAATACTCGAAAATAACAATTAAGTTTTCGGCGTTTTGGGACCTGAGGCGTGGCGCCGTCGGCGCATGCATGGGGGCTGGCGGGCCAGCGTCCGGCGGTGAGGCGTCGGGTCAACAGCGTGGCGGTGGCTGGTAGTCGCGTCGTGGGCCGGTGTTATACGGCATGGCCGTGGGTGCAGCGCCGCAGCCGCAGCGCTCTGCGTCAGCGCTGCGCGTCGTCCACGATGCGTGGCATTCGGGTGTGAGCCATTCGTGGCAGTCGCAGGCCATTCCGCGATCATCAGCAGGCCATTCATATTCGTCATCGTCCGTGAAACTCGGGTCGAATGGGCGGGAGGCCTCGCGATCTTTCTTGCCTAGCCCAGCGTCTGCTGTAGCGTCTAGCCGTATCTGCGCCCCATGCGTCACGCTTCCGCCTTCCCTGCTGCCTTAGCCCATGCGTCTGGCCCGTCTGGCGCCTCGCTTGATCTTGCGCCAGCGAGCCCGCTAGAGAACAGGCGATTTTGAGCCGTTTTGAACCGTTTTTTGAGGGAGTTTTACCATTTTGCCCATGTGGGGGGTTATAAATACCCCCTTAGGATGAGAGGGAGAGGCACACCTTTCCCCTCCCCCTTTCCTCTTGAGTGAGGGTCCTTTGGAGGCGATCAAGAGGCGTTCAAGGAGGCGATCAAGGAGGCGATCAAGGCCCACGGTGCATACGTCGTGGTTCCGGTTTACGCGTCGGTGTCCGGTTAGGAAGCGATCAGGCGATCAGCCCGCGTGCATATGTCGTGGTTCGGTTCACCCGTCGGACCGTCCGGTTAGAGGAGATCAGGCCAGTGCATCGTCGTGGTTCCGGTTTACCGCTCGTCGACCGTCCGGTTAGAGGAGGCGTCAAGAGGCGATCAAGGCCCACGGTGCATACGTCGTGGTTCCGGTTTACCGGCCACGTCGGACCGTCCGGGTTAGGAGGCGATCAAGGCCCGCGGTGCATACGTCGTGGTTCCGGTTTACCGGCCACGTCGGACCGTCCGGGTTAGGCGGCGATCAAGGCCCACGGTACATCGTCGTATTCCGGTTCACCCGTCGGGCGCCGGGGAGGTGATCAAGGCGCATGCATACGTCGTGGTTCCGGTTCGCAGCCACGTCGGACCGTCCGGGTTGAAGCGATCAGGCGTCAAGGCCCACGTGCATCGTCGTGGTTCGTTTACCGCCGCGTCGGACCGTCCGGGTGAGGCGTCAGCGCTGTGCGACGTGGTTCCGGTTTCGGCCACGTCGACCGTCGAGTTAGCGGCGATCAGGCCGCGGTGCATCGTCGTGGTTCCGGTTCACCGACACGTCGGACCGTCCGGGTTAGGGCGATCAAGGCCCGCGGTGCATACGTCGTGGTTCCGGTTTCGACCCGCGTCGGTTTGGGCGCGTGATCACGCGGTCATCGTCGATTCGGTTCTGACCCGTCGGGCCGTCCGGGTTAGCGGCGATCAGGCCCACGGTGCATCGTCGTGGTTCCGGTTTCGACCACGCGTCGGACCGCCGGGTTAGAGGTGATCAGGCCGGTACGTCGTGGTTCCGGTTCGACGTCGGACCGTCCGGGTTAGAGGCGATCAGGCCATACGCGTCGTGATTCCGGTTCTCGACACGTCGGACCGTCCGGGTTAGTGGCGATCAAGGCCCACGGTATACATCGTGGTTCCGGTTTACCGGCCACGTCGGACCGTCCGGGTTAGGAGGCGATCAAGGCCCACGGTATACGTCGTGGTTCCGGTTTACCGGCCACGTCGGACCGTCCGGGTTAGGAAGCGATCAAGACCCACGGTATCGTCGTGTTCCGGTTTTACCCCGTCGCTCCGTTAAGGCGATCACCAAGCGAGGCAGCGAAGATGCTCGATGATGTAGCGAGATAACCGGCAACGATAGTGGTAATGGCGAGGGTCGGCGATGGTGAGCGGTAACCGGCGGCAGTAGTGAGCGATGGCCGGCGGCAGTATGGCAGCGGTAACGGTGTAGTGGTTGGCCGGCGGGGTGGCAATGCAATAGCGGCAGTAGTCGGCGATGGCGGCCAGTGTCATAGTCAGCGGGATGACCAGCGGATTAATGGCCGATGGCGGCGATAATACGGCGGTAATCGGCTGATAAGCTAAAGCAGCGGCCAAGCGGTGGTGCGGCAGAACGAACGATAGTCGGCAGTGGCGGCGTGTCGATATCAGGGGGGTAATGACGAAGATGGTGGTAACCGGAGATTGCCGATGGTTCAATGATTGATAATTGATGTTGTGCGTTATGGATATAATTGAATCCGGCGAGGATTTTGAATCCGGGTTGTTTGTCGAGTGTTACCCGATGACATTAACCTGTGTAGAGTGGGTACAAAGTTTTGACCTTTCCTAGGTTATTGGTCGAGAATAGGCGACATTAACCCGCATGGAAGAGGCCGGATGTCCACCAAGGACGCTTTTGACCTTTCCTCGGCTGCTTGTCGAAGCTTTTGCTCGGCGACATTAACCCGCATGGAAGAGGCCGGAAGTCCACCAAGGACGCTTTTGACCTTTCCGGGTTGTTTGTCGAAGTTTTGCTCGGCGACATTAACCCGCATGGAAGAGGTCGCGAAGTCCACCAAGGACGCTTGACCTATCCGGGTTGTTTGTCGAAGCTTTTGCTCGATGACATTAACCCGCATGGAAGAGATCGCAGAAGTCCACCAAGGACGCTTTTGATCTTTCCCGGTTATTTGTCGAAGTTTTACCGGCGACGTTAACCCGCATGGAAGAGGTCGCGGAAGTCCACCAAGGACGCTGACCTATCCCGTGAGTGTTTACCGATGACGCTAACCCGCATGGAAGAGGTCAATATTTGTAGCTTGTAGCCGAGTTGACTATTGATCTTTGCCTTTTCATTGGTGTTGCTGACTTACTTATCTTTTGAGATTAAGAGTTGCCCCGCCCCCACGTAATCAAGGAACAAAGTTTGATGAATCTTCATTCTTCGCCATGCTCTTTAAAAGCTTGAAATGCTCCACCTCGATGGTGGTTTTGATCTGGAAACTTAGCCATACAAGATGAAATAATGGGAATCGCCCCATGACGGCGCCAAACCTGCTATGCGCTAGAAAACCCAGAGAGTGAAAGTTTACTTCTTTTGGAAGTCCAAAGACACACGTAATTAAAGAGCAACAAAAGACACCTGCAATTTTTAACGTGGAAAACCTCAAAAGAGGGGAAAACCACTGGCCTAGCCCAAGAAAAGCTTCCACTATGTATCTGCTTCAGAGTACAAAATCTTCCCGACAACAGGATTACATAATCAGCATATGAATAACAACTGTAACAATGATCGTTGTAATTACATCGACGCGGGTAATATCCCATGGAATACGTGGTACAATTAGTGACGACAAGCGTCGGTATGATGGTTGATGGTCACGAGCTGAGTGCAATCTTGTTGCGATCTTGCTTGAGGATCTTCAAGCTTCGTGAGCTCTCTTCCTCCTCACTGGCTTTTCCTCTTCTTCCTCGCCTGACTCTTCCTTTTCTTCCTTGCTTGGACTCTTCCTCTTCTTCCTTGCTCTGCTCTTCCTCCTCTTCCTTGCTTGGACTCTTCCTCTTCTTCCTTGCTCAAGTGATTGACAGCAAGGATCACCGACGGTGGCTGGTGGTTGACGACCGTCAGCTGGCTCCTCTTCTTCACTTGTTTCAGCCTCCTCTTCCTTGGCCCCCCTTCATGTGAGGAATGAAGGCCTATTTATAGGAGAGGGCATTCTGTAAATTCATGTAAAGCCCGCACTACTCCCCTCGATCGGACGGTCGTGATGATTCCTTCGATCATTTGATGTATTTTAGCATTTGGATGCCCAAATGACGCCGAATTATGAGATCTTAGGCTCGTTAGATCCGCTCGTCGAGACGCCGATGACTATAAACACTCCATATTTGAGAGCTGTTTTAAGATTTAATTGATCCCAAAAGATTCCAAATGATTTCGCTGATCTCGACGGTGACTCAAAATCATATCGCTTTCGACATCAAGATTTGTGCTTTGACTAGTGGTATTTTGAGAGCCATATCATGTATATATAATAAAGTCCATTAATGTTTCAATATAAAACTAACATCATCATTTAAGGTTAATGTTAATTAAATGTATATAATGAACTATCATGCCGTCTATGAATAATTATTTTACACTTTACATAAAAAATGTTGAAATGTTTGGTTGTTTGTATTTGTAATATAATATAAAAGGAATGCAGTATAAAAAGAATTCAGTGTAAAAAGATTATTTTACAGTTGTTTGGTTGAGAGTTTTATAAATTCATGACTTTGCTTTTTTCTGTTTGATTGAAAAAATATAATGTAAAGTATTTTGAAAGTTTTGACTCGACACGCGGGTGTGACTAACGGCGGCAAATAATCGCGATTATTTTTTTATCGTGGAGATTGAATTGGTCAATTAATTCCAAATACATCGAAAATGACCTTTCTAATATATTTGAAATACATTACATTATATTGAAAATTTACTTTACTTTTAACCAAATACTCAAAAAATTAAAATTCATGCATTACACTATAAATGCAAGCAACCAAACAGCTCCTAAATATATTAACTTTACTAAGGTGAGGCACTGCTCCGCTCCAGTTCTTATAAGTAGCGGATAAGCTTCATTTGTAATTACTTAGAAGGTTAGAAATGCAACTGACCGTAGGATTCAAGAACAGAGGCAGCCAACATTTTTTTTTAGCTTGCAATTGACCTGAAAATGAACGGAGAGCACAATGGTGGAACCAAGAGGAATATCATAAAACAAATATTCTTTCCTCACTAAATTACATGCTGAGAACTCGGCTTATCATTTCAAATGAATCGTATTTAATTTCTTTTATTTTTTTTAATGTAATGACAAAAAATTTTTAATTAATAATTAAATATAATATTTTAATTAAATATTTTTAAAATAAATTTAATACATCTAAAAAACTTTAATATTATTAATAAAAATTTAGCTAAATTAATTTATAATATAAATATGAAGCTATTATATCATGACATCATTTAGGTGAGGCTAAAACTTTTATTTGGAAAGCTCTTTTATTCTATATAAAGAGTATATCACTAACTTCTTTTATGATGAGAGACAAAAAATATTATAAACACATTAAAATTTGACTTGGACTATAGGAATAAAGAATTAAACTAAAGAATTGAGATTTTAAAATTTTAAATGTGCTTTTAAATCTAAAAATTAAAAAAAAATAACATTTTAATTTTAAAGTTTATACTCTTATTACAATTTTTTTATAATTTAAATAAATTATTTTAGAAATATAAATTTTATAATAATATATTATAAATATTTTACATATTATATATTATATAATTATTTATATTTTATAAAATTTAAAATAATTTTTTTTTACATTAAAAACTTAATATTTTTATTATAAATTATATTAATATTTATAAATCTATATAAAACTTATTCTTAATTTTTAAATATATTTAATATATGCATATTTAAATATATAATAGATGTATAATTATATCTTAATAAATTTTAATTTGATTTTTAAATTTATAATTATTAAAAATATTACTTATATATTTATTTTATTTTATGTTTATCATATATTTATATTATTTCATCATTTAGATTATTTTTAATAATTTAAATATTTATTACGTTATCCAGATCAACCCCCAGTTCAACTCCGATCAAATTATCTAACCTCGAACCTCTCCTTCTTCTAGTTCTATATCAGGTCCGATTTTTACAACCTTAGTTAATTGAAGTATTAACTCAAATAGGATTTAGGTTTGTTTGGTTCATTTAATGCACAGAAAAGTAAATACAAACAGAAGTAATAAGAATTACGAATACTTTATAGTTGTTTGGTATGTAAAAGTAAATACACGTAAACTATATTTTCGTTTGGTTGAAAGATATATAAAAGAAAAGAAATACATGTATTGTGAATACTCTTATATATTTTTAGAAATTAGTGAAATTTTTTTCATTAATTGAAATATTAAATAAATAAATTAATTATATATTAAAATATAAATATTTTATAAATAAAAATTTATTATTTAGTTAAAAAAAAGATTATAATATATTTATTTTAAAAGTAAAAAACTGAACAATATGATAGACCTCTATATAACTGATAAATAAATTTATTTTAATGATATCTATTATTTATTTTAAAATATTTTTTTATTTTGCTTTCATAGGAAGCTATATATATATATATATATTAATTAAAAATTACATAATCTTTTTAGGTCAAATATTTATTTTTTAAAATATTCAAAACAATTAAGTTTTTATAAATATTGTAAAATAATATAATTTATTATAAAATTAAAAAATAACAATAATAAAAAATATATTAAATAAATATTCTTAAAAATAAATTAAATAATGTATTTTTAACAAATAAAAATAAAAAACATAAAATTAAATTTCTCAAACAATTCTTAAGTTATTATCTGGATATCTCACACTTGAAATTTTCCGAATTTAGACAAAATAATATTACGTTAGAGAAAAAATTGTCCAATGTTATGAGATGCGTTCCGCGTCTGATCGCCGCTCCTTGAGGGCCTTGATGAAAAAGGCACGACGGAGACCTTGGCACGGGTTAACAGTCAACTTGAGAGACCAAGAGGGCCAATCTTTGGTGCAAGGAGCTGCGGCACCTACCTCGCCACGGATGCGGACGACATCCACGACTGCAAGGATCGAATTTGGGATGGCGTAGATCTACTGTTAGGGCGTTTTGCCGGAGAAGAGGAGCGCTGAGCAGTAATCGGGTGTTCCACTCAGCCCCAAAAGAAAAAAAACTTTTTTTCCCAAGCGCTCTGCTCACAAGGCCTCAGGAATTCAACACGCTTTTGGGCGATTTTGTTTACTAAAAAAATAGGCTAAAAGAAGAAAACAAAATACCGTGAAATTTTACACGGTAATTACATTACAGCGTACCAAACACGGAAAAGTAAGAAATGCGTGTATTTGGATTACATTACACGGTAATTTAGCGGAACCAAACAGCCCCTTAGTAAATTTTGTGCATCCTAATTTAGTACTTTCTGAGCTATTAAATCTCAAATTATGTTTGATTGGGATATAATAAATCCTGTTAAATTTTGAGGATTGTTTGATAAGCTATTTAAAGATTTAAGTCTATTAATAAAGAAAATAATTTAAAATATATATTCTAAATAATAATTAATCAATATAAAATATACCCTAAATAATAATTAATAAATATATTATAAAAATTATCTATAATTGATATACATTTAACTAAGGGGCTATTTGGTTAACGGTAAATGGAATGCACTGTAATTAGTTTACATATTTTTTCTCTTTTTTATTATTTAGATGGAAGTAAAATAAATTCAGTGTAATTTTTTGAGGTAAATCCAAATCCTATAATAGCTTATTTTGCGTGACTTCTAAATACGCTCGAAAATGATTCGATTTTACGGAGCGCGGAGCGGAGCTGAACGGATTTGCTTTTTCGAATTTGCTTTTTCGTATTTCGAATTTGCTTTTTCGTATTTCGAATTCCTATTAATTAATTAATGTTTAATATAGTAATAAAATTATATATATATATATATATATATATATATATATATATATATATATATATATATATATATATATATATATATATATATATATATATATATATATATATATTAAATTTGGATCATTATGTTAATATAAAATAATAATATTCAAATTTTATTTATTTATAACACTAATAATTAATATCTTAGAAAATTTGTAAATTAATTATATACATATTAATATATATATTTTTTATTTATTTGTAAATTAATTTTATTTATTTATAATAATAATATTTTATTTATAATTTATTTATATTTTAATATATATATATATATTAATTGAATATGTTAATTAGTGAATAAATTCTAAAATTAATTTACATATAATAAAGTATTCATAATACAAATATTTACTTTACATTCATCCAACTAAATAAAAATAATAATTTTCATATATTTATTTTATACACAATCAAACAATAATAAAATATTCAGAATTTTTTATATTCACTTTATATTATATTGTAATTGCAGGCAAACAAACAGCGCCTAAAATCTCGAAAACCTTGTTTAAAACATCCTCGCTTCCCATCTCCTCGCTTTTCTCACTCTACTCGCCTTAAATCTCGGGTTGCCTCTGATGTCAGATCTACGAGATTTCTTCATCTCCATAAACTGGAGATCGGCTAAACCTAATTATAAATCAAACAAGCATAAGTAGCAGGTGAAGCATAGGGGTTTTAATGTCCAGAGATCAATGAAACGAAATCTGACGAGAATTCAAGAGAGGAAGGAGAGGCAGAGAAGACATCGAGAAGATTTAGGTGTTCGAAACCCTCCTCCCCATTCCGCTCCGTTGCTACCCGAAACCATCGAGGAAGAGAAGGATGTCGCAATGGTAACCCTTGTCTTTTCTTCATGCTTCTAGTTTGTGTAAATCACCCAAATCCAACTTCCCACGGGATCTACTAAATTTGGGATTTACCGCATTTACGAGATTTACTGGATTTAGAATTTACGGGCATTGCTAAATTCACTTTCCATGTTTGGCAGGATTTATGAGATTTAGCACTTTAAATTCTAAGTAAATTTGTTATGAAACACCCTAGAAGGCAGGTCACTGATTTATTTTCTGTGCACACCACAAAAGTACACAAACAATAAAGAGAATTAAGCCCCCTAAGCTGACTACTATTACATAGCTCATTCAACAACACCATTTTTTTCTTTGACGCATGCGGAAGGAAGCTGATCAAAGCAAATAGGACAGAGATGAGAGTATTCAAAAAAGCGAAGATGAATTAAAATCTCCCTGCTAATAAAAGACATTTTTTTTTTCAACCTACGACCTAGCCATTGATTCTATCAAGAAAAGAGTGACAATTCTCAACTTGCATATTTCAAACAATAAAAGAGAGGCCCAATTAAGCGATAGGAGGAATACAAACATTGAGGCCAATATTGTGTGAATGCTATTAAACTTCACTATGGGTGCAGGTAGGGACGAATTCAGAAACTATTCTAAGAGGGGGCACAATAAGATAAAAAAAGGTACACTTTTATATAAAATATGAACAAATTATTTATTATTTAGTATTTTTATTAATCATAATTGAAAATAATCAAATATGCTACAAAGTCAATTTACATTTCACCTTTTTTTTCCATCTAATCTTATTTTGGGCATACTGATTGGTCGAATGATTCGACAAGGTGGTGTCTAGTGAAGTCTGAACTCGGGATAACTGGATCTAAGAACGCGACGTCTAAGTTAACGGCTCAAAGCAGAAATAAAATCGAGAAAACTGGTGGTAGGATTTAAGTCTGATTTAACTTAAAATCTAGCCAAACTCTGTTTTAGTACAAGTTAAGGCTCTGTTTGATACAGTGTTTTATTGGTTTTTTTATTTTATAAAACATAAATAATTTTTTAGAGATTTGTTTGATAAACCAAGTTTTTAGAAAACAGGATGTAAAAAACTTGGTTTAAATATCATTTCAAAACACTATTTTGTTATTTAGTTTTGGTTGCAGTTTGTGTTTTATTCTTACAAAATATCTTAATTAACCCTCACGATCTCGTTGCTATTTCTTCCACTTCATTTTTTTTTCTTTATCTCTACAACTACTCACTTTCTCTTTTTTAGCAATAAATTTTGGACAACACTTCATTTAATTTGTCTTGGACAACACTTCCATCTCCTCCAACGCTTCATTTAATTCATCTTATAATCATGAAGAAATTATTTATTTATTCTTTGAAAATGATGAATGTCAAATATATAAATTTAATGAATTGTAATATATTTTGAAAACCTATGAGAATAATAAATGTAAGATATTAAATAATAATTCATTAAATTATTATAAATTAAGTTCATGAAAATTTAAATTTCATAACATGAAATATGTAAAATATTTCAAAAATATTTTTCTCTTTTAATCTAGAATATTAATAGTACTTGTCTAAAAAGATAAAATAATTTCAATTTTAATATTATATGTATTAATTCCTTCTTCTTCTTTTTTTTCAAACAACACTTATAGCTTTTTCTATATAAATTTTAAAACGTTATTTTCTACAAAATTATTTCAAGCAGAAGCACGTGAAGGAGGGCGGGAGGAAAGGTGCGAGTTACCTTTGCTAGGTCTCCCTCTCTTTTTCAAACAACAACAGAGCAGAAGGATTAGAAAGATAAGAATTTTGAATTAGAAATCTCCTCAATCTTATCTACATTAAAATAAAATTTATAGATTTTAATATGATAAATTAATGGGCACTAGGGGCATGTGCTCCCACACTATATCCGCCCATGGGTGCAGGGTTATTAATGTTGTACTTGCAATATCTTTACCTTGAGGGGGTGTTTGGCAACGAATTGGATTTATTTTAAATAGGATTTATTAAATCCAGTATATCTAGATTTAGTAAATCCTGAGCTATTAAATCCTGAGAAGTGTTTGGTATAGATTTATTAAATCCTGCTAAATCCAGAAAGATGTTTTGTAAGTTATTTGAGGATTTAAGTCTGTTATAATTAAATAATAATATTTTAAAGAATATAAAAATAAAGCAACAAAAGAATGTAATATTGAAATTAAAATTCATCATTTAACAAAGATATCATATTCATTATAAAATATAAATAAACATTATATTATTTAGATATAATAAAATTTTTTATGATAATACAATTTCATTTTTCATCTCCTTCGATAACGCCAACTGTTGCAATGACTCCGCCCCAATTCTTGTATATGCGAAGAAATTGTATTAGTACTATATAATCAAATATTATATTTTCTTAATTTATAAAATCACTTTCTTATCCGTGCTTCCCACATTATAGTAGTTATTATATATCTCAAACCATTTTCTTGAACTATTTCACCAATAATTGCATGCACATCAGGGTCGCCATCATCTACAGCCACCTCTTCTAATTTCTTATCATATTGCATTTTTGTTTGAGATATATTAAAGTAATAGTCATCTCCATGATAATGACCAATATAGTTGTGTAGGGCCACGCAATTACAATTCTGTCACCAATAGTCGAAAGAAAATTTGAGCGTATGTCAGACCAAATCTTTCTTTTCAAATCCAAAAGTTCTCTATATTCTCAGTTGTGCATGTGATGGTTAAACAACTCTTTGACCATATATCTATAAGTTGTACCTCCGATAGTGATTAGGTGATAACGAAAGCCTAAATAGTCGATAAATTTGTCAGATTGACATAACAATCTAATTAATACTTTTCTTGTGGAACACGAAAATCTCATTCCTCAACTGACCAACGTAAAACTCTCATATCTGCTGCAGATCTTTGGTTGATAAACAAATTGATGATCGAATGAAACAATAGCCATACCATTTTGTGAAGTGAATGCTTTTCTATTACGATATGTGTTCTACAATTATGAATTGACAATACTTGGTACATGTGTTTCATCGATTGTACCTATGACATTATTGAAAAATGAATAAAAATTGGGGATTGCCCTACACAAATGAATGACAATCACCTTGTGCTGGCGTTATGTTGATGAACTCATCGGATAATAAAACGATGACGCAACACCTGATTGAAGTAACGACTAACTGTTTCCAATAAATATTGAAAAAATTCACAAAGTTCTCTGTAATTATGAGAATGTGCAGCACATCTTAAAACAATGCCTAATTGTTCTGCCGTCATTATGTTCTTTATGTTAGTTAATAATCCACGACTGACCAAAAGATCTCTAAGCTGTATGAATGTTTGCGTCGGCAATCTAAAGCAAATGTAAGAACGTCGTGGAAGTCTGTTAAGAATATCAAGTACGTATTGATGCTCACTGTATTGTCTATCAAATATAGGTCTCTGAATGTAAATTTGTTCATCGAATGTTTGAGCATCATCATCGATAATAGATGGAAGCAAGACATTAATAGCGTCAGTCATCTCTAGGAAATTGTCAATTAAAGAACAAACCGGCTCAGACAACCCTCTTATAACATTATATGTCATTTATATTATATAATCAAAGTATAAGACGTCAAATCACATAGACTTCAACACAGTTCAGGTTCTCAAGAAATTGCATCAAGAATATAAATCACATGAAATACATATTACATAAACAAAGCATCAAATTTAACCATGAAAATAACAAAATTACACTAAGTAAAGGAGCAAAACATTCACGATTTGACATAAAAAGTACAACAACTTACTGGTACAATAAGAAAGCCTAAAAATAAAATTGATTACTCTAAATTCAACATAAAACCATGCTGACGATCTATAGAAGTGTGGATGTGTTGCTACTATGTGTTCTATCCAGCTACGTAGCAAATCATCTTCCCATCTCATTTGTATAACTTTATTGTCACTGCAATCCTTAATCACGTCTATTACAATAAGTATACCCTCAGTTGAGATGTTAGGAACACTAGATAGCTTGGTCAGACAATCATCCATTGTGTATGGGCAATATTTGTTTATAGTTTGACGAATTTCTTTTGCATTTTTAACATTTTTATTAAGCATATTTGTCAATATGTCCTGCTCCAATAGTTTCTTCGCTCTTCGGCGATTTTGCTGATTATTATCTGATGATCGTTTTGGCTTAGGTTGATCAGAAGCAGTGTGATCTAAGTGAGTCATAAAGTCTCCTGTTTCTTCTCTTGCCTACTCTGCAAAATTAATTCCGTGACTAGATATGAAATTATCGATAACCGGCTCTACATCATGATTATCTGTTGATTCAATTTCAGTACCTCCTCTTGATGTATTGCTTCGTGTTGAGGTGCTTGTGAACCCATTGCAATATTATTATCACAAATCTTTTCAAATATATGGTACTGTTGAAAGGGGTTTCGTATAAAGCATTTTATTTTGAAAGTTTCTTGTTTTGTTAAGATAAAATTCCTCATTAGATTTACAGTTTTAACAAAATAGATCTCTAAATCTTGAGTAAATAAACTAACTTACCTGAATCACCTCTTCTCATATTTCATCTAGTGCAATTGGTATATGCAGCGTCTCATCTCAACCTCATCCACTACGATTAGTTAATTGATATAACATACGGAAGTCTGCTTTCATGTTCTTATAGCGCGTCATAACTATGGTGGCTGTGTATTTTATTCCTAATTTTCTATTTAATGTGGCAACTACCTCATGCCATTTGTCTCTCCTTATTACAGTTCAGATATTACCACCTTTCTGTGTTCTAGTATGTCCCGAAAACAACATTATGATGTCTTGGCCATTTTGGAACTCTACTAGTGCTTCGTGTATTCTCTTCATGAGTTGGTAAATCATCTCCTACATTAATGTGCGAATTTGTCGAAGCGTGGTCTTTGGATTTCCCCTTTAAAAATCATTTCATATCTACAAATAGAATTGAAATTTTTGTATGAATAAAACAATGACTGTTATATTGGTAGAATAATGTTATTGAAATTAAATTGCCTCACATGAATAACAAATATCTTATTTTTGATGTATTTGTTTACGACAAATATACTTGATATTTGTCGACTCTTGATCAAATGCAGTATCACTAACATTGATAATTTCTAAGACCTTTACGCGACATCGTACAGTTCTTTTTTTTTCGATTGCATTTTTTTAATTTCTTTAGAGCAACCGAACTTTTTGAGTTTGCTTCTAAATGTAGCGACGACATTCTGAATATATTTTAAAGTCAAAAAAATTGTTCAAAAAAAATATATTGAGAAATATGTCTAATTTGAAGACAGTGAATTTTATGTGTGAAAATTTGAATAATATTATTATGTATGCGAGACATCATCCAAATATTTAAGTGCATTGAGAATACATAACTAAGAGAAAAAAACAAGCCAATAACCTAAATAATATAATAACTATAAAACTAACATAAAAGTAATGGCCTAGATTAAATATATCATGGCTAGAACTGAAGCAAAATACAATCTCAAGTTAACACCATGACTCAAAGATAATACTTGCAAGAAGACTAAGAAAGATGGTGAGTCGAAGAAAGCTATTTGAGAATATCTAAAAGGGGTACATTTGCTATGACTATTGAACATAATGGATCTATATGTAAATGTACAATAATATTGATAACATAAACAAACTATATATATCTTAAAGAAGTCAAATAAAGTCTTAATTATAACAGAAAAATAAACTCAAGAAAGATTTAATATCACAAACTTTGAAGTATTTACAGAATTAACTTTAAATTTTTAGCAACAAGGTAATGACCCAATACTCATATGAATGATAAACTTTCTCACAAGATAACTTGCAACAAATCAAATTATATCTTCGTCTATAGCCAAAGTTCCACTACAACAAAGCAGAACGATTTTAAAGTTTAATCTATAATACAAGCTGAAAATATGGATGATAAGGGCATGGAAACCATCAGGCATGATGTACTAACTATTTTCAAACGGGTGGAAGCTTCTTAGTCCTCTTGTAGTAACGAGCCAGACGATGAATCCTGCTCTCCACAAGAACAAGCCGAAACTTTGAGTTCTTATCCTTCCTGTTCCTTTCCAAGTGCTTTCGGATAGCAACAGCCTTTTTTATCAAATGATACAGATCCTCCGGAATCTCAGGTGCAAGCCTTACAAAAAAATGGCAGAAAACAAGAAATAAATAACAACGGAGAGTTTTTGTGCAATTACAAATCTATCTCAAAAAAAAAAAAAAAAAAAATCACGAAGAGATGTGCGATGCAGCACTGTAAGGAACCAACGTACCTGTAGCAATCCACTGAGAGAGATGTGCGATACATAGCTGTGGCTAGGGTGAAGTTTTGGGAGGGAAGAGCGAACGGAACCGTTAGTTGTGAGCGAAAAAACAGGAGCTGTTCGAAGGAGTTGAGATAAGGACGGCAATTCCATACCGCCATTTCGATCTGTAAATCCGTTAAATCAGCTGGATTTATCCCGATTCGATTTACGGCAAATCTTCGATGGTGTTTGGTAGGATTTACATGATTTAGCTAATTAAATTCTTAATAAATCCGTTGTCAAACACCACCCCTGAGTGTTTCTATATATTTGTATGTATTCTTGTGTAATTTGACGATATATAATATGCCTCTTTTTTTTATATTTTTATCCATATGCGATTCAATCTCCTCCGCAATATGTTATCAAAGCGGGAGTAAGTCTGCATAATTTATTTTTCCTCTTCTTCCATCTTTTTCTTTTTGCATTATGGCTACTAAGGATTTTGATATCGAAGATCCATCAAGCCCCTTCTACCTCCACCATTCGTATAATCCTGGAATAACTTTGGTTTCTCAAATCTTTACTGGAGAAAAGTACACTTCTTGGAGCAGAGCGATGCTCACCGCGTTATCTACCAAGAACAAAATTGGATTTATTGACGGCACCATCGTCAAACCTTAAAAAAGTAACACCGATCTATACAATTCCTGGAAGCGCAACAATGACTGTCAGTTTTAAAAGAATTATCCGCTAGCATTCTCTATGCTGAAACAGCATATGAAATTTGGAGTGATCTGAAAGATAGTTTTCAGCAGTGCAATAGACCGAGGATTTTTTCAACTTAAGTATGATTTATTTAACCAGAAACAGAATCAAGACACTGTAGGAATTTATTTTACCAAACTGAAGATAATTTGGGATGAACTAAGCAATTTTCGACAAATATGTACATATGGACAATGCAAATGTGAAGGAATGAGACGGCTAGCCAATCATCATCAAATAGAGTATATTATGTCTTTCATTGTGGGCCTAAATGATTCTTACAGCCAGATCAAAGATCAGATCCTTTTCATGGACCCTTTACCGCATATAAGCCATGTATT
Organism: Cymbidium sinense; assembly: GCA_021442155.1. NCBI lineage: Eukaryota > Viridiplantae > Streptophyta > Magnoliopsida > Asparagales > Orchidaceae > Cymbidium > Cymbidium sinense. Next base: position 96,864,926 of record CM038222.1, read on the forward strand.
CTCTCTCATTTCCCAGGAAGAACAACAACGATCTATCGGCCAGACAATGACCAATGGTGACATTCAAAATGAAGTAGCATTTGCGGCAAAAAGGAAACCCCAAGAATTTCAAGAATCAAGGAAGAAACAGGCCATTTTGTACTCATTGTAATTGCAGCGGACACACGAAGGATCGTTGTTACCAATCACACGGGTATCCTACAGGGTACAAATAACAGTCATCTGTGCAGTCTAAGAAGTCTTCACCAATCAAACCTCCATCAATAACGGAAACAATGAGAAGGAAGAATCAAGCTTATTCCATAACCTGGATGAAACACAATGTGAGCAACTGATAAGTATGTTTTCAAAATATCTTCACTCGACGGGATCAGGTAATAAATTAACTGAGAATCAGATATGTACATATTTTTCTCTCTTCAATTACCCAATAGAAGAAATTCATGAGTCACTGGATAATTGACTTCGGTGTTCACGTCATATTTGTTTAAATTTGAATCTCTTCTCCCACACTAAGCATACAAATAATACTACCGTTACTCTACCCAATCAAATTAGTATTCCTGTCAATATAAGTGGAGATATAAAACTTAATTCGATGCTAACTTTATATGATGTTTTGTTTGTTCCTACATTTAATTTCAATTTGCTCTCGGTTAGTGCCCTTATGACAAATGAAAAACTAATGGTTATTTTCTTTCATGATCACTGTATCATCCAGGAAATTTATAGCAAGAGGGAGATTGACAAGGGCAATAAACAAAATTATTTTTTGTATTCTTGATCTTGTTAGACCAAGCAAGGAATTTTATATCAATAATGCCTCCATTCATCTTTGGCAGAAGAGACTCAGACATCATTCTTACAAGAGGATGAGCTGTTTAGGAGATCAGTTACATTTCACTAGTTATGTAAATAAGAAAATAGATTTTGTCAAATTTGTCCTTTGGCTAAACAAAAATAATTGCCTTTTGTTTAACATAATAATATGTCTCAAAATGCTTTTGATTTTATACATTGTGATATATTGGGGCCTTATCATGTTGTTTCTTACTTTGGACACAAAAATTTCTTAACTTTAGTAGATGATTGTACTTGATTCACCTGGGTGTTTTTGCCCAAACACAAATCTGATCCACAAAATGTCATTCATAGATTTTTTAACATGATTGCAACTCAATTCGAATGTAAGTGTTGACCTCAATTTTAGAGTGAGGTTTATCACCCATTTCTTAGACCTAGGATTCATCTAAACACTAAGACACTTCTAGTGCTAAGACACTCTTAGTGATTAGGAGAACACTATTCTCAAGTCTAAGGACTCATAGGGTTCAACCTTAGGGCTAGACCTTGACATAGGATAGGTAGGACCCCACCTACCCTAAACCTAATTAAACCAATCTCTCAAACTCAAATTAAACGACTACAAGACAAACCACAGCCAATACCAATTTATCCTATGCTCAATGTGACCCATCATAGTTCAATTTGGTTAAGTGACCAAGTTGACCTAGCTTAGCCCATTTGGATTCAAGAGGGCCAAACCCAGAATCAATCTCAATCCAATTGAAATTCAACTCATCCAAACTCATTTGAGTCTTAATTGAGGTTGATTGAACTTTGACTTTAATCCAATTGAATCAAACCAAGCCAAGTTGGCCCTTAGCCCAAATTGACCCATTTGAACTCCATAAGATCAAACCCAATTCAATTTGATTCAAGCTAAATTGATTTGATCCAAGCCTCATGATTGTTCCAACACATCCAATCAAATATTCCAATTCACTCTAAACCATCCAATCAAGCTAATCAGTTCATTTGACCTAAGTTGACCCATTTGACCTAAAAGATTCAAATAAGTCAAAATTTAATTTAACTCAAATTGATTGAAATCAAGGCTCTCAATCAACTCTAAATTCATCATTGAGCACTTCTCAACATTCAATTGGCCCCAATTGAACCCAATCAAACTAATTGGTTCACATAACCTAATTTGACCTAAAAGATCAAATTGGTTTAAACTTCAATCCAACCCAAATTTGGTCAAACCAATACATCCAACCTTTTCCAAGTTGATTGGTGATTATCATTGATCATCCAATCATAATCCAACCAAATTAAACCAAGTCAATTGGACCACTTAAATCATGTTGACTCAATTTGACCTAAATGATCTAATTGGGCAAAATCTCATTCCAATTCAAATTGATCAAAACCAATGCATCTAATCAATCATAAATTGATTATTGTATACTCTCTAATCATCAATTAAAGCCAATTTGACCAAACTAACTCAATTGACTCATCTAGCCCAATTTGACCTAAAGGTTCAAATTGAACCAAAACTTATTTTAATCCAATTCAATTCAAACTAACACCTACAATAATTCTCAAATGATCAATCAAACAAAAATTAATATTTCATCCAACTTAATTTGATTAGTTTGATCAAATTGATCAACTTAACCTATTTAGCCTAAATGAACCCATATGATCCGAATTTAAATCCACTTCAAATTGGATCAACCCATCCCAAATGATTATTTGATCATAATCTAATTACCCTAGTGACCCAATTTGTCCAATTTGTCCAATTTGTCAACCTAACTCATTTGAATATAAATTAACCTATATGAGTCAAATTGAGCCAAACCTAACCAAATTAAATCCAAACCCAACTAAACTTGACATGACTCACCCTTAGGTCCTCATTGATTCGCCCAAGTTAACCCAACTCATGGTGAACCCAGTTCAGCTCAAACCAAGTGAACCAAGGGTTTTAAATAAGACAAAACTTCAAAATAGGAAGGTCCAACCCCTCCCTTTGCCTTGTGCCGCCACTTTAGCATGCCTTGAGCTCCCCCATGCTGTTGGGTTCAGCTATTGACCAAGGCGAGGTCCCTCTCACCTTGGCCAACCCTTGGTTCAACCCAAAGGACTTGTCCCCCATCACCACTAGCCACCAAACTACACCAGCCACTAAGGGACCTCTACCTCATCAATCCCTTGTCATTTCTAGCCACCCCGGTTGGCCAGCTGACTACACAGCCTGAACCAACCTCTTTGGTTGGTTCATATAGGGAGGAGAGTATACACCCCCTCCCCCACTCAAACTCTACCAACACGTTCCTCAACCCGAGCAGTCCCCAAGCATCCCTAGAGCCCCCCGTGCCCCAGCCACCGGTGAGATTTGCTCCTAGCTCAGCTAGAGCATCCACTCCGTCCAACCTCACCTAATCCAAATTAAACTTGCACACACCTTCCTTCCACTCTAGCAAATCGAAACAAATCTATTCCCAATCGATTTGATCACCAGAAGGCCGAGTTTGATCAACTCCGGTGAGCTTTGTGGTGGCGCTTGGTCTAGAGGACAATCGATGGGGAGGCAACTCGTAAGCTTCTCAGCAGTGCTTCGCCTCTTCAAGACAAAGCTACCTCAGTTGGCAGACTATCAGTCTTGAGTTCCAGCGAGGTAATTTCTAGCCTATCATAGAAAGCCATAGGTTTCTTAGTCCTTTGTAAAGAAAAGTTATATTTCGTACATTTTCCACAGTAAAATCTTAGAAATCTTCTCTGATCATTTTGGAGTTGAATTCATCGTCAAGCAAGCTCCGACGAGCTTGGATCGAGCAATTAAAGATGGAAGTTGTCTGTCTCTCATTGCAGGTCAATGATGGATCATCAATTGTCCATTCTGCATGATTAGAATGGATGACCGTGATTAATCATGCTAGAATTATTTGATTTATTTCTTTGAAATTGCAAGATTAATCTTCGTTGTCTAATCTATGATTGAATGGCTAAAATAAAAGTGTGTTCGCCGCCGCTGAATCAGCAGTCATGTTAGACGATTTAAGTGATCAATCCAACGGTGCCATATGGAAAGCACTGCCACATTAGTCACCACACGACGTTGGCTGTGCAAATGAATTAATTAGAGTTTAAAATGTGTTTTAATTAGTCAAAACTTCAAAAAATTATAATTAGTAGTATAAAAATTCAATATATATATATATATATATATATATATGTGAACCTATTTTGGAAAGTTTAAATAGAGGCGATTTAGAAAAAAAAATAAATCTCCAAATTTTGTCTAATGGGCAATGACTAATTAAGGTTTGAAATTTTACTTAATTACTTTAATTAAGTCTTAATTACTCGGCTAATTAACTAAAAATGTTGTCTGATCAATCCTTACGATGATCTCAGCCTCACATAATTTTCTTAGGTTAATGTACCAATTGGATTAGAAAATTTAATTTGTCAAATCCTAATTTCTCATTTTATGTATTTAATAATCATTAAAATTTGAGAAAATTATGAAATTAATTAGAGAGGATTAATTAATTATTAAGACAGTAAGAATGACCAAAAAAATAATTAACACTTTCGGTTCTAATTTTTCCTTGAAATCACTCTTAAGGATGCTTAATTAATTAATGAAATCATTTAATTAACTTACATAGGGAAATTACAATAATTAGATTAATTAATTTTAAAAAAAAATTGATTTAAAATTCTTTATGTGCTTCTTAGCTAACATAAATGTCTCTCAATGAAATCAAGATCCTCCATTGGTGTGAAGAATTTTGAGTGTAATTGGTTAATTAAAAGTTTAGCTTTCTGAAATTAATTAACCCTTAATTATGAGCCTAATTGCATTAAAATCCTCAGGTCATTGCCCATTTTATGTTTATTCATTTTTAATCATTTCATCATGATTTGTAGGTTTACGCTTAAGAATTAATTAAATTATGAGGTTCTTTTGGGGGTTTAAATGATTAAGTAATTGATTGGAAGTTAATTAAGCCATAAAATATTGCTTAGGTTTATTTTAAACTAATTAATGAGCAATGATGGGTAAGGGTAATCCTAATAATATAACATCTTCCTTAGGTTTAAAAAACTCATAAATCTTAAGACCAAAGCTTAATAAATTTGACGAAGTTTATGAGTATTCTTGTTGATGTACTTGCCCTTAATAATCAATATACTCAAGTATGATATTTGGTGAAGCTCTACTTATTTTATTTTGCTTGTTTATAAACTTTCATATCTCATGTGTACATGCATTCATGTTCTTCAAATGAAATCATACAAGAAAATTATATCAATTTCATACAATCGAAATAAATAATGTAAATATTATCATTAATAAATCTCAAATTATATTCTTTAGATCAATTAAAGGATAATCAATATTTTGAATGTAAATGAATACGAATTATTAAAATGTCGATTCCCTACATGTATGAATCATAAGCCAGAAAGGTATATAGTCTGGACATCCTGGAAACATGAGATTTTAAGTAGTCCCAAGAAGGTCTCTGATTATCTCACTTTCTTGGTTCAATAATGGCACATACTTTGAGATTTGTGATGAATTATGTGATAGGGATAAATTAATTTCATTAATCAAATTCAAGAAAAATTTTATAAGTCCATCTTTATGCTTATATATGTGTACATGTATGTGTGAATTAATAAATATATAGTCTAGATATCTCGGGAATACGAGACTTTAAGTAGTCCTAAGGAGGCCTTTGATTACCTCACTTCCCTGGTTCACCAACTGAACGTACTGGCAAATATTCATTATATCCATGTATGTGTGTAAACATAAGGCTAAAAAGATATAAAAAAAAATCATCTCTTTTATAAAAGGTTCATGCATCATGTAATTCCAACCTACACTAAATAATCAATAATTAAATTTATATCCATTCATACATGCATTAAGCATAATATAGTTGGATAGATTTTGTACATACATTAAATGAATATAAAAATAATAATATCATGTCACCAAATTCATTATACCCTGAGTTCATTAATCTTAAGTTGACTTTTACTATTTAAGATGAATCCTTTAAGCTAAGTCCGAACATAAATAAAATGAGAAGATCAAAAGTTATAAAATTTACCTCTTATATCCAACCTACGGATAGAGATGGAGGGAAGTTCACCCTTTCTTCCTTCTCTCTACAATCCTAAATTTCAAAAATACAATGTAGAAATGAGATTTACATTTAACATTCATCCTAAAATACTAACTATATAAAGTGTAATCATTTTTAATAAGGAATTTAAAGATTCAATATTAGAATATTCATAGTTCTAAGGCTAATAAGGACATACCACAGCAAGCCTTGCACACACTTTAGAATGTTAAGCCACAGATCTTAGTCTTAAGTTAGGACAATGATTATTATGATGATGTGATATTTTATTTTATGTACTGCTTTAGACTGGATGTTAGGATTATTTTTGTGCATGTTGCGATATTAGATATTATCTTCTGGGGATTGTCTTGGGGATCATCATAATAATAAAGAAAATTATAAATGCTCCTTACTTGTAGGTGCTACTTAATGTCCCTAAACATAATCCATTATGATAAGTGAGCTTGGTAACCCAAGATAATTTGCTAAGTCTAAATATATAAAATATAACTGCTTAGTGTGTATGTGTGTTAAGCTAACTTCTATTTTACATGTGTAGTTAGATTAAATTTTTTATAAAAATATAATTTTTGTAGTATGATTATGATTGGGATTAGCTATTTTGGGATGATGAACATTTGAAGAGGCTTGGGAAGCCCAAAATATTTTAATCCGTAGAGTGAAGGTGAAGAGGAAGAATTGAAGACTCCTGTTGACCTCACTTTTGGAGTGAGGATTAATCATTCCCATCTTAGATCTAGGAACTTTCTAGACACTTGGATTTCCTTAGTGCTGTCACAACTCGACCTGGGAGTTTGGAATACCAAGAAGGGAATAGACTGTCGAACAGATAAAAAAAAAATATTTTCTAATATTTTCAATTTTAAACAAAATCTCTAATCATATAAGAGCCACTACAATTCACAAATTATTTAACAATTTGTCAACACATATATATACTAACAAAATTCATATGAAATATAATTTAAACATAAATCAACATAACTGACATAATTACATCTTACGAAGTCTCTCTCTCTGACATAAATCTTCCATCACCCATTATGATGGTTACCTAAAAAAAACTATGATTGAATAAAATTTAGTGGGTCAATTATGTTGTTACACTATAGTAAACAAGAATGTAGAATTAGTATGCATGTCAATTTTTGTTATAATATGTACATAAAAGAAATTGCTCAAATAATCAAACATACAAGAGGTATGTACAAATGAACATTTCATGTGAACTTTTACTTTTACATTTATTATTCATTTTAGGAGTCACCGTACCAAAAGAAAATCTTTACCAATACTCATCCAAAGGACAAGTAGTCATTACCATTTGTCAATTTCATTGGCCATTTTAGTGCGGTTCATTTATCAAACGTATGGGTGAACTCCACTTTCAACATACACATTCATAGCATAGAATTATACAGCTATGTATATTAATTCATAACTAACAGTAAATCAATTAACTTTATAAAATGACGAAGTTGCAATATAATCTAGCATTCAGGTTATTATTCAACATGAAAAAATAGGAAACTACATCACAATTTATGAAGAAATAGGAAAATAAATCACAACTTGGAGTACAGGAAAAAGTCATAATCATATAAAAATGCATTTTATCACAAGAAATTTAAAGGATGTAAGAACATTATTACTCACTTTAATTTACAGTTTCTATTTGAATCTCCTTCCCTTTAATGCTTCTTTTATTAATTGAAATTCCTATAAAATAAAATATTAATTGGATCAATATTAGAAAGTAATTTATTTATTTTATTCATTTTTTTTGTATATGATACTTACATATACCTTTTATTATTTGACGCTCACATTCATCAATATTCATTGTCTATTTTCTAAATAAAGTTAAATTAAATTTAATATCATGATATGTCTAATTTGCTATATAATACTCTCTAATTCCTATTATTTTTCCTTAATTTAATTTAATTTAAAATTTCTATATTTCTCTCTAATGATTTCAATTTAAGAATCATAATATGTAATCAATTCAATTCTCATTATTATAAATTATCTTTTATAAAATCATTAACCTCAAATTTTCAGAATCCTTAAATAATTAAGGCTTAAATTCTTTCATTTACTAATACATTTAAAATTTTCTTTTCTTGAAAATCTATTATTTTCACTAATATTCTATAATAAAATCATGGCTATTTAAGGGTTTAAGTAATGCAGTAGAATTAGTATAAATCTAAATTTAAGCATTTATATATATATATATATATATATATATATATATATATATATATATATATATATATATATATATATAGTATTTTCATCAAATTAGAGATAAAACATTGTCATATCATTGTTTTGAAGCTCTTAACAAATTCTTCTTTAATAACCTAATTAAATCCAAATTTTAAATAAGATAACATAAAACCCTTATATATATAGTCATTTCCTCATTTTATAAAATCCAAAAGGAAATATTCTCAATTAAATTCATCGCCAAACTTTTAACACTCTTAATTAAGATTAAAATAATAACAACAAAAATCAGATTTCTAATCTAATAAATAATTATATAAATCATCTATTTAACTTACCTTTATCCTCGGTTTGCCCTAAACAGCTTGGGGCCGCGCATCTCTCTCTATTTGCATGGGCTCCGGCTCAATGTCATGACATTGGAGCCGCCTCACTTTCGGCAGAAGAGTTAGTTACTTCTCTTTCTTCTCCCTCGATTAGTGACACGTTGGCCTTGCAGACCAATCTCCTTCTTCTCCTCGGTGTGACGCGAAGGTTCACACACGAACTTTCCTTCTTCTCTTTCTCTCTCTCCCGTTTCATCTCTCTCATTGGGAGTTCTATTTCAGCAAAACGAAACTGAGCTCCCCCCTTCGATGATTCTATTTGAAGCCAATCATCGCAATAATTGGATTTTTCCTTTTTTGTTTTTTTTCCTCCGACTTCCGGTTATTACAATCTCTCTCTCTTATAAAAATTCCATCCTCGAAATTTAATGACAATAATAGAAATAAACATACCTTTGATCAAACATGAGGTAAAGCTCGCATTTATTCCTTCTCCCACGCTTCGTTGATCCACATGTTTCCACACGAACAAAAGGAATCTCCCTATTCCTGAGGTGCTTAACATCATAATCTATAATTCTTTCTAGCTTCTCCACAAATGTGAGATCAGATTGAATATCAATAGGATCAGTAATAATTTTGTTGGCTTCATTAGTAATATATTTTTGTAGAAGAAAAATATAAAACACATTGTACACTCCTTGCATGTGAGAAGGTAAAGCCAGTGTAACCCACTTTCTCAATTCTTTCCAAGATTTCATATGGACCAATATAGCGTGGGCTCAACTTTCCAACTTTGCCAAATCATTTTATACCTTTCATGAGGCTGATTTTAAGAAATATAAAATCTCCCACTTCAAACTCCATTGACCAATGTTTAGCATCGTAGTATTTCCACTGCCTATCTTGAACAGCTTTTAATCTATCACGAATCAATCAGATCTTTTTAGTGGCTTCATCTATACTGATATTCTTCTTTCACCTGTCTCCACCCAACAAAGCGGTGTTCTGCATTTCCTCCCATACAATGCTTCATAGAGAGTCATACCAATACTTGCTTGAAAGTTATTATTGTTGGTAAACTCAATCAAAGGTAAATGAATTTCTCAATTTTTCTTAAAATCAAAGGTACAAAGTCTAAGCAAATCTTCAAGTATTTGAATTGTTCTTTCTGACTGGCCATCCGTTTGAGGATGGAATGCGATCTTGAAAAAGCTTTCTAAAGCTTCTTAAATTTTTCTCTCAGTCTAGATATAAATCGTATCATCGATCGGTTATAGATTTTAGCACATCATGTAACTTCATAATTTCATCAACATACTTCCTTGCTAGCTTTTCAATAACATCAGATTGTTTGATAGGTATAAAGTGTACAGATTTAGTCAACTTGTCAATAATAACCCAAATTGCATCGTATCCTCTTCTGGATCTAAATAAGCCAACCACAAAATCCATAGCAATATCATCCCATTTTCACTCAGGTATTAGCAAAGGCTGTAAAAGTCCACTTGGCTTCTGATGTTCAGCCTTAACCATTTGACATGATTGACACTTGTAGATAAATTCAGCTACACTTCTTTTCATTCATTGCCGCTAAAATATTTTCTTAAAATCTTGATACATTTTGCTACTACCTGGATGAATTGTATAATTAGAATGATGTGCTTCATGCAAGATATCTTTCCTCAAATCTCAAACATCTGGAATGTAAACTCTGTCATGATACTTCAGTAATCCCTCTCCATCAATTTCAAAATCTTATGTATGGTCTACTTTTGCCAAATTTAAAATTTTTTGAAAGTCATCATCTTGAGGTAAAGCATCTCATATTCTATCTTTCAAATTTGATTGTATAGTCATTTGATTTAATAATAAAGCATGATCATTTGTAGATTTAATAATTAAAATTTTTAATTTTTCTAATCTTTAATCAACTCCTCTTGTTAAGAGATCAACCAATTAGCACTACCAGATATCTTTCTACTTAAAGCATCAGCAACTACATTTGCCTTCTCCGGATGATATTGAATATCCAAATCATAATCCTTAATGAGTTCCAACCATCTCCTTTGCCTTAAATTTAGCTCATTCTGAATAAAGATGTATTTCAAGCTTTGATGATCAGTAAAAACTTCACACCTTACTCCATATAAATAATGCCTCCAAATTTTTAATACAAATACTACTGCTGCTAGCTCTAAATCATGAGTTAGATAATTCTTTTCATGATTTTTCAATTGCCTTGAAGCATAAGCAATCACTCTTCCATTCTGCATAAATATACATCCCAAGCCTCTTAATGATGCATCACTATAAATTTGAAATCCTTCTATCCTTGATGGAATAGTTAATACTAGTGCAGTCATTAAACAATTCTTTAATTTTTGAAAAGCCTCTTCACACTGATCTGACCATTCAAACTTGAATGCTTTCTGAGTTAGTCTAGATAGTGACATGATAATCTGTAAAAATCCTTCAACGAATCTCCTATAATATCCCGTCAACCCTAAGAAACTTCTGATTTCTATGACGATGGTTGGTAGGGCCATTCATATTGCGACTTTATTCTAATCCATTAAAATCCCTTCACTACTAATCATGTGCCCTAAGAACTAAAATTCACACTTTGAAAATTTTGCATCTAATTCATTTCCTTTCAAGTTGCAAAATAATGTGAATGTGATTTTCATGAGCTACTTCATCTCTGGAATAAATTAGAATATCATTTATGAATACAATCACAAATGAATCTAAAAAGAGTTTAAAGATTCTATTCATAAGATCCATAAATGCAGTTGGAGCATTTGTTAAGCCAAAAGGCATCACCACAAACTCATAATGTCTGTATCTTGTACTGAATACAGTCTTTGATATATCTTCTTCTTTGATCCTAAGCTGATGATAACCTATTCTTAAATCAATTTTTGAAAATATCCTCCTTCTGATGATCAAAAGATCATCAATCCAGGGATATTTATTCTTCAATGTGAGTTTGTTAAGCTCTCTCTGTCTATGCATAGCCTTAAGCTCATCTTTCTTCTTCACAAATATCTCAGAGCTCCCAGGAGATGTGGCGATAAATCTCTTCTCTAATAATTCTTGTAGCTAATTCTTCAACTCTTGTAATTCTTTGATTATCATTCTATATGATACTTTTGCTATAGGTTTTGCACTTTGAATTAAATTAATAGAGAAATATATCTCTCTAACTGGAGGTAAACCTGATAAATCATCCAGAAAAACTTCTGGTACTCCTTTACTACTGGTATATCCTCTAATTTCTTTACCTCTTTAGTAACATCAGTAACTTGAGCAAGAAAGCTTTCATATCCTTTTGCTAGCATCTTTTGAACTTTCAAGCAATACACCATCATAGCTAATACTCTCTTATGCCCCACAAATTTGAATTCTTCTTCTCCAAGAATATTGAATTTGTCTATCTTTTTACAACAATCTATAGTAGCATAATGCTTAGATAGCCAATCCATTCTTAAAATCACATCGAATTTATATATATAGTATTAAATCTCGCATCAAGTTTCTTTCAGATATTCAGTTCACCGCAAAATTTCTAGCATTCATTAGAGACCCATTTGGCATTACCACTGAAAGTACTACAGATATTTTCATAATTTTCAATCCCAAAATTCTCACACATTCTTCAGATATAAATGAATGTGATGCCCTAGTATTAAATAAAACTCTAACTGATTTACTTTAAATAAAGATGATACTTATAAATGAGTAGATATATAAAATAAATATATCTAGCACGATATAAAATTTTAACTATGATAATTTAAATAAAGACATACCTGTAATAACATCAGGCGAGTCTTTTGCTTCTTGCTGAGTGAATGCATAAACTCGAGGCTGTGTATTCTGCCAGTTCTGAGTTTGAGATGAAATTAATGCAGTCGATTTAGTCATCATTTGTCTACCAATAGTCTTCTGAGGAGGTTGAACACTTGTCCTAGTATCCATTGAAGATTTCTGACTCAAGATAAGATAAGATTTTGCCATATGTCCTAGCTGATGGCACTAATAGCAGGTGTTTGTGTCTGAGAGACACTCTCCTTTATGTGCTCTTCCATAATTTGGGCATGTAATACACGCGGCATTATATGACTTAAGCTTCTTCGGTTTGATTTTTAGTTTTGCATTTGATTTTGGCTATCATCATTCCTCCTTTACGAATATCTCTCTCCTCCTCAGTAGCTTGCAATTATATCCTTCTAGCCGTCTCCACTAGTACAACATAGTCATCAATACCCAGAGGAATCAAGGGCTGTTTGACTACATCCTTTAGTCTAGATAGAAACTTATGACATTTTTCTTCTGCATTTGGTATCAACTGAGGTGCACACCTTGAAAGCATTGTAAACTGATTTATCATGCATGATGATATTCTGTACAATCGATGAACTTATGTGCATTTGTCTCTAGTTGAGAGGGGTACAAACTAATCTCTAAAAGTCTTCACAAAGTCCTCCCATAAAATAAGATTGCAAGACCTTCCTTCAAACTTCTCTTGTAATTGTTCTCGCCACCATCTCTCAGCTTCGCCCTTAAAAGCAAAAGAAACCAAAACAACTCTTCTTTCTGGAGGGCATAACATACTTTCTAAAATTTTCTCTATCCGCATTAACTAGTTTTTTTGACTCTATAGGTCCTCCTGTTCCTGAGAAAAGATGTGGCCTCATATCCTGAAATAATTTTAAGTATTTGTCCATAGAAACCCCGCCACTTCCACTAGCTTGTGTATGCTGATTTCTTATCATTTGAGTCATTTCTTCCATCATTTGTGTAAATGTATCTATCGCTAGTGAAGGTGGTTGCACCAAATTCTAGTGTTCAACGGTTTGTGCCTTTCTATTTTCACCCATAGCATCTTCTTGACTCTATAGGTCCTCCTGTCCCTGAGAAAAGAGGTGGCCTCATATCCTGAAATAATTTTAGGTATTTGTCCATAGAAGCACTTCCATAACTTGTGTATCTGATTTCTTATCATTTGAGTCATTGCTTCCATCATTTGTGTAAATGTATCTATCGCTAGTGAAGGTGGTTGTACCAAATTCTGGTGCTCAGTGATTTGTGCCTTTCTATTTTCACCCATAGCATCTTCTTGAATTGATTTCATAGGCCTGAGAAGCACAAATTAATTGTAACCGTTACGTATCAATCAATATAATCATATGCAAATTTCTTTATAAAATTTATCATTTTACTAATGGCTCTTTGATTATGATCATACTTATGTCCCTAAATATAAACTCTAGCTCTGATACCACTCTTGTCACGATCGGCGAGAGCAATCTTAAATCGATCAGATAGGATAAAAGAAAATATTTCCTAACATTTTCAATCTTAAACAAAATCTCGAATCATATAAGAGCCACTATAATTCACAAATTATTTAACAATTTATTCACACATATATATACTAATAAAATTCATATGAAATACAATTTAAACATAAATCAACATAACCAACATAATTAGCTATCTCCTGAAGTCTCTCTACGACGATAAACATAACCCTCCCTTCTATCACCAATCTAGTTATGATGGTTGCCTAAAAAAATAAACTAACAATTGAATAAAATTCAGTGGGTCAATTATGCTATTATACTATAATAAACAAGAAGGTAGTACTAGTATGCATGTCAGTTTTTGTTATAACATGTATATAAAAGAAATTGCTCAAATAATCAAACATATAGGAGGTATGTACAAATGAATATTTCATGTGAACTTTTACTTTTACATTTATTATCCATTTTAGGAGTTACCGTCTAAACCTTTACCAAAATAAAACTTTTATCAATACTCATCCAAATGACAAGTAACCATTATCATTTGCCAATTTTATTGGCTCTTTTTTGCATGTACATTGTCTCGGTATCTGTATAAGTGAACTCCACTTTCAACATACACATTCATAGCATACAATTATATAGCTGTGCATATTAATTTATAACTAACAGTAAATCAATTAATTTTATAAAATAATGAAGTGACAATATGATATAGTATTCATGCTATTATTCAACATGAAAAAACAAGAAACTACATTATAATTTATGAAGAAACAGGAAAATAAATCACAACTTGCAGTACAGGAAAAAATCATAATCATATAAAAATGTATTTTATCACAAAAAATTTAAAGACATTTTTATCATAAATGTAATAACATAATTAGTCACTTTAATTTGTAGTTTCCTCTTGAATCTCCTACCTTTTAATGCTTCTTTCTTTAATTGAAATTCCTATAAAATAAAAATTAGATCAATATTAGAAAGTAATTTATTTTATTTTATTCATTTTTTTGTCTATGATACTTACATATACCTTTTATTATTTGACACTCACATTCATCAATATTCATTGTCTATTTTCTAAATTAAGTTAAATTAACCTTTAATTCATTTAATATAATGATATGTCTAATTTGTCATATAATACTCTCTAATTCCTATTATTTTTTCTTAATTTAATTTAATTTAAAAATTTCTATCTTTCTTTCTAATGATTTCAATTTAAGAATTATAATATGTAATAAATTCAATTCTCATGGTTATAAATTATCTTTTATAAAGTCATTAACCTCAAATTTTCACGAATCCTTAAACAATTAAGGCTTAAATTCTTTCATTTACTAATTCATTTAAAATTTTCTTTTCTTGAAATCTATTATTTTCACTAATATCCTATAATAAAATCATGACTATTTAAGAGTTTAGGTAATACAATAGTATTTAAATTTAAATTTAAACATATATATATATATATATATATATATATATATATATATATATATATATATATATATATATATATATATATATATATATATATATATATATATATATATATATATATATATATTTAGAGATAAAACAATGTCATATCATTATTTGCGAAGCTCTTAACAAATTCCTCTCTGATTTAATAATAACTTATTTAAATCGAAATTTTAAATAAGAAAACAGAAAACCCTTATATATATAGGCATTTCCTCATTTTATAAAATCCAAAAAGAACTATTCGCAATTAAATTCGTCGCCGAACTTCCAACACCCTTAATTAAGATTAAAATAATAACAACAAAAATCAGATTTTTAATCTAATAAATAATTATATAAATGATATATTTAACTTACCTTTCTATCCTCGGTTTTGCCCTAACTGTCCTTGGGACGCCTGCGACGTCTCTCTCAGCTCCTTCCTCTCTTGCTTGCTTGCTCGGCTCAATGAGGGACGGTGAAGCCGCTCACTGCTGGGCAGTTGGCTTCTTCTTCTTCTCCTCTCGGTCGTCGGCCTTGAACGCAATCTCCTTCTTCTCCCTTGGTGGTGGTACGAACTTTCCTTCTTCTCTTTCTCCTCTGGTTTCCTCTCTCTCTCTCGTTTGAGTTCTTTCAAGCAAGAATCCCCCCATGATTCTTTGAAACCAATCATATTGGATTTTCCCTTTTTTGTTTTTTTTTCCTCTAACTTCCAGTTATTACAAGTGCTAGGACACTTCTAATGATTAAGGGGGTTCTAAACTAAAGCTTAGAAACTTAGAAGACATAACCTTAAGCTCAGAGTCCACCTTAAGATAAATAGGTTTCACCTATCTTAAGGTTTGAACCAAAACTCATACATATTCACTCATCCAAACTTAAGTTCATGTAGATAGAGTTAAACCAACCTCAAACCTATTCAATTAATTTTAATTGAATTTGGTTTTCTAATCCAAGATCCAGGCCAAATTAACTTGGACCTTAACTTAAGTTAATACATCATAATTCTTTGACTCAATTCAAATCCATTCAAGCAAATTAAATCCAATTTGATTTTCTCAGTCACTTCAATTATTCATTAGATCATTTCAAGCTACTCCAATACTTGCAATCAAGCCAATTGAATCAAAAGAATGTGGCCAACCCAACCATTTGACCTAAATGGTTCAAATGAGCCAAAACCTAATTAAGCTCAAATCAATTGCTATCAAAACCCACCAATCAACCTCAAATTCATCATTGAACACATCCTAATCATCCTTAACCCCAATTTGTCCAAGTTGGTTTGACCAAGTCACTTTACCTAAAGTGATCTAAAAGGGGTAATTGAACCAAACTCCAATTGAACTACCATTTGATCAAATCAAGCCATCCAATCCCTTCATTAATGCTTGTGGATCATTATTGAACACTCCACTACAATCAATTGAACCTAATTAAGCCATTTGAATCCTTTAACCCAAGTTGACCCAATTTGACTGAAAGGATCAAAATGAATCAAATCAAATCTTAGATCAAATTAGTTGAAACCAATGGTCCAACCAATCACTAATTCAATATTAAGCATGATCCAACCTTCAATTGAACCCAATTTGGTCAACCTAAATCAATTAGCCCATTTAGCCCAATTTGACCTAGAGGGTCAAATCGAACCAATTCACTCTATGATTTAAATCAATTCAAATCAACTCTTCCAATTAATCACCAATGATCAATTGAACATAGATCTAACCTATGCTTAAGCCAATTTGACCAATTTAGTCAAATTGGTCAACATGACCCATTTGACCCAAATTGAACCTTATGAGTCAAATCCAAATCTAAACCAAATTGAATCAAACAATTACACTCATTCACTCCAAATGATCAATTGAACTCACCCAAGTCATTACTTTAACCCGCCCAAGTGGTCCCAACTTATGGTAAACCCAGTTTGGGTCAAACCCATTGAATCAAGTTACCCAAATGGGACAAAATCCCCATTTGGGTGAGTTCTCCACCTCCTAACCTCATGACAGTCACCTTTGACTCTTCTTAGACAAGAGGATCACTGATCCAACCTAACCCAAAGTTGTTGGGCTCAGCTTTTAGCCAAGAGAGGGTGAGTTCACCCATGGGCATCCATTGGTCCACCTAAGAGAGAGTGTACACCTCATGCCAGCCCACTACACTCCCTCAACTTCTCACCCTCGAACCTTGGTAGTCCCCATCTCGGCCTACCCATGGATGAGCTAAAGGATGAATCAATCCCATCCTTTGATTCAGTTGGGGAGGAGAGTATACTTCTCCCCATCCATTCAAATTGAGCAGAGAGCTTCCTTAGAGCATTCCGCACAGTCCCATACCTTCCCCTAAGCTTCTCGTGCACCCCACCGCCGACGTGACCAACTACCTATCAGACTCGAGAGCTCCGTCCATCCAAACTTCTCAAAACTCCACCAAACTCAAATTAATTTTTCCCACGACTTCACCTCACTCCAGCGAACCGAAATGAATCGTTTCCCGAGCGATTCAATCATCAGAAGATGTCCCAAGACTAACTCCTACGAGATTTACGGTGATGTTTGGTCCATAGAACGATCGGCGGTGAGGCAGCTCGTGATCTTCTTAGCAGGGCTTCATCTCTTTAAGACGAAGTTACCTTTATCGGTGGACCGCCAGTCTTTAGCTCCGGTGAGATAAAAATTCGGCAATCGTAGTCTTGGCCTCTGAGTGTTGATCTTTTTGAACTGAATCATGTTTTTATGTGATTGTCATCATATGATCTCCTTAGATTCATTCCCTGATCATTTTGGAGTTTATTTCTCCATCAAATAAGCTCCAGTGAGCTCGGATCGAGCCATGGAAGGCAGACGGTGTCCGTTTTCTAGCGCTCGTAGGACGACGAAACACCGGCCGTCCATTTCATGTGATTAGAATGGACGACCGTGATTAATCGCATTAGAAATTTTGATTTAATCCCTTTGGAATCATGTGATTAATCTAGGTCGTCCGATCCAAGATCGGACTGCTGGGACGAAACCGCATTCGCCGGCGTTGAGTCAGCTGTTGCGTCAGACGATTTAAATAACCATTACCACATCTCCATGTGGAAAGCACTGCTGCGTTAGCATTCGCATGGTGCCGATAGTTTAAAAGGTTAATCAGGCTTTAAAATGTGATTAAATGGTCAGGACTTCAAAAAATCATAACTAATTGTCGAAAATCCAAAAAATGCAAATAAACCAATTTGGAAATATTAGATAGAAGAGAATTTAAGTAAAATAAAATCCCTAATTAATGCCCAATGAACAATGCTTAATTAAGGTTTGAAACTTAGGCTAATTACCTTAATTAAGGCGAAAGTACTAGGCTAATTAATTTTAAAATTGGTGGGTTGATTCTATAGGATGTTCTCTGTCTTTCATAATTTTTTTGGAATTATTTGTCATATAATTTAAAGGATTTCGAATTTCAATCCTAATTATCTTCTTTAATCAATTAAATAATTATTAAAATTGGTGAAGAGTAAAAATTAAATAATTAATGATAATTAATCAAGGTGGAGAGTGGAAATAATGAGAAGTAATTATGACCCTTTTCCTAATCATTTTTTCAAGTGTATTTCCTTAAGAGGGTTAATTGATATATTTAATAATTAGGAAATAATTAAGAAAGTTAATGATAAAGTAAAAAAAATAGAATTAATAATTGGTTCAGGTAAGTCAAGTATGATCCATTAATTTCTCTTTATGTGTTCAATAATATAGAATTATTAAAGAAATTATGATTATCCCATTAGTATGAGAAAGTCATAAGAGTATTTAACTTAGATTCTTTCTTTTATTTATCTAATTAACTCTTAAGCATGAGCCTAATTGCATTAAATTTGTTTAGGTGCATTGCCAATTTTATTTTCGTAAAATCATATTATTGAAGGCTCATGATCAAGTAGTTAATTAAATTAAAAAAGTTTAGGGAAGGGTAATTAAGTGAATGTGCTTAATAACTTGAACTTAATCAATCCATAAAATTTATTTAATTTTCTTCTTTAAATATATTAAATCACCAACATGAGATGGGATAAATACAAAGTATCATTGCTCTTCTTTAAGTTTTAACAATTTAAATATCAAAATTAAATCTTATAAGAACTTTGGTTGGCCTTAATGAATATTTATTTGGCTTGATTGTCTTTAGGATTTAATGTAATTGAGTATGTCATGTGGTAATATTTAATTACTTTTTTTTTTTTCAATTATTATAAATGTGCATATCATTTATTTCACATATTCATGTTTTCAAAAAGAAAAGAAAATTAAGAGAATATGATTGCATTTAAGTTGTATGTGTTGGATAAATATTATTATGATTATTAATAATAAATCTCAAATTATTTTTAAAGCTATAAGTTAATAATGAATAAGAATGTGAAATTTAAGTTAATGTTGGCTATAAATGTTTAACAAAGTTTTCAGTTAGTTATAATATAAGGATAGTAAATGATTGCTTTATCTTCATGTTTTATATGTATGTTTACATATATTTGAATTGACAAGTATATAGTCTGGACATTCCGGAAAAATGAGATGAAGTCTTAAATAATCTCACTTTCCTGGTTTAACAATGACACATACTTGCTTAATTTTATTTATATGTATCCATGTGCTAGAATTTGGGGATAAAATTTTGCTTTTCATGTCACTCAGCTCTACATGAACAAAAGATTTATTTTTATTCAACTTTTGCATGATTTCCATTTCTATGCTTATGTATATATTTACATGTTTTTACATTGGCAAGTATATAGTCTGAACATCCTGGGAACACGAAGCTTTAAGTATCTCCAAAGAGGTCTTAGATAATCTCACTTCCCTAGTTTAGCAATGACAGGTACTTGCTTCAATCTTTAATATATATTTGCATATGCTGAGCTATGAAATAAAAGTTTTTTTCTACCAAATTCATGCATTAATAACCATCAAGTGTTTGAAATATGAATATGTATTGCATGTATAAATATTTACATTAAATCAAATATTAAAAATAAAGAATAAAGTAAAAATAAATAAATAAATAAGTGTGTATGCTATTGTTAATCAAAAGAAGTAGTGAAATGTTGCTCATGTGATGGTGACTTAATTTCATTAAACTTAAGATGCCTTTCATGCTTGAATAAGATTCCTTAAAATTAATCTAAACTTAAGCTTAATAAAATGTTCATAAGTGGTTCGTTAAATAAACAGAAGACATGATAAGATACCTTTAGAAGATAACTTAGGGTAGGGATGAATGGGTGTAATCTCTTTCTTCTCTTTATGATAATTTGATGTTAAGTAAACATTGAATGAAACAAAAAGGTGGAAATTAAAATGAATCAATCCATTAAAAGATTTGAAGTGAAACCATCCATAAATGTTAATTTAAACAATCCAAAAATTTTAGACAATCATACTTCTAAAGCCCAATTAAGACACACCACACTAAGTCTTAGCACAAACATTAGAATGCTAAGTCACCGATTCTAGTATTAAGTTAGGTCGGTGTATGTTATAATGATGTATTTTATTTTATGATGTAATATTTTTAGACTGGATGTTAGGACATTAGTAGTCTAATGGTGTCTTATGTAGGAGATTGTGCTGAAGGGGCTACTGTAATAATAAATAAATATAAATGTTCTTGCTTGCAGGTGTTGCTTATGTCCCTAAGCATAATATAATTAAGACAGGTAGACTTGGTTACCCAGGTGCGGGGTTCTAAGTCCAAATATGTGGAATAATTGCTTGGCTTGTATGTTTGTTTAGATAATGTTTGTTTTGCAGGTGTAGTTAAACTTTATTTTTCATAAAGATATAATTTTTGCAATAAGGATTAGGATTAGTGCTATGGGATTTAGGATGAGCAGTGGTTAGAAGGTAAAGACCTGGGAGGCTCTGTGAAGTTTGAAGCAAATTAATCCAAAGAAGGAAAGATGAATAAGAGATTGAAGACCCCCATAACATTTATTTTAATTGTAATATTCAATTGTAATATGGGTTATATATAGGTAGAGTTATTTCACAATTTTTTTCTTTTTTTAGGGTATGCGGGTACGACCTTTTATTCTTTTATGAGAATCTAAATGTTTGATTGTTATGTTTAGATTGTATAATAGAGATTGCATACTTTTCATAGGTTTTTTAATGTGTGATGATTTGACGTGTGACCTAGATGCGGTAGGTTTTTTAGGATAAAATTAAATTTTTTATCCTCACTAAAAATTCATAACTAAATTTTAATACAATTCATAACCTCACCTTGAAGCTTAAGTTTATCATCAAGATAAATTAAAGATTTAGAAATCCTTAGCTGAATGTTGTATATTATCACACCATGCATATCATATTGCGCCACTCATGAATAGGAAGGGTCTTCACTCTTGCACGATATAGGATATGTTTGACCTTTGATGGCGATTCCTTGTAGTGGAGAACGCCTCCTCTAATTGATTTAGCCAATGACTTAATTTTATCATGCATATAGACATAATTGTTCCAAACTTTGGCTCAAAATGAATGTGTCAAAATGATTTAAAAAGTTATAATTTTTGCATCAGACTAAGTCATGCTTTTATACCAATTATAATCTAGTCTATTAGGGAGTGAGTTTAGTATTCTATCATCATTTTTAATTTAATAACAATCTAGCTATCTTGCATCTACATAAGACTAGTTTACATGATTTTAAAGCGTAAGAGGTGTTAGCTGGTGGCCACTCGAAGCAGTTGTAAGTCCAGAAGAATCGAGATGTGTCTATTCTCTCTTGTGGAGGTAAACCATTATGCTCTGTTTCCCTGATTAGGCTTAGGTCGTGCTTCTGACTACTTTAATCGAGAGTGTTCTTAAAGAATTCTCATCTCTTAAGATATAATTATCTATTGAGGCTTGATTCCATAGGGAACTAAAGAACCCGACATAAAATAAACCTTGCTTTACTCCTCCATGTAAAGTAGGGAAAAGATCTCTGGTATATATGTTGATACATATGTCTCAGGAGTCCTTATTAGGTGATTAGGTCAATTCTAGGGTGATTTCTCTATCTTTCGAGATGGTACATCCTACCTTAATGGCGCATCAGATCAATTCAATAAATATCCCCTAAGATCTCCGTGGTATTCCTACAACTCTAAATTAAAACACCACAACCCCCATAGCTTTTTTTCATTTATAAATTTAATTATAATTTGGACTGTATAAAAGTAGAGCTCGTCTAATCAGTTTCGTTTTATTTTTTGGGGTTTACGACAGTACCCGACAACATCGACTTTTTATTCTTTGAAGCGATTAATGTTTGATCATTGTGTTTATATTGATTGCACAATAAAAATGACATGTTTTTCATAAGTTTCTTGAAATGTGATTGTTTGATTTGTGGCCTAGATGCGGTAGGCTCCTTAGGAAAAAATTAAAATTTTTACACTAACTTAACAACTTTAACTAAAATTTAAGCAATTCATAATCTCACCATAAAACCTAAGATTTTTAATGAAGAAATAAAAGATTTAGTAACCCTTAAGCTGCATGGTTATATGTTATAACAATATGCATACATATTAGTTCATTCTTGTAAATAGGGGGTTTCCACTCTTGCATGATAAGGGACAAACTTGACTTGTGAGAGCAGTCCCTTATACTGGAGAACACCTCTTTCTTCTGATTTAGCCCATAACTAAATTTCATCATGCACTTAGGCATAAGCTCTTCAAGCCTAAGTCTGAAATGATGAGTAAAAATAAAATAAAATTTTTTAAACATTATCGCATTAGCCTAAGTCACGAATTATATATCAAACATGATCTAGTCTCTTAGAGAGTGAGTTTAGGGCTCTAGATTCTCTCCTTATAAACAATTGTCTAACTATCTTGCATTTACATAAGATTAGCCTATATGATTTTAAATCGTAGAAAGTGTTAACTGGCAGTCACTCTAGGCGGTTGTAAGTCTAGAAGAGTCTAGGTTGGTCCACCCTCTCCAGTGGAAGTGGACCAATGTATCTCACATTTCTCGAGTAAATTTAGGTCGAGCTTTTAGCTTTTGCTAGAGCACCTTAGATGTATGTACAGAGGCTGCTTGTTTCTTCTTTATTATGAGTATAAAACCTCGCCTCTTTAGCATTTTCATAATCTTATATTGTTGGAATCTAAGTCCTAACATTCTAAAAATATGTTAATTCAAAATAAATTTAATTTCATTACTTTAAAAATATAAAGCCTCACTATATGATAGATTGAAGCACACACTAGGCTTCAAGTATCTTATGTGTTTCCTACTTAGTTTTTATTAGAATATATGAAGAACTCTTTTCACTTGAGTCTTCCTGATTGCTTTTCAATAATTATCAATTCTTTGATATCAATCTTTGAAATCCTTGAAGATATTAGTTGACTACTTTAATCAAGAGTATTATTGAGAAATTCTTATTTCTTAGGATGTAATTAAATATAGAAGCTTGCTTCCATGGGAAATTAAAGAACCTAACATAAATAAACCTCACTTGTTAATATAAAATGGGAGAAAGATCTCTGGTATATATATAGACCCATCTATCTTAAGACTCTTTATTAGGTAATCGAGTCCATTGTAGGGTGATGTTTCTATTTTTCAAGATAGTACATCATCCCTTAATATCGTACTCGATCATTTTAATAAGTTCCTCCTAAGATCTAAGTGGTGTCTTTAAAACTCCAAATTAAAATATCATAGTAAGATTAAAATGTTTAGGTTTGATAATGCCCCCGAATTAAATCTCATGGATTTCTTTCTTGAACAAGGAGTTCTTCATCAATATTCTTACACTAATACACCACAACAAAACTCTACTGTTGAATATAAACATCAGCACTTGTTGAATGTTGCTAGAGCATTATTCTTTCAATCCAAAATCCCAGTTCATTTTTGGATTGAATGCCTGCTCACATCAATTTTTCTGATCAATCGTACACTCTCACATCTTTTTAATCATAAAACACCTTATGAGCTTTTATGTAAAACTTCCATGGATTATGCGCATCTTTGTGTCTTTGGATGTTTAACTTATGCCTCCACTACTTAAAATCATCAATCAAAATTTTGCGCCTGAGCATGCATCTTTATAGGATATCTTTCAGGTATAAAGGGATATAAATGTTATGATCTTACAAAAAAGAAAGTTTGTGTCACGTGATGTTGTTTTCCATGAAGAAGTTTTCCCATTCATTCGTTGCAAGTTAACAACACTACTCAAGATGATTTTCCTAATCTTGTCTTACCCAATAAAGCTTCAGATACTCAAACATCTATGATTGATAACAGATTTATTGGTTCTTCTCCTCAGGCCATACAAATTGAAACTGATCAATCTTAGACTGTTAGACGTTCTACTAGAAATATTTGTCCACCTAGCTATTTACAAGATTAACATTGTAATATGTTATCAAATTTTGAAGTTACTGACAATTCTGAAGTTTTTGGTCCTAATATTTCCCATCTTTTATCGGATTATATATCCTACTCATCTACTCCCAAAACCCACCGAAACTTCATCTTGCATATCTCTTCTCAGATTGAACCTCAGAGTTACAGTGATGCTGTTCAAAACCAAGCTTGGAAGGCTACCATGAATACCGAGCTCCAAGCTTTGGAATCTAACAACACTTGATCTATTGTTACTCTATCACCAGGAAAGCATTCCATTGGTTGTAAATGGATATATAAACTTAAGTATAATCTGGATGGAACAATAAATAGATACAAGGCTCGTTTAGTTGCAAAAGGGTATACTCAACAAGACGGGATAAATTATTCAGAAACA
The DNA here is from genome assembly GCA_021442155.1 of Cymbidium sinense. Lineage (NCBI taxonomy): Eukaryota > Viridiplantae > Streptophyta > Magnoliopsida > Asparagales > Orchidaceae > Cymbidium > Cymbidium sinense. Next base: position 96,890,051 of record CM038222.1, read on the forward strand.
TTCTCTCTCTTAGCAAAAATGGTCACTATTAAAGTTCTTCTTGCCATAGTGGTTAGAAATTATTTGTTCCTCAATCAATTAGATGTGAATAATTCCTTTTTACATGGAGATCTTTATGAAGAAGTGTATATGGATTTACCTCAAGGATATTACATTCAGGGGGAGAATAAATCTTTATACGGGTTTAAACTAGTTTCAAGGCAATGGTATTCCAAATTGTCCACCTTTCTTAAATACCTTGGTTTCACTCAATCAAAATCTGATTACTCACTTTTTGTTGAAGGCATTGGACCAAAATTTATTGTTATATTAATCAATGTAGATGATATCATTTGTTACCAGTCCTAACTTAAGCTTAATTGCTTCGCTAAAGGCAGATCTTCATAAAAAATTCCAAATAATTTTTGGCATTGGTGATGATCTGAGCACGCTTTTGAGTGGGGGAAGAAGCCTTGAATGAGCCTAAACCTTCGCCTTCATATCGGAATGATGTCTTCTCCAATCCCTGCCACTTTTTCACCGAACCACTTAGTTTTGGTACTTTTCACCCCAAAATCTAGTGGGAATGATTGTTGGTTAGTTTGGGAGCTCTAAGGGATGGAAATGAGAGTGGGAGAAGAAGTTCTTCAGCCTCTAATGCCTTGGTTTTGATTTTGGCCAAAAATTTGAATAATAGTGATGGGGAGGTGGTTGTAATGGTGATCTCAAGTATTTCTTAGGATGCAAAATAGTTAAACTTGATAATGGGTTGGTTTTATCTCAGCGACATTACACTCTCCAATTACTTGAAGACTCAGGGTTCCTTGGTAGCAAGCCTAAGTATACTACTATGAACCCTCGTTATCAACTTAATGATATAGATGGAGAATTACTTTCTGATCCTTCTCCCTATAGTCGTTTAGTTGGTCGTCTTCTTTATCTAACTTTAACTCGATCGGACATCACTTTTACTGTACATAAACTTGGCCAATTCTTGGCTAAACCTGCGAGCATGCATATGACAGCTGCTCGTCACCTTTTACGTTGTTTTTTGCTACTTTCACAACTCAGCTCAAGGCATTTACTGATGCTGATTTGTGATCATGCCCAGTCACTCGAAATTTTGTTACTGGTTTTTGTATTTTCTTAGGTGACTCCCTGATCTCATGGAATGCTAAGTAGTAGTATACGGTCTCACAATCATCAGCTGAAGCTAAATACCTGGCCATGGCAACCACTACCAGCGAATTGATCTGGATAGCTCAGTTGTTAAAGGACTTTGGGGTTCAAATATGTTCTCCAACACTATTCTTTTGTGATAACCAGACAACAATTCATATTGCGGAAAAATCCAACATTCCATTAATAAACTAAGCACTTAGAGATTGACTGTCATTTTGTTCGAGATAAAGTTGCTGCTGGACTCATCAAGCTTATGCCACTCAAGTCAAAGCATCAGCTTGCCGACCTCCTCACTAAGGCGTTACCTGAATCAGCTATGAAGTCTTTAATGTCCAAGACGGTTCATGGTCCATCTTGAGGGGGAATATTAAAGTTCACTAGGGGTGCAAGTTTATTTCTGTTGTACCTGCAGTATCTTTACCTTGAGTGTTTCTACATATATGTATGTATTCTTGTGCAATTGGACGATATATAATATACCTCCTCCTTAATAACAGTTAATACAAGAGAAAAGAAATAACTGAAAGACTTTTAAGTATATACCCTCTCCTTAATAAAAAAAATTACAATAGCTAATAAGTAGAATAGAACTAGAATAGGAAAAAAATGTATTAATTTAAACAAAAATACTTGTAAACAGATTTCACTTAAGATATCAAGCATGTAATTGCAATCCAAAACTTTTTTTTTTAAAAAAAAATCTAATATTTGAATAAAAAATTACAACAAAAAATGTAACATAAAATTTAAATGATCTTGCAAACTACTCAATACAACATGTAAGGTTTGCTTTATTTTGAAATGATTTGAAAATACAGAACTAATTTTTACAGATTTGCATAAAAGGCTAATGAAAAACAAATTCTAAATAGATCTTATTTAAATGAACGCCTTAACAATATTTGCAATTAACTTTGTCCGCTAGTAATAAAATATTGCGAGTTGCTTGAAAAAAAAAAATTTGTATTCAGAATGTTGTACTGCTTCTTGCCAGTAGGAAAGTTCGAAAGTGACCACTGAACAATACACCTAATACTTGAATGATTTGGAATTTAGAATCCTAAACATAGGAAGATATTTATTTTATTCTCTTTCAAAGAATTTGGTTTTTAAAATTTCTTCTCATGGCTTGTAGCATTTTTAATCTTTTCTTATATGTTTTGTGCGGGGACTTGAACTCAAGAACTGTTAGTTGAAAGTCAAAGCTCTCAACCAATAAGCTAAGGACACAGAGTTTTGTAGTTAGCTCACTAAATACTTGTATTTGATAAAGTCTAGTCAAACTTGAATTAATTATTATATTGAATACAATTGAATATTAACTACAAACTTTTTAAATAAAAATGAATCAAATTTGAGTAAAAAATAATTAAAATTTCACTTTTATTAACCATAAAGAAAGTTTGAAGTTGTCCAACAACATAAGACCTATCTTCTTCACTCGACGATCATTATCAGCCAACTATCATCTCTCTATCATCTCTACACAACTACCAATATATGACAACATATGACCGCATTGCTCAACTACCATCATTTGATAGTAGTCATCCAACCTCTTTTATACCTTGTCAATTTAAGCTACGCCTGTGATTTTTTTCCCATTCAATTTTTTATGTAAAAAATGTATTAGATTTTATAATACTTTTTATTTATATGAGTATTGGATATTTTAAGACAAATCTAAAATATTAAAGTTTCTCTCCATAGCGGTAGGGTGTCAAAATTGACCCGATAAAATCACCACGAACCGACTCGAAAAATTCGGGTTTGGGTTGACCGAATTTTCGGGTTGAGTTGAAGAAATTGACCATTTTTGGTCGGTTTGGTTGACCCTCAACCAAATTGACGAAATTGACCATGACCGATTGACGAACTCGACCGAATCGAATCGAATCGACTGAAATCGACCAAAATCGGTTCGTCATTTCGGGTCATTTCGGTCAATCGTCATCGGTCCCGGGTGGATTTTGACCGTCGGGTTCGGGTCCAGCGTTTTTTTCGGGAACCAATGACCCGACATAGGTAGAATAAGGAGCTTAAGGAGCAACCTATAATACACTGATACTTTTAAGAAATGGGTTATGTAATATCCGACATGTGTAAGACACAGACACGAGTCCGACACATGTTGGACACAACAGTGTCATGTTCGATTAAAAATATTTTAAAATTAAATAGGACAGTGTCTTTAATTTTTAAACATGTTGGACACAGTGTCTTTAATTTATATGTAACTCAACACATGTTGGACAATATATTATATTTTGGAGAATTTATATGTATGACATTAAAAATTTTTTCATGGGACACAAAATGATTTTTTAAGAAAATTTTCTCAATTGTTTTCATCAAGATTAAGACCTACATTGGTGATTTGAAAAAAAAAATACATATTAAATCACACATGCAATAATAAGAAATTACAAATACTAACAAGAGAATAAATATAACTATAGTAGTTTTGAGCAAAGTTATAAGCTTATGTTAAGTGTAAATTATATACAATTTTAAAGCAATAAGAACGAAACCAAAAGTCTTTCAAAAAAGGTAAATTTTATTAAAAAAATTTACATCAAATGAGCCTAATAAATTAAATTAAATTAAATTAAATAATAATAATTTTAATTTAGGAGCATTTATATACATAGCACATAATTCTTATATATTTACATATTTGAGGCCTAAACTTTTATATTTATATAAATATCACATATATATTTACATATCTAAGGCCTAAACTTTTATATTTATATAAATATCACTCAAATATTTAATATTACATCAAAAATGGTAATATCATTAATTTTTAAAGATGAAATGCACATTTTCATATAAAAAAATGTTACATTTGTACTAAACTTTAGATATTAGATATATAAAAGCATAAGAATTATATGTTATATATAAATTTCCTTTTAATTTAATAATATCCTCATAAATCATTATAGAATAAATTATAAAAGTAATTGAAATTAATAATTTTGATTAAATAAACGAAAATATAAATAATAGTGACTTCATAAAGTATTTTAATTAATTAATAATTAATAATTAATATGATATAATACTTTGGATAATCATTATTAAAAATTTATAAATACAATTAAATAAAATATTTATTATGTAATTAAATTTGATAATAACTAATTTAATTTTTTAGGATATTTGAAATAATTCAATGACAAACTCACACATACAATACATATGCTAGCTTTGAATCAAGATCTCTTAGTTCAAAGCTAAAGCTCTTAATCACTAGGCTAAGATTACTTGCATAAATAATAATAATTTAATTAACTTAAATCTTTTTCATTAATATTAATTAATCTCTTCTCCCCTTTCCTTAGTTCTTCTTTCACACAAGAATCTCAACAAAAAAAATGTGGAACGATGGCAACATCATCGATGACAATTGGGCCTACAAAACCCTTGTCTTTCTCCCCTTCCATTCAACTCCAACCTAAGGCCATCATGGAAGAGAAGGGAGACATCACAAAGGTAACCCTCGTCTTTCCTCTCTCTTTCCCCTTTGTGCAATATAATTTGTGTAAATCTCGTAAATCCACCTACAAACAGGTTACTAAATTAGAGATATAAGGATAAATGAAAGATAAGTGAGATTTAAAATTCTGCAGGATTTAAAGTTGTTGTTTTACAGATTGGCAGGATTAGCAAGATTTACTCGCTGAAAGGAGTGAATGACAAAGGAATATAGATCTGACCCTAGGAACCAAAGGATTTAGAGAACACTGACCTAATCGAAAAGCATAGTATAGTCCAACTCGTCTGCATCTAATGACTATGCAAAAGAACCATGTGACCACTCTCTGGCCTCATTCGCAAACTCGTGGGACAACGGGCTACTCGCCCTTGTGAGTCGATGGATTTGTGCTCGCTCACCGCCATCAACTTAGGTAGGAATTTATTTATATTAAAATTCTCTTATATGTAATTGTTGACCTTCACATACGTTAAAATTAAGTCAAACACAAGTCTAATTGATGGACTTGAGCGGCGTCAAATCAGGGCTCAAAATGCATTAGACGTCACCGAAAATGGTCAAAACGATCTCCGATTGGCAAACGGACTTCGCCGTTATGTTCAAAATGTCGAAATAGATCAGAATATAAATATTGCAAAATCTAACGAGTAATTGATTAAGCGCTCGAGCTATCAATTAATCGACACGCATGAAGCTACGATGACAACTTTTCTTTAGAAATGGATTAAGCCGTTAGCTTCAAAACATTGAAAATTATCAAATGAGACTGTTTACGCTTAATTCGGACGAGTTTGTGCCAATGTCGAATAATCAGCGTGCCAGCGAGCAAATCGAGGTTGAAATGCACTAGACGTCTTTGAAAATGGTTGAAATGATCTCCGATCGATGAACGGATTTTGTTGTCGCATTTAAAATGTAGAAATTGGTTAGGATATAAATATTTTGTCTGATTTGATCAGCCTCGAGTCATGTCTTTCAATATCAGTTAGGAGGTATCGACACAAGCCAAATAACCCCCCGTTCACAAAATTGGTTGACCATTAGCTTCTAAATGCCGAAATCTATCAAATGAGACTGTCTGCGCTCAATTCAGACGAGTCTTTGTAAATGTCGAATGATTTGAAGTGATAGCGCCAAATCGAGACTGGAATGCAAAGGATGTCACCAAAATCAACTCAAATGATCTTTGATCGATGAACGAACTTCGCCATAGCATTTAGAACATTGAAATTGGTCAGGATATAAATATTACATGACTTGATGATCATTCAGCCGAGTTGTCAATGCACATTGCTCGAGTCAAGAGGCGCGAGGATCAAGCGACCTCCGTTCATTGAAATTGATGCATTAAAATTGAAACTCAAATCTATCAGTAAGACTATTCACTCAATTGACGAGTCGCAATAGAAGCGGTCAGCGTGATCGCTTTTTTTATAGATTGATTGACGTCGATTATTATGGCTCCGTTCAAATCACAATTCTTTGAATATCGAATTACCTTAAATTGATATATATTGATTATGTGTGTTTACTGATGTGAAATCCACATTAAAACCATTTAATCAATTTAAAATTTATCTAAAATGCTTAAATTACTCTCCCCATGCTCAACCGTTCCCCTATTCTCAGTTTGACTAGAAATAAAAAAAAATTAAAAAAATGGCTCCCTCCCCATTATTCCCATTTTTCCAGCAATTTCTCTTGCTCTCCCAACCCATTTCCTCTCTCGTTGGAAACGAAAAGCACTGGTAATTCTTTTCCTTCTCCGCTCTCAATTTCCGGCCATCCCACCAACGCAAAACCATGCAAACATGCATCTCCCCTGCCGGTCTGCTCCCGCAAACATCCCACAGCTGCGAATCTCTCAGCCTCCTCCGGACCGTCTTCTGCAAACTCGTGACTCGCTGCCGCAAAATCGTGCCGCTGGCCAGCCCGCACGAATCACGCCACAGTCCTCCGCTTTGCCCGCCTTCCGCAAACCCACGGCCCGCTGCCGCAAAACTGCAACTGCCAGTTCGCTCCCGCGAACCCGCGGCCCGCAACCTGCTACTGCAAAACCGCACCATCAGCTAGCCCGCACGAACCACGCCGCAATCCTCCGCGCTACCTGTCTTTTGAAAACCACAACCCATTTTTGCAAAAATGCACCCGCCGGCCCGTCTTCTGCAAACCCGCAGCCTGCTGCCGCAAAATCGTACCTGTCGGCCCGTCTTCCGCAAACCTGTGGCCCGCTGCTGCAAAACCACACTTGACGGCCCGTCTTCCGCAAACCCGCGGCCCGCTACCGCAAAACTGCGCCGCCGGCCTGTTTTCTGCGTTCCCGCGCCTCCCGTCGCTGCCAAATCCGCTGGACCGGCCCACTCTGGCCCGCCTTCGCCTCCGGCCCACAGTCAGGCAAATCATACAACCCAATTCTGCAGCCTGTATGTGACCGGCCTTCCCGGTCCGCTGAATCCCAGGGCCCGCCAGCCCAGCGTCACGTCCGCAACCGCTGCGCCTTCCTTCCCCCTTCCACTTTTCGTTATCGGAAGAAGCGTCGTCGAGGCGGTCTTCTTTCGGTTCGATTGTCGCATTCCTCACTTTAGCCCCATTTTCACTTTCCGTGAGGTGAAGAACGTCGTCGAGATTCTTTTTTTTCGGCGTCCTTGCATAACATTTTCACCTCCGCCTGGAAGAACATCATCGAGGCAATTCTTCTTTCAATTTTCGGCGTTGCACTCCTTGCTTTAGCCATTTTTATCGCATGTCGGGGAAGAACATCGTCAAGTGGCTTCTTTTCTGTCACTCCTTTTTACATTTCAATTACATACCCAACCTTGTTCCTTGTCGAGCATTGCAACCGAAAAATCGTCGAGAATATGTGTGATGTGAATGTGGAAATATATATATATATTGTGTTTCGCGTTTGATGACCTCGTTGTGCTCATAGCGATGAGATGAAAAACAGTGTGATGTCATAAGCTTGTTTACTATCTCAGAGGCGTCTTGAGTAAGCCAACACTCGTTAGATGTCGCTCCCCTTAGAAGAAATGATGCTGAAATTTCGTCTAATTTCTAGACATAGAAAAAAGGGGTGGGGGGATGAATATATATTATATTGTATGTATTCTTTCAGGTCTGAAGACCTCATTGTGCTCAAGAGGGCACGACGAGATGAAAAAATGTGTGTGAAGACACCACTCTTCAAGAGGCGTCTGAGTAAGTCAAAATACCCTGACCCACGGGGATGATCTTGAGGTCAAATGCATCAAATCTTTTGACTTAGAAAAAAGGGAAAGTGAAATGAAATGACTTAAGAACGCTAAATATGGAAACTTGCAACTAATTTTAAACTAAAAGCATCAAACAAAAAGGGGGGAAAAGTAAAATGACATATGACAAACATAAAAGCAAAACAAAATAAAAAGAAGGGTGAAAAACACATACAAAATTTATCTAAGCAAAGTTGAAAAGTTTAAAACCTCCTTTAAAATGTCCTAACTCCAATTCTTCAAAAAAATGGAATAGAATAGGAGACTCCCTATTTATCTTATTTATAGAAATTAGAGGATGTAGTGAGTGGGTTGCTTTCAAAAGAAAAATATGGGGGAAAATAAATGTAGGAGAGTTCAAAAGAAAAAGAGGGGGGAAAACGAATGTAGTAGAGTTCGAATAAAAAGAGAGAGAAAATGAGAATTACTTAGAGGAGTAAATCTTCTTCTTAAAATAACAAATTAAATTATCCTTTGAACTATATCAAAATGCCTTCTTCAGGATCAACTCTTTTACAAGCGACAGAAGGTGATCTTAAATCAATCTACAAAATCATAGAGCTTAATCAAAAAAATTTAGGGATTTCAATCTAATTGTGATTTTTAAAATCAATGATTTCATTAATTAGATGAAATTACCTAAGCTATAAACACCTGCATGTGCTCGGATATAGAGATTTCAAGTGCAAATTTTAATGTCTAAAAAGGCTGCGCAGGCTAAAGTTGGAATTAAATAAAAATCTGAAATCAATCTCATAATTTAAACAAAAAATTACCTAAAATTACTATACACCCGCATGAGCCCCGACACTATGCTGAATGCTTAAATTCAAGTGTATGAGGATACTGCATGGGTTACTTCTCGGTTTAGTCTTAGGAATGAGTCCGGGTTAACAAAATTTAAAAACCTATAATAAGAGTTTCAAATCAATGAAATATCTAAGAAACTGAGTCTGTCAAGTGACAGTAGATCTAATCTTCTGTTAGCAGTTAAATAGAGTTGACAAGATCTAAACCTCCTAAACATATTCAAATTAATCAATTGCTCAAATCAAATTGACTCAAATTAAAAATTAATATAAAAAACTATTTATATAAAATTCTATCATTAAAACTTAAATAAAACCTAGTCTATCCACCTTCTGTAACTGTTTATCGGGGGTGAAAAATTAAGAAAACTCTAGCTCACAAAGGAGCCAATGTCAAATCAAATGTTCTACTATGTTCACTCTCAATCAATCTCTTGCTAGTAAGGACGTGGCGTGTCCTCCATTTGGTGGCTTGGCCATAGGCTCAAAGATGAAAGATTCGAGTCCTCTGTCGTGGGGCGGTCGACTCCATTATATTACGATCACGACCATAGCCCGTATGCTCCCCAATGGCTCTGCCCTTTGATTTGTGAATCATAGGGTATACTTGATAAAGCAAACAATCCTCTATCAGCTAAGGTGGACTTAAGACTGTCTCTTTAGACAAACACCACCTGCGGTCTACGAGGATTTCTTGGACGACGTAACTCATGTGTTCTAATGAGGATCCTTCTCGGGTTGGGTCTACCTCCTCGACTAACACTAGGGGGACCACGCTACGGGGAACATGGATCTAGATCAGGCACATCATCATTCCCCCAACCATTTGGTTTAAGCTAAAATGATGAATTTCATATCTTAAATTTTAAAACTCTACATGATACTCCTATACGCTACGCATTTAGCGATCTAACGACTAGCCTTAATCAAAAGTTCTCACTCACTTATTGAGAGGGGTAATTAACTATAGGGGCTTGTGCTTATAGGAAATTTAAAACCAGATCTAAAGTCCTCACCAAATGAGGACAAAATATCTGGGTAGTGTCTTATCTACTATCTCATCTGCCTTCTGAAAATTACACTTACACTTCAAATCAATCACTCTCTTCAATTTAAATATTTGTTGAGAGGTGTGAGTAAATTTTTGAGCCCATGATTTGGCGACTCCTGGACAGATTCTCTATCCATCTTTGGCTAGTCATATATGTGCTACAGTAGCAATAAATTTTTTTGAAAATTCAAAACAAAAATGATGATTTAATTGTGTAATAAATTTAATATGAGACTTTATGTAGAATGAACCATTCCATAGAGTATATCTTTAATATACCATTATTTATTCTATAGTACCTTTGCATCTTAAAAGTATGGGGTGAAATAATAATTGCTAATCATTAATCCCCATCTTTCACTTTTGCAGAATTGGATCTACAAAGCATTGCTTTCCTTCTAGTAGGTAGTGCAAACATCAACAGTCATCAACACAGGAGATGTCAAGGCTACCATTCAATTTGGTAGATTGAATTTCCCGGTTATCGTAGCTATCTCACGAAGTACACCATGGTACATTAGGTAGAGCCATCTTTGGAAGGCCTCAAGTATTGAAACTCTACTAGCCATATATCGTTAACGGTTCAATAGCCAACCGCCTAAGAAGTTCTCCCAATAGAGAACTTAGTTTTCAATGCTCTTTAGCGAAAAGAACCGTCAGTGGGAAAACTGTATCTTTAATGCCTCGTGGTACATCTGTTGCGCCGATTGAACCTTTTGTACCCGGAAAGCATGATCATGAAGATTTCTCATCAGGAAGAAAATTAATTAGAAGACAGAGAAGAAGAAGAAATGCTAAGCTGGGGGCTCAGTAGATCCCCTTTGAATGACCTAGTGAACAAGCGATACTACTGCAAGAAGCAAGTACTCCTACCCACTACAAATTTGACAATCTAAAGTGGGTAAAGAGGAATAGCTCTACTGGAGAAATAAAATAATCCTTATGGAACTAACATGTCAAGCTCCACCACCACAGAGAAGACATCCTGAAACACTATCTGCCAGGATACTTAAAGTTCTCAAAGTAGCCAAGGATAGAGGCCTAATGAAAAGAAGATTTCAGAGGCCTGTGGTGATGAAAATTAACGAAGCTCCACCAAGAAAGTTGCCATCTCTTACTGGCGGCAGCCATTACATTCGCATGGTGAGCATCAGAGTGTGACACTTGGACCTCGTGTCCAAGAATCTGCTGCCGAAAGGTCCCGGTGAAAATATAAGCAAATATGGAGGCCAAGGCCCCGTAATGAAACTTTGAGTAATAGAAGAGGAGTGACATCTGATACATATATTTAGAAATCCACCTTAAAATCAACTCATCAGAAGTGGATACCCAAAAGAACGGATATCACTGATGAAAGATATCATGGTCAACACCCTGGAGAATCCTCTAAGGGATCCCATGCGTCTTTCACCCACAAGAGAAGGTTGATGTTGTTCTGGTCCTTTAATAGAAGAGGTGATTATTTCACACATTGAACCAGAGATCCACTAGAAATGTCGATCAGAAATCTGTGTGCAAGAAGAAAATAATGAAGAAGATTCTATAGAAGTGAAAGTTGTCTATATGGTCAGAGATATAGATGAACTCCCTGCCCAACACCATCAGTAACAATGCAAATCCAGGGAATCTAAACCTGAATTTGATGCTTATGAAGAAGAGTCTTCACAGAAGCAAATAGAGAATGGATCTTCAATCTTTGCTAAAGATGAAGAAGAAGAAGACCAGAATGAGAAAGAGATCATGAGTGTCAAAGCTGTCTATATGGTTGAACCAAAAAATGATTAGCCTGGTACACTCTTTTATAATCAGCGTCGTCATTAAGCCCCAACAACAGCTATCTCTGCAAATGCACAAAGAGAAGGACAGTCAAGTTCTCCCCCTAAAAATGATCAAGGAACAGAATAGTAATAAGAAATAGAAGAGGAGGAAGAGCCTATACTGATTGATGCCATCGCGCTAGCTAGAGAATAAAGAAAAATGCAGTGTCAAATGGAGGTTAAAGATAATGGGATTGCACAACTTGGCACCAAAATGAATGATATGATGGTACAAATGAACATCATGATGGAAATATTACAGAAGAATATCACATCAAGTGCATCTATTTTACGCTAACCAACGTAATAACAATGCAACTTCTATACCACCGAAACTGGTCAAGCTCGTATGCTACATGAAGCGAGGAAAGAAGTTTAACCCACTACCTCAACCAACAATTCAAAATCGCTACGGAGCGGTAATGCTCGGTAGAAATAATAATCAATGAAAAGATAAAGACAGTCATAGCCTCAGAGCAAGCTGAAAAGCTGGTAAGTAAGGGTTGCCCTTACCCAACTGAATGACCAAGTGCTATCCCAAAAGGTTACTCAGTGCCAAAATTTAATACTTTCAGTAGGTTTGGTAATCCAAAGCAACATCTGGCCCAATTTAAAGCTACTTGTGGTAATATAAGAGGGAATGATGCACTACTTTTTTGCCAATTCATTAGTAGCCTGACCTTAATCGCTTTTGAATGGTATACAAAATTTCCAAATGGTTCGATTAAAACCTTCACTGAATTAGAGACTATATTTATGAAGAGGTTCGCTAGTGCAACCAATAAAATCACAATCGCTGACTTTGTCTTGCTGAAAAGAAGGAAAGATGAGTCAGTGACAAAATTCATAAGTCGTTGGCACAACCTAAGTATGAAGTGCGAGCAACAATTGGAAGAAGAACATGCGATCAAATTGCTAATGAGCAATATGGATGATAAAATAACACAATTTCTATGCATGTCATTGATTGCAACATTCCAAGACTTGCTCGATAGGGTGGCTAAATTTGAAAAGTTGAACTGCCCTAAGTCTGAAGTCTATGCAGATAAAGCAAAGAGAAATAAACCTTCAGAATCAGAAAGAAATAAAATTCATGCTGCTTCCTTTAGCTCAAATGGCAAAAAGCAGGTAATATACAACGTGGATAAAGAAAAGTAGCCGATGTACAATGATGATAAGGGAAAGAAGCCTGTTTATTCTAATCCATAGCCAAAATTAGTATTAAGAGGTAATGACAAACCTCAGACTTTTCCAAGTGGTGGGGAGCATCGAAAAGAAGCAACAAGAGATGATGAGCTAATGCGACCATCTCTTAAGAAAAAGATGAACAAAGAATATTCCTTTAGAAGGGATAGTGTGGCTAAATTATTTTGACAAGCAGTCAAAGTAATTCTACAGTTACCAAAAATTAAAAGGCCTGAAGAAGCTAATCAATTCAATAATCCAAACTATTGTCCCTATCATCGGATCAGTCATCCTATTGAAGATTATTATGTCTTCAAAGATTGGTTAGAAAGGAAGTATCGACCATGTGAATTTATACTATTCGATAGTGTTCTAGTCAACCCAAAAAGAGAGTCTACATAGATGATTACGTCCTCTTCTGTATCATCCAACAAAGATAAATAGAAGGAGAAGTCAGTTCTAACTAAAAAATGAAAAACAATAGTCTCCAAAAAGAGCGTGAAAATGCTGAAGCAGCTAAAAGACGTCCCTAGTGTTAAGTGAAAATCACCACTTGAACCTATATTGAACTTAAGAGAGATGCCTAAACCAAGTATTTGGGATTCTCAATGGCATTCTGATAAGGCTACTTTGTCACAACAAGAGAAGTAGTTTACTAAACACAGGCCTTATAAATCAAAGAAGCTGGCTGAGAAAAGGAAGTTCAAGAAGAGAACTATAACTCAAAAGATCATTAACACTTTAGAAGAGTATCACCAGCCGACAAGAAAGCCAGTTAGGCTCGTAGACTTCATGCCTAAACTTCACATTGCTGAATCAGATAAAGAAGATAATGGTGAATCTTGTCCAGTAAAGATGTGCCGAATCGTCTGCGTGATGTTAGATATTCTTCAACATCAGTTACTCTGAAACGATAAGGGTAGTCAGACAAACTCAACCAACCTGTCAAAAGTTTTATCAAGAAAGCAAGAAGAGCCTGAGGAGCTAATGTCTGAATTTTGTTTAATGACTTAACAAGACAATAATAGTTTAGATGAAGATCTATGTTTTCTCGACGGAGAAGAGTCAGACTCATCCAAAATAAGAAAGGAATTTGAAGAAACTACCTCTTTAGAAGAATCTGAGCAAGATAAGGTGATTCAAGTTAAGTGGTAAGTCTTACAATGCAAATAAAAGAAAAGATAAATAAATTGAAGTCAACGAAAATATCATTCCCAAAAATCCTAGAGTGAAGCCTAAATCGAACGAGAAGATAGATTATAATATTCTATCACATCTGAGAAAGATCCTTGCACAACTGAGTGTGTACGAGGCTCTCTTGATTTCGAAAGACCTCCGAAAAATTTTGATACAGGCTCTCAAAGATCCAGAGAGTTATGAAGCTTACTTTGCTGAGAAATGCATGACTGAAATATTACAAACTCAAGATCTCCAAGTAATCACATTTTATGAAGAGGATCTTATGTTGGGAATAGTAAATCACAATCGTCCTCTTTATGTTACTGCAGAGAGTGATGATATCTCGATCAATCGAATATTGATTGATCTAGGTTCTTCTATCAATCTTATGAGTCTAAAGGTATTAAGAGGATTATTGCTTGATATCCAACATCTTGGGAGAGATAAGTTGATGGTTCATGGATTCAATGAAAAGGGCGGTCTTCTTTTATTCTCCTGCTAAAGTTCAAGGATTTATATACAGAAGCCAAGTTTCATGTAATCGATGCCGATACATCATTTAGAGGTCTCTTGGGTTGGCTGTGGCTACATGAGAATGGCATGGTCCCATCAACTATGCATCAATGTATGAAGTATCCAAAAGATGGAGAAGAATTTAGAATTTCTAGTAACCTACAACCATTCTCTATCAATGAAGTAAAGATCTATGAAGATGCATAATATTTCATCCTCAAAGAGCCTAAGCTAACATAACCTCTTGAAGTAGTAGCATCGACTTTAGGAATTAAAAAACAATTTCACAAAGTGAAAGAGAAAAAACAAAGATGAAGAAAGAAGGCAATGCTGACTCTCCCTAAAATACTTGATTCTGCACCTAAATTAAAAAAAAAAATCAGTTCCGTATTTGGGAAGTGACACAGAAGAAGAAGAAGATAGTCCTGTCAAACCTAAGAAAACTTATAAGCTCTCAAGAAAGGAAGAATATGAAATAAGTGATTCTGATTCTGATTGTGCTTTTGAATCTACTTATGGAAATAGAGTTCAGATGTTCACATCAAGGAGGATAGCTCACTTTGTAGAGTCAGATGACTCACTCATAATTATACCCATCCCTAAAGAGTGCTTCAAAGAAATCACTCCATTGGAGGTTCATATTATTAAAGAATTAATAACATTCTATGTGCCTCTATTGAGTGAGAGTGGCGGAACAAGAGCTCTATTTTAAAAATATGGAGAGTCTCGGCATCACAATTTTGAGCAGTCTGCTCAACATGAAAATTATGATGAGGTAGTGCTAATAAGAATACCAATATACTATCCACAGAAGTTGCAAAGAATGATGCATAAGCTTAGAATTCATATTAGAACTACTAAATATAGAACTCAAATCTTTAACAAGATGTGGAGCCAAAGAAGTCCTCAGGCATCATGAAGAAGTGATAAGTTTATCACTAAAGGTCTTGGGTTCGTCCGCAACTCTCATCAAAATAGAGCTTGTTATAATATAATAGAAGCTGAGATCGAGACTCATAGTGATGAAGAAGATGATTCCCATGAAATTCTTCTTAAAATGATGAAGAAGTAGAAGCTAAGCTCGCACTTGAAGAACTTGAAGATGGTGGACAAATAGCTACTATGGATGAACTTAAAGAAGTTAACCTAAGAGCTGAGGATGGTCCCCATCCAACTTTCATTAGTGCCCTTCTGCCTGATGAGAAAGTTAAAGAGCTAAAAATGCTACTTTATGAATTCAGGGATTACTTTGCTTGGACATATTCTGAAATGCCAGGCTTATTCCCTGATGTAGCAGTTCACAAACTAGCAATTAAATTAAATGCAATGCCTGTTAAGCAAGCTCCTAGATGAATGAGATTGGAGATTGAAGAATAGATAATTGCAGAAACTAAAAAGCTAATTGAAGCAGGTTTCATTTGGGAGGAGAAGTATGCAGATTAGATAGCCAATATTGTCCCAGTTAGGAAGAAGAACGGCCAAATCCATCTCTGCATTGACTTCCAGGACCTAAATAAGGTGAGCCTAAAAGATGATTTTTTGATTCCAATATCAGAACTACTAGCAGACAACACTTCCAACTATGACATGATCTCATTCATGGACGGATTGTCAGGATACAACCAAGTCAAAATGATACCTGAAGATGAAAAATATACATTATTCAGAACACCTATTGATATCTATTGTTACACAGTCATGACCTTTGGCTTGAAAAATGCTGGAGCTACATACCAAAGAGCCATGACGCATATTTTTGATGAGTTGATTCATCAAAAGGTGGAATGTTATGTCGATGATTCGGTGGTGAAAAGTTTGAATCATGAAAACCACTTCGAAGACTTGAGAATTGTATTGGAGAGAATTAGAAAATATGATCTCAAAATGAATCCTCTAAAATGTGCATTTGAGGTATCTTCTGGAAAATTTTTCAGGTACATTGTACGTCACAGAGGTATTGAAATAAATCCTGCCAAAATCAAGGCAATTGTGGAGATGCCTCCACTGAAGAGTCTGCGTCAGCTTCATTCTTTACAAGGATAGCTCGCATTCATCCGTTGATTCATATCAAATCTATCAAGACGCTGTCAACCATTTGCAAGGTTAATGAAGAAGCATGCTCCATTCAAATTGGACAAAGAGTGCAAAGAAGCATTCAATAGCATTAAAAGCTACCCGTTAAATCCACCAATCTTTGTAGTGCCCACTCCTAGGAAGCCCCTCATTATATACACAATTACATTAGAAGAGTCCCTTAGAGCATTATTGGCACAACACGATGAAGAAAGCAAAGAGAATGTTCCTTGTAATATTAGTCAGAGGCTGATTGGAGTAGAAATGAGATACTCTCCGATAAAAAAGCACTGTTTAGCATTGATCTTTGCAGTCCAAAAGCTTCGTCATTATCTGTTATCTCACAAGATTACCCTCATCTCGAAGATCAATCTGCTGAAGTACTTGATGACAAGACCAACATTGACAGGTCGCTTGGAAAGATGTGCAATATTACTTTTGCAATTTGATATCACATACGTTATGCAAGAAGTAGTAAAGGGACAAGTCTTAGCAGAGTTTCTAGCTATACACCCTATCCCTGCAGACTCTTCTCTTAATGATGATTTGTCTGATGAGCAAATTATGCTCATTTATGAAGGGGAAAATCATAAATTTGAGAAATATATTTTGATGAAGCCTCATCGATCAAACAAGTTCAACATCTAAATTTCTCAAGAGTAAGAGCGGGAATTGACATCATCTTCATAACACCAGAAGGGGGATAATTAGACGATCATATGGATTGACCAAGCCAAGAACTAATAATGAAGCTGAATATGAAGCATTAGTGGCAGGTCTGGAAGAAGCTATTTTCATAGGCATTCAAAACCTACACATTTTTGGTGATTCTCAGCTTATTATAAATCAAGTACTTGACATCTATAAAATCAATAAGCTTGAGTTAGCTTTCTATCACAGGTGAGTTCTTGAGCTTATGAAGCAGATACCAAATATCACACTAACTCGAGTCTCTCGATCCGAAAATAATAAGCCGATTGCTTGGCAAAATTAGCTAAGGAAATGGCAAGTATGAATGATGATTTTGTCATGATTGGTATATTTACTCAACGAGTATTAGAGCCAATAAAGTATCAATCCCTGCAGGTAGAGGGGTTACCAAATCTGACCCAGCAGGATGCAACTCAGGTTGCTCCTCATACTCTCCAAAATCAATAAGAAGTTGTACTCAGAAGAGCTAAGAATGACATTGCCTCGAGCGAAGCCACTTGTTGTAGAAGAGTCCGTGATTGGAGGCAAGCCTTCGCCTACTTTAAAGAAGGAAAATTCAAGTAATAAATCCTTTGGCTCAAATCGATAAAGAGAATGCTATCTTTATACTTTTGTCAATGACACTACATGTAGATCCTTTGAATAA
The DNA here is from genome assembly GCA_021442155.1 of Cymbidium sinense. Classification (NCBI taxonomy): domain Eukaryota; kingdom Viridiplantae; phylum Streptophyta; class Magnoliopsida; order Asparagales; family Orchidaceae; genus Cymbidium; species Cymbidium sinense. The sequence goes on from CM038222.1 coordinate 96,907,952, forward strand.
ATGTGGCTATGATTCCTAGGTGTAGATGAAGCTAGAAAAGTGATGGTTGAAGTTTATGAAGGACTTTGTGGTGCATATTAGTCAGGTCCCAAGATGGTAGTAAAGATCAAAAGGATGGGTATTATTGGCCATCTATGGTGAGAGACTATATTAATCACGCTAAGAAGTGTCACGGGTGTCAAGTACATAAGAATCTCATCCATCAACCTCCAAATCCATTACACCCAATAATAGTATCATGACCATTCGAATGTTTGGGCACATATATAATTGGACTAATCGATCCACCATTGTCAGCTGGACATCGCTTCATCCTAGCAGTGACTGACTATTTCTCTAAGTAGGCTGAGGTTTTTCCATTTAAAGAAGTTACTGCTGACCGAGTGATCAACTTCTGCACGCATAATGTGATCTATAGATTTGGAGTGCCACGCCGAATAATTTCTAACAATGGCACAGCCTTTAAAAGTGCTAAGATTTATAGATTCATCGATCTACATAAAATTGATTGGCGATACTCTTCAATATATAATCCAAGAGCAAATGGTTTGGCGGAGGCCTTCAATAAGACATTGGTCAAACTGCTCAAGAAGATTCTCACTAAAAATAAGATAGAATGGCATACCAAGCTAGTTGAGGCACTATGGGCGTATCGAACTACCTACAAGACACTAATTAAAGTCACTCCTTCTTCATTGGTATTTGGAACTGAATCAGTTCTTCTGCTTGAAGTTGAGTTGCCTTCACTTCGAGTAGCCATCCAGTACAATATAATTGAAGATCAAAATGCTCGTCTGAGAATGGAGGAACTCGATGCTCTTGATGAAGTTAGATTACAAGCTCATCAAAATCTAGAGGTTTATCGAGTAAAGATGTCCAGACGCAGTACAGCCTCGAGCATTTCCAAAAAGGAGAATTGGTCCTGGTGCTAAGAAGACCAATTATCCCTAATCAAAAATTTGGTGGTAAATTCTAGCCTAACTGGGAAGGCCCGTTTGTCATTGAAAAAATATACCAAGGAGGGGCATACCAACTAATCGACCTAAAGGGTGAAAGACCAATGCCACCAATAAATGGTCGATACTTGAAAAAGTACTATACTTAACGACCACATTCTCGAGGTAATAGAAATCCCCCTGCAAGACAAGGGTCATTTTTTTTAGTATATCTATTTAGGCTGACATCCTACTTCATGCTGAGATCCCTAAATAAACATACTCCAAATGAAGAACTTTTCCATGAAAATTCCCCTGTTACACATGGAGCATTTTTAAATTTTTATATAAAGATGAAATTAATATTGTATGTTAAAATCTCTTTTAGAGTACATCAATTCAAATATTGATGTATTTATGTATTTTCATCTTGAAAATTCTCTTAAATGTACTTCAAAATTTCCCTTGGAAGATAGGGGGCATTTTTTTAGTTTATGTTAAGTTTATTTAAGTTGACGTCATGCTATAAGATGGGATCCTCGAATATATTCGGATTCAAGTTCACATCAAGCTTTATGCCAAAATCCCTTAATACATCCTTAATTATTATTGTTAAGTTGGAGAGTCTTGCATGAACAAAAAGAATATATTTCTATACATGAAAAGATAGCCCAAAATATCAAAAATTTATCTCCCAGATTTGCCAAATTTTGGAGATCAAGTCAGAAGAACTCCTAATTTCAGAGGCTTTAATCAACTGAGTTGGAGAAACATCAACCTCTACATCCTAAAGTCTAGGATATGAATAATTTTAAAGGTTAGACTCAACAAGCCCACAAATGGCCGAGTTATTGACACTCTCCTCACTTAACAAGCTACGAGAAAAGGCCATAGTGAAAGAGCCCTCTTTTGTTAGTCTGATGATAAAACCACCAACCAACTACAGCTTAAGTCGAAGACTCGAGTCAGTTCTAAAGGTCGAACTCAACAAGCCCAAATATGGCCTAGTTGCTGATGCTCTTCTCACTCAACAAGCTGCAAGAAAAGGCCGTAGTGAAAGAGTCCTCGCTTGTTAGTTCATTGATGATAACTGTTCAATCTCAAACTAGATCCAGGTTAGTGATTATAAGAAACTAGGATCTAAGAGATCTCTTTACTTGATCGATAGATCAAGGCAATCTGGGAAGCACTCAATTCAGGACTGCCTCAAATCAATCTTCATATTACCTGCAAGGTGATATTTCAATCTATTCTCAAATGATCTGATCAAGCTCAAAGCACAGATCAAAGCCTATCTCCTCATCAAGTCTATCAAAGCAGAAAGCACATGACCAATGAAGCAATTCCATAGTTCAGACAAAGCTGATGACTGAACTAAAACAATTTCATGGTTATTCAATCTGTTAAAGCACATATTGCTAGACTAATAACTCAACATTGACCCTATATAAGTTGGAAGACTGGGTCATCTGTATGTACCCTTCAATAAATCTATCAAAGCAACAAGCACAGGGTTCATGGTATACATACACTTTCTGACAAGTCAATATGGACAAATCGTCACCCTTCATCAAGCTCAAAGCTAAGGAATTTCAACCCAAGCACGATAAACTAATTTTCGAGAATCCTTCATCAAAATAAATAAATCAATTCCTCCATCAAACCCAACCAAGCACTGAGGTGAGAGGCCTCAAGTCGAATGACATAAAAGAAAGAGATCTTCAAGAAAGCCATCAAGATAAGATATGGTGTAAGAACTCTTATCTATTTGACAAGTCAATTCTGACAAATCGATCAAGCCCGTCATTTAGCATGTCCTGAATAAGACATCATACTAATGACAAATCCTATCAAAGCTCCATAAGCCATTGCAAGCGAAGTTGAAATGATCCAAGTTCTATGGCCAGCCCAAAGGGTCAATCAATTTTCCATAAACGTGACTCACTCCATGCACAAATCACATTTATTGGGGGGTATTTTTTAACCTCCACATATGTGCCATAAGTCGAGTTAAGGCCACAAGTCTAATTTGACGGACTTCGGAAGAGACAGTGCGCAAATCGGGGCTCAAAATGTATTGAATGTCACTGAAAATAGTTGAAACGACCTTCGATCGATGAATAGACTTCACCGTTGCATTCAAAACATCGAAATCAATCAAAATATAAATATTACAAAGTTTAATGAGCAATTGATTAAGCTCTCAAGCTATCAAAGTGTCGATGAGCATATCAGAGTTGGGAAGCTACGACAATGACCAAATAACCTCTATTCATGAAATGGATCATGTCGTTAGCTTCAAATATTAAAAACTATCAAATGAGACTATTCACACTTAATTCGGATGAGTCTGTGCTAATGTCAAATAATCAGCAGTGGCAGCGCATAAATTGAGGTTGAAATGCACTGGACGTCTCTGATAATAGTTGAAATGATGTCCGATTGATGAACGGACTTCACTGTCATGTTAAGAACATTGAAATTGGTTAAGATATAAATATTGCACAACTTAATGATCAACTGATCAAGCGCTTGAGTTGTCAACATGCTTGTACGCATATCAAAGTCAGGAGGCATCGATGCAAGCCAAATGACCCCCATTCATGAAATTGGTTGCGCCATTAGCTTCAAAATGTCAAAATATATCAAATGAGACTATCCATGCTCAATTTAAATGAGTCTGTGCAAATGTCGAATGATTTGAAGTGACAGCATGCAAATCGAGGCTGAAATGCACATGATGTCAAATTAACTCAAATGACCTCTGATCGATGAACAGACTTCGTCATCGCATTCATAACATCAAAATTGGTTTGGATATAAATATTGTATGACTCGATGATCAACTGATCAAGTGCTCGAGTTGTCAATGTACCTACATGGATATCGAGGTCAGGAGGCACTGATGAGGATCAAATGACATTCATTTGTGAAATTGATTATGCCATTGGCTTTGAAACATCAAAATCTATCAAGTAAGACTATTCTCACTCAATTCAGATGAGTCTATATGAAAATCGAGCTGTCAAAAGCAACAATGCACATTTTGAGCTGAAATGGACTCAATTGGACGAAACCAAACGGCCCGACAGAAATAAATTGTACATATCAGATTTGGAACATCGAATTTTCAATTGATATATATATATATATATATATATATATATATATATATATATATATATATATATATATATTATGATTCTGCTAAATCCACATTAAAACTGTTTAATCAATTTAAAATTTATCTAAACTCCCTAAATTACCCTCCCTCATGCTCAACCATTCTCCACTATTTTCAGTTTGAAAAAAAAAAAAATGGCTCCCTCCCCATTATTCATATTTTTTCCATCTGTTTCTCTTGCTCTCTCAGCCTATTCCCTCTCTCGTTGGAAATGAAAAGCACAATTAATTCTTTTCCTTCTATGCTCTCAATTTTTGGCCGTCCCACCGGTGCAAAACTTTGCAAATGCACGTCTCCTCCGTTAGTCTACTTCTGCAAACATCCTGCAGCCGCTAATCTCTCAGCCTCCGCCGGCCTATCTTCCACAAACCCGCGGCACGCTGCGGCAAAATTGTGATGCCTACCAACCCACACGAATCATTCCACAGTTTGTTGCAGTCCTTCACGCTACCTGTCTTTCGCAAACCTGCAGCTCGTGGCCCACTGCCGCAAAACTATACCAGCCTGTCCACTCCCGTAAACCCGTGGCCCGCGGCTGCAAAACCTCACCCGCCAGCCCGTCTTCCGCAAACTCGCGGCCCGCTGCCAAAAAATCGTGCCGCCGACCAGCCTGTACGAACCACGCCACAGTCCACCGTAGTCCTCCGTGCTGCTCGTCTTTTGCAAACCTGTGGCCCGCTGTCGCAAAATCGCACCCGCCGACTCGTCTTCCATAGTCCCATGACCCGCTTCCGCAAAATAGCACCCGCCAGCCGGTCTTCTACAAACCCGCGGCCCGTTGCCACAAAACCGCATCGCCGACTCATCTTTCGCTTTCCCGCGTCTCCTGCCACCGCCAAATCTGCTCCGCCGGCCCACTTCGGCCTGTAATCACACAAATCTTACAACCCAATTCCGCAGCCTGTCTGTGACCATCTTCCCGGTCCACCAAATTTCACGGTCCGCCAGCCCAGCATGCACCTTCCGCAGCCCGCTGCACTTCTTTCCCTTCTCGCAGCCCGCAACCCTTCCACTTTTATATTCACCACAAATTGGGGAAGAACATCACAAGAGAATTTTCTTTTTCAATTTTTTGGCGTGATTCCTGCTTTAGCGTAATTTTTGCTTCACCGTGAACCGGGAAAAACATCATTAAGAGATGCTGATTTCCTCACATTCGCATAACCGCCCAATTTTGATCACCGAATCGGGGAAGAACATCCAAGTTAAATTCTTCTTTGGGTTTTTAGCATTGCAATCCTTGCCTTACATTCCCAATTGCATACCCAACCTTGTTCCCTTGCTGAGCATTACAACGAGCCAAAAAATGCATCAGAATATGTGTGATATGTGAATGTGAAAATATATATACATGCTTGCATTTCTTTGTAGGTTTTAAAATGTAGAGAGTTATCTTTTGTATTCAATAGGGCGCACGAGATGAAAAATAAGCTGTGGTGTCATAAAAAACTACTCTCTATGCTCAAGAGGGCGTACCGAGTAAGCCAATACTTGTTAGATGTCGCTCCCCTAGACGAAATGCTGCCAAAATTTTGTCTAATTTCTAGACTTAGAAAAAAAGGGAGGATGAATATATATTGCATTGTATGTATTCTTTCATGTCTAAAGACCTCGTTGTGCTCAAGAGGGCACGATGATATGAAAAATTAGCTGCGGTGTCGCAAGACACCACTTACTATGCTCAAGAGGGCATACCGAGTAAGCCAAAATACCCCCGATGCATCCCCCTACATAGGGATGATGCCGAGAGGCTCCCAAAATTGTATCAAATCTTTTGATTTAGAAAAAAAAGGGAAAGTGAAATGAAATGACTGAAGAATGCTAAGTAAGGAAACTTGCAGCTAATTTTAAATTAAAAGCGTCAAACAAAAAGGGGGGAAAAGTAAAATGACATATGACAAACATAAAATTAAAACAAAATAAAAAGAAGGGTGAAAAACACATACAAAATTTATCTAAGCAAAGTTGAAAGCCCACTAAAGTTTCTAACCGCTTCCTTTAAAATGTCCTAACTCCAATCCTTCAAACAAATGGAATAGAATAGGAGACTCCCTATTGGTCTTATTCTTAGAACTTCACCATGGTGCTCAGAATGTCGAAACTGGTCAGAATATATATATTGCACAACTTGATGATCAATTGATCAAGGGATTGAGTCATCAATGCATCTACATGCATATCGAGGTCAGAAGGCATCGACACAGGCCAAATAACCTGCATTTGTGAAATTGATTATTCCATTAGTTTTGAAACATCAAAATCTATCAAGTAAGACTATTCACAATCAATTCGGAAAAGTCTGTGCAAAAATCGAGTAGTTGAAAGTGGCAACGTATTTTTTGAGCTGAAATTGACTCAATTTGACGTCGACTCGAACCAAACGGCCTCCGATTGCGAAATGGACTGCGCTGTTACGTTTGGAACGTTGAAATAACCTTAAATTGATGTATCTATTGATTATCTAATCGTGTTGGTGTAACATTCACATCAAAGTTGATTAATTAATTTAAAAATCAATTTTAGAAAACCTAAATCTAATTCTAGCCCTAAATCCCACTTAACCCATTTGAACCGGCCCTATTCCACATGACCCGAGTAGTTAACCCATTCAGATCTCCCTCTTCGATAGACAATCCAAATTACACGCGAGCTCCCCCTCATGCGTGACTTCCTTCCTCCTTCAGATGCAAGTCATCATCTCCCCTTCATGACAGCAATGAAAAACTATTCATGTAGCAATCCCTCCTCCCTCTCCTCAACCGCATGGTTTAAATATTTTCTTCCACTTCGACCCTCCAAAAAATAGAAAAAGGAGCCCACTTCTCTTTGTCGATTTCCTCCTTTCTTCCAAACTGAAAATGTTACTCCATCTTCCCCCTTCTTCCTTCTTCCTTTTCCTTCTCCTTTCTTTTCCTTCTTCTTCCACTTCTTTCCTCCAAACCGAAAAAGCAATCTTCCCCTTTCTGTTCTCCCTCTACATATCTCTCTTTATCTTCCTCCCTTCAAATGATCTACGGATTTAAGCAAATTGAGCCCTCCATTCTCTATCTCTCTATCTCCCTTTCTCTCTCTATGATTTTAAAAAAAATCAGAAAGGAAAGTGTGTGAGATAAAAAAATATAGAGAAAAGAGAAATATTATCTCGTCGATTGCACTGTTGCCTCACACCGATATAAATGTATAAAATGTGTGTGAATGTGAAAATATATATATGCTTGCATCTCTGAAGACCGCTAATGCCCCATTTACGGTGGATATTGTGGTCAGAGACACCACTCGCTATGCTCAATAGAGCATACCGAGCAAGCCAAAAAAATTGTTAGATGTCGCTCCCTAGCCGAAATGCTGCCAAAATTTTGACTAAAATTTTGGACTTAAATAAATTCAAATAGAAATCATCTAAACTCAAATTAGATAAGAAAATGCATGATAAACATGAAGATAAACATTAAATCAAAGTGGAGATTACTTAAAGGGAAACTAAACAAAAACAAAGGGGAAATATAATAATAAAGCAAAATACTTACTTTAAACGCAAGCAAATTCCCTTCCTTTCTTCAAAATCTTTAAAGGCTATGATGTGTTTTTTCAAGTAAATAATATGAAGGGTAAGATCCTCTCTTAGCCCTATTTATAGGAAAGGAAAGCCATCTTTGTGGGACCCAATTATAATTAAACCAATAATTAAGTACAATGATGGGTGCGGCATATGTAAAACATATCACAACAACCTTATTCCTTGTTTGCTATCAAATCAAATGCAAGTGAAACTTAAGGAAGTTAATACTAAACTCATAATATGCAATAAATTTGAAGTCTAATTTTTGAATAAATAGGAAATTGATATGAAGTTAAGGATGAATCTAAATTGGGTTTAACAACTCTTATATGAATATGGATATAATTACAATGCTAGCAAATAAGCATGAGTATGGCTAAAGCAATAAAAACTGAAAATGGTATAACTTATTAAAAATGATTTAAATTGAACACAATCAAGTTTGGAGAACGAATGTGACATTTGATAACTCACTTGTGAGCAAATGTGAATTTTGATATTTCACCAACTTACATAAATGACATTTATCACTGATAATTCCAAATATTAGTGAACAGTAATAAACATTGCAAAGCTGCTTGATTAATAAATGAATTATGGTTTAATTCATACTAAACAAGTTGAGAAGTGTCGTGAAAGTGTAAGTGAGAAATATAAAGAATTTGATTCATAATCAATAACCATGAATATAATTCTTACAATATGCCACTTTGAATGATCTAAGTGAAAATCTAAATGGATTTGTAATCAATATCATAAGACACCCATATTAAGCTTGATAGCCAGCATTCAAATACAAATGCAATTCAAGTGTGAATTAAGCAACAAGGCTTACATTTAATAAGCTAAATTGAAAAAGATATAAGTGAAGCTGCAATATTCAAAATTGAAAAATAAAGTTGAAATAAATGCCATTGGATTCGTAACAACCAAACAAAAGGTATTCTTAGACCTGCATGTGCTCGGACATAGAGATTTAAAGTGTAAATTTTAATGTCTGAAAAGGCTGTGCAGACTAAGTTGAGATTAAATAAATATAAAATTAATCTCATAATTTAAACATAAAATTATTTGAATTATTAAATGCATCCGCATGGGCCCCGACACAATGCTGAATATTTAGAGTCTGAGGATATTGTGCGGGTTGCTACCCAGTTTAGTCTTAGGACTGAGTCCGAGTTAACAACACCTAAAAATTTATTATAAGAATTTCAACCTAGTAAAATATATGAGAAGCTAATTTTATCATGTGATAGTAGATCTGATCCTCTATTAGGAGCTAAACATAGTTGATATGATCTAACGTTTTTAAATATATTCAAATCAAATAATTAACTACCCCGATGATGGATGTGTTGAATGAAGATTTCAACTGGAGGGGATATTTACCATCAAAATGTGTTTGCAAGCTCAAATTGAATGAATCAAAATCAAATGTCAATCTAAATATAAAATTAAACAAATCACTAAACTATAAATGCTTAAATAAAATTCAATCTGTAAAAACATAAATCAAACTCAATCCATCGACCTTCTATAACTGTTTATCGGAGGTGACAAATTAAGAAAACTCTAGCTCACAAAGGAGATAATGTCAAATCAAGTATTCTACTATGTTCACTCTCAATCAATCTCATGCCAATAGGGATGTGACCCATGCCCTCTGACTACGTGGATTGGTCAGTAAGCTCCACATATGATGTAGTTATGACCAGAGTCCTCTGATCAGGTGGCTTGGCCAGTAAGGCTCCATTATATTACGATCACGACCGTAGCCCGTATGCTCCCTAATGGCTCTCCCCTTTGAGTTGTGCATCATAGGGTATACTTGATAGAGCAAATAATATATGTCAGCTACGGTAGACTTAAGCCTATCTCCTTAGACAAACACCCCCCCAGGTCTAGAAGGATTTCTTGGATGATGTAACCCATGTGTTGCTAATAAAAATCCTTCTGTCTGGTTGGGTCGACTACCTCCTCTAACTAAGTAGACTAGGGTTCATGACAGCTTAGAATGATGGAGCCATGGTATCTAGATCAGGCACATCATCATTCCCCAACCATCTGGTATAAGCTGAAATGATGAATTTCATAATCTAAAATTCTTAAAACTCCATATGCTGCTACTATATGCTACACATTTAGCAATCTAATGACTAACCTTAATCGAAAGTTCTCTCTCATTTATTGGGAGGGGTAATCAACTATAGGGGCTTGCTCTTATAGGAAACTTGGAACCAGGTCTAAAGTCCTCACCAAATGAGGGTGAAATCTCTAGGTAGTGTCTTATCTACTATTTCATCTGCCTTCTAAAAATTACACTAACACCTTAAATCATACTCTATTCAAATTCAATATTGCTGAGAGGTTGGTGGCGAATTTTTGGAGCCCACAATCACACTTCTCCTTGGTAATGGCTACCTCATGTAGCACAAATATATACTCTAAGCTAAGAATTGAGGAAAACATTCATAGCATTTCTTGTGCAATTATAGCAACATAATGAAGTCACCTCCAAGGAACTGACTCTAAGAAGTATCAAACTTGAACTAGAAGATGGTCATGCTGAGTCTGAATGCCTTGCTAGTTGGCTCTTCAATGTTAGCAGTATAACTCTCCACTTCATTAATGTTGTTTGACTCTTTCTTTAGTGAGACTTGGGGAACTCAGGCAGTGAGAGCACTCATTGGCCTCTTCTTAGGAAGCTTTTCCTTAGGAGGAGCCTTTGAGACATTTGGAGCCACACTCAATGCTATTGATCTCAAATCAACAATACGTAGCACATCCACTAACCTTCTATGATGGGACCCTTCTCATAAGTCGCCTTAGGAGCAATGACCTTATTCATGGTGAAGGTAACTGGTTTGGTTGGCACTAACCAACCTATCAAGAATTTAATAAAACAAAGCTTGGGATGCTTGTTCTTCACTTTATTTGTTAAGCTTTGAATGCATAGTAGCACTACTGAGAACTACATAGTGTCAATCTTGTGACCTTTCACCACATAGACGTGATGGAAGTAGGTGAAGCTTTAGGGAAGTTTCTCTTACTTCCATAGGAAAATGAAGGTTGTAATTCTCGAATAGAATTTAGTAGAATTTGGGTGAGTAAGGCTCCATAGATACAATGATCTTTGTCAACTCATCATAGAAAACAAATCAAAGTCTAGACCTAAGTGGTTGAAGGGAGTACATCATCCTTTATAGTATTCACTCACCTATCCTTATGAGCTACTCATAATGATTAGTTCATGTTGTCATAGCAGTATCCCTAGAATATTATATCTACCAACTCTAGGGTAAGGATAGAAGACTAAAGAAAGTCGTATGAATTGAAATTTAATGAGCTTTCTTCAAGTCTACCATCACAATACTCATGCACACTTAATTGTTAAATAGTGGTATTTATAAATAAGGATACCCATCAATCAGCCCGAAAATGTATACTCATCATAGAGATAAATTTAATGTACTCATCTCAAAGATAAAATTATTGGACTCATAGTGAAGGTAACATAATCCAAGTAAATAAAATAATAATGTTATTTAAACTTAGCTAAAAAATATACACAAAAGGAGAGAAGAAAGAACATACGAGTATTATGAATGAGCTTTTATTTAATTTCACAATGTTTATAGAGAAACTTATCATTATAGTATAATGACAAGCCCACCTCATAAGTTCTCTTGCACTAGCCCTTACAATCATTTATTATTAATAAAATTTTATTTCATAAACTTCTTAAGTATAAGAACTAGGAGCCATTAGATAGAAAGCACCACTTTTTTCACTAAATACTCTTAAGAAAAAATTGTTGCCTATGGAAACTAAGAAGACCTAGTTAACTCATCATAACTGTGAAGAACGAACAACTTGGTGTAAAACTCCCTCATTTCCCTTTGAAGTAAAGGGACACTCCTTTTAAAGAGGGTTACTCACCTCACCAAAGAAGTCAACTCGAGTAAGAAACTAGCCAGAAAGGTCATCTCCAAAATGTGACCTGTCATCTTCCTTAGAAGGAAAATACTCATCCTTTTTCGATGTGCTACTTAGGCGATGCACTAGAGAAGGGAAACTATACAACAATTTCTCCAACTCCATATAAGGTGAGCTTGACACTTCTTTAAGATCTGTAATAAGGGTTGTTGAGTCTTTACCTAAGATATAAGGCTCCACACATTAAAGCAATTAGTAGAAATCAAGCTTTCAGTCACATCACAAAGAGGAGCAACTTGAGGATCCGACATAGGAGTAGTTGACTTTATTTAATGAATTTCAAGTTAATAACATAATGACAAAATAAAATTAATAGTTATGGATTGAAATATTTAAATAAGGCAATTATTTATAAGAGTAATCCTTAGATATGGAAGCCATTGAGAGATTAAATACATCTCCCATCCACTTTGAGGAAAACTTTGCAACTTACTAATAGTGAGATGAAATGAATTCCAAGTTTGTGAAATGAACTCACCATCAACTTGCTAAAAAAATCTTCAAATAACCCACATTAGATAGAAAGCACCACTTTTTTCACTAAAAGTATTGTTGCTCATATTAGAGGGCTCTTGAACAATAAGAATAAAAAACTTCTAATTTTATTTTTAAGCAACTAACACAATCATAAGATAATAATAAACATCAATCACCTCAGCGAGATATTTCTCTACTAATTTATTCTCGAAGGAAGAACATGCTATTTGACTCACGCTCACATTTTGGTTACACAGTGTAAGAGAGGGTATATCCACTTCCTCATTTTCATTTTCATGTACTTTATAGAGACTAATGCTTGATTGCATGGTGGGTACAATAGCAATAGTAAAAGGGAGAGTTGCAAGTTCCATTTGAGACTATATTTCCACAGTAGTTATGGCAGCAATAGAAGCACCCACCTTTGTTTCCAGTGTACTGCCACACTTTTTCTTAGGCACTACCTTATTTTTATTTTTCTTTGAATTTTTAGAAAGTCAGACCCAAGCTCAATACCAATATTATCCCCCAAGAATTTTTTTGATGTCAAAGGCAGTCTAACAAGTGAGAAAAAACACTCATCAATAGAAACATAAACATGTGATAAAGGATTTGAAACTAAACTACCAAGGGATGGCTTCACCACCTTTGAGCCCTTTATATAGCTTTGACTTAAGGGTAGGATCTAAAGCATGCTGAATTAAAAGTTGATGTAACACATTTATCAAAAAAAAATTATGGTCAAAAGCACTCAAAAATTTTAATTGTAGTAATATAATAGAGTTGACTTGACTATGACCCTATCTTTTATTTATTTATTTATTATTTTCTTTGTAAGTAATTTCTATAAAGAGTAGTAGAATCAGGGAATCAAATGTATGCCAATAGATCAAGAGAACACTCATCAAGAATGCGATGGCCAGCACGTGGGAACAACTTGTAGAAAAGTTGCAAATCCTGAATAAAAGGTGATCGTCTTCATTTCTACTCACCTATCATTTGGAAAGATTTATTACCTGATTACTGCTAGACAACTCAAACTCACTTAAAAAAAAATAAAAAAACCACTATATGAAGATTCACCTCACATAGGTGAGGACTGCTAATGGACTTGCTACTCAGTATAACTTACTTGTCACTCAACATCATGAACTCGTCCAACCTCAGAGCTAAACTTAGTAACATGCACAATAGTGATTACATTGAAAGTCACTTGCATAGTTGCTACATTTATTTATTGTAATATGTGGTGTTTATAATTGGAGTCAGAAAGATACCATACAGATCTTAGGAGATACTTATTATAATAATCAAGTACAATATTAAGGGATGATGTACTACCTAAAAAGGTAGAAACATCATCATACAAAAGACTCAATTATTTTATAAGGATTTTTAAAGTAGATGGGTCTACGTGTACCGAAGTTCTTTCTCTTGCTTTACATGTAATGTAGTGTTTATTTTATGATAGGTTCTTTAGTTCTATATGGAGGAAATCCCCTATTGTTAATTGCTTTTTAGATAATGATAATTTTCTAAGAATACTCTTGATTGAAGTAGTCAATTAATGTCTCAAAAAGTTTCTAAATTTTGATATCAAACGATTTATGATTATTCAAAAATTAAGTAGGAAGACTCACAATAGAAATAGTTCTTAATGGATTTTAAAAAAAGATAAGTAGGAAGCACTTATGATACTAGGAGGCCTAGTGAGCACTTCAGTTTACCCTATTGCGAGGCTTTACATTTTTGAAGAAGAAAATTATGTTTATTTGAATTAACGTTTCATTAGAGTGCTAAGACTTAGATTTCAATAATACAAGATTATGAAAATACCTTAGAGATGAGGATTTACACTCATAGAAAATGAGAAACAAATAACCAATAAACTTACATCAAAAGCGCTCTAGCATAAGCTAAGAGCTTGATTTAATTCTACTATTAAAAATAGAAATATATTAGTTTACTTCCAATAGGGAGAGTAAATCGATCCTGACTCTTTTGGACTGACAATTGCCTAGAGTGACTGCCAGCTTACACCTCCTACGATTCAAAATCAAGTGGAATGGTCTTATGTAAATTCAAGATGACTAGGCTGTCATTTATTAGAAATGAATCTAGAGTCCTAAACTCACTCGCTTAGAGACTAGATCATGACTAGTATGAAAATCATGTCTTAGGCTAATGCAACAAAATTTATAAATTTTGTTTCTATTTTTGACTCATTATTTTGGACTCAAGACTTGGGAAGGATTTATTTCTACATGCATGATGAAACCAAGTTATGGGCTAAATTATAGAGAAAGGTTGTTATCCACTATAAGGAAATTGATCCATAGGTCAAGCCCCATCCCTTATCATACAAGAGTGGAGCCATTTATTTGCAAATAAGAAAATAATATGCATGCATAGTATTATAACATACAACATACAACTAAGGGGTTACTAAATCTTTTATTTCTTTGATTAAATGCCTAAGCTTCAAACTAAGATTGTGAGTTATTTAGAAATTAATTAAAGTTGATTAGTTAGGGTAGAAAATTTAAGTTCCTAAAGAGCCCACCGTATCGAGGCCATACAATAAATAATCAAAATTAAAAAATATATAAAAATAAAATATTTTTATTGCACAATTGATGTAAATAGATCAAATAAACATCAATCAAGTAAATGAATAAAAGGTTAGTGTGGCAGAGTACCACTGTACACCCAAAAAAAAAAAAAGATGGGTAGCCGTGCTCTACATTTATACACCCTATGGTGTTTTAATTTGGAGTCCTTGAGACACCATGCAGATCTTAGGGGATACTTATTGAAGTGATCAGGTGCAACATTAAGGTATGATGTACCATCTCGAAAGATGGAAATATCACCCTACAATGGATCTAATCACTTAAAAGGACTCCTAAGATAGATGGGTATTCGTGTATACCAGAGATCTTTTGCCTACTTTATATGGAAATGTGAAGCAGGGTTTATTTTATATCGAGTTTTTAGTTCCCTAAGGAAGCAAGATTCCATAGTTAATTACATTCTAAGAAATAGGAATTTTTTAAGAACACTATCAATTAAAGTAGTCAATAAATATCTCCAAAGATTTAAAAGCCAGACTATCAAAGGATTAGGTATTTATGAAAGCCATGTGAGAGAGTTCAAGTATAAAGACTTATTTATGAATTCCATAAGAAGATAAGTAAGGAGCACTCATTATATTATGAAGCCTAGTGAGTGCTCCGGTCTACCCTATAGTGAGGCTTTATATATTTAAAAGCGATAGTTTATTTTAGTTTGAATTCAAATTTTATTAGAATGCTAATGCTTATAGTCCATCAACATAAGATTGTGGAATGCCTAAAAGGTGAGGACTTATACTCATAGCCCAAAGAAAATATGTAGCCTCAGATCATAAATCTAGGATGCTTTAGCATAAACTAGAAGCACGACCTAAGTCTAAATGAAAAATGAGACATAATGATTTATCTCTATACGAGAGGATAAACCTATCCCGACTCTTCTAGACTTATAACTGCGTGGAGTAGCCGCCAGCTAACACCTCCTATGATTCAAAAATATGTAGGCCAGTCTTATGTAAGTGCAAGATAGCTAAGTTGTTATTTAATTAGGAAGGAAGCTAGAATCCTAAACTCACTCCCTAAGAGATTAGATCATGACTAGCATAAAAACATGCTTAGGCCAATGCAATATATTACAATCATTTATATAATTTTTGACACATTCATTTGGACAAAAGCTTAGAACAATTATGCCTAAATGCATGATTAAGTAAGGTGATGGGATAAATCTGTGAGAGGAGTTGTTCTCCACTACAAGAGATGCCCTCAAAATCAAAGGTCAAGCATTCCCCTATCATGCAAGAATGGAGGCCCATTTTATTCAAGAGCGAAATAAGATGATATGCATGATTGTCAGAACATACATCATTCAACTAAAGGGTTGCTAAATATTTTAATTATCTTAATTATAACCTAAGCTTTAAGGTGAGGTTATGAGTTACATTTAAAATTTAGTTATGGATTATTAGTGAGGGTAGAAAAATTAATTTTATCTGAAAGAGCCTACTGCATCTAGGCCACACATTCAATCATCAAGCTTAAGAAACCTATGAAATATGCCATTTCTATTGTGCAAGCTAAACACAATAATCAAACATTCATAGATTTGATAAAAGAATAAAAGGTCGGTGCAGCAAGGTACCGTCGTACACCCCAGAAAAAGAAATAAATTGGGTAGCTGAGCTCTATCCTTATACAACCTGGATTACAAAAGAATATTACAATTATAAATAAATATTATGGGGGTCTTCATTATTTGCTTTTCTTTCACTCTTCTTCCTTTGGTTTTGCTTCAGACTTCACAGAGCCTCCCAAGTCTTTTCTTTTTAACCACTACTCATCCTAAACCCCATAGCACTAATCCTAATTCTTATTGCAAAATTCATGTTTATGAAAAATAAGTTCTAACAATTGCAAAATAGATTTTAGCTAAATAACCATACAAACCAAGGAGTTATTTTTTATAAATTTGGACTTAGTACCCTGCACATGAGTAACCAAGCCCACCTGTATTATGCAAAGGGGGGATAAGCAACCTGTAAGTAAAAGTATTTATATTGATTTATTATTTTTGTGGCTTCTTTAGGATAATCCTATGCAGAAAACATTCTTAGGCTAATAGTGGCCCCTTTAGCATAATCCCATGCAGAAAAATATCCTTAGGCTAATAACGTCCTAATATTCAGCCTACACATAAACAATCCTAACATCGAGTCTAAAATATTACACCACAAAATAAAATATAGCATCACAACATACACCATCCTAACTTAGAGCTAGAAGTGGTAGCTTAGTATTCTAATATGTGTGCTTATGCTTAGTGTGGTATGTCTTAACTAGGCTTTTATAATTATGATTGTCTATGGTTTGGAATATTCAAGTTAAACATGAGAAGAGGTTTCACTTCAAGTTATTAAAAGGATAAGTGATTTTTAATTTATACAATCTTTTGTTTCATTTGTTATTTACTTAGCATCTAATTGTTATAAAGAGAAGAAAGAGGTTTGACCCTCTTCATCCCTACCATAAATGATTTTGAAAGGCATGTTATTATGATTTTTAGTTTCTTTTAGTGAATGATTTATTAAACATTTTTTTATTAATCCTAAATTTGGGTTAATCTTAAAGAATCCTATTCAAACATAAAAGACATCTTAATATTAATAAGATTGAATTACTATGACATGGATAATGTTACATCATTCCTTTTCATCATTAATAGCATGCATATGTTATTGAACTTAACATACCTATACATGCAATAAACATATATGCATTTTTAGCACACTTGAATGAATGTTAATGCATATATTTTTGGTAGAAAGAGAGATTCCATTCCTCAGCTAAGTATACATACACATGTATTAGAGATTTGAGCAAGTACGCGCCGTTGTTAAACCAGGTAAGTGAGGTAATCTAAGACCTCCTTGGGGCTACTTAATTCCTCATGTTTCTAGGATGTCTAGACTATATACTTGCTATCTTAAGTACATATGAATATATACATTAACATAGGTATGAAAATCATGCAAAAGATTGTATATCAACAAATTTATTCACTAATGTAAAGTAAAGTTCTATCCAAATTCTAGCATATATACACATATGCATGAAATTAAGTAAGTACATGTCATTGTTAAACTTGGGAAGTGAGGTAATCTAAGACCATCTTGGGGCTACTTAAAGCCTCATATTCCCAGGATGTCCAGACTATATACTTACTAACATTCAAACACATGTAAACATACATATGAATCATGAAAGTATGACAATTCTTTAACATGTTTAAACTATAAGTGAACGTAAATCATATAGAATATTCATAACCAACATCAATTTAAATTTTCAACATTAGTTTATAATTTTTTAAAAAATTATTTCAGATTTATTAGTGAACCATATCATATAATAAGGTTAATTCAACACATACAACTTATACACATATAATTATATTCATTTGATTCTTTTATTTGAAAATATGAATACATGATATAAAGGACATAGAAGTTTATAATGATTGAAAAGGAATAATTAAACATTGCCACATAATACATTCAATCACATTAATTCCTAAGGACAACCAAGTCAAATAAAATTCCTTAAGACTAACAAAAGTTATTATGAAGTTTATTTTTTTTGGATTTGAATTATTAAAACTTAAAGAGGAGAAATGATATTTTCTATTTTACCCCATCTCATGTTAGTGACTTAATGTGTTTAAGGATAAATAATTAAGTAAATTTTATGGACTGATTAAGTTCAAATCATTAAAGTAGTTTAATTTACCTTTCCTAAGTCTCCTTAATTTAATCAATTACTTAATCATGAGCCTCCAATGACATGCCAATGAGAAATTAAAATTTGCAATGCTCCTAAAATGACCTAATGCAATTGGGCTCATGTTTAAGGATTGATTAGATTAAGGAAAAAACTAAGCTAAGTACTTTTATGATTTTCCCACACCCATGGGTTAACCATGAATTTCCTTAATGACCTTTATGTTATTAAACACATAAAGGGAAAACCATTAAGTAAATTTGAATTATCTAAACCAATCATCAATTTTATTTAGTTTTATTTTATCATTAAGTTCCTCTAATTAATCCCTAATTATTTCATGATTTAATTAACCCTCTTAAGAAAATATGTTTAAAAAAATAAGTAGGAAGGAGGCCCCAATTATTTTCCATCATCATTCCCACTATCAATAATGATCAATCATCATTAATTACTTAAATTTTACTGTTTATTATTTTTAGTAATTATTAAATTGTTTAATGAGGATAATTAGGATTTGAAATTTATATTCTCTAAATTGCATGCCAATAAATCCTAAGAAAATTATGGGAGGTAGAGGACATTCCATGGAATTGACCCACAAAATATGAGATCAATTGGCCAAGTAATTAGAGCTAAATTAGTATAATTAGCCTAAATTTTAAATCCTAATTAAGTACTATTCATTAACCAAACATTAGAGGTTTTATTTTTATTAAATTCCCCTCTATTTTCTCTTTCCAAAATGGGTTTACTCATATTTTTTGGATTTGTTTACAAATAGTTATGAATTTTTAAAATTCTAGCCATTTAATTACATTTTAATCACCTAATTAATATCCTAAACTATTGGCACCACGTGAAAGCTGATGCGACAATGCTTTCTATGTGGTGCCGTAGGATATGTTATTTAAAATGTCTAACACTATAGGTGACTCAACGATGGTAGATGCAGTTTCATCCCCACCATCTGATCTCAGATCGGATGGTGGAGATTAGTCTCATAGTTCTTAATGGATTAAATCAAATTATCTAATGGATTAAATCATGATCGTTCATTCTAATCATGTGGGATGAGCGATCGATGATCTGTCTTCCCCTGAGTGCCGAAAGACGGACACCTTCCGCCTTTCGCTGCTTGATCTGAGCTTGCTAGAGCTCGTAGGACATCAAGATTGAATCCAAAACATACGGGGAGGAGATCTAAAGGATCCTATGTTGGAAATTGCATGGAATCACAATTTATTTTTGCAAAAGACCAACTCCTAGGGGATTTTCTATGGTTTTCTATATTTTTACCTCGTCGGAGCTAGATACTAGTGGTCCGTCGACTGTGGTAGCTTTGTCTTAAAGAGATGAAGCCCTGTTGAGAAGAACTCAAGATGCCACCCTATCAATTCCACTTTGGAGCAAGCGCCACCGCTATGCTCACCAGAGTTGATCTTGGAGTGTCTTCCGGTGATCAAATTGATCGGGGATCGATATGTTTTGACTCGCTGGAGTGAGGGAAAGGTGTAGGAAGAGTTAGTTTGAGTTTGGTAGAGTTTAGGTGAGGTTGGACGGATGGGCAGGCCTCTTAGTTTTGAATGGTGGTTGGTCTCATCGGTGATGGAGTGCACTGATGGATCTGAAAAGCTCTAAGACTGCTCAGAATAGTTTGAGAAAGCTCTATGTGAAGTTTGAATGGATGGGGAGGAGTATACTCTTCTTCCCAAGTGAACGAAGAGCTGAGATGGGCTTAGCCTTTGGCAGTCGTCTGGATGGGGTAGGTAGCCGGAGATGGTAGTGGACTGCTGGGGTGGAGGTGCTTGAGAGGTAGAGGAAGTGCCATGACTGGCATGGGGTGTACCTCTTACTCTAAGTGAACCAATGGAAGGTTAAGGGTGAGTTCACCATCTCATGACCCAAGGCTGAACCCAACAGCCTTGGGTCAGTGGTCTTAATGTCCAAGAAGGGTTAAAGGTGACTGCCATGGCTTAGGGAGTGGGTGAACCCCTCCAAATATGGATTTTATCCCATTTGGGTGGGTTGGTTCAATGGTTTTGACCCAAATAGGGTTCACCATGTGTTGAGTCCACTTGGACTGACCGATGGTGACCCAAGGATGAGTCATGCCAAGTTTGGTTTGGTTTGTACTTGATTTGGATAGGTTTGGCTCAATTTGACCCATATGGGTCAAATGGGGTTCAATTATGTTAGGTTGTCCAATTGATCAAATTGGGTCAAACTAAGGGTTTTGGTGTGTTCAAATGATGGTTTGAAATGTATTGGTGTAATTGGTTTGGTTTAATTTGAAGTGGATTTAATTTTGGCTCATATGGGGTCAAATAAGTTAAGTTGACCAATTTGGTCCAATTAGCCAAATTGGCTTGGGTGGAGGGTTAGTTTAGGTTTAATTGAACATTTGAGAATCAATTGGATTTGGGAAGAATTTAATTCAATTGAACCATTTAGTTTAAATTGGGCTAAGTGGGTCAATTGGGTTGATTTGATCAAATTGGGCTCCACTGAAGGTTGAATCATGTTCAGTTATCAATTTATGATTGATTAGAGGCATTAGTTTCAATTAATTGGGCTTACAATTTGATTAGACTCAATTTAGCCCTTTAGGTCAAATTGGATCAACTTGTGTCAAGAGATCAAATTGGCTTGGTTAGGACTAATTGGTGGTTTAGTCATGTTCAATAATCAATTTATGATTGATGAGTGTCATTGATTTCAATCAATTGAGGTTGGAATGAGCTTTGGTTTATTTTGGTCCATATGGGCTAATTGGGTCAACTTGGATCAAGTGATCAAATTAGTTTGGTTTGACCCAATTGATTATGATTGGACTATCAAGGATGATCAACAATCATCATAGAAGAGATTGGATGGGTTGATTCAATGCAATTTGGGTTGGATTGAAGTTTGAGTCAATTTGGTCATTTAAGCCACTTTGGGTCAAGTGGACCAAATGGGTTAATTGGGTTGAATTGAATTGAATTGGGTGTTGACAAAAGTTCATTGATGGATTTAGGGTTGATTGATGGCTTTGATTACAACTGATTTGGGTTTGATTGGACTTTGGCTCATTTGGACCTTTTGCCTCAAATGGGCTAACTTGAGTTGATTGGATTCATTTGGTTCAATTAGTTGGATTGTAAGTATTGGAAGGGTTTGGAATAAAGTATTGAATGGTTGGAGTGCTTTTGTGAAAATCAATCAGATTTGGTTTACTTGAACTGGCTTCGGGTTGAATCCGTAGGATGGTGGAATTGACTTAGGTTAAGGGTGTGGCATTTTATTTCGGAGCATCGGGTGGACACCATGCATATCTTAGGGGTTACTTATTGAAGAGATTGGGTATGACATTAAGGTATGATGCACCATCTCGAAAGATAAAAATATCACTCTACAGTGGACCTAATCACATAATAAAGACTCTTAAGGCTTGATGGGCCTTCGTATATACTAGGGATTCTTCTCCTACTTTACATGAAAAAGTAAAGCATGAGTTATTTTATGTCAGGTTCTTTAGTTCCCTATGGAAGCAAGCTTCCATAGATAATTACATCATAGAAAATTAATTTTTTTAAGAATACTCTTGATTAAAGTAGTCAATCAATTATCTCCAAAGATTCCAAAGTTAGGCTATTAATGAATTGATTATTTTGTAAAAACAAATGAGAATGTTCAATTAGAAAGACTTAATTCTAGAATTCAAAGGAAGATAAGTAGAGAGAACTCATGATACTAGGAAGCCTAGTGAGCACTCTAATCTATCATATGGTGAGGCTTTATGTGTTCGAAAGAAAGAGAGTTTATTTAATTTGAGTTGAAATTTTATTAGAATTCTAGAGCTTATAATCCATCAGCATAAGATTGCAAAAATACCTAAGAGGTGAGGATTTATGCTCGTAGCGCAAACAAAATAAGCAATCTTGGATCCTAAATCTAGGGAGCGTTAGCGCAAGCTAAAAGCATGATCGAAATCTAAGTGAAAGTGGTATATAAAGGTTTACCTCTAAAATAGAGGATAAACCTGTTTGACTCTTCTGAACTTACAACTACCTAGAGTGACCGTCAGCTAACACCTCCTACGATTCAAAATTATGTATGTCAGTCTTATGTAATTGCTAGATGGCTAGGCTTATTATTTAATTGGAAAGAGACTAGAGTCCTAAACACACTCCCTAAGAGACTAGATCATAATTGGCATGAGTATATGACTTAGTCTAAATGCAAATTTTTAAAATTTTTTACAAATTTTAGATCATTTTGGCACAATATTTTGGACAAAGGTTTTGGGATATTTTATGTTTACATGCATGATGAAATTTTGTTATTGGCCAAATCAAAGAGAAAGAGGGACATCTCCATCATGAAGGGGTACTCTCATAGGCCAAGCATTCCCTAAAGTGCAAGAATGGAGGCCCCCATTTTACAAGAGTGAAATAAGATGATATGCATGATGTTAAACATACAACATTCAACTAAGGGGTTGCTAAATCTTTTAATTATTTTGATTATATCCTAAGCTTTAGATGGGGTTAAAAGTTGTTTTAAGATTTGGTCATAAGTTATTAATTGTATAGAAAAATTAATTTTATCCTAAGAGCCTGTCACATCCAGGCCACACATTCAAACATCAAGTTTAAGAAACTATGAAGAAGATGCAATTCTATTGTGCAATCTAAATATAACATCAATCATTCATGAATAGATTCTGTAAAAGAATAAAAGATTAGTGTGCCCGGCTACCACCATACACCTTAAAAAGGAGAAAAAATAGGGTATCCAAGCTCTACCTTTATACCACTCGGACCACAAAAGAATATTACAATTGAAAGTAAATAGATGCTATAGGGGTCTTCTTCTTTCTTCTTTCTTCATTCTTCTTTTGATTTGATTTGCTTGTGTTCCAAAGCTTCACAAGGCTTCCCAGGACTATACCCTCTATCCACTACTCATCCTAAACCCCATAGTATTAATCTTAATTCCTATTGAAAAATTACAAATTTTATGGAAAGTAAATCTAACTACACTTAAAAATAAATGTTAGCTAAACATTCATATAACCCAAACAGTTATATCATGTAATTTAGACTTAGCACCCTGCACATGGGTAACCAAGCCCACATGTTCTAATATGAATTATGCTTAGGAGTATAAATATCTTGAAAGCAAAACATTTATTTTTATTTTTAGTGCCCCCTTAAGCATAATCCTCTAGAAAAAATAATATTAGACTATTAATGGCCTAACATCTAGTCTACGAATCACATTCTTAACATCCAGTCTAAAACATTACATCAAAAAATAAAACCCAACATCATTACATACATCGTCCTAAGCTAAAGCTAGAAGTGGTGGCTTAGCATTCTAATGTGTGTGTTAGAGCTTAGTGTAGTATGTCTTAGCTAGGCTTTAGAATTTCAATTGGCTAGGATTTGAGATTGTCTAAGTTAAACATGAATGACTGTTTCATTTTAAGTAAATTAGAGAATTGGTGGATTTTTAATTTGTATTTAATTTGTTTCATTTGATATTCACTTAGCATCTAAGTGTTGTAAAGAGAAAAAGAAGGCTTAACGTACTTCATCCCCACCTTATGTTTTCTTCTAAAGGCATATTTTTCTGATTTAGTTTCTTTTAGTGAATGATTTATTAAATATTTTATTAATTCTAAGTTTGGGTTAATGTTAAAGAATCCTATTCAATATGAAAGGCATCTTAAGACTAATGTAGTTGAATTATCACCACATAAAATGTGTTACACCATTCCTTTTCATCACCCATAACATGCATATGATTTAGAACTTACTATACATATACATGCAATACATTTTGACATACTTAAATGATTATGAATGCATATATTTTGGTAGAAAAAGGGATTTTCATTCTTTAAATACACACACATGTATAAAAGATGTAAGTAAGTACATGTCAATGTTTAAACCATGGAAGTGAGATAATCAAATGAACTCTGTGGGGCTACTTAAAGCCTTGCATTCTGAGGGTGTCCAGACTATATACTTACTATTCTTAAATACATATGAATGTATACACAACCATAAAAATAAAAACCATGAAAAAGATTATATTTTGGTTGAATTATTTACATATGTAAACTAAAGCTTTATCCAAATTCTAGTATAAGTATACATATGAATGAAATCAAATAAGTATGTGCCTTTGTTAACCAGGGAAGTGAGATAATAAATGGCCTCTATGGGGATACTTAAAACCTCATATTCCCAAAATGTCCAGACTATATACGTATCATCATTCAAACATATGAAAACCTATAAATGAATGTAGGAAAGAAAGCAACACTTTAACATGCTCACACTATAAACACATGCAAATCTTATATACATATTCATAGCTAATATCACTCCAAATTTTTATTATCAATTTATAACTTTTAAAAATAATTTTAAGATTTATTAATGATAATAGCCACATATATAATAAGATTAAACCAACACATGCAACTTACACATAAATAAATTTTATTTGATCATTTGATTTTGAAAGCATGAATGCATGATATCACATGGCATACAACATTTATGGTGATTGAAAAGGAATGGTGAAACATTTCCTCATAATTCATTCAACTACATTAATTTCTAAGGGCAATCACATTAAATAAAATTATTTAAAGAAAACCAAAGCTTCTTATTAAATTTGATTTTTGATTTTAGTTGAAGTTAAAGAAGAGGAATCATTTGTTATTTTTTATCCCATCCCATGTTGATAATTTAGTATGTTTAAAGGGGAGTAATTAGATGAATTTGTAAATTAATGAAGTTGGAGCCATTAAGAAATCAATTTAGTTATCATTTCCTATGCTTTTTTAATTTAATTAACCACTGATTCATGAGTCTCAAATGATCAACAAATAAGAAATTAAAATTGCAATGCTCCTAAAGGACTTAATGCAAGAGGCTCATGCTTAAGTGTTAATTAGATTAGGGATTCTAATTAAGTACATTTACTATTTTCCCATAACCATAGGTTAATCATCATTTTCTTAAGGGTCTTTATATTATTGAACACATAAAGTAGAACCCATGAATTGAACTTAGATTATC
Source organism: Cymbidium sinense (assembly GCA_021442155.1). NCBI lineage: Eukaryota > Viridiplantae > Streptophyta > Magnoliopsida > Asparagales > Orchidaceae > Cymbidium > Cymbidium sinense. The sequence continues at coordinate 96,933,538 of CM038222.1, forward strand.
TGATCTAATTATCATTTTAATTTGATTAATTTTCATCATTAATTTCTTAATTAATTTTTTTAATTAAGTCATGTATTAATTAATTCTCTTTAATGAAATGAGTTTAGGAAAGTAATTAGGAAAGAGGGCCTAATCACTCTTCCTCATCATCTCACTATTAATTAGTTATTAATGAAGCTTAATTAATCAATTTATACTATTTAGAATTTTAAATAACCATTAAATTACTTAATGAGGGTAATTAAGGTTTGAATTTAAAATTTCCTTAATTAACTAGCTAATAAATCTCAAGAAAATTATGGGAGGCAGAGGACATTCCATTAAATCAACATTTTGAATTAAGCTAATTAAGAGAAAATTCAAACCCTAATTAAACTCTATTCATTGTTCAGACCATAGAGGAATTATTGTTACTAAATTCTCATATGTTTACCCTTTCCAAAATGGGTTTATTTTTTATTTTTATATAATTACTTATAAAATTTTGAAGTTTGAAATAATTAAAACACATTTTAAGCCTTAAATAATCACTAATCTTGTCGGCGCCATGCAGGAGCTAACATGGCGGCACTTTCCACGTGGCACGATGGGATTTGCCACTAAAATGATCTAACGTGGCATGCAAAGTTTGCGACGGTGGACGCACTTCCATCCTAACAGCCTAATCTCAGATTAGATGGTAGGGATTAATCTCATGGTTTATAAAGATTAAATTGAATAAATCACAGTCATCCATTCCAATCACCTAAAATTGATGGTGGATGATCCTTCATCCCCTGAGCGATGGAAGATGGACACCATCCATCCTCCTCCACTCAATCTGAACTCATTAGTGCTTGTGAGGCATCAAAATTGACTCCAAAAGAATCAAGAAAGAGATCTAAGGGGATCCTACGGTTAGAAACATGCAAAATGACAATTTCTTTCACAAATAACCAAGAACTTAGGGGATTTCTATGATTTTCTAGAGTTTACCTCACCGGAGCTCAAGACCAGCGATCCAATGATTGAGGTAGCTTCATCTTAAAGAGATGAATCCTTATTGAGAAGCCTGAACTTGCCTCCTCCCTTGTGGCTCTGTGGACCAAGCATCACTAGAAATGTCATTGGAGTTGGTCTAGAAATGGTCTCGAGTGCTCAAATTGATACATGTTGCCTCACTAAAGCTTGGGAAATGTGTGGGTGAAGTTAATTTGGATTTGGTTGAGTTTGAGCAGAGTTGTACAGAGTGGATTCTCTGTTTCACTTTGGTTTGGTGTCGCCGGTGATGGGGAGGCCAAAGGGTATCAGGAAACCACTAGGGAGACTCGTTTCATCACTCAGAAGCTTTTTGAATGCCTTGGTGTTCATTGGAACGAGATGGGGAAGAGTATACTCTCCTTCCCCTCAAATCAGAAGGCTCAGGTTGGCTTTGCATTTAGTAGACAGCTGATCAGCGCAGGCAGCTTAGAGGGGTGCTGAGGTGGAGTTCCTTGAGTGGCTGAGGGTTAGCCATAGGCTAAGGTGGAGTGTCCTTGCTTCCCATGGTGAGCTAATGAGGAGGCTTGGGTTAGCTCACCTCCTTTGACCCATGGCTGATCCAACCAACTTTTGGTCAGGTTAGTCAGTGAGTTAGAGGACCAAGTTGAGCTTTGGGTGACTGCTAAGGGCAAAGGGATAGGTGAGACCATCCAAATGGAGATTTTATCCCATTTGGAGGGGTTTATCCAGTGGATTTAGCACTAATTTAGGATTTAAATGGGATGGGATAGATTTGGGTTGACCCATGGTGACCCAAGGATGGATCATGCTATGTTTGATTAGGTTTGGAGTTAGTTTGGTTGGGTTTTGCTTAATTTGACCCAAGTAGGTCAAATTGGGCAAAGTTGGGTTAGGTTGACTAATTGGTCAAATTTGGTCAAACTAAGGGTTGAGTCAGGTTCAAATAATGATTTGGGATCAATTAGCTTGGTTTGGTTTGAAGTGGATTTGAATTTGGCTTATATGGGTTCATATGAGTCAAATGGGCTAAGTTGACTAATTTGGTCAAATTGACCAAATTGGCTTAGGTTAGGTGTTGGTTTAGGTTCAATTGATGATTTGAAGATGATTGTAGGTGTTGATTTCAATTAATTTGGATTTAGGGATGATTTAGGCTAATTTGACCTTTTAGGTGAATTTTGGCTACATGGGTTAATTGGGTTGACTTGGTCAAATTGGGTTCAATCAAGGGCTTGATCATGTTAAATAATCAATTCATTATGGATTTGAGCCATTGGTTTCAATCAATTTGGATTGGATTGAGATTTGATTCAATTTGGCTCTTTAGGTCAAGTTGGGTCAACTTGAATCAAAGGGGCCAAATGGGCTTAGTTAGGTTCAATTTGTGGTCAAATCATGTTCAATGCTCAATTTATGATTGATTGGAAGTAATGGTTCCAATCAATTGGATTTAGAATGAAGTTTGATTCAATTTGGTTCATGTAGGCTAAAATGGGTCAACTTGGGTCAAGTGATCAAATTAGCTTAGTTTGACTCAATTGATTGCAATTGATCAATCAAGGATGATCAACAATCATTGTAGGAGGTTTTGAATGGGTTGGTTCAATCAAATTTGGGTTGGATTAGAGTTTGGTTCAAATGGGTCATTTAAGTCACTTTGGGTCAAGTAAACCAAATGGGTCAATTGAGTTGGATTGGGTTGAATTAGGTTGAGTTGAGTTCAATGATAAGTTTAGGATTGATTGATTGATTTGATTGCAAGAAATTTGGGTTTAATTGGATTTTGGCTCATTTGGGCATTTTGGGACCAAATGGGCTAACTTGGGTTGATTGGATTGATTTGATCAATTGGTTTGATTGTAGATTTTGGAAGAGTTTGAAATGATGATTGGAAGGGTTGGAGTGCTTGGGTGAAAATCAATTGGGTTTGGTTTTAAATAGGTTTGGGTTAAGTCCATATAATTGAATTATAGGATTAAGATGGGTTTAGGTTTAAATCATTTGGCTTAGAGTTTGGATTGGGGATAGGATTCAATTGGGCTTGATTGAATTGGTTTGAGATTGGGTTTTGACTAAAGGGATAGACATAGGTTATGGATTATGTCATAGGATAGATAGTTTTTATTAGTCCTTAAAGCATAGCCTAAACCTATGGTATACTTTCCTAAGTCTCTAGGCTTAAGTTTAGTATTCACCTAATCACTAGAAGTGTCGTATGACTAAATAAATTCTAATGTTTAGAAGACTCATAATTCTAAGATAGGATGAGTCAATCTTCACTCCAAAATAAAGAGCTAAGTTAATTTGGCTTGGATCTTGGATATAAAATAAAATCCAATTGAGGTTGGTTGTGTTGGATAGAGGTTAGTTTTGGATGAGTGAACAACCATGGGTTTTGGTTTAGGCCATAAGATAGAGAAGACCTATTTACCCTAGGGTATAACCTAAACTTGAGGTATACCTTCCTAAGTCCGTAGGCTTGGATTTACTATTCTCTTAATCACTAAAAGTGTCCTATGACTAAGGAAATCCAAGTGCGTAGAAGGTTCTTAAGTCTAAGATGAGGAAGGTCAATCCTCACTCCAAAAGTGAGTTCAACAAACCCAGATTGTAATTAATATACAAATGAAAGTAAAGTTATGAGAGTTTTCAATCTTCATCTTCACTCCATGAATTAGGAAAATCCAAGCATTATAGGGCCTCCCATGTTTGAGCCCTCTAGCCCTACTCATCATAAACCCCATAGCTCTAATCCTAAGCAACTCATAAAAAATATATATTTTTTATGAAAAATAAAAATATAACTACACCTATAAAATAGGGATTAGCTTAATATATATACAAACCAAGAATTTATATTTCATACATTGGAGCTTAGCACCCCTGCCTTGGGTCATTAAGCCCACATATTTTGACAGATTATGCTTGGGGACTTAAACAACAATTGCAAGAAAAAGAATTTATAATTATTATTATTATAGCGGTCCCTTAAGTACAATCCTCTATAAAAAATATTAGTAGTATAATATTGTCCTAACATCTAGACTACAAATAAACAATCATAACATCTAGTCTAAAATATTACATCACAAAATAAAATATTCATCCCACAATAAAGTACTGTCCTAACCTAAGTCTAAGATCAGTGATATAGCATTCTATATGGGTGCTATGGCTCAGTGTGGCATGGCAAGACTAAGAATTAATGTTTGAAGTAATCTAAAGATGAAGGTTTAAATTTATCGTTAAAAGATGATTATAATTCTAGTAGTTAATGATTTAAAGTGAATTTTGGATTTCAAATTGATTTCATTTTAATTTAGAATTTTGAAGGGGGAGAGAGAGAGAGAGGAGGGGTGGAATCCACCTCAATCCCTAACCTTAGGTTGAGCCTTAAAAATGAATTTTATAATTTTAATCATCTTAATAAAATGTTATAAATTTTTTTATTAAATTATATGTTAAATTTAGCTCAAATGATCCTATATAAATACAAAAGACATCTTAAAATTAATAAATTTAAATCACAATTAATTTAGTAATATCCCTTTAGCTTTGCTTCATTACCTCTTAATATTCATTTAATTAAATAGTATATTTGATAAATTGATTGAATTTAACATGTATGTATATATATCATTTGAATCTTTCTCACATTAATGTTGTTGACCTCACTTTTGGAGTGAATTCCCAGTCTCCTAATTTAGACTTTGGAGTCTTCTAGACATTAAGTCTTCCCTAGTCATAAGACACTTCTAACAATTAGGTAAACACTTAACTTAAGCCTAGAGACTTAGAAGGGATAATCATAGGATTAGGCCATGCCTTAGAACTTAGGAAGATCCACCTACTCTATAACCTAAACTCAATCCATGTTCACCTTCTCAAACCAAACCTCAAATTCAAAGCCAATACCAAATCCAAATCCAAATCCAAACTCCAAGTCAAATGATTGAAGTCCATGATCAAATCCAAACTCAAAATCAACCTAAGCCTTATGATTTTAGCTTATGGACTTAGTCTTAATCGAATTCAAATCAATCCAAACTCAAGTGATTTTCTCAAATATGAATTCAACCCTTCAATTAATCTCTTAAACTTACAATCAAACTCAATTTCAAATTCAATTTACCAAGACCTACAATCATACCAAAATTCATTCCTAAGCCATGTGACCAACCTTCATGAGCTTATCCAATATCCAATTCAAATCAATCCAAAATCAATTAATTTTCTCATTACCAATTATATCATCAACTATATTTCCAAATATAAATCAAATCTACATTCAAATGATCATAACTAAATCAAACTAAATCAAATCAAATCAAAACCTTTCCTGAGCCATATGAATCAACCTTCATGAGCTTAGCCAAATCTTAACCAAAATCACTTCCAACTTAATTGATTTTCTTATAAATCAATCATATCTTCAATCATCTTTGAAAATAGAAATAAAATATACATTTAAATCATCAAAACTAAACCAAAATCAAAATTTAAACCCCTGTTTGTGTTTTCTCTAGAATAGAGAAAAGAAATGACACCATATAGAGTTTAGGAATATTTTATTTAGTTGGCCAAATACGACATTAAGGAATAAACATATTATCTCAAAAGATAAACATGCTCTCCTATAATGGATTTAATCATTTCAATAAAATACTCCTAAGGCTAATGGGTCTTTCAGTGCCGAAGTATTCTCTTCTAAACTACATGGAAAAGTAGAACAAGCTTTATTTTATCCCGGGATCATGGTTCCCTATAAAGACAAGCCTCTATAGTTATTATATCTTAGGAAGGGTCTCTTCCTAAGAATACTCTAGATTAAAGAAATAAGTGGTTATTCATAAAGACTACTAAGGTAGCTTTCAAAGGATTGATTTTTGAAAATTCAATTGGGAGAGGTCCAAATTGGAGATAGTTATTTTCAAGAGTCAAATGGGAAAAAGTAGGAAATGCCTATTGATACAGGGATACCTAGTATACATTTCAACTATCCTATGATATGTCTTCAAATTTGGGATTTAATTTTAGATTTCAAGTTGTCATTTTCTTAGAAATATATGACTTAGATTCTAGCAACACAAGACTACAAAAATGCCTAGGGTTGAAGACTTATTCCTAAAAAGGATGCTTCAGAACCTAGTCTATAGGCAGTTCTGACATGTGTCAGATGCTCAACTTAGTTCTATCCTTAAGAGTCATTGGTCATTCTCCTCACTTGAGGGAACTAACCCATCCTGACTCTTTTAGACTTATAACCTGCCTGGAGAAGGGTGCAACTAACACCACCTAAGCACATTTTAAAACCATGAGGCTAAGTCATATGAATGCAAGATGGCTGGGCTGTTGTAGTTTTAGGAAAGAAATTTATGAACCTAGACTTACACCCTAATCCTTAAGATCATGTAGGGTATAAAGATGCACCTAACTAATGCATATTTTTTAAAATTTTTATAAGCTTTGACTCAGGATTCATTTTAGATCATAGGAATACCATTTATGCCTAATGCATGCAATTAGAAAAAGATTATGGGCCAAATTAGAATATAAGAAGGCGTTCTTCTATCATAAAGCCAGTTCTCTTAAGATGGAAGTCAAGAGTGAAACAATATGATTTATGCATGATTTTTAACATCCAGCTAAAGGGTTTCTACATATTTTATTATCTTGATTTAACGCCTAGGATTTTATATGAGGTTATGAGTTGTATTTATTTTTATGTTTCGATTGATTTAGTTGGGTAAAAAATTTAGTTTATCCTATGAGCCTATGTCCAGGCATTCATCACAGCACAAACATAGCATGGAAAGAAACCTAAAAAAAGTATGCTATTTCTATTGCGTGCCCAAACTAGATCAAGCCAAATTAAATTATATAAGAAAAAAGTCGATGCGGATGCGATACACTGGAAGAAAGAAAAATTGAAGTTCCCTTATACAACCCGGCCTAGAACTACAAGTTTAGATCTATGGGTCTTCTTTCCAGGAAAGTCTCCTTCTTTAGGGACATCCATCGGGCTCCACAGGGGACCACCGCACCATCTCCTAGTTGGGTAAGCTCCTGCTAATCCAAGATCCCATAGATCCTAACCTAATTCAAAGCTCAAATTTATATTTAAAATTCAAAAGAAATCCTAAGCCCTGCAAAATAGATGTTAGGAAATACACACAACACATAAAGTAATTTGTATTTCACAAACATACAGGCTTAGCATTAGTTGCTTGCCAAGCCCACCTATTCTATGGACTATGTTAAGAGATTTTCAACACCTGCAAGCAAACAACAATTTTATAATTTATTTATTACAATGATCCCTTTAACATAGTCCCTTGCAAAAAATGGTGTTAAATCTAGAAAGAACACCCTAATATCAAATTTAATGAGCAAATAAGCCTAGGTATCTAGTCTAAAGCAATACACCACACAAATATGTGAAGCACAACACAACAAATCACATGAGATTAAAAGAAAATTAAAGAATGATTTAGCCTAGATTTAGAGTCCGTGACCTAAGTAATCTATTATGTGTAGAAGTTGGGCTTGTGTGGTAAGTCTTTGCTAGGCCTTTAAGTTCAAGTTTTAATTTGAAGCTTGAATTGGTTTAATTTTTACCATTGGTTGGTTTCAATTCAAATGGTTTAGTGAATTAATTCTCATTTTTTATGTTCAGTCTATTTGGTTAAAATAATATTTAAGTTTTCAAGAATGAGAAATAGAATGAATTTCATTTTTAGGTGAAACTCACTTTATTCCACATCCTAAACCCTAATGAAGTTTCCAAAAGTCTAACTAAGATCCTTAAGTATCTTAATCATTCCATTTTATGTTGTTTATGTTTGGATTTATGTTATTTCATTTGTTTGAATTATTTCTGTTTGATTTAGTTTATTTAAATTGTTTCATTTTGAATTAAGCCATTTGGGTTACATTTGATTTGGCTTATGTTAAAGAGTTAGATTTGAGTTTGACTTCATTCAATTTAACTTACGTTGTTTAGATCATGGATTTATAAGCTTAAGGTTTAAGTTTATTAATAGTTTTATTAACCTAAGGTTTTATTTCATTATCCTAAGATTTAATTTGATTACTTTAATTGACTTAGGATATTTAGATAAGTTCCTTAATAGTTTCTGATGTTTGACTGAGATTGATTTGAATTACCATTTTATTTAATAGGTTAATTAATTTCCTTAACCTAAAATTTGATTAGCATTAACCTAAGAATTTAGAAATTTAAGAATTCCTAATCCAGAGATTAATTGGACTTTAAATATTTTTGGCAAGTAGGGTTACATGCCAATTTTATATCCCTAAAGTTTCAGCTTGATTAAATATGTAATTAAGGAGTAATTAAGGTTGTAATTATTTCATTAAAACCTCACTTAAGCTTAATTTATTGCGATTTAGTTAAGGGTTTTATTTTTCACTTATTTTTCACTGAAATACCTTTCCAATGAGGGTTTATTCATAATTTTTGGTAAACTGGTTGATTTACTATGATTTAATTAATTTTAGGTTATTTTAGAATTATTTATTCCATTTAATTACCTAACTAAGTTAATTAATGATTTATTAGGTTCAGATAGGTTCAATTAAGTTTAATTAGTGTTATGATGTTCATTAATGTTTATTATGTTGATTTAAGGTTATGAGATTAACATTTCTTAATTATTTCATTAAGGGTTAATTAATTTAACTAATTTAAAGGTTAAGCTTGTGAAATTTTAATTTACCTTGAATTCTGAGAATTAAATCCCAAAAAATTCACCTAAGGTGTGTTTTATACTTAATTTCATTTCCCCAAAGTTTCAAATTAATTGGGTCATTAATTTGAGAGTAATTAGGGTTTAATGGTTTTCAATTAAACCCAAATTAAGGAAAATATACCCAATAAAAATAAGGGATTTTAATTTCTATGGATTTCTTTTATCAAGATGAATCCATAGAGCCTTTATTTGTATTTTTTCTGATTTATATTTTATTTTGTATAATTTTTTGAAGTTTTATGTATTTTTCTTAATTGTTAAGCCATTATTTAACAGAGTTTAACGGCTTTAAGTTGCGGTCCCATGCGAGATCCGCGTGCCGCGTGGCACGTGCTTGTATGGCACATCCCATAGTGTGGTACGCGTGGGTTGGTCCGCGTGGTGCCACCTGGCACCGCATCATCCCGTGGGGTCCCTAAGGGGTTTAATCTAATGGTCCACCTAGAGCAGAGCCATCTGATCCTAAGAGAAGGATCAGATGACCAAGATTAAATCCTGAAGCTCGCCGGTGACAAACAGACACCGTTTGTGATATTTTGCCAATCACCCATAAATCAATGCTTGATTTCAATCCCATATTGATCAGTGATCGAATTAGGATCAATCCATATGGTTGGATCCATTTGAGGATCCAACTTTCTTCACAAAGATCCAAAAGCGGTTAGAGGAGAAAATGCATACCGGGTTTGATGATGCGATGGTGATCGATCTCCTTAGCTTCACCTTGACCCAACAAATGTGTGCATGAACTTTCATGGCTTGGCTCCCCTTGGTGCTCCTCAAAACCTTTTAAGGTGGCGTTGGTCATTTTAGCATGAGGAGGAGTGAGGTTTCAAGCTCCCAGAGCTTTGGAACGTATTGGTGCCTTTAATTTGGGATGAAATCCACTCATTGGGATTTCACCATTAGAGGCCGCTCGGCCTTCATCTGTTCGCTGTTGTGCCGATGGTGAGGGGGTCGGAGTATGGTTGGGAACTTCATCACTTGCCTTGGCGATGCTTTTGGAATGAAAATGGGGAGGAAATAGCCTCTCCTACCCACTTTTCATGCTTGGCCTAAAGCTCTATAAGGAGGAATTTTGATGGCTGAACTTTGGCCACCGACAGCAACAAGGCCAGTCAAGGTGTGTGATCAACTCCCCTTGGCCTTGTGAATATATTGGAATGTTCACACCACAGATTGAGAGCTTCCTTCCTTGGTTTGTATGCTTGGCCGAGAGCTCTATCTTCTCTTCCTCTTCTTCTCTTTTCCTTCTCCTTGGTTGGTTAAGATCAGGGCAACCTCTTGGAGGTTTGTACGTTTGCCTTAATTGTCTTCTCTACCATTGAAGGCAATCATCCTCTTAAGAGGTGGCTTTTGTTTTCTTTCTCTTGGAGTAGGTAAGTTTGCATAGGAAGAGAAATGCTTTCATTTTTCTTCTTTATTTGAATTTTTTTAAGCTTATTCTTTAAACCATAATGCAATTGATGGTCAATTACATTATGATTTGATTAAACCATTTAAAATGAGTTGATTTTAAATTGAATTTCATTTTAACCCATTTAGTTTAAATGGGTTAGGTATGATTCCAAAAGAGTTCAAATGATCAATTTGATTCAAATGGAATGGGTTTGGATTCTTTCATTCATTTTAATTTGGTTTTAATTTGATTTATTTGAGTTAATCCAAATTGAAAATTTGGATTGATTCTACCTATACCAAATAGGTTAGAATAAACTAATAAAGATTTTCTAGGATACTAGGTGAGGTGTCCTAAGCATTGAATGAGGAGATTCCCATTTAGGAATAGGAATTCCTAATTACTGATTTCAAATTGATGCTAACCTTATTCAAAAATGAGATCAACAAATGGACCCCCAATATGTGTAGTGGATTAAGTAAAATAAACTGCACATATTGGTGTTGATCAGATTTATTAACACACGAGCATAAAATTGGAGTTCCAATTCATAATTTTGATTTTTTTTATTTAGAATTTCGTTTTGATTGTGAAAGATAAATATATATATATATATATATATATATATATATATACACACACACACACACACCTATCTTTGCTTTGGAATGTGATTCATTCCTAGAAACTTAACTTTCATTAAGTTCTACGATGAAGAGGAATGCTATTAGGAGTGGACCCAAAGAATGGTCTAACCCTAATGCAATCACTATGCTTAAGGAAGATGCCTTCAGGGAACTTACTCTTACTTGAGAATAGTGGTGATCCATGTGATTAGCTAATAAGATGGGGCCTTTAAGGGCATGATCCATCCTAGTTAGCTAAAAAAGAGAGGAGAGGGATCTTTAAAGACATGATCCAATCCTCATAAGCTATGATGGGGAAAAGTGGCTTGAAATGCTTGATCCTAATCCGCAGCACTTTGACTACTAAACAAGGGTAATATGGACTTGACCCCATTTGAGTAGTCCAAAGAAATGGGGCTTTTAATGGCTTGATTCTAATCCTTAGAAATTTGAATAGGATGCCAACTGGGGACTTACTCCAATGTGATTAGCTAATAAGATTGGGCCATTAAGGGCTTGATCCATCCTAATTAGCTAAAAAGAGAAGAGGGGTCCTTAAAGACATGATCCAATCCTCAAAATAGGATGCCAATTGGGGACTTACACCTATGTGATTAGCTAATAAGATGGGGTCGTTAAGGGCATGATCCATCCTAATTAGCTGAAAAGAGGAAAGGGGTCCTTAAAGACATGATCGAATCCTCAAAATAGGATGCCAACTGGGGACTTATACCTATGTAATTAGAAAGAATGCTGACTGGGGACTTATATCTTTTTGGCTATTAGAAAGGGGTCATAAAGAATTGATCCAAACTAACTCGCCTAAATAACATGAAAGGGGACTTGATAGCTTGATCCAATCATGTACACAAAGGTAGGATGCTGACTAGGGACTTACTCCTAGATGATTAGAAAGAATGTTAATCGGGGACATATCTTTTTGGCTACTAGAAAGGGGTCATAAAGACTTGATCCAATCTAACTCAACTGTGTAACATGAAGGGGCCTTGATGGCTTGATCCAAGCACGAACACGATAGGAATGGTGCCACAAAGGGCTTGCTCCAAACCTACAAAGATAGTTTTTCATGGGAATGGTGCACGAAGGCTTACTCCAAACCTGGAAAGATAAGAGAAAGGTGCCATGGAGGGCTTGCTCCCATCTCAAGTCATGTATAGGAAAGGTGCCATAGAAAGCTTGCTCCCATCTCAAGCCAAGTATATGAAATGTGCCACAAAGGGCTTGCTCCCAACTTAAGTCATGTGTAGGAAAGGTGCCACAAAGGGTTGGTCCCAACTTATAGGTGATATGGATGAGAAAGATGATTCAAAGTGACTTAATCCTAATCCCCAAAAGGTTTGACTAATAAGAAAGAGTCTCATGGACTTAATCCTTACTTAATTAGTCTAACTTGATGAAAGGGTAATGGAAGGTTTGCTTCCAATTCTTGATTTCACTAATACTCCTTACACATGAAGAAGTTTAGTGAAGAAGGTTTCAAAGAGTTGGCAGTTATTTTTGAAAGAAGGCTTGGGTATATTTTGGACCCAATGCTTTACTATGCCATGAGCATAGAAGTTCATCATTTTTATATTTTTTCTTCTTTTTATCTCAAAGTTACAATGAACCATGCTAGATGTTTATATCAGTGGAGGAAACACATCATAAAGTACTAACCTGAGAATTCTATCTTTTTGAGCTTGCATGTGACTGTGTAGTTCTTTAGGAAGTAAGAACCAAAGTCGACCAGTGCTTCTCAAATGGAATTTCATTTTCTTTTTTGTTTGAACATGTATTTCAATCAACTGCTTATAAGGTCTTCTTTTGGATCCAATAAATACCAAGAGACTCCTTTAAATCTTTCTAAAGTGAATGCGAATCAAGATAATCTTTTGGATTCTCATGGAGACAAAAAATTTTTATCCCTAATTAGTAAGGGAATTGAAAGAATTAACTTATTAGAGAAATTAAGATTCTCTTGATAAGTTTGAATTGAATTTCTTCAGTTGATTTTATTGTTCTTTTAAAGCATATATGAAATGAAATTTCATAAATTCCTTTGATTAATTTCTTAATTTTGTATTTTTGATCCTTCTGCATTTTACTGCAAGGTTTTTGAAATTACTCCAAAAGTAAATTTCAAGACTCTAGATGTAGTAATAGGATTGTTCTTCAAGTCATATTGAAGTTTCTTTTATATTCTTTTCTTCTTTGACAAGATTTTCAATATAACCCTCTACCTAATTTAAAGTGGGATTATAAGCAATCTTGATCACTACCCTTTTTGCTAAATTGGCCCAATATGTTGAGACTGAATGATATGACTCTATAACAGAACATTCTTTCAAGGATTCTGAATGTCATATTCTTTTTAAATAAATTTATTTCTAAGATTTTGGCTAAAACGTTGAGTATCTTGCTTCTTAAAATTATCTCGCACCCAATCAAACTGGATTTGTTAAAGGGAGATCCATTTCTGATAATGTTCTTTTAGCCTAAGAGATGATCCATGATTTAAATGCCAAAGTTCACAGTGGAAGCTTACTTTTTAAGCTTGACATTTCCAAAGCTTATGATAATATTGGTTGGGTTTTCCAACATAAAATTTTGGCTTTATTTGTATTCTTTTTGCTTTCAATTCTTCTTTTCTAGAATTATTTTAATTTGACAATTTTCAGTTAAGTTATCCTTAAGAAGGATAATCTTATGTATGAAAGTCTTTTTGATTTTGAAATGAAATATGGGTAGTATGAACTCATTTTCAAAGTAAAGATTCTACCCTAGTCCCAAGATGTGGGTCATATAATAATGCTAGCTAACCAAGAAGAATGTTTTCTTCTCATGTACAACCATCATTTTCTAATTGTTTTTATTTAACAAAATTTGCTTTTCTTTTGAAATTTGACCACAGTCGTCAAGGAACTTAGTTTATGGAAATGACATCAAGCTTAAGTTTATAAACCCTTGCATTTGGAGATCATTTCAATTTATTTCTAGATAAAGTAGTCTTTAAACCCAAAAGATAGCTTGATCAAATCATCAATAGCTAACTCATTAAAGAGTTAGATCATTGATATCAACTTGTCAATTATTGAATTGGATATTTTTTCAAATTCTATGGGTGTATCCCAAACTTGAAGACTATATAAATCTCCAGACACATCTAAACAACATTCATGCATTGTGTTAGAGTGCCTTTTGAAAAGAAAGTTAGGACCCAAACTACTTAAAGCTTTTTTTTTAAACTTGAAATGGCTCTATAATTCCATAACTTTTCTTGTTTATGGTTATAGGCGACTTGCAATGGAATCAGAGTGTACTCAATGAGACCTTTGCCATACAAGAGATATGGACCCCTGGAAAAGAAGATCCACCATATTTTTTTTAACCTGCCAAGCGAGCTCACCGAATCATTGCAAAGGCTAAAATGACAAAGTATGAGATATCTGCTTATTTTTGTTTAGCTAAGGATAATTTTTGACTTCTAACCCTACCACTTTATTTTGATGTGGAGAAGTTTAGAGTTCAAATGTCTATTTACTTTGGGTGACTTTTTCTTCATTTGAAATCAGAATATACTTAATAGAATCTTTGCCATTCAAAAGATATGGTCTCATGAAAAAGAAGATCCACTATCTTTTTATTTAACTTGCCAAGCGAGCTCACCCAATCATGGCAAAGGTTAAAATGATAAAGCATGAGTCATCTGATTATTTTTATTTCATTCAAGTTATGTTAGTTTTATTGGGTATTTTTGCTTCATTTGAAATGGTATCAGAGTATACTCAATAGAATCTTTGCCATTCAAAAGATATGGACTCCTGGAAAAGAAGATCTACTATTTTTTTATTTAACCTGCCAAGCGAGCTCACCCAATCATAGCAAAGGCTAAAATGACAAAGCATGAAATATCTGATTATTATTTTTATTAAGCTAGAGACAATTTTTTGGACTTCTAATCCTACCACTTTATTTTGATGTGGAGAAGTTTGAAGGTAAAAATGCCCACATGCTTAGAAATTTTAGACTTCATCCTTTTGCTCTTGGATATACTCCTTCCATTCCTTTACTTTTCTTTCTTTCTTTCTTTTAGTAATATTCTGATTTCATTTCTTTATGAAAGGTTACATTTGATAATTTTCCTAGTTATAAGATTCACTAAGAAGATAGATGTATTGACTCATTTCCATAACATTTCACTCTTTATGAAATGACTCCACTAAATGATTTTCTTGGAAATTTGGTGTATTTGACTTTTTGTCCAAATACAACATTTTATTGATTGACTTTTTGATATGATTCAAATCTTTTCTTGATTGATCATATAATATGATCCAACATTTCTATTTTTTTTATCATCTTTTCATGGAATAACAAATCCAGTAAAGCCATTTAAGATTGGTAAAAATGACTTTCTAAAGATGTTGCACTTCTGAATTCAAAGTGATTTACTAGAGTGAGTCATTTAAGATTGGCATAATGACTTCCTTGAAAACATAACACTTATGAAATTAACATTTTCTATTGGAATCAAATATTTAGTGAGGTCATTTAGAAGTAGCTAAATGATATCCTAAAGACTCAACGCTTTAGGATGAATATGAACATCCTTCAATAATCAGTATGTTTCTTCTTTTTCTTTTCATTTGATTCCTTTTTATTATCTCTTTTTTTATTTGGACTGGATAGGACCATCCAAGAGCATTTAAAGATGTTTCATGAATTCCTAAGTTTCTCTTTTTCATGTTTGAATTTTGGCTTCAACCAACAATGTGATTGAAATTAAGTTCTTTTTTTGGGTTGAGTTTTTAAGATTGAATTTTCATGAATTTGAAAACTACTTTGTTTATTTGATTGAATTTATATGGCACCATCTTATCAAAGTTTGAATAGAATTGGGCCTATATAAATTCACTTTCATGTTTATATTTGATGTTGACCGATGCACCCGGATCAACAAGTGTTTTGGAGATTTTCTTCTTTTGAATTTTCCACATTGACTAAGATGCTAATATGTTTTTAGTAGTCCATCTTCATTTTGGATGATAACCCTAAAACTTCTTTATAGTGGAATGCCACATCAGAAAGTTGCTTAGAGTTAAGTAAGGCAAATTACATGATTATGTAATGTGTTGCTTTACTTTCATTTATTTTTTATTTTTATTTTACTTTATTTCATATTTCATTTTATTTTTAACAAAGCATTATGGCACTTGATTTTGTAAGAAACTTCTCAAAGATGGGAAAAATAGCATATTTTGAAGATGACTTATTTGCCATTTCTATTCAATGTTATTTGAGGAGGTATGACTCTACCATTTTGAATTTGATTTTAGAAATTTACCTTTTGATATGGAGGGAAGGTAGGTCTAACTCTATCTTTAATAGATCAATAGACTTCATGATCTATTCATTTAGAGGATCATCATTTAAAAGAGGACCCTCTAGGGTAGATGCTGTACTATTAGAAAGTCAAGTTTGATTTACATTCTTATATAGCACATATAAGATTAAAGGTAATCTCAACTTTCAATGGAATCTTTGACCACCATACTAGACATTAAGACAATGTCAAATAGGTCATAAGACATTGCAAAGGATTCTCCTTAGGTTCTTGTATTGAAAGCATATAATGGCTTAGTCTCTGAATAGAGAAAACTAAGGCTTTCTTCATTTATTTGGATTGAAAAAGTCCTAAGTGATTTATCTATCAACTTACCAGAGGTAAGAATTTCATACTTTCACAATAAGAGATAGAATGACCTAATCCTAAAGTCAAGATTAAACTCTTCATTTATTTTATTTTTAGGATTTAGCCTTAAAATTAATTAAAGCCATTCATGAAATATCATTTCATTTAATGAGAGGAAACTCTCATTAAGGAAGTTGATTTGAATTTATTGGTTTAGATTTTATTCATTTCAACTTTATTAGGAGAATTAGAATTCTCTTTCACTACCCACTCTTTTCTTCTATCGATTAGGAGCAAAAGTAAATCCTATCACTTCTTTTTTTTATGTTATGTCATCTTCAACTTCTGACTCTCTCCTAAGCTCTTAAGAATTTAAGGTTTTGAAAAGGTCTAAAAGAGGGTTACCTCCAAATCACTCCTTAGAATTGGCCAATCAACTTGAGTAGTTGGTTTTCCAATATTCTAATGGACTTGTGGAAATAATTTAAGATTAAAGCTGAATTGCATTTATGTAGACTTTTCTTCTATAAGGATAGAAGCTTTACATTTAGTTCCTTAACTAGCCTTTGAGGTCAATAAGGCATTCTCTTTTTGGGATGATTTTTGTTTTAATCCTTCTTTTCTAAATGCAATTCAAACTTCAATCATGGAGGGAAAAGGGGCAATAGGCACAACTATGACTCCTTTTGATTTAAATTTTCTCAGGATTTGAAGGAATGTCTTCATTTCAATCGACCTCCTTAGGTGTTTTGACACCTTTGAATGTAGTAGAACAATGGGTATCCTTTCAAGGACCCTGTCTTGATTCTCTTTAGTTCAAGTGTAAATTCAAAGTAAGATCAAGGCTAAGTTTAATTTTGAGGCTTTATTTTCAAAGATTTGTTTTTCAAATTTTGAAGTACTTTTCATACTTTAATTTTTTAACTTTCTTTTCCACATTGGACTAGTTTGAAATCCATCTTCACCAGATTTAGGTCATAATAGAAATGACTTGATGTTTATTTATTTCTTCGACCTCTCATTGTATTTTAGGATTTGGTTCTAGGATTTAATCATTTAATTGTGACAAATAAAGAGTTATAGAACCTCTTTTCAAGATGTTGGATAAGCTCAACCCAAGAATGAAATGGAGAGGTATCCAACAGAAAGAAAGGCAGTCCTGACTGGTGAGTGGCACTAGTACACTGTTGATATATAGAAATAACTATTTATTTCTAAAGATGGAGAGAGGAACCATTCCCTAGTGGAGTTGCCAGGAAATATGTTGGTGTTTTCTCTGGAATAGAGAAAAGAAATGACACCACATAGAGTTTAGGAATATTTTATTTAGATGACTAAATACAGCATTATGGAATAAATATATTATCTCAAAAGATAAACATGCTCTCATGTAATGAATTCGCTTATTTCAATAAAGGACTCTTAAGGATAATGAGTCTTTCATGTACTAGAGTATTTTTCCCTGAACTACATGAAAAAGTAGAACATGGTTTATTTTATCCTGGGATAATGGTTCCCTATAAAGGAAAGCCTCTATAGTTAATTACATCTTAGGAAGGGTCTCTTCCTAAGAATACTATCGATTAAAGAAATAAGTGGTTATTCCTAAAGACTATTAAGGTAGCTTTTAAAGGATTGATTTTTGGAAATTCAATTGGGAGAGCTTCAAATTGGAGACAGTTATTTTAAAGAGTCAAATGGGGCAATGCCTACTGATACTAGGATACCTAGTAGACATTTCAATTATCTTATGATTGGCTTCAAATTTGAGATTTAATGTTATATTTCTAGTTATCATTTTCTTAGAAATCTAGGAGTTAGATTCTAGCAGCACAAGACTGCAGAAATGTCTGGGGTTGAAGACTTATTCCTAAAAAGGATGCTTCAGAACCTAGTCTACAAGCACTTTTGACACATGTTAGATGCTCGACCTAGTTCTATCCTTAGGAGTCATTGGCTATTCTCCTCACTTGAGGGAACTAATGTATCCCTGACTCTTCTAGACTTACAACCTACCTGGAGAAGGCTGTTAGCTAACACCACCTAAGCGTATTTTAAAACCATGAGGCTAAGTCATATGAATGATGAAAGATGGTACAGGAAAGAAATCTATGAACCTAGACTTACTCCCTAATCCCTAAGATCATGTAGGGTATGAAGATGCACCTAACTAATGCTTATTTTTTAGATTTTTATAATTTTTGACTCAGGATTCATTTTAGGTCATATGAATAAAATTTATGCCTAATGCATGCAATTAAAAAAAAGATTATGGGCCAAATCAGAATAGAAGAAGGTGTTCTTCCATCATAGGCTCTCAAAGGTCCATCCCAAGTTCTTTGGCAAAGATGGAAGTCCTACCTTAATCAAGAGTGAAACAATATGATTTATGCATGATTTTTAACATCTAGCTAAAGGGTTGCTACATATTTTATTATCTTTATTTAACACCCAGGCTTTTATATGAGGTTATGAGTTATATTTATTTTTATGTTTTGATTGATTTAGTTGGGTAGAAAATTTAGTTTATCCTTTGAGCCTACGTCCAAGCATTCATCACAGCACAAATATAGTACAGAAAGAAACCTAAGAAAAGCATGTTATTTCTTTTGTGCACCCAAAATAAATCAAGCTAAATTAAATTATATAAGAAAAAGGCGTCGATAAGGTATGTGTACCCGGAAGATCCATCAGGCTGAGTTACGCCCTTATACAACCGAATCTATAAGTTTAGATCTATGGGTCTTCTTTCTAGAAAAGTCTCCTTCTTCAGGGACATCCATCGGGCTCCACAGGGGACCACCACACCATCTCCTAGTTTGGTCAGCTCTTGGTAATCCTAGATCACATAGATCCAAACCTAATTCTAAGCTCAAATTTACATTTAAAATTCAAAAGAAATCATAAGCCCTGCAAAACATATGTTTGCAAATACACACAACACATAAAGTAATTTATATTTTACAAACATATGAGCTTAGCATTAGTTGCTTGCCAAGATCACCTATCCTATGGACTATGTTAAGGGATTTTCAACACCTGCAAGCAAATAATAATTTTATGATTTATTTATTATAGTGATCCCTTTAACATAGTCCCCTGCAAAAAATAGTGTTAAATCTAGAAAGAATGCCCTAACATCCAGTTTAATGAGCAAACACACCTAGGCATCCAGTCTAAAGCAATACACCACACATACATATGAAGCATAATACAACATATCACAGGAGACTAAAAGAAAATTACAGAACAATCTAACCTTGATCTAGAGTTTATGACCTAAGTAATCTATTGTGTGTAGAAGTTGAGCTTGTGTAGTAAGTCTTTGTTAGACCTTTAAGTTCAAGTTTTAATTTGAAATTTGAATTGGTTTAATTTTTACCATTGGATGGTTTCAATTCAAATGGTTTAGTGGTTTAATTCCCATTTTAATGTTCATTTTATTTAGTTAAAGTAATATTTAAGTTTTCAAGAATGAGAAATAGAATGAATTCCATTTTTAGGTGAAACTCACTTTATTCCACATCCTAAATCCTAATGAAGTTTCCAAAAGTCTAACTAAAATCCTTAAGTATCTTAATCAATCCTTTTTATGTTGTTTATGTTTGGATTTATGTTATTTCAATTGTTTGAATTATTTTTGTTTGATTTAGTTTATTTGATTTGTTTCATTTTGAATTAAGCTACGTGAGTTACATTTGATTTGGCTTATGTTAAAGAGTTAAATTTGAGTTTTACTTCATTCAATTTAACTCAAGTTATTTAGATCATGGATTTATATGCTTAAGGTTTAAGTTTATTAATAGTTTTATTAACCTAAGGTTTTATTTCATTATCCTAAGATTGAATTTGATTACTTTAATTAACTTAGGGTATTTAGATAAGTTCCTTAATAGTTTCTAATGTTTGACTCAGATTGATTTGAATTACCATTTTATTTAATAGGTTAATTAATTTCCTTAACCTAAAATTTGATTAACATTAACCTAAGGATTTAGAAATTTAAGAATCCCTAATCCAGAGATCAATTGAACTTCAAATATTTTTGACAAGTAGGGTTACATGCCAATTTTATATCCCTATAGTTTTAGCTTGATTATATACGTAATTAAGGAGTAATTAAAGTTTTGATTATTTCATTAAAACTTAAATTAAGCCTAATTTATTAAGATTCAGTTAAGTGTTTTATTTTTCACTTATTTGCTATTGAAATACCTTTCCAATGAGGGTTTATTCATAAGTTTTGGTTAATTGGTTGATTTACTATGATTTAATTAACTTTAGGTTATTTAATTAAATTATTTAATTTCCTAATTAAGTTAATTAATAATTTATTAGGTTCAGATAGGTTTAATTATGTTTAATTAGTGTTCAAATATTTATTAATGTTTATTATGTTGATTTAAGGTTGTGAGATTAATTTTTCTTAATTATTTCATTGAGGGTTAATTAATTTAATTAATTTAAAGGTTAAGCATGTGAAATTTTTAATTTCCCTTGAATTCAGAGAATTAAATCTCCAAAAAATCACCTAAGGTGTGTTTTATACTTAATTTCATTTCCCCAAAGTTTCAAATTAATTGGATTATTACTTTGAGAGTAATTATGGTTTAATATTTTTAATTAAATTCAAATTAAGGGAAAAATACCTAATAACAATTTGGGATTTTAATTTCTATGGATTCCTTTCATCAAGATTAATTCATAGAGCTTTTATTTGTAATTTTTTTATTTACATTTAATTTTCTATAATTTTTTGAAGTTTTCTATAATTTTCTCAATTATTTAACCGTTATTTAACAAAGTGTAATGGCTTTTAAGTTGCGGTCCCATGCGATATCCACGTGGCACGGGCTTGCATGCTGCGTCCCACCATGTGGCGCGTGCGGGTTGGTTCACGTTGCACTACCTGGCACCGTGTCAGCCCGTGGGGTCCCTAAGGGGTTTGATCCAATGGTCCGCCTAGATCGGAGCTACCTGATCCTAAGAGAAGGATTGAGCTTGGGATTAAATCCGGCTCACGAAGAAAGGACATCACGTGATTTCGCCAAGCTAGATGATTGCCAACAAATCAAGCCCAAGTTTTGATCTTAAATTAATCATTGATCAAATTAGGACCAATCCATATGATTGGATCCATTTGAGGATCCAACTTTCTTCACAAAGCTCCAAAACCAACGATTAAGAGGGAGGGAGAAAATGCATACCTAGATTTCAGCGATCACTGGTGGTGAGACTGATCCTGTTAGCTTCGCCTTGCCCCAAGAATATGTGCATGAAGTTTGGTGTCTTCACTCCCCGCAGATTGCTCTCTAGACCAATGCATGCTCGATTTGAGGTGGTGTTGGTTATTTTCCAGCTTGCTGGTGACGAGGAGGGCCGGTGAGGTTTGTTTGAGCTCCCCGTGAGCTTTTGAACGTATTGGTGGCTTCAATTCGGGATGAAATCCACTCATTGGGATTTCACCATTAGAGGCCGTTCATCCTTCGTCCATTTGCCGGCGTGTCGGCGGCGAGGGGATCGGAGTATGGTCGGGAACTTCATCACTTGCCTTGGCGATGCTTTTGGAATGAAAATGGGAGAGGTAATAGCCTCTCCTACCCCACTTTCCATGGTTTGCTGAAAGCTCTACAAGGAGGAATTTTGATGGCCAAACTTTAGCCACCAGTGGCGGCAAGGCCGTTCAGGGTGTGTGATCAACTCCCCTTGGCCTTGTGAATATATTGGAATGTTCACACCACAGATAGAGAGCTTCCTTCCTTGGTTTCTACTCTTGGTTGAGAGCTCTATCTTCTCTTCATCTTCTTCTCTTTTCCTTCTCCTTAGTTGGCTAAGATCAGGGCAAACTCTTAGAGGTTTACACCTTTGCCTTAATTGCCTTCTCTACCATTGAAGGCAGCCATCCTCTTAAGAGGTGGCTTTTGTTTTCTTTCTCATGAGTAGGAATGGTTGCATGGGAAGAGAAATGTTTTGATTTTTCTTATTTCTTTGATTTTTTTAAGCTTATTCTTTAAACCACAATGCAATTGATGGTCAATTGTAATATGATTTGATTAAACCATTTAATATGAGCTAATTTGAAATTTAATTTAATTTTAACCCATTTAGTTTAAATGGGCTAGGTATGATTCCAAAAGAGTTCAATTGATCAATTTGCTTCAAATGGAATCGGTTTGGATTCTTTCATCCATTTTAATTTGGTTTTAATTTGATTTATTTGAGTTAATCCAAATTGAAAATTTGGATTGATTCTACCTATACCAAATAGGCTAGAATAAACTCATAAAAATTTTCTAAGACACTAGGTGAGGTATCCTAAGCATTTAATTAGGAGATTCCTATTTGAGAATAGGAATTCCTAATTACTAATTTCAAATTGATGTTAACCTTATTCAAAAATGAGGTCAAGAACCCCTTAAGCCAATTTCATGAACTTAGCCAAATTCCATTCAAATTCAAACCAAAACCAATTGATTTTCTCATGAATCAATCATTCCATCAATCACCATTCCAAATATAAATGAAATCTACAGTCATCAAGCCAAACCAAAATCAACCCAAGACAAACCCAATTTAGCCCATTTGACTTGAAATATTCAAGTGAGTCAAAACTCATTTGGACCCAAACCAATTGCAATTGAATTTATATATCAATCCTAAATCCATACATAAACTCAACTGAATCAAACTCAACACAAAATCAAGCCAACTAAACCCAATTGGCTTAGTTGACCCAAAGTGACCAATTTGACCAATTTGAACCAACATCCAATTCAATCCAAATCAAAGTGATTTAAGCCAATCCAAACTTCATAACATGATTGTTGGTCATCCTAGGTTGATCAATTATCATAAATTTGGTCAAACCAAATCAACCTAGCCTTTTGACCAAGTCAACCTTCTTAACCAATATGAACCTAAACTAGCCAAATTGCAACCTAAGCCAAATCCCTTGAAACCAAAGATTCATACCAACTCAAAATCAATACTTAAACATGGCTTTATCTTCAATTGAGCCAAGCCAAACCTAATTGGTCCTCTTGACCAAAGTTGACCCAAATTGACCCAAATGACCAAATTGATTCAAATCAAAATATAAACCAAATTGATTGCAACCAATGGCTCAAGTTCATTCCAAATTGACTATTGCACTTGACCAAAGCCTCAATTGAGCCCAAATGACCTATTGAACCTAACTTAACCTAAAGAGTTAAACAAACCTAAAACCCATTTAGATCCAAATTGAATTCAACCAAAGCTAACAACATATTCCAAATGATCAACCAAACCCAAGCCAATTTGGTCAACTTGACCCATTTGACCCAAATGAACTCAAATGAACCAAAGCCAAATCTAAACTAAATTGAACTAAAATAATAACACCAATACACTCCAAATGATTATATGAACTTGACCTAACCCTTAGTTTGACCAAATTTGGCCAATTGGTCAACTTGACCCAACCTAACTCAATTTGACCTGATTAGGTCAAATTAATCCTAACCAACTCCAAATGACATGAAATTTGGCACAACCCACTTTTCTTTCATTTCAAATCTGACCAAATCAAATCCAATGCTAAAGGACCATCCTACCCTTACCCTAGAGGTATCACATGAGGCAAATCACCCATGTAGGTGGTCATTTCGATTCTTTGACCACTTGACACTCTCTTATTAGTCCTCTTAGGGTCCTATGACACTGCCCAACTTGACCCAAGGATGATTGGGTCAGCCATGACCCATGGGGAGGTGAAATCACCTCACCTCCCCCATTGGAGCACTTGAAACACCAAGGACACCCATTACCCTCCTTGGCAGCCACCTCCACACCTTCACCCAACCAAACCAAGACAACTCATCACCTTAAGGAATCCACAACCCTTTGAGATGGCCGGATGATCACAAAGAGTCAAATCAAGTCAATTCATCCAATCCAAATGAGGGGGGGGGGTACAGTCCCTTAATCCCACTCAAACTCACACACTTGCATTCCCCAGAGCCCTAGCTACCCAAGACGAGCTGCTAAAGACCTTCCACAAACTCCCAAGCTCTTTCCATAATTCCCACTCTTAGTTTCCTTCAAGATGAAATAGGGCACCCTCCCATTTGATTGCATTTGGTCCAAACTCAACCAAAGTGCAATTAGCTTTGCACACACCATCCTTGGAGCTAGTTGAGCAAGAACGAATTTCCTCCCAAGCCCCCCGACCATCGGACGTGCAATTTTGATCAATGCCAATCACATATGCTTTGGGTATTGGCCTTCTAAGCTATAACCTCAGATTGGAGCTTGTGCTGATCAGTAGGGCCTCATCTCTACTAGATGAAGCATCTTCAATCTGATTTGGCACCGGTCTTGAGCTCCAGTGAGTTATTCCATCAAAACTAACCTTAGAGTAAAAGTGAGTTAGAGATTTTTGAAGAAAACTTCTATCTCGCATGATCTTGGCTGTTGGATCACTTTAAATCCTCCTTGCGAATGTGTGAGATCGATTTAAGATATATCTGAGCTCGGGTGAGCTTAAATCGATCGAAGGTCGGCAGATTGTGTCCGTCTTCTATCGATCGTTAGACGAGGGATCATGCACCATCCATTTCGCATGATTGGAATGAACGATTATGATTAAATCCATTAGAGTTATCATATTTTATCTTTTAGCGCCACAAGTTTAATCGTTGTTGTCCGATCTTAGATTGAATGGCGCATGAGAAAGCGCATTCCACTGCCACCACGCAAGCGCTGACTTGGATTATTTTTAATAACCAATCGTACAACGCCATGTGAAAAGCGCGCCGCATCAGTGCGCCGCGTGGCGCTGATGGGACTAAAATTTAATTAGGCTTAATTAAAGTGTTTTAATGGCTGAAACTTCCGAAAACTATAGCTAATTGTAGAAAAAATTATAAAAATATAAATTAATATTCATTTTGATGGTATTTTAGAGAGGAATTTATTAAAAATATCTTTAATTAACTTTGAAAAGTTATTAGGGCTTAATTATGGTTGAATTAGTAAATTGATTAGCTTAATTACTCTCTAATTAATTAATTAATTAACCCCAAACTTTGTGAGATTGTTTAACAGAATGACCTCACCCTCCCTTAATTTTCTTGGGATTTATTGGTTAATTAATTTGGAAAATTAGTTAATTAGGCTCTAATTACTCTCTTAATTTAATTAAAGGTTAATTAATCACATGAATAGTAACAAATTAAATAATTAAGTTATTAATCATTGTTCAACAGTGAATGAACCTATGCGATGAGGTTAGGGCCTCCATCCTAATTTAGTTCTCTAAGTTCATTTCACCAATTAAATAAATTAATTAGATGGCTCAATTAATTAAAATTAAAATCATAATCATATCAAAGCTTAATTAATGAGATCTTGGGTAGACCCTAAGGTGTTCAACAACCTAAGAAAATCCTAAGGAAATAATAGTTTGCCCACATGTGTGAGAGAATTATAAGAGTACTTAATTAAGTTTTCTTAACTTAATTAACCATTAATTGTGAGCCAATTGCATTAGGCCCTTTCATTTCTTAGGATTATTACTGATTTAATTTCCAATGTATGTGGATATCATGTTGGCTCATAATTGTTTGGGTAATTATGCTAAGGTGACATAAGAAAGGGTTAATTAATAGATTTAATGCATATTACAACCTAATTAACTCATAAAATCAACTTAATTATTCTTCATTAAACCAAATAAATCAATGAACATGGGAATGGGTTAGGATCAGTAAACCTTTTCTCACATCCTTAAATCAAATCAAAACATAAAATTAAACTTGACATTAAAAAAGCTTTGGTTTACCTTAAATGATTTAATTTGATATGATAGTCTTTAAGAATTAATTTCATTGAATGAAATCTTGTGTTTACGTTTATTTATTCCTTTTCCAATCTTGTTAAATGTTGTATGTCATTTGAAATCATGCATTCATCTTTTCAAAGTTAATTTAATCAAATGGTTTTCATTTATGTAAGTTTGTATGTGCTGGAATAATTTACAATATGTGTGGCTATAATTACTAGTAATTTCAAATTATTTTCCCAAAGTTTATGAATCAATTACATTGATTAGAGTGATAATAGTTATTAACATATACATAGGTTTTCATGTGCTTATAGGTTAGACATGTGAAGTAAATCTTTCTTTTCCTTAATTCATATGTAGTTTTACATGTACTTGAATGTCAATAAGTATATAGTCCGAACATCTTGGGAGCACGAGGCTTTAGTTAGCCCCAAGGAGGTCATTTGATTACCTCACTTCCCTAGTTAACAGTGACACATACTTATTTGATTTCATTTACATGTATTCTTACATTAGAATTTGGATAGAACTTTACTCCATATGCATAAATGTTTCAATCAAATAAAAATTCAACCTTTGCATGGTTTTCTTTCCTTTATTTATGTATACATTCATATGTATTTGAGTAAAGCAAGTGTTTAGTCTGGATATCTAGGGAATATGAAGCTTTAAGTAGGCTCAAGGAGATCATTTGATTACCTCACTTCCCTAATTAACAATTACATGTACTAGCTTATGTCTCTTATACATCTGTTTGTGTATTTAATTATGGAATTAGAACCCCTTTTCTTTTATCAAGGATACAAGCATTCATAATTCACTAAGTGATTGAATTAGTTGGTCATGTGATTTGGAGCTATCTTTCTTACATTCATGCATACAAATTTATATATTTTTAAATGCAAATTGGTATATAGTTTGGACATCCCAGGAATATGAGGCTTTTGTTAGCCCCAAGGAGGTCATTTGATTAGCTCACTTCTATGGTTAACAATGACACGTACCTATTTAATTTCATCCCTATGTATTTTTAATATAAGAATTTAGATAGAGCTTTAAATTAAATTGATTAAATAATTCAATCACATAAAATGATATAAACTTTGCATACACATACATTCATCATTTAAGTATGTTAAAATATGTTGCATGTATAGATACACTTTGGATTAAATCATATGAATGTTACATGTGATGCAAAGGAATGATTTAATATATGTCATGTGATAGTAGTCCACTCAAGTTAATCTTAAGATGCCTTTAATATTGAATAAGGAGTATTTTAAGCGAACCTACACTTAAGATTAATTAAATCATTTAATAAGCCATTCACTAAAGAGAATTAAATCAAATTAATGTACTTTAGAAAGTGGATTAAGGTAGGGATGAAAGGAATGATCCCCTTTCTTATATTATAACACTTAGTTTCTTAGTGTAATCAAATGAAATAAAAGAAAAAACAAATAAAAATTCTCAAATCAACTAAACAAATTTAAGTGAAATCAACCTTTCATGTTACATTGAATCCTTTCTACACTTAGAAAATACAACATTAATGCTTCATTTTAACATACCACACAAGCCTTAACAAACACATTAGAATTAAGTCACCACATATAGCCCTAAGTTAGGATGATGTATGTATGATTTATGTTTTGTTTCATGTTGTATTAATTTAAACTGAATGTTAGGGTGTCTGCTTCATAGACTGGATGATAGGTTGATATTAGTCTAATCATATTTTCTACAAGGGATTGTGCTTAAAAGGTTGCTTAAAAATAAATATGAATGCTCTCTTTGCAGGCTGCTTAAACCCCTAAGCATAATCCAAGTTAGGATAAGTCGGCTTGGTTACCTTTGTGCAAGTAATATATATATATATATATATATATATATATATATATATATATATATATATATATATATATATATATATATATATATATATATATATATATATATATATATATATATATAACTTCTTGGGATTGTATGTGTGTTGATAATTTTTAGATTTACTTTTCCTATTTTTAATGTAATTTTGTATTAGGAATTAGGATTAGTGCTATGGGGGTTTAAGATGAGCGGTGGCCAGAAGGCTTTGTCCTGGGGTGCCCTGTGATGCCTTTAAAGTGGAGCAAATTAAATCAAATGAAGGAATGAAGATATGAAGACATGAAGAAAATAAGACCCCCATATCATTTACTCATTTATAATTGTAATTATTCTTTTATATTCCGGGTTATATAAGGGTAGAACTCGACTACCTATATCTTTTCTTTTCTAGTAGTATGGTAGTACCCGACTGCATTAGCCTCTTATTCTTTTGTGTTAGTTTTATAAAATTGTTTGATGATTTGTTTAGATTGTGCACTAGAAATGGCATGCTTTTCTTAATTTCTTAAATGACTGATGCTTTAATGTATAGTCTGGATGTGATTAGGCTCTTAGGATAAAATTAATTTTTCTACACCAAATAATCACTCATAATTAAAATCTAAACAACTCATAACCTCATCATAAATCTTAGGCTATAAATAAGATAATAAAAAGATTTAGCAACCCCTTTGCTGAATGTTGTATGTTTCACATCATGCATGCATCTTGAATCACTCCTGCAAAATGAGGGCTCTGTCCTTACACACATAGGGACTGCTTGACCTATGAGAGCAATCCCTACTGGCAGAGTTTCACCCTCTTCTCTTTTGATTTATCCCATGACTCATTTCATCATGCATTTAGGCGTATAAAAATCCTAAAGCCTTTGTATAAACGAAGTGTCAAAATAAAATAAAATTTAAAAATAATTTGCATTAGACTAAAACATTATTTATACCACTCATGCTCTAGTCTCTTAGGGAGTGGGTTTAAGGACTTTAGTCTCTTTTTAAATTAATAATAGCCTAACTATCTTGCAATTTCAAATGACTAGAACACATGATTTTAAAGTAATCAAAGGAGTTAGTTGGTGGCTACTCCAAGCGATTATAAGTCCAACAGTAGGGTGGTTTATCCTCTCTTATGGAAGTAAACCTTATGCCCATTTTTGCTTAAATTTAGGCCGTGCTTTAGCTTATGCTAAAGATCTTTAGATTCAGGATCCAAAGTAGCTGTTTCATTTGAGCTAAAGGTATAAATCTTCACCTATTAGGCATTACTGGAACCTCATGTTGGTGGATCATAAGCCCTACAATCTAATAAAATTCAACTCTAATAAATAAATCTCCTCAACTTCAAATATATAAAGCCCAACTATAGGATAGATTGGAATGCTCACTAAGCTTCCTAGTATCATGAGCATTACCTACTTTATTCTTTTAAATCCCAAAAATAAGTCTTCACCTTGAACTTTCCCAAATTGATTTTCCAAAATATCCAATCCTTTGATAGTCTAACTTTGAAATCTTTGAAGACAACAATTGCCTACTTTAATTGAGAGTATTCTTAAGGAATTTCATTCTCTGGGATGTAATTAACTATGGAAGCTTGCCTCCATAGGGAACTTTAGAATCAAGTTTAATATAAACCTTGCTTTATTCATCATGTAAAGTAGGAGAAAAATTCCTGGTACATTTGAAGACCCATCATGCCTTAGGAGTCCTTATTAGGTAATTAGGTCCACTGAAGGGTGATGCCTCTATCTTTCGAGATAGTACATCATACCTCAATGTCATACTTGATCACTTCAATAAGTACCCCCATACGATCTGCATGGTGTCTCCCCCATACATCCAAAAATAAACACCACAGATTTTTCTGGTGACTCAGTTGGGGATAGTTCCTCTCTCCATATTTAGTAGATAATTATTGTCTCCAAGCATCAATACTAGACTTATATTATATATAAGCCTAAGACTATCTTTCTTTCTGTTGGCACTTAGCTTATTTCATCTTTAAGCAAAGCTAGTCAACATCCTTTAGGTTTTAAGACCTCACTCCATGTAGGTCTTGAAAGCCCTATTGGGACCCCCAATTAGTAAAACTAAATTAACTAATGGAAGGAGATGACTAAATTTAGAACCTTTTTACCACTAGCTTGGTGAGGCAAGGTTCATCCCATATCCAAGAAAGTTTCAATAAAATCCAAACTAAACAAATAAAGTCTTATGCAAAATTTTCCAAAAAAAAGAAAGAAAAAAAAAGCACTCTTTCTAAATTAAATCATCTTGAAATGCGCTTCACATAACATAAGGTTTGCAAAATATAAAACTTTCAAACCTTTTTTCAAATAATAAAAATAATCAAGCCTCACTTAACATAATTAGATTTATTAAATGAGGATCCTTTTCAAAAATCAAAATCAAATATGCATCATCAAAATCTTTTTTCAATAAGTTTTTGAAAGCACATTTTGCAAAATAAGATCAATCAATCAACCAACTCCATTTAACATACCCAAATTTATTAAATAAGAGTTCCTCAAAATATTTCAAACCCATTTTTCAAATAAAATTAACCAACCCCATTTAACATACCTAAAATTGTTAAATGGAGTTTCATTTTCAAAATCAAAATAAAATTAAAAGTCAACATATCATATAACCTCACTGAACATACCCAAAATTGTTAAGTGAGAGTTTTCCCTTTTCAAAAGTAAATATCACACACAAAATCAAAACATACTTGAACTCCATTTGGATACCAGAACTGCTCAAATGAGAGTTATTTTTTTTTTTTCAAAATCAAAACAAATTGAATTCTATTTAACATACCTACATTTGTTAAATAGAGTTCCTCGTTTCAAAATCACACAAAATCAAAATATATTTGAACTCCATTTGACATACTCAAATTTGTCAAATGAGAGTTCCATTCTAAAAAATCAAAGTAAATTGAATTCTATTTAACATGCCTACATTTGTTAAGTAAAATTCCCCTATTCCAAAATCATGAAAAGACCAAAATACATTTGAATTCCATTCAACATACCCAAATTTGTCGAATAGGAATTCCATCATCAAAGAATGCAAAAAATAGATTAAACTCTATTTAACATACCCACATTTGTTAAATAAGAGCTTCCCTTTTTCAAATCAAAATAAAACAAAATATTTAACATAATTGAACCCTACTTAACATACTTAAATTTGTTAAGGGTTCTAGTTTTCAAATCAATAAAAATATCAAACACATTTGGGCCTTGCTTAGCATACCTAAATTTGCTAAGTAAGGATCCCATTCCCAAATCAAAATCAAATCAAATAAATCAAACATATGACAAACATCATCACAAACAAAAATGCTTTCAAAAAGTATTTTTAAATGCACATTTGAATCTCATTTAACATACCTAAATTTTCTAATTAAAGATTCAAAAATCAAATTTTTAAACAAAGGATAAAATAAAGCAAATTCATCTCCAAAGTCTCTGCAAGTGAACAAACCCCATCCAACATACCCAAATCTGTCGGATATGGGTTCCAAATAAAAATCAAATCCTATGGCAAAGTCTCTCCTCAAACATCAAAATCTCTCCAATTCAATGAACTCCACTTAGCATATTTAAATTTGTTAAGTGTGGGTTCAAATTCCAAAATCAAGAATCAATGATGAAGAAAACTATTAAAGCAAGGGTCTGATTCAATTCTAATTTCAACAAATGCAGAGATAGTAGTTCAGTCCTTCATTTTGCTTCTTCAGTTAGTTCTTCATCATGTATGCTAGAAAGATGATCTTTTTCTTCCTCACTGGTGTGGATTTGGCCTTAGATCAGGCCATACTCATAAACACAATCATGGATGTCATTCAGTTTGGGCATGTATTTGAGGCTGTCTGAGTCACCTAGGAGGGGCCAGCCCTCACGATCGTCTGTAAAGAGGAGGTGGCAGGGTAGAAGGCACTCCTTCATTTTGACATCCCATAAAATACTTAGTTTCCCTCGCTGAAGAGGAAGGTTGTTGAGGTTCTTGGGATAGTGCCAGTATCTGTTCTGTCCATTTTAGTGCTAGTTGTCACAGTGCCTGTCATTTAGTCTATTGTTGCCCCTACAGCAGTCCCAGCGAGGCCTAGCACCTCCTCATTGGTTTCCCCTGTTATGAAGGGGAAATCTATCTTGGCCTTCGAGATAGTATCCCCTACCTTTGAGATTTGAGGTAGGTTCTAGTTCTCATTCTGCTCCTCTCCGCAGGACCCAATGTTCTAACTAGAACTAAAAGGTTAAGCGACACCATGAGTTAGCAGTTAGGGATGTAGATGCAACCTCTCATATTACTGATGAGGGTTCCCCTAGTGAGACCTCTCCACTTTTGAGTGGTAGTAGGTTTCACCTCCTCTTGGCTTCAGATGGAGAGGAGGACTATAGGAGGATTGTTGCACTCCCTCCACCATCAGCACAGTTTGAAGTATGAGTTATAGAGAGGAGGAAGCCCTACCTTGGTCTACGATCAGTTCTTTGCCAGGTTAGCAGAGCCCACTGACACTTAGAGTCTAGTACATTATTTAATTTGAGGACTCTAATTTCTACGAGTGTTAGGGATCAAATATGTAGGGAAAAAGCCTCCGAGGTTAGAGTTGTAGCCCAAGCGGGCAGAAAAGAGAGGAGGAGGTACACCAGACAGTCGGTGGCCTCTGCTTTAGTTTATTTCCTGGATTGATGGGCGACCCAAGCCGATCACACCGACAGCATAGTCCTTATGGGCACTACTAGCTATAGGAAGAGAGCTCTGATGGAGAGGTAGTCAGTGTCTCCACCATCAAACTGCACACTCATCGCCTGCCATCACCTGTTCCAGTCCCTCCTTCCATCGTCCCTGCCAAAGTACAAATACCTGCATCTAGAGAGAGGACATCTCTATTGGTGATTCACCTATGACCTAAGGATCTCACTCCATCTAGGCCACCCATTGAGGTGAGGTCAAGCTCTCCCATTTGACCTTCCACTTCAACAGTGGCAAAGAAGGAGTGGCGAACCAAAAGCATCATAGTCGCTCCACCATTGCAGCCAGCAATAGAAAAAGTAGGGGATACTAGTGCAGTCCCCATGGCAGTTGATCCCTTAGGGAGAGCACTCCATCAATAGGCAGTATCTAGTGTATTGATTCAAATGAGCATAATTTTACAGTCAGCCATCAGTGGGTCTTTGTGCTGGTTCTACCAGACAGAATAGGAGATCGTTCCATAGATGATATCCTAAAAAACTACTTTGTCAAGAAGAAACAACTTCTTGGGAGTGATCATTCTGATCAAGAAGAGGGTAGAGTAGCTTTTGACTATGATGAGGATAATCTATTTAAAAATTCAATAGAAATCCACATGATCAATACTTGAGGATCCCTCAACCGAGACCATCAAAGTCAGGAAGGTACTATGATCGAGAAAGGTGACACCTCTCACTCGACCCAACACCTCTTTCAGTAGCTCAAGTAGAAGGATAAGCATATCAATAAGATGGAGAGGAGGGTTGAAGATTAGTTAGTAGTAGTCCTAGCACTCTAGAATCAAGTTCCAGTTTTGCATCCCAGTCCCTTGGAGGCTAATCAGCCTGAGCTCTAATATGTTTTAGATCGTCCCAAGAGTGCCTGCCCCATGGATCAGGATAATAGTAGTTTGCATAGGAAGGTCATAGATAGTATCTCCGTGCATGAGAAAGACATCAAGCAGATGGTGGAGGAACAAGTGAGGAAAGCGTTGGTGAAAGCCCAATGTAGTTCATCCATTCCAAAGTGTAGGCCTTACATGGAGGAATTCGATGTAATCTAATATCCCAAGGGGTTTTTGCCACCTTCCTTCAAGAGTTTTGATGGAAGTGGGAACCCACGACAGCATATCACATATTTCAGAGCTAGCTATTGCAATGCCAGTGGCAGCGACACATTTCTCTTCCGCTTGTTTGTTAGCAGTATGTCAGGGGTTTCATTCGATTGGCATGCTAAACTACCTAATGGTTCGATGAAAACTTTTGCTAAGTTGGAGCAACTCTTTGTCAAGAGATTTGTTGGAGCCCAACAAAGGGTAACTGTGGGTGACTTCATTGTAGCGAAACAAAATCCCAATGAGTCCCTAATTGATTACATTCTTAGGTGGCGTAACTTGAGCATGAAATATGAATCACAGATGTCTGAACAACATGATAGTGAAATTCTTCTCAAGAATATCCATGGCCCAGTTACTTTCATGATCAAGGGCTTGACAAGTAAAACCTTTGAGAAATTAATCAACAAGGTAGCTATTATATAAGTGGAAGCCAAACAAGTTACCTTTCTAAGACCAATCATCCAAACCCAAGCCACATAAAGTATTTGAGAAGAGGCCAGGGATTATAGTGTCAGTGGATAGAGGGAAATAGCTAGCCAGAGTTTAGTTTAAGAGACCACGAGCTCAATAGCCTCATTTGCCACCTTCTCTTCCACCACCTCGGCCATCGTACTGGACACCATAGCTACCACAACGGTCGCCACCACCACCTCCACAATAGTATGCATAATAGCGATACTCTATCCACTGTCAGGTATCTACACTCCACCTACTCTTCTAGAAAAATTAAACAAGCCCTATTCATTCAAGAGGGAGGTAGTCAGGAAAATCTATAAAATTCTTATAAAGAAACCTGATTTCCAACTACCAGAGCTTAAGAGTCCAAAGGAAGTGAGAAAGAGTGATGATCCTAACTTTTGCCCCTACCACCACATGTTAGGCTATGTTAAAGAGGATTATATCACATTCAAAGACTGGCTTCAGCATAGCTACAAGTTGAGTGCCATTGTTATCCTTAAGAAATACTTGTTAGGATAACCATGTAGTTCTATTAGAGTAATCCTTGGGGATACATGTGATCCTCTCAAGACAAAAAAAGTTTGGGATATCTCCTTATCCTGAACCTCTGAAAAGATCATCTCAAGGATCAAGAAAATTTCCTTGCAGGTGCCTCAGGCAGCCCTAACCTCTAAGGAAGGTTTGCAATTTTCCAAGAACAACTTGGGGAAGGTGAGAGCTCAGTAGCAATAACAACAGTCCATCCTTGCCCGGGATAGCCAAGTAGTGCAACCACCATCCTAGTCTAACATTCCTTCCACTGTTGCAGCTACTACCACTTCATATAGCTCTTCTTCTACTAATAGAAACATTGTATCTATGGACAAGGGCACTAAACCCCTCCCTTCGCTTTACTTGATTTCTATCATGTACTTCCACCTAGAAAGAAATCAATGAGGAAAGTATATTCCACTTATATCTTCTCTACTTTTGTAGTCTTGATGATCTTATTCCAAGTGAAATCTCTCCAAGTCTAAATAATAATAATAATAACATAAATAATTTTGATCCTTTCTCTTATAATTTAGAATCAAACTTTCCTTTTCTGAATCAATCGGGTTCACCCAATTAGATTGACTTGGAGTCAACCAATTCCAAGGGTCCCATAGGAGAAACTTTCCACCAACCCGATGAGTAGGTAAAATTTTTCACATTAAGTCACTGAAGTAAACCTACATAGTGGCAAAATTCTACCTCCTACAGTAACACCTCAGGATAAGGATAAGCAAGTCATTAGTTCCAGTGAGCAGATAGCCCCTTCACAGGATGCTCCACCTACATATATGCTTGTGCAGGTACAAGCTCGAGTTGATTACAATGTCCTAGCTCATCTTAGAAAGTTACTAGCTAAGTTAAGCATATACGATGCCCTTATCTTATCCAAAGAGATGAGAGAACTTCTAATTAAGGCATTACTTGATCCTGAGATATGCTTAGCTAAGGTGACCGCTACTGAAGAGGAGGCATGCCACTCAAAGGACATCTTAGGAGTTACATTCAGCGATGAAGACCTACTTCTAGGCATGACTGAGCACAACCATCCTCTTTACATTATAATGGATGTTGGAAGATACAGGCTATCTAGAGTGTTGATTGATCTCGGTGCATCAGTTAATATTATGTGTTTAAGAACCCTTGCTTACATGAGTTTTGACATCTCCAAACTCCAAAAAGGAAGGATGATGTTGAGAGGATTTAATGAATAAGGCGAGGGGGCCTTAGGCTCCATATTATTGCCTTTGGGGATAGATGATTGGAAGAATGAAGCTAAGTTTCATATTATAGACTCGGATACATCTTTTAATACTTTGCTTGGGAGACCGTAGATACATGAAAACAATATGATTCCATCTTCTCTACATAAGTGTATGAAGTTTGTGAGAGGTGGAATCACCTACAATGTCAAAGGAGATCTGAAGCCATTTTTAGTTCATGAGGTCGACATATATGAGGATGCGGCCTACTATCTCTCTCAAAATCAATAAGTCTATTCTCATGAATTTGGCCAAAGTTCAAAAACAAAATAAAAAGAAAAAGAAAAATGAAAAGAAAGAGAAAAAGAAAAAGAAAAAGAAAGAGAAAAAGAAAAAGAAAAAAAGAGAAGAAAATAAAAGGGAGCGAGAAATAGACTTGGAAATGGAAATGGAGCTCAACATTAGATTCCACCCACTGTTTATTACTCCATTTAAACACATGGGTAGGATGACCTGACCTCCACCATGTGTAGAGGAAGAGACCAGTTCAGAGGCAGTCCTAGAAGGGGAAAACCTCCTTATTATCCACCTAATGGGAGATACGTCCCACCTACTAAGAATACACCTGCTATCCATATTGACTTAGAATCTAGTTATGAGGATGAGTCTTATATGGTTAGCACACCAGCTAGCTCTTCTCAGCAACAAATTCCATTGGAGGTGACATTTGAGCCATATAACAATGAAGACTGGGCTCCAAAGCAAAGCATAAATGTATCCAAGTCCATATGTGAAATAGTTAAGCATCAGTTAGGAACCTTAGCTCTAACCCCACTTTGCTTATAAAAATTGAGGGTTTGGTAGTTAAGGAAGCCTTTAAGTCATCTACATATCTGAAGACTCAGAGATTCTTTTTGGGAGCATCATCCTCAAATCAAGAAGTTGATGTAGAACTTGAGGATGATTCATATAAAGATTTAATAGAATTACCTTTTGATTTGTACTCACCTTGTGTTCTAAATTTAGCAAAGAAAGGATTGATTCAACATACTTAGTCTAAACACAGGTCATATTACTTCAAGAGGTTATAGGATAACAAGTGCAGACATTCTCAATCAAGATTAGGACTAGGATTTGGTACAGTGGGTCCAGTCAATGATCACGATTACTACTTAGTCATCACCAATCATTTAGAATTTGATAGGTTCTTTTCCAATCACATTAACTTATATGAGGAGCTATTCTTAGAAACTTCAGATGGTCTAGATGATTTTGAAGTCAAAGATGCACCGCTAGAGTTCGAGGAGGAGATTAGGTCAACCATCGACAAGCTCAAAGAAACCAACTTAGAAATTGAAGAAAATCAACGTCCGACATACATCAGTTTCTTGTTGAATGAAAATGAAACTAATGACTTAGTTAGGATATTAACTGAGTTTAAGGACTACTTCGCATAGAGTTATGAAGAGATGGCCAATTTATCTCCTAACATAGTAGTCCACAAACTAGCAATAAAGCCTAGTGCTAACCCTATCAAGCAAGCTCTTAGATGCATATGATTAGACATTGAATAACAGGTCATTTCTGAGGAGAAGAAGCTGATCAATGATTATTTCATCCAGGAAGAAAAATACCCTACATGGTTGGCCAATGTCACCCCAATTAAGAAGAAGAATTCCAAATTTTCATATGCATCGATTTTAAGGACTTAAACAAGGCATATCCAAAAGATCAATTCCCACTACCAATATCAAAGTTGATGGTGGACATTTCCTCATCTCACGTAGTCTTCTCCTTCATGGATGGCTCATCTGGATATAACTAAATAAAGATGGCCCCTAAAGATGAGAGAAATATTGCTTTTCGAAACCCGATCAAAATCTATTGCTATAAGGCCATGCCTTTCGGCCTTAAAAATGCGAGTGCTACCTACCAGCGGGCCATGACACGAATATTTGATGAACTCATTCATCATCAAGTTAAATGCTATGTTGATGATCTCGGGGCCAAAAGTAAAGAAAAAGAAGACCATCTCTTTGACTTGAGAATAGTTTTTGAACAACTAAGACAACTTAACCTCAAAATAAACCCCCTGAAGTGTGCAATCGGAATAGCTTCAGAAAAATTCCTTGGGTTTATTGTCTGACCCTGTGGAATTAAAATCGATCCAAAGAAGATCAAAGCAATATTACAAATGCCACCCATTAAGAGTTTAACTCAACTCATATCATTTCTAGGGTGGTTGGCATATCTAAGATACTTTATATCCAACCTATCAGGAAGATGCCAACCATATTTAGCACTTAACAAAAAGGATGCCAAGTCAAGTGAGATGATAAGTGTCATCATGCCTTTGAAGACATCAAGCACTACTTGATGACACCACCAGTTCTAGCAACGCATATCCCAGGTAAGCCATTGATTCTATACACTAATGCATTAGTTAACTCCCTTGGTGCTTTGTTGGCTCAAGCCAATGATGAATGGAAAAAATGCTCTCTACTACCTTAGCCGTCGTATGATCCTTGCTGAAGCAAACTATCTGCTCATTAAGAAGCATTGCCTTGCTTTAATCTTCGCATCCCAAAAGCTACGACACAACATGCTTTCTCATAAGGTGAACTTGATCTCTAGGATCAATCCACTGCAATATCTCATGACATGACCGATGCTATCCGAACGGTTGGTACATTGGTCCATGCTTTTATCATAGCTTAACATTACTTTTATACCCCACCATGTGGTGAAAGGACAAGCACTAGTGGATTTCTTAGTAGCACACCCACTTCTTGCTGACTCTCCAATTAGTGATGACCTCCCCGATAAACAAATCATGAACTTAGGGGACACTAGCATTCGCCATTGGGAGATGTACTTTGATGGTACAGTTTCCTCTCAAAGAGGAGAAGAATCACAATCTACTATCCTAGGAAAGGCAGGGGTAGGAATAGTTCTCCTAACTTTGGACTGTAATGTGATGAGATTCTCATATCACCTGTCCAACGCACCAATAATGAAGCTGAATATGAGACTTTAATTGTCGGTATGGAGTTAGCCATTACTCTAAGCATCCATAACATCAATATCTTCGAGGATTCTTAGTTAGCCATCAATCAGATCATTGAGTTTTACAATGTTCTAAAGCCTAAGCTCCATCACTACCACAAGTACACAATGGAGTTGTTGGCCCAAATCTCAGAGGTTATAATTTATAAGATTCCTCAAGGATAGAGTGTTGTAGCAGATGCTTTAGCCAAACTCGCCAAGGAGTTGGCATGTATGAAAGATGAGTACATATCAATAAAGTCTAAAATAGACAAGCTTTATCCCTTATTGATACCGAACTTATCAAAAGGTACTCTCTTGAAGGGGAGGTTGTCGTTACCAAAAAGGACAAGGAGCTAGATTTGAGATAACCATTCATGGATTACCTAAATAGAGGCAAACTATCTCAGGAGAAGTCACTAGCTCATCAGGTGAAGCAAAGAGCACTTTCCTGTGCTCTAGTGGATGACACCTAGTACCAGCGGTCCTTCGATCATATGTGATTACGTTATTTAGATAAACATGAAGCCCGTAAGATTGTGATCGAGGTGCATTCAGAATTATGTAGAGCTCACTAATCTGGTCTGAAGATGAAAGTCAAGATCAAGAGACTAGGATATTACTGGTTGTCGATGATTATAGATTGCATGGATGTAGCTAGGTGATGCTACCAATGTTAGGTACACAGCATAGTCCTACACCAACCACCTAACATTTTACACCTAACATTGGCTTCATGGCCATTCGAGTGTTGGGGTTCTGTCATTGTGGGTTTGATTGACCCTCCTTCTTCCAAAGGTCATCGATTCATCCTAGCTACTACCGACTACTTTTCGAAGTGGGTAGAGGAAATTTCACTTAGAGAGGTCACAACCCAGCATCTGCTCTAGGTTTTCAGAAATCACATCATATATAGGTTCAGGGTGCCTCGACGAATTATATCCGATAATTGTATTACATTCAAGAGCATCAAGATCAAGAACTTTGCCTGGAAACATATCATAGATTGGAGATATACTACCATCTACTACCCGAGAGAAAATGGCTTGGAAGAAGCCTTCAATTGAACTCTTAACCAAATATTGAAGAAGATGCTCGACGATAACAAATGATAGTGGCATGAGCAGCTAGTTGAAGCCTTGTGGGCCTACCGTACCTCATACAGAACTCAAACTCAATATACTCCTTTCTCCTTAGTGTATGGGTCTGAAGTTATTCTACCTTTAGAAGTCCAACTCTCATCACTAAGGATAACTGTGAGTACCAAGATCATAATGGAGAAGAATGCCAAGTTGCAGTCAGAAGAACTCAAAGGTTTGGAGGAGAGACTCCTAAAAGCATGTCATAACCTCAAGTTTTACAAAGCCAAAATGATTCAAGCTCTCAACAAGTTGGTCCGTCCTAAAACCTTTCAAGTAGGAGAGCTTGTTTTAGTTCTAAGGAGACCAATTATTGCTCGTCGCAAGATGGGAGGCAAGTTTGAACCCACTTAGGAAGGCTCTTTTGCCATAGAGAAGGCCTACCAAAGAAGATCTTATTAGCTTATTAACCACAAAGGAGAACGCACGATGCTTTCAATCAATGGCCACTACTTAAAGAAATATTATCCTTAAAATCATGTTTAGAAATCTTTATCATTAATGAAAATTCCTCTTCAAATAAAATATTCTCTTCATTTAAAAACATCTTTGTTTGCAAATTTGCATGATTTGTTTATGGTAGGTATAAGAGAACCCAAGCGGCATCCTATCCTCCATCAACACAACACAAAAATAAACAACACAGAAGCACATAAAATAAACACACATCTTTTATCTCGGGTTACTTCTAGTTGGGATAACGCCCCCAGTGGCACTCACTCAGTAGCTGCTCTTGGTCGGGCTAATGTGCTACCCTGCTAGTATGTCACCCCAGTGGTCTTCTCTCTTTGGAGGATATAAGTGTACTACACTTTTCTTCCTTACCTGGCCACTGCACACCGATGACTGCCTTGTCAGCATGGTAGACTTTATTGTGCATCTGGTAAGCTACCTCATGATGACTTCATTTAAGAAGATATAAGTTTGGTACCCCTTCTTCTTGAACTAGCCATCGTGTGTTGACTCGGTTGAGTATATTTGAGGTTTAGGGTAAGTACCCCCAGCGGCTCCTTTTCTCATAGCTACTTTAAGTTTGGGTCCATTCATTCTTTGTGACTCTCTACTTAGTATTCGCCCTTAGGTCGGGTCGATCTGTTGTGCAAACAATGGGTCAGTTGTTCCTTTCTTTGGGAGATGTAAGTCTGCTATGCTTTCTTCTTAGCACAACATTTGCACACTGACGGGCATCCCTAGGTCAGATAGCACCTATCAAGCTGATGACAGACTATCCCGATGATCTTTTCCTCTTTAGATAAATATAAGCCTACAAGCCTTCTTCCTAAACTAATTATCATACACTAACGGGAACCTCAGATTGGTTGGTGTTCGGTATGCTGATAGCGACCCACCCAGTGGATACATCACTCATAGTAGATGTAAGTTTGCTATGCTTTCTCCTTGAGTTGGCCACCGTACACTTACAGGCTTGCTTATTTATAAAGTCCAAGATAACACCCCTAGTGGCACCTACCCCATGGGCACTCTAGTTGGATCATGTCTTTTGTGACCTCATATAGACACTACCCGAGTTACTACTGGATGCAGTCCCCCTTTCCTAGTAACCACCCTTATGGTTGGAGATTCTGTTTTGCAAATACACATATTCTCCTTTGGTCCAGTAAATCTGAGATAGGTCAAGGCCGACATAGCCTCTTCTCAGTGTGGTCCTTCTCACACCAACAGGATCCATGATAACGATATATATATATATATATATATATATATATTCAATTGTGGATTTGGAGAACACCCTCAGCGGCATCTTTCCTAAGCATGCATTCTATCTTTAGGGTAGTGTCAACAAAATTCCCTATTAAAATTGACTGAGTACTCTTGAGTTGAGACAAGTCCCCAATGACACACTCTCAGTAGTCGCCCATAGGTCGGGTTTGACTTGTGTCACCAACAGGTCAACCCGACATTCATCCTTGCTTTAGGAGATGTAAATCTGCTACACATTCTTTCCAACATGACCATTGCACACCAACAGATAGTCCTAGGTCGGGTTTGATTTATTGTGCTACCAACAGGTCACCCTTGTGGTTGTTCTTTACTTTAGAAGATGTAAGTCTGCTATGCTTTCTCCCTAGCACAACCGTTGCACATCGAAAGAGACCCCTTAGCTCGGATAGTCCTACCCTTCAGTCGGTAGACTACCCCTTTGGATCGATAAATCTGAGATTGGTCTAGACCGACATAGCTCCTTCTTAGTGGGTCCATCGAACACCGACGAGATCCATCAAATGAAATCAAAACAAATGAAAATGAACCAAATCAAATTAAAACAAATCAAATAAAATTAAATGAAATTACTCTTGACTACTCTTAAATTGAGGTAAGATCCTATTATTTGTGCAAGAAAATAATGGATAGAGATGTGATAGTCCTACCAGTGGTAGACTATCCCTTTAGATTTATAAATCTGAGATAAACCAAATCCAACATAGCCCCTCCTCAATGGGTCCATCGCACACTAATAGTGTCCATGATTCCAATCTATCACATTTGATCAAATTCACACCCCCAGTGGATATGCCCTCAGTTCAAAACCATCCTCCTTAGTGGAGCCATAACAAAAGAATCAAACAAATCCAACCAAATCCTTATCCCCAGTGGATAGGCCAAACCTACTTCCTTAGTGGAAGTTTCATATTTCCAATCCCTAGATGATATGCCTCCACATCAATTAAGACAAATCAAATTAAAATTAATTCAATCTTAATCCCCAGTGGATTATAGATTTATATCGCAAGCAGATCTTCTTCCCATAAATCATATTCAAAATCAAACTCAAACTCAAATTCTTATCCCCCAGGGATAGCCTGAACCTACTTCCCTAGTGGATGGTTCATGTACTCAATTCTCAGTGGTTCCTCCTTTTATGTCCTTGGCATAAACCCCTCACATGTCATGTCCAATGCATGTGTGATCCTCTAGTGGATCTCCCTTCATGTCCTTGACATGAAGTTCTAGTCTAAACCTTTTCCCTCTCTTATGCCCTTGGCATAAGTTGGGTTTCATTGCACTAAGATTGTGATTCTATCTACCTTTTGGGTTTAGGTATAGATCATTTTTTATAGCTCTTGTAATCCTTCAGACATTGTTGATCATCTCATTCAATGCCAATATGTTGGCATGCCTTATCAGTTACACCACACCTATTGGGGGTCCTTCTATTGACCCTCACTTTTGGAGTGAGTTCCCAATCTTCTCATCTTAGACTTAGGAGTCTTCTAGACACTAAAACTTCTTTAGTCATAAGACACTTCTAGAAATTATGTAAACACTTAACCTAAGTCTAGAGACTTAGAAGGGTTAATCATAAGATTAGGCCATGCTTTAGAACTTAGGAAGATCCTCCTACTCTATAGCCTAAACCCAATCCATGTTCACAGTCTCAAACCAAATCTTAAATTTGAAGCCAATACCAAATTTGAATCCAAATCCAAACTACAAGTCAAATGATTGAAGTCCATGATCAAATCCAAACTTAAAATCAACCTAAGACCTATGATTTTAGCTTATGGACTTAGCCTTAATCAAATTCAAATCAATCCAAACTCAAGTGATTTTCTTAAATTTCAATTCAACCCTTCAATCAATCTCTCAAACTTACAATCAAACTCAATTCTAAATCCAATTTGCCAAGACCTACAATCATACCAAAAATCCTTCTTAAGCCATGTGACCCACCTTCATGAGCTCAGCCAATATCCAATTCAAATCAATCCAAAATTGATTGACTTTCTCATAACCAATTTATATCTTCAACTATCTTCCTAAATATAAATCGAATCTACATTCAAATGATCAAACCTAAATCAAACTAAATCAAATAAAATCAAAACTCTTTATAAGCCATATGAATCAACCTTCATGAGCTTAGACAAATCTTAACACAAATCACTTCCAACTCAATTGATTTTCTCATGAATCAATCATATCTTCAATCATCTTCACAAATATAAATAAATTATACATTTAAATCATCAAAACTAAATCAAGATAAATCAAAATCAAAATCTAAACCCCTTAAGCCAATTACATGAACTTAGCCAAATTCCATTCAAATTCAAACCAAAACCAATTGATTTTCTCATGAATCAATCATTCCATCAATCAACATTCCAAATATAAATGAAATCTACAATCATCAAGCCAAACCAAAATCAACCCAAGTCAAACCCAATTTAGTCCATTTGATTTGAAATATTCAAGTGAGTCAAAACTCATTGGGAACTAAACCAATTGAAATTGAATTTATATATCAATCCCAAATCCAT
This sequence comes from Cymbidium sinense, assembly GCA_021442155.1. Classification (NCBI taxonomy): domain Eukaryota; kingdom Viridiplantae; phylum Streptophyta; class Magnoliopsida; order Asparagales; family Orchidaceae; genus Cymbidium; species Cymbidium sinense. The sequence goes on from CM038222.1 coordinate 96,978,245, forward strand.
ACATAAACTTAACTACATCAAACTCAACAAAAAATCAAGCCAACTAAACCCAATTGGCTCACTTGACCCAAAGTGACCAATTTGTCCTATTTGAACCAATATCCAAATCAATCCAAATCAAAGCGAATTAAGTCAATCCAAACTTCATAACATGATTATTGGTCATCCTAGGTTGATCAATTATCATAAATTGGGTCAAATTAAGTCAACCTAACCCTTTGACCAAGTCAACCTTCTTAACCCATATGAACCTAAACTAGACAAATTACAACCTAAGCTAATTCCCTTGCAACCAATGATTCATACTAACTCAAAATCAATACTTGAACATGGCTTGACCTTCAATTGAGCCAAACCAAACCCAATTTGGCCCTCTTAACCCAAGTTGACCCAAATTGACCTAAAAGACTAAATTAGGTGAAATCAAAATCTAAATTAAATTGATTGCAACCAATGGCTCAAGTTCATTCTAAATTGACTATTGAACTTGACCAAAGCCTCAATTAAGCCCAATTGAACCACTAGACCCAAATGATCTATTGAACCTAACTTGACCTAAAGGGTCAATCTAACCTAAAACCCAATCAAATCTAAATTGAACTCAACCAAAGCTCACAACATATTCTAAATGATCAACCAAATCCAAGCTAAGCCATAACCCAAGCCAATTTGGTCAATTGGGTCAAATTGGTCAACTTGACCCATTTGACCTAAATGAACCAAAACTAAATCTAAACCAAATTGAACCAAACCAATGACACTAATACACTCCAAATGATCATATGAAGTTGACCTAACCCTTGGTTTGACCCAATTTGACCAATTGGTCAACTTGACCCAACCTAACCCAATTTGACCTTGATGGGTCAAATTGATCCAAATTGAACCTAACCAACTCCAAATGACATGAAATTTGGTCCAACCCTCTTGTCTCATTTAAAATTCAAATCAAATCCAATGCTAAATGTCTATCCTACCCTTGGGCTAGGGGTATCACATGAGGCAAATCACCCTTGCAAGTGATCATTTCCATTCCTTGCTCACTTGGCACTCTTCCATTAGTCCACCTAGGCTCCTAGGACACTGCCTAACCTGACCTAAGGGTGGTTGGGTCGGCCATGACCCATGGGGAGGTGAAATCACCTCACCTCTTTCATTAGAGAACTTGAAACACCAAGGACACCCACTACCCTCCATGGTATCCACCTCCACACCTTCACCCAACCAAACCAAGCCAACTCATCACCTCAAGGACACCCACAACCCTCTAAGGTGGTCGGATGATCACAAGGAGCCAAATCAAGCTGAGCCATCTAATATAAGCGATGGGGGGTATGCTCTCTCTCAATTTCTCTCAAACTCACACACTTGCATTCCTCAGAGCTCTAGCTACCCAAGATGAGCCGCTAGAGACCTTCCCCAAGCTCCCAAGCTCTTTCCACAATCCCCAATCTCAGTTTCCTTTAAATAATCGATCTAGCGGTGCTGTGTCAGTGCGTCAAGTGGTGCTGATGGGATTAAGATTTAATTAAGCTTAATTAAGGTGTTTTAATCACTAAAACTTCTAAAAATCATAAATAATTGTAGAAAAATCATGAAAAGACAAATAAATATTCATTTTGAAGGTATTTCAGAGAGGAATTTATTTCAAAATATTTTTAATTAACTTTGAATAGTTATTAGGGTTTAATTTTAAAATTATATAGCTTAATTATTCTATAATTAATTAATTAATTTATGCCAAACTTTTTGAAATTGTTTAAGGAAATGACCTCAGCCTCCCCTAATTTTCTTAGGATTTATTGGTTAATTAATTAAGAAAATTAGTTAATTAAGCTCTAATTACTCTCTTAATTGAATTAAGGGTTAATTAATCACATGAATAGTAATAAATTACTTAATTAAGTTGTTAATCATTGTTCAACAATGAATGAACCTATGGGATGAGGTTAGGGCCTCCTTCATAATTCATTTCACTAAGTTCATTTCACCAACTAAATCAATTAAGATTTAATTAATTAATTAGATGGCTTAATTAATTAAAATTGAAATCATAATAATATCAAAGCTTAATTGATGAGATCTTGGGTAGACCCTTAGGCATTCAACAATCTAAGGAAATCCTAAGGAAATTATAGTTAGCCCACATGTGTGGGAGAATTATAAGAGTATTTAACTAATTTTTCTTAGTTTAATTAACCATTAATTGTGAGCCAATTGCATTAGGCCCTTTCATTTCTTAGAATCATTACTGATTTAATTTACAATATATGTGCATATCATGTTGGCTCATAATTGTTTGGATAATTATGCTAAGGTGACATAAAAAGGGTTAATTAATGGATTTAATACATATTACAACCTAATTAACTCATAAAATCAACTTAATTATTCTTCATTAAACCAAATCAATCAATAAACATGGGAATGGGTTAGGATCAGGAAACCTTTTCTCACATCCTTAAATCAAATCAAAACATGAAATTAAAATTGACATTAAGGAATCTTTGGTTTACCTTAAATGATTTAATTTGATATGGTTATCCTTAGGAATTAATTTGATTCAATGAAATCATGTGTTTATGTTTATTTATTTCTTTTCCAATCATGTTAAATGTTGTATGTCATTTGAAATCATGCATTCATCTTTTCAAAGTTAATTGAATCAAATGGTTTTCCTTTATGTAAACTTGCATGTGTTGGATTAATTTATAATATGTGTGGTTATTATCACTAGTAAATTCAATTTATTTTTCCAAAGTTTATGAATCAATTACTTTGATTAGAGTGATAATAGTTATGAACATATATTTAGGTTTGCATGTACTTATATCTTAGACATGTGAAGTAAAGCTTTCTTTTCCTTAATTCATATGTAGTTTTACATGTATTTGAATGTTAATAAGTATATAATCCAGACATCTCGGGAACACGGGGATTTAGTTATCCCCAAGGAGGTCATTTGATTACCTCACCTCCTTGGTTAGCAATGACATATACTTATTTGATTTCATTTACATGTGTGTGTGTGTGGGGTATGCTCTCTCTCAATTTCTCTCAAACTCACACACTTGCATTCCTCAGAGGTCTAGCTACCCAAGACGAGCCGCTAGAGACCTTCCTCAAGCTCCCAAGCTCTTTCCATAATCCCATTCTCGGTTTCCTTTAAATAAATGATCTAGCAGTGCTGTGTCAGCGCGTCAAGTGGTGACGACGGGATTAAGATTTAATTAGGCTTAATTAAGGTGTTTAATGGCTAAAACTTCCAAAAATCATAAATAATTGTAGAAAAATCATAAAAAGACAAATAAATATTCATTTTGAAGGTATTTCAGAGAGGAATTTATTTAAAATATTTTTAATTAACTTTGAATAATTATTAGGGTTTAATTTTAAAATTAATTAGCTTAATTACTCCATAATTAATTAATTAATTTACCCCAAACTTTTTGAAATTATTTAAGGGAATGACCTCAGCCTCCCCTAATTTTTTTGGGATTTATTGGTTAATTAATGAAGGAAATTAATTAATTAAGCTCTAATTACTCTCTTAATTTAACTAAGGGTTAATTAATCACATGAATAGTAATAAATTAGTTAATTAAGTTGTTAATCATTGTTCAATAATGAATGAACCTATGGGATAAGGTTAGGGCCTCCTTCGTAATTCATTTCACTAAGTTCATTTCACCAATTAAATCAATTAAGATTTAATTAATTAATTAGATGGCTTAATTAATTAAAATTGAAATCATAATCATATCAAAGCTTAATTGATGAGATCTTGGGTAAACCCTTAGGCGTTCAACAACATAAGGAAATCCTAAGAAAATTATAGTTAGCCCACATGCGTGGGAGAATTATAAGAGTACTTAATTAAGTTTTCTTAGCTTAATTAACCATTAATTGTGAGCCAATTGCATTAGGCCCTTTCATTTCTTAGGATCATTGCTAGTTTAATTTACAATAGATGTGCATATCATGTTGGCTCATAATTGTTTGGGTAATTATGCTAAGGCGACATAAAAAGGGTTAATTAATGGATTTAATGCATATTACAACCTAATTAACTCATAAAATCAACTTAATTATTCTTCATTAAACCAAATTAATCAATAAACATGGGAATGGGTTAGGATCAGGAAACCTTTTCTCACATCCTCAAATAAAATCAAAATATGAAATTAAAATTGACATTAAGGAAGCTTTGTTTTACCTTAAATGATTTAATTTGATATGGTTATCCTTAGGAATTAATTTTATTGAATGAAATCATGTGTTTATGTTTATATATTTATTTTCCAATCATGTTAAATGTTGTATGTCATTTGAAAGCATGCATTCATCTTTTCAAAGTTAATTGAATCAAATGGTTTTCCTTTATGTAAGCTTGCATGTGTTGGATTAATTTACAATATGTGTGGCTATTATCACTAGTAAATTCAATTTATTTTTCCAAAGTTTATGAATCAATTACATTGATTAGAGTGATAATAGTTATGAACATATATATAGGTTTGCATGCACTTATATCTTAGACATGTGAAGTAAAGCTTTATTTTCCTTAATTCACATGTAGTTTTACATGAATTTGAATGTTAGTAAGTATATAATCCAGACATTTCGGGAACACGAGGATTTAGTTATCCCCAATGAGGTCATTTGATTACCTCACCTCCTTGGTTAACACTGACATATACTTATTTAATTTCATTTACATGTGTTTTTACATTAAAATTTGGATAGAACTTTACTCCATATGCATAAATGTTTCAGTCAAATAAAAATACAACATTTGCAAGGTTTTCCTTCCTTTATTTATGTATACATCCATATGAATTTGAAAAAAAAGCAAGTGTTTAGTCTAGGCATCCCGGGAATATGAGGCTTTAAGCAACCCCAAGGAGATCATTTGATTACCTTACTTTCCTGGTTAATAGTGGCATGTGCTAACTTATGTCTCTTATACATGTGTGTGTGTGTGTGTGTGTGTGTGTGTGTGTGTGTGTGTGTATTTAATTATAGAACAAGAACCCCTTTTCTTTTATCAAAAATACATGCATTCATAATTGACTAAGTGATTGAACTAGTTGGCCATATGATTCAGAGCTTTTTTTCTTACATTCATACATACAAATTTACATATATTTGAATGCAAATGGGTATATAGTTTGGACATCCCAGGAATACAAGGCTTTAGTTAACCCCAAGAAAGTCATTTGATTACCTTACTTCCATGGTCAGGGCTTTGTATAATTCAGTTTAAACTGAAAATCTAATTAAAATTGAACAGAAATTTTAAATTTGGATCAATTTTTTAATTTTATTTTGGATTTTGGATTTAATTTTAGCTAAATTTAGTTTTTGGATTATGAATCGGATTAAAAAATTTATAATCCAAAAAATTGATTAGCTGAAATTTAGCACGTCCGTCCGCAGTCCGCCCATGGCCCCGTGCAAAAAATGAAAATACTTAAAAGTTAAAACCTAAAAGCAAAAGCGATTAAGGGAGGCAAAAGGGCAAAGGCAATCCCCGCAGCTGCGGGCCGGTTCTCTACTTCTCTTCGACTTCTCTTCGACTCTTCATTTTTAATTTCCATTTTCCACTTGTAGTTGTCAACATTTTTGTTATGTTCATCTATTCTCTTCTCGGCTTCTCACCTCTCTCTCATCTCATGCACAAAATCATTACCTGTTCTTTCTTTGAGTTTGCCTCTTTGGCAATCCGCAAGGCAACCCTAATCTGGTAATCATTATAGTCTGAACTCTAAAAGACTAAAACTCTGAATTTCTTCATTCTCTTCTCTAAGTTTTCCTCTCGGGCTCTCGGCTCTTGCGGTCTCAATTCTCACGAACTCTGACAATAGGTTCTGTTAGCATTCAGTAATGCAGCAGGTTCTATCTCGATTCTCATAGATTCTTTTTATGGCTGTTTAGTGTTTTCTGCTTTGGAGACTTGGAGTTATTTACTATCGCCTCGGTTGGCTCCAGTTTCTATTCTGTGGTATTGCTTATTGACTGAATGGATTAATGGGTTATTTTGTTATGCAGGCTGATTCTTTTTGACTTTCTATTATTTTTCTGTATGGATGTTTGTTGCTTTGTTATGTTGTTTGCTGCTTGGTGCCTTGGTTAGCTTCAGTCTGACAGTCCCTATGACTGGGCAATATATTTTTCACTATGGGTTGAGGTCATTTTTGGATCAAATGGTGTATAATTTTAGGGTTGTGCTTTTTTGGATCAAATGAGTACAAAAGAGAGTGAAGGCAATATGTTTCTCATTTTAGGGGAAATATGTTTTTCACTATATGTATAATTCTTATGCCTTCTTGGATCAAATGTTCTTTTAATTAATCGTTCTTGTTAAGCTCTCATCTTTGGTTTGGGACCTTGGGTTTACTGCCTTGTAACTTGTTGATCTCCTCATCTCCCTGTTGATCTCCCTATGTGCCTTTTTTTTTTTTGGCTGTTTCTTATCATGCTATGCTGAAGGGTGTATTTGGTTGGCTGCTCCACATGAAGCTTATGCATGGAATGCAGATGCCACAGATTATTGGATGGTTTTACTTTATGAACTGCTTTACAACAATTGCAAATTTATTGGATGGCTCAACTCGCTTATACCTATAATTAGTATTTCAAGCCATCAATCAAAAACTATGAGCACAGCCTCACAGGTAAGCTTCAGGTCAGATTGTTTTTAAAAAAAAGTTCTTATATTTATATTTATGTATTTGTTATGTTTGTTGCTTTCCACCTCTTTTAGATATTTTAATGTTATTGCTTATCGAAGTTCAATAACCACTTATATCTGTGTTTTATTGATTAAATTTCTTTCAGCGCTCATCATTTGAGCTGATAAAAAAAATATGCAAAGCGTAAAAATGACACTTTTTTGGATTATAATGGAACTCTTTCACCAAATGTGGACAATCCTGATCATGCTTTCATGTCAATTGCAATATGTAATTATAATCCTTTTTAAATGTGGAATGTTTATGAATGTTTATAATATTGCAATTGAAAATTTTCTTTTTGTTAGCATATAAATTTTATTAGCTTAATGGCAAATGTGTTCTGTTATTAAAAATGGTATCAAGAATTTTCCTATCGCCATTATAAGATAAGGTACTTAATGAGTATAAACATTCATATTGACTAAGATTTCCTGTTAGTTTTTAAATTGCATGTATATGAATCTTTTACTATGTGGTTTTAATTTCTTAAAAGAATTTTAATGTTTGACAAACAGTTTTTCCATTATTTTTCAGAAAATTTTATTGTGATCTAATGCAGTTTTTACTGATTGGATTTAATATTATTATCTATTCTAACAATATGATTATATAATAAATTTTTTTTAATATTAATAACTTATAATTGGCTTTATAGAAAGCTGCAGCCGGCCTAACAATAGGAGTTAAATAGTTAATTAGTGCCCTTTAAGTAATATATTTAATATTTATTTTTTTATTAAATACAAAGTCTTTCAAATAAGAAATCTGCCTGTACCCCAAAAAGATTTCTCCTTGTAGGTTTTGGATTTTAATTATATCTCTTATAGGTGGAATCAATAACATAATATTCACAAAATTACATAACAGGTTTTGGATTTTAATTATTTTTGGTTTTTTAAAAACCGAACCAAAAATCCAAACTTTTTTTTGGATTGGATTGGTTCGAATTATATTAAATCTTATAATGGATCGATTTTTTAGATTCAATTTCAAGCGAATGGATTAGCAAATTAAAAACCGATCCAAATCCAATCAATGCACTCCTATCCTTCAACAATGACACATACCTATTTAATTTCATCCCTATATATTTTTGCATAAGAATTTAGTTAGAGCTTTAAACTAATATGATTAAATAAGCCAATCACATAAAATTATATAAACTTCACATACATATACATTCATCATTTAAGTATGTTAAAATATGTTACATGTATAGATACACTTAAGATTAAATCATATGCATATTATGTATGATGGAAAGGAATGATTTAATATATGTCATATGGTAGTAGTCCAATCAAGTTAATCTTAAGATGTCTTTCATATTGAATAAAGAGTATTTAAAGTCAACCTAAACTTGGGATTAATTAAATCATTTAATAAGCCATTTGCTAAAGAGAATTAAATCAAATTAATGTACTTTAGAAAGTGGCTTAAGGTAGGGTTGAAAGGAATGATCTCCTTTATTCTCTTTATAACACTTAGTAGCTAAGTGTAATCAAATGAAAAAAAATACAAATTAAATTTCTCAAATCAACTAAACAACTTTAAGTGAAATCAACCTTTCATGTTACATAGAATCCTTTCTACACTTAGAAAATACAACATTAATGCTTAGTTGAAACATACCACACAAGCCGTAACACACACATTATAATTAAGTCACCACCTCTAGTCCTAAGTTAGGATGATGTATGTATGATGTAAGTTTTGTTTCGTGATGTATTATTTTAGATTGGATGTTAGGGTGTATGCTTTGTAGATTGGATGATAGGTTGATAGTAGTGTAATCATATTTTGTATAGGGGATTGTGCTTAAGGGGTTGCTAACACTTGTTTTATAGGTGTAAATAGATTTACTTTTCCTATTTTTAATTTACTTTTGCATTAGGAATTAGGATTAGTGCTATTGGGGTTTAGGATGAGCGGTGGCTAGAAGGTTTTATCCTTGGGTGCTTTGTGAAGCCTTTGAAGTGGAGCAAATCAAATCAAATGATGGAATGAAGATATGAAGACATGAAGAATAAAGAAAAGAAGACCCTCATAGCATTTACTCATTTATAATTGTAATTATTATTTTATATTATAGGTTGTATAAGGGTAGAGCTCGACTACCCATATCTTTTCTTTTTGGGTTATATGGCGGTACCCGACCACAGTAGCCTCTTATTATTTTGTGTTAGTTTTATAAAATTGTTTGATGATTTATTTAGTTTGCACACTAAAAATGGCATGATTTTCTTAGTTTCTTAAATGACTGATGTTTTAATGTATGGCCGAGATGCGATTAGGCTCTTAGGGTAAAAATATTTTTTCTACCCCAACTAATCACTCATAATTAAAATCTAAAGAACTCATAACCTCACCATAAAGCTTAGGCTATAAATAAGATAATTAAAATATTCAGCATCCCTTTAGTTGAATGTTGTATGGTTCACATCATGCATGCATCTTGAATCACTCTTGCAAAATGAGGGCCTCCATCATTACACACATAGGGATCGCTTGACCTATGAGGGCAACCCTTACTGATGGAGCTTCACCCTCTTCTCTTTTCATTTAGCCCACAACTCATTTCATCATGCACTTAGGCATATAAAAATTTCTAAAGCCTTTGTCAAATTGAAGTGTCAAAATAAAATAAAATTTGAAAAGAATTTTCATTAGACTAAGACATTATTTACATAACTCATGCTCTAGTTTCTTAGGGTTTATCCTCTCTTATAAGTCTAGAAGAGTCGAACTAGTTTATCCTCTGTTGTAGAGGTAAACCCTTAAGTCCCCCTTTCGCTTATATTTAGGTCATGTTTTAGCTTATGCTAAAGCTCCCTAGATTTAGGATTTGAGGTAGCTGTTTCCTTCAGGCTACAAGCATAAATCCTCACCTCTTAAATATTTCTACAACCTCGTGTTGGTGGGTCATAAGCCCTAGCAATCTAATAAACTTCAACTATAACAAGCAAATCTCTTCAACTTTAAATATATAAAGCCCAATTATAGGATAGATTTGAATGCTCACTAGGCTTCCTAATATCATGAGCATTCCCCACTTCATTCTTTTGAATCCCAAAAATAAGTCTTTTCCTTGAACTTTCCCCAATTGATTTTTCAAAATAGCCAATCTTTTGATAATCTAACTTTGAATTTTTTAGAGACAACAATTGCCTACTTTAATCGAGAGTATTCTTAGAGAATTTTATTCCCTATGATGTAATTAACTATGGAGGCTTGCCTCTATAAGAAACTTTAGAAACTAATTTAATATAAACCCTACTTTATTCATCCATGTAAAGCAGGGAAAAAATCTCTAGTACATTCAAAGACCCATCATGCCATAAGAGTCCTTATTAAGTGATTAAGTTCACTGAAGGGTGATGTCTCTATCTTTTGAGATAGTATATCATACCTCAATGTGATATCCGATCACTTCAACACCTCCTACGATCTGTGTGGTGTCCCCCCCTCCTCCCATCCCCTCCCTCCCCTCCCATACATCCAAAAATAAACACCACAAATGCATGAATAAATTAACATTTTCATTTGCTAATATTTAATAAAGGATCTGAATATGTAATGTATGAATCTTGTAGAAAATGTGATTTAATTATCTCTTACATATATGCATGCATATTAGTATATTACATTTATACAAGTATGTGTCAATATTGGACCACGAAAGTGAGGTAATCAGAGGCCTCCTTGGGACTACTTAAGATCTTATGCTCCTTGAATGTCCAGACTATATGCTTATTAATTCATATAAACATGCACATGTATATTAGTATAAGGATGAATTGTAAAGATTTTACAATGCTTGACTTTATATGTGAAAAAATATATCTTTGCTATGCTTTTCTTTACAAATCTAAAGATTCATGTCATTATTAGGCCAGGAAAATGAGGTAATCAAAAACTCTCTCATGACTATTTAAAGTCTCACGTTCCTAGGATGTCTAGACCATATACCTTTTAAAGTTTTTGCTCAAGCATATAGGATAAAATTAAATTTTAATTATTAAGATTAGTTTAAAGTTATACTAATATGAAGTCATTAAACTCCTAAGGTTATTTACATGACAATAATCACACTTAAGCCTCATTAAAATCATTAAGTGTTGAATTTGAAATTATAGTTATTTAAAATTAATGAAGTGAAAAACTATGTAAAAGTAACCCTTAATCCATTTATGATCATTAAGTGATTTAAAAATAATTTAGGTAATTTTTATGAATTAATTAAGGTTTATTAATTATTTAGCTAATTAAGGCCAAAAATTTAATTAGACCTTAAATATAAAACAAAAATTATGAAAAAAAAAACTACTAAACATAAACAAGAATGAAATAAATATGCTCTAAAAATTTTAATGCCATTGGACTTATAATTAGTGATTAATTCAAGAAATGGGGAAAACTCAAAATCATTAATAACACTCAAAATACCCCAAAAAAATTGAGGACTTTAATTTCATTGAAAACCTCTTTATTATATGAGCACAAAGAGGGGTTATTCATAATTGTTGGAGAACTACGCTAATTACTGACTTTTCTAAATCGTAGGGCAATTAATGACTTAAATTAATTAATAAAAATCTCTTCAGGGTGATTTTGAGAAATAATTAAGACAAGAGGGACTAATTTATTTCTATGATCACAATTACTATTCTAAAATATATTTAAGCATCCATAATTATTTTTATAATTTTTCTAATTATATTTATTTATTAAATACATAAAATGATCATTTTAAGTTTGAAAATTTGAATCTTTCAAGTTACCCAACCAATTGACTTGAAATAATTATAAGAGATAGAGGACATCTCATGGAACAATCACCCAAAGTCTCAAGCTAATTAGCCAAATAATTAGGGCTTAATTATTCTAATTAAGAAAATTTTTAAGCTAATTAATCACTATACACTTAATAAAAATTGAGGCTTTATTTTTCCTAAATTCTCCTCTATCTAAGCTTTTTATAATGGGTTTATTTATATTTTCTAGATAGATTTATAGGTTCTAGTCATTTAAATTTTTTGCTATGTTAAAATATTATAGTAGTGCTTTCCACATGATGCTGCATAATTCATTACTTAAAATCTCACACGTGGCATGCTGACTCAGCAGTGGCAGACATAATTTCATCTTGACCATTCAATCACAGATCAAACTATCGAGATTAGTCCCGTGGGTTAAAAGGAATTAAATCTAAAATTCTAGCAAGATTAATCATGGTCGTCCATTCTAATAATGTAAACTGAATGATAGAGGATTTTTCATCAACCTCCAGCAAGAAATAAACATTATTTGTCTATCACCATTCGATTCGAGCTTGTTTGACATGAAAATGACTCCAAAATGATTAGGAAACATTTTTTAAGTGGATCCTATGATTGGATTCACATTAAAACATGATTGACTTTACAAAAGATCAACACCTAGGGGGCTATGCCTACTATTTGATGGGATTACCTTGTGAGAGCTAAATATCGAAGGCCGTTAATTGGTGGCTTTGCCATGATAAGGCGAAGCCTTGCCGAGAAGATCCTTATTACTCTACTTATCAAACGCTCTCAAGACTAAGCTCCACCAACACTCGCAGGAGTTTAATATTCCAGTGATCGAATCAAGTGAATCATGATTCGTTCTTGCTCGAGAGGTGGTGAGGAAGGTGTGGGAAGGTTTAAATTAGTTTTGGTTAATTCTACATAGAGTTAGATGTTGTGGGAAATTTTATTTGAAACACCATGCAGATCTTGGGGGTTCTTATTTAGTTAATCAAATATGTTATTAAGAGATAAATATATTATCTTAAAATATAAATATATGACCCTATAATGAATTTCATTACTTAATAAGGACTCCTAAGGCTAATGGGTCTTCGATGTACCAGTGAGTTTTCCCCTGAACTACATGGAAAAGTAGAATAAGGTTTATTTTAATGCAGGGTTCATAGTTCCCTACAAGGGAAAGCCTATATAGTTAATTACATCTTAGAAGAAAAGGAATTCCCCCTCAGAATACTCTCGATTAAAGAAATTGGTTTTCATCTCTATGGATTTTAAAGCTTGTCTTAAAAGGATGGCTAATTTGGAAATTCAAAAGGGAACACTCCAATGAGGAAGAGTTCTTTTCAGAAGACAAAAGGGATTAGATAGGAAATGCTTTTGATACCAAGATGCCTAATAAGCATTTCAACTATTCTACTATTAGGCTTTATATTTTTCAGATTGAATATATTAGAGTTATGAGTTTGACATTTTGTTAGAAATCTAGGACTTAGATTCTGACAACAAAATATTGTAGAAATGCTTAATGGTTGAAGGCTTATTCCAACAAGATTATTCAGAACCTAAGTCTAAAAGTGTTTCTAATATAAGTCAAAGGCTCAACTTATTTTAAGTTTTGAGAATTATTGATTCACTTTTCTTACATAAGAAAATGAGACTATCCCTGACTCTTTTGGACTTATTTTTCACTTTGAAGGGTTGCTAGTTAACACCACCTAAGTGATTTAAAACCATGATTTTAGTCTTATATTTGCATGATGGTTGGGCTATTGTGTTTAGCAAAGAAAGCTAAAAGCCTAACCTTACTCTCTAACCTTAAGATAATGATTGGTATGATATGCATCTAGCTAATGTAATAAATTTCAAAAAATTTTATATATTTTGACTCACAATTTATTTTAAAGGCCTTGGGCATGAAATTTATGCCTAAGATGAGATGTAGTTAGAAAATGGTTATGGGTCAAATAAAAATAAGAATGTATACTTCCTTAAGAAGGGTGGTCATCCTCATGGGCCAGATGTCTCCTTATGTGCAATAGGTGAAGTGCCCAATTCAAGATGTTCGAATAATATGCTCCCATGCTTCACAAAATCTAGTTGTTTCTAATTACTTTTTAAGTTATGTCTAGGGCTTTAATTGAATGAGGTTATGAGTTTTTATTTAAAGTTTGAGTTATTTAAATTTTAATGGGATAGAAAATTTTAATTTTCATAAGAGCCTAACTCATCGAAGATTTATTATAGAACACAATAATCATAGAAAAAACTAATAAAAAGTATGTAGTTCTATTGCACACCCCAAAATAAATCAAACTAAATTTAAATAAATAAAGTAGGTCGGTGCGACTGAGTATCACTACACACCCCGGAGAAGAAAAAGTGGGAAACTGAGCTCTACCCTTATACAACCTGACCTAGAACTAAAGTTTAACCTATTGGGCCTTCATTAACTTTAAGATTTTCACCTTCTTCATGGACCTCCTTAGGCTCCACCAAGGATCATCAAATATACATAATCAACTCCTATTAATATTAAACCCCATAGATCCTAACCTAATTCTAGGCTCAATTTACATTTTAAAATTCTAAAATAAAATCTTAAACCCTATGAAATAAATGTTAGGAAAAGCATACAACACACAAGCAGTTTATATTTCAAACATACGGGCCTAATATTAATTATTGCCAAACCAACTTATCATATTAGGCTATGCTTAAGGACTTAAGTAGCATGTGCAAGCAAATAGCATTTTATTTTATATTTATTATAGCGGTCCCTTTAAGCATAGCCCCTTGCAAAAAACAATATTAGCCTAAAAAGAATGTCCTAATATCCAGACTAGCGAGCAAATAATCCTAGTCATCCTGTCTAAAATAGCATACCATAAAATAAGAAAAATATTACATCACAATCAACACATTGTCCTAACCTAATTCTAGGGTCAATTAGTTTGTATTATAATGTGTAACAAGAGAGGCTTATGTGGTATGAGTCCACCAGGCCTCATTTTAATTTAAGTTTGATTTAAGTTTAATATTTGTTCAATTTAGCACTAGATGATTTCAATTCAAGTGATTTAAGTGATTTATAATTTTAATTTTTAAGTTTATTTTTGTGTTAAAGTTAAATTTAGATTCTAAAGAATGGAGAATAAAATAAATTCTGCTTAAGGTAGAACTCATTCTATTCAACATTCTAATCTTAATAGAATAAAATCATCACCCTAAGGTGAAGATTCATTCTAGGGGTCAAATTAAGAACCTATTAAGAATTCTATTATTTATTAAGTTTACTAATTTGATTTGTTTGTTGATCATTTCATATTGATTTAATTCAATTAATCTTTTATTTTAGTTTAATTGATTTATTTAATATTTAAATTTAATCTAAAATTCAATTGGTTTATATTTTATATCATTATTATTATTATTATTTTTATTTTATAGTTGATGTGGCCAATCGATTATAAAGGTTCAATTAATTTTATTAAATTGTCTTAATCAACATTCATTTCATATTCAACATTTTAAGTTTGATTTGAGATTTATTCATGAGCTAAGTGATTCATGATGATATTATTTGTGCTTCATAGTTTTGTATCCTGGTTAAATTTAATTGGTTGAATTGATTAATTATTAAGCTTAATATTAATTTGAAGAGGATTTTGTAATGTTTTATTTAGTTAAATTTCATATTATTAAAGTTTTATTTCAATATTGTTTAAACACTAATTCTAACTCAAGAAGCTTATAGAGATGAAATAATTGGGGTGCCAAATTTAAAGTAGGACATCCTAAGCTTCTAAGTTGTTTAAATGTTCATGTTATGAATGACATAAATAATTACTCATTTTTAATTATAATTCAATTATTTATTTTATTTAATTCATTTGCTTAGGTTTCGGTTAGAGATTTATTTAAATTCCTTATATTGGTTTAACTAATTTATGCTTCAATTAAGTTTCATTTCAAATGAAGTTAAAGTTGTATTTTCATTCTATTAAACTCATTGTGCATTAAAACCCATTTATTTAGTTTCATCTTTATTAATAGATTAGTATGAGTTTGTAATTCATTTATTTTGTTTTAAGTAAATTATTTTAGTTAGATTTCATTACATTTGACTTATAATTTAGGTTGGTTTAATTAATTTGATTTGAATGATTGATTAAATAGTTATGTTTAATTTATTCTGATTCATGTGGTTAAAATCTATTTAACTTGACTTGTTATATTTAAGTGACTTAAGTTAATGTTTGATCAATTTATTTAAAGATAACTTAAACTTCATAAAATTAATTTAATTGTATAATTAACTTAATTAAAGGTTTTATTGAATGATTTATTTAATGGTCTAATTGAAGATATGTCTTGCTTACATGATTAGCTTAATTCAACTTTATCAGGTGGTCAGTTAGTTTAATTAAAGTTTTATTATTTATACTTGAGAATGAGATTTTAGATGTTCAAGATTTAATTAGTTTATAAATTTAGATTGAGTTCTTCACAATTTTAGTCAACCAAATTAAATGCATGCCTTCATTAATGGTTAATGGTTTAGTTACTTTTCAATTAAGTTTGAGTGAAAAAATTCAATATTTGATCAAGCATGTTTGATAGATGTAAGATCAATTTAATTAAGGTTTAGTGGTTGATCAAGGTTCAGTTAAGTTTTAGTTTATTTCCATTTGAACTTGAGTAGACCATTTCATTGGGACTCAAGGTTTAGCTAAGTTAGACTTATCACATGGTTAGCTAAGTTAAGATTGGATGTCCATGGTTAACTTAATAAGAATGTTATTGATGGTTAATCAGATATTCATGATTAATTTGATTGATTATTTGACATAGTAGAGGTTTGAGTTAATGATTATCTTAATTTATTTTGAATAAATTTTATTTATTCAAATTGGGTTTAATTTCCATTTAATGTTTGATTAACTTAGTTTATTTTAAATGTTTAGCTCCAACATAGTTAACTTGATACTTAGTTGATTCAATTAAATTAAGGATTATTTAAATTTAATATGATTGACTTGATTGCATGATTAGCTTAACAAAGGGATTTGATTTTAGGTTAATTATAGATTAATTAATGATTTAATTAAACATGATTAGTTGATTGAAATTTGATAATAAATTTAATTAAGTGGTTGACTTAAGTTAAGCATGATTTATGAGTTATTTTAATATAGCTTGTTTAATTCAATTTAATTTAATTAAATGATTGATTAATTTGTTTTAGAATTTTGTTATCAAATTGATTAAATGAATCTTAATTATAAGTTAATGGGCTAATTATATTTAATGTGATGAAATAATCGATTCAATTATCACTGGATAGATATTAGTCAAACCTTTGCTTTCTTAATGACTTATTTGGTTAAAGGTTTAATTAAAGATCATGTTTAACTGATCTAATTAATTTAATTTTATTAAGAGCTTAATCGAGAAACTTGATTTTCTCAATTAAATCAAACTTAATTAACTTAATTAATGGCTAATCGATTAAAAGTTAATTGATATCTAGTTAAGTTAATTTAATAGCTCGGTCAATTAAGATTGAATTAATGATTAATTGAGCTTTAACTTAATTAGCCTAGCCAAATGGTAAAATTTGATTTGATCTTAGAACTATCTCAAAATATCTTAATTAGGTGTTAAACTTAATTAAGTTTAATCAAACATTTTCTTTAATCAAATGATCAAATATTTGATTAAATTGGCCCTAATTGGTTTAATAAAGTTTGATTACACATTGATTATCATTGATCTTGTTTAAATCTATTATGGTTTGACTTGATTTATTGCATTTGAGATGATTTGAATTACATAATTAGCTTTTTATGAGCTAAACTTGATTTAATGTAACTAGTTTAATTAATGTTTATTTTAAATTAATTTATTTAAATTTTAATTTAAAGCTTAACTAATACTTAATTCAATTAAATTAAGTCCAAGTTTATTTGATTCAACTTACAATTCAGTTAATGGGGTTCAAATATTATCTTATTTAGAATTTTAGTTTCATATTTAATCTATTAAAATTTAGGTTCTAATATTAATTATTAGTCTTAATAATTTATTAAATTATAATTAAGTGATTCTTAGGTTTATCAAGCTTCAAAGGGTTTGAATATTTTCTTAAACCTCTCTGATATTGATTAAAATATTTTAAGCCATTTCCATGATTTTTTATGATTTTTATAGTTTTAAATGATTTATTTTCCTAAGATAAGCTACTTGAGCTTAAAAATTTAATATCTCTCAATCCAACTATCATGTTATTTTGAAATTATTTTGGTAGGTGTGTTTTAACTTTTGTTTCATTTTCTAAAATTTTCAGGTCAATTTAATTAATATTTTAACATAAATTAAAGAAATTTGATTTTTACTAAATCCTAAATTAAGTCCAAAATATTTAATATAATTTGGGGAATTTAAGTTCATTGGATTCGTCTAGAAAAGATGAATCCAACAAACTCTTACTTTCCAAATTTTCATTAATTATTTTATTTTTTATGGATTTTTTAAAGTTTCAAGTAATTTTAAGTATTTTTTTAATTCCAAAAATTCTAGAATTTTCTATTTAACCGTCAATGCCACGTGGCACTGGCTGGGCTTCGTCTTTCACGTGTCAAAGCCTGGTTATGCTGATGATGCTGACGTGGTCTTTTGTGCGGGAAAATGGAAGTTAGATTAGACCGTCCGACTAAAGATCAGATGATCTAGATTGAAGATCGTGATCTAATGGTTCAAATCAAATATCCATAACATCTTAATCTTGATCGTCCATCCCATTTAATTGGGATTTGATGGCCAATATGCTTCTTTCCTCCCAGCCGGCGAACCAGGATGGCGAGAATTTCCTGGGACAAACAAGAACTGCCAGATTCTGCCCCTAATCCATGATTTTCCAATGCTTTTCACCGAAAAACTTTTCAATTACATCGAGGTGTTAAAGTAATGAAAAATGCAAGGGGTCTAAGAGGAAAATTCCTAGAATCGATTGATTATCCTTGCAAATAAAAGGATATATGGTTTTTCTCAGTTTTGGAAATATTACCTCATCGAAGCCCACATTCGATGAATTTTTTTTGTTTTATTCTAGAGAGCTTCTTTGTGTTGACACAAGCCTTTATTATGGTTCCCCTCACTTGCATCCCTCTAGATCATCTTCTCTGCTAACAGTCACCGCCTCTTAACTGGATTTTGGCCAGAATTGGTGATTTTATGTGGGAAAGAAGTGGTGAAGGGGTTGGCTTTGCTCAAGGGAGATTTTGGAAGGTTGATAATGTTAGAAGACGGGGGGTTTGGAGGTTCTCTTCCTCCCAACTTATAGATGGCCGAAAATCCCATTAATGGGGATAAAGGTGGTGGTTTAGGAGGTGGTCAATTGATTGGGATTGTCCTTGGACTTCCTATGAGCATGCTTTGTCAATTCCAATGCTAAGGATGAGGAAAAAAGTCTCCTTTGGTGGCTAGATGAAAAAAATGGATGGAGGGATGTGTTTTTTAAAGTTTCACTTGCTCTCCCATACATGACTTAACTCCATGCCACTAATCCCTCTATTTATTTTACTTCTATTCAACATGTGAAGACTGCCAAACCATTCCATACATAAGAGAATGGATAGGGTTTGGCTTGCCAAAGTTTCAACTTGGATTTGACTTTGGGTTAACTTATGTTGACCCAATTTATTTGGGTTGGGCCTAATGCTTTGAGATGGATGATTAACTTTGGAATAAAGTTTAATTATGGCTAATTAGTCATTCAATCCTTTTAGACTCATTCAATTTGAATTGATTTGATTTTAGGATAGTTTGAACGTATTTTGATCCACTTTGACTAAAGTCGGTCAAATTGGGATTACATGCCCCAATTGAACATGTCGAGCTTGGATTAGACTTATTTTATTTTTAAATAATCAATTTTGACCAAAATTAAGTTTATTGGGTCAAGATGGGTTCATTTAGGTCAAATTAAATCCAAGGACTCATTGAATTATGCTTAGATAAGAATTTAGGATAATTTTGAATATTTAATTTGAATTAATTTTAATTTATTTTAAATTTGGCTCAATTAAGTCCATTTGGGCCTACTTGGGCTAAGTGGCTCAATTAAAAAATTTGAGCTTCAATTGAATTTATTTTTATTTAGTTTTGTATTTAGATGAACTCATGTGATGATTTGAGCCTTTGGAGTGGCTTAATTTGGCTCAATTAGATCTAGTGAGACCCACGTTGGTCAACTTTGTGTCAAATGGCCTAGTTTACTGCTTTGAACTTCACCTAAATTTATTTTTGGGTTTATTTGCATTTCTACATTGATTCCATGCTTCTGGTTTCATTTAATTTGATTTAATATGGACTTAGGTGATTTTAAGTTAATTAACTTAATTATCAAAATTGATTTTAGATTTCAATTCAAATATGTTTGATTTAAATTTTTATTGAGTTTTATTAAGTTTGAATCTAATTTGGATTCACCTAATCCAATTTGGGTTAGGTCAAGCCCTTGAAGGATCCACTAGGATGATCTAGGCTTTATCTTTAGAGTATTAAGTTTAATTTAATTTTGATTTGTTCACCTAATCACTAAGTGTAGTGCACTAAGTGCATAACTAGAAAACTCCTAATCTAAAATTAGGAGTCCTAATTACTAAGATTGGGGATAATATCAACCTCATCCAAAAATGAGATTAATAAATGTGAGGGATGTTTAGGCTTGAGATGTTATTAGTCTCCCAAATGATAGGGTGCTTGAGAGGCTATAGGCACTTAAAGGTCTGAGGGTCATGTTGTGAGGAGAGTGTATGTGAAGTTTGAATGGGAGAGGAGGGAAATACCCTCCTCCCTAAGTAAACCAATCAAAAAGGTTGGTTCAGGCCATGACAACTGGTCGGCCAGTGGGGGTGGCTAGAAATGGCATGAGACTAGTGAGGTGGATGTCCCCAAGTGGCTGGAGAAGTTTGGTGGCCAGAGGTGATTGGGATAAGTCTTGGTTCATGAACCATAGTTTGGCCAAAGGGAGGGTGACCTCTCCTTGGTCAATGGCTGAGCCTAACAGCTTTAAGCCAGGTTTAGTCAGCATGGGGGAGCTTAAGACATGCTAAGATGGCTGCACAAGCTAAAGGGATGGTTGGACCTTCTTATTTTGGGATTTTGTCTTATTTGGGTGGCTTGGTTCACTCAGTTTAGGTTGAATCAGGTTCACCTTGAGTTAAGTCCACTCGGTCAGGTCAAAGAGACCTAAGGCTAAGTCATGCAAAGTTTTGTTGGGTTTGGCTCAATTGAACCTATATAGGTCAATTGGGTTCAAATGGGTTAGGTTGATCAATTAACCAAATTGGATAAAGAGGACTATTGTGTTAAGCTCAAATGATGATTTGATACTTAATGATAAAATTTATTTAGCTTGATTTGAATTAAATTTCAATTTAGCTCATATAGCTTGAATGGGCTAAGTTAACCAATTCGATTAAATTGGCTAAATTGGGTTGACTGGGAGGTTGGATCATGTTTGATTTATCATTTGGAGGTTATTGAAGGCTTTGATTTGAATTGAATTGGTTTAGAATGAGTTTTAGTTTAATTTGACCCTTTAGATTAAATTAGGTTGGGTTGATCAAAGTGGCTTCAATTGATAGCTGAAAAGTGTTCAATAATCACTTTAGGAATGATTTTAAGCATTGGTTCAATCCAATTTGGCTTAGATAAAGTTTTGGCTTAATTTGACCCTTTAGCCCAAATTAGGTCAACTTGGGTCAAAGTGCTAAATTGGCTCAAGTGGGTTCAATTGGTTGTAATTAGGTGATTTGTCATGATCAATAATCATTTTAGAAGTGACTGGATGGATTGATTTTGTCCAATTTGGGTTGAATCAAGATTTGACTTAATTTGGGTCAAGTGGATTAATTGACTTTTTTTTTGATCAATTGAAACCAATTGAGGGCTGGAATATGTTCGATGATCAATTTGAAAGTGATTGATAGCTTTGATTTACTTTATTTTAGATTGAATTAGGTTTTGACTCAATTTAGACTTTTAAGCCAAATTGGGTCAAGTTGGGTTAAGTGGATCAATTGGTCAATTTGGATTGATTAGAGTCAATTATAATATTAAATCAAATGATTGGACTAATCATGATGCTTGGATTGATTCAATTTAGCTTAAATCAAATTGGATTAGATTTTGGCTCCGTATGGTTAAATTGGGTTATGTTGGGTTAAGGGTTAAATTGATTAAATTTGATTTAATTGGGTTATAATTAGGCTTCAATCAAGTTTAATTAAGTTTTAAATGAGTTTGAGTGAGTTTAATTTCAAATAAATTTGATTTATTTTAGATTTAGCCTTTTTAAGCCCAAATGGGTCATATTGGGTCAACTTAGCCAATTGGCCAAATTGAACCCTAATGTGTCAAGTTAGGTTGAAAATCATTTTATCTTAGTTAAGATTTGGTTTATAATCAATTAATTTGATTTAGATGATTGATTCAAGTATGTAATTGGTCTTGATTTGAGGTAGGTAGGCCTTGCTTAATCAAAGTTAGGGTCTAACCTTAAAGTTAAATTCTATGAGTCTTCTAGGCTTAGGATTGGTGTTCACCTAACCAATAGAAGTGTCTTAGGTCTAGGAGGACCTTTGTGCCTAGATTGGATCCTATATCTAAAGAAGTGAGTGTCCACCTCACCAAAAGTGAGGTCAACATAATCATTATCCAATTTTCATGTATGTAATAATATTGTTGATTTTATATATGTAACTACCCTCTCAAAATTTATAAATGGGAAAATCCACCTAAAGGGGATTTTTTTTTCTCTTCTTCTAAGCTTTTTGTATACTACTCTGTGTATTAGTATTTATATTTATTTAATGATTTACATGAGGCTTTATTTCTATTCTTGTCTTACTCTCAACTAGTTTTTAGTAAGGTTTGGCATCATTTCTACAAACAAAATCATATTCAACACACACACATGTGTATAAGCAACCACCCTAACTATACAAAATAGCCAACAATTGATTTTTTTTTCTTTTGATGAAAAGTAGGACCAAAGAAAATTTGGCTCATAATTTTTACGCATCTAATAAATAAGCACATAAGAAATACATTTTATAGAAGAACATTCAAAATAAACTAAAGAGAATCTTATAAATACCTTCTAGGAGTAATTCTCACATTTAAAAAAAGTGATTGGAAGATGATTGATATCAAGTGATTTTCTGCCCCAAAGTTGAAAGCAAATCTATAATTTTTTTTCAATGTAGAAATTTCCATGCAATGCTTAATTATAAGGACTAAATTACTTAATGATAAAAATGATTCAAATGATGGAATTGTGTAAAAGGAATTTGTGGGATAATAGTTCATGATAAAGATATGGAAGTGATATCAATTATAATGAGTAAGTTAAAAGATGAGTTGGTGGTCAATATGTAGTTAATGTGTCTATGTGCATGCTTAGAAGTTAAGTACTCTTAATTAGAGAGGGATAGGTAGTAGTCAATGATATATCTCTCTCGTATGTTATTATTATTTTTTCAACTTTTTTCTCAAATTTTTTGGACTTGTCAATAACCTCAAATTACTATATATCATAGTGTGAAGTAACCAAATTCATGTAAATAAGTAAAAATTATTAAACTACCCTTGGTAAATGTAAATGAAGATGAAAAATCTCTAATAAGCATGATAAGATTTTCTCCTTCTATTCAATAAACAATTTTATGGAAGTATGAGATACAATAGAATAGGTGCACTTTCATACATAACACAATTCCTATATGTTTGCATACTTAACACTTAAATCTTAATATTTATTTTAATAAACATATTTTTTAATATCACATCAAAAATACCTCTATTACAATTTTTTTTTAAAAGTGAAATATACCTTTTAAGGCATAGAAACAGTGTTATATATAAATATCAAATTTTATGTGTTAGATATGTAAATGCATAAGAATTGTGCGGTATGAATGTAATCTTCCAATTAGATATCACTATGAAAGAAGCCAATTGACTTTTGATATTTAATACCAATACAATTCTTCTTGATAAAATTATACAAGGTAATATATTGTTTCCTTAAATGTTAACATCATTTGAATATAAAAAAAACCAATTCATTCTTTTTTCAGTATCATCCAAAGAAAGACACAAGGTTTTGTTTAGACAAAAATTTTGAAAGAGACCTCCATGATTTAATTCATCTTATAAGCAATCTTAACAACAAGATAAGTATTTCTATTAATCACTATAGCTCTGGTTGAAATCCTCCATTAAAACAAAATATTTTCAAAACAAAAATATCATTCTAATGGCAAGTGTAAAATCAATTGTAATTTATTGAGAGCTAATTGTTCATAATTTATTTCACCCAAATTTGATCTAATCAAACAAGAATTTTAATGTAAGTTTATTAATCCTAAAGTGCCCAAGCATTTCAATCAAGACTTTTGAATCTACACTCCAATTTCAAAACATACATGTTTGAAATGAGCATTTCAATGATATAAACACAGTGATATCAAGAACACCTTGCTATAAATATATTTAAATGAAGCATTCATAAGAATAGTTGAAAACCTCATAACATCATTTCGGGGTTTAAACATTTTTGAAGGCTTGTAATCAAAATGAATATTTTAAAAAGATGAATCTAATGAGTCCAAGATCATCAAATTATGAGATCATTAAAGCATTGAGGTGCCCATGGAATATTGTATCATTGAAGATGATTACCTCTAATTGTCCAATAGATTATCTTAGCATTTGGTCCAACAAAAAAATCTCTCCAAAAATCTATAAATATCCCCTGCTCCTACTCAAATTAGGAGGCTTAAAAAGAGTTGGTAAGAAGGATCCATAGAAAATAATTATGTGACTTAAAAAATTTTAAAGCTCTACCTATTGAGGTTGAAGACACGAACAACAATGCTAGCCATTACGAACTACACTAATGTGACATTAACATTGATTTCTATCATCTCTAATAATGCTAACATTTGTCTTTGATAGTCAACACTAATGTCGTCCCCAATCAACATCATTAAAGTCAAAGCCGACCATCACCAAAGTTAGTGCCCATCATTATTGATCACAAATAAACTCTAAGTTAAATGCAAATTCTCGCTCAAGTAAGAATTTCTATTTATCTCTGATTTAGATCGTTATTATTGCAAGTTAAAACTTTTTCAAGTTTACATAGAGCTTTAACTTAGACATTATCCAAGTAATGATTAAGGGTTTGATTGGGGCAGGACAGTGGTATGAAAACACAATAGTGGAGATCAAGCAGAAGAAGTTATTATATAAAAGTTATGGTGGGTATTACATTTTTTTTATTTTAAAAATATCATATCGTAGCTTTCTAGCATTTACCACACTCTACTAAGTTTTGTTGGAAAATATCGCTTTTCTATCACAGATTCTTTAAAACACAACCTTAAAGTAGTTTCCCAAATGCAAGTAATAGCGTTGTTTAGATAACACTGCAGGTGGAAAGCTGCCCCAAACGCAATCTAAAATTTTCACTCAATAAAGGATTTACAACTCTTGAAGAAGTATCAAAACATTTATTACACTCATGGGGGAGTTGAAATCTCCTTAAAGTCATGATTGAGTTTTAACTCAAATTGTAGTTTAAGTTAGGACATGGCCGATGCTCATAGTGAACTAGATCAAATGACTTAGTTTTTGGGCTTACTTGCACATTCGGATGGAACCCTCTCAAATTGAGGTTTAATTCTTATGATTTTAAACTAGAGAAGAGCCCATTTCTCACTAGTTTGGAGTCAAAACCCCATTGAGGGAATTAAACGCTATAACATATTTCCTTATAATCTTGGAGTTGAAACCCTTCAAGAATATTGTATCGGCATAATTTTTCTCATGGCGTAGGCCTTCATAATTATGTCGAAGAACCAAGATTTTTGGTTGATTTGAAAGAGTGGTCAACATTGTTGAGACGAGTTTTTTATAATAATTACTAAAAAATCGATTTTAGTAATAATATGGTTTTCTCATCTATTATTAAAAAAACTCAATTTAGATTTTGATATCATTAACATTTAGTTTCATCAATTCAGGTTCCAATTAAATTTTGATTTTTATTAAATTATATATATATATATATATATATATATATATATATATATAGCTGAACCCCCAACGCTGCTCGATTCTCTCCAGAGCTTCGATATCAAGGAGCTACACGTGTGACGTCAGAGCTGTGGGATTAGTAAATCACATCCCCACTCACAAGATAGGTGGGGTATTGGGTGGATACCCTTCAAAAAAAAAAAATCCCCAACACTGAAAGTCACATCGTCATATTTTAGGAATAGCATTTAAAAATTATCATCTCTGTAGAATATCTATTTAAGAATAATAATATTAATCCAACATTTTCTACTACATTATATATTATTCTTGCGTTTAGAATACCACGTAAATTTAGGTTTTTAAAAGAAGATCACTTAGTGGAAACTTTGATTTATCAAAAATATTTATTGTGGGGTTTTATCATTATTAACTTTCTTCGTTTATATCTGGATTTTAATTTTTATGTGCCTTTTACTTCAAGAAAAAAAAAATGTAGGTTGTTACATTTTCTATTAGAATGAGCTCTAAAAACTAAATATTACATAAAATGAGTTCTCAGAAGATATGATATAAAGCATACATGTCATTATTTTATCATAAGCCTCATAAAAAAACTTACTAAATTTATGTTATATTTGAAAAATTATTTAGGTACTGAGTACATTTAATTATTTCATCTTCTATATCAATTATTCTATTAATTTCATATACATACATATATATATATATATATATATATATATATATATATATATATATATATATAATTTCATCAAAACTTTTATATAAATATTTTCATAATTCATGCAATATATGTAAATCAAAGTCAAGTCATTTTATATCATTTAAAGAACAGAAAATTAACATGTTAAATTTTGAACCTAATCCTCCTCAAATCTAATCATAACAATAAAATATAGACTTTAAGCTCTTCAAATAAACTCTAATGATTTGCTCATCATGCCAACTTCTCATTGGCCAAATCACCCTCTTTTATAATATTTTTACAACAAAATACATGGCAAAGCACATCCCACCACGCAAGGCCTCTCCTTCAACAGATTCATGTATGCCCCTCCACTAATCTCACAATAACAAAACCCTAAAGTTAGCCAAAAGCCACCTAACCCTAACTCTTTAAAATAAAACCCTAACTATTTAAAATAAAAGCCCAACAACCGCCATCCTTATAAAGCACCCCATCCTCCTGTTCCTCTCCACCTGAGCTTTGTGTCCAAAAAATCAGATAACCCAACCTGCCCACTAACTTCTTCCATTTCAATTCTCTCTTTGCCGTAGACAGCTTGCAATGGCGATGAAGACTTTCGCTTGCGCCTTCTTTGTCGCAGCTGTCTCTGCAACTTCAGCCATGGCAGCTGAGGCCCCAGCACCGGGCCCCTCAAACGACTCCTTAGCAGTCACGCCGGTCATCGGAGCTGCCATTGTTGCCTCCACTCTCTCTTTCTTCGCTTACTACTTGCATTGAAGTCACAGAATGGGGAAGAAAGAAGAGCTTTAGAACACGCATGCATGTTTCCTCATATAAATATATATCTGGTTGCCTCATCAATCCGTCCATATAATTTGTATTTTCTTAATTTTTCTTTATTTCATGTCCACATATATTCCTTGCCTTTTCTCTTGATTTTTCGTTCCAAATTTTTATTTGGAACTCTTGATTCAAAGAGAAGTCCATGGAATCCACTGTATCTGATTTATAATTATTTAATAAAGAAGCAAATTAAATTTTTATATTTTTTATTGAAAATGCCCTCCTCTCACTTTGTAAAGTCAGTATATTTTTACGATATATGCCTTTAAAAAAGGGATGATGATAGACCACCTTCTTATGATGTTATTTATCCAATTACTTGTATAAATATAAGATGTCCCATAAGAATGTGTTAAAAATTCATTGATTTTATCGATGCAAAAAAAAATCTTTGCTCATTTCTTTGATAATTTCCTTGATCTTTGGTTTTGTAATTTGAACTTTTCTAAGGGCTTATTTAGTAATTAATAAATAAAATATATATTAAAAATATTTGTCATTAGAAGAAATGATAATGATTGACCACCTTTTCATATTTTGAATTATATATATATATATATATATATATATATATATATATATATATATATATATATATATATATATATATATATATATATATATATATATATATATATATATATATATATATTTATATAACATGATAAGTTTAATTCATTAATTTAATTTAATGCACGGAAGAGAAATAATTACATTTGAAAGAGCTTTAGAAATATTAAAATTTAAAAATAATATTTATTTTTATTAGATCTAATCCAATGATAATTTTAATAAATTTAACCATTTTTAAATATGTTTTAAGCCTTCAAAAGATGGCATTAAATCCTAAGGAAATTAGGGAAAAGAGAAGATATAGAAAAATTAATTGCTTGTGGGAGTTGGTAGAAGATAAAAAAAATAATAATGATAGTAAATATTATGGCCGCCTTGCAATAGTAAAACAATGTACAAATTTAATTAGATTTCTTAGCTTATTTTAACTTAATTGAAACTCCCTCTTTACCTTGGTAAGATGATTATTTCTAAATGTTGTAAGTGTTTTTAAAAAAAATATCACCACTAATATATTTAATTTCAACTTAAAACATAAATAAATTAAAATAAAAATGACCTCAAATGGCTCTTAAGGGTTTATTTGGGTTCAATTTTATTTTATATTTTATATTTTATAAAAATAAATTTGTTTACTATTTTATGTTTTATATTTTTCTTTATAAACTAATCCACATTATTTTAAAAAGAAATCAAAATAATTTTAAAAGTTTTTGAATATTTTTTAAAATAATCAATACTATCAAAAATAATTTATTTTAAATCAAAATATAACAAAATAAAATAAAATAAAAATGCTCTCAAATGGCTCTTAAATTTCTTGTGGACATTTAATGACTAAACTATACAGTAGACCCTACAATATAAAGCAAAAAAATGAACATGAAGGATTAAAACAAAAAAATACTTCTTTTCATAAGAAGATCAGTTCCTAATTATAAATCACATCTAACAATTGATTTTTTTAGGGAGATTTATGTATATGTCATACAGTTTTTATGTATTTATGTGTCTAACATCTAAAAGTTTATATTTATATTTACATTTACATTAAATTTATATCACAATCACATCAAAATTTAAGTATAAAATGGTGTATTTGATTTTAAAAAAAATTAGTGATTGTATGATTTTTGATGTGATATTAAAGATTTAAATGTTATTTTTGTAACTATTAAAATTTTGGTTTCAGATATATAAGATATATGCATAAATCAAATTTAATACAAAAGTACAACTAAAATAAATCTTGCTCATAATTCATTAAGAGATAAAATAACAAAAAAATAATAAAAATAAAAATAGAATTCAGAAGCTCAGAGCAAAAGAACTAGCAATAAAACTCATAGAGATAAGAAAAAATCAAAGGCTTTGAAGAGGAGATTAAGTTAGATCTCCATTAAAATAGCTGAGGATTGCTTGATCTTCATATGAAAAATATCAATCCAAGAAGAAAGGTTAGTCCTTTGGTTCTAGATTGAAAATATTTGTTCTTTCATTCTTGATGGTTCAAATGTTGACTAAGAATAATATAATAGAAAACTATGAAAGTTGAAGCATCCTAAAGAGAATTCAAATAGTTAAAGGGGGTATTCTACATTGCATTATTAAAAATGCAGCTAAGAATGATTATAAATAACACAAATAATAGACAAGGAGTCACTATATTATGAAGGTAACATCTAATAGCATTTGAGTCATCTTTCGGCCATAAGCTAGGAGTGCATTTGCACAGCCAAATACTCTCTAAGTCAAAGTCAAGCATTCTTAAAAGACCCAAGTCAAAGTAATATTTGGAAGGTGGCCAACTAAGTCAATTCGACATTCATCCAATCGGAACATGACAATATGAAATTCATCATCCCCATGTCTTAAATGATAACTTAGATTAATGAATAGAGACTATGCCCAATATTTATGTCATTTGTTAATTTTTATATATATATTAATGGAAAAAAGGTAAATATGTGAACAATGTCTTGCCAACTAAAATCTATAAATAAAAGATCAAAGATAGTAAAAAAGGGCTACTCGTCCTTGTCTCTCAAATACTATATTACTCAATGCTCTCATAATAAAATTCTCAAAGAACTTTTCTCTTATTATTCTTTCTTTTATACTTTTCACTACATTTCAAGCTCTAACAGGTGTGTTCATAGACTCTTTGATTCTAACATGAAGTAGATCAAAACTAAGAAATTCAATCAATATAGAGAATAATTAAGAATTTATAACTATAAGATAGTTAGCTAAATTTGAAGAAAGAAAGCTGAAGAAGATTCAAAATGCAATTAAGAGATTTCCTATGACTACTCATAAAGTAAAGATGCCAACTCAATCTTCAGAGTTTGAGGATGGATTGATCTTCATATGAAAAATATCAATCCAAGATGAAAGATTAGTCCTTGTGTTCCAGGTTGAAAATACAACTCTTTCATTTAGACGGTTCAAATGTTGATGAAGAATAATAGAATGAAATAACTATGCAATGGGGAAGCATGCTAAAGAGAATTGATATAGTTAAAGGGGGCATTCCACATTGCATTAGTAAAAATGTATCTAAGAATATTTGAAATATATATGAATATTCTTATTACAAATAACACAAATAATAGACAAGGAGATCACTATATTATGAAGTAAAAGCTAGTAGCATTTGAGTCATCTTTCAACCATGAGCTATGAGAGAAAATAAACTTTTCTTATGTGTTGTTAAAAATAAAAACCTTCAAAGAAGAATCAAGAAGTTGGTGAGCCACGTTGCCAACCCAATAAATTTCTAATCTAAGAGAGGTGGGAACATTAAAAAAATACCATGCCCATTCAGAGAAATACTCAAAATCTATGGGTATTATATTCAGTGAAGACTCATAATGAGCCCTTAGATACAAATATACTAAGTAGCTATTTGTTGGAAGGTCCCGACAACCACCACAAAAAAAAAAATATAATTTATCCGGTGAACACTAGGTTGTGACATCAAGGATACATTCCTAGAGATCCACCATTGAAAGGTCCCTATCAATTTGGGTACCTAAAGAATCCCAAATCATCAAGGATGTGACTATTAAGTATGAGCCAACCCCAATAGGATGACAAAGGAATTGAATCTCCTATCATCAACTATAAGCATCGGTCTAAAAAGAGTCAGCCAATGGGTGAAAAGGTGGATAATCAACTCTTCTTGAAAGATGAGTATTTCCAAATCAATGAAGGGTAACTAATTCTGGACTTCCAAAATAATGAAGTTATGAATAGCATGGATGTCAAAGTTATTCACATGATCGATACACATTTACAAAATAGAAGCATGGTACCTGAACAACAAAATGAGGAAGAATACCAGGAGAGCCCAAATCATCAAGAACATGAAGGTGAAGCTCAAGTAGAAGTTAAAGTAATTGAATATTTAACTGACATTGTAATAAGGTCACAACAAAAAATGAGTTTTCATCTCCAAAGAAGAGACTAAGAAATCAGCCAGCTCAACAACCATCTCAATAAAATGAATGGGCTGATGAAAGAGATGTTTGGTCAACTTAACTTCATAGCAACTGCAATGCAGCAAGTGCCTTCGAGAAATCCTCTAGAGATAAGCAACCCAACAACTGAAATTAGGGGCATGAAAAATGCTACACCAAACTTGTCAATAGATTCAAAGTAATACAAGAGGCTCAAAGAGAAATTACATTAAATGCCCATCAAGAGGCCAATGTTATCACTAAATCTCAAGTAGAAGATCTCATCAGCCAGAAAGTCAAAGAAATCATTGCTTCAGAAGATGTTGAATAGCTAGTTGGAAAAGGCCGACCATACCTGATCAAATACGATCAAGTACAACATCTTAAAGGGTATGTTGTGCAAAATTCAACACTTTTTTAGGTACAAAAAATTCAAACCAGCATTTAGCCCAATTCAAAATCACTTGTGGAAACACTGAAGGGAATGTCACCTTACTGCTATGATAATTTTTTAACATCCTTACTAATACGACCTTTGAATGGTATGCTGAGTTACCTAAAGATTAAGTAAAAACCTTCACCAAGTTAGAAACACTCTTCATTAAGAGATTTGTAAGAGGAACTAAAAAGATAACAATAATATATCTCACCTTAGAAAAGAGAAGGAAAGATGAAAGTTGTTGATCTCACTTTTGGAGTGAGGATTAGTCACTCCCATCCCAGGTCTAGGATTCTTATAGACACTTAGGATTTTTTTAATGCTAGGACACTTCTAGTTGTTAAGGAGACAGTAAACCCAAGCCTAGAGACTAGTAGGGCATGACAACCCTAGGTTTAGAGCTTACCTTAGGACAAGTAGGCTTCACCTACCTTAATGCCTAAACTGGCACTCATACCCATAAACTCATTTGAACCTAAATCAAATGGTTGAAACCACAACCCCAAACCAATCAATTGACCTTGATTGAATTTGATTTACAGTCCAAGCTCCAAGCTAGATTAATTTGAACCTTAACCCAAGCTAACCCACTTCAATCCCATCACTCCATTCAAACCAATCCAAGCAAAAAAAACTCAATTTAATTCTCTTAATCATTATAATTATCCAATGAATCATTTTAAATTATTCCAACACTTGCAATCAAGCCAATTAAATCAATTAGACTTAAGTAACCCAAGTTAGCCCATTTGACCTAAAAGGTTCAGATGAGCTAAAGCTCAATTGAACTCAAATTAATTGTAGTCAAAGTCGCCAATCAAGTTCAAACTCATCATTGAATATATTCCAACCATCCATAGCCTCAATTGGTCCAAATTGACTTGACCAAACTACTTAACCCAAAGTGACCAAAAAGGCCCAATTAGATCAAACTTCAATCAAACTTATATTGGATCAAACCAAGCTATCCAATCTCTTCTTTGATGATTGTATGTCATTATTGAACACTCCACTACAATCAATTGGACTTAACTAAGCCAATTTATCTCCTTAACCCAAGTTGGCCCAAAGTGACCTAAAATGCCAAATTGGGTCAAATCATATTCTAAGCCATATTGATTGCAACCAATGTCTCTCATCAACCAAAAATTGAATTTTGAACATGACTCAACCACCAATTGAACCCAATTGAACCTAACTAAGCCAATTTAGCCTCTTGACCCAAGTTGACTCAATTTGACCTAAAAGAGCCAAATTGAACCAAATCAAATCCTAAACCAAATTGGTTGAAACTAATGCTTCTAATCAGTCACCAAGTGGATATTGGACATGATCCAACCTTCAATTGAACCCAATATGGTCAACCCAACCCAAATGACCTATTTAGCCCAATTTGACCTAAAGAGTCAAATTGAACCAAATCACTCCCTAATCCAAATCAATTCAACCAACTCTTCCAATAAATCATTAATGATCAATTGAACATGGACCTAACCCATGCCCAAGCCAAATTGACCAATTTGACCAAATTGGTCAACATGACCCAAATTGAATCATATAAACCAAATCCAAATCTAACCCAAATTAAACCAAACCAATTGCATAAAATAATTCCAAATGCCCAATTAAACTTAACCAAACTCTCACTTTGACCCAATTTGGTCAAAATGGTCGACTTAGCCCAATTGAACCCATTTGACTTACATGAATCAAATTGAGCCAAACCTAACCCAACCAAACTTGACATGACTCATCCTTGGGTCACCATGGGCCTACCCAAGTGGACCCAACCCATGGTGAACTTAAGTTGGGTCAAACCTACTGAACCAAGCCCTCCAATGGGACAAAATATTTATTTGGAAGGGTTCACCATCTCCCCATGCCTTGGCTGCCATCTTTGGCCTTTCTTGGACAAAGAATTACTGACCCAACCTAACCCAAGGCTATTGGGTTCAGCCTTTGGCCAAGAGAGGGTGAGCTCACCCATGGTCAACATTGGTCCACCTAAGGAGGAGTGTACACTCCATGGAAACCCACTACACTCCATTAGTCTCTTACACACGTCCACCTCAGTAGTCCCCTACCATCTCCGGCCACCTACTCCGAGTTGATGATTGTAAAAGACTGAGCCAATCTCAACCCTTGGTTCAGTTTGGGAGGATAGTATACTCTTTCTAATCCATTCAAACTCACTACACACATTCTCCAGGGCATTTCGAGCAGTCCCCAACCTTTCCCCAAGCTCCCCATGCACCCCATTGCCAACGAGACCAAGCTCCGCATACACCTGAGGGCTTCATTTATCCAATCTCACCAAATCTCCACCAAAGCCAAATTAACTTTCCCCACACCTTCATCACACTCCAGCAAATGAAAAAAAATGATTCTCGATCGATTCAACCACTGGAAGGAATCCGAAGACCAACTCAGGTGACTTCCGCGGTGGCGCTTGGTCCGCAAACTGACTGGCGGGGAGGCAACTCAAGATCTTCTCAACAGGGCTTTATCCCTTCAAGACGAAGCTACCTCTATCGACGGACCGCCGGTCTCTAGCTCCGACGAGATAAAAATTTTGCAACTGTAGATTTGGTCATTAAATGTTGGTCTTTTTTCAAAATAAAATGTGATTTCATGTGATTTCCACCATAGGATCTCTTTAGATCTCTTCCCTCATCATTTTGGACTCAATTCTGCCATTAAACGAGCTCTAGTGAGCTCGAATCGAGAGATAGAAGGTGGACGATATCCGTCTTCCAGCACTCATGGGATGATTGATCACCGACCGTCCATTCCACGTGATTAGAATGGACGTCCATGATTAATCATGCTAGAAATCTTGATTTAATTCCTTCATAATTATGAGATTAATCTCGACTGTCCGATCTAAGATTGAACGGATGAGATGAAATCGCGTCCGTCGATGCTGAGTCAGCAGCCACGTATGACATTTTAAATATTCAATACCATGACACCACATGGAAAGCACTATCGCGTCAGTGGCCACGTGGCATCAATGGTTTAAAATGACTTAATTAGATTTAAAAGTGTGATTAAGTAGCCAAAACTTAAAAAATTCATAACTAATTGTAAAAATATCCCGAAAATACAAATAAACTCATATTGGAAAGTTTAGACAAAGGAGAATTTAATAAAGATAGAATTCCTAATTAATTTTCAATGAATAGTGCTTAATTAAGGTTTGAAAATTAGTTAATTATCTAATTAAAGCTAACTTTTTTGGCTAATTAATTCCAAATTTGGCATGTCGATTTCATGAGATGTCCTCTCCCTCGCATATTTTTCTTAAAATTATTTCCCATGTGGTTTGAGAAATTTCAAATTTTCAATCCTAATTACCCTCTTTAAATGATTTATTAATTATTAAAATTAATGAACAATAAAATTGGGTAATTAATGTTAATTTATTAATATAAATGGTGAGGATTACATGAGAATTAATTAAGACCCTCTCTCCTAATTGTTTCTAATTATATTCCCTTAAAGGATTTACTTAATATGCTTAATAATTAAGATTAAATTAAGAAGAAAATTAACAGTGAAATATAAGTGAAATCAATTTAAGTAACTCAAGTGCAACCCATTAATCCTTTAATGTGTTTAATAATATAAAGTTGTTAAAGAAATTATGATTTTCCCATTAGTGTGGGAAATTCATAAGAGTATTTATCTTACTTTTTTTTCTTTTTCATATTTAATTTAATTAATTCTCAAACTTGAGCCTAATTTTATTAAATCTCTTTAGGTACATTGTAAATTTTATTTTTTTTCAAAGCATATCATTGAAGGCTCATGTTTAGGTAGTTAATCAAATTAAAAAAGACTTGCGAAGGGAGATCAAATGGATATAATTAATAAATCAAACTTAATTAATCCATAAAATAGTTTTAAATTTTCTTCTATTAACATCTTAAACAACCAACATGGAATGGAGAGAAATCTAAGCATTTTCTCTCCTCTTTAGGTCTTCAACAACTTGAATATTAAAGTCAAACATTAAAGAAAATTTGATTAGGTTTACGGGGTGATTATTTAACTTGATTGTCCTTAAGTTCTAATAAAATTAAGTATGTTGTGTGGTAATGTTCAATTACTTCCTTTGAAATTATCATAAATGTGCTTGACATCTGCTTCATGTATTCGTGTTTTAAAATTAAAAGAATATGATTGCATCTAAATTACATGAGTTGGTTAAATGTTATCGAATGGTGTGGCTATTATCATTAGTAAATATCAAATTATTTTGAAACTATATGATAACAATGAATCTTAAATCAATGCTTATTATAAATAATTAATCATATTAAAAATGAAATATTCATCTACTTATAGTAAAAAGATGTCAAATGATGAATTTATTCCTATGTTTATATTTAAGTATTCATGAATTTGAATTTGCAAGTATATAGTATGGACAACCTAGGAATACAAGGCTTTAAGTAGCCTCAAGGGGTCTTATATAATCTCACTTTCCTAGTTTAACAATGGCACGTACTTGGTTAATTTCATTTATGTGTGTAAATACACTCCTTTTGCCATTAAGCTTTACATAAGTAAAATATTTTTCTTTTAACAATGGCACATACTTTCTTAATTTCATTTATGTGTGTGCATACATTAGAACATGAAGTAAAATATTTTTCCTTTTTCCATTAAGCTTTATATAAGTAAAAAAAAATCATACACAACCTTTTCATAATTTTATCTCTATATTTATGTATATGTTTATGTTTATTAGAATTGACAAGTATATAGTCTAGATATCCCGGGAACACAACGCTTTAAGTAGCCCCAAAAAAGTCTTAGATAATCTCACTTTTCTTGTTTAATAATGGCATACACTTGCTTAAATTCCTTATACATGTTTGCATATGCCTAAATATGTGATGAAATGCCTTTTTCTATCAAATCCATGCATCAACATTCATTAAGTGTGCAAAAATATGAGCACATTGCAAATATATATACTAAATCAAATATTAAAGAAATACAAAAGGAAAGAGTGTGGATGTTATTGATGATGAAAGATGAAAGAAAGTAGTGGAGTATCATTCATATGATGGTAACTCAATTTCATTGGTCTTAAAATGCCTTTCATGTTTGAATAAGATTCATTAAGGATAATCTAAACTTAAGTTCAAATAAAATTTACTGTTGATATATTTAAAAAGTTAAAGCAATAATAACCTATCTTTAAAAATCAACTTAGGTTAGGGATGAAAGAGTCAAGTTTCGTTCTTCTCTTCATAATGATTAGATCTTAAGTAATAAGTGAATAAAATAAAAATGCATAAATTAAAACTCAATCAAACTACTAAAAGACTAAAAGTGAAACCACCTTTAATGGGTAATTTAAACAATCCTAAATCCCAGAAAATCCTAATTTTAAAACTCAATCAAGATATATCACACTAAGCCTTAACACACACATTAGAATACCAAGTCACCGATCTTAGTATTAGGCTAGGCTGATGTATGCTGTAGTGACATATTTTTTTTGTGATGTAATACTTTAGACTTGATGTTAAGATTGTTTGCACATAGACTGGATGTTAGGTCGTCATTAGCCTAACGATATTTTATGCAGGAGATTGTGCTTGAGGGACCGCTGTAATAATAATGGATATAATATTTCTTTTTCTTACAGGTGTTGCTTAAGTCCCCAAGTATAATCCAATTAGGACAGGTGAGCTTGGTTACCCAAGTACAGGGTGCTAAGTCCAAACATGTAAAATATAATTGCTTAGTTTGTATACTTATCTCGCTAATATATTTTTTGTAGGTGTAGTTAGGATTTACTTTTTATAAAGATATATTTTTTGTAATAGGATTGGGATTAGTGCTATGGGGTTTAGGATGAGCAGTGGTTAGAAGGAAAAGACCTGGAAAGCCATGTGAAGCATGGAACAAACTAATCTAAAGAAGGAAAGGAGAATTGAAGACCCACACAACATTCATCATTTGTAAAATTTAATTATAATCTAGGTTGTATAAGGGTAGAGCTCGGCTACCTAAATTTTTTTCTTTTCTAGGGTGTATGGTGGTACTCGGCTGCACCGACCTTTTATTCTTTTATGAAAATCTAATTATTTAATTACCGTGTTTAGATTGTGCAATAGAAATATCATGCTTTTTATAGGTTTGTTAAAGCGTGTATGTTTGATGTGTGGCCTTGACGTGGTAAGCTCTTTAGGATAAAATTAAATTTTCTATCCTTACTAAATAACTCATAACTAAACTCTAATGCAATTCACAACCTCACTCTAAAGCCTAGGTATATAAACAAGATAATAAAACATTTAAAATCCCCTTAGTTGAATGGTTGTATGCTATAACAACATGCATGTCATATTGTTCCATTCTTGAATATAGAGGATCTCCACTCTTGCATTATAAGAGACAAGCTTGACCTTCAAGAGAAAACCCTTGTAGTTGAGATCACTTCTTCTTGCTAATTTAACCCACAACTCAATTTCATCATGCATTTAGGTATACTTATTTTAATCTTTAGGCCAAATTAATGTGTCAAAATGTTCAAAAACTTATAAATTTTTAACATTAGTCTAAGTCATGTTTGCATACCAATCATGATCTAGTCAATTAAAGAGTGAATTTAGTATTCTAGCTTCCTTCCTAATTGATAATAACCTAACTATCTTGCATCTACATAAGATTAACCTATATGGTTTTAAAGTATAGGATGTGTTAGCTAGCAGCTACTCTAGACGATTGTAAGTCTAGAAGAATCAGAATGCATTTATTCTCTCTTATGGAGGTGAACCACTATATCTTATTTTCCCTCGATTAGACTTAGGTCGTGGTTCTAGCTTGTGTTAAAGCATTTTAAATTTAGGTTCTAAGGTAACTTGTTTCTCTTTTACTATGAGTATAAGTCCTCACCACTTAGGCATTTTCATAATCTTGTATTGTTGGAATATATGTCCTAGAATTTTAATGAAATTTCAACGCAACTAAATAACTTTCTCTCTTTCAAATATATAAACCCTCACTATAAGATAAATTGAAGCACTCACTAGGCTTCTTAGTATCATGTATGATTCCTACTTTTTCTCCTTTGGAATCTGTAAAGAAGTCTTTCTATTTGAGCTCTTCTCATTTGATTTCTAATACTAACCAATTCTTTGATAGTCTAGCATTGAAATCTTTGGAGGCACTTATTGACTATTTTAATCGAGAGTTTTCTTAGAAATCTTCAATTTCCTAGGTTGTAATTAACTATGATGGTTTTCCTTTATAATGAACTAAAGAATCTAGCATAAAATAAACCTTGCTTTACTTTATCCAGGTAAAGTGGGGAAAATCTCTGGTTTATACAAAGACCCATCTACCTTAGGAGTCCTTATTAGGTGATTTAGTCCATTGTACGGTGATATTTTTATCTTTTGAGATAGTACATCATACCTCAATTTCACACTTGATCACTTCAATAAGACACCCCCCCTAAGATTTGCATGGTGTTCCTATGACTCCAAATTAAAACACCACAAAAGTGTTACAAAATATATTACTAAATGGAGAAATCTAAACATGAAATTTGATTAGTATCTCACAGAAAAGTATGCAGTAAAACTCCTCATGGAAAACATTAATGACCAAATGACCCCATATCTAGTTATGGCTATGATTAATACATTCCAAGAATTATTGGATAGTGTAGCCAATTTCAAAAGGCTCCCCAAGAAAAAAGGCCTTAGTGCCAACTATAATAATAATCCCTTTGTGAAAGAAAAACAACCAAATAACATGACGCAAAGAAGAATGATGTGAATATAATATTCACATTCATAGTTGACAAAAAGAAAAACAGAGGTGCAACAACCTCATAACCAGCGACAACCTCACGACCGACAGCAAAGCCGATATAGGATAAGAAGGGCTGATCCTCCAAAAGAAGATGGCTAAACAATAGTCATTCAAAGGAGAATGCACTACTAAGATCTTTGGACACACCCTGAAACATGGATTACAATTACTAGAGCCATGTCAGCCAAACCAAGTAGACAAACTTGATGATCCCAACTATTTTCCATTTCATAGGCTCATAAGTCATCTGATTGAAGATTATTTTGTCTTTAAAGATTATGTAGAAAAATGCTATCAAAATAAGGAACTCACCTTATTAAATAGTGTACTGGTACATCTTAAAAATAATAAGGTGAAGGTTATTACAACATGCCCAATCCAGAATGCCAAAGGCAAATATACTGAGCCAGTTGGAACTTAGAACATAAATGATGATAAGGACAAAGCTCCACAAGAATAAGAAGAAAAAGGTGCTTGGGAGACATTCATCTCAAAAAAGGCTAAAAGGATGATTAACATTCTTTCAGCTATAGAAGGCATTCAGTGAAAGAATTCCTTGAGCCTAAAATAGATCCAAAAAGGCTTTTCCCCAACAAGGGGTAATTCTTATATAATATAAAGAACCATGAGAAAATGAATAAGTCTTCTTCACCAAAGCACCACAAACTAAAGAAGAAGAGGAAATCTAGAAAATTAAGTCTAAAACATGTAAATGATTGACTCCTTAGAGGAGTATGAACAACCTTCTAAAAGGTAAGTTAAGCTAGAAGAATATATGCATCACTTACAACTTGACATGAAAAATCTTGAAGAAGAGATTCTGACAAAAATGTGTTGTGTCATAAATGTGATCACAACTTCAATCAACTCTGAGGAAGAACTATGCTTTCCCTGAGAAAAGCTCACTAAATGAAAAGCCAAGTCAGGCTCAAAGATATTATGTCCTAGACTAGGCACCAAAGAGTACTAAAATCATCAAAAAAATTTAAAGTAACATAGAATTCATAAATTTATTATGATAAAGAAGATCAGATAAAAGAAGTAACTCAAGTTCAGTTAAGGAGTGAAAAATGAATTTCTCCACCCCCATAATGAAAATTCAGTAATAAAGGTAATAAAAATTAGATTAATGAACATTTCTTATCTCCATCACTGAGCTCCCCACTTTAGTAAGTATTTATGATGCTCTCATATTGTCAAAGGATATACATGAGATATTAATCAAAGCCTTACAAAATCTAAAACAATATGAAGCATTTTTTTCCTAAAGAAAAGATGGAAGAAGACTTAACTTCTTAGAAATTAGCAGCCATCACATTAAATAATGATGACTTATTGCTAGGGAAAATCGAGCACAATCGACCCCTTTATGTTACAGCAGAAAGTAACTCAATCATCATAAAATGGATATTGATCAATTTAGGCTCTTTGGTCAGTCTCTTAATAGTTAAAATAGTTTAATCACTAATTTTAGATGCTCGCTATCTAAATAAAAGTATAATATTCCTACAAAGATTCAATGAACAAGGACAATAAACCTTTGGGTCTCTTGTCCTACTGACACGCTTTGAGAAACTGTATACAAAAGCTAAATTACACGTGATTGAACCTAGTGCTACTTACAAAGCACTTTCTTGGTAGGTTGTGGATTCATGAATATGATATAGTACCTTCAACTTTCCATTAATGTATAAAGTATATTCAAAATGGTGAAGAACATCGAATTGATGGTGACATGAATCCATTCTTGATACGTGAGATCAAGATCTATGATGACATCAAATACTTCATGCCTAAGAAAGTAGAAATATTAATTCTTAAAAGCAAGTGGCTCCACCTATCAAAGTGATGCTGAAAGGTGGTAATTTAAAGGGTAAAAGTACCAATGAATCAAACCAACCTGAGGTAATTCTCCACCTTGGCAGCTATACTGAGGATGATAAAGAGGAATTAGTACTTTATTAACCCAAGAAAGTTGCAGCCAGCCATAAGAAAGAAGAAGCTTGTATCAATAAAGTGGTAAACCAATTAGAGGAAACTCATATTTCTCTGATAAGTGTACCTGAATCCCAAATCTCAACCAAGGCTATAAAAATAACTACAGTGCCAAAGGCACATATAAAACCCATAACAACTTCAAGAAATGAGAAAATAGAACACCTAAAAACTTTCTATGTCTCTGTTAGAAGAGGCTGAAATGAACATGAGATCCTTTTCTACAAGATAGAAGAGAGAATCGTAAATCCCACATAAATGTTATTATAAAAGGATGAATTTGAAGAAGGAAATATTTTAATAATGATTCCCTAATACTTCTCATCATTTCTAAAGAAGCTCATTAAAGAAATAACATTCAACCAATACAATCAAGCATCCAAGCTTGCTTGTCTAAAAGGCTCTAGCAGGGGGATAATATCCAAAATCCGAAAGGATATGGGAAGTTCACCACATGGGTTTTAGGATATATTGCTTCAACATCATCTACTTTAAAGAGCTTGTGCTATGTTATATCCTACAAACAAAAGTCCTTTTGGTTGATGACTGAAGGAATATTTCACATGAAATATACTCGAAGAGGAATTAATCATAGACCTCAAAGAGGCTCCAAAAGAATTTGAAGAAGATAATTAAGCCACCATTGATGAAATTTAGAAATTCAATCTGGGTACTGAAGAAGAGCCTAGACCAACCATTGTTACTACTAACCTGACATGAGAAGGATTAAAGTAATTAAAAGTACTACTTGGTGAATATAAAG
The DNA here is from genome assembly GCA_021442155.1 of Cymbidium sinense. Lineage (NCBI taxonomy): Eukaryota > Viridiplantae > Streptophyta > Magnoliopsida > Asparagales > Orchidaceae > Cymbidium > Cymbidium sinense. The sequence goes on from CM038222.1 coordinate 97,020,509, forward strand.
ATTGCTTTGCTTGGAATTACAATGAAATGTCAGGCCTATTGCCAGATGTAGATGTACATAAGCTTGTCATTAAACCTGATGTACAACTTTTAAAGCAAGCATCAAGGTGAATACGATTGGCAATTGAAGAACAAGTAATCGCTGAAACCAAAAAAGCTCATCAAAGAAGAATTTATCCAAAAAAAGTAGTATGCTAATTGGATTGTCAATATTGTCCCAATAAGGAAAAAGAATGGACGAATTCGTGTTTGTATTGACTTCAGGGATTTAAACAAAACACGACCTAAAGATGACTTCCCACTGCCCAATGTAGAACTCATGGTAGACAACACATCAAATTATGATATGTTTTTCTTCATTGATGGTTCATCAGGCTATAACAAAATTAAAAGGGCTCCAAAAGATGAAAAGCATAGGTCCTTTCGCACACCAATCGGTATATATTGCTACAAAGTGATGTCATTTGGCTTGAAAAATGCTGACGCTACATACCAAAGGGCAATGACTCGCATTTTTTATGACCTCATACATAGATATGTGAAATGTTACGTCAATGATTTGGTTGTCAAGAGCAAGAATCAAAGCAAGCACATAAGTGATTTTAGAGTTGTATTCGATAGAATTTAAAGTTTCAACTTAAGATAAATCTGTTGAAATATGCTTTTGGTGTGACTTCTAAAAATTTTTTGGGCTTTATTGTGCACCATAGAGGGAACGAAACTAATCTCTCTAAAATAAAAACAATAATAGAAATGCCATCACTTAAGACCTTGAAACAATTATATTGACTAGAAGGCAAATTGGCTTGCATTATAATGTTCATTTCTAATCTTTCAGAGAGGTGTCAACCTTTTGCTTGATTTATATGAGATGATGCTTGTCAAGAAGCATTTAATAGTATAAAATAATATTTATTACATCTCTAAATTTTGATAGCACTAATAATGAAAAAGTCATTGATATTATATACAATAGCCTTAGAATAATTATTAGGAGTTTTATTAGCTCAGAATAATGAAGAAGGGAAGGAAAAAGCCCTATACTATATAAGTCGACATTTGATAAGAGCCGAAATAAGATATTCACCTATTGAGAAGCAATATTAAGCATTGATATTTGCTACTAAAAAATTGCGGCACTATATGCAATTATATAAAATAGCTTTGATATCTAATATCGACCCTATTAAATTCTTAATGACTAGACCTACCTTAACAGGTCACTTAGATAAATGGCCAGACTTATTACTTCAATTTGGTATAGCTTATGTCCCACAAAAGGCAATAAAAGGGCAAGCTTTGGCTAACTTTCTAACCACTCATCCCTTACTAACAAACTCTCCGCTCAACGATGAATTTCCTGATGAACAAATCTTCAAAGTGAAAGAAGCTCATCAATCATCAAAATGAGACATCTACTTTGATGGAGATTCATCAATAAAGCCAGCTAAATTGCTTGGTTTACCTACAATACATGTTGGAATTGGCTTAATATTTGTGATACTATAAGATGGTTTTTTCAGATATTCATATAGTCTAACAAAACCTCAAACTAATAATAAGGCTGAATACAAAATAGTAATTATGAGTCTAGAGCTATCAATTAACATGAAAATTAAGAAGCTTCATATTTATGGAGATTCTCAACTCATAATTCGACAAATAATTGAGACTTTCAAGATAAACAACCATGAATTAGCATTTTGCCATAAGCATGTCCTAAAATAAATCCTTGGAGTAATAATTATAAGGGTGTCACATTAGGACAATGGCGAAGCTAACATATTAGCTAAATTGGCTAAAGAAATAAAAAACCTTCAGAGAGAGCTAATTATAATAATAATCCTAAACATGTTAACATTGGTAACAACCCTTCTACAAGCCTTTAAATCTAAAATAATTGAGAGATTTCAATGATAATAGAAGAAGATGGCTGGCAAGAACCGTTCATCACTTATCTTAAAGGTGGTGAATTGCCAAAGGATAATTCAAAGGCTCATCAAATTTCACAAAGAGCTCTACTATATTTCCTTATAAATGATATGTTATATCGGCATTCATTGATCAAATGTGGTTGTGATGCCTAGGACTAGATGAATACAATACGGTAATGGTTGAAGTCCATGATGGGTTGTGCAGTGCACACCAATCAAGTCCAAAAATAAAAATCAAAATCAAATAAATTAATTACCATTAGACAAAAATGATTCAAGACTGCATTGAACATGCCAAAAATGTCATCAATGTCAAATATATGCAGACAAACTGCATCAACCACCTAATTACTTACATCCAATAGTAGATTCTTGGTCATTTAAAAATTAGAGAATCGATATAATCAGCTCAATAGATCCTTCATCATCTAAGGGACATCATTTCATTTTAGCTGCCACTGATTACTTTTCCAAATAGGCAGAAGCAATTCCATTAAAAGAAGTTAACGAGGATAAAATAGTGAAATATTTTCCATATCATATCATCTGTCGATTCAGAGTACTCAAATAATTATATCCAATAAAGCCACTGCTTTCAGAATACTAAAGTCTATAATTTTATTGAGAAATACAAGATATATTGCTGATATTCTTCAATATACTATCCAAAAACTAATGGTCTTGCAGAAGCATTCAACAAAATATTTGTTAAATTTCTTTAAAAAATTCTCTAAAAATAAAAGAGAATGGCATGATAAATTAATAGAAGCCTTGTGATCATATCGTACTACATTCAAAACTAGTACACAAACAACACTATACTCCTACGTCTTCAGTTCATAAGCAATACTTCCTTTTGAAATAAAGCTACCTTCACTCTGTATAGCAGTTCAAAATGAATTTACAATGGAGAAAAGTGTCTGAATACGACTCGAAGAGCTTGAAGCTCTAGATGAAACTTGATTACAAACCCAATAAATCTAAAAATATATATAGAAAGGATAACCTGAGCTCATGACCACATGGTTCGCCTAAGATGCTCCAAAGCAGGTGAACTAGTACTAGTACACAAAAGGCTTATCATCCCACATCAATGAACCAGTAAAAAATTTGACCCAAATTGGGAAGAACCATATATCATTAAAAATGTATACAAAGGGGAAGCTTATCAGCTCATTGATGCAAAATGGATAAGTGCTATGCCCCTATAAATGGAAAATATCTCAAGAGATATTCTGCATAACTATTAAAGGCATTATGCTTTATAAATTTAAGAGCTAAAATCAACTCTAAATAAATCAACTTAAGGGATACTCTTCACTTAAGTATGAGAAGAATGTACTCATCTCAAAAGGAAATTCTCCTGTCAATATGGGGCAATTTTATAAGCCTTGTAATGTAAGAAAAAACCTCCATCAAAGAGAAAGTCTTTCTAATCAAAGTTGTCTTAAATATAGATCCATCATGCCCAAAGGGGTCGAATCAGATCCACCATGCCCAAACTGGCTAGATCTAATTTAAATCTAGATCCATCATGCCCAAAGGGGCCAGATCAGATCCATCATGCCCAAAAGGGTCATATCTAAATTTAAATCCATATCCATCATGTCCAAAGGGGTCGAAATAGATCCATCATGCCTAAAAGGGCCGGATCTAAACTCAAATTTAAATTTCAGCATGTCTAAAAGGGCAGGATCAATACCTAAACTTAAATCCAACATGTCCATATTGATAGAATTTAAGTCTAAATATAAGCAACATACCCAAAAGGGGTGAGTCTAAATATAAATCTAGATTCAATATACTCAAAGGAGGATTAACTAATTTTTGTTCATTCATTATATAGGGAATATAATTAATTAGGCTACTTCATTTGATCAAAAGACAAAAGAAAATCATAATTATTATCATATTTCACTTTTTCAAGTGGATATAAGCCAAAGCACTTGCAAAAATAACCACAAAGGTAGTTTATAATTTTCTCTAGACAAACATTATATGTAGATATAGGCTACTATTGATCAGAATCATAGACAATGGTTTTGAATTTTTAGACAAAAATCTATAGACTTTTATCTAATCTAGAGCATAAAACTTAAATTTTCATATGTGCATCATCCCAAGACAAATGGGCAAATGGAAGCTATAAATAAATTAATCCTTAATCTATTATAAAAGAACGTAGAAGACGTTAAAATCAAGTGAGTGAAATTGCTAAAATCAATATTATATACTTTAAAAATAAGTCATGACAACTAGACTAACTCACTATTCATTATCGCATGGGTTTAAAATAATATTACCTATCAAACACAACCTATATAGCCAATGGGTATTCACTACTTCCAAATTTGTTGAAGATGGACTCAATTCAATGGAGAGAACCTAATGATTAAAGAATGAAGTTGATTCTTGAAATGTTAGAAGAATTTTGGATACAATCACCAATGAAATAGTGGGAGTTAAGAGAAGAATGTAAAAATATTACTACATAAAAGTCAAGGAGAAGATTTTCAAAGCATATGATGTAGTGCTTAAGAAATAAGATGTTGAAACTCATCAATCAATACTAGGTAAATTTGCATAGTTATAGAAAGGACCAAATGTTATCAAAGAGCAAGTTAGTCTTGGCGCTTACCAACTATAAACTCATATAGACACATATGTCTCTAAGACATGGAATGGAGATGAGTTGAAGATATTCTATTCATAACTCTAAAAATCATAAAATCTTTTATTTTTATATAAATATATGCAATTGAGAAAAGGTTATTCTTTTGTCAAAATATAATTTTTACATGTGTTCAAATCATATGTAAACATTATAATAATATTATTCAAAATTTGCATGAAAACTATCGTCTGAGGACCTTATATAGATATATACTAAAGGCATTCATTGAACCATATCATATGAGTAATTCACCAAATATTAAGAAATTAATAATGATAAATAAATAAAAAATCATTTTGTATTGAAAACTTGGCTTCAACTCAATAGATGAATAATGAATGGAAGGTTTGTAAAGCTAAAATGGAGTAAGACTACTTTCTTTTGGAGAGCTCAAAATGACCCCAAGAAAATAGACACACAACTATTTGCAAAATTACCAAATTTATTATATTTAAAAATGCTCAAAGTTAAGTAATATCATTTATCAAACAAAGTAAAGTTCTATTAAAATTGACTTAAGTATTATAAACTAGTGTAGAATAAAGAGCATAATAAGGTCAATTATGAGAGTTAAAGCAAAGAAATGGGAGGCCAAGCATGGATTGAGGTCGAATTACATAAAGTAAGAAAGCCTTAGAAGAGATTAAAGTTTAATAAAATAATAAAATTGAAGACAATAGTTTATTTTTAATAAAGTAAGAAAATCTTAATAAAATTGACACATAGTAGGAAACAATGGAGATGAAGGATTCATGTAGCCGCCCCCACTTAGTGGGATAAAGGCTTGTTGTTGTTGTTGTTGTTGTATATGTTGTGTGATATGGTGCATTTAATATAATGTATAGTGAAATAATGTCATGTAAATTGATGGGAGTACTTTATTGTAATTATAATTAACTTAAACTCTACTTCCAATTAAACCCTACCAAGACTTTTCTTGCTTTATTAAGCACCTTAGAAAAGCTCCCATCTAGTAAATTAGTCACCCTATGTGACCTAACTACAGGCTACACCATAAATACACATCGATACATATAGAAAGTAGTTACCTTATTTACAAAAAAAGTCAAGCATTGATCATAACTCCCCAATTTGCAATGCATTTCCCATATTGAGTAAAGCACGAGTCTAAACTTTTTGGCTAGTATAGATGGCAAACCCTGTGACAACAAGATCTTACGAAAGAGGAAATCATTAAAGGTGACGACTTAATTAATAAACATTATTCCAAATAATAATTAATATGAAAAGTTTGGAATGAAATTTGTTAGCTTTCCAATTTTGGAATACATAGTGGAAAAATCACATATCTTTATTAAAAAATAATATATAAAATAAGGGTAATAATTCTTACACATAAAAATTCATACAACCAAGAATTAAATACTTATACAACTTATATCATTTGTACTTATAAAGTCATTATTAATCATTTCATCATTTGCAACTCACCACTTGGCATATGCTAATCATCATTCATCATTAATTATACATTTTACAGCCAATCAAAATCAACAAGTGTAAAATAAAGAAAAAGAAGGATATATTCATTTATAAGAAGTATATGATTACATCATCAAATTTTTGAGAAATATGAAGAAATTTGCTTATACTGTCATCTTTTTTTCTTCCTTCTCACTTCTTTTGGATTTTCCTTCTCCCTCTTCACTAACATTACTAACCCATCTAATCATAAAATTTAAAGTGTTGATATTATTGTCAAAAAGGAGAATCACCTATTTCTCCACTAATTTTGACAAGACATATTGAATACCAATAGAAAATTGGGTGCATAAAATTTATTGATATTGCTCAATCTTTATCAATTAATCAGATAACTCTTTAGAGGATTTTAGATTATTGGCCTGTTCATGCAAATCCATCAATTCATTCCTCAACATGTAAGCTATTTTTAGATCTTGCTTCTTTCTTTCTACCATAGCTATAATCATGAAAAATACTAGTATCCTTCTCCACAACATTCTCATATCAAATCTTTTAAAATTTTTTAATGATATTCCAACTTCAATTCATTATCAACTTTAGTTTTCTAAAAATTAGAAAATTTTTCTTTCAATTTTTTTATTTTACTCATGTATATTTATTTATTTAGTCATTCTTTTATACCTACTTGATTACAAGTACTTGAATTGCTAGTTAATGACATTTACTCTCATAATAGCAAAATGGAACAAGTTGGTAGAAATTTTATCCATATCTTCATGTACAAACTACAAATGGATGATTGCATTGAGGTCAAGGAAACTATCATATTCATGCCCTGAGATGAACACAGGTCCATGATCATATTGATCACTGTAGGGGAATTATTCCTGTTGAACATCATAATGTGATGGACTATGCATGGTTCAATGGAAGGATCACTTAAAGTCTTTGATTTCATCATAGTCAGTATTCTTTTTGGTGGAGGAGGAACATCCACCACTATTTTTTTCTCCACCGTCGGTGTTGGAGCATATCATCATCCTCCTCAACTTTCTACTCAACATCATTCTCATGGATACAAATCACTCCACAAGAAGGAATGATGAGCCTTGGATTTTTCACTTCGGGAACTTTATTTGAATCCTCTGAAAGAATGGCGATTGAAACATCATTTATTTCACCTTGAACTTAAGAGGATGTCAACTTTATAGCTTCAATCACCTCCATCTTCTTCGATTGGTGAGTACAAGGATGAGAACGATCACTAGAAAATGACACAACCATTACCTTTATGACACTATCCTCATCCTCAATCTTATCATTTTCTTCCTCTCTTGCTACCCTTGGCTCAAGTAGCTTGGAGGCTTCCTCCAACTTCTTCTCATCTTCCCAATGATTAATGACTTTTAGTAAGAAGTTTGTCCCCTCATTATCAATAAAATTTATATGAGAGAGTCAAACTCTTTTGCTCACTATTATCATAGATGCTTCACTTTTTCTCCTTCCAGTTCTTCTTCTTATTTCTCTTCATCAAAACTTCTTCTTCTTCCAATTTTCCTATGGTTATTTCTAGATACAAAAAGAAAGCTTTTTAGTTAAAGAAGAAATTTCAATAGAAAATTATATGAAAATAAGGAAAAAAATCAAATTTAGAAACTTGTAAAATAGAAAAAATAAATAAGAGAACTTACAAGCAGAGACCTTCTAATGGAACCCATAGTTAATGTCGATCTTGAGTTTCAATGATAAACTGTGGTGTTTATTTTCGGATGGGTCATGTGGATACCACACAGATCTTAGGGGATACTTATTGAAGTGATCGGGTATGACATTAAGGTATGATGTACTATGTCGAAAGATAGAAACATCACCCTACAATGGGCCTAATCACCTAATAAGGACTCCTAAGGCATGATGGGTCTTCATATTTACCATAGATTCTTCCCCTACTTTACATGAAAAAGTAATGTAGAGTTTATTTCAAGACAAGTTCTTTAGTTCCCTATAAAGGGAAGCCTCCATAGTTAAGTACATCCTAAGAAATGAGATTTCCTAACAACACTCTCGATTAAAGTAGTTAATTATTGTATCCAAAGATTTGAAAGTAAAGACTATCAATAAATTGGCTACTTGAGAAATCAAGTGGGATTATTCAATTGGAGAGACTTATTTTTGAACCCAAAGGAAGATGAGTAGGAAATGCTCATGACACTAGGAAGCCTAGTGAGCATTCCAACCTATCCTATGGCTTTATATGTTTGAAAGAGGATTTATTTTTTGAGTTGAAATTTTATTAGATTGTTAGGGCTTATGATCCATTAACACAAGATTGTGAAAATGTCTAAGAGGTGAGGATTTATGCTCCTAGCCCAAGGGAAACAAGCAACCTCAAATCCTAAATCTAGGGAGTTTTAACACAAATTAAAGCATGACCTAAATCTACAAGAGAAAATAAACCATTTGACTCTTCTAGCCTTACAACTGCTTGGAGTGGCCACCACCTAAAACCTCACATGATTTAAAATCATGTAGGCCAGTCTTATGTAATTGCAAGATGGTTTAAGCTATTATTTAATTTTGAAAGAGACTAGAGTCCTAAACCTACTTCTTAAGAGACTAGATCATGTTGGTATGAGCGTATGACTTAATCTAAAAATACAACATCCTTTTAAATTTTATATTATTTTGACACATTCATTTGGACAAAGGCTTATAATATTTTATGCCTAAATGCATGGTAAAATTTTGTTGTTGGCCAAATCAAACGAGAAAGAAGGTGAGGTTCCATCATAAGGGGTTGCTCTCATAGGTCAAGCGGTCCCTAAAGTGCTGAAATGGAGATGCTCAATTTGTAAGAGTGGTATGATATGATATGCATAATGTTAGACATACAACATTCAGCTAAGAGAGTTTTAAATCCTTTAATTATCTTGATTATATCCTAGGCTTTAAAGTGAGGTTGAAAGTTATTTTAAACTTTAGTTATGAGTTGTTAATTTGGTAGAAATTTTAATTTTTTTTCTATGAGCCTACCACATTTAGGCTACATTCAAACATCAATCATGAAGAAACTATGAAAATAATGATATTCTATTGCACAATTTAAATGAAACAACAATCATTCTATAGACTACCATGAAAGAATAAAAGGCTGGTGTGGCTCGAACCATACACCTTGAAAAAGAGAAAACATGGGTAGCCGAGCTCTACCCTTATACGACCCAGAATTATAAAATAATATTATAATTTATAATTGAATACATGCTATGGGGTCTTCATTTTTCATTCCTTCTTTCTTTTGATTCTTTTGATTTGGTTTGCTCCAAAGCATTACAGGGCACCCCAGGACTAAGCATTCTAGCCACGGCTCATCCTAATCCCTATAACACTAATCATAATTTTTATTGCAAAAATTACATCTTATAAAAAGTAAATTTAACTACACCTACAAAATAGAGGTTAGCTAAACATACATATAAACCCAAACAGTTATATTTCATAATTTAGACTTAGCACCCTACACATGGGTAACCAAGCCCATATGTCCTAACATGGACTTTGCTTAGGGGCATAAGAGGCCTGCAAGAAAAATATTTATATTTATTTTAGAGTGGCCCCTTAAGCATAATCTCATGCAGAAAATAACATAAGGCTAATAATGGCCTAACATCCAATCTACGAACAACAATCCTAACATCTAGTCTACAACATTACATCATTAAACAAAACATATCATTATTACATACACCGTCCTAACCTAAAGCTAGAAGTGGTGACTTAGCATTCTAATGTGTGTACTTAGGCTTTAAGTAGTATGCCTTAGCTTGACATTAGAGTTATGTTTTTTTCTAAATTTAAAATTCTTTATATTGGCATGATGGTTGGTTTCACTTCAAGTTGTTTAGATGATTTGTAAGTTTTAATTTATGTTTTATTTTATTTCATTGATTTACACTTAGCATCTAGGTGTTATGAAGAGATGAAAGAGGCTTACCCTCTTCCATCCCTACCTTAAGTTATTTTGTAAAACATATTATTATGATTTGATTTACTTTAGTGAATAATTTATTAAATATTTTATTAATCTTAAGTTTAGGTTAATCTTAAAGAATTTTATTCAACATGAGATGCGTCTTAAGATTAATGTGGTTGAATTACCATCACATATGTTGAACCATTCCTTTCCATCACCCGTAACATGCATATGATTTAACACTTAGTATACAAATACATACAACATATTGTGGCACACTTGAATGATCATGGATGCATACACTTGGAAATTGTATGTTACTTGACTGAATTATTTATACAAGTAAATTAAAACTCTATCCAAATTCTAATACAAATGTACATATGAGTGAAATTAAATAAGTACATGCCTTTATTAACCAGGGAAATGAGATAATCAAATGACCTCCTTGGGGCTACTTAAGCTTGTATTCTTGGGATGTCCAGACTTTATACTTATCATCATTCAAACATATGTAAATCCATATATGAACATAGGAAAAGAAGCATTACCTTTACATGAAATACATTTGACATGCTTAAATAATTATGGATGCATGTATTTTTAGTAAAAAAAGATTCTCATTCTTTAATCAAATACACATATACATGTATAAAAGATGTAAGCAAGTACATGCTGCTATTTAAACTAGGAAAGTGAGATAATCAAATGACCTCCTTAGGGCTACTTAAAGCCTCATATTCTCGGGATGTCTAGACTATAAACTTGTTATCTTAAATATGTATGTATGTATGTATACTTAACTAGAAGAGCAAAAATCATGCAAGAGATTGTATTTTATTTTATTGAATTATTTATGCATGTAAATTAAAGCTCTATCTAAATTCTAATACAAATATACATATAAATGAAATTAAATAAGTACGTGCCTTTGTTAACCAGGAAAGTGAGATAATCAAATGACCTCAGTGGGGTTACTTAAAATCTCGTATTCCTGAAATGTCTAGACTATATACTTATTATCTTTGAAACATATGTAAATCCATATGTGAACATAGGAAGGAAAGCATTATTTTCACATGCATAAGTTATAAACACATGCAAATTCCTATGTATATATTCATAGCTAGCATCACTCTACATTTCATTATCAATTTATAACTTTTGGAAAGTAATTTTGAATTTATTATTGATTATAACCAATAGCCACACATATAATAAAATTTAAGCCAACACATGCAAATTTACATAAGTGAATTCATTTGATTATTTGATTTTGAAAGTATGAATGCAAGAGATCACATGACATACAACATTTAAAGTAATTGAAGAGGAATAGCCAAACATCTCCACATAATTTATTCAACTACACTAATTCCTAAGGACAATCACATTAAAGAAGATTACTTAAAGAAAACCAAAGCTTCTTATTAGTTTTGATTTTTTTTTTTGGATTTTAGTTTGAAGTTAAAGAGGAGAGATCACTTGCTATTTTCTATCCCACGTTGGTGATTTAATATGTTTAAGGAAAGATAATTAAGTGATTTTTATGATTTAATTAAGTTGAATCATTAAGCACTCCATTTAATTACTAATGACCTCACTTTTGGAGTGAGCTCTCAACTTCTCCATCTTAGACATAGGACTCCTCTAGACACTAAGAGTTCCTTAGTCTTAAGATACTTCCAGTGATTAGGTGAACACTTAACCTAACCCTAGAGACTTAGAAGAATTAGCCATAGGAATCAGTTATGTCTTAGGGGTTTAAGAGGACTTGCCTATCCTATAGCTTGAACCCAATCCTTGTTTCCTTCTTTCTAACTAAATCTCAAATTCAAATCCAAATTCAAATCCTAAATGGATCAAAATAAAAATCAATTTCAAAATCCAAATCATGAATCAATTCCAACTGATTGAAACCCATGATCAATTCCTAATCCAAAATCATCCTAGATCTTATGAATCACATTCATAAGCTTAGCCAAACCCTTCAAATCAACCCAAGCCAAGTGATTTCTTTATAAATCACTTATCCCATCATTTGTATTCACAATTATAAATGAAATTGGCATCCAAATCATCCAAATCAGATGAATAAAAACCAAACCAAATCAAAACTCCTTTTCCAAACTTTTTGATGTACCTTAGCCAAATTCATTATCAAATCACTTCTAACTCACATGATTCTCTCATGGATCATTTATATTCTCATTTATATTCACAAATATAAATGAAATATAAATTCAAATAATCAAAACTAAATTCAAAACTCAAATCAAAATCTAACTTATATCCAATTTCGAATTTAGCCAAATCATTCTCAAATCAATCCAAACCCTTGGATTTTCTCTTCAAACAATCACATGCCCAAATATAAGCATAAACTATAATCATCAAACCAAAATCAAACTAACCCAAGTCAAACCCATGTTCATCTTTTTGACTTGAAATTATCAAATGAACCAAAACTCATTTGACTCCAAATCACTTGCAATTGGATTTATATTTCCATCTAAATCCATATGTGGGTTCAACCAAACTTGAATCGAGACTTAATCAAGCCAATTGACCCACTTAGACTCACTTGACCCAAAGTGACCTAAAGCACCTTTTTGAACGAAGTTCTAATCTAACCCAAACTGGATTAAACTAAGCCCATCCAAGCCTCCTATTGTGATCAACAATCATCATAGAATGATCAATCACTCAAATTGCAAACCAAGTCAAACTTAGCCTTTGACCAAGTCAACATTTAACCTAAATGAAACCCAAACTAACCAAAATCTACCATATGCCAAATTGATTGAAACTATTGTTCTAAACCAATTCATAATCAATGATTCAACATGACCAAGTCATCAATTGAGCCAAACCAAGCCTAATTGGCCACTTGACCCAAGTTGACCCAAATTGACCTAAAAAGTCAAAATGGGTCAAATCTTGATCTAAGCCAAATTGATTACAATCAATGGGTCAAATTCATTCTAATTTGATTGTTGAACTTGACCAAAGCTTCAATTGACCAATTAGACCCAACCTAGCCCAATTGATCATGAACCCAACTTAACCTAAAAGGTCAAATCAACTTGAAATAAAACCAAATTAAAATTAATTGAAACTAAAGCTTGTAATACATTTAAAATGATCAACCAAGCCTAAGCCAACCCATGACCAAACCCAATTGGGTCAAATAGGTCAAATTAGTCAACTTGACCCATTTGACCTAAATGAATCTAAATCAAATCTAAATCAAATTAAACCAAAATAATTGTACCCATTGGCTCCAAATGATCATTTGAACTTGATCTAACCCATGGTTTAACCAAATTTGACCAATTGGCCAACCTAACCCAAATTGACCTAACTTGACCTAAATGGGTCAAATTGAACCAATTTAAAATCAAATGAACTCCAAATCACTTGAAATTTGGCCTAACCCATTTTGAAATCATTTCAAATCTTCCCAAATTAAATTCATGGCCAAATGATCACTTTTCCCTTAGGTCAAAGGGTATCCTATGACCAAATTCACTTGGAAGGTGGTGAACATGACCCAATGAGCTTGGGTCGGCCATGACCCAAGGCAAGGCCAAACTGACCTCTCTAATGGCATTTGAACACATCGAACTCCAAATGCACTCACCTAGCACATGGGCATCCACTCTCCTTCACTCCACTTCCCAAAATGATCCATGTGGGGTGTTTTAATGCTCAAACCGTGCCTCCAATCCAAGCCATTAATAAAAAATGGTAAAATAGCCTCTCACCATCCGATCCAAGGAGGCAAAGATATACTGCATTCTTACTCAAATGATAATCAGTCAATTCCTCAGAGTTAGAGAGGTTGAATCGAAGCCTCCCCAAGCTTTTCCAAGCCAATCTCGAGCACCCCCATTTTCCATTTTCAGTTTTGCTCAAAGCCAAAATAGGGGAGGTGAACTCCAAATCCAACTCATCCAATTCCCAACCAAAATCAAATTAACCTTGCATACACCATCCTTGGACCTCGTCGAGCTCAATCAAATTGTTTCCCAAGTCTCCAAGTCACGGGAAGTACCATTTCGTTCAAAGCAGATAACCATTGAAGGGGAGCTTGGTCAACCGATCAAACTACTTCAAACAAAGGCTGAATTCCTTTAACAAGACTTCATCTCTACTAGATGAAGCTACCTCCTCTGTTGGAAGTGCCAGTGATAGCCTCCGGTGAGGTAATTGCTTAAAATCATAGCCATTAGAAAATTTAGTTGGTCCTTTTTGAAGGAAATTATCACCCCATAAAATCTTGACCGTTGGATGTGCACCCCCCTCCTTCCGAAGGTATGGGATCATTTTGATCCCAATCTGAGCTCGGGTGAGCTCAAATTGAATGAGGAGAGATGAATGGTGTTCATCTCTCATCACTCGCGAAGGAGAAGGATCATACTCCATCCATTCTGCATGATTGAAATGAACGAGTATGATCAGATCATGTTAGAACCCCTCTGATTCATTCATAAATCATGAGATTATTCTCGATCATCTCATCTTAGATCGGACGACCCGTAGAGAAAGTGCGTCCACTGCCAGCTGACTCAGCCGATGGACGTGACAACTTAAATAACCTATCCCATCACACTACATGAAAAGCGTGCCGCATCATCCTCCATGTGGCCCGATGGGATTAGGGGTATAATTAGGCTTAATTAATCTGATTTTATTAGTGAAACTTTCAAAATTCATAACTAATTTTAAAAAAAATCCAAAAAATATAAATAAACACTCATTTAAAAGATAATTTAGAAGAGAATAATATAAAATTAAAACTAATTAAATTTGAACAGTAATTTTTAATCAATTTATGTTTTATTAGAAATGTAATTAAGCTAATTGCTCCTTAATTACTTTAGCAATTAATTCCAAACATCTTGAGGTTGATTAGTGGGATGACCTCTACCTCCCATGATTTTCTTGGAATTTATTGTTAGATCAATTACGAGAATTTATTATTTGATCTTTAATTCCTCTCTTAATTAATTAAATGATTTATTAACATGTTAAATAGTGATAAATTCATTAATTGAACTTGTTTATCATTATGAAATAGTGATAGAAATAGGGAATGAGATGAGGAACTCTTTTCTAATATTTTCCCCTAAGTTTATTTCATTTGGATAAACACTTAATCAATTTGCAATTAATTAATGGCTTAATCACCTCAATAAATAATATTAATGAAACTCAAACCAAATCATTCCAGAATTCAATCATTCAATTCTTGGGTAGATTCTTGGGTGTTTAATAGCCTAAGAGAATTCTAAAGGAAATTATAATCAAACTACATGTGTAGGATGATTATGAATGTACTTAATCAAACCCTTTAGCTTAATTAATCAATAATTATGAGCCAATCCATTTATTTCTTAGGTGCATTGCTGATTTAATTTCCATGTGGTTGCATATCATGTGTTGGTTCATAATTACTTCAATAATTATGTTAAAGTGGCATAGGTAAGGGATAATTAATGGATTTAGTTCATACATTAACCTAACCAAAATATAAAATCAACTTAATTGTTCTAAAATTAAACTAAACCAATTCACACATGGGGGAAAAGGGTTAAGACGAGCAAACCCTTTTCATATTTCCTAAGTCAAATCAAATTCAAAAATAAAAATCTCCTTAAAGAATTTTGATTCATTTTAAATGATCTTATTTTTATCTTAGGAATTAATTAGAATTGAATGAAGTCATGTGCTTACATCCCTTCATTTCTTTCCAATCATGTTAAATTTTGCTTGCCATATGATCATCTCTTTTAAAAATTAATCAAATAAAATGTTTCCTTTTATGTCAAATTGCATGTGTTGGCTAAAATTAAGAATATAAGTGGCTATTATCACTATTAAAACCAAAATTTATATTCAAAACCTATAACTCAAAGATTATGAATGAAGTGATGCTACTCATAAATATTTATAAGCTTGCATGTGATTATAGCATAAGATGTGTATTATGGAATTTTCTTTTCTTCTCTGAACATGGATTTACATATGATTTACATGTGTATAGTTCTCTGAAAAGAACACAACACTTGCATAAATCTATCCCTATGAATTTTTATGTTATGGCTTAAGAATGATATTCATATTATACATGTACATTATACAACCAAATCAAACATAATCTTTTGCATGATTCTTTGTCCATTTGGTTCTTCTTGTACATCTACATGTATTTAAGAAAAGTGGTATATTAGTTTGGACATCCCAAGGCTGCAATGCTTTAAGTAGCCCTAAGTTGGTCTTGTATCTTACTCCCCTGGTGTAAAAAATGATGGTGCCATATTCACTTATAACTTTTATACATGTGAATGTGCATTTTGTTAATGGATGAAAAATCCCTCTTTTCTACATAATAAAAACATGCATTAATGATCTAATTAACAAATGGAATATTCAAATTTTCAAATCACATCTCTTAGCATTCATCATCAAAGTGTGCTAAAATTTGCATTGTATGTATAGGTATGCTTAGGAATACTCATATACATGGTATACATGGTGGAAAGAAATAAATGGGTGTGTGTTATGCGGTAGTAATCCACCCTTAAGTAATCCTATTATGCCTCTCTTATTAAATTGGGCAATTTAAAGTAGATCTAATCTTAGGGTTAATTAAAATACATAATAAAATATTCACTAAAGAAAATTCATTAATGAATCTACCTTAGAAATTCTTTAAGGTAGGGAAGAAAGAGAAGTTTTCTTTTCTTTTCTTCTCTTCATAACTTTTAGTCATTAAGTGTAGGTTCATTAAAACCAAATAAAATCATCAACTAAAATTGACAAATCAACTAAATCATTTGAAATGAAACCACCCTCTAAATTGAACCTTTCATACTTATAAAATTTCAACCTTAAGGCCTAGTTAAGACATGCCACACAAGCCTTAAATGGCACACACATTAAACAAAGTCACCATTTCTAGCTTTAGGTTAGGGCGGTGCATGGTTTGATTAATGATTTTATTTTATGGTATATTATTTTTGGACTAGATGTTAGGGCGATCTGAGCCTAATAATATTTTCTGCAGGGGGTTTGCTTAAGGGGCACTGTAATAAAAATATAAATGTTTTTGGTTGTGCATGTTGCTTATACCCCAAAGCATAGCCCAAATTAAGACAGATGGACTTGGTTATCCATGTGTGGGGTGCTAAGTCCAAATTATTCATATAAATGCTTGTGTTGTGTGATATGTTTAGCTAACCTTTGTTTCACAGGTTTAGTTAGATTTACTTTTCCCATTTTGATGAAAATTTTGCAATTAAGATTTGGAATGAATGTTATGGGGGATTAGGATGAACATTGGTTATAAGATCAAGTCTTATGTACCATGTGAAGCCTTGGAGCAACCAAATTCCAATCAATCTATAAGAAAGAAAGAAAAGAAGCAAATCAAAATGAAAGAATGAAGAATGTAGAATGAAGACTCCCATAACATAAATTCTTCTAATTATAATTATTCATTTGTAATCCAGGTTGTATAAGGGTAGAGCTCGGCTACCCTTATTTCTTTTTGGGTTGTACGACGGTACCCGACCACACCGGCTTCTTATTCTCTTATATTAATTTTATAAATTGATTGATGTTATGTTTATGATTGTGAAATTATGATGGCATGATTTTTTCTAGGTTTTCTATTATTTGATGGTTGTTGAATGGACTGGATGCAATTAGGCTCTTAGGAAAAAATAAATTTTCTATCCAATTAATCAACTCAAAATTAAACTAAATAATTCGTAATCTCACTTAAAGCTTAGGATGTAAATCAAGATAATAAAAGATTTAGCAACCCTTTAGCTGGATATTGTATGTCTCACATCATGCATAAATCATATTGTCTCACTATTGTCAATGGAGGACTTCCACCTTTGCTAGAGAAAATGGCTTGACCTTTGAGAGCCATGGTGGAAACACACCTTCTTTCTGATTTTGGTCCATAACCAATTTTCTCATACATTAGGCATATGAAATCCCATGGCCCATGTCAAATAAAAATGTCTAAAAATCAAAATAAAAATTAACAAAATTTGCATTAGATTTAAGTCATTATTCATACCCTTCATGATCTAGTCTCTTAGGGAGTATGTTTAAGGACTTAGTCTCCTTTCTAAATAACAATAACTTAGCCATCTTACAATGAATAAGACTTGCCTATGAGTATTTAAAATCATAGGAGGAGTTAGTTGGTGGCCACTCTAGGCGGTTGTAAGCCTAACAGTAGGGTGGTTTACTCTCTCTTGTGGAGGTAAATCATATACCCATTTTCACCTTAGATTTAGGTCATGCTTTGGCCCTCGCCAAAGTTTCCAAGATTTAGGATTTGAGGTTACTGTTTTCCTTCCCAGGCTACAAACATAAATCCTCACCTCTTAGGCAATTCTATAATCTTGTCTTGTGGAATTATAAGTCCTAGATTTCTAATAAAAATTCAGCACAAATATATAATTCTCCTCAATTTCGAAAATATAAAGCCCAACCATAGGATAGTTTGGGATGCTCACTAGGTTTCCCAGTATCGTGAGCATCCCATACTCATCTCTCTTTGGTTTTGATAATAGCTCTTTCTTTTTGATCAATCCCATTTGATTTTCTAAAAATAATCAATTTTGATTGATAGTCCTATCTTTGAAATCTTCAGAGAAAACAATCATTTACCTTAATTGAGAGTATTTTTGAGGAATCTCATTCCTTAGGGTATAATTAATTATGGGGCCTTACTTCCATAGGGAACTTAATGAACCCAGTTTAAATAAATCCTACTTTAGTTTTCCATGTAAAGTAGGGGAAAGATATCTAGTGCATTCGAAGACCCATCATGTCTTAGGAGTCCTCATTAGGTGATTAGGTCCATTATAGGGTGGTGACTTCTATCTCTCAAGATAGTATACTATTCCTTAATGTCATACCTGATCACCCTAATGAGTATATCTGCAGATCTGTGTAGTGTCCCCTCACATAAACACACACATAACACTCCACATCACCAAAATAAAATACCACATTATTCTAGGGACTCCGTTGGGGATGGTTCCTCTCTCCATCTTTGGTGAATGATCATTATCTGCAAGTATTGATAGTGTATTTATATTTCATATAAATCTAAGACTACCCTTCTTTTTCGTTGGCACTTAAGCTAAGCTTGCCAACATTCTTTAGGTTTTAGGACCTCACTCCATGTAGGTCTTAAAACCCCTATTGGGTCCTCCAATAGGTGAAAATAAAATTTAACCAAAATAGATGACTAAAAACCTTGTTGAAACTCCTTACCATTTCTATGGTAAGGTAAGGTTCATTCCACAAATGAGAAAAATAAATCCTTCCTAAAAATATCACCTTTCAAAAGCACTTTCCCAAAGTTCACATAATAAAGTAATTGCACAAAATTTTTCTCAAAATATATAACTCAACCTCATCTAACAATCCTCAGGATTGTTATATGTAGGTTCATTTCAAAACCGAAACCAAAATCATCTTTCAAAAAGCACATATTTGAAAATGAACATCCTCATTCAATACACTCAAATTTATTGAATGAAGATTTCATTTCCAAATAAAATAAAAATCATCTTTCAAGAGCACTTATTTGAAAATGAACACCCTCATTCAATATACCCAAATTTATTGAATGAATATTTCATTTCCAAATAAAATCATGTCATTAAAAAAATGAAACTCTGTTCAATATATCTCATATATGTTGCAGTTGGAGTTTCTTCCTTTTATCAAAAGCACATATTTGAAAATGAACATCCTCATTCAATATACCCAAATTTATTGAATGAAGGTTTTATTTCCAAACAAAATCATGTCATAAAAATTGAAACTCCATTCAATATATCTCACATATGCTAAAGTTGGAGTTTCTTCCTTTTCAATAGCACATATTTAAAAATGAACATCTTCATTCAACATACCCAAATTTATTGAATGAAGGTTTCATTTCTAAATAAAAACATTTTTCATAAAATTGAAACTCCAATCAATACATCTCACATAAGTTGAAGTTGGAGTTTCTTCCTTTACAAAAAGCATATATTTAGAAATCAAAATCCTCATTCAATATACCCAAATTTATTGAATGAAGATTTCATTTCCAAATAAAATCATATCATAAGATTGAAACTCCACCCAATATATTACATATATATTAGAATTGGAGTTTTGTTCCTCTTATCAAAAAGCACAAATTTCAAAATAAGCATCTTCATTCAACATATCCAAATTTATCGAATGGAGGTTTCATCTTCAAATAAAATCACACCAGTTGAAACTCCACTCAACACATCCCACATGTGTTAAGTTGGAATTTCCTTCTTTTCAAAAGGCAACAATCACATACAAAAATTTCATCTTTGAAAAATAAAACATGATTGACTTCCATTTTACATAGCCAAATTTGTTGCATGAAAATCTCCTTTGCAAAAATCATGAAAAATTAAAAAATCTTGGAATTCCATTTGACATACCCAAATTTGTCAAATGAGAGTTTCATTTTTCAAAAAGAAGATTGAAAATAAATTGGATTCTATTTAACATACCACATTTGTTAAATAGAAACCCCCCTTTTTTTCAAAAATATCAGAAACCAAAACAAAAATTAAACACATTTGGGCTTTATTTAGCATACACAAATTTGCTAAGTAAAGACCCCATTTTCAAAAATCAAAATAAAAATCAAACATATTTGGACTTTATTTATTATACACAAATTTACTAAGGACCCCATTTTCACAGACCAAAATAAAAATCAAACATATTTGGGTTTTATTTAGCATACATAAATTTGCTAAATAAAGACCCCATTTTCAAAAATCAAAAAAAAAAATTGAACACATTTGGACTTTATTTAGCATACACAAATTTGTAAAGTAAAGACCCCCCATTTTCACAAACAAAACCAAAAATCAAACACATTTGTGCTTCATTTAGCATACACAAATTTGCTAAGTAAAGACCTCATTTTCAAAAATCAAAACAAAAAATCAAACA
Source organism: Cymbidium sinense (assembly GCA_021442155.1). Classification (NCBI taxonomy): domain Eukaryota; kingdom Viridiplantae; phylum Streptophyta; class Magnoliopsida; order Asparagales; family Orchidaceae; genus Cymbidium; species Cymbidium sinense. Next base: position 97,041,566 of record CM038222.1, read on the forward strand.
AATTTGGGCTTTATTTAGCATACATAAATTTGCTAAGTAAAGACCACATTTTAAAAAATCAAAACAAAAATTAAACACATTTGGGCTTTATTTAGCACACACAAATTTGCTAAGTAAAGATCCCATTTTCAAAAATCAAAATAAAAATCAAACACATTTGAACTTTATTTAGCATACACAAATTTGCTAAGTAAAGATCCCATTTTCAAAAATCAAACCAAAAATCAAACACATCTGAACTTTATTTAGTATACACAAATTTGCTAAGTAAATACCTCATTTTCAAAAATCAAAATAAAAAATCAAACACATTTGGGCTTTATTCAGCATACATTAATTTGCTAAGTAAATATCCTATTTTCAAAATCAAAACCCAAACACATGTAGGCCTTTATTTAGCATACACAAATTTGCTAAGTAAAGATCCCATTTTCAAAATTAAAACAAAAATCAAGCATATTTGCTCTTTATTTAGTATACACAAATTTGCTAAGTAAAGATTTTATTTCTAAATTCACACATGATACACATTATGGGCAAACATGCAAAAAGAAAATTGTTTTCAAACATCTCATTTAGCATACCCAAATTTTCTAAATGAGCAATCCCAATCAAAATCAATTGACCCTCTATTTAACATACTCACATTTGTTAAATAAAGGATCCCTAAACATAAAATTAAATTCAAATATGAACCAATGAAAGCATCAAAAGTTTCTCCAAAATATTTGAACCCATTCAACATACACAAATTTGTTGAATGTAGATTCTAAATTAAAATGAACTCAAAATCTCTCTTCCAAGTTATTCGAAATCTCTCCTAAATTCAATGAGTCCTACTTAACATATTCAAATTGTTGAGCCTGCGTTCAAACTCTAAATCAAATTCAAAAAAAAAAAATTAGCAAAATACCAAAATAGAAAATCTGATTTGAGTTTATTTCCAAAGAGTTCAGTTCGTTAATCAACTTTTCTCAAGATAAGTGATGGATTCTAAGTATGTGTTCACCTTCCCTTTGGGATGGATTTGGCCTTGATCAGCCCTCCCCAAATTGATTTTGCTCACTTGATACATTTTGAGGATTGAGGGGCCAAGATTACTTGGGGGCAACCCTCACACTATCAATAGAATGTGGTGGTGGGGGTCATCCATATTGAGATGCCCTCAAATTCTAAAGTTCCCTCGCTAAAGAGAAAGGCGGTAGAGGTTCCCACAGCTATTGCCCATCATGCGTCTATTCCCATCATGCCCTGTGCACTAGTACCCACTCATTGGCTTCCCTTAAGGGGAAGCCTACCCAGTCTTCAGGGATAGTCTCTCCTACCTTTGATGTAGGGTCTAGCTTTCGTACTACTCCATGTAGCCAAACTCAGCTCCATAATAGGTGATGCAAGATCAAGTGGCACCATGTGCGCGTTGCCAAGGAGATGGAGATAGTATCTCACATTGTAGAAGAGGGGTCACCCAGGGTAGTTTCTCCTTTGCTTACTCAGAATAAGTTTCACCCCCTTTCCAGTTCTGAAGGAGAAGAAGATGTCAGGAGGAATGTAGTATCACCCGCACCTTTAGTTCATTATGAGACACCTGTCAGAGATAGGAGGAGGTCATATGTTGGCCTCGGGACAGTTTTACGCCATGTTTGCAAGGCTATGGATGGTCAGAGTCTAGTGCCCGGTTCAATTTATGATCGGTTATCCCTCGCAATGCAGGAGAACATATCCGTCAGGAGAGGGCCAGAGAGGCCCATGTATCAATTCACATTACTAATAGAGAGAGGAGAATATATGCAAGGCAGTCAACAACCTCTGCCCTCATAGATTTCCCTGATCGACACGCTACCCATGTAGGTTAAACCGATAGTATTATGTTGACTGGTACCACCCATCATGAGAGGAGAGCTCCCGTACATAGGAAGTCAATGTTGTCTCCACCACACCGCTCCACCCCACGTCCACTATAGCAAGTTTAGGTTCCATCTTCTACAGTTCCACCCAAAGCCATGAGAGCAGCATCATGGGAGAAGAAAGCCCCATTAGTAATTTGGCTATGGCCAAGAGATCCCACTTCATCTACCCCACTGACTGAGATGAGGGCGAGTTCTCCTGCTCAACCTCCTACTTCAATTATCGTGAAGAGGGAGTGGTAACCTCGCAGCATCGTAGTTGTACCATCACCACCATCACCTTAACCGATCATAGATATAGTAGCGGTAGAAGGAGAAGGGAAGGGGGAAGTTCTATTATCCCCATAGCGATAGATCCCCCCACGTGTAGCACTCCACCCATAGTAGTTGACAGTCATAAGCACGTGACTTCCAGTGAGCGTAGCCCTCACAGGGTTAGCACTCCATTAGTAGGGGAGGTCAGGTGTATCTCCGTTCATAAGCATGATCCCACCACCGATTAGGCGCGAGCAATTATGCCTGCATAGTTTGACCACTCCTCGGATAATATTTTAGCATAGTATTTTATTGAAAAGAAAGAAATCCTTGGGTATGATTAGTCTGACCTTGAAGAGGAGAAGGTTAGCTTTGAACCCAATGAAGATGATTTATTGAGAGAATGGTTGATCCAGAGGTTCCCTCCTTGATCAGATAGTTGAAAAGTGTTGGTTGAACAGATGATACACCTATTCACCCAACACCTCCTTCAACAACTCAAGAAAAAAGATGAGCAGATTGATAGCATGGGGAAGAGACTTGAGGATTTTTTAGCAGCAGTTCAAGCACTTCAGAATTAATCCCTAGCAATGCATCCTACCATTATGGAGACTGGTCAGGCTAAGTTATTACATGTCCTGGATCAACCCAAGAGTTCACTAGCCTTTTAGTAGGGAAGGTAGGAGTACCTCCATACAAGAAAAAGATATCAAACTCATGGTAGAACAACAAGTTAAAGAAACACTGGCACAAACTCAAGGTGGTTCATCAATTCCAAAGGGTAGACCCTACCAAGAGGAATTTGATGCTATCCAATATCCTAAGGGTTTTGTGCCTCCTTCTTTTAAAAGTTTTGATGGCAGTAGGAACCCTCGCCAACATATAGCACACCTAGTTGTACTTGGTGGCAAGTGCATTATTGTTTATCTCTTCGTCAAGAGCTAGCATAGCTTTGATTGGTACTGAACTCCCAATGATTCTGAAGACTTTCGAGTTGAGCAACTCTTTATTAAGAGATTTGCTGGAGCTCAACAAAGGGTAACTATCGACAATCTCATTGTGCTCAACAAAACCCAGGTGAGTTGCTCATTGATTACATTCTTAGATGACATAATTTAAGTATGAAAAATGAACCACAGCTATCTGAACAGTATGCTATTGAAATTCTATTAAAGAATATTTACACCTCAATCACCTTCATGCTTAAAAGTTTCACCATTAAGATATTTGAGAAGTTAATCAATAAGGTGGCTAGTCTATAAGGAGAGGTCAAATAATTATCTTTTCAAGATCAGTCATTAAAGCCAAAGCCGCAAAAAGCCTATAAAAAGAAGCCAGGGCAGTAGTAGCATTGGATTAGGGGAAGCAACTGGCCAGAGAGCAGTATGAGAGACCTTGAGCTCAACAGCCTTCACTTCCACCTCCTTTACCATCGCCTCGGCCATCTTATCAGCCGTTGCAATAGCCTCCATGACCTTCGCCACCTCTTTCTTAGCCATACTCCCAGCAGTGGCATACATACCCGCCCCCAAGTAGATATCATCCACCTACTCTTTTGGATAAATTAAATAAACCTTATTCATTTAAGAGGGAGGTAGTCAAGAAAATCTTTAAGAACCTCTTAAAGAAACTTGATTTTAACTACCCCTAGAAGGAGGAAGTGGGTGAGTAATGATCCTAACTTTTGCCCCTACCACCGCATGTTAGGCCATATTTTAGAGGATTGCTTTACAATTAAAGACTAGCTTGAGAATAGCTACAAGTCAAGCACTATAGTTATCCCTAAGAAATATCTAGTAGAACAACAATCCAGTTATGTTAGGGTAATCCTTGGGGATACATGTGACCTCTAAAAACAAAAGAAGGTTGTGATATCTCTTTATCCTGAACCTCTAAAAAGATTATTTCTAAGATCAAGAAACTTTTCTGCGAGGCACTCAACCTCCAACATCAAGGAAGGTTCAAGTTACCAAAGACAACTGGAAAGTGGGAGCTCAAAGAAGTAGCTCCATACTACCCTGATAGCTAAGTAGTGCAATCACAATCGAGCCCAACCTCCATTCCACCGCATACTACTTCAGACATTCCTACTTCTAGTTCTTCTAGTAGACATCTTATATCAGCATATGAGGGCTTTAAATCCCTCACCCCACTTACTTTACTAGTTTTCTACTATGTACCTCCTTTTAAATCTAAGAAATCAAGGAATAAAGCTAGTTTGAATTATATTTGTGCTTCTTCTGATAGGTTATCTGATTCTACTCCTTTAGAAAACTCTTCAAGTCTTAATAATTATAACAACTTCAATCATCCTCTTTCTGATTCAGAAATATATTTTCCTTTTCTGAAAAATATGGGTTCACCTCTTGAGATAGACTTGGAATCATCTAATTCCGAGGATCTTATAGGAGAAACTATAGGTATGTTCGAGGAGTAGGTAGAATCTTCCACTAACCTGCCATAAGAGATCACCACCTCCACAGTGGCAAGGTTCTAACTCCTAAGGCAGCACCTCAAGATAAGGGAAAGCAAGTCATTGGTTCTAATGATCAAGAAGCCCCTCCACAGGATGCTCCACCTATGGATATGTTTGTGGTGGATCAGCCCAGAGTTCATTTTAATTTCCACGCTCACCTAAGAAAGTTGCCAACTAAGCTAAGCATATATGATGTCCTTGTCTTATCCAAAAAGATGAGGGAGTCATTGATCAAGGCCCTTATTAATCCAGAAATATGCTTAGCTCAGCTGACTACTGTTGGAGAGGAGGCACATTATTCAAGAGAAACCCAGGGAGTCACATTCACTGATGAGACCTTCTTCTGGAGGATATAGACCACAACCGTCCCCTTTATGTTATAGTGGATATTAGTAGATTCAGACTTTCTAGGGTGTTGGTTGATCTAGGTGCCTCAGTGAATATTATGAGCTTGAAAACCCTTGTTTATTTGAGGATTGACATTTCTAAGCTCCGAGGAGATCCAATGATGATGAGAGGATTCAATGAATAGGGCGAGAGGGCTTTAGGCTCCATAGTGTTACCTTTGGAAATAGGCGATTGGAAGACTGAAGCTAAGTTCTATATAATTGATTCAAATACATCATTTACTGATTTGGTCGGTAGGCCCTGGATACACTATAACAAGATGGTTCCATCCTTGCTTCATCAGTGCATCAAGTTTTGAAAAGATGGAATCGAATACTTTATCAAAGGAGATGAAAATCCATTCTCAGTTAGAGAGGTCGAGATATATGAAGATGCAATCTACTATCTTCCTCAAAATCAAAACTTCTATTCTCGTGAATTTGGCCAAAATGCAAATACAAAAGAAAAAAGGAAAAGAAGAAAAATAAAAACAAAAAGAAAAAGAAAAAGAAAAAGAAAAAGAAAAAGAAAAGAAGAAAGAAAATACAAATGAGTGAGAAAGGGACACCGAGGAAGAGGTAGAACAGCAATTTACATTCCACCCATAGTTCATTCCACCATACGGACATATGGGTTAGATGACTTGACCTCCACCGTAGAGTGAGGTAGATGAGAGGCAAGAGGTGGAAGACCCCAGTTGGCCACCAACATGGGCCATATTTTAATTCACAGGAATACTCCTATTATTCACATACACATAGAATCCAGCTCAGAGGATGAGTCTCATGTGATTAGCATACCAACCAACCTCTCTCAGCGAGTCTCATTGGTGGTGACACTTGAGCCAGACAGTGATGAAGACAAGGCCTCCAAGCAAAGCATAAATGTATTTAAATAAAGATTACGTAAAACCATTGGGCAGCAGTTAGGAACCTTAGCTCTAACCCCATTTTCTTCTCAAAAAGTTGAGAGTTTGGTAGTTAAGGAATCCCCTAGATCTTCTATGGATATAAAGCAAAAGAGATTCCTGTTGGGATCATCATCCTCAAGTCCAGAAGCATATGTAAAACTTGAAGATGATTCATATAAAGATTTAATGGAATTACGTTTTGATTGGTACTCGCCTTATGTTTATAATCTTGTGAAGAAAGGTTTGACTTCCTTACATGGTCCGTGCAGTGGAGTATTTCAAGAAGTGTGGGCAACAAAGAGGGATGCATCAAGATTGACTATGATTCGATATTGGGTCCACGATGATGATTATTACTTAATTGTTACCAATCACCTAGAGTTTGATAGCTTCTTCTCAAACCACACTAACTCTTAGGAGGAGGTGTGTTTAGAAACTTTAGATGATCCTGATGATCTTCAAATCAAAGATGCACCTCCAGAATTTGAACAATGAAATAATTCTACCATCGACAAGCTCAAAGAAATCAACCTCAGGATAGAAGAAGATCCACGCCCCACATACATCAGTTCTCTACTAAATGAAAAAGAAACTAATGACTTAGGCTATTGACTGAGTTTAAGGACTACTTTGCATGGAGCAATGAATAGATGCCCAGATTATCTCCTGACGTAGCAATCCACATACTACCAATAGACCATAACGTAAGCCCTATCAAGCAAGCTCCTAGATGCATGCGATTAGAAATCGAACAACAGGTCATTTCTGAAGTCAAGAAATTGATCAATGTTGGTTTCATCAGGAAAGAAAAATACTCTACCTGGTTAGCCAATGTCATGCCAGTTAAAAAAAAGAATGGCCAAATTCACATATGCATCGATTTTAGGGACTTAAATAAGGCATTCCTAAGGATGAATTTTCACTTCCTATACCAGAGTTAATGGTGGACATTACCTCAACTCATACAGTTTTCTGCTATATGGATGGGTCATCTGGCAACAACCAAATCAATATGGCCCCGAGGATGAAAGAAACACTACCTTTCAAACTCCGATCAAAATCTATTGTTATAAGGTCATGCCTTTCTGCCTTAAAAATGCCAGTGCTACATACCAGTTGGCCATGACTGGGATCTTCAACGTACTCATTCATCATCAAGTTGAATGCTATGTTGATGATCTAGTAGTCAAAAGCAAAGAAAAGGAATACCATCTCTTTGACTTGAGAGTAGTTTTTGAACGGCTAAGACAATTTAACCTCAAAATGAACTGCCTGAAGTGTGCATTCGGAGTAGTTTCAGGAAAGTTCCTTGGGTTTGTTGTCCGACACTGGGGAATAGAAATACACCTAGAAAGATCAAAGTTATGTTAGAAATGCCACCCCCTAAAAGTCTAACTCAACTAAGATCGTTCTAAGGACAATTAGCATATCTAAGGCACTTTATCTCCAATCTGTCAGGGAGATGCAAGCCATTTTCAGCACTTGTCAAAAAGGATGCTATGTTCAAGTGGGATGATAGGTGCTAACATGCTTTTGAAGACATCAAATAGTATTTGGTGAAGCCATCAGTTCTAGCAGCCCCTATCTCGGGCAAGCCACTTATCCTCTACACTGCGGCATTGGATGATGCCCTTGGCTCTTTGTTGGCCCAAACCAACAATGAAGGGAAGGATAACGCTCTCTACTAGCTCAGCCATTGTCTAATCCCTGCTGAAGTAAACTACCCACCTATTGAGAAACATTACCTAGCTCTTATCTTCACATCCCAAAACCTATAACACTATATGCTCTCTCATAAGGTAAACTTGATTTCAAAAACCAATCCACTGTAGTATCTCATGACATGGCCCATGTTATCCAGATGATTGGCATGTTGGTCCATGATTCTCTCACAGTTCGACATCACATTTATACCCCTTCATGCAGTGAAAGGATAGGCACTAGCAGATTTCTTAGTAACACACCCACTTCTTGTTGATTCCCCGCTTAGTGATGACCTCCCCAATGAACAAATCATGAACTAAGGGGACACTAGTATTCACCATTGGAAGATATATTTTGATCATACAGATTCCTTTTAAAAAGGAGAAGAACCACAATTTACTCTTTTAGGAAAGACACGGGTAGGAATCATCTTTTTAACTCTAGACTGTGATGTGATGAGATTCTCATACTATCACTCTAATCCATGCACCAACAATGAAGCCAGTATATGAGGCTCTAATTGCCAGTCTGGAGTTTGCTATTACAGTGTGTGTCAAAAGCATCAATATTTATGGGGATTCGCAGTTGGTCATCAACCAGATAGTTGGGTCCTATAAAGTTATAAAACCTAAGCTTCATCACTACCATTAGTACACCATGAATCTGTTGGCCCAAATCCCTAAGGTCATCATCTACAAGGTTCCTCGAGGATAGAACACAGTAGTAGATGCTTTGGCAAAACTCGCCAGGGAATTGGCATGTCCGAAAGATGATTTTATTCCAATAAGGGTTAAAATTAGACAAGTATTATCTCTTATTGATGCTAAACTCATCAAGAAACTCTCTCTTGGAGGGGAGGTTGTCATTACCAATAAAGACGAGGAGCTGGATTAGAGGCATCCATTCATAGATTACTTGAACACAGGTAAACTACCTCGAGAGAAATCATAAGCCCATCAAATGAAGTAGAGATCTCTCTCCTATGCTCTCGTGGATGACACCTTGTACTGATGGTCTTTTGATCAAATGTGGTTATGCTATTTAGATAAACATGAAGCTTGTAAGATCGTAACCAAGGTACATTCAGGTATATGCGGAGCGCATCAATTTGGTCTGAAGATGATAGAAAAGATCAAGAGACTAGGATAATACTAGCCTTCAATGATTACAGACTGCATGGATGTATCTAGGAGATGCTACCAATGTCAAGTACACAGTGTAGTCTTGCACCAACTACCCAACATTTTACATGCTACTTTAGCCTCATGGCCATTCGAGTCTTGGGGTACTGACATAGTGGGTCTGATTGATCCTCCTTCTTCTAAGGGTCATCGGTTCATCCTAGGTGCCATCGACTACTTTTTCAAGTGGGCGGAGGTAATCCCACTTAGAGGTCACTACCAAGATGTGAACCTTCATATCATATATAGGTTCGGTGCCTTGACAAATATTCGGATACCGCAGGCACAAAATTGCTTTGCTAGGAAACACAATATATATTAGACATATCATTTCTTCATTGGCTTTTGGCATCACATACAGAACTCCAAACTCCACCATTCTCTTTCTGTATATGGTCCAAGTCCTTCTAACATTAAGTTCAGCTCCCATCACTAAGGATAACAATGGGTAGTAAAATCACTAGAGCAAACCAAGTTATGGAAAAGAGCTCAAAGGTTTGGAGGAGAGATGTCTACGGCATGCCGTAAACCTTGAGTTGTACAATAAGTTTCCCTCTAGAGCTGGAGAGCTTGTTTTAGTTCTAAGGAGACCAATTGTTGCCCGTTGAAAGATGGGAGGCAAGTTTGAACCCACTTGAGAAGGCTCTTTTATCATAGAGAAGGCCTACCAAGAAGGATCTTACCAACTTATTAATTGTGGGAACACCTGATGCTTCTAATCAATGGGCTCGATTTGAAGAAATACTACCCATAAAATCATGTTTGAAAATAATTATCTTCAAAATTCTATTCTCTCTTCATTCGCAGCATTGTTTGCTTGTTTACAAATTTATCACGATGTGTTTTAGGGTAGGTGTAAGAGAACCCAAGAGGCATCATATCCGTCTTTCACAACACGAACACAAATTAAATATGATTCCCCAGCACTACTAGGGTAGGTGTAAGAGAACTCAAGAGGCATCTTGTTTCGACTAGCATGACTAAATTAGGAGAACCCAAGCGACATCCTTTCTTGGTGGAATCACAACTGCCATTCGTGGCACCATTTCATCAACTTTTAAGCATATTTTAGACTAGGTGTGAGAGAACCCCAAGTGGCATCCTATCCTCCTTTACACAAACATAAATCTTTTCTCTCCAGCTATTTTTTATGTGGGAGCAATCCCCTTATGGAACTCACTCATTAGCTGCTATAGGTCGGGCTGACATGCTACCTTGCTAATGTGTCTCCCCAGTGGTCACTTATTTGGAAGATGTGAGTCTCTATTCTTTCTTCCTGACTTGACCATTGCAAATCGATGAGCGCCTTGTTAGTTTGGTAGGCCTCACTATGTAGTTAGTAAGCTACCTCATGTTGACTTTGTTTAAAAGGATGTAAGCCTACACACTTTCTTCTTGAACTAGCCATCATGCACTGACTAGGTCGAGTATATTTGAGGCTTAGGATAAGTCCTTCAATGGCTGCTTTCCTCTTGACTACTTTTGAGTTGATATAAGTCCCCTAGTGGCATTCACTCAATAGTCGCCCTAAGTCGGATAGCACCCATCGATCCAAAGATAGACTATCCCGGCAATCAGTTCTACTGTAGGAGAATGTGAGTCCCTGATGCTTTCTTCCTAGGCTGATTGCTACAAACTAATAGGCAAATTAGGTTGGTTGAAGTTTGCTATACTGACAGTGACTCACCCGGTGGATATACCACTCTTGGCAGATGTGAGTCCCCATGCTTTCTCCTAGAGTTGGCCACCGAATACCTATAGATTTTATCTTCTCCAGGGTTTGTGGATAAAGCCCCTTAATGGCCCCTCCCTTGTGGGCACTCTACTTGGATTACATCCTTAGCAGCCTGATTTAGACACTACCCGAGATACTTTTGGATTGGACAGTCCCCCTTTCCTAGTAATCATCCCTGTAGTTGGAGAATTTACTCAGCAGATGCACAGATTCTCCCTTGGACTAGTAAATCTGAGATAGGTTTAGGCTGATGTAAGCTCCTTCTCAATATGATCCCTCCCAAGCCAATAGAGTCCACGATAAACAAATAAATAAATAAATTTATTCGCTTGCGGATTAGGGATTCAAGCCCCTAGCAGCCCCTTTCCCAAGAAGGCATCCTATCTTTAGGGCAGTGTCAGCAAAACTCCCTATAAGAATTGTCTGACTACACTTGAGTTAAGATAAGTCCTTAGGTAGGCACTCTCTCCTTAGTCGCCCTTTGGTTGGGTTTAATCTATTTTGCCACAAACAGGTTGCCCTGACGGTCATTTTGCTCTGGAAGATGTAAGTCTACTATGGATTCTTCCTAGTATGACTGTCGCAAATCGATGGGTAGCCCAAGGTTGGGTTGACATGTTACCTTGCTAATATATCTCCTTAGTGGTTTTTATAGTGAAAGATGTGAGTCCCCATACTTTCTTCCTAAATTGGCCGCTGCAAACCGAAAGGAACCCCTTTGGTTGGATAGTTCTCCCTTCGGCTAGAAAACCACCCCTTTGAATTGGTAAATCTAAGGTAGGCCAAGACTGACATGGCCCCTATTCAGTGCAGTCCATCGCAAACTGACAAGATCCAACAATTATAATGAAATTAGTTTTTGCTATCTTTGAGTTGATTTAAGTCCCTAGCGGTATTCACTCAATAGCCAGCCTAAGGTTGGGTTTGATTCATTATTTCATCAACAGATCACCCCAACGACTGATCCCTACTTTGGAGGATGTAAGTCTATTACACTTTCTTCTTAGTACAGCCGTTGCACACCGAAAGGCCATGCTTTTGGTTGGATAGTCTTACTATGTGGCTGGTAGACTACCCCTTTGGATTGAGTAGCGGCAGCACATGGCCCCTACCGCATCCATTGCAAACTGATAGGGTCCATCTCAAAAATTAAAAAATTAAAATTTGAAACAAAATCAACCCTCCTCCTTAGGGAACCAAATTAAACAATCAAATCAATTAGCTTCTCCTCAATGAGATGCAAATCTTTCCAATCTCCCTAGTGGAGTCAATTCAATCCAACCCAAACCTGTTCCCCTAGTGAAATGTTCACATCTTTTATCCCTAGTGGATTCCAAATTCTAATTCCCAGTGGATTTCACAACCTCTTATCCCTAGTGGATAACTTGAGCCTTTTCCCTTAGTGGAAGGCTCACATACTCAATCCCTAGTGGATTCCTTCTTCGCTCTCTTATGTTTTTGACATAAGTAGAGTCGTATTGCACTAAGATATTGATTCCTTCTACACCTTGGGTTTAGGAGTAAGTCATTTCTGTTAGTGCTCGTGATGATTCGAACATTGTTGATCGTCTCGGTCAACTCCAATACATGCGGTGTGTCTTGTCAATCATTCCATTCCTATTGGGCGCCCTTTATTGACCTCGCTTTTGGAGTGACCTCTCAACTTCTCCATCTTAGACATAGGACTCCTCTAGACACTAAGAGTTCCTTAGTCTTAAGACATTTCTAGTGATTACGTGAACACTTAACATAACCCTAGAGACATAGAAGAGTTAGTCATATGAATCAGTTATGCCTTAGGGATTTAGGAGGACTTGCCTATCCTATAGCTTGAATCAAATCCTTGCTTCCTTCTTTCAAACCAAACCTTAAATTCAAATCCAAATTCAAATCCTAAATGGTTCAAAATCCAAATCATAAATCAATTCTAAATGATTGGAACCCATGATCAATTCCAAATCCAAAGCCTTCCTAAGCCTTATGAATCACATCTATAAGCGTAGCCAAACCCTTCAAATCAACCCAAAGCCAAGTGATTTCTTTATAAATCACTTATCCCATCATTTATATTCATGATTATAAATGAAATTGGCATCCACATCATCCAAATCAAATGAATATAAACCAAACCAAATCAAAACCCATTTTCCAAACTTTTTGACCAATCTTAGCCAAATTCCTAATCAATCACTCATAATTCGCATGATTCTCTCATGGATCATTTATATTTTCATTTATATTAACAAATAAAAATGAAATATAAATTCAAATAACCAAAAATAAATTCAAAACTCAAATCAAATTCCACCTTATATCCTTTAATCCAATTTCTTGGATTTAGCCAAATCATTCTCAAATCAATCCAAACCCTTAGATTTTCTCTTCAAATAATCACTTCTTCAATCACATGCCCAAATATAAGCATAAACTATAATCATCAAACCAAAATCCAAAATCAAACTAACCCAAGTCAAACCCATGTTCATCCTTTTCACTTGAAATTGTCAAATGAACCAAAACCCAATTGATTTTAAACCACTTGCAATTAGATTTATATTTCCATCATAAGTCTATATGTGAGTTCCACCAAACTTGAATCAAGCCTTGATCAAGCCAATTAGCCCTTTTAGGCTCACTTGACCCAAAGTGACCTAAAGTACCTTTTGAGCTAAGTTCTAATCCAACCCAAATTAGATTGAACTAAGCACATCCAAGCCTCCTATTATGATCAACAATCATCATAGAATAATCAATCACTCAAATTGGGTCAAACCAAGTCAAACTTAGACTTTGACCAAGACATCATTTAACCCAAATGAAACCCAAACTAGCTAAAATTCACCATATCCAAATTAATTGAAACCATTGATCTAAATAAATTCATAATCAATGATTAAACATGACCAAGTCATCAATTAAGCCAAACCAAGCCTAATTGGCCACTTGACCCAAGTTGACCCAAATCAACCTAAAAAGTCAAAATGGGTCAAATCTTGATCTAAGCCAAATTGATTGCAACCAATGGGTCAAATTCATTCTAAATTGATTGTTGAACTTGACCAAAGGTTTAATTGACCAATTAGACCCAACCTAGCCCAATTGACCAAGAACTTGACCTAAAAGGTCAAATGAACTTGAAATCAATCTAAAAAAAATTAATTGAAACCAAGGCTTGCAATACATTTCAAATGATCAACCAAGCCTAAACTAACCCATGACCTAACCCAATTGGGTCCAATGGGTCAAATTGGTCAACTTGACCCATTTGACCTAAATGAACCTAAATGAACCAAAACCAAATCTAATATAAAATTAAACCAAACCAATGATACCCATAGGTTCCAAATGATCATTTGAACTTGACCTAACACATGGTTTGACCCAATTTGACCAATTGGTCAACCTAACTCAAATTGACCCAACTCGACCTAATTGGGTCAAATTGAAGTAATTCAAATCAAATGAACTTCAAATCACTTGAAATTGGCCCAACCCATTTTCAAAGCATTTCAAATCTATCTAAATCAAACTCATGGCCAAATGACCACTTTGCCCATAGGTCAAAGGGTATACTATGACCAAATTCACTTGGAATTTGGTCATTTCTTTCTCAAGGCTACTTTCCATCTTTCTATTGATCCACATGGGCACCAAGGAAGGTGGTGAACATGGCCCAGTGAGCTTGGTCAGCCTTGACTACAAGCAAGGCCAAACTAACCTCTCCAATGGAATTTAAACACTTGGAACTCTAAATGCACTCACCTAGCACATGGGCATCCACTCTCCCACTCCGCTACCCAAAATGACCCATGTGGGGTGTTTCGCAGCTCAAATCGTGCCTCTAATCCAAGCTATTGATAAAAAATGGAAAAACAACCTCTCACCGTCCGATCCAATAAGGGGGAGATATACTCCCCCTCATTCTTACTCAAACGAGAATAAATCAATTCCTCAGAGCTAGAGAGGTTGAATCGAAGCCTCCCCAAGCTTTTCCAAGCCATTCTTGAGCTCCCCCATTTCCCATTTTTAGTTTTGCTCAAAGTCAAAATAGGGGAGGTGAACTAAAAATCCAACTCATCCAATTTCCATCCAAAATCAAATTAACCTTGCATACACCATCCTTGGACCTCGTCAAGCTCAATCGAATTATTTCCCTAGTCTCCAAGCCACGGGAAGAACCATTTCAATCAAAGATGATGACCATTTAAGGGGAGATTGGTCAACCGAGCGAACAACTTCAAACCAAGGCCGGATTCCTTCAACAGGGCTTTATCTCTACTAGACGAAGCTACCTCCTTCGTTGGAAGTGTCGGTGATAGCCTCCAACGAGGTAATTTCTTAAAATTGTAGCCATAGAAAAATTCAATTAGTCCTTTTTGAAGGAAATTATCACCCCATAAAATCTTGACCGTTGGATGTGCATCCCCCTCCTTCTGAAGGTGTGGGATCATTTTGATCCCAATCCGAGCTCGGGTGAGGTCAAATTGAATGAGGAGAGACGAACGATGTTTGTCTCTCATTGCTCGTGAAGGAGAAGAATCATATGCCATCTATTCAGCATGATTAGAATGGACGGTTGTGATCAAATCACTCTAGATACCCTCTGATTCATTCTTAAACTACGGGATTAATCTCGAATGTCTCATTAGATCTGACGCCCATGAGAAAGCGTCCGCCACAACGACCAATAATGGATGCAATTTAAATATATCCCATCGCCAATGAAAAGCATGTCGCGATGCACGCGATGGGATGGGGTA
This sequence comes from Cymbidium sinense, assembly GCA_021442155.1. Taxonomy (NCBI): domain Eukaryota; kingdom Viridiplantae; phylum Streptophyta; class Magnoliopsida; order Asparagales; family Orchidaceae; genus Cymbidium; species Cymbidium sinense. The sequence goes on from CM038222.1 coordinate 97,056,878, forward strand.
TTTAGGCTTAATTAATCCAATTTTAATGGTGAAACTTTCAAAATTCAAAACTAATTATAGAAAAATCCAAAAATACAAATAAACACTCATTTTAAAGATAATTTAGAGGAAAATCATATAAAATTAAAATTAATTAAATTTGAACAATAATTTTCACTCAATTTTAATTTTATTAAAATGTAATTAAGCTAATTACTCCTTAATTACTTCAGCAATGAATTCCAAACTTCCTGAGGTTGATTAATGGGATGACCTCTACCTCCCATAATTTTTTTGAAATTTATTGCTAGATTAATTAGGGAAATTACTTATTTCATCCGTAATCCTTCTCTTAATTAATTAAATGGTTAATTAACATGTTAAACAGTGATAAATTTATTAATTGAACTTACTAATCATTGTGAAATAATGAATGGACATAAGGAATGAGAAGAGGACATCTTTTCCAATCTCTTCTCCTAAATTTATTTTATTTGGATAAACACTTAATCAATTTGTAATTAATTAATGGCTTAATCACTTCATTAAATAATATTAATCAAACTCAAATAACATCATTCCATAATTCAATCATTCAATTCTTGGGTAGATTCTTAGGTGTTCAATAACCTAAGAGAATTCCAAAGGAAATTATAATCAGACTATATGTGTAAGATGATTATGAAAGTACTTAATCAAACCCTTTAGCTTAATTAATCAATAATTATGAGCCAATTGCATTATGCCCCTTCATTTCTTAAGTGTATTGCTGATTTAATTTTCATGTGAAACCAATTCATACATGGGGCAAATGGGTTAAGCCCAACAAACCTTTTTCATATTTTCTAAGTCAAATTATGTTCAAAATTAAAAATATCCTTAAAGAATTTTGATTCATTTTAAATGATCTTATTTTATATGATTGTCCTTAGGAATTAATTATGGTGAATGAAGTCATGTGCTTACATCCCTTTATTTCTTGTCAATCATGTTAAATATTGCTTGCCATATGAAATCATGCATTCATCTCTTTTAAAAATTAATCAAATAAAATATTACCTTTTATGTCAAATTGCATGTGTTGGCTAAAATTAAGAATATGAGTGGCTAATATCACTATTAAAACTAAAAACTATTTTCAAAACCTATAACTCAAAGATTATGAATGAAGTGATGCTACTTATAAATATTTATAAGCTAGCATGTGATTATAGCATAATATGTGTATTATGAAATTTTTTTTCTTCTCTTAACATGGATTTACATAGGATTTTTAACTGTATAGTTCATTTGAAAAGAACACAGCACTTGCTTAGATCTATCCCTATGCATTTCTATGTTATGACTTAAAGAAGGATCTTCATATTATACATGTAAATTATACAATCAAATCAAACATTATTTTTTGTGTGATTCTTTGTCTATTTGGTACTTCTTTTACATCTATATGTATTTAAGAAAAGTGGTATATTAGTCTGGACATCCTGGGGTTGCGAGGCTTTAAGTAGCCCTAAGTAGGTCCTGTACCTTATGCTCCTAGTGTAGAAAATAATGGTGCCGTACTCACTTATAACTTTTATACATGTGAATGTGCACTTTGTTAATGGATGAAAAATCCCTCTTTTCTACATAACAAAAATATGCATTAATGATCCAATTAATAAATGAAATTTTTAAATTTTCAAATCACATCTCTTAGCATTCATCATCGATGTGTGCTAAAATTTGAATTGCATGTATAGTTATGCTTAGGATTACTCATATGCATGGTATACATGGTTGAAAGAAATAAATGGGTGTGTGTTATGTGGTAGTAATCCACCCTAACTAATCATAAGATGCATCTCTTATTGAATAGTTTATTTAGAGAAAATCTAAGCTTAGGGTTAATTAAAACACATAATAAAACATTCACTAAAAAAATAATTAATGAATCTACCTTAGAAATGCTTTAAGGTAGGGATAAAAGAGAAGTTTTTTCTCTTTTCTTCTCTTCAAAATAATTAGTCATTAAGTGTAGGTTCATTCAAACCAAATCAAATCATCAACTAAAATTAACAAATCAACTAAATTACTTGAAATGAAACCACCCTCTAAATTGAACTTTTCACACTTAAAAAATTTCAATCTTAAAGCCTAGATAAGACATGCCACACAAGCCTTAAATGACACACACATTAGAGAAAGTCACTATTTCTAGCTTTAGGTTAGGGCAGTGCATGATTTGATGAATGATTTTATTTTGTGGTGTATTATTTTTAGACTGGATGTTAGACTGTATGTGCGTAGACTAGATAATAGGGCGATCTTAGCCTAATCATGTTTTCTACAAGGGGTTGTGCTTAAGGGGCACTATAATAAAAATATAAATGCTTTTGGTTGTGCAGGTTGTTTATACCCCCAAGCATAGCCCAAATTAGGATAGGTGGACTTGGTTACCCATGTGTGGGGTGCTAACTCCAAATTATTCATATAACTGCTTGGGTTGTGTGGTATGTTTAGCTAATCTTTATTTTGCAGGTTTAGTTAGATTTACTTTTCCTATTTTGATGTAAATTTTACAATTAATATTTGAAATGAAAGTTATGGGAGATTAGGATGAACATTGGTTATAAGACCAAGTCTTATGTACCATGTAAAGTCTTGGATCAACCAAATTCCAATCAAGCCAAAAGTAAGAAAGAAAAGAAGCAAATCAAAATGAAAGAATGAAGAACGAAGAATGAAGAATGAAGACTCCCATAACATGAATTCTTTCTATTTGTAATTATTCTTTTGTAATCCAGATTGTATATGGGTAAAGCTAGGCTACCCATATTTCTTTTCAGGTTGTATAGTGGTACCTGATCGTACCGGCCTCTTATTATCTTGTGCTACTTTTATAAATTGATTGATGTTATGTTTACAATTGTGCAATTAGGATGGCATAATTTTTTCAAGTTTCTTAATTGTTTGATGGTTGTTGAATGGCCTGGATGCGATTAGGCTCTTATGGAAAAATAAATTTTCTATCCAATTAATCAACTCAAAATTAAATTAAATAATTCATAACCTCACTTAAAGCCTAGGATGTAAATCAAGATAATAAAAGATTTAGCAACCCCTTAGCTGGATATTATATGTCTCACATCATGCATAAATCATATTATCTCACTCTTGCCAATAGAGGGCTTCCACCTTTGCTAGAGAAAATGACTTGACCTTTAAGAGCCATGGTGGAAACACACCTCCTTCTTTCTGATTTTGGCCCATAACCAATTTTCTCATACATTAGGCATATGAAATCCCAAGGCCCATATCAAATAAAAATGTCCAAAAATTAAAATAAAATTTGACAAAATTTGCATTAGATTTAAGTCATTATTCATACCCTTCATGATCTAGTCTCTTAGGGAGTGTGTTATAAGGGCTTAGTCTCATTTCTAAATAAATAATAGCTTAGCCATCTTGCAAAGCATAAGACTTGCCTACATATATTTAAAATCATAGGAGGAGATAGTTGGCGACTACTCCAAGCAATTGTAAGTCCAACAGTCGGGTGATTTACTCTCTCTTATGGAGGTAAACCATATGCCCATTTTTTTCTTTAGATTTAGGTGGTCCCAGTTCCCTAGGAGGTTCGGTTATTTTTTCCCCCTTAGGCTACAAGCATAAATCCTCACCTCTTAGGCATTTTTATAATCTTATATTATGGAATTGTAAGCCCTAGATTTCTAATAAAAATTCAACTCAAACATATAATTCTCCTCAATTTCAAAAATATAAAGCCTAACAATAGGATAGTCTAGGATGCTCACTAGGTTTCCTAGTATCATGAGCATCCCCTACTCATCTCTCCTTTATTTCGATAATAACTCTCTCCTTTTGACCAATCCCACTTGATTTTCTAAAAATAACCAATTTTGATTGATAGTCCTATCTTTGAAATCTTTGGAGACAACGATTATTTACCTTCATCAAGAGTATTCCTAAGGAATCTCATTCCTTAGGATATAATTATGGGCTTGCCTCCACAGGAAACTTAATGAACCTGATTTAAATAAACCCTACTTTACTTTTCAATGTAAATTAAGGGAAAGATCTCTGGTACATTCCAAGACCCATCATGCCTTAAGAGTCTTCATTAGGTGATTAGGTCCATTATAGGATAGTGACATCTATCTCTCAAGATAGTATACTATTCTTTAATGTCATACTCGATCACCCTAATGAGTATATTTGCAGATCTGCGTGGTGTCCCCTCATATAAACACACACATAACACTCCACATCACCAAAATAAAACTCCACAATTACCTTTTTCCTATGCTTTTTAATTTAATAATCATTTAATCATGAGTCACAAAATGACATATACATGGGAAAATTAAAATTGCAAAGCTCCTAAAGGACCTAATGCAATTATCTCATGATTAGAGATTAATTATATTAAAGAATCTAATTAAGCACTTTTAGGATTTATCCACACTTATGGGCTAATCATAATTTTCTTAAGTATATTTATGTTATTGAATACATAAATAGGAACACTTAATTTAAATGTTGATTATCTAAAATGATTAGAAATTTAATTTGATTTGACTTGGCCATTAAATAATTAATTAATTTCTTAATTAAGCCATGTATTAATTAACTCTCTTTATAGAAATGAATTTGGAAAAATAATTAGGAAAGAGGTCCTAATCACTCTCCCTCATCATCTCACACTTAATTAGTGATTAATGAAGTTAAATTAATTAATTTTTATTATTTAGAACTTTAAAAAATCATTAAATTAATTAAGAGAGTAATTAAGTTTGAATTTCAAAATTTTCTAATTATATAGCCAATAAATCCCAATAAAATCATTGGAGACAGAGACCATCCCATTAAACCAACATACCAAATTTGGGATCAATTACCCAAGTAATTATTACTTAATTAAGCTAATTAAGAAACTATTCAAACCCTAATTAAGTCTTAATCATTGTTCAAAATTAAATAAAATTATTTTCTTAAATTCTCCTCTATTTAACCTTTCCAAAATGTATTTATTTGTATTTTTGGATTTTTTTTCTATAATTAGTTATGATTTTTTGAAGTTTCAACCAATTAATTATATTTTTAAGCCTAATTAACCCCTAATCCCATTGGCGCCATGCGGGCGACTGCATGGCAGCTCTTTTCACATAGCGCCATGGGATTGACCACTTAAACGGTCTGACTGACGCTGACGTGGTAGCGGTGAACGTGCTTTCATCCCCTCCATCCGATCTAAGATCAGATGGTGGGGATTAATCCCATGGTTCCTATAAGAATAAATCAAGATAATCTAATGATTAATCATGATCATCTATTCTAATCATGCAGAATGGACGGCGGATGATCCGTCATCCCCCGAACGACGGAAGACAGACACTGTCTACCTTCCTCCGCTTGATTCGAGCTCGCCAGAGCTTATGGAGGCTCGCAATCAACTCCAAAATGTTCAAGGACGAAATCTAAAGAGATCTAATGGTGAGATTCATGCAAAATCACAAGCTCTTTCACAAAAGACCAACACCTAAGACCATTTATATGGTTTACCAGAAAAATACCTCGTCGGAGCTCAAGACCGGTGGCTAACTGATCGAGGTAGCTTCGTCTTGAAGAGACAAAGCCCTATTGAGAAGATCACGCCTTGATTCCTCGCTAGTAGATTTATGGACCAAGCGTCGCCAGAATCCTCACAGGAGTTGGACTTAGGATGGTCGCTGGTGCTTGAATCGATTGAGAAATGATCCATTCTTGCTTGCTGGAGCTAGGGGAATGTGTGGGTGAAGTTAATTTGAGAATGGTGAAGATTTAGTGGAGGAGGATGGAGTAGGTGCTCTGTTTGGCATGATTTCATCATCCCCAATGATTGGGAAGCTCAGGGAAATCAAGGTAGTGCTCGGGAGGCTCGTCTCAATTCACTTGTGCTTTAGGATGTGTGCTTTGTGGAATGAGATCAAATGGGGAGGAGTATAACCTCCTCCCCATTCAAATGGATGGCTTAGAGCCATTATGATGTTAATTCATGCAGGCAACCATGTGTGGCAGGGAATCGGTGAGGTGGCTCGATTTGAGTGGCCAAGTGAGGGGAGTGGGCTACCAAAGGCTGAGGTGGCTTGTCCTTAGTTTTCAATTTTTCTAATATGAGGAAGAGGATTAGCTCATCTCCACTCGGCTCATGGCTGACCCAACTTGCTTTGGGTTAGGTGAGCTAGTAGTCCTCATGTCCAATTTGAGCTTAGGGTGGCAGCCAAGGGTGAGAGAGTGGATTTGACCTTCCAAGAATGGGTTTTGTCCCATTTAGAAGGCTTTACCGAATGGGTAATGGTCCAATCCGAGTTTGATTTGGATTGGGTTGTATTTGGTCTGACCCATGGTGACCCAACGATCGGCCTTGCTAAGTTTGAATGGGTTTGGGCTTGGTTTGAGTGAGTTTGGCTCAATTTGACCCATGTAGGTCAAATTGGGCTAGGTTGCGTAAGTTGGCCAATTGGTCAAATTTGGTCAAACCATGGGTTAAGACAAGTTCAAATGATCATTTGGGATGTTTGGGTTCAATTGGTTTGCTGATTTTGAGTTGATTTGAATTTGACTAATATGGGTCAAATGGGCTAAGTTGATCAATTTGGTCAATTTGACCAAATTGACTTGGATTAGGTGTTGGTTTAGGTTCAATTGGTCATTTGAAGATGATTGTAGGTTTTGATTTCAATCAATTTAGATTTATGATTGATTTAGACCAATTTGACCCTTTAGGTCAATTTGGGCTAAATGGGTCAGTTGAGTTGACTTGTTCAAATAAGGTTCAACCAAGGATTTGATCATGTTTAGTTATCAATTTAAGATGGATTTGAGTCATGGGTTGCAATCAATTTAGATTAGAATTTGATTTGGCCCAATTTGGCTCTTTAGGTCAAATTGGGTCACCTTGGGTCAAGAGGCCAATTGGATTTGGCTTGGCTCAATTGATGGTCAAGGATCAATTTAAAGTTGGTTAGAATCATTGGTTTCAATTGCTAGGGTTTGGAATGAGATTTGTTTTAATTTGGCTCATGTAGGCTAATTGTGTCAACTTGATCAAATGACCAAATTGACCCGACTTGACCCAATCGATTGCAATTAATCACTCAAGGATGACCAATAATCAACATAGAAGGGTTTGGATAAGTTTGCTCAATCCAATTTGAGTTGGATTGAAGTTTGGTTCAATTGGGTCCTTTAGGTCACTTTGGGTCAAGTGAGCCTAATAGGTTAATTGAGTTGGTTTTGGGTTGAATTGAGGTTAATTGAGTTTGATAATTGATTTAGGATTGATTGATGGCTTTGATTAACATTGATTTGGGTTTAATTGAATTTTGGCTCATTTGGACACTTTAGGTTCAAATGGGCTAGCTTGGGTTAATTGAATTGATTTTGGTCAATGGGTTTGATTGGCTTGATTATAGATTTTGGAAGAGTTTGGAATGAAGGTATAAAAGGTTGGAGTGCTTTTGTGAAAATCAATTGAAATAGGTTGGATTGAAAGAGCTTTGGTTAATTCCATAGGGTTGGCTTAAGAGATTAAGATGGATTTAGGTTATGGGTTTCATCATTTGGCTTGGAGCTTAGAATGAATTGGAATTCAATTGGGGTTGAATTGATTTGAGGTTTGGTTTTGGCTAAGGAGGTGGCAATGGGTCTTGGTTGAGTTAGGCCATAGGATATATAAGCTTCCTTAGATCCTAAGACAGCCTAAATCTATGACAAGTCCTCCTACATCCCTAAGTTTGGGTTAAGTGCACATTTAGTCACTAGAAGTGCCCTATGACTAAGAAGGCTCCTAGGTCTAAGATGAGAAGATTGAATCTTCACTCCAAAAGGGAGGTTAACATAAACTTTTAACATATGAAATTCTTTGTAATCTTAATCACTCAAACCCAAAAAATGGGCCTTGCAATCGCCAAATGGCTGAGGTTTTGTAGGAATCAATCAATATTATGTTGATTTAACAAAGCAATGCTAAATTCTCCCAATACTAAACTTATTGACTAGATTGACCATTCTAATATATGTTGATGAAAACTATATATAACCATCCATATAAATCTTAACTAAAAATTAATTCCATAATTGAACAAGTGACCGCAATGTTTTATTCTACCTCATAAAATTGATTAAAGATATTATGCTTTCAAAAGAGTTTGGCATCACCTAAGCCAAAATGATCTTTTAGAACTTGAAAATCTCTACAAGCTCTATGCATTAAGGGAAGTGAAGACCCATCTAGAAGTAATCATGGTAGTACAATAGCTCAGGATTATGAAAGCTATTTAGTGATTCTTCCTCCTCCACCACTTGAAGACAATGCACAAAATCAAAGAGACATTTATACTACAAATCATTCCTATGCACTATGGACATCTTTAATGTAGATTTCAAAGTAGCCAAGTGAAAAAGAAATGTTGTAATTCATCAAGGAAGCAATGTGAGATATGTTTGTCAATTGTGAAAGAAAGGGAGAAGGAAAATGTGAACCTAGAGTAATGGAAAATTAGTCAAGAAGATAGAAAGTTAAATACAACCTTAATAAAAGTATTTATAGACAATGATAAAGGCAGAAGGAATGAATTAAATTATGTCAATATTTAATGACACGTTTTTTCAATTCTAAGAAATTTCAAACTAAATATATTATGAAAGATAATCCCATCATTATATGGGCATTTAAGTATATATATATATATATATATATATATATATATATATATATATATATATATATATATATATATATATATATATATATATATATATAGTTATTGGAAAAAATTATCCGTGATTCATGAGAACCTCTGAATATAAATTATATCAAATAATATGTTTCATTATCAATTCAAGATTATAAATGAATTGAAGCGTTAGGTTGGAGCTGACTTTAAGAGAAATTTTTTCACTCTTAATTGAGCACTTTAGAATGAACTTCTCCCTAGCCATGAATTGACCAGACATAACTAATTGTAAATTACTCTCTTTAGAAAAATCTTGGGCATTGACAACATCAAAATGCCTTTGAAGCTTTTCCATTCTCCCTCCCAACTTAGATAACTCATTTTCATGATCAAACTTTAGAGAATGAACCTCATTGATGATATCCACTATCCATCTCATCCAAGACACATTTGCAGCATCCATAAGCACAGAAGATGTTGTTGGCAAGAATCTTAGGCAAGTTCTCTCAATGTTTAAGTTGACATCTTTCAATTTGAATCCTAAAGATTCTTTTTTAAACGTCAAAATTGGCCATTCACAGATGTTGAACTTTGGGGCTCCATCCCAATGCTTAGGGCACCAGTAGAATGAATGAACAAAAAAAGATTATAAATATATCTTAAGAAGTATTTTTTTAATGAGGATGCATAAATGCTTGCCAAAGATGAAATAAATAATGTTATCATGGGGGAGGATTTTCTTTATCCTCTACTCTTTGACTTTCTATAATCTGTCGGTCAACAACTGGCTAATCTTCGTCTATATATTCTGTGATTTATTGAGTAGCAAAAGGCTAGATATTTTCTTTGATTTCTTTCTCCACAATAATTGAATCTAACTCTTATAGAAAAATAGTTTATCCAACTTCGATCCCTCTTTCTTAAGAGATACTAGTATCAAGTTGAATGGCCTATTCAAGTTGAATATCCATCACAAAAAGTTTACTCATAGTATAAGAAGTTATAGATAGAAAACACTTTCATGAAGTTGACGAACAAATCTTTTCTATCGATATACATATATAAAACTAACAAAAACATATATTCTTTAATGTAATCTAACTTTTTGTGATATCTTGAGCCTATGTTTCTTCTTAGGCTTCCAAGAAGTAGCTTTAGCAATCCAAACTTCTACCTTTCATTCATTTAAACTTTTTTTCTTCTTTTAATTTCTACAAATCTCTCCTTAGACTTACCAAAAAATAAAAGAGCAATAATATCCTCATTAAGATTGTTGATCTTATCCCTTGGAACTTGTCATGATCTTTTTTGAAAAATGAAGGTTTCTAATGGAGAAGAAAATCAAATCATAACAAAGGGAGATTGAGTGGCTAAGAGCATGTATTTACATATTTATATATACATTGAATCAACTAATGTGGAATAACTAACATTAAAAATATACTCAATTGAGCAATAATTACATTTTAATGTACAATATTTAATTTTCATATTCTTCTCCCAATAAACTTTCAATGATATAAGAAAATTGAGGATCTAAATATGTATATCCAAATACTCTCCCAAGTCAAATTCAAGAATTCTTAAAAGACTCAAGATAAGTCAATATTTGAAAGACGACCAACCAAGTCAATTTAGTAATTGTCTATTTAGAGTGCAACCATTTAAAATTTGTTAGTACAAGATCCCAAATGATGACTTTGATTAATGAATATATACTATGTGTAATATTTATGTAACATCATTATTAGTACTAAAAGAATAAATAAGTGACTAGTGCCATGTCGACTCAAACCTATAAATAGAGAACTAAATATTATAAAAGAGGCTACTCATCCTTAACTCTCAAGCATTGTATTTACTTAGAACCCTCAGGATAAAATTCTTAGAGCTCTTCTCTCTCATTCAATTCTTTGCACTTCTAACTACATTCCATGCTTTAGAGTTGTGTTCATATACTCTTTCGTTCTAACATTCTCAAATAATAAATAGATTTAATAAAGAATTTTCTTATACTGCATTAACTAAGATGACATTCAAGCATAATTTTTTTTACAAAGAAGAAGAGAGAATAGAATCGATATATATATATATATATATATATATATATATATATATATATATATATATATATATATATATATATATATATATATATAGTTTATGCAAGCTTATGCCAATGACCACATGGAGATCAAATAACTCACTAGACTTAAAAGGAGAATAAAAAGGAATACACTTTATATAAAATTGGATATATGCAAAAGAAACTATTTTCCTTAACTGAGAGAGAGAATACAATCATATAACTTGAAGATAATGATGTGCAGAACAATATATTGTTATTGCTTTTGTAACTTTCTTTCCCTCTATTGTAGAAGTTCAAATAAGAACTATTTCTCTATTTTGATTAAGAACTTCTCTTAATAAAATTGAAAATAGTAACATTTCATTTATTTTGAAAAGTTGAAAAACTCTCTTTTCAAGCACTTGGGAAAAAATTTCTACTTCATATATCACATCTCCTCTTTGTTACTTATTTTTGGATGAGTGAATATTAAGCTTCTAATTTAGATCTTTATGATAACCTCTATTTAGAATTTTGTGGTAATCTTCAGTTAAAATTTTATATATCCTCTATTAAAAGTTTATGATAGCCATTAATCTTAAAAATTAATATTAAATTTTAACTAAAATAGTTAATAAAATTAAACTTCATACTTAATAATGTCCTAGTTGAAGTTTGAACTTTCAATATAGTGGCTTAATGATCATGTTTGAACACTTGTTCCTACAATGCTTCTATGCCATCAATGATGAAGGTTTACTATAGCATTTTTAATGCATCCATTAGTGTCAAATTTATCAAATTTCTCCTTATTATTATGCTGTTCTTTTATTCTTAATTTTTCCTTATTATATCATTCAATTCCCACATATCTTTACCCACTTGAAAGATAATAACCTCCCAAAAACATTAGCAATAAATTTCACAATTTCTACGACATTTTTATATACTACTTAACATTATATACACAGTATCATTCTTATTTTCATAAGCTTCCACCATAATTGTTGAATCAAATACATTAACACATAACATTTAATTTTACAATATGTAATGTCTACTAACTTTATTTGTCTTTAAGACAACCAATGGAATCTTATTGAATTTAAAGGGGTCAACATTCCTATAGATTTTATATCCTAAAATATTGAGAATACCTGAGGATATTAGATTATTCTTTAAACCTAGTACATGTATGATATATTTACATCAACATATGTTTTAATTCCATAGTGCAAATACCTATATTCCTTTATATACCTCCATTTTCCATGTAAGCATAATCATCAAAATTTGGCTTATATGTAGAAAATTTATTTAAATTAGAACACATGTGACTAAATAAGCTAAGGCTAGAATCTGTTACTCCTTTTTTACACATTATTTTCAATCACTAAAAGTGCATCACTGATTTCATAATTAGAAATATCTATGATAGTACTTGCATCAACTTGCTTACCTTATTTGATATCATCATTTGCTTCTTACTTTATCTTTCTTAAAGTAAAATAACTCTTCTTTATTTGCTTTTCTCTCATAATAGAAGTAAGTAATCTCCTTGAATTATTGTGAGATTTAGCTTTATCATGATCTAAAAGAACCCTCGCCAATAATAACTTATTATAACCTATAGTACACTTATAGCTAATTTATTGCTTCCTTTGATCTTAAAACTCTCCTCTTAAAAAATGAATTCTTGAAATCATCTAAGCTTAGTGTATCATATCAAAATAGTATGTTATTTCAAAAGTGTGTGTAAGATAAAGATAAAAATTATAATAATAATAAAATGATCTTGTTCATTAAAAATAACATTAATATTCTTAAATATTGCATGATGAAATTAAAATCATTCAAATGTGATTAAATAGGCATTCCTTTTTGCATTATAATATAATTAAAGTCTCTACATTTAAAAATATTTATTGGAGAGATATTTAGTCATTTACAAAGACTCTACCTTGAGCCAAAAACCCTTTGTACTTAATTTATTTTAAGACACCTATCATTATCTCATCATACCAATGTAGTTGGATTACTGAGCAAGCTCTCTCATTCTTCTTTATATTGTCTTCTTCACTCAAAGTTTTTCAAGAATTTTATTATTCTCTATTGGTGCTTTGACAAGTTAGTTGAGCACTTGCACTATGCATCTAGATTCTCTAAATGTCAAAATATATTGAGCAATCAAAACTTTTTAGTCTCAAATTTTATGGTAATTATACTTTGTATAACCTCACTTTAATACTAGTTGTTCGAAAAGATAGTATATCTCAACTAAGAAAAGTATCATAAACTATAAAAGTGATCGAACACCATAAAAGAGGACTCTAAACTTGTGTTGTTCATCTTAAGTAATCTTACATTCACAATTGTAATCCAATAAACTTCAAGGAGAGTATTTACATAAGTACATTGCATACATAATTCAAGGTATGAATAAAGATATCATTTCATTTAACAAAGAGAAAAGGTAGTCACCTGTTATAAAATTGATGGCTAGATATAAAGAAAGAGATATTATTATTACTTCGGCAACACTTTCTTCTTTATTAAGAAATTAAAATGAAAACTATTTTATGTTATGGCCAAAAGCTTCTTCACTTACTAGAACAAAAAATAACAACACTTCTTTTTGGAGGAGTCGATGAACTCCTCTTGCAAGCACCTAGAAAAAAATTTATTTTTTTCATGAATGACAATTTTCTACTCTTTCTTCCTCTTTGTCTTCTTTATTATTTATTCTTCTTAGATGCCATATATTTCAAAATTATATAGGTTTAAATAGTGAATAGTTCATTTCCTAATATCAATAAATAATTATTGATAAAAAAATTTCTATAGGGTCACCTTTCAAATCTATGGTGAGAAAAGAAAGAAAGACTATAAAAATTCATCATTTTAAGATGCCACGTAGATCCGTAGATGTACTTATTCAAGTAATCGAGCACATCATCAAGAAATAGTGTACTATCTTGAAAGATAGAAGTCACTACCCTTTAATGGAACTAATCACCTCAATAAGGACTCCTAAGGACGTTGGGTCTTCTAAGTGTACCAAAGATTCTTCCCCTACTTCACATAGAAAAATAAAGCATGATTTATTTTAAATTGGGTTCATTAAGTTCCCTACAGGGGTAAGCCCCCATAGTTAATTATATCCTAAAGAATGGGGATTCCTTAAAAAAACTCTCGATTAAGGAAAATGATCGTTGTCTCTAAAAATTTTAATATGAAAGGACTATTTATCGATTGGTTTATTTTTGAAGATCAAATGGGATTGATCAAAGAGATATTTATTATTGAAGCCAAATGGGAATAAGTAGGAGATGCTCATGTGCTAGGAAACTTAGCGAGCATCTCAAACTATCCTATGATGGGTCTTTATATTTTTAAAATTGATTTAGTTTATTTGAGTTATCTTTTTATTAGAATATTAGGACTTATAATTCCATAATACTATATTATGGAAATGCCTAAGAGGTGAGGATTTAACCTTATGGCCCACAAAGGGAAAAGCAACCTCAGAACCTAAATCTAGGGAGCTTTGGAGAGGGCCAAAAGCATAACCTAAATCTAAGGTGAAAAGTGGGTAATTGGTTTGCCTCCACAAGAGAGGACAAAACCACCCAATAGCTTTGGACTTATAACCGCCTGGGGGTGGCCGCCAACTAACTCCTCCTATAATTTCAAACACATATAGGCAAGTCATTATGCTTATGCAAGATTGCTTGGCTGTTGTTATTTAGAAAGAGACTAAGTCTTTAAACTTACTCCTTAAAGAGACTAGATCGTGTAAAGAGCATGCTTCAAATGACCTAAATCTAATGCAATTCAAATTTCATTTTTATTTTCATTTTTGGACAATCATTTTGACTCAGGCTAATAAGATTCATATGCCTATGCATGAGAAATAAAGTTTTGGGCCAAAATCAGTGAGAAGGGAGGAGGTGTATTTCCACCATGGCTCTTATAAGTCAAGCCAAGTTTCTCTGGCAAAGGTGGAAGCTCTCCAATCAATAGTGAAATAAGATGTTGTGCATGATATTATAAAAGAAATTCTCATCCAGCTAAGGGGTTGCTAATTATTTTATCTTAATTTTAAACATAAGCTTTAGGTGAGGCTATGAGTTATTTATTTTTAGTTTTGAGTTGTTAAGTTGGTAAAAGATTTATTTTTCCCTAGGAGCCTAATCCTCATCCAAGCCATACATAAAGCAAGAAAGAAACTAGGAAAAGCATGTCACTTAATGCACAAGCTAAACAAATCATCAATCAATTTATAAAGCTAAGCACAAAAAGAATAAAATATCGTTGTAGTCAGGCACCACCGCACAAACCTGAAAACAAATTAGGTAGCCGAGCTCTTCCCTTATACAACCCGGATTACAAATGAATTACATTACAATTAAGCAAAGAAATCATTATTATGGGGGTCTTCAAGCTTTATTCTTCTTTCTTCTTTTCTTCTTTCTTCTTTGGTTCTTCCTTTTGGATGGTTGGAAGGTGGATGCTCCAAGGCTTCACAAGGTGCATAAGATAGAATCTTATGACCAATGCTCATCCTAATCCCCATAACATTCATTCTAAAATCCTAATTACACAAATTTAAATGAAAAGAAAAGGAAATCTAACTAACACATGCAAACAAAGATTAACTAAAACAACAACAACAACAACAACAACAACAACAACAAGCCTTAATCCCACTAGGTGGGTCGGCTACATGAATCCTTCGTCTCCATTGTGTCCTATTATGTGTCAAATTCTCATTTAATTCGGTATACTAAGATCATTTTTATACATCTTAACTAAGTCTTTTTAGGTCTACCTCTACCTTTCTTAACATAAGGAAAATCTAATGCATCTACTCTCCTCATCGGACTAGACGCTTTATGTGGCCAAACCATCTAAGGTGACTCTCCCTAATCTTATCTACCACTGGAGCTACTCCAACTTTTTCCCGAACATATGACAAAGATTAACTAAAACAATCAACAAAAATCCCAAGCATGTGTATTGGAATTATCACACCACAAATAGGTGACTTAGTCCACTTGGCCTATGGATTATGCTTACGGGTATAAGCACTTTCAAGCAAAAACATTTTTATATTTTTTATTTATGATAGCGCCCCTTAAGCATAATCCCCTGCAGAAAAGAATAGTTAGACTAAGAGCATCCTACCATTCATTCTACAAGCATACACCCTAACATCCACTCTAAAACATATATCACAAAATAAAATAAAGCATCAAACCCTGCACCGACCTAACCTAAAGCTAGAAGTGGTGACTTAGGCTAATGTGTGTGCTTTGAAGGTTTGTGTGGTATGCTTAACTATGGCTTTAGGTTCAAAATTATCTAAGTGTGAAATCATGTTCAACTTAGAGGAGGGTTTTATTTAAGTTGTTTAAAGGTTTTGGATTGATTTTATTTCATGTTTTGATTTGGTTCAAGTGAATCCTACAATTAATTACTAAGTTATGAAGAGAGGGAAAGAGAAGAGAACTTCTCTTTCATTCCCTAACCTATGTAATTTCTAAAGTAGATTCACATTTTTGGTTTTGTTTAGTGAATGTTTTGATTAAGTTTTTTGATTAATCCTAAGTTTAGATAAACTCTAAACAAACTCATTCAAGAAGAAAGGCATTTTAAGATTAAGTAAAATAAATCAAATTCATAAAACACATATCACTTCAATTCTTTCCCAACATGTATAACATGCATATGAATGAATCCTAAGCATATCTATATACAAAAATGAGAACATTTAACACACTTTATGATGAATGTTAAGTAATCCATTTAGGGAAATTTGGAAGTTGAATATGCATGATTTTTCTTAAGTAGAAAGGGATTTCCATAATCCAAATTTTCACATACACACCTGAAAGTAAGAAAGGCATAAGTGAGTATAGCGCCATTGTTAACCAGAGGTGTAAGGTACAAGACCTACTTAGGGCTACTTAAAGCATCACAACTTCAGGGTTGTCCAGACTAATATACCACTTTCATTAAATATAAATATGTGTATAAAAGAAATGAATGGAAAAGAAAGAATATAAAAGTTGTATTAATGGATTCATTTTATTTATGCAATTTATGTATACAAGTGTAGGTAACCCTTCTTAGGTAATAGCATAGAGATGAATGGGATATGAAATTAGGTAAGTGTTAGGACCTTTTCAAATGAACCATATATCTCACCAAATTCCTATTCAAAACTATGCTAATCATAAAGGAGAAAGGAAACCTATGCTAAGCATACCTTTATAATCTTTCACATGCAAGCTTATAATTAAAGTATAAGTAGCATACTTTTAGATTTGATATTTGATTTATATGTTTTGAAAATAATTTGAATTTAGTAGTGATAATAGCCACTCATATTTCTACTTTAGCCAACACATACAAATTTGACATAAAGTAAACAATTTCATTTTTAAATTTGAATTTGAAAAATATGAATGCATGAAACTACATGACATACAAATTTAACATATTGGGGAAAGATTCAAAGTAATGAAAGCATGTAAACAAACTCATTTTAATTAAATCCTAAAGACATTCTTATAGAATAATAAATTTTAAATAAATCAAAGAGTATTCATTGTGATTTTTGTTTAGTTTGAAGTTTGATTTAATTTTGAAAAGGTGATATGAGTTTACTATTTCTAACCCATTCTCACATGTGTTTGATATTTTTTTTAATTTTTTGATGATTAAATTCATTTTTATGTATTGATTAGGTTAAGGTATGATTTAAATAACTTAATTAACCCTTACCTACACCACCTTAGAATAATTAACCAAATAATTATGAGCCAATGAGATGATATAAAACTAACAAGGAATTTAAATTTGTAATGCACCTAATAAAAAAAGACCTAATGTAATTTGGCTCATAATTAAAGGTTAATTAAGCTAAGGGGTTTAGCTTAAGTAATTTCTAAACACCCTTTCACACATATGAATTGGGTTTTGATTTCCTTAATTGAATTTAGGCTATTAAACACCTAAGCATCTACCCAAACTAGATTAATTAAGTTCTGGAAGTTTTTAGAATTTTTAGAAATTAATTAAGGGGATAATTAATTAATTAATCCTTAATTAAGAGAATATTAAGGAAAGAGAAGGGGGTTTAGAGAATAGCTTAAGGGAGATGCCCCAAAATTATTCCATAAATCTCATATCTATTGGATTTGATCTTAATCAACCCTAATCATGGATTAAAACCACTAATCACACCTTAATTATCCTTAATTATATAAGGAGGGTAATTAAGAAATCCATATGCAATTCTCCTAATTAAGTTTTCAATAAATCCCAAGAAAATTAGGGGAGGTAGAAGTAAACCCTAAAACATACCCAAGAAGTTTGGGATTAATCAGAGGCTTAATTAAAAGGTAATTAGCAAAATAAAGTTTCCAATAAAACCCAAAATCTGAAAAAATTTTAATTCAAAACCCATTGAAATTAATTTTAAAATATTCTAGTTTGAATTATCTTTCCATAGGATTTTATTTCATATTTTTCTGAATTTTATACAGAGAGTTATGAATTTTAGAAGATCCCTAAATTTGTTAAAATTAATTAAACCATTTTAACTAATCCTATAGCTCACGGCGTGACGCATGGCAGCGGCGGTCAGTGCGCTTTACATGCGTCACGCAATGAGCCGCTCACTTAAGTTGTCATATCCAAAAGGCGACTGATGGTGGATGCACTTTGATCTCAGTCGTTCGATCAAAGATCAGACAGCCAGAGATCTCCCTGCGGTTTTAAAATGGATAAAGGATTTTCTAAATGTGTGTTTAATCTCTGCCGTCCATCCAAAATGCACGGATGGATGGCTAGAGATCTATCCCTACCAATCTCTGTAAAAAATGGAGACTATCTACCTTTGCAGCCATGATCCAAGCTCGATGATCTCGGATTGAATTGGAAATCAACCCACACCATATAAGCTTGGGTACAAACACATCTATCGGTCAAAACTCCATGGAATTAAAATTTCTTTTACAAAGCTCCACACCACATTGAGTTTAATGGTCAAAAAATGGCATACCTCGTTGGCGCTCGATTCCCTTAGAGAAGCTTCATCTGGTTGAGATGAAGCTCTGTTGAGAGGTTGAGCTCTTGAAGTTGAGTGTAGAGCTCTATGGACCAACTCCTCCTCAGCTTAATTATGGCCTTGATCGAGCTAGCCTTCCTCTTGCCTTGGGAACTTGAAAGAGAGCTTGGGTGTACTCGACTTGCCTCTCTGATGGAGTGTGCAAAGCGAATTTGGTGGAAATTGAGTATGGACAAAGTTAGCTCTACAATTTTCCTCCCCTATTTTCACTGTTCAAAAATTGAGGATAGGAAAATGGGTAGAGCTCTAGGAAGCTAAGGATCACTCTCTGATGTATCCTTACTCTCTTTAGTACTCAATCGAATGTGGAATTGCCTAATTCAGATTGAATTAGGGGGAGTATATCTCCCCTTTGAAAGATCGGATGGTCATAAGGCATTGTGCCATTTTGAACCAATTGATCACAATGGGAAGGTTGTTTGAGCTATTAGGAGTGTGCACATGGTCGATTTGAGGCTGAGTGGATTGCCAACCTCCCATGTGCTTGAATTTGAGTGAAAGAGGGATTTTGATTTAGCCATTTTGACCCATGGGGTCTAGTTTGGCCTTGGGGCCAATTGGGCTAACCCAAACTCATTGAGTTCAGTGCACCACTCTTCATTAGGTCCCCTTGAGCTATTAGGAAAGCATCAAGTGGATATGAAGAGGGTATGACCAAATTACCCATAGATTAGGCCAAAATTTGTTCTATGGCCTAGGGGTAGAATGGTCATTTTGATGATTTTTCAATTTGGATATGTTGGGTATGTAGAGAAACTAGGTTTGGCCAAGTTTCATGAGATTTGGAAATCATTTAATGAGGTTTGGCTCATGTTGACCCATTTAAGTCAAAATGGGTCAAATTGGGTCAAACTAAGGGTTGGGTCAAGTTCATATGACCATTTGAAATGTTTTTTGTGGCTTTGGTTTGATTCAATTTGATATAGTTTTGAATTTGGTTCATATGACTTCATTTAGGTCAAATGGGTCAAGTTAACCTATTTGACCCATTTGACCTATTTGAGGTAGGTCAAGGGTAGGTTTAGGTTTGGTTAGTCATATGGAGTGGATTGATATCTTTGTTTTCAATCAATTTTGGTTAAGTTCAAATTTGGCTCAACATGACCCCTTTAAGTCAAGTTGGGTTAAGGTCAATTGGGCTAGGTTAGGTTTAGTTGGCCAATTGAGGCTTTGGTCAAGTTCAACAAGTGATTTGGAATGAACTTGACCCATTGGTTTGAGTCAATTTGACTTAAATCAAGTTTTGAACCATTTTGACTTTTTAGGTCAAGTTGGGTCAACTTGGGTCAAGTGGCTAATTGGGCTAAGTTAGGCTCAAAGGTTGACTTGGTCAAGTTCAAACATAGGTCATGAGTGAACTTAGATCAATGGTTTTAATCAATTTGGCCTATGGTGGAATTTGGCTATGTTAGGTTTCATTTTGGTTAAGTGTTGACTTGGTCAACCCTTAGGTTTGACTTGGTTTGACCCAATTTGATTGATTGATCATCCCATGATGATTGTTGATCATGATGAGGGGCATAGATTAGTTTGGTTCAATCCAATTTGATTAGGATTAGAATTTGGCTCATAATGGTACTTTAGGTCACTTTGGGTCAAGTGAGCCTAAGTGGGTCAAATGGCTTGGTCAAAGCTTGATTTGAGCTTGATTGATCTTGATATGGACTTATGATTGAAATATAAATCCATTTGTAAGTGGTTTGACGTCAAATAGGTTTTGATTCATTTGACAATTTCACATTCAAAGGAAGAATATGAAAGGGTTTAGGGTTTGATTTTTGAATTGATTTTTGATTGAGTGATTGGAGTTTGTATTTATATATGGGCTCATGATTGTAGGGTTGATTGAATCATGAGAGAAAATCAAGAGTTTGGCTTGATTTTAAATTAATTTGGCGAAGTTCAAGATTTTGACTTGAAAGGCTTATATTGAATTTTGAGTGGATTTGAGTTTGATTTTTGGAATCGTTTTGATTGTTTGAATTTATATTTCATTTTCATATGTGAATATAAATGAGAATATAAATGAGTCATGAGAAGTAATTTGATCATGATTTGGGCTAAGTCCATTAAGAAGGATTTAAAGGACTCAAGAAAATTTTTAAGTTTGGAGTTTTAATTTTTGAATTTGGCTTGATTGATTTATATTTATATTTATATTTCATTTATATATATAAATATAAATGAGAATATAAATGAGTTATGAGAAAATCCCATGAATTTGAATCAATTTGATCAAGATTTTGGATAAGTCTGTTAATGGAAAATTAAGGGATTTAGGAAATTTTAGATTTGGGAATTTGATTTGAGGATTTGATTTGATTGATTTATATTTTTATTTCATTTATATATGTGAATATAAATGAGTTTTGAGAAAAACTCATGAGTTTGAATTGGTTTGATCATGATTTAGGTTAAGTCCATTAGTGAAAAATTAAGGACTTAAGAAAGATTTTATATTTGGAATTTAATTTGAAGATTTGATTTGATTGATTTGAATTTATATTTCATTTATATATATGAATATAAATGAAATATATAAATGAGTTTTGAGAAAATTTCAAAGATTTGAATAGGTTTTGATCAAAATTTTGGTTAAGTCCTTAAGAGAAGATTAATGACTTAGGAAAATTTAAGCTTAGGAATTTGATGGATTTTGATCATGAGTTTTAATCATGGAATTCAATCATATGGAGTTGATTTGAATTTGGAGAAAATCAAATAAGATTGATTTGGAGTTTGACTTGAAGGAAGGAAAGGTGAGGAGTGATTCAAGCTAAGGGTAGGCAAACGTCTTAACACCCCTAAGCCATGACCTATTCCTATGGCTAACCCTTCTATGTCTCTAGGGCTAGGTTGAGTGTCCACCTAATCACTAGATGTGTCTTAAGACTAAGGAACTCTTAAAGTCTAAGAGGGATCCTATGTCTATGATGGAGGTGTTGAGAGCTCATCCTAAAAATGAGGTCAACAATAATCACCATTAAAACTTTTGTATCATCTATTAAAAACTTAAGGTAGCCTATATTTAGGATTTTATGGGAGGATTCATTTAAAACTTTATAATATATTCTATTAGGACATTATAGTAATCACTAATCTTAAAAACTCAAAATTCATAAGAAAAGTAGATCTACTCTTAAATTTTAGTTAGTCAATGGTCTTCCATTGGCTTGCCCAACATTTCAAGTCATGTTGAAGATAATCTAACTAGCCTTGTTTATGTCCTTAAAAATGATAAGCATGTGATAAGGTTGCCCATAATTTAAAGCCTTGAAACTTTCTTATTAATAAGATGTTTTTCATTGGTGACGGTGCTTGAAATAGGAGGGATTATCTAGAACACTAAAATAAAGAACAAATCCATTTGCCAATAAAACCTAAATTGAAATTTCTTAATTTTGTTATCCTAAGATCATTGCATCCTTTAGGAAAGCATCATCTGAACAACTTAATTAGAGAGAACATAATATCATTTGGGGATCCTTTCCAAAGAAAGGAACTCCAATTCAATCAATGATCTTGATGACTCATTAAGAAATGAAAATTATAGAAATACAATACATAGAAAAATAGATTTTTATGAAGAAAATATGTTATGAATTTGTTAATAATCTTTCACTACACTACTTTATAAGGCTTTTTGAAATGCAAATAGAATTCAATGTACCTGAATATGGATGTTTTACCACATAACTAAGATTATAAAGACATTTGAATAACAAAAGAATTATTTTGAGACTATAAACTCACCTCATAATTGAATAACATATAAATAAAGTACCATTAGTAAAATGAATGTCAGTAAAAAGAGCAAAGGAGGGTTTAAATTTAAACTTAATAGTTAAATGATTGTAATTTTAAAAAACTCTAAGATGAAGAATACACTATTTTTATGGTTATAATAAGACTTTTATGTTGCTTACACTTCTAAGATTAAGAAAACTTCTAAATAAAAATTTTCTAATTTTATTAATCCATTTAATCACCCATTAAAGAATGTAAAATAAGGGCATAAAGTAAATAGGGATAAATTCCTTGAACAAACTAACTAAAAATTTGTATATGACCTTAAAGAGAAATGCTCCTTTTCTATTGACTAAGCAAGTTTCAATCTTACAAATAAGAAGCATCCATAAATGCTATTGTACATTATTATTGCTTAATGGCTCACCCAAATATTTAAAGAAAATTTTTGTTCTTTTTATATTTAAAATTAATTAAATGATCAAAATAATCACTATTTTGGTGTATATATTTTAATAGTCTATTATTTTAAGTGCTAAATTTAATAATTTTTATTTGCTAAGTTTAATTAATTTAGTCTAATAATTAAATTGGTCATTTTATCAGATGAAATTAGATAGAAGCTTTTCCACAAAATATTTTTATCCTTTACCATTAATTTCATTAATCAGAATTAAGTAGTGAAATTGGTCTTAAAAAATTAAAACCCACTCATAAGAAGCTCTCCTTCTCCAATATTCATTCAAAAAATATAAAGCAAAATTGATGGTAAGATCAACTTGACTCAACTTTGAAGAGTTGAGATACAAAATAACCTAAAAAATTAAAAGACCATTTTGAACATTTACTAATTTAAATAATAACTAATAGGAACCCTTCTATAACCTACCACAAGTTAAATAACAACATACTTGAAAAAAAAAATTTATTCTTAGGTAGAATATAAGTACTTTGACAAAAATAAGGAATTACCTTAAAACAATCAGTTTATTTAGGATCAACACTACATAATACTAAAGTTATATTTTAAAATTAAAGGTTGGAGCAAGAACTTTCATTATTAATAACCCAAAACTTAACCCCACATTTGAATTCATATCAACATTTTATAAATAACATCTCCAACCAAACAAAAGAAGAAAAGTTGATAAGAGGGTGGCCATGTCCATCTAAACACATGAATTAATTTCTCACTACTCTATTTATAATAACAAAAAAGGTTGGCCAAACCAAATACTTATCCAATAAACAAACTTTGTAAGATCAAAATTAGAAATAAATATTTTTTTTTATTGTTTAATGATGCTATGAATGGTTTTCTGGGATGTCAAAACACAATTAATGTCTCATTCTCCTATAGAAAAGCCACTTGTGATAACTCCTCCAAAGGAGGAGAAAACTTAATCATCTATCAACTATAAAAATTAGCATATCTTTATTATCATTAATGATGCTAAATGATTTCATAGGAAGTTAATACAATAACTTATTTTCCAATAAGTACAACCCCTTGGTAAGCCCATCAAAGATGAACAAAACTTAAACAATCTAATTGGCACTTTAATTAAAATTTTAGAAGAACCATTGAGCAATCTTATGAGACAAAATCTTTAGAATAAATGGCATTGTCATTTTTGAGCATCTAACAAATAAGTAGACAAGTAGTACATTATATAGAGGACACTAGAAAAGAAATTAGAGAACATCTTTGAAATACCTATATGGAAGATTTCTCACTTTTTAAGTTGATCGAAAAATTATTAATACCAAGTGATTTCTTGCACTAAATTTATACACATTCACACTAATTTTTTTTTATGAAGAAATAACCATTCAATGCTAATAATTATAATGAGTAAATTAGTTAATGATAGAAATGAAGAGAATGTTAAAAATGTGTAAAGAGAGTTTGTGGGATAATATTGATTACTATAAGCAAGAGTTGAATAAGGGAGTTAATTTTTGTGAAAGCCAGACTTAAGAGATTTTATATTTGAATTCTAAGAATTTAACTACTAAGAAGTCTTGACCTTAATAATTATGAGAAAAAATCAATGAAAATGCCTATGAAAGGGATCTTCCTAAACATGTTAGAACTTTTCCTGTAATATAAACAAGCCCTAAATTTACATGTTTCATCTTTGCTTAGTTCTAACTTGCATGTTGACACTTGTTCCTCAATGCCATTAATATTATTAACTTACTACCTAATATCAGATTGACCTAATTAAATCTTGGATGATTAGGTCATTTAAATAAGATTATAATGATAGCTTGTTTAATACATGGACTTTAAGATATTGAGAACTAGTAGTTGACATTGGAATAGATATAATAGTTTAGCCTTGAGTTGAGATAAGAGTACCTAAATCTTTATTTATTAAAATTAAATCTTTTAAAGATGGAGAATGATGTTGTAGGGCATCATCATCATCATCACTGCTTCTAATACACTATATACAATTATTTCCTCCACCTCAATAAGTTGTGAACTCTTTGTAGTTGCATGATATTTTATTGCTCCTTAAGCTTAGGGCTCACTCAACTTAGTCTACATGCTAAATTCCATGGTCTGGTGATGAAAGAAGTTATTGTTGATAAATATGAAATTAAAAAAATAAATTTCTTCTTATGGAACCATCGGAGGTTGTCTTTACCTCTTCCCCTAAGACCAGACTACTATAGGTGATGATCAATCTTCGGGTGAAGCCTTTCTTTGTTACCGTTGGTGGTGAAGGAAGGAGGAGAAATGGAATCTACTTTGATTATTATAGACTTCATTCATGCACCTATTTAAATAATTGAGTCATATGTACTATGACTCTTATGATGTGGATCATGAATCATGTTTTTAAGAGCCTATGTTATGGTAAATAATGTGTTTAAATTATGTATTTTATGTTTTTTTAGCCTAAGACATGCTAAATTAACCTTTATTTGAGACTGTCATCTCACCATAACTTTGACTTATATATCATCCAAACTTTGACCACTATCTCAAAATGTTGACTTGACATCACTTTATGTCTCTATAAAGTGGTTTCCTCCTCCTCCTCCTCCTCCTCTCTCTCTCTCTCTCTCTCTCTCTCTCTCTCCCTACTCAATTGACTTACATTCAATTCTACTTAAATATTCCATAAGACATCTTAGAAAGCCTTTATACTTTCTTGGAATCCCATATGTCCTTAAAATTCTATGAAGGATTTAATTCAGTTCTTTTTGCATACTTGGCAGCTTTCTTTCCATATTGGGTCACCTTAATGGATCATGTTTCATCTAATCCATGTTATATAAAAAAATGATAGATTGAGTTCCTCTTTCAATTATTTGTTATTGCTTTATGCTCCTTTCCACCAAAGTAATAAAACTCAGAAGTGTGAGTCAAATGACCCTTAGGATTTCCAAGAAAGAGAAAAGATTTTCATGACAAAAAAAAACCTATTCGTGGAGTTTTGTCCTCAAGTTATCATCATTTCATCACTAGATTTGTTAACTCTTCTATGATTATATTTTTTGTATAATACTAATATTATTGTTATTATTGTTTTCTTACATTTTCAAGGCTATAAATCTCATATAGATTAGTGACCACATAAACTTGTATATAGAAGTACACATACTATTTAAGTAATATAATGATAACCAAACTATAATTCTCACGAAGATTTGATAGAAAATTTTATTGGGTTCTAATCTAAATTAACCTAAGTTCTTAACCAATACACTAAAAATTTTACTTACATTAAATTTGTTAAAATTAATGAAAGCTACTTTTGAAAATATGGGTTTTACTTAGTTATAAAAAATATATTATGAATTTATAATTATTTGATTGTTTCTACAAATTTTATAATTAAAAACTTATTTTATGTTGTTTTCAATCACAAGCAATTTTATATTTTCATCTCTGCCAATATTAAAAAGACTTAATCACTATAATTAATTTGTTATATTTCTATATACTAATTAAAATAAGTGATTGCATTATTATTATCTCTATATATGATTGCAAGTCTCTCAATATTATATGCATATGTATATTTAATAGATTTGATTGCTTCTTTCTAATTGCTCTTCTAAGACTTCTGATATCTCTATATCACACTTAATTTTAAGATTATAATTGACCAGATTACAACTAAATTAAGTATAAGGAGAAAGCAATAAGAAATCACAACATAAAATATTTACTTTAAACTATATAATATATTATCAATAACAAACAATACAAGTTTCCACAAATTCAAAGTAAAACATATTTAGTTCTTCATAATAGAAACAAAAAAAAATATTTAGGTTTTATAAATATAGAAGTATTTTAGGAAGAATAAGAGTAAGGAAAGAAAGAACTTGTATTTCATTATTTAATTCTAACTTGCTTCTACCCCTTGCCTTCTTGCATGCATCTCAATCATTAAGATCTACTCTTTCTTCTTTCACCACACCAAACAATAAGAAGGCATCACAAACACTATACACAAATACTATCACTTGGAGTTTCACTTTCTAATCAACTCTACACTACACAGAAGAAAAACTAAAAAAAGAAACCCAATAAAGAACACCCAAAATATTAAAGGGAAAATTTTTAAAATAAGTATGGTTTAAAATATAATTAGTAATTTAAGTTATCATTAAAAAAATTTAGAAATAGGTATAGTTGCCAACTAAGTAGGCGACTAGCCTGCCATGTCAACTAAGACGTGGCAGGGCAGCTAATTTGTGTGGTACAGTAGCTAGTCTCCCAGTTAGTGGGCGACTAGCTCTGTAACGTCTGAGCATAGTCGCCCAGTAATTGGGTGACTAGCTTTGTAGCGTCTACAGCTAAGCCCATTAACGACTAGCACAGATAATTTTTTTTTCAATTGGGTTACACCAAGTCATTAAGAATATTCAAATCATTAAGGTGAATTAATATCAGGCATATTGAAGACATTAAGGATATGTACAGTAGAACTATTACATCAAGGATCGGCTTTAATCCCTTATCTTTTTTGCTTTAGATATGGATGTTCTTACTAGGCTTTAAGTCATTACCTTGAATTATAGAGGTCAACCTTAGAGTCTAAAAGTTTTCATTTTAGATCTAAAACTAAATATATGGATTGTAATTTAAGTTGTATAGTTAAAGTGTTAGTGTTATGATATTAGGTGAGTCATTAAAAAGAGAAAAGAATTTAAGTTGTACAAGTCATTAAAAAAAGTGAGCGATTCAAATATTTAGGCTCTAAGGTTACTAAGCACATAGATAGTAAAAGAGAAAAGAATAAAATTAGTTGTATCCAAACACATAGAAGATTACCAAAATAATGCAATACAATAAAGTTCCAAGATATATACAAAGAAATGGATCATCTACTATTGCACAATCCAAAAACAAAAATAAAACATACAAGAACCAATGTAGTACATATGCACAAGCCACACTATCATAAACAGCTAACGCCACTGTCGTCTGTATGGAATCGCATCACTCTCAAGTGTGTACTGATTAGGTGCACGTGGTGGACGATCACACAGCTGATGGTGGCCCTCCAATGCAAGATCTTCAGAAGTCTGCGTAAGATAGTCCTGTGATGGGAAGAAAGGCGGTTGTGACTCATATGTAGGCTGGTATGTAGAAGGACCTACATCAGCATATGTAGATAGTTCGGTGCCCCAGTCATACTATAAGACATCTTCTGTAGGCTCTGATCCATAATGTGGGTCGCCAATATGTACTTGCAACCTCAAGTCTTTGTACAATACCTCGTACCTATATACAACACCATTTAACTCATGCTCATCTGTATGGCTGAAGTACGGCTAAAAGATATCCTGAGTCGCCAAGATGTGCTCTGAATGCATGAAAAAATAGCGTGTGAAATTAGCCTCAACTAGGTATGTGACATATTGAATTTAACAGAATACTTATGTTAACGCTTACATATATGCGCTATATAGGTGCTCTGGGATAGTAAGTGGTGGGAGGATCTGTCGAGGCGGCCAGTAAGTAGATAGAGGCCCAAGATCTGAACCAGCACATGCACTGTTGATAGCCATCAGTCTGTCCTCATCTTCGTCCAAGCCCTCGACTATGTAATCCTTATGCCTCTTCTAAAAGGCAATGTGCACCTGGTGATAATCAACCCAGTCTACATCTACTTTACCTTGATCATCGACCCTTTTGAAAGTATAGTCAACTAGTGCCACATTAACTCTAGATATGAGTCCAAACTATCGCAACACTCGATCAGGTAGGTACCACTCCACCCTCTACCAGCTGATTAGCGAGACTCATGTCAACCACATATCGAAACTAGCTGAGCATGTATGTGGTAGGCGTTGCGTGATCTGCTCAGTGTATGGCTCCCAAATCACTTACACATATTAAAAATTATATTAAATTAGTATACACATTATAGAAATTAGAATAAAAAGTACATTAAAGGCTTATCTATGTATGCAGCAAACCATCTAGCTCATTCATATATAATGTCAGGTTCGCCATTGGCATCTAGCGAACATATCTCTCGTTCCACCTATGCACACAGCACATTATAAACAAACATATAAGCCAAAAATTTGAAATTACAAAAATTAAAATATACCTCAATCCAATTCTGAGACCATCGAGATCACTCGGATATGGCACATGTAGGGTCGGCCTCCCCACATGAAGATGCTCCGAAGACCATATCTGTAGAAGGTGTAGACAACCAACCATATTGGCCCTGTTGGGCATAGTAGACTCATATAACTCCCTATACAGCGCTCCTCCATAGGCATCAATGAATTTAGGTCCTCAAGCAGTGGAAGATAATGCATATGGGCCTCAAATTCTAACATGTCTGGAAGTAGGAAGCACCAAATAAGAAATAAAATATAGGCACGCAAGTGCCTGCAATACTCCTCAAAGCTCAAATGTGCATAAGACTCTTTGTAAAAAGACCACCTAAGCCACCTCAGTGGCATGCACGTCTACACCTGTGCCTGACCCATCCTGAAGGTCGATGTGATGTGTAGGCTGATCGGGTCATGATAGACCACATCAGGTAGGGGATGTCAACCCAACAACTCATCGCAGCAGTCTGGCCAGCTACGCCACCTCTTCCCCTCACCAATCACAATTGGACTAATAACAGGCGGCCCATCAACGCGTAAACTCAGGATCATCACCACATCCTGAAGTGCCACTATCATCTCACCAATGACAAAGTGGAAGGTATTGATCTGTGGAGACCATCTCTCTCTCAACTAGGAGGCGATGATGATCCAGCGAATGAAACAGCACCTATGAGCTCGCTTCCAGACCTTGAATCTCCTACAAGTGATGGGCCACTCCTTTAGCATAAGCAAGTGGGAAGCGGCCTTTAGAACAGTGCTCTGTAATAAAAAAAGGATCAACCATTAGTCAAACCAAAACTATTGTGCATGTGTAACATAGAAACTGAAATTAAATAACACTTACAGTATCAGGGTGGGTGGCTCTATGCCGACCACGTAGGGAGGCTATGCTAGGGTGGACCTCTATAAGAGGCTACTCCGACTGTGAGGTTTCCTCCCTAGCATGGCCCCGATGCCTACGTCTAACAGGTGGGCGGTGCTCCTCGGCCATCGTACCTGTTGAAAAAAAAATATATGTTGTAAGCAGTGTCAGGCTATTATAAATTTTAAATGAAAAACTGTATTGTAAAGTAAGCCAAAAAAGAGTACTGCAACCTACATAAAAATTTTAATAAGGAGCATAGAACATATAAACGGGTTACTATTGTAACTACAACATAGCTTCTACTATTGACAATGTGTGGGCATGATGACCTGTAGTGGCCAACTGTCTTGCATAGACTACAGGTTCTGCTATTGCTAGCTCTATTTTCATCCATTGTATTTCTAAACCTAGTGGTACAAGGTCTACCTGACCTTCTATGAAAATTGGGTGGCAGCAATTTTATTAAACCTTGCTCAAACGTAGCCAATCGAATGGTCAAGCAAAGTGTGGAATTCAGTTGAATATGTGAGCTTATATAGATGCAAAGTATAATACTGTGACACATGTCAGGTGATTTAATCTTCTGAACCCCAGCGCAGCAATAACATGCGGGCATGGACAATGATATATGACTGTCTTATTGCAATTGCAGCTACACTGATCATTATCTAATAAATCAACTCTAAATGATTGGCTTGACTTATCAAACACCTACATCTCCCGAGGGTTGATGTTTATCGATTCTGAGAAATGTCTGGCTTCCCTTTCAGTACGCTGTAACATGGTTGATACCCTTTGGGTGAACATAGATAAATTGGCCTCTCATTGCTAAGTTGCAGTGGCAAGTCTTTTCATGAACAGTGCAACTAAATTGTAATAAATAGCAATGATTAGCGCTTGAATTGGCAAACCATGTGCACCTTTCAGAATACCATTGAAACATTCGGATGTATTGATCGTCATTGTACCATAACACATTCCACCATCATACACTAGTGAGCATTTAAATGGGTCTCATTCCACAAGCTATTTGTGAGCTTCTTCTTTTACATTTTTTATATGTATCATATATAGATTAAACTCACAAATGCCATCAGTGTTTCCTACCATATACATTTTCTGGCAAAAAATTCAACAACATCAATTCCCAATATACGTATCGCCTTTTTGAAATTTTCATGCAGATGGCGCAAGCAGTGTCTGTGAGCGGCCCATGGAAAAATATCTCTACACCCACGTAACAAGCTAGCATGTTTATCAGATATTATGCACAAATCGCATCTAGCTAACACTACAAGCAGCATATCATGTAAACACATTAAGAACCACAACCATGAATCAGTCGACTCAGACTCAACGATAGCAAAGGTAAGAGGAAACAAACCATTGTTTCTATCTATTCCAACAACAGTAAGTAATGTACCACTGTACTTCCCTAACAAAAATGTACCATCTAAACTAAGGACGGAGCGGCAACTTCCCTAACCCAAAATGGAAGGACCAAATGCCTAGAAAAGTTTCTAGAATCGTTGTGTACTACTAGACTATATTCTGTAGACTGTACCAGGTAAAGTAGTATAAACTGCTTCCATGAATAGGCTGAGAGTCCTATAAGACTCTTCCCAACTATAAAAAAATTTCTTTTATTGCCTTACACCTAGCATTCCAGGCCTTCATGTAGGAAATTTTTACATTAAATTTTGATTCCATTCTACCTATAATCTCCTTAGGTTTCAGATCAATTTGATGCTTGATTATAAGTATAATGAAATAAGCTATGAATTGGGAACTGCACTGCCGATGACCACTAATACTCACTGCATTAATACATATATGGTGATCCCCAATTCTGGAGATTCTCCAGGAACCCCCTAGACATCTACTACAGTACAATGCAGACGTCAATTACATGCTCTGTTAGAACTATCGTGATGTACATATATCATAGTATAGTTCTTTTGGTTTGAAGTAACTGTTTGGAATTGAACATTATTAACTATACATCATCCAATAATAGCAAACTAAAGTCTCCTTTTACTTGTAAAACACATTTCATCTACAAGATCACCTAGGATTTCAACATCATCTGTTAGGACATTTTCATCAGATGGACCGTCAAAGTAAATATCATTGTCCCACTCTCTCGTGGTTTGACCCGTACATACTCATTAGTAAACAACATTTGACTTTCACTATCAATATTTTAGAATGAATGATTTTTAAGAGATCCTGACTGGCTACATTCTCAACCATGGTAGCTTCTAACCCAAGTGAACAACCATCATCACTGATATCCTGCAAAGAGTCACTACTTGAGTCATTGCTCATAGTCTCATACGCATCATCGCCTCCAGCACTCTGAGGCGCATATGGTTCCTCTGAACGATAAATAACATCATCGCTGTCACAACACTCATAAGTACGATGACAATTAAATATTAATAGTATAAGCAGGGAAAGATAAAGAAGGTATTACCTGGGAATCAATTCGTCAAAGCAGCTCTGTGTCGCCAAAGGAATAGGTGTGATGAAATCCTGTATATGCGTCGATGGTATATCTGCTGACCTTAACACTGGATCAATTGATGTGGATGCAACATTAGCGTTCTCAACTTCCACATACAATACTAATATTTGATGAAAAGCTTCGTCCAGTATAACTTTACAAACTTCATCATCAAAAATAGCAGACGCTATAAATCTGTTACTCATCGGATAACAACATGTAAGGCTGATAGTGTGACGCTCTGAATCAATATGCAAGGATATCATAATTCATTGTTTCAATTCCAATAAGGTGTTGTGCCACAGAACCTTAACTGGACGATTTTGACCGCCCACATAACTTGGAATGAACTGCTCATCGACACTTAATTCACCTCTATGGAATAGGATCAACGAACAAACTCTCTACTCATTCCTCAAATAACTGAAAATAACCAATCATATCAGTATTCCCTAAATTTAGAAAAATATCGTGTGTCTAAATTTATTTGTAGTACAGACTACATAAATCAAATGATATTTAACTCAATCGACATGTTATGCAAATGCCTCCATCTAAGGTGGCTTGCTCTAAAGGTAACTGACTCTAATCTTATAGGTCAATTGCAACGACTCAAATCCTACTCATATCATCTCTAAATATATCACAATTATTTTTAATAATATACCAAACATATATTAAACGTTAAAGACTATATTATCACCCAAAATTACAAATCAAATCCCTAAACCACAACTCTAACCCAAAATTACAAATCAAATCCTAGCACACAACTCTAAGTCCTAGTACACACAATCAAATTAATTATAAATGAGAAAAATGAGAGATTTACCGTGTTTATGAAGAACGACAACAATGTGCGCTAAGAACTACAGAATCCACCGCATGAAACTTCCCACAACTCAAAGTCCTAGTACGCACAATCTAATTAATTATAAATGAGAAAAATTAGGGATTTACCATGTGTTTATGAAGAACGATGGCAATGTGCACTGAGAACTACAGAATCCGCCGTAGGAAACTTCCCTGAAAGGAAGAGAGCCGTCGGAATCATCGGTCGAAGCTAATGTTGGGTTCCAAGGGATATATGGAGAAAATCAACGAGCAGAGGCCGTCGAAAAAAAACGCGTCGGTTCGGCAAGAAGCCGGTGAGGTCGGCGGTTGGAGCAAGGCCAACGGCTGCCGGAAAGGTCGGAGAAGAAGGTGCTCATGCTCAAATAGGAGGAACAAGGTCGGCGGCTCGCGTGGAGGCTTCGGATGGCGAAACGGAGCTCGGATCGACGAAAAAGAACGACTCGCGAATAGGGTCGATCGGTCGATATTTTATTGTCTTTATTTCGCCACTAAGTGGGACTAATAAACATAATTTCAAGTACTAAATGCTAACTCAAACCTGCATTGACGGTCACACAATATGACACACTATTGCTTATTATACTTATTTTTTTTTTAATAATACTTAATTTACTAATTATGTTTAAAACCATACTTATTTTTAAAAAAAATTCAGTATTAAAATATCTTCTTTAGGTACCACCACACTCCCTCTCACAGTCACAAGATGCATCCCTTCAAAATCCCATTCACAGCAGCCTTCAAAACTTCCTTAACAAATTAAAACTACTTTAGATCCGAATCTATTAACTTGTAGCATTAAGGCGCTATACTCTCTAACTTTTTTTTGTTTCAAATCTCTGTTTTGCACCGCAGCACTAAGTCTAACATTATAGTGCTAGAAAATTAGCATTGCGATGCCATCTTCTTAGTTTCTGCATAAGTCCTACTAAAAGTAACACTATAATGCTATATGACTATCATCCCAGTGCTACGGTGAATTTTTGCATTTTTCTCTCTTTTCTCCAATAAGA
This sequence comes from Cymbidium sinense, assembly GCA_021442155.1. NCBI lineage: Eukaryota > Viridiplantae > Streptophyta > Magnoliopsida > Asparagales > Orchidaceae > Cymbidium > Cymbidium sinense. The sequence continues at coordinate 97,091,374 of CM038222.1, forward strand.
AATTGTGTCTCATAAAATTTTAAAATTATGAAAATAAAATATATGCTTTTTTTTCTAACTTTTTTCACTTATCAATCAACATAATCTAAATTAGCACCAGTGATAAACAAAGTTAAATACTTATACGTAACCAACTAATTAAATCTCTAGAAAATTGTACTTGTAAAAAATTTAAAAATAAACAATGAAATCAACTTACTTTTATATCACATTGTTATTTAAAATCACTCTTCATCATCTATTATATTGCTCATTCTCTTGCATAGTATAATAGTATTAAGATTTTTTTAAATATAAAATTTTTACCTATCTGATTAAAGGAAGATTTACATACATACCACATAATTATTATACATTTACATATCTAATACCTAAAGTTTGATATTTACTTATCTAACAATTTCCTATGCTTTGAAATGTGCACTTCACTTTTAAAAAGTGAGTAATATGATATTTTTGATGTGATCTTGAAGATTAGGATATCATATATGTAAAAATTAAAATTTTGATATTAAATATATAAATATATAAGAATTATGTGATATATATATATATATATATATATATATATATATATATATCTCCTTTGATTAAAATGACTTACACCTATCAGTGCTTTTTAGGTTTAGCCCTAAACTTTCTCATGTACCTGTGACAGCTCTGTATCTGTATCGTCTGTCCTAACAATCTTGATAGAAACTGCAAGTATACGTCTACATCCTTTGCTTGACCAAGCTACAGGACTGCGCATCAATCCCGTATTCCACTGTCACAACACTGCTAGCCCTAACTCTCCAGCTTCTGCTCACTGTTGGCCCCAAAACAAGCCTCTTCATCGCAATATCCTCTTCTCCTTTCTCACTGGTTGCGCAACAAAAAATCTTTCTCTACCACTCCTCTATTCAGTATTGCCTCTCCCTCAACACCAACACCATTCTCCGTCGCAAACAAGCTGCCAGCTTCCCCTACCCATCCAGCGAAGCCATCGACCTTCTCTAGTTTTGTTGCCACCGGCCTCTTTTCAATGTAATATCCAGCCGTTACAGAACTAATTAGCTGATCTCGACCTACTGCCTGTCGCCGGGATTTCCTGCCGGAATCAACCACGACCACCAACCTACGTTAACCAACTTACCGTCGGCTCCCTTTTCATTAGCATTTTTATTTATTCACAAGCATCCCCACTTCATAGAACACCTTAGCTTTTTTGTCCACGCGTATTTGACTTGGCAGATCTCAGAATAGCTGCGACAGTCTACACCGCCAATTGTCGCTGGTCCCACGAAGTTCTTCGGGGATGAGAGTAAAACCAGTTTCCTCTTTTTTTTTGGAAAATTTTGAGGGCATATACCCAATTTGATTCCAAATGTAATATAAAGTTACAGATACATAATTGACAACAGACCTTTTGACTCTAAAACAACTAGATCAAAACATCATTCAACTGAATGAGTATAAAGATAAGAAAAACTATTACACCAGCACAAAAGTATTGACCAAAAGACAACAAAGCTACATAATTAGCTTGAAGGACTCAGATCAACCAAAAGTATATCTGTAAGATTGCTTATCTGATAAAGAAGTCAGCAAAAGAGGATCCTGTGGTTTCCTTCGCAGCCTTCCATTGTTCTTGAATTCCTGAAAAAGAAGCATTGTCAAGCACTACATAAACCGGTTGCTGTGAAGGCCTTCCAAACAGGATCCTTCCAAAAAAAACGAGCAATCTGATCATCATCGTCCTTATCCTTCAAAAATCACCACTTGATTCTCGAAAAAACACGGGGGGAAAAAATAGAGGGGGAGTAGGATGTCCTGCCAATATTTGAATCGCATAATATAACAGCCCAGATTGTGAATATCCTCCTCACCGAGACTGGAATCTTGATTGCATGTAAACAAAACAACAACGACCAAAGAAGCCAAAGGAAATTATCACCTTAAGGAGCAATTTTCCTCCAATTCGATAAGATTCGAAGCACATGTTCAGGCCAAGAATCCTTCACTTTCCATCTAATCACTTTATAAGCAATCCTTTCCTTAATCTGATCGATTAGAACATTGATTGGCGAAGCAATATGAGACATAATTCTTTTGTTTCTTTCTCGCCAAACACAGTAAACAATAGCAGCAGTAGAAAGGTAATGTATTCTTCTAACTATCTTATGCACATGAGGTTCCATACTATTCAAGACTTGTTTCAAGGTAGATTGCATTAAAAAGAAGTTTCCATATGGTAAAATACTCCTAATCAAATGCATTGAAAAAGGGCATTCAAAAAAGAGGTGAGCATGTGATTCGATATCCCCAAAACAAAAACAGCAATCTGAATTAACACCCAGCCCTCTCTTTGCAAGAATATCAGTTGTTTTTAACCCACCAAGGTAAGCCATCCAACAATATAAAGATAAGTTAATAGCCCCTCCCTTGAACCAAATGCAATTATACCAATTGGTAGAAGGTAAATACTCAAAAAGAACCTTTTTAAAATCTCTAGAGAAAGGGGATCTGTTTGAATCCCAGGTGATCCAGTCCTCTCCCATAGCTATAGGAGTGGATTTGATAGCCGCAGCAATCAGTGGGTATTGTCTTTCAAACCAGTTTGGTATGTGTCATTTGCCATCCAACATGAAGACCTGTAACTTAGCATTAGTAGAATAGAACGACAAGTTTATATCAGTGAACTTAGGGATTCAGCCATACAATTCCTTTCGTACCAAGGATCAAACAATAAGGAAAATTTATTTCTATTCCCTATGTGATAGGATATGTTATCAGAATAACGCTTTGCATATAGTTTCATATCCTTCCACATGGGTGATATATAACGAATCGATTGCTTCCAAACTGATCCATATTTTTGGTCACACCATTTAGTAAATAGTGAATCATGAGTAAGAGTTTTCCACAATGTTTTGATCTTGCATAAAGCATTAAGTGAGAAAGTACAAAGCACTCCTATTCCTCCTTTCTCCTTTGGTCTAGCTGTTTTCTCCCAAGATATTGTGGATAATTTATTTGCTTCACCATTGTGGTAAAAAAAATTGGCTGTAAGAGAGGATATGCGCTTTAATACACCTTTGGGGATTATCATTGATCTGAACCAGTATGAAATGAGGTTGTTGACAGAGAATTTAATTAATTGCAGCCTTCCTCCTAATGATAAAAATTTACATTTCCATCCTGCAAACCATTTTTGGATCTTTTCAATGAGACTTGAGAAGTTTATCAACTTAGGAGTCCCCAAAGTTAAGGGAATTCCTAAGTATTTAATGGGAAAAGTGCTTTGTGAAATATTGAGAATTCTACAAAGATTCTCTATCCCCTTAGTTCCTCTAGAGAAGCAAATGAGAGATTTATCCAGATTGACAGATAACCCTGTATATCTTTTTAAGCTTTCAAGGCAAAATTTCAAAGAGCCCACAGAATGAATATTTGCTGCTCCTGCCACTAAGAGATCATCTGCAAATAATAAGTGAGAGATTTGGCAAGAGCCGGCAGAAAGAGGCACATATCTGAATAGATTAACTTCTTTGTCAATCAAACAAGAAAAAGTATCAATGGCCAAAGTAAATAGGAAAGGAGAAAGTGGACATCCTTGCCTTAGTCCATATTTTGAGAAAAAGTAGCCTTTTATTTTCCCGTTCAGATTAATTGAGAAAGGAATATCGGTTATGCAAGCCTTTATCCAATTAATAAATCTAGTTGGGAATCCAATAGAATGCAGACGATGCAATAGTGTCGCTCTATTTATAGAATCAAATGCCTTTCTGAGGTCAAGTTTAGCAAAGAAACTTTCTTGTGTGCGATTTTGGAACATCTCGTAACATATTTCATGTGCCATAATGATATTATCTGAGATATCCCTCCCTTTTATAAATGCTGATTGGGCTGGATGAATCAAATGAGATAGAACACTTTTAAGTCTAGTGGCTAGAACTTTAGCTATCACTTTGTAAAAGGTATTGCAAAGTGAGATAGGACGATATTCTGAAATTTGATTTGAGTGCTTGACCTTAGGAATTAATGTAATCAAGGAATGTTTCACTCTCTTTGGGAGCTTCTGTGTTTTAAAAAAATGATGAGCTGCATTTAATAAGGTACCTCCCATTACCTCCCATGTAGTGGAAAAAAATTTGGAATTGAATCCATCCGGTCCAGGAGCTTTGTTCTCATGGATGCTTTTAAGGGCCTCTTTAATTTCCATATTACTTATATCTGCCTCCAATGCTTTTGCTGACTCAACTGATAGAGTGTTCCCAATTGGAACATCCTGCACAATAAAAGAATCTAAGGAATTATTATTGAACAGAATTGAGTAATACTTGCATATTTCCTCAGCAATGAGGTCCTGCTCCTTCAAAATTCCCATGTCAGAGTGTACTTCCCTAATACAATTTGTGCTTTTCCTTTCTTTTATTGAAAAATATAAGAATTTAAGATCATCCTCAGATGAAGTCAACCAATGAGCCTTTGCTCTTTGCTTGACCCAAGCACTCTCCATTTGTAGCAAGCTTATATAAGCGTCTTTTGTTTCCTTAGCCATACTTATAAGATTTAAATCATCTGGATTCTCTTCAAGCCTTTCCAGAATTTCCTTTTGGTCTCCTTTAGCCTTTTCGATTTGTGATTGCAAAGAAGAAGAACACCTCATAGATACTTTTAGCACCTGCTTAACATTGGAGAGTTTGTTAGCAAGTACAAAAATGGGATCCCCTGAAACAAAACCTTTCCAAGCTTCTTTAGTAATCTTCATGAAATCAGGATCATAAGTCCAGTAATTCCGAAACATAAATCAATGAGCTTTAGGGCATGAATGTTGAAAGTGAGTAATAAGTGGGGAGTGATCGGATGAGAGTGGAGGAGGCACTTTGTAAAAAGAGGACGGAAAATTCTCCAGCCAAGCCGCATTACAGAAAACTCTATCTAATTTAGAAAAAATGGGATTTTTAATCTGATGATTAGACCATGTATAATATAGACCAGTATGGGGAAGGTCCAACAACTCGCAATCATTAATGCAAATAGAAAAGGCTTGAGAATTTGTTAGGGAAAGGGGATTACCACCCTTCTTTTCCTTACTTGAAATACAACAGTTAAAGTCTCCCATCATCACCCAAGGTTCCGACAGCCCAATTGCAAGATCCCGAATTGAATTCCAAAGAGAATTACGAGCTTGTGCATCATTCTCAGCATACACACATGTTAAAAAAACAGATAAGGTGCCATTAAAGATAACTAACCCATGTATCAATTGGCTAGTAATTACCAACGGTTTGAAGTCGATTTTATCCGATCTCCATTTGATCCAGATCCGGCCACCTGTGGCATTCACAAAATTCGAACAGCTTGATTCGAAGGGGAACAAAGAGAACTTACGCATACGGAATGGATTTAGGGAGTCTTCAGTATTAATCTTGGTTTCAAGAAGACAAAGGAGCTCCAATCTAAAGTCCTTAATGAGTCTCGAACAGTCAAGCATATGGCCCTCAGCAGCTAGGCCCCGTACATTCCAAACTCCAAAATTGGGAAGGGTCATTGAGAGGAGGATGAGGCGGGTTTCTTACACTTTTTGTGTTTCCCTTTTTGATTCGAAGGTGTCGCATTTGCATTAATTTTCAATCCTTCTCCATCGAGTTGAGATTTAATCGGCGTATTTGGATATTTTTCTATTTCTTCTTTTCCTTTAGAATGTTCTGAAGGCTTTGGAGAGTTTACTGAAGATCTCGTAACAACCCCCTGTCTCTGTGGTTCCCCAGCCGAGGGTAGATGGTTGTCTTCAGTAATGGGATCCACTAGAAGAGCTTGATTTCCAGTATGCTCAAGATGGTCTTCCAATTGAGGCGATAAGATAGGCGACTGATTTAGGTCTGTTGATAGCACATTTTGGGGTTGCCTTTCGATCATTTCCGCTTCTCCCATCTCCTCACCAATCTCCGCTCACCAAGTTGTTAACGAGGGGTATGTCTTTAGCTCTGTTCCGGCTTTGACTCCTGCCTCGATTTGGATTACGCTTTGCGATTTCTCTTATAACATGAGACCGAGGACATGTTTTATCATCATGTGAGAAGGTGTTGCACTTAGAACAGATCGTAGGTTTCCAGTCGTAAATCACTGGCTGATTGAACTTCTTCCCGTTCATATTTATTGGAATCGAATCTGGTAATACCGAAGACGTAGTAATCTGCACACAGAGCCGAGCGAAGGTTATTCTCGCTTTGGATGCAGTAAGATTATCTACTGCTAGGGGCACGCCTATCATACTTCCAATTTTCGAAAACCCTTTTTCGTTCCAACAACATAACGGGAAGTTGGGCAATTTGATCCAAATTGGGATTTCGGTTACTTGATCCTTAGTTGGCCGGAAATCCCACGTCCACCTCTGAAAAATAAAAGGCCTTCCATTGAGGAAGCAAGGGCCATCATTCCACACTGCTTGATAATCTTCCAAGCAAGAAAACTTGAATAAAAAGAAGTCTCCTTCAAGAGAAAGCAACTCCAAACTACCTTTGAACCGCCACTTCCTTTTAACCGCCGCCAACAAAGAACCGTAAAACGATCGCTTGCCAATGGCGTGTCCAACCAACGACAGTTTCCACTCCTGTTGTCCTTCTAGGAGGTCCTCTTCGATGAAGGATACCTCTGCAGAATCCGATGGGATGTAAGCTAACGGGAATTCCTTACTTTTTTCATTCTGAGCTAACAGCAGCTCCTTCCAGTTGCATTGGCTCCGAGAGCTCATAGTGGACTCTCCTTGACGCAAATTTGGTGGAGTGAAGGCAGACAGAGGTGGGAACGAGCTATTGTGATCTCCCATATAGGTCAGTTAATGGGTGAGAGCACTGGACTCTAAGAAGAAACTCCTGACCCCCGGCAAAAGCCGAAGGCCAGAAGGAGTACTGTGGAGGACCTGAAGGAGGAATGGTAGGGAGATTTGGATTTTTGGGATGGGAGAAGGGGAGGAAGACGACGCCGATTTGGAGCAGCAAAGATGCCCTAGCCGCATTTGGGGAGCTTTAGCATTTTTCCTAGTTTCCTCTTTAACTACTGAAAAACTTTTTCTTTGATTAGCTTGCAATTAATGCAAGGAGACTTTAAAAGGAAGACATTAGTTAAAAATCTTTATTCATGATGATAGGTTAAATGACTTTTTTTGTAGCATAATGTTTTACAATAAAAATGATTTAAATGAGTATTTATTTTTTATAGCGGGATTTATATACATACAATATAATTTTTATGTAAATAACATAATTAAAATTACAAAAATAAAATAAAAATTGTTCTAATCTCATGTAGAATTTATTAAGCTCCATTATTTATTTAATTTATTAAAGTTTGAGCCATTAGTCAATCATGAGATAGCGAGCCTTCAACAGAACTTAATAAAATAATTAATGACGATAACATAAGGAATAAATTTGGTCATCAAAAATATATTGTGCAATAGAATATTCGCAATTTATTCTGATCTTGAAAAGAATATTTTAATTGCTATATATGAAATTTCGTTTACATTACTACGAAGGGACAAATAATATAATTTTATTTTATTTAAGCGCTAAGTTTGTTTGTTAAAATCAATTTCTTAAAAAAACAAAACAAAAAAAAAGCTTCAGTGAGAGTGCTCAAAGAAATTTCTTTACTTGATCGTTTATATGAATTAATTTGTTGTGAAATAATTTCTTAGCTTTCTTTTGTGTAAGATAAGTAAATATCTAATTTTAAGTATTAGATATATAAATACATAAAAATTGCATGATATGTATGTAAATCTTCCTAATAACAATGATGATAATATTAGTGATGAAGCTTTTGTATGAACATAAATAGATAAATAGGCCCAATTCACTTGTTTGATCTAAATGATTAAAAAGTACAACGCTTAAGCTAACTTTAACCTAAATGTCCCATAGACCAAACAAAATTAAGTGGTCACCCAATCCAAGCTTACAATGGGTTAGGCCTTTTAATTAACCTAAGGATTACCTAAGTTCAATTAAATTAATTTCGCTCATTTAATTTTCAATTCATATGCCTTACTATATTATGAAATTTCCATGGCCTTTTTTTTGAATGTAGCCAACCTTATTCAAGTTGATTTAGATCAAGTAAACTCAAGCTAGTGTGAGGTGAGAGCATAAATTTAATTCATCAAGTCACTTAGCCTAGCCAATACTACGCTCCTATAGACAACTTAATGATCTAAAGGATTGAAGATTTCCAGAAATTAACAACAATCATAAATCATGATTTGGGTGCGACCACACCAGCACCAATGCACCGGATCCCATCAGAACTCCGCAGTTAAGCATGCTTGGGCGAGAGCAGTACTAGGATGGGTGACCTCCCGGGAAGTCCTCGTGTTGCACTCCTTTTAAAAAAAAAATAACAATCATGATTCGTATAATTCAATTAAGTCAGTTGGCCTATCCAATGCTATGCTCCCATAGCCAACTTAATGATCTAAATGATTACCATTGAAGATTGCCAAGAATTAACATCAATCATGATTCTAATGAGCTAAACCCTATAAATCCAAGTGAACTTTAGTTAGCTAATAACAACATGCATTTTGCTTTATAGAAACTTTCAAACATATATATACAATAATTTGCTATTTAATGAAACAATAGCTATACAATGGTATGGATTTCCTTGCTTAGCTATAAAATAGATTTAGCTATAACTTTAAATAATCTTATTTCTATTGTTAATTAGTACTATCATTACTATCCATTTTGATCTATATGTGCTACTAAGTAAATCAAAGCTTCTTTCTAAATTTCTTACAGTCTTTACTTATTTCTCTTAGCATCTTTAAGAAGCCTCTAGAACCTGGCCGAAAGAATGATCCATAAGAAACAAATGAAGAAGAAGCATTGTCTAATCATTAAAATTGGTTAGACTTAAATTATTTTTAGGTAAAATGTAAAACCCTAGACCTCTTAAATTTGATTGTCTAGTAGACACTTACCACAACTATATGTAGCTAAGGTACCATTAGGTAGAGCTTAATGAGTAAGTGATTTAGTATTTTAAATAGACAAAATTAATCCATGATTAAGCTTTAATATAGCTTTGAAATTCCATGCATTATTTACACATTTGGAGTTAAGAGATATTGAAGTATCGACTTTTATATCTAAGGCTTTTACCAATTAATCATTAGAACTATATCTTAAAAGGCATCCCTAAGTTTGTGATGTTTCTATGATAATACTATAGGCTTTGTTATGCATATATTGGCATCATTGGCTTCATTATTTAGCATGTTTATATCAATTTTATGATGTAAATTGTTACAAGTATTGTTAATTAAATTCTTATAGCAAAAGCCATATTTGCTAAATGTTATGCCTAAAAAGGTATAAATAAATTTTATGATGTTTTATAACATTCTAGAAGATGAGATTTATAATGTGTATGTGATGACAAACACTAGTAATTTTATTTTACAATAGTGCCACAAAAGTATGTTAAATTACCAAGAACACCTAAGTAGATGTTAGAGTTTAGATAAGAAAATTAAAGGGTGAAAACAAACCTTTTTTATATGAAAATGTTTTTATCAGTTTCTTACATCAATGTTTGAGGCTAGTTATTTTTCTTTCATTTTTATTTTTTGAATTATATTAAGTAGGACTAACATCAACATAGTCATTAAGTGAATAATGTTGCAAGCCTTTATTATTTACTTATTCTATTTGCAATGTAATGTTACTTGGCCTATAATTATAATTGATCAACAAATAGGGTTGAGAAGCAAATCATGAATAAAGCAAAAAAGCAATCCAATAAAATTGACAATTATTTTTCTACAATCGAAAAAAAAAAAAAGTATACTACCTCTCTTTAGGTCACTCTTTTAAAATTTAAATGAGTTATGCATTTGTATGTTTAGAAGAGTAAATAAGACAACTAAAGGCCAAAAGTTAAATTTGATGTATTATCAATTGGCTAAAAACCTCACATAGATAGGTCAATATGACCCATTATCTACAAAGACATTTCTTAGTAGGTCAATATGACCCATAAATTCTTTAAATTATTTTTTATCTTGTCTTTGGTTGATAATAAATCTAATTAACATGAGTTTGAAAAGTGTTGAGGAGGGTTGGTTGGCAAAGCAAGAAAAAGACTAGAGAGCATGGATTGTCCAACCTAAGTAGTTTATATTGTTTTTCCCCTAAGAGGCATTATGCCATTTAGTGACAATAATAAATCATGTATCAATATCAAGTCTTGCATTAGTTAAGTTAAGCAATATCTAATAGTTATTAACATGGCTAACTTTTTTATGATATATTGAAGTCATAAGCTCTATAAATGAAATTAGGTTCATTGATATATTATCAAAAATTGATATTATTCCTTTGAGTATTCTTGTTCAATTAAGATGTTATAGCATGATAAACCTCATTTTTTTTTTAGAATAAATCATCTTAAATATAATATATTATTAGTCTTAAAATGTTTAATCATATTTTAATTCTATCATCCATTCAATTTTAATAAAAATAATACTTTTATTATGTTTGAACATCTATAATCACCTAGATTTATAAGCCTTGCTTTCTCTTTGCTTTGCATGCATGCATGAATTTCATTTGCATCAACAATCATTTTGCATTATTACATAGTAATTCTTGTAAACTAAGTGTTGTAAATCTTAAGCACTTATTGATTCTCTACCATAATCAAGAATTTTCTCAGATCTAGTGACCAAGATCAGATTAATTATAAGAATTTACTTTTAATAAAGATTCAAGATCCCATAATAAAATAAATAAATCTTGAGTGACATTTCATCGAGTCATTCAAGTGAAATATCTACTAATAAACCAATTCATCTTCCATTAATCTAATGAGTTCATATAATATTTTGATATATACCAATCAATTTTTTATATAAATGTATATAACTTATACACAAATACCTGAATATAGAGATTGAGTGCCAACATAGAGGTCTACGAGATATTTGTCATGGCATGAGCATAAAATGAAGATCAAAGGAAAGATGTTCCTTGCTTGATAGCCCTATGTGTATTTGCCAAGTTTTTTTTTTTAATTATTGTCTACACAAATGAAAGTGCTTTGAGAAGAGCTTGAAAATGTTGATATAATATCCAACATTGTTCGACAATATATACATAATTTGACCATTGTAAGTTATTTTTTCACATCAAATTCAATTAAATTTGGTAAACATATTTCCTAGATGTCAAAGGTTGTGCACTATCATGTACATATTTTAGTGACCTAAAAAATTATGGAATAAAGATCTAATTTTTATTACTATTTATGGTTAAAAATATTAACCTCTCTCATTTATTGTAAGTTATCCTTTTCTTCTATTATTTTACATAGCTTTTCAAAAATTATTTTTTAGCCACAATTTCTATTCTATTTTTCTAAATATGATTTTTTTAAAAAAAGTAAATTATGATAAATAAAAAAATACTATCCAATTGTTCTCATCTAATCATATCATTCCTTCAACTAGCTACTTTGTCTACCACAAAAGCACCTAAAAACCAAAAACCAAACTTATGAGAATTAAGAGACAAAAATCCTAAAAGATTAATATCAACAACTTTTGCACATTTCTATCAAAATCCTTGGCATCGACCCCATAATGATTTAAATACACCACATTTTGTCACAAGATTTGCCGAATAAATACCCTCCCATCTTCGCCAAACCCACTAACGCATTTTCCCCAAATCTCCATCAGTCCTAATCATATCCACAAAAGCTCGCCACTGATTTCCTAATTACCATTACCATTAATTAGCTCACAAAAATCTCCATAGCCGAACAAAGGCCAAAGCCCTTCCACATCAACAGGAAGGCAACAACCGAACTCCCAAGAGAGATGACAGCCGTCCATCCATCATCAGACGGTCAACAACCAAAACCAAGGTCCCATCCTGCAATTATTCCCCACCCCCTCCATACTCAAATTAGAAGCAAGCTATTCTTAAACTATTATACTCCTTTTTTTCTTTTTCAAACTTCACTTTTGCTCAAACTTTGACATTACAATACTCTTTAAAATTAAAAGCATTCACTTACAGCGCAAAGAGATCACTTCTGCTATTATTGCGATCACAGCTCTTCTGCTCTCTTTCCCTGACTCCTGCCTCATTCATTTCTCCAACGTGATTCTGAGCTCTTTCTCTCTGTCTCCATTTCTGGTTTTAAATGGTGAGGGAAGAAGGAGCAGAGGCGACGGTTGAGGAGAAGATGGAGAGAGGGGGAGAGGAGGCTTACGTGGTTGAGGAGCAGATTGGGAGAGGGGCTTTTGGGTCTGCTTTTCTGGTCGTTCATAAGACGGAGAGGAAGAAGTGTGTCTTCCATTAATGTTTTTTTATTTTTAAATTCTTTCGCTCTGTTCTGGTAATTAGAGATATGGCTCTGTTTTGGAAGCAGGTATGTTATGAAGAAGATAAGGCTATCGAAGCAGACGGAGAAGTTCCAGCGAACGGCTCACCAAGAGGTGGTGTTGACGATGCTATTTTTCTTGCATTGATTTTTAAGCTTAATGACTATTTTATAAGTTGTAATTTTAAATTCTAAGATGTTCCTTTGAACTATTTATATATGTCCAATTTAATTTCAGAGTATCACATATCTTCAATTTAACCTCTGACTATACAAAATTGATCCAAAATAAGCTCACATATATAAATAATGAAACAAAATTGATTGATCCTAATTTAATCATCCAGAAAACATTTTTGAATGAATTTTGTATAATTAACAATTAAATTGAATAAATCTGATATTCTAAAATTAAATTGATTATATGTAAATAATCAGGAAATTATTATGAACTCATTTTTTTTTATCATTTTCATTTTCTCTCTTTCAATCCTTTAATCCAAACAGGATTCTTTCTTTGACAGATGGCTCTGATGGCGAGCCTTACTAATCCATACATTGTGGAGTACAAAGACGGTTGGGTGGAGGAGGTATTTTAATTGAGTTTTTTTTCACTTACAATTATTGAAATATTAATCCATTTATGATTTCACAGACTTCATATGAATTTCACCTGTACTTATTTTGGGTGGACAAACTCAGAAATACCAGAGCAGGTTTTTTAATTGGATTTGCTGCTCAGATATATCATTTGGCCATCATTAGAGTTTCCAACAACTACATAACAATTTTTTGAATTAGCAAAAAAAATCACCTAAATTAAACAAAAAAATCATACAGAAAGAAGTTGATGGGTTTGCTCAGTTTTAGGGCCTGTTTGGGACATTGCAGCTGTATGAAAAAAATAATGGTGAAGTTGTTGTAGAAGAATCTACTGTCAAATAAGCTACGGTGGGTACTATAATTTTTTTTTTTCAAAAAATCAAACTGCAGTTTTCTGGCCACCATCGCACTTGGCTAGGTCAAGTTGGAAAACATAGCTGTCATGCCACAGATTCTTTAAAACTCAACTCCACCGTAGTTTGTCAAATGCCTAAAGTCGTGCGATTCGAACCGCACTGCAGGCGAAATGCCACCCTAAAAACACACTCTAGATTAGTATTATTTTGTTATATATTTTTTTAGTAACCAAGTTGGATTCAAAGTTGGGACAAATAAAAAAGTAAAATGAAATGAACCAAAAATTATCTTGAACCATCTAAAAAAATATAAAATTGATTTTGCATTCATATAATATTTTTAATAGTGCTTGTTTTTGGCTCATTGAGAAGTACTTTCATTACTCTATTATATTCTCTCAGATAAAAATATCTAAAGAAAATCAAAGAAATTTTTTGTAAAGAATACAACAACAACAATAAGCCTTTATCCCACTATGTGGGGTTGACTACATGAATCCTTCTTCTCCATTGTGTCCTATTATGTGTAAAATTCATATTTAATTCAAGTATGCTAAGGTCATTTTTTATACATCTTAACTAAGTCTTTTTAGGTCTACCTCTACATTTCTTAACATAAGTTAAATCTAATGTATCTGCTCTCCTAATCGACGGCCGACGCTTTATGCCAAAACCATCTAAGGCTCTTCTAATCTTATCGCCACTGAGCTACTCCAACTTTTTTCCGAACATACTCATTTCGTCATTTTATCTCTAAGAGTAAAGCCACTCATCCACCTAAGCATCCTCATCTCTGCAACACTTAACTTAGTCTTATGCTTCTCTTTTATTGGCCAACATTCTGCACTATAAATCATTGCAAGTCTTACCACCATCTTATAAAATTTTCCCTTAAGTTTAAGCGGTACCTTTCTATCACACAATAGCTCAGATGCATTCCTCCACTTCAACCATCCAACTTGAATTCTACTAATAACATCTCCATCTATTTTACCATCATTTTGAACAATATAGCCTAGATATCTGAATTGCTCACTCTTTTTAATGACTTGTTCACTCAATATTACAATACTACCACTAGAACTTCTATAACTAAAATTACACTCCATATATTTAGTTTCAAATCTGCTTAAACAAAAACTTTTAGACTCTCAGGTTGACATCCATAATAAGATAATACATCAATGACAATATTCAATTAGATTTATGAAGGAGCAAACATTTTTCTACAAAAATAATAAGATAATAATTGAATGATTCTCTGAAGGAAATTCTGCAACGAAAACTACCTACTGGAATTCTCCTTCAAACTCCATGGATAACTAAGCTCTTTTTTGCCTCTCCAGCAGGACTGCTATGTGAGCATTGTGACTGCTTACTGTGAGAGAGGTGACATGTATGTAATCAGAATAAAACAGCCTTTTCTTTTAGCTGTCTTATTTCTTCTCACTATATTCAGGAATTGATGCAGGGCTGATAAAATAAAGAAGGCAAGAGGATCACTCTTTTCTGAAGAGGTAAGAAGAGATAAAATAAAATCCTATAATTCTAAACTTCTGCAATTCAAATGAACAATCGATAGCTTTTCTTCTATGTTGCATTGAAACTGCAGAAAATATGCAAATGGCTTACCCAGCTGCTTCTAGCCGTTGACTACCTGCATTCTAATCGTGTTCTACATAGAGATCTTAAGGTAAATAATTGCAATTTATTTATCTCCTTTAATAGCCCTGTTGATAAATTCAATATAAAAATGCATTTTTGTTTCAGTGCTAATCCATTGATGGCAGTCATAAAAGCTGCAGCAGCTTTCTTTGATTTCTCTATAACTCTTTTCAGTGGAGCCTAACTTCCTTTAAAAGAACCTATCTTTTTAAAGTTTTCTTTTTTAAAATTCTGTTATGTGTTCATATTTGATTTCTGAATGTTATATTTTAAAATAAAATTGCAGTGCTCAAATATATTCCTCACTAAGGATGATGATGTTCGGTTAGGTGAGTAGTTCTTCAATTTTATTTTTACAGATGTTTGATCAGAATTCAGACTTACTAAATAAGTCACACTTCAATGATGCTTTGACTTTTTTTTCCTTTATTTAAAGGTGACTTTGGACTTGCAAAGTTGCTTAATTCAGAAGACCTCACCTCCTCGGTCAGTACATTGCCATGAACTAGTTGTAGTGTATCTCGGATAATCTTTATACAGTAAGATGTGTTAATTTATTACTTCAACTTGCCATAAATCTTTGAACAACAATTTTTTTCTTAGTTAACACTAAAATGGTATCCTCTGCCATGCATTGAAAAAGGAAAACTTAGTATTTTTAACATAAATGATTTAAGGGATATTTATTCTGACATTAGAACTTTTTTTAATCTAAATTTGTCTTTAAACTTATCCATCATTTTCTCTAAATCTATTCGATCACTTTAGATACTCTTTGAGTTTGATTAGACACCTATATTTATTCTGCTTGAATTACTTTTTGTTTTCTGCGTCTTTGATAAAGTATTCAAAAGAAAGAAAGGCAGTAATTACAGGATATACGTTGATGAAGTTCAATCAGCCGATTACAACATGCACACTCGTTTTGTAAGATTTTTTACATTTTTTAGTTTTAATGATTACATCTTTAAAAAGAAGTCAAAGTCAAAAGTATATGAAATTGCATCTAAAATTATTGTGTTTTGAAACTTGCAACTGAAGGGAAAAACTTAAAAGAAAAAAAAAAAGAATTTTGGATTTATTCCATGCCAGAGAGGTTACAATGAATACGTAGTATTTAGTGATACTCTTCATCATAGTTCACATATTCTCTTCTTTGACTGGTTAATATTAACACTTTAGCTAGTGATTATCTTTTTAAAGTTCTTTGAACTTTTGGTAAATATACTCATCTAACACATTTTTATAGCATGTCGGAACATTCACAGCAATAGAGAGATGGTGTTTAACATTTTAGTTTTATAAAAATAATCTAACACACATAATAAAAGAGTTGTAAGAAACGCAAGAATTGTTCAATGAAAAACTCAAAAATAGAGAAAAATCACGGGGCGCCCAATTGAAATAATTCTACTAGTATATATTAGTGGTTACTTAGCTATGGAAGGTGTTGATGCATATTAGACATGAATAGACTCCACTATAGATGATGGCATGAGTCAGTGGCATATATCAATCTTACAGGTAATGTCGTGTGTCAATAGTGCACATCAACCTTATAAGTAATAACGTGTGTCAATAATATACATCGATCATAAAAGTAATAACATGCATCAACATCATTGACAATAATAAATATTAAAATAAGTAATGGTATAGCCAGATGATAGTAGTCAAGTTAATCCAACTGAGCACTATAACTAGGCGAAGGTGGTAAAGAGGTGGTAGTCGATTAATACTAGTCAGGCAATTATAGTTGAGTGATGGTAGTCAACAACAACAACAAGCCTTAATCCCACTAGGTGGGGTCGGCTACATGAATCCTTCGTCTCCATTGTGTCCTATTATGTGTCAAATTCTCATTTAATTCAAGTATACTAAGATCATTTTTATACATCTTAACCAAGTCTTTAGGTCTACCTCTACCTTTCTTAACATAAAGGCAAATCTGCATCTATCTATCTGTCGGACGCTGCTTTATGTGTGGCCAAACCATCTAAGGCAACTCTCTAATCTTATCTACCACTGGAGCTACTCCAACTTTTTCCGAACATACTCATTTTGCATTCTATCTCAGGGTAAAGCCACTCATCCACGAGCATCCTCATCTCTACACTTAACTTAGTCTTATGTTTCTCTTTATTGGCACATTAAGTCATTCGGTCTTACCACCATCTTATAAAATTTTTCCTTAAGTTTGCTTTAACTTTTCTATCACATAATAAAGCCGATGCATTCCTCCACTTCAACCATCCAACTTGAATTCTACTAATAACATCTCCATCTATTTCACCATCATTTTGAACAATAGAGCCTAAATATCTCAATCGCCACTCTTATTAATGACTTGATCACCTAAAGTCACAACACTACCACTAAAACTTCTACAACTAAAATTACACTCCATATATTCGCTTTAGATCTACTTAAACTAAAACCTTTAGACTCTAAAGTTGACCTCCATAATTCAAATTTCTGGACTCCTCTAGTCTTATCAACAAGAAGAATGTCATCAAAGAAAAGCATACACCAAGGTACATCTTCTTGTAAATGCCTCGTAAGAACATCCATAACTAAAGTAAAAAAGTTAAGGGCTTAATGTTGATCCTTGATGTAATCCAACTGAAATAGGAAAATATTTTGTCAATCCTCTTTATGTTTGGACACAAGTGCCTCTAGTATACATATCCTTAATGACTTGAATATAACCAATATTAACTCTTTCTCGCTCTAGAACTCTCCAAAGAACATCTCTTGAGACTTTATCATAAGCTTTCTATAAATCAATAAATATCATATGTAGATCCTTCTTACTTTCTCTATGCTTCTCATCAAACCTCTTAACAAATGTATAGCAACCATAGTAGATCTACCGCATGAAACCAAACCGACATTGTGAGAAACTGTATCACATCGTAACCTATGCTCAATTTCTCCCATAATTTTAATGTATGGCACATTAACTTAATTCCTCTATAATTTGCACACTCTTGTGCATCACCTTTATTCTTAAATATAGGAACCAACAAACTTTTCTCCACTCATCTGGCATCTTTTTAGTCTTTAAAATAACATTAAAAAAATTTGTAAGCCAAGAAATTCCTTGATCTCCTAAATATTTCCACACTTCTATTGGAATATTATCTGGTCCTACTTCTTTTCCACATTTCATTTTCTTTAAAACTTCACTAACTTCAGATTTACTAATACGACGATAAAAATGAAATTCTCTATTTTTGTTTAGGGTATTAAGGTTGCTAAAATCAATCGTACTTTCAGATCCTTCATTTATACAGAAGCGTGCTTGATTTGATGACCATGGAGATGACCTAGTTAGAAAGGGTCTTGCTCTTATGTAATTATTATATTCCTACCAACATTGTGCTTTACCATTAAAATTCTTGAGGAACAACTCTCATTAAAGATTGTGGGCCCTCAATTGGATTTTTAAAATGGTCTAATTGATCCTTTGGAGCACCTCTAGGTTTAAGGCTAGGATGACCCTCTAAATAATCATGGGCATAGTCAAGTTTGCATCCTTTTGATGGCCTTAAAAGACCACAATTCATGTTCATTGTCAAAAAGAATCCTCTTGAAACTATGTTGAAACTCTTGAAGATGAACATTAAGGATTTCAATAGGTCCTTTAAGGATTTTTCTTATATTCAAAGGCATGCAGCATCATATTGACCACCATAGAAGCTTTTATGGGTGTTAAACATCTTGATCTTTAGAATGTTGTTATGCATATATATGGGGACTCATATCTTTTTCTTTCTTTAACTATTCTAATTCATTATAGTTATTACATTTTTTTAATCATCCTATATTTGTAGGTGTACTTGTAGCTAGACGACTTCCTTACCAACTATAACATCTTCAATGATGTAGTGGTATCTAGAATCTTGATGAACAAAGTTAAGATATGCCCAATCCTCATTAAATCTAGTAGGTTAATAGACATTATAACCCTTTATGCTGTAGAAAGACTTCACACTAACAATATGAACTAGTGGAAGGGACAATTGATGCCACAATTGTTTTCATGAATTTAGTAGGGATTGCCACCCATATGAGTATACGAGGGACAACTTGGTTGCTAACTGAACGTCTGCTTCAGTAGCTAACAAACCAACTCAAAATGCCAACGTAACTTTTGCTAAATTTCTTGATCTTTGGAGTGCCCCCTACTCTCAGATCAATTAAAATTCCTAGCCCTAATTGATTGGCATAAGTTGATCAAACTTCAACATGAGGAATTAGAGAAGGCATGGGAAAATAATGGCACTAGAGAAGAATAAAAGGCCAATAGTGAGTATCTTACCTAAGATATTTTGACCCTAGCAAAGGAATTCTAAAGCAAAAGTACTCCTTTAAAGCTTACTATTACGAGGATAGTAAGAGAACATTAAACAAAACTAAATGATAATGAAAAATAAACCTAATAAAGATCATAATCATAAAACACAAGTTTATCAAGTTTGGTGACATTCGCTCACATTCACGGTCATATAGAGATCAAATATTCTAGAAACTTTAAAATGTGAATGCATCAATTTTTTTCTATACATATAAAGATAAAAATAGAGATGTCACTTTCTCTATATAAAAAAATCAAGAGGGAATGCAACCTCTTATTGCAAAAATGAGCATTGAAGATAGAGAAGATGCTATTGTTGTTATTATTATTCTCTCCTCCCACGTGCGAGAGAATCTTCCTCATTCTTTTCTTTACTATAAGAGCTTTTCTTCTTTCCATAGCATAAAACTTAAGCCTCCTTTCCCTCTCTCTTCCTTTTCTTAATTTCTTATACTTATGAGATGCTCCAACACATCAAAACCACATGCTCATTTTGATGTAAGGTATCATCATCCTTACTTTCATTATCGTCATAAAATTTCAATTTATATATTAAATATATATTTAAGTTATATTATCGAAATTTACGTTATTGGGTCTTTATGTTATGGTTTATTAGAAAATTATTAGGTTTTTGTATCATTTTGGGATTACATAAATTTATTATGAAATAAATTTGATTAAATCGATAGTTTTTAAACTCTTACAAGTAATAATAAACATATAACTATTTATTAAGCGCAAACACAATAACAAGAAAATGATGAGGGTGAAGGGATTCATGTTATCATTATATTAATTACACTAGAAGTCTAACTTTTATAAGTGTAGAAGAAAATTTGAAAAATTGTGAATGAATTAACCTATGATAGATTTAAGATAACTAGTGACAAAATGTGGCTAAACGGAATTGACCTTTACAAATAGTCTATCATCATGTGGATCTCATTCCTTTCTTAAAAGTTTTTCTATTAGGGATTTAGTATTTCAATTGGAAGAGAAATACTAGAAAAAATATCATTCAAAACTAAGTGTTTAGTATTACAAAAAAATCTCTATTTATTAAAATAAGATAAGAATTTGTTACCATCATTATTTTCATGTCTTACCTTCAAATTTAATCTTATCATCAATATTTTTATACCTATCATACATATCTTCATTATCAAATCTAACACTATTATCATACCTATCATCATTACCATATCAAATAACATGAAATCTCTACATAAGTCAAGAATAGCTCAATTTATAAGCCTAATATAATACAAAATCTATATAATATCTTATTAAACTATGACATAAAGGTATAATAACAGAAGAATACTATGTCATGAACAAGGGATAAGCTACAGTGAAGGCATTGGATGATCATGCCCTTAGTAGAGTAGTGTTTACTATTTCTGTGATTTGCACAAATCTTTGGTAGTAATCTCTGTCTCATGCTCTTTGGCATTGTTCCTTGGTATCTCTTATGCCTCCATAAGTTCCAATTTCTCTCTCTTATCTTTATTTAGTTTAATTTATAAGTGTCTACCTATGAGATTTGAGAACTGAAAATTTTGAGGAAGATTTCTTTCTCTAGTGAGGCAAAGATGCCTTCATTAGCGATTAGATCATGGAGAAGAGTACTATAGATCAATAATAAATAGCCCCACTGATATAGTAAAACATAAGCAAAGATTAAATATTAAAACACATAATCTTAATAAACGGTTAGAAAATATTGATAAGAACTCATTTGGCTTCTTTAAGTTAAACATTATATTTTTAAAATAATAAATTTAATATTTAATGGATGTTAATTTCAAGTTCCATAAATATTACTAGAACTCTTGTAAAAAAATAATAATTTTATTTTTACACAAAAAATGAATGAAATTAAAATCATAATTTTTTAAAACATCTTTTTGATTTACAAGCAACTAAATAATTACCAAAAAATATTTAGTTTAGTTGAACTGATTTAATTAAATAATTCTTAAGGATCATTTAATTTGTTTATAGAAAAAATATTTTAAAACATGATTATTCAATTTATAAATAAAATCAAAATAATTATGTTTGCATAAGTTTTATGATCTAGGATATTTATATGGATTGCAATAAGACTAAAATATGCTATTTTAATATGTATAAATAATAAATTACCTTCTACTCAAATAATATGTTATTTTAACTTTTTTATACTGGGTCATGATCATAGGTGCTATTCAAGTAATCATTCAATATTTTCATAATATAAAATAAAAATTATTAATTATAATTTTTATTAGCATTTTTTTCATCCTTTTATATTAAATTTTTAACCAAAAAAATTTAAGATCATCACTGTTTGTTCCATGTCTAGATGAAAAGAAGTTGAGTATAATTTAAAAATCATTAATTTGTGCCCCCATTAAAAAATCTTCTTGCTTCGCCCCTAGTCATGAATTCATAAATTTAGACTTCTATATCATATATAATACTTAGAGATGGTAAGTAACAATCTTGAATTTATTAGGTAGATGGTAGTATATATCATATTGTAGATGATGGGTAAATGATGATAGGTAATAAATTTATTAGAGGATAGTAGATAGGAAAATTGTATGAGATAAAAAAATTTATTTCTATATTTTAACAAAACTATGAACTAAAATATTCTAGGTGGTCGTTCAAGTGGAAAGAGGAATGAGAGAGAAATAGGTAAAGAGTGAAAAAAAATATAAGGTAAGACAATAAGAAAAAAAAATGTAGAGATCAAACTTGCAATTAATGATGGATCAACAAGAGAATAAGTCTCTATTGTTCCTCTATCATTGCTTGAGTGAACCCCCGATACACTCATGATATAATCAGGAAAATCTTCCTCCTTTATCTTTAAAGAAACCTTAGTGCACTACTAGTCACACTACTACACCCAAAAATTAATGAATAAACAAGCAAAGGTTAATCTCACTAGATTAGACACTCTTTCCTCTATTAAAGCTATAAAATTAAGTATCCCAAAGAATAAAATAAAAAATTTATTACACTTTTATGATGATTAAAAAAGTGCATGGAATAAAGTCATATCTCCCTGCAAATGTCACTAATCGGTGATAAACTAATTGTGATACAAGCAATATCTAATAGCAAGACATGACCCTCTACTTGTAGTATGATCACCTATGGGATAATCAATTGGACTATACTGCCAAAAGAAATAAATCATAACAAGCAACAAGATAGAAGACAACTCTCAGAATTACTGATAGAGACATCCAGCTAAGTATAAGTCAAAATTTGACATCATTTTCTTACACGTGTAACATAAAGAAGTATAATTGCTAATGCACCAACCTAAGAAGATGAAAGAGAAGATATGGTGCGGCTTGATTGCCCAGTAGTAATGTTCCACATGAAATACTTAAAGAAGAATAATCTCATCACATTTATGGAAGAAAGCAAAGCAATTGATCATTACAACATTGAAAGTTTTCACGTCATGGGGAAATTAATAAGCAAAAGCATGTCTTGCTCCACATTTCAAAAACTGTAAAAATGTCATAAATCATTTGCTATTTAAATCGCTTTGGTTTAATTTCACACTTCTTTTAAAGTAAGATGAGTATGAAATGAATGAGAAATGTGTGGGAGGTAAAATCTGCTCTTATCTCAAGGAATGGTTTAGGCTGAACATGCTGCAAAGCTTTGTTCTTAAAAGAATTATTTTTTAGTGAATGGGTGATTGAGCATGAGATTTAGGAATAGAGTGGCATAAGATCAGTAAAGTAAGATGGATAGTGAAATGGATCAAAAGAAATGTAAGGCTTAGAGTACCCAAATAGATTAACTAATTCATCACTCAATAGGATGCATCCAAAAGATTAACACTTCTAAGTAGATGTTTGATGAATGTTTTTTAACAAACTCTTATGGAACACTTTTTAGTAGAACCCCAAAAAGCATTCAAATCAAACATTGAAGAACATAAATCTAAGAGGAACCTTATGGTAAAAGTCAGTCAACTACGCTACTTGAATCGCATTTTTATATAGCTCAAAATGCTCAATTAGGTTAAAATGAAAATTGGGAATTGAGCATCACAAGATAGATATGATAGGGTCAGTACAAGTGTAGGCCTAAGACTTGTCTAATACTACATAAAATACTCATATATACAAGTTGGAACTCTCAATGATAACAAAATTATCCCTATAATTGGCAGTCTCAAAAGTGATTAGTGAGGCAATAGTACATCCAATGATTCAAGATGAGATCTGATTACCAAATTATCTCTATCGAAAAGGACAACTCAATCCTCTGCTTAAGTGGCACATGTAATTTAAGTGTGTTAAGGGTATTAGATAGCAATAAGATAGCATCTTCTTTATTAGGAGGCCCTTCTCTAAGAGCAAGTATTAATAGTATGTATTGAAACTAAGTGGATCTCCCGATCTTTCAAGTCATGGATCTGAAAAGAAAGAGAAACAAAAAGGAGCAAATCTTCTAATTTTTTCCTTCTACCCTAGTTATAGTCTAATCTCTTCTTGAATTAGCAAGATGTACTAGTCTCCTCTCTTCTCAATCACATTAGTCTCATCATCCCAAATTCAAACAATGATATTCATGCCAAAGCCAAACAATTGTCACAAGTAGATTCTCAAATTTCATGTTATACATTCTAGATTTTTAAAGGAAATCATTTATAAGTAAACACATTGCTTTAGTTAATTTTCTTAATCATGAAACCTTAAAAAGGTATGTATATGTTATTTCATATTATTATTTTTATCTTTCATGTTGCAAATGCTAGAACTTTTGGGATGTTGCATAAAACTTTACATCTACTTGATGTACAATTTCATGACACAAGAAAAGCCATGCATATAAGTGGATTTTTTAGTTTTAAAATTTAATTCCGTTAAAATTAATGTTTGCAAGACCAAGTGCTTTGCACTAAAAGTTTAAAGTTACATGCTAAATCATATATGTTCAACTAAAACTTAAATAAACACAAGGCTTTAAAGGGTATTAATGATGGGATTTTTGTGTCTGTGTCTATAATGTCTATTATATAATCTTAGCATGCAAAACAACAATAAGTTGTATGCTTAATTGTTTTCATGATTTCTTCCAATACTTGAATGAAAACAAGATAAAGAGTTCTACAATCCCTTGAAACCAACATAAATCATAAATGTTATTATGAACTTGAACTATTAAATGTTATTTATTAGTGATTTCTGGTTGCATACTCTCAAGATTGTAGGAACTCCAAACTATATGTGTCCTGAGATTCTAGCAGATATACCTTATGGCTACAAATCAGATATCTGGTCATTAGGTAAGACTTCCATCATTAATTCACTTCAAGGATTTTTCCCTTGATGAAAAAACTCGTAACACTATTGTTGGCCATATAAAGTCCATAACTTTCTCTTGAAACAAACTTCAGGTTGTTGTATTTTTGAGATTTCAGCACATCAACCAGCATTTAGAGCCGCAGTAAGTATATTTGTTCTTTTGTCACCCCAAGATTGTTCGCTAGATCACAGAATAAGTGATCTAACTTTCCTTTTCTTTGTTTTTATTGCAAATATTCAAACAGGACATGGCAGGACTGATAAACAAAATAAATAGGTCTTCTATATCCCCAATGCCAACCAAATACTCTTCGTCACTGTGAGTTTCTACATGTAAATAAATATATCACATGCAAGAACAAAGTCCAAAACACTTAGCTAGTTATTTTTTTCTATGAAACAACAGTAAGAGATTGATCAAAAGCATGTTGAGAAAAAACCCAGATCATAGACCAACAGTAAGTTCCAACAACAATAGCCTATTTAAACAGCACTAAAATACAAAAAAAAGGTTTACTTACAAGCATTCGAATTTTAGGCAGCAGAATTATTGAGAGATAACCACTTGCAGCCATATCTCGCAAAGTCCTGTAGTCCTACTTCTGTCTTCCTTCCAATAAAGCCTACCATAAAAACATCATCAGAGAAGCAGGCCAAAAGGCAAAGTGATGAAAAACAACTGGCTACAAAAAGTTCCAGAAAAAATGAGACAGGTATACATACTTCAGAAACACCTGCGATTGATTTATTGCTAATAACTCAAAAAAACATTGCCATAATGTCGAAATGGATTCAACACTTCTAGCATCCTCGCATTCTGGAAATGAGGTAAAACAAAAGAAATCAAATGAAGAACAGCAAAAATTAGATAAAGTTGATTCCAAAAAACAAAACAAACCAGAAAAACCCATAAGTGGAGATGAAAGTCCAGATGGAGCTACTTCACGACATCTACAAAGAACAAAAACTGAAGCGGATGAGATGGGAGAAGCTTCATCAGCGAGCACACTAACCTTTCTGCAAGCAGATAGCACACAGGCTGAGTGGGAAAGCTTGAATGTGATTCAACAGCGAGCTGATGCTCTGGAGTCTTTACTTGAGCTATGCGCTCAGCTTTTGGAGCAAGAGAGACTGGAGGAACTTGCTGGTGTTCTAAGGCCTTTTGGGGAGCAAACAGTGTCTTCAAGGGAAACAGCAATCTGGCTTACAAAAAGTCTCATCCGTAATACTAAAGTTGGAAGGGAGGCTAAAATACAGTAAGAGAGCTTGGAATTGCAATTTACTGTGCAAAAAGATGGACCCTTTATGAAATTTTTGTGTGCCGTTATCTTAATTTTGCTTTGTTTTCCTACTTTTCTTTTGATGGGAAGATGGTGCAAAGAAAATTCAAATTTAATAAATGGATTGTAGTTCATTTAAAGAAAAAAAAATAAAACAGGTTTTCTCAACTTTTAAACTTTTGAACATAATTGCCCATCTAGTACTACTAGAAAGAGGTTTTTAAATTGAGAGTGTTTTCAAATTTGGGGTGATAATTACATGCATTAAAATAGATATTATGTAAATTTCAAAGCTTTTGAAGAGGATTTTAAAATTATTTTGAATGCTACTTGTTAGGGAGGATGAATCTAACAGGATTAGAGTTGGACTATATATAAGAATAGTGAAATCTTTTTCAATTCAAAGTGTTACCTTATGAGTTGATCCCAATCATTTGGTATCTTTTCATCAGCATATTTTTTAATTATCCAATATGACATTTAACCAAAAACCTTTTAGTTATTTTATAGGATTAATACTATATTGACAACACTATCAAAAAGCTAAACATAAAGTGATAATTACTATGAGTGCTGAGCTAGCAATATATGGGCGTCCTCGGACCTAGATGCTCCCAATCAGGGGCGAAACCAATATCAATTGGAGATAATTGTATTTCTACTGTAGCAATAGCAACTGATAAAATTAATGTCAATGTAATAAGTTTATAAATCAAGGGATACATATCATGCTTATTTGTCTCAACTATTCCATTTGTAAGGTTAGCAATTCCACTTACAGAAGAGAACTCTTCACTTATATGCATATTAATAATATAGGTTGATAACTGATACTAAAGAGCTACAAACTCCGTTATGGAAAAGTCATTTGCATATAATTCTATAAGACATTAATTTTTTTTTAACAAAAGATGTAAATGAATTACTAGAATTTAGACATATCATACAAAGAAGCAATCCAGTATTAGTTTTAGAGAAGCAATTATTCAACTCTTAAAATTGCATATCAATGATAGTGTAAAATAACTTAACAAGGTAATTATACAAGTTTAATATTTCTCCAACTCTTCTTGTTGATTGTTGATGAGCTTTAATAGTTGAATTCATATTTGACACATTAATATCAAATACACTACAAAATTGTGATACTTCATGTAATAAAGAACTTCAACAATTCTCTCGCATCATCTGCAATCGTTGCTTTGATATTTGAACCAATCTCATTACATTTTAAATACTTTGATCTTTTTTGCAGATATTGTATAATTCATTTATAATTCTTAAAATATTAATTATCAAATGCATTTCAAAAATGAAGTAAAAAAACTTCATTGCATCAAATAATACACTAAGTTCAACCAACTGTTGATTGTGTACCCCATCCTCTTTAATAATCTCAAGTATTTTA
This sequence comes from Cymbidium sinense, assembly GCA_021442155.1. Lineage (NCBI taxonomy): Eukaryota > Viridiplantae > Streptophyta > Magnoliopsida > Asparagales > Orchidaceae > Cymbidium > Cymbidium sinense. The sequence goes on from CM038222.1 coordinate 97,118,763, forward strand.
AAGTACAGATGTATACATTTTCATAAGACTATTTTAAGTATAAAAATCTGAACCCCAATGAGTGTCACCTGGTTGTTGCAAAATAGTTTCTTTAAGAGTAGCAAGAAATGACCACTAATTTACTCTTTACTTTAAGAGCACCACTTCTTTTGCAACATGCTCCTATAGTATTTACAATTTTTGATCTAATCTAATAAAGATACTTCACTTATCAATGATGTTTTGCCACTATAATCAAACATAGTTGAAGCTGATAAGAAAAAGTAATGAACGTAAAATGACTAGGGATTATCATTCACAATGAGTGTTTTCAATTAATGAAATTCCCCACACATATTAGAAGCCCCATCATATCCTTGATTATGAATTTTATGTAAGCTTATTGAATGTTTGGCAAGCATAGCTTTGAGAGCAATCTTGAGTCCAACTGAACTTGTTGAGGAAACATTATTAATATCAATAAATCTCTCAATAATTTCCTTTTTTATTAACATATCTACCTACTACGGTTAATTGCTCCTTCATGGAAACATCACGAGCTTAATCTATAACAATGAAAAAAATATGAATCACCAATACTAGTAATGATGTATTTTAACATCTCAACAAATGTATCATAATATATTTCCTTTTGCATCTTTGGTTATGTCAATTTCAACTTAGTACTTGCATTTTCAAATATAATTTTTTTAACCTTTCGTTATGATCAATAAGAAAATGTAATAACTCTAAGTAAAATTTTTGATTATTTAATTCAACTGACTCATTATGACCACACAAAAAGATGACTCTAGTCATAAAAGAAATCAAACACAATCAACAAGATACGATAATATTTTTTTTTCTTTTTATCCTTACTAATCTATATTGCAGAAAGACTTTGTGCTCGAGACTTCATCAAATCCTCACATTATTATCTTGCCTTATTATGTTCACTATTGTTTTCTACAACATGTGTTTAGATCTTTTTTTTCTTTCAATTTCTAAATCTTTCACCAAAAAATGCATCACTACGACCTTGACTTGTGTTAATATGTCCTTGAGACTTAAAAAAGCAATAATAAAAAATATAGCATTTTTTGTATACTATACTTCAAATATTGTGGATATTCTTTAAACAATTTTGGATTAAATCTTCATGCAAGATTGAGAAAATTATGATTTTTGGTTGATAAGATCTATTTATCAAATAAGTTCTACGAACCTTATCTGTATCATTAGTATTATAACTCCAAATTAAAGGTTGAAGCTCAAGGTCAAGTGATAAATTATTAATATCAATCTACCCTCTCTCTTTTCTCTTCAAATATCATTTCATTATTAATAATGAGTATATCTAATGAAGAGTTATTTCACAAATATTATGTTCTAATTTAAAAGTATACAGGCATCATATAAGAACTTAAAGAGGCACATTATTTACCTTATTAAAAAATAGTGCATCTTCAAGCTAAAAAATAAAGGCACATCATGGCCTTATGTAAAAAAAATTGCTTCGACTAAGGGGCTGTTTGGTTGGAATACAAAGTAAAGTAAAGTAAATGCAGGAGTTTTGAAAATTTTATCGTTTGATTGGAATACAAAGTAAAGTAAAAGTAAAGTAAATGCATTTAGAATTCACTCCTTAGTTATATTTTGGTATTAAAGTGATGCCGCCGCCTTCGGCTCACGCTCACATCGACCACCACCACTCGCCATCGACCTCGCCGCCGCCGCCCTCGCCACCGCTCGCCAATCATGTCGCCATTTTAATCGGTCGGCCTACCGCCATGGCCACCGGGCATCAAAACCTTCAAAATACTTTAGATTGCATTTTTTTTATCAAACAGAAAAAAAAAATGAACTCATGAATTTGTAAAACTCTCAACCAAATAACTGTAAAATAATCATTTTACACTACATTTCTTTTACATTGCATTCCTTTTTCAACCAAACAAATAGCTCCTAAAATAAAGGCACACCATTAGCTTATTTATAAGAAAAATAAAGTTTCAACTAAAAAAGAGATACATCATTAACCTTATTTTAAAAAAAAACAGAGCATTAACCAAAAAAAAAGGCATACCATTGATCTTATTTAAAAATAATACAACTCTATCTAAAAAAAAATGAATGCACACCATCAGCGCTATTTAAATAGAAAATTACAACTTCACATACCTTTAAACTGAATTTCTCCAATCCTGTCAAATCTTCTAAAACCAAATTATATAGTGAAATATTCATGAAGATCCTCTATAATTAATAAGATAAAATGGGAATGAAGATAGCATGAAAATGAATAATTTTGCTAATAATTTGCTAAGAGGAAAAAATTTTTATAGTGAAAGACTTATACTTATTTGCTTCAAAAATAAGAGAATAGGTTGCATTTGAGTGTTGTGATTTGCTTCAAAAAATACTTGTTAAGAGAGTTAATTTTGGCAGCGAATTTCAAAAGCTTAGATGGCTATCAAGATTAGCCCTTTTCATAGATTTTCCCAACAGTCAAAATAGTTTATCAAGATTGGAAAAACGTATTAAATCTCATGGAAAAATAATTGAAACAATTAAAAAATAACTAGGAGGCACTAGGTTTGGGGGCTGGTGATCAGTTCTTAGCTAGGAGTATCGCGATTCGTGACAACAGAGTATTATGGCATCGTCGAAGACGCGAAGTACCGCGATTCGCGACGGGGATCAGGGTAACTACGGTAGTGAATGCAATCTTTTAGGGATGGGCCATAAATGCCTTTACTAATGAGGTTAGATCCAACGAGCAAGAGAAGAACAAAGGCCTCTCATCCATCATTGAAAGACTGGTTCTTAGAGTGATGAGAATTACAGTGAGATGGTATATTATTGCAGGTGTTACATTTGTTATCGTTGGAAAGAAGTTTGTATATACAACCCACAATGCTAGCATTATTATTTATATTGTAGTTCCAAACTGTTGTGTATTATAATATTCTTGATAAGAAAGGGGTTATCATCCTTGTGATGTACAAAAATCTAGCAAAACATAAATAATTAGACTACAACTTAAAAAAATGATTTCTTACATGAAAAATCTTAAGAAGAAAGAACTTTTGGGTCCAACTCAATTAAAATAGTCATGTTATGCATCTTAGAAATTATAGTGATATATTCTTAAACATCATTGGATAAGGTAATACTATAATGCTTTAAGTATTGGGGAGGGGGTATCTCATGAAGATGATAAATAATATTACATAATAGTAAAGGTGTAAACGAGCTAAATGTGAGCGAGTTAAAACTCTATTTGTATTTGTCTCATTCAAATGTTGGTGTGAGCTCTGAAAATTCGCCACCAACCTCTTCGATTTGAAGAGAGTGATGATTTAAATGTCGATGTAATTTTCAGAAGGTAGATGAAATAATAGATAAGACACTACCCAGAGATTTCGCCCTCATTTTGTGAGGACTTTGACCTAGTTCCAGGTTTTCTATAAGCACAAGCACGTATAGTTAATTACCCCTCTCAATGTTGAGAGAGAACTTTCGATTAAGGCTAGTCGTTAGATCGCTAAATGCACAGCGTATAGTAGCAGCATGTGAAGTTTTGAAATTTGAGGTTTAGAATTTATAAAATTCATCATCATTAGCTTAGAGCGGATGGTTGGGGAAATGATGACGTGTCCGATCTAGATCCCATGGTTCCGTCTTCCCGGGCTGTCGCGGTCCCTAGTCTACTTAGTTAGAGGAGGTAGTCGACCTAACCTGACCGAATGATCCTTATCAGGAAAACATGGGTTACGTCATCCAAGAAATCTTTGTAGACGTGGGGTGGTGTTTATCTAAGGAGACAAGCTTAAGTCTACCTTAGCTAACATAGGGCTTTTGCCCTATCAAGTATACCCTATAATTCACAACTCAAAGATCAGAGCCATTGGGAAGCATAATGAAGCTACGCCGTGATCATAATATAATTCCATTTGGCGTAAAACACGATGAGGGCTCAGCGAATCGCATCATATGTGGAGCTCTTGGTCAAATCACGTAATTAAAAAACAGTGCCTCGTCCTGCGGCATGATTGAGAATGAATATAGTAGAACACTTGATTTGATATTGGCTCATTTGTGAGCTAGAGTTTTCTTAATTTGTCACCTCCGATAAATAATTGCAGAAGGTGAATTGAATGGAGTTTGCTTTAAGGTTTTAAATATTAAATTTCACTTAAGCAGTTAACACTTAGTAATTTATTCAATTTTTATATTTGTATTAACACTTGATTTTGATTAATTCAATTTGAGCTTGCAAGCACATTTTGATGATAAATATCCCCTCTGGTTGAAATCTTCATTCAACACAACCATCATCTGGGTGGATGTATTATTTGATCATTTACTTTAGTGTTTCAAATCCTGTCCACTCTATTAGTTTAATAATAGATGATTAAATCTGCTATCATATGACAGAATTAGCTTCTTAGATATTTTAGTAAGCTGAAATACTTATAATAATTGTATTTTTAGGTTTTGTTAACCCGGACCCGGTCCTAAGACCAAACCAAGAATCAACCCGCGCAGCATCCTCAGACACTAGATTTAAGCATTCAGCGTAGTGTCGAGGCCCATGCGGGTATTTAGTAATTTCGGTAATTTTTATTTATGAATTATGAAATTGATTTCATATTTTCATTTAATTTTAACTTAGCTTGCGCAGCCTTTTTAGACATTAAAATTTGCACTTTAAATCTCTATGTCCGAGCACATGCATATATTTAGAGCTTAAGTAATTTCATATAATTAATGAAGTCATTGACTTTAAAAATCATAATTAGAATAAAATTCTTTAATTTTTGGAGTGAAGAGAACTCCATAACTCATGGAGAATTTAATTTAATATCATCTTCTGTCTGCTTATACGAAGAATCGCAGATTCGATGGCATTTGTGGAGTAGAACTAAGTTTCCATTTACAATTCAAAATATTTACCTAATAAGCCCTTAACCCTTATAGTTTGCTATAGAATGTAAATGTGTTATCAAGCTTTGTCTTCATTCTCCAAGCTTGATTGTGTTCAATTTAAATCACTTTTAATTCACATAGAATAAGTTATGATAATCGTAATGTTTATTGGAAAGATCATTCATTGGTGAATACATAAGTCATGTTCTTCATCTCCCTTATGTAGGGCAATCAAACCCTATTTGACTTTATTTTAGAGTCCACATCAAGTTTTATGCTTATTTAAAAGTCAAACTTCAAACTTATTGCAAGTGTTTTATGAGTTTGGAGTTAACTTCAAGCCTCACTTATACCACATTTGTATGCTTATAAGTTATGTTTTAATCCCACTATAAATATTCAATGATTCACTAGGATTTTCATTTTGGATTATTTTAAGCAAAATATTATGAGATTCAGTTCATGTATATCAAAGGAGTTTAAGTTTATTTCAAGTTTTATAATTTCACTAGAGTTTGATCCCTATTTTCTTATTTGAAATATGATTCTCAATTTTATTTGTAATCAAGTCTCCTTCAAATTCATTTCCAGTTCATTTATATTTAATTTTTGATTCATTTCTTTAGGACTTTATATTTTATATTTAACTTAATGTTAAATCATTTTTTTGTTAAGTCTCAAAGATTTGACAAAATTTAAAGACTTCTGTGATTCCAAAGATCATCCCGTGTAGGCTACATCAATCGCTGGCTACCCCACGCCTCAATGAGCATGACAGTTGATCTTTTGAACCACCTCAACTGAATTTCAATCTCATTATGCCCTGATGAGCATAACGAGGCCTTCGATCACCTGCATAAAAGCAAATATATATGCAAATATTATTCTCCCCTTTTTTTTTTCTAAGTCCAAATTAGTCAAAATTTCAGCAACATTTCAGCATAAGGAGCTGCATCTAACATTTTTTTTGCATACTCGGTACACCCTAATGTGCAATGTCTTGCAACACCATAGTCGATTTTTATCTCGTCACGCTCTAATGAGCATGACGAGGCCTTCAAACCTACAAGAAAGAAGTAAATGCACATATACAATCCATACATTCACATTCCTACACATCCACAAATTATATTTTGAAATCTTATTCTCTATCTTGGAGGAGAGGAGGAGATGAAGAAAATGTAAGAAACCTAAAAGAACCCGTCTGATGATAGTGTTCCATCTCAGCTACAGCAAAGAGAATGATCGAGAAGGGTATGGATTAGAGGGTTTCAATGATTAGGTGTGTTGCGGTAAGTTTATGGGGCTGTTGGGTAGCAGGATTAAATCTAAGTCCTTCCAAACAGCATAAATGATGACATTAAATCCTACAAAATTCTAAATCCTGTTTCTCCTCTATTTTACTGGAATCTGACATTAGTAATTCTTGTTGGATGACAGGCTTACGAGATTTAAACAAGCAGAAGCACATGAAGCGAGATGGGGTTGGAGGAAAGATGAGAGAATGTGAGTCCCGCTCGGCTATGTGAGACAGAAACATGAGAGATGGAATCGTTTGATTTCTCATGCACGAATGGGAAGGAGAGACCGGCGAACTGAGAGAGGGCTCGGGAATGGGGAGTTCAAACAGATGATCAGGGGGAAATTTGGGAGCCGAGCATGCAGATTGAGAGGGATCAGGAGATGATCCGAGTTAGGGCTCGGTTGAAGGAAAATCGGGAGAGATGGAATCCTTACGACTCTTTGCGATTGAGGAAAATGGGATCCGAACTCGCGGTTTGGAGGAACGGGGGAAATCGGGGAGAGTGGGGCATCAATTTCTTACTGTTGATAGAGAAAATAGAGACTGCTTGCAGTGAACAAACATCTGATGCCGTGGCGTGATCAATTATGCATCAATTTTAGGAGGAATACCGGAGGGAATGGTTGCTCGTATTTTTTTTTATTTTTTTGAAATAATATTAGAGGTCAACAAATGCCCCCAACAAATGTGAGTCGCGCATAGAGCGGATCATGTTTGTTGAAAACTAGCTGAGCTTTTGAGTTGACCAAAGATCTTGAATCATTGTAGCTTCAATTTCAATAGCTTATGAGTTTTGACAGAATTCATCATCATTGTGATGCCTTATGTTTAGATGAGCTAAACAATGAGATTGCTCAATTTGTCCTCATTGACTTGTCAGATTAAAAGCTTCTCCTACCATCTACTCTCTGCTTCAATGAGTTTGTTGAAGATCTCTTTCTTCTATGTTGTTGCAGATTTGGGTTTCCTTTGACCCTAGCTTCATGCTTGCTCAAGTTTGATGGAAGAATTGGTTTATTTATTTTGAGATTTAAAATTCCTTCTGTCCTAGCTTTAAGCTTGACGGACTTGATGAATGATTGACCTGATTTGTCCACATTGACTTGTCAGGAAGTATATGCATGCCCTAAATCCTATGCTTGTTACTTTAACAGACTCGTTGAAGGGTGCATACAGATGATCTAGTCTTCCAGCTCATATTAGGCCAGTGTTGAGTTATCAGTCTAGCAATGTCTGCTTTAACAGACTGAATAATCACAAAATTTTGGCTATCAGCTTTGTATAAACTATGGAATTACTTTCTTGGTCCTATGCTTTCTACTTTGATGAACTTGATGAGGAGATTGGATTTGATCTGTGCTTTGTGCTTGATCAGATCATTTGAGAATAAATTGAAATATCACTCTACAGGTAATATAAAGATTGACTTGAGGCAGCTCTGAATAGAGAGTTTCCTCAAATTATCTTAGCCTATGTGGTATTTATTTTTGTGTTGTGTATGTTTGTGTAAGGGGACACCACACAGATCCATAGATGTACTCATTAGAGTGATCAGATATGATATTAAGGAATAGTGTACTATCTCGAGAGATAGAAGTCACTACCCTATGATGGACCTAATCACCTAATGAGGACTCCTAAGGCATGATGGGTCTTTGGATATACCATAAATTTTTTCCCTACTGTACATGAAAAAATAAAGTAGGGTTTATTTAAATCAGGTACGTTAAGTTCCTTATGAAGGCAAGCCTCTATGGTTAATTATATCGTAAGGGAAATGAATCCCTTAAGAATACTCTCGATTAAAGTAGGCGATTGTTGTCTCCAAAAAATTCAAAGATAGGACTATCAAAGGATTAGTTGTATTTTTGAAAATCAAGTAGGAGAGATCAAAAAGGGAAGAGTTCTTATTAAAATCAAGGGAGATGAGTAGGGAGTGCTCATGATAGTAAGAAGCCTAGAAAGCACTTCAATTTATCCTATGGTTGGGCTTTATACATTTTAATTTAAGAAGGTTTATTTATTTGAGTTAAATTTTTATTATAAATCGAAGACTTATAATTCTACCATACAAGATTGTGGAAATATCTACGAGACGAGGATTTATGCTTGTAGCCCGCAAAGGGAAATAATGACCTCAGATCTTAAATCTAGGGGGCTTTGGCGAAGACCAAAGCATGACTTAAATCAAAGGAGGAAATGAGTATATGATTTACCTTCATAAGAGAGGATAAATCACCCAACTGCTGGGATTATTACAGCTTTGAGTGATAGTCAGCTAACTCCTCCTATGCTTTAAATCCATGTAGGTAAGTCATATGCTTTGCAAGATGGTTATGTTGTTATTTACTTAGAAAAGAAATTAAGTTCTTAAACTCACTCCCTAAGAGACTAGATCATGAAGGGCACGAGTCATGACTTAAATTTAATGCAAACTTTATGAAGTTTTATTTAATTTTTGGACTTTTTTTTTTGACATAGGCCATAGGATTTTGTATGCCTAAATGCATGAGAAATTGGTTGTGGGCTAAATCAGGAGAGAAAGAGGTGTCTTTCCATCAAAGGCTCTTACATGTTAAGCCTTTATTCTCTGGTATAGATGGAAGCTCTCTCTTAGCAAGATTGGAAGAATATGATATGCATGATATTATGCATTCAATCATCCAGCTAAGGGGTTGCTAAAAATTTTATTATTTTGATTTAATTCCAAGGCTCTTTTGTGAGATTATGAATTATTGTAAAATTTTAATTATGAGTTGTTAATGGGATAGAAAATTTATTTTTATCCTAGGAGCCTAATTGCATCTAGGCCACACAACAATCACCAATCATAAAGAAACTATGAAAAGGCATGCTATTTCTAATGCACAAGCTAAATAAAATATCAAATAATTTTATAAAGCTATCACAAAAGAATAAAAGGTGTGGTAGAATGTCATACAACCGAAAGAAATGTGGTGTAGAGCTCTACCCTTATACATCTCAGCATAATGAAAGAATAATTATAATTATGAAATGATAAGTGTTATGGGGGTCTCGTTCTTCATCCTCCATTCTTCACTCTTTACCTTTCACTTCTTCATTTTTAATTTGCTTCATTTCTTTCTTTCTTTTAGCTTGAGTGAGATGTAGTTTGCTCCAAAGGCATCACATGGTATATAAGACATGGTCTTATAACCAATGCTCATCCTTAATCCCCATAACACTTATCCTAATCTTAATACAAAAATTATATTAAAAGAAAGGAAAGTAAATCTAGCTACACCTGCAAAATAAATGTTAGTTAAACACACCATACAACCCAAGCAGTTATAGAATAATTTGGACTTAGCACATGGGTAACCAAGTCCACCGTCTAACTTCTATGCTTAGGGGCTAGCAAACATGTGAAAACATTTATTTATTTATTACGATATTTATAGCAGCATAAAACATGATTATGTTAATATTAGTCTAACATTTAGGCTACGCACATACACCCTAACATCCAGTCTAAAATAATACATCACAAAACTAAACATTCATCAAAACCATGCAATACAACATGATAGAAATGGTGACTTAGCTAATGTGCATATGTTAGGGTTTGTGTGGTATGTCTTAACTAGGCTTTAAAGTTATGATTTACTAAGTGTGACGGATTTAATTCATAAAAAGTTAATTTCTCTTTAAGTGGTTTAGTTGATTTAGGGATTTTTATTTTTTACTTAATGTTTTCTTTTGTCTCATGTAGCCTATACTAAGTGTTATAAAGAGAATAAAGAGAGGGAGAGTCTCTCTTTTATCCCTACCTTAAGTAATTTCTAAGATAAATTGATTAATGAATTTCCTTTAGTGAATGATTTATCATGTATTTTAATTAACCCTAAGCTTAGATTCATTCTAAATAGCCCTATTCAATAAGAAAGGTATCTTAAGATTAATTAGGATGGATTACTATCCAATAACATACACTCATCCATTTCTTTCCATCATGTATATCATGCATATAAATAATCTTAAGCATACCTATACATGCAATGCAAATCTTAGCATACTTTGATGATGAATGCAAATAAATGTATTTTGAAATTTTAAATATTTCATTTATTAATTGAATCATGAATGCATGTTTTTGTTATATAGAAAAGAGGGATTTTTTATCCATTAGCTAAATACACATTCGCATGTATAAAAGTTATAAGTGAGTACAACGCCATTATTTTCTACACCAGAGGCGTGAGGTACAAGACCTACTTAGGGCTACTTAAAGCCTCGTAGCCCCGGGATGTCTAGACTAATATACCACTTTTCTTAGATACATGTAAATGTATGAATAACTATAAGGATAAGAAAATCCATGCAAAAGTTATGTTTCATTTATTTGAGTTTTGATTCTTTATTCATTGGCCACATTGAAATGCATATGTATAAGAGTTTTAAGTAAGTACGATGTCATTATTTTTACACCAGGGGCGTAAGGTATAAGACCTACTTAGGGCTATTTAAAGCCTTGCAGCCTAGGATGTCCAGACTAATATGCCACTTTTCTCAAATACATATGAATGTACAAAAAGGACCAAATGGATAAAGAATCATACAGGAAATTAAGTTTAATTTGGTTGTACGATTTATATGTGTAATATGAATGCTTCCTAAGTCTTAACATGGAGATGCATAGGAGATTTAGGCAAGTGTTGTGTTCTTTTAAATGAACTATACACTTACAAATCCTATGTGAATCCATGTTAGGAAAAGGAAAGAGAGCTTCATAGCATACATCTTATACTATCATCACATGAAAGCTTATAAATATTTGTAATAAGCATTACTTCATTTGTAATAATTGATTTATAGGTTTTGAAAATAGTTTTTGGTTTAATAGTGATAATAGCCACTCATATTCTTGTTTTTTAACACACAATAAAAGAAAATATTTTATTTAATTAATTTTCAAAAGAAATGAATGCATGGTTTCATATGGCAAATAATATTTAGTATGATTGGAAAGAAATAAAGAATTGTAAACACATGATTTCATTCACTCCAATTAATTCCTAAGGACAATCATATTAAATAAGGTTATTTAAAATAGATTAAAATTCTTTAAGGAGATTTTTATCTTTGAATTTGATTTGATTTAGGAAATATGAGAGAGATTTGCTAATCCTAATGCATTTCCCCATGTGTGAATTAGTTTGGTTTAATTAAGAAAAATTAGTTGATTTTATATTTTGATTAGGTTAATGTATGAATTAAATGAATTAATTATCCCTTACATATATCACCTCAAGTTAATTTACTAGTTAATAATAAGCCAACATGATATGCAACCATATGAAAGTAAATTTACAATGCTCCTAAGAAATGAAAGGGGCCTAATGCAATTGGCTTATGATTAATAGTTAATTAGGCTTAAGGGATCTCACTTAATTACTCTTATGATTTTCTCAAATATGTGAGCCACTCATAATTTCATTATCACTTACCTTGGGTTATTGAACACCCAAGGAGCTACCCAAGATCAATTAAAGATTGCTTAGGTTAGGATGATTTAATTTTAATTTTAATTTCATTAGGTTTTTAATGAATTGATTAAATGTTTTAGTTATGCTCTAATTTGAATGATGAAATTAACTTAGGGGAAAGGATTAAGGGTAAGGCCTCAATCTTAATCCCTAAATCATTCAATTATTCCATTAGATTTTGATTCCCTCATTTTGAAGATCTAATCATTTAATTAATCAACTAATCATTCCATTAACCCATTAATTAATTTAATTTTCAAAGGTAAAGAATACTTAGGAAATAAATTAGGAAAAATGCCCCCAATCACATTCCCTAGTGATCTTACTATTTAACAGGGATAATTATGTTCAAATGATTAATCAAGCTACTGTTCATCCCTTAATTATAACTAATTAGATTAAGAGAGTAATTAGGGCTTACTCAAATAATTTTTCTAATTAAGCAATCAATAAAATCCTAGAAAAATTGGGAGGCAGAGATCATCCCCCTAAACATCCATAAAAAATTTGAGATTAATTGAGTGCTTAATTAAGGTGTAATTAAGCTAATTAGATTTTTGATAAAACCCTAATTAAGCCAAAGTCACTGTTCAAAATCAATTAATTTTAATTTTTCTAGATTCTCCTCTGAAATATCTTCAAAATGAGTCTAAGTTTATATTTTTTTTAGTTTTTCTACAATTAATTATGATTTTAGAAAGTTTTAGGATTAAAAATAACTAAATAATCCTAATTAAACCCTTAATCCCATTGGGCCACATGGCTGCTGACACGACACACTTTCCATATGGTGTGATGGGATTGGTTATTTAAATTGTCACATCTATGCGCTGACTCAGCGGTGGTAGATGCGCTTTCTCTATGGGTCGTTCGATCTAAGATAGGATGCCACGATTTAATCAGTAGGTCAAGTGGAAAATTAACGAATGTGCCATTGAATTTGATCAGAGCCGTTCATCTCGATCACATGAGATGGATGGCTCATGATCAATCCCGTTTATGAGCGATGAGAGATGAGAACCGTTCGTCTTTCTCCATTCGATCCGAGCTCACCCGAGCTTGGATTTGGATCAAACAAATCCCACACCATCTAAGGGAGCATATAGTCACATCCAATGGCTAGGATCCCTCAACATGGAGATTCCTTTCATAAAAGACCAACACATAGAGGCATAAAGCTATGATTTTGAAATTATCTCACCGGTAATGTCCCGTGTATGCAGGAGGTAGCTTCTCTAGTTGAGAGGCTTGAAGGAATCCAAGCTCAATTTGGTGTGGGAAGCTTGGTTGACCAATCCATGCATGCACATGTCTCAGCTTCGATCGAACTTTAATGTCCGGTGTTCGGGAAGCTCTAAAGGTAATTTGATCGGCTTCGATTGAGTATGAGGATGGTGTATGCATAAGCAATTCAAGTTTTCTTGCACGGGGAGGGAGTTAGAACTGAAATAGAGGTGTCCTATTTTGGTTCAATCCACAGAGGGGAAGGCTGAGGAAGGGCGAGCTCGAAAGGAGTTGAGGAAGCTTTGGGGAGTTTCAAAAACTTCTCTTGAGCTGAATGGCATCGAATTGATGTTAAAATCGATTGAAATGAGGGAGTATATCCCTCAATTGAGCTAGGTGGACGGATGGGATCATTCCCACGAATTCCACGGTCACCGTCAATCTGAAGTGGCACGTCATGAGTGGCTGAGGCCATGTTAGGGGTCTCAAGGCTTGATATGGGTAGGTGGGAGGGGATTTGATTCTCCTTGCACCCGTTGGGTTCGACCATGGATGGGGGAGAGTGAGCTCGATTTTGGGAGTTCCCTTTAGTCCAAGGTAAGTTCTAGGATGCTTAGAGTGGGCTAGTGAACTCTAGGAATACCTCATTTGGTAAAATGAGGGCTGCCATGGGGAGTGCAAAATGAATTTTGCTACTTATAGTAGGAATCCAAGGTGGAGGTTTTGTTCATTGGGTAGTCAACTTAAGGTGAGCTTGCTTGGCTTTTGGGCTAGCAGTAACTAAGGTTGGTTTGGGGTGCTTGACCAATAGGGTTCCATGGCTTAGTTTTGGGTGACATGAGCTTATTTGGCCAAATGGGTTTATTTGGGTTGGGTTGGGTTGGGTTGACCAATTGGTCAAATTGGGTCAAATCAAAGCTTGGGTTAGGTTCATATGATGATTTGGGATGTTTTGATTCAATTAATTTGGATTGATTTAGCTTAGGTTTGAATTTGACTCATTTGGATTCAAAAAGGTTAAATTGGTCAAGTTGACCAATTTGTCCAATTTGACCAAATTGGGATGGGTTAGGTGTTGAGTCAAGTACAATTAATTGATTAAAAATGATTGTAGGCTTTGATTTGGTTTAATTTAGAATTAAATTGAATTTTGGTCAATGTGACCTTTTAGGTCAATTTGGGCTAGGTTGGGTCCAGTTGACTAATTGGTCAACTTGGGCTCAATCATGGCTTTGGTCAAGTTCAACAAGTGATTTGGAATGAACTTGAGCCATTGGTTGCAATCAATTTTGATTAAATCATGATTTGATCGATTTTGACTTTTTAGGCCAATTTGGATCAACTTAGGTCAAGTGGCCAATTAGGCTTGGTTTGGCTCAATTGATGACTTGGTCATGTTGAATCATTGATTATGAGTATATTTGGATGAATGGTTTCAAACAATTTGGCATATGGTGGATTTTGGCTAGTTTGGGTTTCATTTGGGCTAAGTGTTAACTTGGTCAAATGCTATGTTTTGACTTGGTTTGACCCAATTCAATGTGGTTGATCCCATGATGATTGTTGGTCATGATTGAGGTTTAGATGGGCTTTGTCCAATCTAATTTGGGTTGAATTAGAACTTGGCTCAAAAAGATCCTTTAGGTCACTTTCGGTCAAGTGAGCCTAAATGGGTCAATTGGCTTGATCAAGGCTTGATTCAAGTTTGGTTGAACTCACATAGGGACTTAGGATTGGAATATAAATCCAATTGCAATTGGTTCGGAGCCAAATAAGTTTTGATTCATATGATAATTTCAAGTCAAAAGGGTTAACTTGGGCTTGATTTGGGTTGACTTATATTTGGTTTAATAATGGTGGTTTATGTTTATATTTGGATCAATGATTGAAGGAATAATTGAATCATGAAGAAATCCATGAGTTTTGAGTTGATTTAGGTTTCAATTAGCCAAGTTCAAAAATTTGGCTAAAAGTTCTAAAATTAGGAATTTGGTTTAATTTGAGTTTGGTTTTAGTCATTTGAATTTATATTTCATTTATATTTATGAATATAAATGAAGATATAAATTGGTCATGAGAAAATACTTAAGTTTGAAGTAATTTGGAAGCAAATTTGATTAAGCTCAGAGATGTAGGTTGAAAGGGCTAATTTGGGTTTTGATTTGGTTTGATTTATTTTTGGTCATTGGAGGGTGAGTTTCATTTATATTTATGAATATAAATGAAGGAATGATTGATTTATAAAGAAATCAACCAAGTTTGAGTTGATTTGAAGGAATTTTGGCTAAGCACATGAAGGTGGCTCATTTGGCTTAGGAAGAGATTTTTGGAATTTAGAATTTGGAGTTGATCATGGATTTCAATCATTTGAAATTTGGATTTAATTTTGAGGTTTGAAATTTGATTTGAAATTGGATTTGATAATTGAGAAAATCAATTGGGTTGAGGTTGATCTGGACTTGGTTAAGGCTAAGTCCATAAGATAAAATCGAAAGAGCTTAGAAGGGATTTGGAGTTTGAATTTGGTGATAGATTTCAGTCGTTGGATAGTTGGATTTGATTTTGGAATTTGAATTTTAATTTGAGGTTTGACTTGAAAGAAGGAAGCAAGGATTGAGTTTGGGCTATAGGGTAGGAAAGTCCTCTTAAATCCCTAAGGCACAACCTATTCTTATGGCTGACTCTTCTAAGTCTCTAGGGTTAGGTTAAGTGTTCACCTAATCAATAGAAGTATCTTAAGACTATTAAGGAACTCTTAGTGCCTATAAGAGTCCTAGACCTATGATGAGGAAGTTGAAAGCTCAGTCCAAAAGTGATGTCAACAAAGAGCGCTCAATAGGTGTGTTGTGACTGACAAGGCACGCTGCACGCATTGGTGTTGACCAAGATGATCAACAACGTCCAAAGGATCGCAAACACTAACAGAAATGATCTACTCCTAAACTCGAGGTCTAGAAGGAATCACAATCTTAGTGCAATGCAACTCAACTCATGCCAAGGGCATAAGGGAGGAAGAAGGGATCCACCAAGGGGTCAAACATCTGAACCTTCCACTTGGGAAGCAGATTCAAGTTATCCACTAGGGATAAGAGCTTTGGATTTGGATGTAAGGTATGATTTTGGGTAGAGTATCCTCCAGGGATAGATGCATGAACCTTCCACCAGGGAAGCAGGTTTGGGTTATCCACTAAGGATAGGGATTTGATGAGATTTCTTTTAAGGGTGTACTCGCTGGGGAATGCAAGTTTGAATTGGATTTAATTGAATCCACTGGGGAAGTCATGATGATTGATGTCTTACTGGGGAGAAATTAATTGATTGTTTATTTAAGTTTTAAATTTTAAGATGAACCCTGTCAGTTTGTGATCGATCGCACTGAGAAGGGGCTATGTCAGCACAGGCCTATCTCAGATATACAAATCCTAAGAGGTAGTCCACCGGCCACATGGTAGAACTATCTAACCAAAGGGGTTGCCTTTCGGTGTACAATGGCTGTGCTAGGGAGAAAGCATAGTAGACTTATATCTCCAAAAATAAGGGACAAATGCTGGGGTGATCTATTGGATGCAATAAATCAAACCCAACCTGGGGTGACTACTAAATGAATGCCTCTAGGGGACTTACATAAACTTGGAAGTAGTCAAGATAATGTCATTTGTTTGAATTGCATTTGTTTTAATTTCATTTATTTTAATTTGATGGATCCCCTCGGTTTGTGATGGATCCACTAAGAAGGGGATAATATCAGCCTAGATCTGTCTCAGATTTACCAATCCAAAGGGATAGTCTACTGGTCCTAGGTTAAAACTAACCAACCCAAAGGGTGCCTTTCAGTTTGCAGATCATCTTAGAAAGAAAGTACGGAGACTCACATCTTCCTAAATAAAGAACCACTGGGGTGATTGGTTGCTTGTGCACAAATCGAACCCGACCTAGGGCTGCCGGTCGATTTGCAACGGTCACGCTGAAAGGAATGCATAATAGACTTATATCTTTCAAAGAAAAGATGACCATCAGGGTAACTTGTTAGTGGCATAACAAGTTGAACCCGACCTAAGGGTGACTATTGAGAGAGTGCCGACTCGGGAACTTATCTCAACTCAAAGTAGTGAAGAAATTCTTATAGGGAGTTTTGCTAACACTGCCCTAAAGATAGGATGCCTACTTGGGAAAGGGGCCACTAGGGGCTTGAATTCCTAATTCATAAGAGAAAATATATTTTATTTATTTTTGTATTTTTTGGACCCTGTTGATTTGTGAGGGGCCACACTAAGAATGAGCTCATATCAGCCTAGTCCTATCTTAGACTTACTAGACCAAGGGAGAATCTATGCATCCGTTGAACAAATTCTCCAACCACAAGGGTAGCTACTATGAAAGGGGGACTATCCAATACAAGAGTAACCGGGGTAGTATCTAAGTGGGTGGGATGTGATCCAAATAGAGTACGAGGGGAGGGCTATCCAAACCAAAAAAAAGCCTATTGTGGTTAACTCTAGGAGAAAGCACGGTGACTCACATCTGCCAAGAGTGGTGTATCCACTGGGTGGGTCACCGTCAGCATGACGATAACCAACCAACCTAAGGTGCCCATTGATTTGCAAAATAAGTCTAGAAAGAAGGCCTGTATACTTACATCTCTCCAAAGCGAAACTGATCGTCAGGATAGTCTGTCTTCGACTCGATAGGGGCTATTCGACCTAGGGTGACTATTAAGTAGGGAGTCCTATGTAAGGACTAAACCCAAGCTTGAAGTGTCAGAAGGAAAGGGGCCTTTGGGGGACTTACCCTAAATCTCAAATATACTCGACCTAGTTAGTGCATGATGGCTAGTTCAAAAAGAAAGCATCTAGGCTTACATCCTCTTAAATGAAGTCACATGAGGTAGCTCACTGGCTGCGCAGTAAGACCTACCAAGCTAATAAGGCGCTTATTATTTTGTAATTAAGTTAGGAAGAAAGCAGGACTCACATCCACACAAGTGACCAGGGGTGACACTTAGGTAGTATATCATCCTGACCTAGAGCAACTTATGAGTGAGTGCCACGAGGGCTTGCTCCCACATCAAAAAAAGCTCGAGATAAAAGATATGTGTTTATTTTTGTTGTGAAAGAAGGAATAAGATGCCGCTTGGGTTCTCTTACACCTATCTTAAGCACACAAGAATGTGGCTCCACTAAGAAAGAATGCCGCCTAGGTTCTCTTACACCTAACTTAGTTGTACTAGTCGAAATAGGATGTCTCTTGGGTTCTCTTACACCTATCCTAGTAGCGCTGGAGGATTGAACATGGTTTGGGTTTGTGTTGTGAAGGGATAGGGTGTCGCTTAGGTTCTCTTACACCTACCCTTAACACATCGTGGCAGATTCACAAGCAAAAGATGTTTATAACACATAAGTGATGAAATTTGATGTGAAAAGAAGTTTTATTGATGCATATTTCCAAACAAGATTCATGAATAGTATTTCTTTAGGTAGAGCTCATTGATTGGAAGCATATGACACTCTCCCTTACAATTTATAAGTTGATAAGATTCTCCTTGGTATGTCTTCTCTATGGCAAAAGGGCCATCCCAAGTGGGTTCAAATTTTTCTCCCATCTTTCGACTGGCAATAATTGGTCTCCTTATAACTAAAACAAGCTCTCCTACTTAAAAAGCTCTAAGATGGACCAGCTTGTTGTGAGCTTGAATCATTTTGGATTTGTACAACTCGAGGTTCTAGCATGCCCTTAGGCGTCTCTCCTCCAAATCTTCGAGCTCTTCTAACCATAGCTTGGCATTCTGCTCTGTAGTAACTTGCTACCCACAACTATCCTTAGTGATGGGAGTTGAACTTCTAATGGTAGAACGGCTTTGGACCCATACACTATGGAAAATGGGGTAGATTGAGTTGGAGTTCTGTATGTGGTGCGGTAGGCCCATAAGGCTTCAACCAACTGCTCATGCCACTAGCTTTTGTTATCGTCGAGTGTCTTCTTTAATATTTGGATGAGAGTTTTGTTGAATGCTTATGCTAGACCGTTTTCCCTAGGGTAGTAGATGGTAGAATATCTCCAATTTATGTTGTGTCTCTAGGCAAAGCTATTGATTTTGGTGCTCTTGAATGCAGTACCATTATTGAATATAATTCATCGAGCAACCTAAATCTATATATGATATGGTTCTTAAAAAATTGGAGCACATGCTAAGCTGTGACCTCTATAAGTGGCATTGCCTCCGCCCACTTGGAAAAGTAGTCGGTGGCAGCTAGAATGAACCAGTGACCCCTGGAAGAAAAAGGATCAATCAGACCCACTATGTCAACGCCCCCAACACTCAAATGGCCACGAGGCCAAAGTAGGATGTAAAATATTGGGTGGCTGATGCAGGACCACACTGTGCACCTGGCATTGGTGGCACCTCCAAGATACATCCATATAGTCTGTAATCTTCACGGGCCAATAATATTCTCATCTATTAATCTTGACTTTCATCTTCGGATCGGACTGATGAGCTCCACATAAACCTGAATATATCTCGGTCATAATCTTACAGGCTTTGTGTTTGGCTAAACAACATAATCACATATGATCGAAAGATCGTCGATACAAGGTGCCATCCACGAGAGCGTAGGAGAGAGCTCTCTGTTTCACTTGATGGGCTAATGACTTCTCTTGAGGTATTTTACCTATGTTTAGGTAATCCATGAATAACTGACTCCAATCTGACTCATCATCTTCTTTGCCAATGACAATCTCCCCTTCAAGAGAGAATCCCTCAATGAGTTTAGCATCAACAAGGGATATAACTTATCTATTTTGAACCCTTATTGGAATGGACTCATTTCTTGGGCATGCTAACTCCTTGGTGAGCTTGGAAAATGCATCTGCTACAGCATTATCTTCTCGAGGAATCTTATAGATACTGACCTCTAGGATCTGAGCCAACAATTCTATAGTGTACTTGTGGTAATGATGGAGCTTAGGCTTTAGAACTTTATAGGACCCAGTAATTTGGATGATGACAAGCTGAGAATCTTCGAAGATGCTAACACTTTGGATGAATAATGTAATGACTAAATCCAGACTAGTAATCAGAGCCTCATATTCGACTTTGTTGTTGGTGCATGGATTGGACAAATGATATGAGAAGCTCATCACATTGCGGTCTAGAGTTAGGAGAACTATTCCTACCCTTACTTTCCCTGGCAGAGTAGATCATGGTCCTTCTCCTTTTTGAGAGGAAGCTGCACCATCGAAATACATCTCCCAACAGTGAATGCTAGTGTCCCCTAAGTTTATGATTTATTCATTAGGAAGGTCATCACTAAGCGGAGAATCAGCAGGAAGTAGGTGTGCTATAAAGCAATTCGCTAGTGCTTGTCCTTTCTTTCCTTTTAGGGGTACCAATGTGATGTCAAACTATGATAAAATTATGGGCCATCATGCCAACTGTCCTGATAATGTTGGCCGTGTCATGAGATTTTATAGTGGGTTGATTCTAAAGATTAGATTCACCTTATGAGAAAGCATGTAGTGTCATAGCTTTTGGGATGCCAAGATTAAACCTAGGTAGAATTAGATGACAACTAAGGTAATAGAGAGCATTTTCTTTCCCATCATCGTTGCTTTGAGCCAACAAAGCACCGAGGGAATCATCTAATGCAGTGGTGTAGATGATCAATGGCTTGCTTAGGATAGGGGTTGCTAGAATTGGCGGCGTCATTAGGTAGTGCTTGATGTCTTCAAATGCATGCTGGCATTTGTCATCCCACTTGAACTTGGCATCCTTTTTGACAAGTGCTGAGAATGGCTGGCATCTTCTTGATTAGTTGGATATGAAGCATCTTATATATGCCAATCTCCCTTGGAATGATCTGAGTTGAGTTAGGCTTTTAGGGGGTGGCATTTTTAAGATTGCCTTGATCTTCTCTAGATTGATCTCTATTCCCCAGTGTCAGACAATAAACCTAAGAAATTTTCCTGAAGCTACTCCAAATGCACACTTAAGGGGATTCATTTTGAGGTTTAATTGTCTTAACCGTTCAAAAACTACTCTTAAGTCGAAAAGATGGTCTTCTTTTTTTTTTCTTTTGACTACCAGATCATCAACATAGCATTCAACTTGATGATGAATGAGTTCATTGAAAATCATGAGTATGTAGCACAAATTTTTTATAATAATAAATTGAAAAAAGTATTTCTTTTATCCTGTAATTTGGTTGTAGCCAGATGAACCATCTATAGAGGAGAAAACTGTATGAGATGAGGCAATGCCCACCATCAATTCAAGTATTGGAAATAAAAATTCATCTTTAGGGCATGCCTTGTTCAAATCCCTAAAATCGATGCATATGAAAATTTGGCCATTCTTTTACTTAACTCAGATGATACTAACTAACTAGGTAGGGTATTTTCTTCCCTAATAAAGTCGACATCGATCAGTTTCTTGATTTTAAAAGTGACCTATTGTTCAATTTCTAATCGTATGCGTCTAGGAGCTTGCTTGATAGGGTTAGCATTAGGATCTATTGCTAGCTTGTGGACTGCTACATCAGGAGATAAACCAGGTATTTTTTTCATAACTCCATGTGAAGTAGTCCTTAAACTTAGCTAATAGCCTAACTAAGTCATTGGTTTCTTTTTCATTTAACAAAGAATTGATGTACGTTGGGCGTGGATATTCTTTTGTTCCCAAGTTGATTTCTTTGAGTTCATCAATGGTTTATCTGATTTCTTCTTCAAACTCTTGTGGTGCATCTTTAACTTTAGGCTCATTTGGGTCATCTGAAGTTTCTAAACATACATCCTCGTAAGAGTTAGCAAGATTTGAGAAGAACCTATCAGACTCCAAATGAGTGGTGATGGCTAGGCAATGGTTGTCTGTCAGACCCACTATCTTTGAATCTAGTCACGATCTTGATTGAGAGTGTATGCGCTTTGGTATCCCATAATCTTTCAAAGTAGTTCAACCTGTGTTTAGACCAAGTATGTGGGATTAATCCCTTCTTTGCTAAGTTAATAACACAAGACAAATACCAATCAAGAGGCGGTTGTATTAAATCTTTATATGAATCATCCTCAAGTTCTACATCAGCTTCTTTACTTGAGGATGATGCTCCCAACAAAAACCTCTTCGGCCTGACATCTGTGGATGACTTGGGGGCCTCCTTAACTACCAAACCTTTGACTTTCTAGGAGCAAAGTGAGGTTAGAGCTAAAGGTTCCAACTATTGCCTGACTATTCTACATAATAATTCGAATATATTCATGCTTTGCTTGGAGGCCTGGTCTTCACCACTATCTCGCTCAAATGTCACCTCCAAAGGGATCGGCTGAGAGGGGTTGGTTGGTGTGCTAACCACATGAGACTCATCCTCTGAACTGGACTCTAAGTCTATGTGGATAGTAGGGGTACTCCTGTGAGCTGGAACATAGCTCTTACTAATTAGCCACTAGCAAGGAGGTCTTCCTCCTTTGGAATTGCATCTTAATTTGCCTTTTCCTCTACCTGGTGGAGGTCGAGTTATCCTACCCATTTGATCATATGTTGAAACAATCTATGGGCTGAATCTAACACTTGGCTCCATCTCTTCCTCGATATATGATCTTTGCTCACTTGTGCTTTCTTTTTCTTTTCCCTTTTTCTTTTCTTTTTCTTTTCTTTTTCTTTTTCAATTTCTTTTTCTTTTTCTATTTCTTTTTCTTTTGATTTTGAACTTTTACCAAGTTCACGAGAATGAACTTTTTGGTTTGGAGGAAGATAGTAGGCTTCATCTTCATAAATCTCGACCTCTTTAACTGAGAATGGCTTTAAGTCTCCTTTGACAAAATACTCGATTCCACCTCTTCTAAATTTGATGCACTAGTGTAAAGAAGATGGAACCGTGTTGTTTGCATGTATCCAAGGCCTACCGAGCAAAGTAGTGAAATATGTATTTGAATTTATTATGTAGAACTCGGCCTCTATCTTTCAATCATCTATCTCTAGTGATATCACTATGGAGCCTATAGCTCTCTCGCCTTATTCGTTAAATCCTCTAAACATCATCCTATCTCCTCAGAGTTCAGAGATATCAATCCTCAAGTTGGTAAGGGTTTTTATACTCATAATGTTCATTGATGCACCTTAATTAACTAACACCCTAGAAAGCTTGAATCTGCCCATATCCACTATGATGTAGAGGGGATGGTTGTACTCCATTGCCCTAGAAGAAAGTATTCTTCAGTGAATGTAACTCCCTGGGCTTCTCTTTAAAAATATGCCTCCTCTCCAACAGCGATCAGCTAAGCTAAGCATATTTATGGATCAAGAAGGGCTTTAATCAATGATTCCCTCATTTTTTTGGATAAGACAAGTGCATCATATATGCTTAGTTTAGCTGACAACTTTCTCAGGTGAGCAAGGACATTATAGTCAACTCTACGTTGCTCCTCCGCAAGCATATCCATAGATGGAACATCTTGTGGAGGGGCTTCTTGATTGCTAGAACCAATGACTTGTGTACCCTTATGCTGAGGTGCTTCCCTATGAGGTAAAACTTTGCCACTATGAAGATTGACTTCGGTGACTTCATGAGATGATTTAGTGGAAAGTTCTACCTGCTCATCAGGTTCACCTACAACTTCTCCTATGGGATCAACAGAGTCAGATGACTCCAAGTCTATCTCGATGGGTGAACCCGGGTGATTTAGAAAAGGGTAATCTATTTCAAAATCAGAAAGGAGTGGATCAAAATTATTATAATTATTAGTACTTGAGAGCTTTCTACAAGAATAAAATCATCAAGATCATTAAAAGTAGAGAGAATGTAAGTAAAATTAGCCTTATTCTTCATTTATTTCTTAGATTTTGATGAAGGTATAAAGTAGAAATCAAGTAAAGTAAGCAGAGTGAGGGATTTGGCATCCCCCTCCGCTGATATAGGACAACTGCTAGAAGAAGAACTAACTGAAGGAGCTGTAGCTACAACTGTGGTAGGAGTGCTGGACTTGGTCAGTGGTTGCACTATGTGTTATCCCGGGCAAGTGGAAGCTGTCCCTACTACTGCTTTGCATCTACCTCCCTCATATTGACTTTAGCAACTTGCAAACCTTCCTTAGAGTTGGAGGTTTGAGCTTCTTTAGGCACCTGCAAGGGTAACTTTCTGATCTTAGAAATTATTTTCTTGGAGGTTCGGGATTGGGAGATATCCCAACCTTCCTCTGTCTTGAGAAGATCACATGTATCCCCAAGGATTACTCTAACAGAACTAGAAGGTTATTCTAATAGGTATTCCTTAGGGATAATAATGGCACCCGACTTGTAGCTATGCTCAAGCCAGTCTTTAAAGGTAAAGCAGTCTTCCAAAACATGTCCTAACATGCAGTGGTAGGGGTAATAGTTTGGATCATGACTCTTGCCCATATCCTCCAACCTCCTAGGCTCTGGTAACTGAAAATCAAGTTTCTTTAAGAGGTTCTTAAAGATTTTCGTGACTACCTCCCTTTTGAATGAATAAGGTTTATTCATTTTATCGACAAAAATAGGAAAGTGATATTTACCTAATGATGGATAAGAATGATATTGCTGATGCTATGGATGGGGATACTGTTGGGCAGGCAGTGATGGAGGCCACTATGGCAGCTGAGGTTGCCAATATGATGGTCGAGACGATGGCAAAGGATGTGGTAGAGGAGGCTGCTGAGCTTGAGGTCTATCTGATTGAACCTTGGCTGGCTGCTTCCCTTTATCAACTATTATGACTGCCCCTGGCTTTTTCTCAAATGCCTTCTACAGTCTTAACTTGGCTGACTGATCTTGGAAAGATAACTGTTTGGCCTCTCCTTGTAGACTAGTTGCCTTGTTGATTAATTCCTCAAATGTCTTAATGGTGAACACTTTAAGCATGAAGGTGATCGGGCCATGAATATTCTTGAGCAAAATTTCAATGGAATGCTATTCAGACAGTTGTGGTTCATATTTCATGCTTAAATTGTGCCATCTAAAAATATAATCAATAAGGGACTCACTGGGTGTTGTTGAGCTATAACAAGATCGCCCAAAGTTACCCTTTACTGAACTCCAACAAATCTCTTAATAAAGAGCTGCTCTAACTCAGCAAATGTCTTTACTGAACCATTGGGTAGTTCGGTGTACCAATCGAATGAAAAGCCCATCAAGCAGCTGACAAAGAGGCAAAATAAGAGTGCATCACTACCACCAGCATTGCAACATCTGGCTCTGAAATGTGCTATGTGCTGCTGGGGGTTCCCACTGCCATCAAAAATTTTGAAGGATGGAGGCACATAACCCTTAGGGTATTGGACAACTTCAAATTCCTTTAGGTAGGGTCTACCCTTTAGAACATATGAACCACCTTGGGCTTGGGCCAACACATCCATCACTTATTGCTCCACCATGTGTTTGATGACTTTTTCATTCATGGAAGCGCTATCCACCACCTTCCTATGCAAGCTACCGTTGTCTCTCCCTGCAGGAATGCATCTAGGATGATCTAAGGTGTGTGCCAACTCTGCTCTGTCGATGACTATGGGAGAAGGCCTGGCCGGGTTGAATTCTTCGCGACAATCACCAAACAACTCTTGAACTTCTTCCCCATTTGATCAATATGATCATCCCTCTCGGTGGAGGTCGAGTTGAATGGGACGACATCGTTCTCTTCAACTACAATACTTTTTTGACTATGTTGATCCATCTGAAGGGATCCCCTAGTATCGACCATGTGAGCTTCGGTCGAATCCTCAAGGAGATCATCCTCATCTGGATCGAAGCAGACCTTTTCCTCATCACAATCTAATCAGTCACTCCCTAGAAGCTCCCTCTTCTCTGTAAAGCATTGTGACAAAATCTCATCTAGGGAATGATCTAATCGCATCGGTATAAACATGAGCTGCTGACCAATGGAGGGCTATGCTCACTGACAGAGATGCACCAAACACTGCATATCACTGGAGCACTGGCTCTAAGAGGTCATGACTGTTAGAGGAAACATGCTCGTGATTGCTCATTGGTGAAGTAGTGTCTCTAGGGAGATCCATTGCCATGGGGACTGCAGAACTATCCTCTTACCCTTCTACTGTTGTTGTCGCCACTGGCTCTGATGATGGTGGTGGTGGTACGACTGTGACACTACGGGGTCGCCGCTTATTCTTCACCAAGATTGAAGCAGGAGGTTGAGTAGGTCACCTCAGTCAGTGGAGTAGATAAAGTGGAATGCTTTGGCCGTAGCCAGATCACCAAGGGGCTTTCTTCTTCCTAGATATTGTCTTCTGTGCTTTTGTAGGCACGGTGGATGGTAGGACCTGAACTGGTGATGGTGGGTGAGGAGTGGATCGGTGTGATGGAGACAACACTGGATCTACCCTCACCGGGGCTTTCCCCCTATGACTGGTGGTACCTATCAGCACTATTCTTTCAGTCCTATCAGCCCTCGTGGCCCGATGATTGGGAAAATCAACTAGAGCGGAGGCCACCGGCTGCCTGATGAATCTCCGTCGCTCCCTACTCCCTGACTGAACTGCTACTCGGGCCTCTGATTCTCTATCACTGCTAATGTGCCTGGTAACACTCCTGGGGATGACATACCTTAAGTTGAATAATGTAACAAACTCTGAACGTCCGTGTACCCTACCTACTTGCCATAATACCATACGTAGATTGTCATAGAACTTCCTCCTGTCCCTAACCGGAGCCTCGTGATATGTAGGAGGTGGAGGCACAATCCTCATAGTCCTCTCCATCGATGTTGAGTAGAGAGTGGAACTAGTTGTTAGTTAGCAATGGGGAAACCTCGGGGAACCTTTCTAATGTAGGATGCAACATACATCTCACAGGCGGCACTGGTGTCACTTGATCTTATTGGCTCTGTGCATCCGTGTGCTAAGCAAGGCTATGCGAGAGCTAAATCTGGTGGGAGGCTATCTCTGAAGCTAGGATAACCTTCCCCTTAGAGGGGACCATCGAGGAGGTGCTAGCACGCACCCGAGCGGTAGTGGAAACAACTGACTGAGTAAGAACTAGACTGACTGGCGGAACCTAAACTGCCTTCCTCTTTAGGGAAGGATACTCGGTGTTAGAAGGAAGGTTGATCCGGATGACTAGCTTCTGCCCAATCACCTCATCCCGGCTAACAGTAGTGAGGGTTGCCCCCTCGTAGGTGATGTGGCCTCCCACGAATCCCTTGCCAAAAAAATACTAGATGGGTGGAGTCAGTTTGAGGGAGGCTGGCCTGATCCAGGGCCAAATCTATCCCGAATGGAAAAGTGAACACAAACTTCTGAGAGGTCATGTGTTGGAGACTACAAAGACTGAACTGATTGCTCTAAGATGTATATCTGCATTTGTCGAAACATGACTTATATCAAATTCCTGCCTTGATATTTGTTCCATACAAGTAACAAAAGTTTAGAGTTTTGAACCCACACTTAACAATTCAAGTATGTTAAGTGGGGTTCATTGGAAAGATTTAGATGTTTTGGAGGAGAGTCTTTTGCCATTTGATTTTTTATTTTAGAACCCATACTCAACAAATTTTGGTAGGTTGGGTAGGGTTCAAAAGTTTGAGGAGAGATTTCTTTCTTTTTGGGAGATTTTTTATGTTTTATGTTTCTTGTTTGAAAATATGAATAGTTTGAAATACCCTTACTTAGCAAATTTGGGCATGCTAAGAAGAGGTTGTGATTATGTGTTTGAGATATTTTTGCTTATGAAGATTTGATTGTGTGATATTTTGATTTGGAAATGGGGCTTCCCACTTAATAAATTTGGTATGTTAAGTGAAAGCTCAAGTGTGGTTGATATATATATATATATATATATATATATATATATATATATATATATATATATATATATATATATATAGATCCTTATTTAACAAGTTTGGTATGTTAAAATAGGGATCAAATGTGTGTTGAAAATAGACCCTCACTTAACGAATTTAATATGTTAAGTGAAAGCCTAAATGTGTTTAATATATTTCTTGAAAATAGGACTCCCACTTCACAATTTGGCGTGTTAAGTGGAAATCAAAATATGATATGACTTGAGAATGGGATTCTCACTTTAACAAATTTGGTATGTTAAGTGGGAATCCAATATGGCATGATTATGTGGTTCTTACTTAACAAATATGATGGTACTAGAGAGAACTAAATATATGCTTTGAAAATGAGACTCTTACTTAACAATATTGGATATGCTAAGTGAAAGCCTAAATAAATTTTTCTTTGAAAATGAGACCCTCTCTTGTCAAATTGGAATTATTAAGTGAAAGCAAAATTTCATATTCTTGGAAATGAAACCCCCACTTAGCAAATTGGAATTATTAAGTGAAAGTCAAATTTATATTTTGAAAATGAGACTCTCACTTAATAAATTGAAATTGTTAAGTGAAGGTAAAGTTTATGTTTTGGAAATGAGACTCTCACTTAACAAATTGAAATTGTTAAGTGTAGGTCAAATTTTATGTTTTGAAAATCAAAATATTGTTAAGTGAAGATCAAATTTTGTATTTTGAAAATGAGACCCCCACTTAACAAATTGGAATTGTTAAGTGAAGATCAAATTTTGTGTTTAGAAAATGAGACCCCCATTTAACAAATCGGAATTGTTAAGTGAAGATCAAATTTTATGTTTAGAAAATGAGACCCTTTGTTAAGTGAAGATCAAATTTTGTGTTTTGAAAATGAGACCCCCATTAATAAATTGGAATTGTTAAGTGAAGATCAAATTTTGTGTTATGAAAATGAGACCCCCACTTAACAAATTGGATTTGTTAAGTGAAGGTCAAATTTTATGTTTAATTCAAATAGATATTCTTACTTAAAAAGTTTGGATATGTTAAGTGAGAACTAATTATGGTATGATTTGCTTTTGAAAAGAACCTCCATGTAGTAATCATGGAGGGGGTCTTGATTTTGTGATTTTATGAAAGGTGCATTTGGAAAGTGTCATTTTTGTGAAAGGAATTATTTTCTTTAAATTTTATGATGAACCTTGCCTCACCAAGCTAGTGGTGAGGAGGTTCTAAATTTTTATTATCTCCCCTTTTATTGATAAATTATGTTTTCACCCCAGGGGTTTCAAGACCTACACGGAGTGAGGTCCAAACACTTAAAGGATGTTGGCTAACTTTGTTTAAGAATGAAATAAGCTAAGTGCCAATGGAAAGAAATATAGTCTCAGACTCATATAAAATACAAGTCCATTATCGATGCTTGGAGATAGCAATTATCTACTAGAGATGGAGAGAGGAACCTTCCCCAATGGAGTCGTTAGAAAAATCTGTGGTGTTTATTTTTATGTTGTGTGTGTTTTTGTGAGGGGACATCATGCAGATCTGCAGATGTACTCATTAGGGTGATCAGATACGACATTAAGGAATAGTATACTATCTCGAGAGATAGAAGTCACTACCCTATAATGGACTTAATCACCTAATGAGAACTCCTAAGACATGATGGGTCTTTCGGATATACCAGATATTTTTCTCCTAATTTATATGAAAAAATAAAGCAGGGTTTATTTAAACTCGGTTCATTAAGTTTCCTATGGAGGCAAGCCTCCATAGTTAATTACATCCTAAAGGAAATGAATCCCTTAAGAATACTCTTGATTAAAGTAGATGATTATTATCTCCAAAGAATTCAAAGATAAGACTATCAAAGGATCAGTTCTATTTTTGAAAATCAAGTGGGGGAGATCAAAAGGAGAAGAGTTCTTATTGAAATCAAGGGAGATGAGTAGGGAGTGCTCATAATACTAGAAAGCCTAGTGAGCACTCTAATCTATTCTATGGTTGGGCTTTATACATTTGAATTTGAGAAGGTTTATTTGTTTGAGTTAAATTTTTATTAAAAATCTAGGACTTACAATTCCACCATACAAGATTATGAAAATGCATAAGAGCTGAGGATTTATGCTTGTAGCTCACAAAGGAAAACAACAACCTCAGATCCTAAATCTAGGGGGCTTTGGCGAGGACTAAAGCATGACCTAAATCTAAGGTGAAAATGGGTATATGATTTACCTCCATAAGAGAGGATAAACCACCCAAATGTTGTGCTTATTACCGTCTGGAGTGGTAGCTAGCTAACTCTTTCTATGCTTTAAATTCATGTAGGTAAGTCATATGCTTTGCAAGATGGTTAGGCTGCTATTTATTTAGAAAAAAAACTAAAGTCCTTAAATTCACTCCCTAAGAAACTAGATCATGAAGGGCATGAGTCATAACTTAAATCTAATGCAAACTTTGTCAAGTTTTATTTAATTTTTGGACTTTTATTTTGACACAGGCCATAGGATTTTGTATGCCTAAATGCATGAGAAATTGGTTGTGGGCTAAATGAGGAGAGAAAGAGGTGTCTTTCCATCAAAGGCTCTTCCAAGCTAAGCCTTTATTCTCTGGCATAGATGGAAGCTCTCTCTTAGTAAGAGTGGAAGAATATGATATGCATGATATTATACATTCAACCATCCAGCTAAGGGGTTGCTAAAAATTTTATTATTTTGATTTAATTCCTAGGCTCTTTTGTGAGATTATGAATTATTTTAAAATTTTAGTTATGAGTTATTAATGGGATAGAAAATTTATTTTTATCCTAGGAGCCAAATAGCATCCAGACCACACAGCAATCACCAATCATAAAGAAACTATGAAAAGGCATGCTATTTCAAAGCTAAATAAAATATCAAAAAAATAAAGCTATCACAAAAATAAAAGGTGTGTGGTGAAGAGATAACCTGAAAAGAAATCTGGGAGCTCTACCCTTATACATCTCGGCATAATGAAAGAATAATTACAATTATGAAATGATAAGTGTTATGGGGGTCTCATTCTTCATCCTCCATTCTTCACTCTTTACCTTTCACTTCTTCATTTTTGATTTGCTTCATTTCTTTCTTTCTTTTGGCTTGAGCGGGATGTAGTTTGCTCCAAAGGCATCACATGGCATATAAGGCATGGTCTTATAACCAATGCTCATCCTTAATCCCCATAACACTTATCCTATTCTTAATGCAAAAATTACTTTAAGAGGAAGGAAAGTAAATCTAGCTACACTTGTAAAACAAATGTTAACTATCCACAACATACAACCCAAGCAGTTATAGGAATAATTTGGACTTAGCACCCCACACATGGGTAACCAAGTCCACCTGTCCTAACTTGGGCTATGCTTAGCTAAGCACCACTCAATAAAATCATTTATATTTTTATTATGTATTTTAACACGCATAAAATATAATTAGGTTAATATCAGCCTAACAATCAAGCTACACACATACACCCTACATCCAATCTAAAATAATACATCATAAAACTAAACTTTCATCAAACCATGCACCGCCCTAACATGAAGCTAAAAATGGTTACTTAGCCTAATGTGCATGTGTTAGGGTTTGTGTGGTATGTCTTAACTAGGCTTTAGAGTTATGATTTGGTAAGTGTGAGGGATTTAATTTATAAAAGGTTGATTTCTCTTTAACTTATTAAGTTGATTTGGAGATTTTTTTTTACTTAATGTTTTCTTTTGTTTCATGTAGCCTACACTATGTGTTATAAAAAGAAGAAAGAGGGGGATAATCGCTCTTTGATCGCTACCTTAAGTAATTTTTAAGGTAAATTGATTAATGGAATTTCTTTAGTGAATGGTTTATCATGTGTTTTAATTAACCCTAAGTCTAGATTCATTCTAAATAGCACTATTCAATAAGAAAGATATCTTCAGATTAATTAGGATGGATTACTATCACATAACATATACTCATCCATTCTTTCCATCATGTATATCATGCATATAAATAATCTTAAGCATACCCTATACTTGCAATGCAAATCATAGCATACTTTGATGATGAATGCAAAGAAATGTATTTTGAAAATTTAAATATTCCATTTGTTAATTGAATAATGAATGCATGTTTTTGTTATATAGAAAAGAGGGATTTTTTATCCATTAGCTAAATACACATTCACATGTATAAAAGTTATAAGTGAGCACGACAAACATCCTATACTATCATATAGGAAAGAGAGCTTCATAGCACACATCCTATACTATCATCACATGCAAGCTTATAAGTATTTGTAATAAGCATTACTTCATTTGTAAAAATTAATTTATAGGTTTTGAAAATAGTTTTTTTTGTTTAATAGTAATAATAGCCACTCATATTCTTATTTTTTAGCCATCACATACAATTTAACATAAAAGGAAACATTTTATTTAATTAATTTTCAAAAGAAATGAATGCATGGTTTCATATGGCAAACAATATTTAGTATGATTGAAAAGAAATAAAGGAATGTAAAGACATGATTTCATTCACCCCAATTAATTCCTAAGGATAATCATATTAAATAAGGTTATTTAAAATGGACGCGCTTTCTATATGGGCGTCGATCATCAACGCCCACGTTCAATCTGGGTCAAGTGAAAGATTAAGCAATGGGGGTTTGATTTCATTAATGATGCGAGAGGGATGGCTTGTGATCTATCCGTTCGCAGAGTGAGGTTCATCTTTCATTCAATCGACTCACTTGAGCTTGGATTTGGATCAAATGGATCCCACACCATCTAAGGGAGCATACAATCACATCCAATGGCTAAGATCCCTCGACATGGAGATTCCTTTCATAAAAGACCAACACATAGAGGCTGAAAACTATAATTTTAAGAAATTACCTCAAGTGATGTTGGGTGGTGCAACACCGGTAAGCCTAGTTGAGGCCCTGAAGGAATTTGAGGTCAATTTGGTGTGGGAAGCTTAGTTGACCAATCCATGCACGCACACACATCAGTTTTGATCGAACTCCATTATTTCGGAAGCTCGAGGTGGTTCGACCGCTTGATGATCAGAAAAGTGTATGCACAAGCAATTAAAGTTTTCTTGCACGGGCAGGGAGTTAGAACCGAAATAGAGGTGTCTTATTTTGATTCTATGCATAAAGGGGAAGGTTGACGAAGTGGGAGCTCAGGAGGAGTTGAGGAAGCTTTGGGGAGTTTTGAAAACTTCTATTGAGCTGAATGGGATCGAATTGATGTCAAAATAGATTGAAATGAGGGAGTATATCCCTCAATTGAGCCAGGTGGACAGACAAGATCATTCCCACAAATTTCTTTAATTCACTGCCATCAAGTCATTGGAGGGGTCACCGTCAATCTAAGGTGGCACGCCATGAGTGGTCGAAGCCATATCAGGGGTCTCAAGGCTTGATATGGGCAAGTGGGAGGGGATTTGGTTCTCCTTGCACCCGTCAGGCTCAACCATGGATGGGGGAGAGTGAGCTCGCTTTGGTGAGTTCCCTTTGGTCCAAGGTAAGTTATAGGGTGCTTAGAGTGGACTAGTGAACTCTAGGAATACCTCATTTGGTAAAAAGAGGTCTGCCATGGGGAGTGCAAAATGGATTTTGCTACTTATAGTAGGAATCCAAGATGGAGGTTTTGTCCATTGGGTAGTCAACTTAAGGTGAGCTTGCTTGGCTTTTGGGCTAGCTTGGGAGTGGCCTAAGGCAGGTTTGGGGTGTGCTTGGCCGGCCAATAGGGTTCCATGGCATAGTTTTGGGTGACAAGAGCCTATTTGGCCAAAATGGTTCATTTGGGTTATGTTGTGTTGGGTTGGCTAATTGGTTAAATGGGGTCAAATCAAGGTTTGGGTTAGGTTCACATGATGATTTGGGATGTCTTGGTTCAATTAATTTGGATTGGTTTGGCTTAGGTTTGAATTTGACTCATTTGGATTCAAAAAGGTCAAATTGGTCAAGTTGACCAATTTGACCAATTTGACCAAATTGGGTTTGGTTAGGTGTTGAGCCAAGTGTAATTGATTGATTAAAAATGATTGTAGGCTTTAGTTTGGTTTAATTTGGAAATAATTTGAA
Organism: Cymbidium sinense; assembly: GCA_021442155.1. NCBI lineage: Eukaryota > Viridiplantae > Streptophyta > Magnoliopsida > Asparagales > Orchidaceae > Cymbidium > Cymbidium sinense. Next base: position 97,152,572 of record CM038222.1, read on the forward strand.
TTTTGGTCAATGTGACCTTTTAGGTCAATTTGGGCTAGGTTGGGTCAAGTTGACCAATTGGTCAACTTGGGCTCAATCATAGCTTTGGTCAAGTTCAACAAGTGATTTAGAATGAACTTGAGCTATTAGTTGCAATCAATTTGGATTAAATCATGATTTGACTCATTTTGGCTTTTTAGGCCAATTTGGGTCAACTTAGATCAAGTGGTCAATTAGGCTTGGTTTGGCTCAATTGATGACTTGGTCATATTCAATCATTGATTATGAATGGGTTTGGATCAATAGTTTCAGACAATTTGACATATGGTGGATTTTGGCTAGTTTGGGTTTCAATTGGGCTAAGTGCTTACTTGGTCAAAGGCTTGGTTTGACTTGGTTTGACCCAATTCAATGTGGTTGATCACCCCATGATGATTGTTGGTCATGATTGAGGTTTAAATTGGCTTAATTCAATCCAATTTGGGTTGGATTAAAACTTGGCTCAAAAAGGTCCTTTAGGTCACTTTAGGTCAAGTGAGCCTAAATGGGTCAATTGGCTTGATCAAGGCTTGATTCAAGTTTAGTTGAACTCACATAAGGATTGAGGATTGGAATATAAATCCAATTGCAATTGGTTTGGAGCCAAATGAGTTTTGGTTTATATGACAATTTTAAGTTAAAAGGGTCAACTTGGGCTTTATTTGGGCTGACTTGGATTTGGTTTGATAATGATGGTTTATGTTTATATTTGGATCAATGATTGAAGGATTAATTGAATCATAAAGAAATTCATGAGTTTTGAGTTGATTTGGGTTTCATTTAACCAAGTTAAAAAATTTGGCTAAAGGACTAAAATTGAGAATTTGGTTTAATTTGAGTTTGGTTTTGGTCATTTGAATTTATATTTCATTTATATTTGTGAATATAAATGAAGATATAAATGGTTCATGAGAAAATCACTTGAGTTTGGAGTAATTTGGAAGCAAATTTGATTAAGCTCGGGGATGTAGGTTGAAAGGGCTAATTTGGGTTATGATTTGGTTCGATTTATTTTTGGTCATTGGAGGGTGAGTTTTATTTATATTTATGAATATAAATGAAGGAATGATTGATTTACAAAGAAATCAACCAAGTTTGAGTTGATTTGAAGGAATTTTGGCTAAGCACATGAAGGTGGCTCATATGGCTTAGGAAGTGATTTTTAGAATTTGTAATTTGGAGTTAATCATGGATTTCAATCATTTGCAATTTGGAATTGATTTTGGGGTTTGGAAATTGATTTTAAATTGGATTTGATAATTAATAAAATCAATTGGGTTGGGGTTGATCTAGACTTGGTTAAGGCTAAGTCCTTAAGATAAAATCGAAAGGGCTTAGGAAGGGATTTGGAGTTTGAATTTGGTGATGGATTTCAATCATTGGATAGTTAAATTTGATTTTGGATTTTGAATTTGAATTTGAGGTTTGGCTTGAAAGAAGGAAGCAAGGATTGGGTTTGGGCTATAGGGTAAGCAAGTCTTCCTAAATTCCTAAGGCATAACCTATTCCTATGGCTAACTCTTCTAAGTCTCTAGGGTTAGGTTAAGTGTTCACCTAATCACTAGAAGTGCCTTAAAACTAAGGAACTCTTAGTGTCTATAAGAGTCCTAGACCTATGATGAGAAGGTTGAAAGCTTACTCTAAAAGTGAAGTGAACAACCTATCAATCAGGTAGAAAGATCTCTTGGATTTTGATTGCTTGTAGTCACTAAGCTGGATTTAGTTTTAGATTGAATAGTTATCATCATTGGATTGACGAGCAAGGGCTATTTCACTGTGGCCTTTTCTTACAGCTTGTTGAGTGAGGAGAGCATCAGCAACTCGACCACATTTGGGATTATTGAGTTTGATCTTTAGAACCTACTCGAGTCTTCGACTTAAGCTATGATGGCTTAGTGATTTGGTCATCGGACTAACGAACGGGGGCTCTTTCACTGTGGTCTTTTCTTATAATTTATTGAGTGAGGAGAGCGTCAGCAACTCAGCCATTTGTGGGCTTATTGAGTTTGATCTTTAGAGCCCATCTGTGTCATAGACTTGAAGATGTAGAGGTTGATGTTTTCCAACTTAGTTGATTGAAGCTTCCAAAATTGGGAGTTCTTCTGACTTGATCTTTAGAATTTGGCAAATCAAGAGATAAACTTTTGATATTTAGGGCTGTCTTTTCATGCGTAGAAATATAATCTTTTTTATTCTTGCAAGAGCCTGCAACTTTAACAATAATAATTATGGATATATTCAAATATTTTGGCGTAAACCTTGATGTCAACCTGAATATGTATACAAGATGGCCCCCTATTTCACAGGAGAGGATTGAACAACCTTGATCATAAAAAAGGGGGGCTCCTATCTAACAGGAGGATTGCAGATTAGCTTAGAAATGTATCATAGAGTTTGAACTTCTTTAATATAAATAAACATAGCTCATTCTACTCATTATGTATATTTATTTAAGGATCTGAGCTTGAAGCATGATTTCGACCCAAATAAATATATTAAAATGCCCTCTATCTTGTAGGGAAAATTTAAAGTAATTCGAAAGAACTCTAAAATAATTTAAGAAAATATATCAATATTTGAGTTTATATATTTGATCTTAAGAGGGTTTTAACATGTAACATTGATTTCATCTATGTATAGAAATCTAAAAATACCCCCTGTGTAATAGGGGATTTTCACAAATTTTTTTTTTGAGTAGGTAATATATTTAGTGATGTCGGCATGAAGTACATTGTAGACCTAAATAGGTATACTAAAAAATGCCCTTGTCTTATAGGGGGATTTTCACTATATATCGAGAATGTATTTATCACGTATAATACTTTTTCAGGTATCGACCATAATTGGCTGCATTGGCCTTTCACCCTTTAGATCAATGAGTTGGTATACTCCTCCTTGATACACTTTTTCAATGACAAAAGGGCCCTCCCAATAGGCTCAAATTTGCCACCAATTCTTCAATTAAGAATATTCGGTCTTCTCAGCACCAAGACCAATCCCCTTTTTTGGAATGTTCGAGGCTGCACCTTATGGTCAAAAGCCCTAGACATCTTTGTTCGATAAACTTTTAGATTTTGATGAGCTTACAATTTAACTTCATTAAGTGTGTCGAGTTCCTCCATTCTTAAATGAGCATTTTGATCTTCAGTTAGGTTGTATTAGATCGCAATTCAAAGTGAGGGCAACTCAACTTCAAGCAAAAGAACCACCTCAGTTCAAAACACCAATAAATAAGGAGTTGCTTTAGTCGGCATCTTATAGGTAGTTCGATATGCCCATATTGCCTCTATCAGTTTAGTGTGCCATTCTCTCTTATTTTTAGTGAGGATCATCTTGAGCAGTTTGACCAATGTCTTATTGAAAACTTCTTCCAGACCATTTGCCCTTGGATTATATATTGAAGAATATCGCCAATCAATTTTGTGTCGATCGACGAATCTATAAATCTTTGTATTTTTGAAAGCTGTACCATTATCATAAATTATTCGGCATGACACTCTAAATCTATAAACCATATTATGCGTGAAGAAGTTGATCACTCATTTAGCAGTAACTTCTTTAAATGGGGTAGCTTTAGCCCACTTAAAGAAATAATCAATCGCTGCTAGGATGAAGCGGTACCAGCTGATGACGGTGGATCAATTGGTCCAAGTACATCCGTACCCCCAACATTTGAATGGCCAGGATGCTATAGTTGGGTGTAGTGGATTTGAAGGTTGGTAGATTATATTCTCATGTACTTGACATTCATGGCACCTCTTAGCATGATTGATACAATCTCTCACCATAGATGGCCAATAATAGCCCATCCTTTTGATCTTTGCTGCCATCTTGGGACCTGATTGATGTGCACCACAAAGTCCTTCATGAATTTCGGCCATTACTTTGCTAGCTTCATTTATCCTTAGGCATCGTAGCCACATTTGTTCGAACGATCTATGATATAAAGTGTTATTGATGAAAGCATAGCGCAACATTCTTTTCTCAATTTGAGCAATCAGTGATTTATTATTTGGTAATTTACCTTTCTTAAAGTAGTCGATGAAAGGTTGCCTCCATTTATGTGGCTCTTCTATTATAAAGGCTTCCCATTGCTTTTTTTAAGCAATATCATGCTTAGCTTTTCTTGGTATAAATCCTTATTAATTTTGGAGAGTATGAGGAGCAACCTGAGTCCCATCCTGCTGAGTCAAATTTGATTACCCCTCTACCTGCATGGATTGATACTTTGCTAGCTCTAGAACTCATCGAGTAAATACCCTAATCATGACATAATCACCATTCATACTTGCCATCTCTTTAGCTAATTTTGCTAAGCAATATGCTTTGCTATTCTCAGATCGAGAGACTCGAGTTAATGTGATATTTTATATTTGCTTCATAAGCTCGAGAACTCACTTGTGGAAAGCTAACTCAAGCTTGTTGATTTTATAGATGTCAAGTACTTGATTTATAGTAAATTGAGAATTGCCAAAAATATGCAAATTTTGAATGTCTATAAAAATAGCTTCTTCAAGATATGGTACGAATGCTTTATACTGAGCTTCATTGTCAGTTCTTGACTCGGTCGACTCATATGATCATCTCAATATTCCTCCTTCTGGTGTTATGAAGATGATGTCGATTCCTGCTCTTGCCCTTGGAAAATTTAGGGGTTGGACTTGTTTGATTGATGAGGCTCCATCAAAGTACATTTCCTAAATTTGAGATTTTTTTTCTTTCATGAATGAGCATAATTTGCTCATTAGGCAAATCATTATTAAGGGAAGAGTCCACAGGGATGGGATGTATACCAAGAAAATCTGCTAAGATTTTCCCCTTTACTACTTTCTACGGAATGTATGTGATATCAAATTGTAGAAGCAATACTGCCCATCTTGCCAAGCCACCTGTCAACGCTGATCTTATCATCAAGTACTTCATCGGATTGATCTTTAAGATGAGGTTGATTTTGTGAGATAACATATAATGATGGAGCTTTTGGACTGCAAAGATCAACGCCAAACAGTGCTTCTCTATCAGAGAGTACCTCATTTCTGCTCCTATCAGCCTTCGACTGATATAATAAAGAGCATTCTCTTTTCTTTCTTCATTGTGTTGTGCCAATAATGCTCCGAGTTATTCTTCCAATGCAACTGTGTATAGAATAAAAGGCTTTCCTAGAGTAGGTGATGCATGGATTGGTGGATTAGACAAGTATCTTTTAATACTATCGAAGGCTTCTTGGTACTCCTTATCCCATTTGAATGGACCATTCTTCTTCATCAACTTTACAAATGGTTGACAGCATCCTGATAGGTTTGATATAAATTGACGGATGAATGCAAACTGTCCTTGTAAAGAATAGAGCTGACACAAACTCTTCAGTTGAGACATCTCCACAATTTTCTTGATTTTAGTATGATCAATTTCAATTTCTCTATGACATACAATATACACAAGGACATTTCTGGTGGTACCCCGAATGCATATTTTAAAGGATTCATCTTGAGATTATATTTTTTTGATTCTCTCCAATACAATTCTTATGTCTTCAAAGTAATTTTCATGATTTAAGCTCTTCACTACCAAATCATCAACATAATATTCCACCTTCTAGTGAATCAACTCATCAAAAATACGCATCATGGCTCTTTGATATGTAGCTCCAACATTCTTCAAGGCATGATTATGTAGTAGTATATACCAATTGGTGTCCTAAATGATGTGTGCTTCTCATCTTCAAGAGCCATTTTGATTTGATTGTATCTCGATGATCCATCTATGAATGAGAACATGTTGTAGTTGGAAGTATTGTCCACTAGTAGTTCTGATATTGGAAGTGAAAAGTCATCTTTTGGGCACACCTTATTTAGGTCCTGGAAGTTAATACAGACACAGATTTTTCCATTCTTCTTCCTAACTGGGACAATGTTAGCTATCTAATTTCCATACTTCTCCTCTCGAATGAAGACTACTTCAACTAGCTTCTTAATTTCTGTAATTACCTGTTCATCAATCTCCAATCTCATTTGCCTAGGAGCTTGCTTAATAGGCATCGCATCTGGTTTAATGACAAGTTTATGCACTACTACATCAGGGGATAAGACTGACATTTTAGAATATGTCCAGGAAAAGTAATCCCTAAATTTACAAAGTAGCAATTTTAGCTCTTCAACTTTTTCATCAGGTAGAAGGGCACTGACGAAAGTTGGACGGGGGTCACCCTCAGCTCCTAGGTTAATTTCTTTGATTTCATCCATAGTAGTTATTTGTCCACCATCTTCGAGTTCTTTAGGAGCAGGCTTGGCTTCTACTTCTTCATCGTTTGTAAGAAGAATTTCATAGAGATTATCTTCTTCATCACTTTTAATTTCGATCTCAGCTTCGATTATATTATTACAAACTTTATTTTGATGAGATTTGTGGATGAACCCAAGACCTTTAGTGATAAACTTAACACTTCTTCATGATGCTTAAGAACTTCTTTGGCTCGACATATTGTTAAAGATTTGAGTTTCCAATATAAATTCCAAGCTTATGTATCATTCTTCACAATTTCTATGGATAATATATTGGTATTCTTGTTGGCACTATCTCATCAGAATTTTCATGTTGAGTAGATTGATAAAAATTATGAGGCTGAGACTCTTCAGATTTGTGAAATAAAGTTCTTGTTCTACCACTCTCACTCAATGGTGGCACATAGAATGTTATCAATTCTTCAATGTTATGGACCTCCAGTGGGGTGATTTCTTTGAAGTATTGCTGAGGGATGGGTATAAATTTGAAGGAGTCATTTGACACTGCCAAGTGAACTATCCTTCATGATGTGACCTTCCAAACCCCTATTTTTATAAGTAGATTCAAAGTCATAGTCTGAATCAGAATCACTTAGTTTATACTTTTCCTTTCTTGAAAGCTTATAAGTTATCTTAGGTTAGACAGAAATATTTTCTTCTTCTTGTGTGTCGCTTCCCAAATAAGGAACTGATCTTCTTGATTTAGGTGTAGAATCAAGTGCTTTGGGGCGAATCAATATTGCCTTTTTTTTGCTTCTACTCTTTCACCTTATGAAGTTACTTTTTAATTCCTGAAGTGGATGCTACCACCTCAAGAGGATCTTTAGGCTTAGGTAATTTAGGGATGAATATTTTGTATCTTCATAGATCTTTGCTTCATGGATGGAGAATGGTTGTTGGTTGGCAGGAATTCTAAACTCTTCTCCATCTTTTAGGTACTTCATACACTGATGCATAGTTGATGGGATCATGCTATACTCATGCAGCCGCGACCGACCCAAGAGAGCTCTAAATGATGTATTAATGTCGATTACATGAAACTTGGTTACTGTATATAAATCTCAAAACTTGAGTGGGAGAATAAAAGAACCCAAGATTTTCTGCCATTTCTCATTTAAACTATGAACCATCAACTTATCCCTCCCAAGATGCTGGATATCAAGTGATAATCATCTTAATGCTTTTAGACTCATAAGATTGATAGAAGAGCCTTAATCAATCAATATTCAATTGATCAAGATGCCATCACTCTCTGCGGCAACATATAGAGGACGATTGTGATCTGCTGTTCCCAACATAAGATCTTTTTTAGAATATGTGATTACTGGGAGATCTTGAGTTTGTAATGATCCAGTCATATATTTTTTTGCAAAGTAAGCTTCATAACTCTTCGGATCTTTGAGAGCCTGTATCAAAGTTTCTCAGAGGTGTTTTGACATTAAGAGAGCCTCATACATACTTAATTATGCAGGGATCTTTCTCAAATGTCATAAAATATTATAATCTATCTTTTCACTTGATTTAGGCTTTATTTTAGGGCTTTTGGGAATGATATCTTCATTGAATTCAATTTGTTTATCTTTGTCTTTATTTGAATTCCCCTTCTTTGATGATGGTGGTAAGACTTTACCACTTCGTAATTGAACTTGAATCACCATGTCGTGCTCAGATTCATCTGAAGAAGTAGTTTCTTCAAATTCACTTTTTATTCTAGAGGATTGGCCAAAAGAGTTAAACTCGCTTTTCAACTTCATACATTTCATATGTGATGTTGTTGATGAGTCTAACTCTTCTTCATCGAGAAAACATAAGTTTCATCTGAACTATTACATTTTTGTTGAGTCATTAGAAAAAATTCAGATGTTAACTCCTCAGGCTCTTCTTATTTTTCTAATAAGAATTTTGATGGGTTGGTCAAGTCTGTCTGACTACCCTTGTCAATTTAGAGTAATTGATGCTGAAGAACATATGATATTACATAAATAATTTGGCATGTCTCTACTGGACAAGATTCACCCTTATCTTCTTCATCCGATTCAATAATATAAAATTTAGGCATAAAGTCTGCAAGCCTAAATGGTTGTCTTATCGGCTAGTGATTCTCCTCTAAATTATTAATAATATTTTGAGTTATAGTTCTTATCTTGATATTCTTTTTCTTAGCCGGCTTCTTTGACTTATGAGGCCTACATTTAGTAGATTGCTCCTTGTGCTATGATGAAGTAGCCTTATCAAAATGCCGCTAAGAAGATAAAATGCTTGGTTTAAGCATTTCTTTTAAGTCCAATTTAAGTTTAAGTGGTGATTTTCACTTAACACTAGGGACACCTATTAGCTGCTTTAACATTTTCACGATCTTCTTAGAGATTACTTCTTATCATTCTTCAATATGAATTGATTTTTCTTTCTTTTTTATCTTTAATGGATAATACAGAAGAGGACGTAATCATCCTTGTAGACTCTCTTTTTTGGGTTGATTAGAACACTATCGGATAATGTAAATTCATCTCGTCGATATTTCCTTTTTGGCCAATCTTTGAAGATATAATAATCTTCAATAGGATGACTGATCATTCGATGATAGGGACAATATTATTGACTTGATCAGCTTCTTCAAGCCTTTTAATTTCTGGTAGTTGTAGACCAGCTTTGATTGCTTGTCAAAATAATTTAGCCACACTGTCCCTTCTCAAGGAATATTCTTTGTTCATCTTTTCCTTAAAGGATGGCCACATTCGCTCATTATTTTTTATTGCTTGTTTTGGATGCTCTACACCACTTGAAAAAATCTGAGGTTTATCATTGCCTCCCAATACCGATTTTGGCTGTGGATTAGGATGGACTAGCTTCTTTCCCTTATCACCATTGTACATTGGCTGTTTTCCTTTATCCACATTATAGATTACTCATTTTTCACCACTTGAACTATAGGAAGCGGCATGAGTTTCACTTTTTTTTGAATCTGAAGGCTTATTTCTCTTTGATTTATTTGTATAGATTTCAGACTTAGGTCAATTTAGCTTTTCAAATTTGGCCACCTTATCGAGTAAGTCCTAGAATGTTGTAATTGATGTCATATATAAAAATGGTGCCATTTTATCATCCATATTGCCCATTAATAATTGGATCGCATGTTCATCCTCCAATTGGTGTTCATATTTCATGCTTAGGTTACACCAACGAGTTATGAATTTTGTCACTGACTCATCTTTTCTCTTTTTTAACAAGGCAAGGTCAACGATCGTTATCTTCTCGATTGCACTAACAAAACTTTTCATGAACATTGTCTCTAACTCAGCGAAGGTTTTGACCGAATCATTTGGCAATTTTACGTAGCACTCAAAAGCAGTTGAAACCAGGCTGCTGACAAACTGGCGGAAGAGCAGCGCATCTTTCCCTCCAGTGTTACCACAAGTAGCCTTGAATTGGGATATATGTTATTTTGGATTACCATACCCACTAAAAATATTAAATTTTAGTATTGAGTAACCTTTCAGGTATGACACTTGATCATATTCAGCTGAGTAAGGGCGACCCTTACTCACCAACTTTTTAGCCTACTGTGAAGTTATAACTGCCTTTATCTTTTCATTAATTATTATTTCTAATTGAATTGCTTCTGGTGCACTTGATTAAATTATAGGTTAAAGAGAGTGATTAACTTCACTTCTCCCCGTGTAACATGCTCTGAGAACAGGTATTAGAGTATTTGGTGATATAGAGGTTGTATTATTAGCTACCTATTGGCTAGTAGATGAAACATGTGCTACATTTGATGTGATATTCTTCTACAACATATCCATCATGATATTCATTTGTGCCATCAAGTCATTCATCTTCGTACCAAGCTGTACAATTTTCTTATCTTTGACTTCCATTTGATACTTCATTTATCTTTGCTCTCTAGTTAGCATCACAACGTCAACAAGTACTGGCTCTTATTCTTCCTCTATTTCTTATTATTGTTCTGCTCCCTACTAATCTTCAGGGGAAGAACTTGACTGTTCTTTTTCTTGTGCATTTGCAGGGAAAGTTATTGCTGGGGTTGAACGACGACGTTGACTGTAAAAGCGTATATCAAGTTGATCATTTCCTGGTTCAACCATATAAACAACTTCAACTCCCATAACTTCCTTTTCATTTTGATCTTCTTCTTCTTCCTCTTCAACAGAGATTGAAGATCCATCTTCTACTCTCTTTTGTGATGACTCTCCTTCATAAACATCGAATTCAGGTTCAGGTTCCCTGGATTCATATAGATGACTTCTACTTCCATAGTGTCATGTTCATCATCTTCTTTTTGCACATAAATTTCTAATCAACATTTCCAATGGATCTCTAGTTTAGTGTGCTGAACAAACACTTCTTCCATTAAGGGAAAACAATCAAAGTAAACCTTCTCTTGTGTGGGTGAATCTAATCGATGATGGGATCCCCTAAAAGATTCTCTAGGGTGTCGATCATCACTTGTTTTATTAGTGATATCCCTTCTTTTAGGTATCCACTTCTGATGAGTTATTTTTGAGGTGGATTTCTGAATATGTGCATCAGATGTCACACCTTTTTCTTTCTTTACAATTTCATCACTGGGCCTTGGCCTCCATATCTTCTTACCTTTTAGCCAGGACCTTTCGACAACAATTCTTGGACACGTGATCCAAGTGTCTCGCTCCGATGCACACCGCACGAAGCATACTTGGCTCGATGACTAGTTACCATAAGGGATGGCAACCTTCTTCGTGGAATCTTAGTATCTTTAATCATCACAGATCTCTAAAATTTTTTCTTCATTAAGCCTCTTTCCTTGGCTACTTTAATAACATTGTGTATTCTAGTGGACAATATTTCAAGTTGTCTCCTCTTCAGTGGTAGAGCTTGACGTTGTTGAGTCCAGAAAGATTATTTCACCTCATCCGTAGAGCTAATTTTTTTTACCCATTTTAGATTATCAAGGTTATTATGGGTAGAAATACTCGCTTTTGGTGGCAATATTGTTTGTTCACTGTGTCATTTAGGTAGGATTTGCTGAGCCCTCAGCTCAGTATTTCTTCTTCTTCTTTGCCTTCTAATTAATTTATTTCTTGATGAGGAAGCTTCATGATCATGCTTTCCTAGTATGAAAGGTTCAATCGACAGAGTAGTTGTACCATGAGGCATCAAAGATACAATATGCCCCATGCTGATTATCTTCATCACAAAGGTTTCAGATTGACCTAGTCTTTCAAAACCTAAAGTTCTCTGTCTGGAGAACTCCTTAACAGCGGTTGTTTGTTGAATTGGTTAGCGAGCATGACGAGTAGAAGCTTCAGCAAACTGGGCCTTCCAACATAACCTCAAATGAGTGCACCACGGGTGGATGCTTTAGGAGTTACAGTTATAATAGCTGGAAAATCTACGCTACCAAATTGAATGATAGCTCCAACATCTCTTGTGTTGATGACGATGTTAGCTAAGCAGATGTTTGCATCACGCCCTAGCTGAATAGTGAAAGGAGTGCTCAGTAGATCTATTCTGTGAAAGTGATAGATGAAATTAGTAATTAGAAATTATTATTTCACCCCATACTTTCAAAATACAGAGGTACTACAGAACAAAGTAATAGTGTAATAAATATATACTCTACAGAATAATTCATTCGACATAAAGTCTCATACATTAGTAATTTGAATTTATTACACATTTAAATCACAATTTTTTATTTTGAATTTTCAAATATTTTGTTGCTACTATACCATGTATATGACTAGCCAATGATGGAAAGAGAATCGACCCTGAGTTGCAAATCATGAGGCTCAAAATTCATACCTCCTCTCAGAGTATGATTTAAGCCTATCAGTGTAATTTTCAGAAGGTAGATGGAATAGTAGATAAGACACTACCCAGAGATTTCACCCTCATTTCGTGAGGACTTTAGAACTGGTTCCAAGTTTCTTATAGGCGCAAGCACCTATAATTAATTACCCCTCTCAATAAGTGAGAGAGTACTTTTGATTAAGGCTAATCATTAGATTGCTTAATATTTAGCGTATAGTAGTAGCATGTAGAGTTTTAATATTTGGGGTTTAGAATTTATGAAATTCATCATCATTAGCTTAAAGCGAATGGTTGAGAGAATGATGATGTGCCTGATCTAGATCCTGTGGTTCCATCATCCCGGGCTGTCGCTGTTCCTAGTATACTTAGTCAGAGGAGTTAGTTGACCCAACTTGACCGAAGGATCCTTGTCAGTAACACATGAGATATGTCATCCAAGAAATCTTTGTAGACCTGGGTGGTGTTTGGCTAAGGAGACAAGCTAAAGTCTATATTAGTTGACAGAGGGATTTTTACCCTATCAAGTATACCCTATAATTCACAACTCAAAGGGTAGAGCTATTAGGGAGCATACGAGCTACAGCCGTGATCGTAATATAATGGTGCCATTTGGCGGTAACCACCCGATCAGAGGACCCTAACCGTAACTACATCATATGTGGAGCCTACTTGCCAAACCACGCAATCAGAGGACACGGGTCACGTCCTTACTAGCATGAGATTGATTGAGAGTGAACATAGTAGAACACTTGATTTAACATTGGCTCCTTTGTGAGCTAGAGTTTTCTTAATTTGTCACCTCCGACAAACGATTGTGGAAGGTGGGTTAAATTTCAGCTTTATGTTTTTAGAGATTGAATTTTATTTAAGCATTTTTAGATTGATACTTAATTTGAGTTAATTTGATTTGAAATTAGAATCACATTTTGATGAAAGTATCCCCTCCGGTTGAAATCACTATTCAACACAGCCATCATCGGGGTGAATGTAATGTTTGATCATTTAATTTATTGTTTCATATTTTCTCGTCTCTATTAGTTTAATAATAGAGGATCAGATCAACTGTCACATGATAGAATTAGCTTCTTAGATATTTTAATAAGTTGGAATTTTTATACTAATTGGATTTTTAGATTTTGTTAACCCGGACCCGGTCATAAGACCAAATCGGGAAGCTACCCGCACAACATCCTCATACACTAAATTTAAGCATTCAGTATAGTGTCGGGGCCCATGCAAGTTTTTTTATAATTCAGATGATTTTATGTTTAAATTATGAGATTAATTTCATAGTTTTATTTAATTCTAACTTAACCTACATAGCCTTTACATATATTAAAGTTTACACTTTAAATCTCTATGTCCGAGCACATGCAGGTGTTTGTAGCTTAGATAATTTCATCTAATTAATGAAATCATTGATTTTGAAAATCATAATTAGAATGAAATTCCTTAATTTTTGGATTGAAAAAAGCTCTGTAATTTGCGCAGAGTTTAATTTAGTATCACATTTTGTCTGCTTGTATGAATAGTTACAGATTCGGTGCCGTAGAGTTCATTCATTTAAAAGCTTGCATAAGTTTCAAACCACTTGAATATGACATAAGCTTGCTTCGAGAGATGTGCAATAGATTTTCATTCACTAAGATATTTGCACATATCTTTCAACATTTAAGTTGAACTATTGAAAACCTCACGTTATTATATTTGCTAGCTCGCGTAAATTGAAATACTTGAATATTGTATAAAATTGCTTGAAAATGAATATAAAGAGTTCACTTTACTCAAGTATTTACATGTATTTTAAATGATAGTTTGATTCGTAGTTTTGCATGAAAATTCTACTCCTCAAAGTACTTCAATGAATCAATGGAGTGTAATATTCAAGTTGATTCCTCCTCTTTTTGAAGGTTCTTCATTTAGCTTGTTTCTTACTTTCATAACTCATTGATTAATAAGGCTATTTATTCTCATACCTTATCATATAATGGATTTCTACATTCTTATGAAACATCCTTAGATATTTCAAGCTTGCGAATAGATCAACCCATGCTATGAATATAGGTATCTTCTCTCTTTTCAATTCAACCTTCAACTCCATAGAATTCCCTCATACGAATGTTTGTTTTAATTAGGTATTACTATCAAAACTTCAAGTGCTTGAATTAGAGTTAGTTATGTTATGATATGCATAGGAAGCTTATTCGAAACCTCTCACATTCATGGTTCCTTTTAACGAATTTTATTGTCTTCATAACATATCATTAATGGGCTCTTTGATTTCATAATTCACTAATTATTTGATTAAAATTATCATGAGTTATGGTGGAGTCCACATAAAAGTTGATTCATGCCTATAAATAGAATGAATTCCCTTCTTCTAAATTTATTATTTTTATTTGCCTTAACTTTCCTATGGTGGTTCTACAAGTTCAAGCTTTTAAAGTGTATCTCATTTATATTTCAAGTAAGATTTTCATTTATCATTTATAAGTCAATTTTTTAAGCCTCGAATTTCAAAATTTACAACATTTCAGTGATTTATCGTCCGCGTAGAGGGCTACATCTAACTATTTTGTCTTTGCATCATTGAGTGTAGCGGATGGTGTTTTGAGACAGTATAGCCGAGTCTTCATGCCCACTAAACCCTATTGAGCATTAGTGGGATCTTCGATCACTTGCATGTAACAAACATATATAATATTAACATATTTAAGCCTCAATTTTTTTTAAGTCTCGGTTTATTTTGCATTTTACTAGTGGGGCGACATCTAACAATTTTTTGCTACTGATTAGTAATGAGTGTAGCTGTCTTCTATTATTCTGGTCGATTTTCATCTCGGCGTGCCTAAAATGGCGAGGCCTTCAAACTTGAGAAAAGAGACACAAGCATGCATATGTACTATTCCACACATTTACATTCATATACATCCACAAATTGCATTCTAAAATTTTGTTTTCTATTTTGGAAGAAAGAAAGAGAAGATAGTGTGGCTGTATTGGATTTCCTCAAATGAAGAGAAGGTAGGGAACTTAAGGATTATGAGAAAACGTGATTTGGATTTCGGCAGAAATAGTGAGATTAGTGGGCTCGTGGTGTGCTGGGTTGATTTTAGGCATAAGAGTAAGAGGAATATTGGTGGTTTGGTCTCAAGTGCAGAGTCGATCAACGACTGCAAGAGGTATGGGATTTGGGGCATGCTGCAGATGTATGTGAAAAACAAAGATTGGTGCTTTGGCTTTCTGCTTTGGATGTGCGGATGAGAAGGGAATCGGGAAGGGTTTCGATTGAGGGATAAGGCTGAGCAAATGTGAGCGTGAGAAGGGGGAAAAATCGAGATCTTACGGCTGCTATAACCGAATGGACGAAAAGGGAAGGTCCATTCGTTTGGTCGCTCAGCTTGCAACAGGGATGGATTCGCGTGTGGTTTGGTTTGCTGAAAAGGGACGAACGGCAGCCACTCGTGTGTGAAGGAAGAAGGAGAGCACGGGAGGAAGAGAGGGGGCTTCGGTTCCTTCATATTGAGGGAAATCGAGGGAGTATGGGAGTTTTGAAGGCTTACGGTTTGAAGAGATGAACCGGGGAACTGTGTGGCCGAGCGGATGAGGGGAAAGTTGGGGAGAACGGCTTCGGTTCCTTGCGGTTGAGCCTCCGAACGAAAGGGGGAGGCTTTGGTTTTAAGGAATCGAATGAAGAGGAGGTAGGATTGGAGGGAACGGTTGTGAATGCAAGCTTCTATATATGGCTTGCAGTTTTGAAGGAGACGGACTGAGGGATCAAGCCGGATGCGTCCAAAGAGGGTCAACAGTTGGATGTGTTCAGATTTCTCTTGTGTTTGGAATGGCTCATTAAATTATTGTTCGTGTTCGAGTTATATTAAAACGAGCTCATTTTGCCTGATTTAGCTTAAAAATTTTGAAATTTTTAAAATTTTTCTCAACATAATACATAAAAAAGCATAAAAAATTATTAAATATTATTTATTTAAAAAATATATAATTTATGTGATATATATGTAAATCTTTCTAATAATATATAACTCTAATTATAATATAAACTACAACAAAAGAAAAATACATTATAGGATTATAATTTAAATTCTATTGTTCAAATAAAATAAAAAATATATTTATTGATACATTAAATAACTATTTATTTCTTTAATTCTTTCAAATCTCCTAGAAACATCAAATGAAAACTTTCGTGATTGAAAATACAACTTGAATATTCAGATTTTAAATGTAATAAGTTAGTAAGATGTCATTTAAATCGAAGAAAAAATTGAAATAACTAAACAATAATTATAGTAGACAAATACAAACATATACTAAAAAATTACAATGCAATCTAATACCATGGCATAACATGCAAATATAAAACAATAAAGGAGAACCAAATAGAAGCAGAATAATAAATAGAAAATAGGAAGAAGCCAACAATAATAATGAATTATAGATATATACCAGATAACAATAACATAATAATGGATAAAACAAAAAACAACAGCAACAAAATAGAGCATCAGAGAATAATAAAATTGATAGAAATATTTCATAAACTATTTGAGTTTAATAAAAGCAATTAGTAACAACAAGTAAACCAAAAATAATAATAGCAGTAGCAGTCAACAATACAAAACAGGAAGAAACCAATAGCAGTAATGGATGCACCAAGCAGTAGCAACATCAGCAATAGTAATGTATAAAATAAACATCAGCAATTGAATAAAGAATTGGAGTAAAATAAAAGTAATAAAAATATTTCATGCACCAAATGAGAATAATAAAAACAAATAGTAAATCAAACAATAATAACAACCAAAAAATCAACAAAAAAATACTAAATGAGAGCCAAAAAGCTGCAAACTAGCAAATATAAACCTGAAAAAGATCCATCATAGTATCTGATAAAATCCTTCAAATAGTTACCTCATAATAAATAATTGCCTTAAAAATCCTTCGCTATTTCACTATTTCTCATTTAAAACATGAAGCCTCAGATTTAACATTAAGTATTTAATTTTGTCACAGTCTAAAGGGTTGAATATTATTATCATGTCATTCCAACTTTAGGTGCATCGATAATACAATTTGAAGGGTTGTATAATATGATCATGACATCTAACTTTAGATGTATTATAATACATCTCTAAAGGGTTATACAATATTACCATTGTTGACCTCACTTCTAGTAAAGTTGACACACACATTTTCTTTAGCCACTAGAGTCATATTATGGTGTTTTAATTTGGAGCTGTAAGGACATCACACAGATCTTAGAAGATACTTATTGAAGTGATCGAGTGCAGCATTAAGGCGGACCTAATGAGCTTGTGGGCCCAAAAATTTGCCACCAACCTCTTGATTAAGAGAGTATGATTTATGTTGGTTAAATTTTCAGAAGGCAGATGGATTAGTGGATAAGACACTACCGAGAGATTTCACCCTCATTTTGTGAGGACTTTAGATCCAGTTCCAAGTTTCCTATAGGCCCAAGCACCTATAATTAATTACCGCTCCCAATACTAAGAGAGAACTTTCGATTAAGGCTAGTCCTTAGATTGCTAAATTCATAGTATATAGTAGCAACATGTGAAGTTTTGAAATTTAAATTTATGAAATTCATCATCCTTTAACTTAAAAATAGATGGTTGGGGGAATGACACGAGCTCGATCAAGATCCCATGATTCTGTCATCCCGAACTGTCGTTGTCCATAGTCTACTTAGTTAGAGGAGGTAGTCGACCCAACCTAACCAAAGGATCCTTGTTAACAGCTATGAGTTGTATCATTCAAGAAAACCTTGCAGACCTGGGGTGGTGTTTATTTAAGGAGATAAGTTTAAGTCTACTATAGCTGACAGAGAGCTTTTTGCCCTATCAAGTATACCTTATGGTTCACAACTCTAAGGACAGAGCCATTGGGGAACATACATGTTACAATTGTGACCGTGATATAATGGTGTCATTTAGCGACAACCACCTAGTCAGAGGACTTTAGTCATAACTACATCATATGTGGAGCCTACTGACTAAGCCATGCAGTCAGAGGACACGAGCCACATCCTTACTAGCATGAGATTAATTGAGAATGAACATAATGAACAATTGATTTAACTTTGGCTCCTTTATGAGTTAGATTTTTCTTAATTTTTCACCTTCGATAAATAATTGCGAATGGATGGATTGAAGTTTAGTTTTAAGATTTGGATATTGAATTTCATTTTGGCATTTTGAACTTGATAATTCATCAAAATTTTCATTTGGATTGATATTTAATTTATATTAATTTGATTTGAGCTTGCAAGTGCATTTTGATAAAAGTATCCCCTCTAGTTGAAATATTCATTCAACACAGCCATCATCGGGGTATATAGGTCTGCATGATCATTTAATTTATTCTTTCAGATCCTGTCAACTCTATTAATTTAATAATAGAGGATCAGATCCATATTTATATTTTAAAAATTTTGAATTTGAGGTTTTTGAATATAAATATCGTAGACATTTTGATAATGATGACCCATTCGATCAATATTATCAATCAACTCAGCCATCATTGCAGATGTGAATGACTTGAGCATTCATACTATAATTTGATAATTTTATTTTGAGATTGAACCCCTCCGATTGAAATCTATAATTAGTGTAATCATCATTAGGGTAGACCTTATCAACTTCGCCATTTGCTAATAAATGATCAGATCTATGACTTGTATTCATGAATTTGGATTTCAAGTGATTTAACATAAATACTTTGAAAACATAGATAGTAATAACCTCTCCAGTTAGATTCTACAATCAACACAGCCATCATTGTGATAGACCTTATCAACTTTGCTTGTTTAGTGATAGAGGATCGAGTCTACGATTAGAACTTATGGTTATATTTACCATCTAAAAATAGAGAGTTTATAATTTTAAATATGAAATTTCTCTACTAAAATTACTGGTGGCCATATGCAAATGTAAAATAAAATTACCCTCTTAATGATTGAACACTCAACTTATAATCAATTTTGTCAACTCTTATCCCTACTAAGAGTATTGGATTGGTATGTGGGACTTACGACTTCACCATATAGATAAAGCGACTCAATCAAGTTCATTTCAATTTCATCGAATCTTGTGCAATTTATGAAATTTATACATTTTACGTAGGGGTGTGCATTCAGTCGGATTAGACAGATCGGTTTTTTAATTTGCTAATCCGTTCGGTTTGAAATTCATAATCCGAAAATCCGATCCGTATAAGATTTAATATAATCCGAACCAATCCAATCCAAAAAAAAGTTCAGATTTTCGGCTCGGTTTTTAAAAAATCAAAAATAATAAAAAAAAGAAAATGTTATTTAATTAAAATGATATATTTCAAAATTCGTTTATGATTTATATTTTTTGAAATAGACATACTCATATTTTTTTGAAAGAGGTTTATTTTTTTAAATTCTGATTTGAAAGACTTTGTCACTTTATATTTAATAAAAAAATAAATATTAAATTTTTTACTTAAAGGGCACTAATTAACTCACACAACGTGTAATGTAATAAAATATATTTTTAAAAGCTTTTCTTCAAATATCTTTTCTTTCACACCATTTTAATAGCATAACACATTTTCCATTAAACCAATAAAATTTATATGCTAAAAAAAAAGAAAATTTTCAATTGCAATATTAGTATAATACAAACATTCATAAACATTCTACATTTAAAAAGAATTATTATTACATATCGCAATAAATATTCATGAACATTCATAAACATAAAACATTCATAAACATTTTCAATTTCTCTAATTCTCTTCCACATTTACAAAAGGAAGCATGATCAAGATTGCCCGCATTCGGTGAAAGAGTTTCATTTTAATCTTTGCATATTTCTTTTTCAGCTAAAATGATAATCTATAAAACACAGATATAAGTGGTTATTAAACTTTGATAAGCAATAATATTAAAAGATTTAAAGATCTAATCATCTAAAAGAGGTGGAAAGCAACAAATATAACAAATACATAAATATAAGAACTTTTAAGAAAAAAATCTGACCTGAATTTTACCTATGAGGTTGTGCTCAATGCTCATAATTTTTTATTAATGGCTTGAAATATTAAACTGTTTATGATTGCAGCTAACTCTACAAATGTTCTTTGTGGCAATTGGAACAGGGGTGGCATATTTTATTATGATTAGAAATAGGAGATTAAACAAAAGAGAGATTAAAAAATGAAAATAAAATTCAAAAGAAAATAAAGCCTCAGGCTCAGTCAAAAACTTACTAAGAGCAACAGAATATGTGAGCATCCAAACTCCATATTGGAGGGTTACAATCACATACAATGCTACCAGGAGTAGTAAATGAAATATAACATCAAATCCATCATTGCCAAAATCACCGCCAAACATTCCCAAATTGTACCGTGCATTCACTGAAAGTCTGAAATAGCACATCCTGAAGCAATTAATATTCAGAAATATTACCTCACTCAAAACAAAATAAGCAACACCAACATAACAGAAACTACATAACTTGCCTCCGGAATAGTAAATAACTCTCCAAGTCACTAAACGAGAGTTACGAGACAAAACCTGCCTCTGGATTAGTAAACATTAAACAACTCCACCAGCATAACAAATTACAAAATAATTCATTACTCCATTTACATTCAGATTTCAGCCGATAACAAAATAGAATTGCATGTCAATGGATAAGTGATAAGTCAGAGAAGAGCAATCCATGCCTACATTCAGATTTCAGCAAATAACATCAAAGCCATCATCTTTTATAAACACTAAACATGTTCATTTATCAAAAGGGAAACAACCAACACCCAACAGCCAACACCCAACAAAGAGAGAAAACAGGAAAGCCGAAAGCCATAGGGAGACCAAGAGGGCATCCAGAAATAACCATCAAAGGCTCAAAGCCACCACTAATGCAACAGAAAAAACACCACATCCAGCACCACCGACCAAGATGGCAAGAAGAAAATACCACCGAAGCGATATGGGACATCAAAATAAGTAATACTATAAGAGGGATTCAATACCAATAGCCAATGTAGAAGCATCAAGCATCCAAGGCAAGATAACATCCAATCCCAAGTCACCAAGCCAGTGAGACTGAGAGAGCCACAACCAGTCGAAATCAGGAAAAGGAAAACAACCAAACAAAATTGAAAAAAACCAAAGCTAAGCAAATCCTTAAGAGACCATTAAGTTTAGGGTAAATAGCAACAACAGTAGGCTTGTACTATTTTTGGTAAAGAGGAATTAGAAAAACCAAAGCTAACTATTAACTGCCACCTGACAACCAACAACAGCAGGTAGCAACTACTACTTAATAATTATCAAGCAACAATAAAAAAGTAAACCAGGAAAAGGAAAAACCAAAATGTATCATTTCAGTATAGCATGTACTGATGTATATGATATGAGTATATCTGGTACTCTGTAATCTGTATGAGTGTATGACTGTAGTTTGTATCAGTATCTGTATCTATATGGTTGTATCATTTCAATTCTTTATCAAAAGGTTGAATCATCTATAACCTTTGATAGATCTGAAAGAAAAAGAATTAATGCATAATATAGTATGGTAGTGATGTATGGCTGAAAAAAAAAGAGTTGTAAGTAATTGAAAAAGTCTAAAAGATATAACAATACCTTCATCAAATTTATCAATATCACGAATGTTCTCCTCAACATTGACTGGCTCATTTGTCCACTTGCTCTCATCCAATCTTGGGCACAAATAAGAGCTTGCACTATCTTTAGAGATAAAGAGCTCCTAAAAGCATCTAGAACATGACCATCAGTACTAAAAGTAGACTCAGAAGCTATAGTTGATATAGGAACAACCAAAATATCTCTAGCCATTTGAGATAAGATGGGAAACCTTGGAGCATTAAACTTCCACCATGTTAAAATGTTAAAGCCATCTTGCATAATTTCAGAGTCTTCAGCCAAGTATTTATCTAAGTCAGTTTTACTCTCAAGATCATCTCTCCCATAATTATGCCTCTTGAACTTCTCAACCATCATGTACTTTCTCCCCCCATCCCTTGGATCATGATGGCTTTCAATAATATTTTGTCTTATCTCAGGAGCTATTCCTATTAACTAACTTCATCTTATAATCATAAAACATATCGTAGCAGTTAGACCTTATTATTTATGCCAAATTAGCCCCCTCTAAGCCAGGATACATATCCACTACAGCAAATTTAATATATCTAAGTTTGAACCTAGAATCAAGTACAACTACAAGATAAATATTCATATTCATTTTATCAACACATCCCCAATACATATCAAACTTTAATTTCATTTTCTTTGCCATGGTACTAACTTCAATATCATTATGTGATTCCCAACTTTGAAGCACACATTAGACCTCCGCAATCTCATGAAAGAATGTATTTAAAGTAACATATAAGGAATTAGAAATGCGCTGAGTTAGCTCATAAAATCTTTCTAAGAATGTTACAAGCTTTCTTGCATTCTCCCAATCACCATCACATGGAACTCCACCTCCACCATGATTTGCATCCACTTCCTCCTTCTCTATTCTAAATTGAGGATCAACCTCTTCATATCTTCAAAAGCTTTTTGAAACTGAAGTGCTGAATTTAACATCATATATGTAGAATTCCACCTTGTAGGTACATCCAAACACAACAAGCTTTTGCTTTGTATTTTTTCAATTTCAATGCATTCTTTGAATTTTTAAGTCTTGATGGTGACACTAATGTACCTCGCTCTTAACGGTGTATAGATCTACCAACCTCCTTAATTTCATCTTGAACAATAAGATTTATAATATGTGACATCTCATATGTAAGAACTTACAATCAAGAACACTTCCCTCGAGAAAATTTCTTACGCAAATGATTGATAATACCATTATTGGAGCTAGCATTGTAAATACTACATTAATACCCCAATCAATCAAACATCTCTCTACCTCTCCCTATGTATATATAGGACAAAATTAATGACTCTCTTATTTAACTTCTAATCTTCATCATATAGTTAGACACATGTAATTAATTCTGTGAATTGATGTCCATGTGTCGGTTGTCAACAAACCCTAGTAGTTGAATCGTAATATTTTTTTCAAAGCATTCTTCTCATCTAAGTAAAATTCAAAGCGATCCGCAGTGAGTGTCCAACGGAAGGTATTTTAAACATTGGTCAACATTGAGTCATAAAATATTTGAACCCATATCATTCAACATGTTTGAATGGTAATTCATCCATAATAACCATGGCTGCTAAAGCTTTTCTAACAACTTCTTGATCAAGCTTCCAAGCTTTGAGACCTCCAATATTTTGTTTACCTTTGCCACTAGGTTGCAATACTAGTAGAGTTTGATTTTTTTTCCATGTTATGAGGATTCTTCTGACATACAGAAAGATGTGTCCATAAAGTTGTAGTACCATTAAGCTTTGTATCACTATGATAAGTCTTCCCACAATAGTTACATTTACTCATCTTTTCTCCATCGGAACTATTAAATTTAGTAAAATGATCCCAGACATCAGATCTTGGTTGGACTATCTTTCTTGTTCTCTTTTCAAAAGATGACTTGCTACTTGAAGCACTTGCAACACAATGGATAATATCTTGATTGATAGGTGTTTGATTTTGGGAATAACCAATCATGCTAGAACTCTCTCCACAATGAGATATCTAATCAAAGTGTAAAGAGATCATGTAAGAATAAGCCAAATGAGAGTACAAAAACTAGAAATTATATATGATACACCCGATCTTGATTATACCAACGTTAAACTATCATGAAAAAATAAAACCACAACTTTTGATCGTCAGTAGCAATATAAACACCATATAAATATTCTTTACACTCCATATTATTTCTACCACTATCTTCAAACATAAATGCAATCCAAATAAATTCTCCAATGAAATATAAAGTCTTAGCACAAATGTGAAATATGAGTTGCAAGAACTAAACATTTAAATGAATCTTCCACTGATTATCATAATTAATAAGTTTCAATAGATATTTGGATCGTATTACGTTGTGCACCAAATGAGCAAAAGAATTTGATTCAAATACAATAATCATAGTTTCAAGAGGTTGCGTGATGAAAATATGATCCAAGTTCAATGTGGAAGAGAATTTGGATTAAGTTTGATAGCTCACCTCATACACAATGAGAAATGAGATGCCACTCGATATATTGTTAATAAATGCAAATGAAATTTATACAATCTACCTTCAACTAGAGAAAGAACACTTAGGTTGTGAGAATGAAGAACTAAACCACAAAGGATGGGAGAGCTTGCTTACAAGCATAGATGAATCCTCATAAACGAATGAAGAACTAAACATCTAACTTCCATGTTATTTAACTTCAAAGTTTCAAAATGGAAGAATGAAGGAAATCCAAGATGAATCCTTGCATCCATTTCGAAGCAAGCAAGCAAGCAACCAACCACCCTTTTAGCTTGACCGTTTTGAAATATGTGTGAATTGTGATCACTCGAATGAAATGGATTCATATTTTATTGCATGCATTTTGAAATTGTTTTATACCCCATTCTTCCATTCATGTACTTCAAAACTTATGCCATTTTCCAATAAATAAATAATATGAAAAGATTGAAATATTTCATGCATCATGAGGCAACATCAATGCTTCAAGCCTTCAACTCTAATGCTTTGACATTCACAAAGCATTTAAAACTAAAAGAGATATACATTTGCATAAATTTTGAAACAATCAATCTCTTTGCTATCCTCATTAGCCCTAAACAACATAAAAATAACAAAAACACTAAGACAGAAGTTCATAAATTGAATTTATAACAAAAGTCACAGAATAAATCAGCCAGCAAACATAACAAAATAATCCATTACTCCATTCAGATTGCAACCGATAAGCAATACCACAGAACCTGCCTCCACCCTACGAAAATTAAAATAGTAAACAACTCCAACTCCAACTCTCCAAGTCTCCAAACTTCCAAAGCATAAGCCAAAAAAAACTAAACAGAATAAAAAGAATCCATGAGAATCGAGAAAAAACCTGCTGCATTGCTGAATTTGAGAAGAAGGGAGAAACGCCATGCCAATGAGTTCGAGGGAGAAGGAAGAGAAAAAAATGAATAGATAAAGCGTCCAGGTTGATAGCCTACAATGAATATAGTCGAACATAATAGTCGAAGTAGGGAATTAGAAGTAGGGATAAAGACCATAACCGATAAATAGTGGTCACGGGGAATGGGGATTGGGGATTGCCAATTTGCCATTTGTCGATTGCCTTTGCCCTTTGGAGTTTGGGGTTAATCAATTTTTTGCAGCACGAGCCGACGACCTATAAGCATTGTCAATCGACATTAATTTGATTTTCGGTTTTGATATTATAAATTTTTAAATCCAATCCATAATCCATAATCCAAAAACCGAATATAGCTAAAATTAAATCCAAAATCCAAAATAAAATTTAAAAATCCATCCAATTTAAAAATTTTGGTTCGATTTTAAACAAATTTTCGATTTATCCAATTATCCCAACACTATGCACTTCTCACTACACTATACTTGAATTTACTTCATTTCATGAAATACATATGTGAACCGTTTTGTCATTTGCTTGAATCTTGAAGCATCGATTTCAAGTGTAAGCTTGCATCGTAATGCGTGTCATATGTAGTTCAAAATATTAACATGTATTTCAACACATTAATTTTGATTATAAATTCTTTTAAATATGTAATTAATTAACTTATGAACCTTAATTGCTTGCATGTATAACAATGCATTAAGAAAAAGTATTGAACTACCTCAAGATGCGTGCACCATGACATGAAATTGAGTGTCGATGTACTCTTGCTTTGAAGTACGTGCTAATCAAATTCTTAAATCATTGACACATATGTCAATATGATAGCTTGAATGCCAAATTATATTGAGATTTATCTAAATTTAATTAGCTTGCATGTACTTTCACATAATATATTTAGATATGAGATTTTCTTTATATGCATGTTACACTCCCTCTAACAATTGATTTACGCACATTTCAATATAACATGCCTTAGTACAGACGGGCTACCTTGAAGTATGTGTGTCTTAATGTGTATGTATTTTTTTCAATTTTTTATTTTAAATTTATTTTCACACCTTTCAATATAAAGATTTGAAAAATGTATTACCTTGGGAAGTGCACATGACATGCTTAATCAACATTTCATGAGGGATTCTCATCAATTTTTTTTTTTTTTTTGTCTTTCATGTTTATAACTTAGTAATATGTGGCCCACAAAAGATTTTTTTCTCTTATCTATAAATAAAGTTGGAGAGGAGGTTCACTCCTACAATCCTTCTCATTTGCATTGCTACCTAAAATTTGAGTGGCTTTGAGTTCTTAAAGTTTGGAGCCCTTGTTCAATTATTTGCTTATAGGTATGTATCTCAATCCCCTTTCCGCCCCTTTATCTTGTAATCTCCATTCTTAAATTTAATCATTTAATTTGAACCATTCTTTAACCTTTTAGAATATTATTTGATTTTATTTCCTGCAAGTTCATTTTATCTAATATTGGTCTGTTGTATATGTATATTTTTAGGCATTACTCTGATAGCATTCTGACGTCACCTCCCTATGCAGGGAGTCACACGAGAACGACATGTTTTGGGTGGTGCGAGCACTACGGCTAGGAGCGCTATCCTACCACGCCAAGAAAGGTGTGTATAGAATCTTTGACCTATACAAAAAAGCACATTTTCTTTATCATGCTTAGAGAGGCATGTACGAGTACTTAAATTTTACAATATTTATAATTTACCATAAAACATTATATTTTGCGAGAGTGAGCAATAAAATCGGCATTGAAATCTACAAAAAAACATATAAATAATATACATAGCTTTTTTTTTCTCTATTTTAGTTTTTTTGTTTTGTTTTTTCTCTATTTTGCCAAAATCGAGAGAGAGAGAGAGAGAGAGACTGGGGGAAAGAGAGGAGAAAAAAATAATCTAAAATTACTCTTTTATTTTTTATACTTTCAATAAACCGAAAGAGAGAGGAAGAGAGAGAGAAAGAATAGAGAGAGAGAGAGAGAGAGAGAGAGAGAGAGAGAGAGAGAGAGAATTGAGGAAGGAAATGGCATTAGTATCTGAGAGAAAAATTAGAATTTAAATTAAAATAAAATATCGTTTAATGAGCTTGGAAAATGAATAAGGATCTTCATGATAATGAAAACATATTGGATGGATATTAGTTAGATGGATTAGGAAAGAGAAGAAAGATGATCTGATAACAGGTATATGTGAATTAAACTCGCCACGGACAATAGAATAATGTCAAGCGGCTTCGTGAAAATATAACTTATAGTGAGAGGTGATTTAGTGCAAGAGGGCTAAAATGGGAAGTGAAGTATCGAGAAAGTAGGAGGTGAGCAAGTCGATCGCCGGTCAAGGGAGAAAAGTTGTCCCTGGTGGAAGAATTAGACGGTGATAGTGATGTGGGATTCAATTCTGACCTTGTGAGATGTTTGTGTGTGTGTGAGATGGGATCTAGAATGAGGCTGTTGGAAGAGTCAGAGAAGACAACAGCTCGAGGCCGGTATGTAGTAAGAGAGAAATATGTGGGTGAAAGAACTGTTATTACAAGACGGCAGATTAGAGAGAGAGAGAGAGAGAGAGAGAGAGAGAGAGAGAGAAGTGCGAATGCTAGGGTTACGAATGCTTTTCTCCATGAGGGGGCTCCTTTGATGCGTTGATCAGCTGGGGTTTTTTCATAGGTTTGTTCTTTCTTTCTGATCAGTGTGTGGCAGCTTGGCTTGTTTGGCCTCTGGCTCTGGGTTGGAGGCCCTTCGGGGTTATTCTCTGTGAGTGTACCTAATCCTCCCCTTTCTCTCCCTTGGATATGAATAACCCTTCTTCTTCCTCCTTTCCTTCCCTCCTCCCTACCCCCTCGTCAAGCTCAGTTTTGGGTTCTTCTCCCTTCCATAAAGCCAACCTCACTCCCCAATCCATGATAAATCCCTCCTGTAACTAGAAGGATCTTTTAAATTCACATAATGAGACTGAAAAATCCTTATCTCTGTCATTTTTTCCTTCCTAAGAGGCAGAAGTTAACTTCTCTGAGGCTGATCTAGCAGAGGGACAAAAGGATTGAGAACTATCCCTAGTGGGTCATGCGATTGGGAAATGGCCTTACTATGCTTTGTTACTAGCTGCGGTTAAGAAGAAGTGGTCTTTCAAGGGTCAACTGGACCTTCTCACTCTCGACGGGGGCTTTTTCCTTTTCAAATTTTCTTGTAAGGAGGACTATGATATGGTTTGGGACCATGGCCCGTGCTTTCTCAATGGTAGACCCTTTATCTTTAAGGCTTGGTTGTGGGTTTTCTGACCAGTAAAGAAGAATTTTTCTAAAATTTCTCTGTGGATAAAGCTCCCGAATTTCCCTCTGTGTTGTTGGAATGAAGAAGGGTTTTCTCGGGTTGCCAGCAAAATTGGGATGCCCCTTGCAGCAGATAATCTTATAGCTGCTCGGACCTGTATTACTTTCTCCATGCTTTGTGTTCAGGTAAATCCCTCTTCGACTCTTCCTGATTCTGTTCTGATAAATTTAAATGGTTTGACGTTTGAGCAGCCGATTATTTACAACTGGAAGCCTTCTGCTTGTCAAAAATGTAACTCTTTCTCACACAGTCCTGTCAGTTGTCCCCTTAATCCAAATCCCCGTCCTCTAGCTAGAGGCCGTAGCCGAAGTAGGAAACCCCCTGCCCAATCAGTTCTTCCTACTTTGATTGTAATTCCAGATACTCCCCTTGAGCATGAACCTTCCTCCTCACTCCCTCCCAAGGCATCTAGTGACCCTTCACATCTTAATGAGGCCCTCGACTCAGCTGATGCTCCTCCCCAAAACTCCCACTTCTGGATCAGGTCAAGATTGACCCTGTGATTATGGAGGCTTCTGTTGACTTGCCCAATTCGACCAGTTCAAACCCCACTTACTCAATTACCACTCGTTCAGCTGCTACCTCCCCCTTAAAGTCTAATTTCTTAAAACACCAGGACTCCCTCCTTAAAACACCTGGGAAGCAAACCCAGGAAAAGGAAGCCTCCAAATCCCCCTCCAACCTCTCCTTCTTAGCCCATAAGGCCAAGAAGAAGGGGAAAAACTATTAACCCTTTTTATGTCTTTTCCAAAACTTGGTTGTTAGAATGTGAGAGGACTTTTGGTCGAAGGCAGGACTCGTGGTTGTTTGAGGATGATAAAGGACTTTCGCTTGGATATGATGTGTCTTTTAGAAACCAAGTTCAACTGTGATTTTTTGCATAATCTCATCTCTGAAAAGAGACTTAGGTAATGTAATCAGCTAACGCGTTTCCCAATTCGGTGGGATGCAGTTGAAATGGAAGGTTATTTCCTTCTCTCCTCTTATTACTACATCTCAAATGATTCACAGAGTTGTTTCCATCCCTAACTTACAATAGGTTTTTGTGTCTTTGGTATATGCTTATAATGCTGCTAGTGATATACAAGACTTATGACACTCTATTAGAGGTATAACTGATTCTATGAATGCTCCCTGGTTGATTCTAGGGGACTTTAACTGTTTGCTTCACTCCTATGAGAAAGAAAGTGGGAACCCTATCCCTCCAAATAGGTTATCTGACTTCAAAGAATGTGTTAATGATGCTTGTTTAATGGATCTCTCTAGCTCAGGGCTTTTTTCACCTGGTCAAACCAGAGAACTGACCAACCCATTAAAACCAAAATCGATAGAGCTCTTTGTAACTCCTACTAGTTAGATGCATTACCCTCCTCCTTCTACAAGGTTCCACCTCCATTATCCTCCGATCACTCTCCTCTGGTAATTTTCTTGTCTGGCCAGGTTCAAAGTACACACAGGTTTATATTTTGCAACCATTGGGTTCTCTATCATAATTTATCTAATCTGGTAAAAATGGCTTGGGCCCTGTATGTTTGTGGGGATCCTATGGTGGTGCTCTTTAAGAAACTTAAATTGGTTAAATGGGCTCTTCGATATCATAAATGGGACTCCACCCCTCTCATCTAGCAACTTCAATGCTTAAGGAAGGACTCGGAACACTTCTTGTCCTTACTTGAGAAGGATCCTACCAACTCTACCTACCTCCACTGTATTCAGGAGGTAAACACTAAGTATTCTGAAATAGCCAAGAAAGAGAGCTTATGGGTTAAACAAAGAGCAAGGAATTCCTGGCTTACCTTTACGGATGATGACCATAAATTACTCTATTATTCGATTAAGGAACTCCGTAACTCCAACTTGATTAGGGAACTCTTGGTGGAAAGGGGAACTATCACCAACCCTATTGAAATTGCTGATGAAATTTGTAACTACTATTCTCTCCTCTTCAATAAAGCTCAACCTTCAATGACTTCCTATATGAATATTCCAGTGGGTACTACTCTTGCACACCACCAAGCATCAGGCCTTGAGGCCTCCATATCCGACCAAGAAATTAGGCAGCACTTCATGACATTAATGTGGACAAAACACCTGGCCCTGATGGGTTTACTTCCAAATTTTTTATTAAATGCTGAGATTTTATTGGGAAACAGTTCTTATCTACTACTCATCATTTCTTCAAAACAAAGAAGCTTCTTGATTGTTTCAATCACAGTGCCATTACTTAAATCCCAAAAATCAAGCACTCTACAATCCTGGCTGACTATAGACCCATATCCTTATGCAACACTTTTTATAAAGTTATTGCTAAGGTTCTTGCTAACAGCTCAAAATGTTCTTCTATTGTTCACCTATCGGCCTTTATAAAGAATAGAGATATTGGATAATATCGTTATGGTTAATGAAATTTGCTCGGACTTTAGGGAAGGGACCCCGAGGCTTTCTGCTAAAATTGATCTTAAAAAGGCCTTTGACTACATTAATCGGAAATCTCTTGTACAAAGGATGATTCAGAAAGGCTTTCCTTTGACTTTTGTTGGTTGGGTTGCAGCTTGTATTTTTGATATCCCCTTCTCTATTATGCTAAACGGTCAAATTCATGATTACTGTTATTCTTCTAATGGGCTAAGATAGGGATGCCCACTTTCCCCCTTCTTCTTTACTATTGCAATGGATATTTTTTCTTGCCTTCTCGAGCAAAAGATGGCTGCCGAGGAATACCTACCTCTAATTTTAGGTAATTGTTCTACTTCTCACCTGCTCTTTGCAGATGATATTCTTATTGTGGGAAAAGTGGGGCTCCGCTCAGCCACGACCCTCCATGATGTTTTGACAACCTTCTCTACCTACTCGGGGCTTATAGTGAATTATGCTAAATCTCAACTCTACTTTTCTATGGATTCTGAGGAAGCTGACTGGGTCTGTGAGTTCCTGAATATGGAAAAAGGGGACTTCCCTTTCCCATACCTTGGTCTTCTCTTAGTTTTCGGGCCTCTTAAGTCCTTTCATTTCTCCCCCTTAATGGACAAGATTGCCTCTTGGCTTGTAGGTTGGAAGTTTAAATGGCTATCATATGGTGGTAGGCTTCAACTCATTCGCTCCTCTATAAATGGCTATCTTTCTTATTGGATGCGGGCTCTATCTATTCCTAAGTGCATTCTGAAGAAAATCACCTCCTTGACTGCCAAATTCTTCTATCATGGCGACGTTGTTAAGAAGATGCATCCAATTTCTTAGACCAAGACTACTCTTCCAAAAGTGAAAGGGGGTACTGGGTTGTTATCTGCTAACACTCTAAATGTGATGTGCAAGGTTAAAGTTCTCTGGAAAGTGGTTAATCGATCCTCTTACTTTGATTCCTGGTGTATTAACAAATATGGTTCTATCTAGAACAAGTCTTCTCGCTCCTCTGCTTTATGGAGAGAACTTCAAGGCCTCACTATTCGATTTAAAAGTAGGTTTTCATTCTCTGTAGGTGATGGCTGCTCTTTATCCTTGTTTTATGATCCTTGGTGTCAGAGGAAATCAATTTTAGAGATGTGTGGACCCGGTTGCCTGGAGCTGCTTGGGTGCCCCATGGAAGCTACTATCAGTTTCTTTCTGCGGCATGGGGCTTGGGATATCCCTGACCTTTTTGCTGAAAAATTTGTTGCTTGCTCCCATCTTATTAGCCTTACTCCCCTTAACCCTGGACAGGATGTTATTAGGTGGAAAGGTGAAAATATTATATCAAATAAAATAACCTTAGAATTGATTTTTGAACATTCTCCCTCTATAGACTGGGAAAGTGAGATTTGGTTCAAAGGTTATGCTACAAATTTTGTAATTTTTTGCAGGATGGCTAGACTGGGAGGACTTAAGACTTCTGATTTACTGAGTTCTGGAGGGCTTGGCCCTGTGCAATTCTATCAATTTTGTTTCTCTGAGCCAGAATTGCACTCTCACCTTTTTTTTGGCTGCCCCTTTTCCCTGAATATTATTAGAACCCTTCTACCTAATGGTATGTTCCTTCTCTTTCACCCCACTCTCCAAACGGTGCTTGCTGGCTCATCTTTACTTGAGCATCATACTCTGAGGAGGCTTTATCTGTTGATTGTAGCTGTAGTTGTTTACTTCTTATGGTGCAAGCATAATTGTAAGCTTTTTTGAAGGAAGGAATCCTCTTAAATAACCATCTCCCATAAGATCAAAGAAAGAGTTACTTTTAAGCTCAGACGCTGGAAATTCAAGGCCTCTTGGCCGCCTTCTGTTCTTGCCACCCTATACAATTGGAAGAATGCATTGGGAGGAATTGATCCATCAATGCTTGGGAACCCTTAATGGGTCCAAGTTTTCTGTGGTGTTGATGGGTTTTTTTACGTGATGTTTTTTGGTGCTTCT
The DNA here is from genome assembly GCA_021442155.1 of Cymbidium sinense. Lineage (NCBI taxonomy): Eukaryota > Viridiplantae > Streptophyta > Magnoliopsida > Asparagales > Orchidaceae > Cymbidium > Cymbidium sinense. The sequence continues at coordinate 97,185,504 of CM038222.1, forward strand.
TTACGGTGGTTGGTTTCCAGTTCTCGGGTTATGTGATTTGTCTTGTGGATGGCCTGCTTGCCTTTGGTTCTGTTGGTTGCTCTGGATCTCTTTGTCCAGATTTTTTGAAAGTGTTCACTTTTTGGACTTCAGGCGCATATTGCTTTGGGTGTTTTGGACGATGATGAGACTGGGCAGCATGGCGCCTTCATGGATGACGCTTTCTGCAACTCGGATCTCAGCAGATTATCTTCTAGTTGGAGATCCTTTGGTCCTAATCAATTTCCACTTATGCCATATTGGTTCTGTTGATCCATTGGAGGGCAGGAGCAGTCAACCATTGGTTTGCCTCCTCTAATTTTTATGGACTATTTTGGTTATACTTGCCGCCTTTCCCCTTATCTCGGGAATTTTATATTTTGTCTCTGAGTTCACACAGATTTTGATTTTTTGAGCTCTTTGGAGCTTAGCTTCCTACTATAAATTTCTAGTCCTTTGTCTTCTTAGTTTTCAGCTTTATGGGGCCTCCCCCTTGTAATTTACTTGTAACTAGCTCACTTTTGGAATGAAAATAGGGCAAATGCCCTCATCTTTTTCCAAAAAAATAAAAGAAACATTACTTTTTAAATTTATGAATTACTTTTTCTTTTTGTATGCCCTGCAGTCCCCATCGGCACGTGAAGTTGAAGTAATTTCAAATTTGTTTTTTTTTTTTTAAATTTGACGGGACAATACGAGGAAAGACGGGACTTCTCTGCAGGGACGGCGATAGCTTGTACTAATATCCCGAAAACTTCAGGATTTCCGGACTTCCGAGGATAGCAGCTAGATTTCCTTTCTCTCTTTTTATTTAGTATTTGTCTTTTTTTTTTAAAGTCCATGAAATACCAACAGCCCAAATCATATGCTTAATAACTTAATGATCGTGCATATTTTACATTCTTAACTTATACAATGAATATGACATGATACTCATAACTTTAATGTATGTATATTTAGGTGACAATTTTATAGAATTGATATGAAGTTTAATATTCAAATGTCTATATATAAACATACACTTGTTTTGAATCACAAAGTTAATATGTATATCAAATTAATTATACTCTGATTAGACTTTATCATCATTCATGCATTATATATATATATATATATATATATATATATATAATCAACATTTAGGTAATTTTAATGGCAATTGAAACTATGTGAGCCCATTTTGCACATGAGACATTCTTCATTTGTCATCTTGCGAATGAGTGATATTTGAGTGACTTTAATTGCAGCAAAAGACATCCTGAGTTAGATCGAAGAAACGTTACACCTATCACCCATTTATTTCATTGTAGTCATTTAACTTAGCTTGTGTGATATGCATGAAGGTCAACACAGCTATTAAGGACTCTTAAGGCATATGGGTCTATATATGTACCAAAGATCTTTCCCTCACTTTACATGAAGAAGTAAAGCAAGGTTTATTTTATGTTGGGTTTAGTTTCCTATGGAATCAAACTTTCATAGTTAATCACATCTAAGAAAATGAAAATTTTCTAATAATACTCTCAATTAAAGTAGTCAATAAGTATCTCCAAAGATTTCAAAGATAGACTATCAAAGGAGTGGGTACTTTTAAAAATCAAGTAGGAAGGTTAAAATAGGAAGACTTATTTACCGATTCCAAAGGAGAATGAGTAGGAAGCACTCGGGATACTAAGAAGCCTAGTAAGTGCTTCAATCTACTCTATAATGTGGATTTACATTTTTTAAAGAGAAAATTTATTTATGTTTAAATTGAAATTTTATTAGAATGCTAGGGCTTATAGTTCATCAACACAATATTTTGAAAATGCCTAAGAGGTGATGACTTATGCTTATAGCCCGAAGAAAATAAGTAGGCTCAGAACCTAAATCTAAAATGCCTTAGCACAAGCTAGAAGCACAACCTAAGTCTAATCGGGAAAATGAGACATAATGGTTTACCTCCATAAGAGAGAATTGACACATCCTGACTCTTCTGGACTTACAACTGTCTAGAGTAGCCTCCAGATAACACCTCCTACACTTTAAAACCATGTAGGTCGATCTTATGTAGATGCAAAATAGTTAGCCTATTATTTAATTTGAAAAGGATTTAGAATCCTAAACTCACTCCCTAAGAGACTAGAACATGATTAGTATGAAAACATGACTTAAACTAATGTCAAATTTTATAACTTCATAATCTATTTTAACACATTCATTTTGGATCAAGGCTTGGGACAATTATGCCTATATGAATGATGAAATTAAGTCATGGGTTAAATCAATTAGAAGAGGTGTTCTCCATAACAAGGAATCACCCTCAAAGGTCAAGCATATCCCCTATCGTGCAAGAGTGGAGACCCTCCTTATTCAAGAGTGACACAATATGAAATGCATGGTGTGATAACATATCTTTTTTAGCTAAGAGGTTTCTAAATCTTTTATTTATATTGATTAAGAGCATATGCTTTAAAATGAGATTATGAGTTGTATTAAAATTTAGTTATGAGTTTTTAGTGAGGATAAAAAATTTAATTTTGTCCTAAAGAGACTAACACATCCGGGCCACACATCAAATTATCACACTTTAAGAAACTTATGAAAACCATGCCACTTCTATTGCATAATCTAAATACAATAATCAAACATATGAATTTTATAAAATAATAAGAGGCCGGTGTAGCCGGGTACCGCCGTACATCCCGAAAAAAAAAAGAGATTGGATAGCCGAGCTCTACCCTTATACAACCCGGATTATAATTAAAAAATAAATGGTATGCGGGTCTTCAATCTCTTGTCCTTCTTTCCTTCTTTTGAATTAATTTTCTCCAAGCTTCATAGGGCCTCCCAGGTCTTTTCCTTCTAGCCACTATTCATCCAAAACCTCATAGCACTAATCCTATTACAATAATTACATATTTATAAAAAAAATGAAATCTAACTACACATGCAAAATAGATGTTAGCTAAATAAGCATATAAGACGAGCAATTATATTTCACATATTTGGACTTAGCACCCTACACCTTGGTAACCAAACCCATCTATCCTAATTAGATTATGCTTAGGGGCATAAGCAACACCTACAAGCAAGAACATTTATATTTACTTATTATTACAATGGCCTCTTTAGCACAATCCCCTATAAAAGACATTATTAGGCTATTAGCGACTAAACATCCAGTCTATGCATAAATAATCCTAACATCCAATCTAAAATATTACATCATAAATAAAACACAAAATTATAACATACACCAATCTAACCTAAGACTAGACATGGTGGCTTACATTCTAATATGTGTGCTAAAGTTTAGTGTGGTGTGTCTTGACTAAGTTTTAAGAATGTGATTATCTAAAGTTTAGAATTATTTATGTTAAACATTAAGGGAGATTTTACTTCAAATCTTGGAATAAATTGATTAATTTTAGTTTACACTTTCTTATTTCATTTAATGTCTACTCAACATCTAATTATTATGAAGAGAAGAAAGGGGTTTGGCCCTCTTCTTCCCTACCCTAAGTTATTTTCTAAAGGCGTATTATTATTATGTTGGTTTCTTTAGTAAACCATTTATAAACATTTTATTAATCCTAAGTTTGGTTTAGTCTTAAGGAGTCTTATTCAAACATAAAAGTCATTTTAAGATTAATAAACTTGAATCACTATTACATGAACAATATTCTACTACTTCTTTCCACCATCAATAGCATACACACTTCTTCATTTTTATTATTCATGATATTTGATCGAATATATATTTGTACATGAAATATGTATTTATATTTTTGCACACTTGATGATAATTAATGCATGAATTTGGTAGAAAAGAAAGATTTAATTCCATAGATAAGCATATGCATATTTAAACATGTATTATAGATTTAAGCAAGTACGTGACATTGTTAAATTAGAAAAGTGAGATTATCTAAGACCTCATTGGGGCTACTTAAAGTCTCATATTTCTGTGATGTCTAGACTATATACTTGTTAACTTAAATACATGTAAATACATACACAAACATAGAAATAAAAATCATGCAAAGGGTATATAAAAGCAAATATTTTATTCATGTAAAATAAAGTTTTATCCCAAATTCTAACATATGCATACACATGAATGATATTAAGCAAGTATGTGTCATTGTTAAACAAGGAAAGTAAGATTATCTAAGACCTCCTTCGGGCTATTTAAAGCCTCATATTCTCGGGATGTTCAGATTATATACTTGTCAACTCCAAACATATGTAAACATACACATGAACCTTGAAAATAAAATAATCCTTTATCATCTTTAAATTATAACTAAATGTAAATTTTATTAAACATTTATAGCCAACATTAGCTTAAATTTTACATCATTAGCTTATACTTTTGAAAGTAATTTGGAATTTAATAGTGATAATAGTCACACCATATAACATTTATCCAACACATGCAGCTTAAATGCAACATATTCTTTTGATTCTCTTTTTTTGTTTTGAAAATTATGAACATGTGAAACAAAAGGCATGCACATTTATAATGAGTGAAAAGAAGTAATTAAACATTACCGCATAACATATTTAATTACATTAAGTTTTAAGGACAATTAAGCCAAATAAATAATCTTTAAGACTAACCGAAGTTCTTACAAGGTTTGATTTTGATATTTAAGTTGTTAAAACCGAAAGAGGAGAGATGATACTTAGTATTTACCTCATCCCATATTGGTGATTTGATATATTTAATAAAAATAATTAAACAGGTTTTACTGATTGATTAGGTTGAAGTCATTAAGCATATCTAGTGAATTACCATTCCCTAAGCTTCTTTAGTTTAATTAACTATTGATCAAGAGCCTTCAATAATATGCTTTTAGAAAAGTAAAATTTGCAATACACCTAAAAGAATCTAATGCAATTAGGTTCATTCTTAAGAGTAAATTGAAGTAAAGAAGAAAATAATCTACGTTAAATACTCTTATGATTTTGCCATACCAATGAGTTAATCATAATTTCTTTAATAACTTTATGTTATTAAACACATAAAGGAAAATTAATGGACTATGTTTGAATTTTTTAAATTAATTATTAATTTTGTTTGATTTATTTCATCATTAATTTTCCTAATTAATCCCTAATTATTACACATGGTAACTAACCCTTTAAGGAAATACATTTGAAAAAATAACTAAAAAGGGGTCCTAATTACTTCTCCTCACTATTCCTATTGTTCACAATGATTAATTATCATTAATTATTAATTATTTACTATTTATTGATTTTAATAATTATTTAATTAATTAATGAGAGAAATTAAAATTAAAATTAAAATTCCAAATTCTTTAAATTACAAGGCAAATGATTTCAAGAAAAGTTTCGAAGGTAGAGGACATCATATGAAATCATCCCATCAAATTTGGAATTAATTAGCCAAATAATTTGGCCTTAATTGAAGTAATTAACCTAAGCTTCAAACCTTAATTAAGCACTGTTCACCAGGCATAAATTATAGATTTTATTTTTCTTAAATTTTTCTCTGTCTAACCATTCCAAAATGAGTTTATTTATATTTTTTTTTGAATTTTTCCACAATTAGTTATAATTTTTTGAAGTTTTGACAATTTAATTACATTCAAAAAACCTAATTAACCCTTTAAATTAGCGGCGCCACATGGAAGCTAATGCATGATCTTCCATGTGGCGCGATATTACTTAAATTGAGCGGTGCCAAAAAGTTTCATCCGATCGTCGATCTATCGCGATCGAGATTAATCTTGTTATTCCAATGGGATTAAATCAAAATTTCTAACACAATTAATCATGACCGTCTGTTCTAATCATGTGAAATAGACGACTGGTGATCCGTCATCCCTGAGCGCTGGAAGACGGACACCATCTACTGCTAGATCTGAGTTTACTTGAGCTCGTTTGACGGTGAATTTGACTCCAAAATGATGATTGAATGAATCTAAGGGGATCATATGATAAAAATTGCACTAAAACACAATTCACTTTAAAAAAACTAATATCTAGGGGTGTAAACGAGCCAAGCTTGAGCGAGGTGAACCTTTGTTCATATTCGGCTCATGTTCAAAATGGCTCAAAATTTCACTGTTCGTGTTCAGCTCAAATTATTTGAAATAGCTCGTATCAGCTCGAAATTACTCGAAATGTAATAATCCAAAAAATCTATAAGAGGGAGGATTCAAACTTTGGCCATTCTTTTGCAAAATAAAATCTTTAACTACTAATTAATGCTTGCAAATGTGCTATATATATATATATATATATATATATATATATATATATATATATATATATATAATATAATATAATATAATATAATATAATAAATTATAATTTTTTATTTTGAGCTAAATTAAGCCGAACACGATCGAAGAAAGGACTGTTCATATTCGGCTTATTTATAAATCAAGCTTGAATAAATTGTTCATGTTTTACTCGCTTAGTTAACGAACGAGCCAAAAATGAGCTACTTGACGAGTCGAGCACGAGCTATTCACGAACAATGAGCTTTTTTGACAGCCCTACTAATACTTAAGGGTTTTAGCTACGGTTGCCAAAATTTTACCTCGCCGGAGCTATATAACTGATGGTCTGCCAATAAAAGTAGCTTTATCTTGAAGAGACGAAGCCCTATTGAGAAGATCATAAGCTGCCTCCTCGCCAATCACTTTGTGGACCAAACACTGCCACAAAGCTTGTGTGAGTTGGTCTTGAGATGTCTTTTGATGGTCGAATTGCTCGAGAAATGATTTATTTTGGTTCGCCAAATTGAGATGAAGGTGTGAAAAGAGTTAATTTAGGTTAGGTGGAGGTTTAGGAAACTTGGACAGACATGACTCTCGAGTTCGATTGGGAGCTAGTCTCATTAGCGGTGGCGTGAATGAGGAGCTCAGAGAAGGTATAGGACTATGTGGAATACTCTAGGGAAAGTCTATGCTCGATTTGAATTCATGGGGAGGAGTATACTCTCCTCCCCACCTAAACCAAGGGATGGGATTGGTTCAGCCTTTGGCAGCCGTTCGACTGGGGTAGGTGGCCGGAGATGGCAAAGGACTGCTGAGGTGGCAGAGGGTGAGAGGTTGAGGGAGTGTAGTGGTCTGACACGAGGTGTACACTCTCCCTTCGATGGACTAATGAGTTATCATGGGTGAACACATCCTCTCTTGGCCAAAGGCTGAGCCCAACAGCTTTGGGTTAGGTTGGGTCAGTGGTCCTCCTCTCCAAAATGATCCAAAGGTGGCTTCCATGGAGTAAAAGGGTGGATAACCCCTCAAATTGAGGATTTTATCCCATTTGGGTGGCTTGGTTCGATGGGTTTGACCCAAACCAGGTTTATTATGGGTTGGGTCCACTTGGGCATGCCCATGGTGACCCAAGGATGAGTCATGCTAAGTTTGGTTGGGTTTGGCTCAATTTGACCCATATGAGTCAAATGGGTTCTATGGGCTAAGTTGACTAATTTGACCAAATTGGGTCAAAATGATAATTTCGGTGAGTTCAATTGGTCATTTGGAGTGAATGAGTGCAGTTGGTTTGATTCAATTTGGTTTAGATTTGAATTTGGCTCATATGGTTCAATTTGTGTCAAATGGGTCATGTTGACCAATTTGATCAAATTGACCAAATTCGCTTGAGCATGGGTTAGGTCTTTGTTTAATTTATCATTGGTGATTGAGTGGAATAGTTGATTTGAATTGATTTGGATTGTGGAGTGAATTGGTTCAATTTGACCCTTTAGGTTAAATTGGGCTAAGTGTGTGTTGACCTCACTTTTGGAGTGAGTTCTTAACTTCCTCGTCATAGATCTAGGACTCTTATAGATACTAAGAGCTCCTTAGTCCTAAGACACTTCTAGTGATTAGGTGAACACTTAACCTAAGCCAAGAGACTTAGGAGGGTTAGCCATAGGGATAGGTCATGCCTTAGGGACATAGGGAGACTTGCCTATCCTATAGCCTAAACTCAATCCATGCTTTCCTTCTCAAACCAAACCCCAAATTGATGCTAAATCCAAACCAAATATCCAAGTTCATAATCAATCTCATCATCAAATCCAAGGTCAAAATCCTCCATAAACCTTATGATTGAATTCCATGGCCTTAACCCTAACTAAATCCAATTCAATTCCAATTCAGTTGATTTTCTCAAAGATCAATTCAACCTCTCAATCATTTATCAATTCTAAATTTAGACTCAATTCCAAATAATTGAAACCCAAAGTCAAATCCAAGTTTCAAAATTTCTTTCTAAGCCATATGATCTACCCTTATGAGCTTAGCCAAAATTCCTTTAAACCAAAACAAAATCAGTTGATTTCTTTATAAACCAATTATTCCTTTATTTATATTCACAAATATAAATGAAATCTCTACTCAAGTTATCAAAACCAAATTTAACTAAATCAAACCAAGCCAAGATCCTTTTCTAGGCCATATGGACCTACCACCATAAGCTTAACCAAATCTTAACCCAAACCAACCCCAAAATCAATTGATTTCTTTATAAATCAATTATTCCTTCATTTATATTTATAAATATAAATGAAACCCACCTTCCAATGACCAAAAATAATTCAAACAAAATTTATTTCTTATCCCTTTTGACTTACATCCATGAGCTTAATCAAATTTACTTCCAAATCACTCCAAACTCAAGTGATTTTTTCATGAATCATTTATGTCTTCATTTATATTCCTAAATATAAATGATTATCCGAGTGGCCAAAAATCAAATCCAAAATCAAACCAAAACCCAATTTATACCCTTTAAGCCAATTTTTTGGGCTTAACCAAAATACACCTAAACCAAGTTAAAATCAATGAATTTTCTCTTAAATCAATCATTTCCTCAATCATCTGGCCAAATATAAATGAAACCTATAATTATCTAGTCAAATTGAAATCAACTCAAGTCAAGCCCAACTTAACCCTTTTGACTTGAAAATTCTAAATGAACCAAAACTTATCTTAGCCCAAATTAATTGTAGTTGGATTTATATTTCAATCCTAAGCTCATATATGAATCCAACTAAACCATTATCAAGTTAAAACCAAGTCAATTAACCCCTTTAGGTCCACTTGAACCAAAGTGGCCTAAAGAACTCATATGAACCAAGTTCCAATTCAACCCAAATTGTATTGAACCAAGACCATCCAAGCCTCATGCCTTGAGCATTGATCACCCTAGGATGATCAATTTCTTCGAATTGAGTCAAACTAAGTCAACTTGGTCCTTCGACCAAGTCAACCTTTAGCCTAAATGAAATCTAGACTAGCCAAAAGTCACCATACACTAAATCAATTAAAACCATTGATTAACACAAACCCATGATCAATGATTGAACATAACTTGACCCTCAATTGAGCCAAACCAAGTCCAATTGTTTATTTGACCCAAGTTGACCCAAATTGGCCTAAAGGGCCAAAATAGGTCAAATCATGAGTCAACTCAAATTGATTGCAACCAATAGCTCAAGTTTATTCCAAATTGATTATTGAACTTGACCAAAACCATAATTGAGCCCAAGTTGACCAATTGGTCAACTTGACCCAACCTAGCCCAAATTGGCACAAAGGGTTAAATTAGCTAAAATCTAAATTAAATTCAAATTGATTAAAACTAAAGCCTACAATCATTTTCAATTAATCAACTGAACATGAACCAACACCAAACCCAACCCAATTTGGTCAAATTGGTCAACTTGACCCATTTGACCCATTTGATTCCAAATGAGCCAAAATCAAACCTAGGCCAAATTAATTGAAACCACTCGAACCAAAACTATTCAAATCATCATTTGAACCTAACCCAAGCCTTGGCTTGACCCAATTTGACCAATTGGTCAACCCAACCCAACATGACCCAAATTGAACCTATTTGACCAAATGAAGCTAAAGCCCATAAAACCAACTCATGGGACTTTGCTAGTTGACCAAACCTTACCCAAACTCATCCTAAGTCAGGAAAAAGTTAGCCCAAAAGCCTAATGGGTCCAATGTAAGCCATTGTCTATTGGTTTAGCCCTCTTTACATAGGATTCCATCCATAAAGTCCACTCTCTCATCACATGGAAACCCTCATTAATCCCATTTGGGGTCTGACCTAACCTCCTAGCCCACCCTAAATGAGCTAAGACTTGCTAGGGACCAAAGAGAGGTGAGCCAACTCACCTCCCTTACAAGCTGAGCTCTCAAAGGCTCCAAGTGAAGAGATTAGCCAAGATCAAGCCATGAACCACCTCCCACTCCTTCCTCCAACCAAACTGAGCCACGTAGACTCGATTAAGACTCCTCTAGTGCTCTAATAATGGCTGGCCACCCAACCAAAAAATGGGAGATAATCTCATCCGTCCACCTTAGCCAAATGAGGGATATGCCCCCTCAATTCAAACAAATTTTCAGATCCATTCAATTCGTGTGAGCTCCTAAGAGTGAAAAGAAATGCCCTAGCATCTCCTAGAGCATTTCCAAGGCTTCCTACTTCGGCATTCTCTCTTCCCGTGTGAAATCAAAATAGGGGAGGCCAATCTTGATTCAAACTTGCTCATTTCTCAACCAAACTTCAATTCCTCTTACACACCTTTCCAATGTCAAAGCCACCCAAGTCAAGCCACCCGAGCTAGAAGTTGATCTAGCCCCAAATTGATGGGTTGATCCGAGGGAACTAGATGGATTCTTACTTATGAGGGCCTTGTCTCTACTAGACAAAGCTACCTCTGTCGATCCCACTGCCGGTCTTGAGCTCTGGTGAGGTAATTCCTTAAAATTGTAGACATAGGAAATTTTCCTTGGTCCTTTGTGAAGAAAATTTGCATGTGAGCCCATCCTAGCCGTTGGATCCTTGTGGATTCCTCACACAAAGGTGTGGATTGATTTTAGAGTGAATTCAAGCTCGGGTGAGCTCGGATCGAGCGATCCATGGCGAACATGCTCCGTCGTTCGTTGCTCATAGGAAGAGAGATCATGGGCCATCCTTTTCATGTGATTGGAATGGACGACCGTGATCAAATCACATTAGATCCGTTGTTTGGTCCTTCCTTATGTGGGTGTTGATCGTGGTTGTCCGATCTTAGATCAGACGGGCCACGGAAAGCACGTCCGCCGCCAGCTGGCTTAACGCTAGGGTGTGATAACTTAAATAGTCAATCCTGCAGTGCCACATGAAATGTGTGCCGTGTCAGCGTGCTTCATGGAATCGATGGGATTAGGCTTAATTAAGGCTAATTAATAGGACTTTAAGGCTAAAATTTCAATAATTAATCACTAATTATAGAAATATTCAAAAAATATAAATAATGGCTTATTTTAAAGGTAGTTCAGAGGGGAATCCATTAAAATTATCATTAATTAATTTTAAACAGTAATTTTAGTTTAATTATGATTTAATTAAAATTTTAATTAGCCTAATTACTCCCTAATTAATAAACTAATAAATTTCAAACTTTCTGAGGTTTTTTAGGGGGATGACTTCTGCCTCCCTTATTTTTCTTGTTATTTATTGGTTGATTAATTGGGGAAATTAACTGCTTAAGTATTAATTACCTTCTTAACTTACTAATATGATAATTAACCATAGTAACATTAATCAATCAATAATTTGGACTCCTTAATCACAGTTTAATAGTGAGGAGACCTAGGGAATTGGATTTGAGCCTCCCTCCTAATCTCCTCTCTAAGTTTCCTTCTCTTTTTCAACAAAAATGCTAATTAAAGATTAATTAACTAATTAGTGGCTGAATTAGTTAAATTGAAACTCAAATAATACCAAATCATGTTTAATTAAGTAAGGGGCTTATAGAGTTAGGTTGGGACCTCTTTCCCAACATTTTCCCCTTAAGCCCGTTTCATTTCAAAGGATAATTAATCAAATTTGGAAATTAATTAAAAGAGAAATGGATTGATGGATTAATGACTTAATTAACCAAATTAAAAGGATCATTAAATCTGAATTCTCTTAATTGATCTATGGGTAGAGCTTTAGGTGTTCAATAACCTAAAAAAATTTAGTGAAATCATGATTGGCTTACATACATGAGAAAATTATGAAAGTATTTAAGTGAGTTCCTTAAGCTAATTAATCAATGATTTTGAGCTAATTATGTTAGACCCCTTTCATTTCATAGGATCATTACTATTTACTTTTCAAATCATTTGCATATTATATTAGCTCATAATAATTTGATTAATTACCTGAAAGCAACATAGGTAAGGATTTAATTAATTGATTTAATTCATGGTTTAACTTAATCAATCCATAAAATCAACTTAATTACCTCTTATTAAATCAAATTAACTCACCCATATGGGAACATGATTAGGATTAGTAAACCCTCTTCTCACATCTCCTAAGTCAAATTGAACATAAGATTAAAAGTGACATAAAAAAAGATTTGGTTTGTTAAGTAATTTCATTTAGTATGATTATCCTTAGGAATTAGTTGGAATGAATGAAATCATATGCTTATGTCTCTTTATTTCTTTCCAATCATATTAAATGTTGTATGTCACTTGTGATAATGCATTCATCTTTTCCAAAAATTAATTAAATCAAATGATTTCCTCTATGTCAAGCTTGCATGTGTTGATTTAAATTAATATATGTGTGGCTATTATCATTATTAAATCAAAATCTATTTTCCAAAACTTATAAATGAATGATTACATATGCTATGAATGTTAGTTATAAATATATATACGAGATGTATGTGATTATAGCTTTAGTGTATGAAGTAAAATTTCTTTTCTTTCATTCATGTATTGATTTATGTAAGTAAGAATGTTAATGGCTAGCCTAGACATCTCGAGAAGAATACGTGCATGTCACATATGATGGAAAGAAATGAATAAACATGTGTCATGTGATAGTAATTAATTCTAATTAATCTTAAGATTCCTTTCTTATTGAATGAGATTATTTAAAGTGAACCTAAACCTAGGATTAATTAAAACATATAATAAGTCATTCACTAAAGAGAATTAAGTTAATTAATATGCTTTAGAAATGATTTAAGGTAAGGATGAAAGGGAATAAGCCTCTCTTTTTTCTCTTTACAACACTTAGTTGTTAAGTGTAAGTCAAATGAAAAAAAAAATGTTAAGTAAAATTCTCAAATAAACTAAATCACTTAAAGTGAAATCAACTTCTTATGATTGACCCCCTTTCATACTTAGAAAATTACAACAATTCCTAGTTAAAGCATACCACACAAGCCTTAATACATACACTTTAGAATTAAGTCACCACTTCTAACTTTATGTTAAGGCGGTGTATGGAGTGAGGTATGTTTGGTTTTATGATAAATTATTTTAGACTGGATGTTAGAGTGTATGCTTCATAGACTAGATATTAGGCTGTGATTAGCCCAATCATATTTTTTACAGGGGATTGTGCTTAAGGGGTGCTTAAAATAAATATAAATGCTCTCTTTTACAAGTTGTTTAACCCCAAGCATAATCCAAATTGCTAGGTGGGCTTGGCTACCCATGTGCAGGATGATAAGTCCAAATTATTCATATAACTACTTGGGTTGTATGGTGTGTTTAGCTAACACTTATTTTGCAGGTGTAATTAGATTTACTTTTTCTATTTTTAATATAATTTTGTATTAGAAATTAGGATTAGTGCTATGGGGGTTAAGGATGAACATTGGCTAGAAGGTTTAATCCTAGGGAGCCATGTGATGCCTTGAAGCTTGTTGAATCAAAAGAAGCAAATCAAATGAAAAAATGGAGGAGATGTGAAGACATGAAGATTTGAAGACCCCCCCCCCCCCCAACACTTATCATTTATAAAGTATAATTATTATTTCATATACTGGGTTGTATAAGGGTAGATCTCGGCTACCCATCTCTCTTTTTCAGGTTGTATGGTGGTACCTGACTACACCGATCTTTTATTCTTTTATATTAGACTTATAAAATGGATTGATATTTATTTAAAATTGTGTAATAGAAATGGCATGCCTCTTCATAGTTTCTTAAATGAATAGTAATTTAATATGTGGTATGGATTCAATTAGGCTCTTAGGGAAAAATAAATCTTTTGCCCAACTACAACTCATAATTAAAGTTTTAAATAACTCATAACCTCACATAAAGCCTAGGTATTAAATCAAGATAATTAAAAGATTTACCAGCCCCTTAGCTGAATGTTGTATGGTTAACATCATGCGTCCATATTACATCACTCTTATAAAATGAGGGACTCCGTCCTTACACATATAAGGAACGCTTGACCTGTGAGAGTAACCCCTACTGACGGAGGATCACCCTCTTCTCTTTTGATTTAGCCCATAACTCATTTCAACATACATTTAGGCATATAAAAATCCAATGGACTTTGTCAAAATGAAGAGTCAAAATCAAATAAAAATTGAAAAGATTTGCATTAGACTAAGTCATTATTCATATCACTCATGCTCTAGTCTCTTAGGGAGTGGGTTTAAGGACTTTAGTTTCCTTCTAAATGATAACAACCTAACTATCTTACAAAATCATATGACTTGACCACATAGTTTCAAAGTGTAGAAGGAGTTATTTGGATGCCACTCCAAGCGGTTATAAGTCCAGCAGTCGGGTGGTTTATTCTCTCTTATGGAGATAAACCATATACCTATTTTTGCTTAGATTTAGGTCATGCTTTGACTTATACCAAAACTCCCTAGATTTAGGATCTGAGGTTACTGTTTCCTTCGGGCTACAAGCATAAATCCTCACCTCTTAAGAAATTTTACAATCTTGCATTGTTGGATTATATGCCCGAGTGATCTAATAAAACTCAACTAAAAAAAATAACTCTCTTTAATTTCAAACATATAAAGCATAACCATAGGATATACTAAAATGCTAACTAGGTTTCCTAGTATCATGGACATTCCCTACTCATTTCCTTTAGCTTCGATAATAAGTCTCTCCTTTTGATCTTTCTCAATTGACTTCCCAAATATAACCAATTTATTGATAGTCTTATCTTTGAAATCTTTGGAGACAATAATTACCTACTTTAATTGAGAGTATTCCTAAGAAATTCACTTTTCTTAGGATGTAATTAACTATGGGGGCTTGCCCCCATAGGGAACTTTAGAACTCGGTTTAAATAAACCTTGCTTTATTCATCTATGTAAAGCAGGGGAAAAAATCTTTGGTATATTAGAAGACCCATCATGCCTTAGAAGTCCTCATTAGGTGATTAGGTCCATTGAAGGGTGATGCTCCAATCTTTCGAGATAGTATGTCATACCCGATTACTTCAAAGAGTACCCCCTCAGATCTACGTGGTGTCCCCCATATACATCTCAAAAATAAACACCACAATGGGCTAATTGGGTTAGGTTGACTAAGTTCTATCCACTTGAAGGTTGGATTATGTTTGATGTTGAATTAAGGATTGGTTAGAAGCATTGGTTTCAATCAATTTAATTTAAGATTTGATTTGGTTCAAATTGACCCTTTAGGCCAAATTAGGTCAACTTGGGTCAAAGGATCCAATTGGCTTTATTAGGTTCATTTGATTAGTGGAGTGTTCAATAATGACTTATAATTATCAATAAAGGGATTGGGTGTCTTGATTTGATCTAATTGGAGTTTAATTGGAGTTTGGTTCAATTGCCCCTTTTATGTCACTTTGGGTCAAGTGACTTGGTCAAGCCATCTTGGACCAATTGGGGTTATGGATGGTTGGGTTATGTTCAAAGGGAAATTTTAAGTTGATTTGTGGCTTTGATTGCAATTGCTTTGGGATTAATTAGGTTTTGTCTCATTTGAACCTTTTAGGTCAAATGGGCTAACTTCAGTTGGTCACCTTATTTAGGTTCGATTGGTTTGATTGCAAGTGTTAAAAGTGGCTTGAAATGATCTAATGAATAATTAGAATGTTCAAAAAAATCAAATTGGATTTAGTTTGCTTGAATAGGATTGAATTGAGTTACATGATAGTGGTGGAGTTAACTTGGATTAGGGTCCAAATTAGTTTGGTTTGGAGCTTGGATTATAAAATCAAATTCAATTAAGATTAATTGAAAAGGTTTGAGGTTGGTTTAGCTCCATCCACATGAGCTTAAATTTGGATGAGTGAATAGGTATTAGTCTTAGTTTAGGTCATAGGATAGGTAGAACATAATTTTCCCAAAGTAGACCCTGAGCTTAGGGTTATGCCTTTTAAGTCTCTAAGCTTAAGTTTTAGTGTCCCCTTAATCACTAGAAGTGTCCTAACATTAAAGAAATCCAAGTGTCTAGAAGGTTCCTAGATCTAAGATGGGGAGGATTAATCCTCACTCCAAAAATGAGGTCAACACATATCTTAGAAATAATATACTCTTCACTTAGAACCTTAGGACACTCTTAATAACTAAAACAAAAATACAAAGTATAGAACCAATTTCAACTAGTTTAAACACTATGGTTAGTCACATTAGGCTAATGGGTCCTATCTAGCCTTTTATTGCATAAAATAAACCTAGGCACTTCCAAACCAAAATAAATAAAATCAAATGGAAAAGTCCAAACACTAAACCCAATGCAATTAAACCAAGACTTAACTCAATTAACTTCCAATTGGCCTAGTTAGGTCACTTATTCTAATTTAGTCCACTTAGTCTATTTAGGTCATCTTGAAACCAAATCCAAATAAAAATCAAAATGGGCTAAAATCAACCAACTCTAAAACTCCTAAATTACCAAGCATATCCGATAAATGTCTAGTTGAAGCCCACATTAGTTAATTAGTTCTCTTAGCCCAAATTGACCCAATTAGGCCTTAATGGGAAAAATTAAAATTAGACCAAAATCACTTGAAATTAGATAATTCTTATTTAAACATAATTGAAGCCCAATTGGGGTTCAATTTGATCAGTGGGTTCACTTAACCTCAATTGACTCATTTGACACTATAAAACCAAAGCCATATTAAATCAATTTAAGCCAAATTAAACTAATCCAAGACCTTAGAATGATTACACAAATTAAATTAAACATAATTAATGCCCAATTTGATTGTCAAAGTTGACCTAAATAGGTCATATTGAGTCAAGTACAACCAAACTAAGACCAAATCAACTAAACTTGGATAGACACCTCCTTGGGTTCCCAAGGGTCGATGGGCTTGACCTAAGGTAAATGTCATTTGGGTGTGAACCAAGTATTTAATTAATGATAAAATATCAAAATATTAAAGGCCAACTCCTCCCTTAAGCTCCCTTTAGCTTGGTCAGTCACCTAAGCATTCATTGAGTTCAAGCTCAGCTAACCAAACCTGCCCAAAGCTAGTTTGCTAAGTCATTTATCCAAATGAAATCCAAAGAATGAAGGGCAATCTTTGGTTCACCTACAATGGGTTGTCTACTTCACCACACTATCTTGAACCTCTTTAGTCAATAAAGAGGCTCCATGTGACCAACCCATGGCCATTTTGAGCTCAACCCACTGATCCATCACCTCCTCATGGCTAAACCAAGCGAAGAGTTTGGTTCATATAGAGAGCTTCATAAATTATGAAGGGGAGAGACTTGAGGCACTGAACACATTCATCATATCCAAGTAGTTGAAGTCCCCAATCTCCATGAGCCATTTTCTATACTAGAGTTCAACCCACCATTAACACCACCTTAGGTTGAATATCCCAAAATTCCACCTCCAATCCTAGCCACCAATTGCCCAAATTAACTAACTCCAATAATTCCCCAACCTCATGAGAACTCAAATAACTCAACTCCCTCTTATTTTGAGCTTGAGAAGGCAAGTAAATATCAAAGTTCAGTGACTTGCAGTTGTGCATTAGTCTTGAGAGCAATCGATGGGGAGGAAACTAGCAATCTTCATAATAGGACTTTCCTTCTTCAAGGAAAATCTACCTCAATCAACAAATCCACTAGACATCGACTCAAGTGAGGTAAATCTTAAAAGCCTTAAAAACTCATAGGATTCACATGATTTACAAAGTTAAATTGCTATTCATTAAAATCCAATTATAAAAAACCTCTAGCATTTCATTTATGATCATTTCGAATGCACCAAAATAAAAAACCTAAGCTTGTATAGCTCAGATTGATTACCAAAGTTGGATGTTCTCCATCTCTCATTAGAGGTATGAGATAAATCACACACCTATAAGTATGACACACATAAGAGGAAATAAATTGGCGTGCTTTTAAAATTTAAAGAGAAGAAAATTCAAATAAAATCTTTAAAATTCAGTAAGAAAGATACTTAATAAAATAAAATGAACAATCCAATACAAAGATAAGAGCAGCTTAAAAATAAAAGAAATAAAGGAGAGAACAACACAATGATTTACAGTGGTTAGGCCCAATAGACATACGTTCACTTTCCAGATCTCCTCTAAAAGTCTATTATCTTTTCCTTGGTACAACAATCCGAAGTAGAGATACCTCTCTTCTTAATGGGTAATGAAAAAACCATACACTTTCATCTTTTTTTCAAGGAAAGAAGGATGCGACTCCCTCTCTGAGGTATAAAGAAACTACTCTTTCCAAAAAATCTCTGAGGTATGCAAGTTCTTAATAAGAACATACTCTTAACTTAAAGCACAAAACTCAAAGCCAATGCAGATGAAAAAGAACAACAGAAAAAAAATTGCAACATTCTTAACAAAAATCTCTCAAGGGAAATGAAAAGGGGAGAAATCTTATAATTATTTATTAATTGAATAAATAATTGACATGACAAAAAACTGGATTAAAGGGAAGGATTATCAAAAGTATTTTTGCATTTGTTTTGGAGTAGATCAAATCCAACTTGTTGCACAAATGAATGCATTAAGTTTTAGCAGATGCATAGCTCCGATAATCTTTTAAAATCTTACCACCAGCACTAAAAATAGATTCTAAAGCAACTATCAATATTTGTATAAATAAAATATTTAGAGTTATGATAGATAGAGTTGAATACTTAAGTGTGTTTATCTTCTACTAGTCAAGTACATCAAAATGATCACATTTGCTCACAAATAATTCCTCATCAATATATAGTTACAAATCAGGCAAAGATGGTGTTGTAAAGTCGTATATCACTATAAAATCTTTGAATCCAAGCACACAATCAAACTAAAATGAAGAAACTAGTAGGTCAATTGTTAAGGAGGATCTCTCTTGTGGAATATTAGTTATAGAACTATGAGAGGCATAATTGACAACATAATTTGTATATATTGTCCAAGATTATTCTAAATTGATTGAAAATTATGATCAACCTCATTAAGTGGATATATTTTGAAAATGTAAAATAAATAAACTTAGATTTCAGTCTAGGATTTAAAGTAGTTGTAATAGCCATTAAAAGTTTGCATTCATCCCAATACATATTAAATTTTATTTTCAAGATAAAAGCAAAATTCATTATATAATCATCTTGTTTCATTTACTCTTCCAATAACATCTTCTTCACATGCATACAAGTGAAAAATATATATTTGTTTGGTGTGGGATACAAAATACCAAAGATAATCTTAGTGGCATTGTTAATAATTGAAATAAACTTTCTAATTTTTTCATATTTCAATTAATTAATGTCAATCATTTGTAAATACTATCTCTAATTGCATAAGGATTAAAAATATTACAATAGATAAATGCAAACTCCAACATATTAAACGTTTAATTTCATCTCGTTGAAACATTAATATATAACGGCCTTTGTGGAACTCCTTTTAAGAATGAGGAAGACATAAGTAAAATAAAATTATAACTTTCCATTAAGTCCATCATTAAACTTAGGAAGATTAATCTAAACAAGTAGAATGCAAAATGCAAATTATCAACACAAATGAGTGGTGAGATCCACTAAAATATACATTTACATAACATATATAATATAAAATAATAATGATAATGGCCAATCCACAATTTTGTTAAATTGAATTAAATTACATCAAGTATTATGCTTAATTGTTATACACATATTATAATTGTACATACAAACCAATTGATTATCAAACTAAATAATCAATAATGTCTAAATCAAATGTAATTAAACTTAAGCAAATCAAAGTTTGTGCTTAGATAAAATTAAATTGAGTTTAATAAAAAATTCATAATTAAATTATTTAAATGAATCAATTTAAAGTTTTAAATCAGAGAAACCACCTTTTCCTATTTCACAAAACCAACAAACAAAACAAACAAAAAAGGGGATTTATGTACATACCACTCTAAATATGATATTTTATATATCTAACATCCTAAAATTATTATTTACATCCCTAACACCTTAAACTCATAAATATAACGTAAATACCATTCTCCATCACCCTCGTCACGGAGAAAATATTACATGTGGAGTCCTGTTACATCAGGACTCCAATCATATTCTGCCACATCTGCTCAACTTTTTTAATTTATATTAAAATTAATATAAAAAATTAACTAATGCCACATGTTTCATTATTATTGGAGTCATGATGTATCAGAACTTCGCATGTAATATTTTCTCCTCATCACCACAAGCTTTTACAAAATCTCTCTCCATGAGACTGTGGCCATTGTTGCTTGCTTGAAATTAATAATCCGTCTGTCCATCTTCTCCTACTGTAAAGAAGAAGAGGCGGTTCTCATGTTCATAAATTGATAGGCCTCATATCACTCAAGCGACTGTGAAATAGATTGAGTGTAATAATTCTTGTGTCTTCTCAGAGTGGTAATATATGTAAAGAAGAAAAAGCACAGAAGTTGAGAGTTTGATCTCTAATAATTATTTTTCTTGTTTAATGGAAGCATGGAGCCCAAGGAGAAGATGGGGAAAGGGAAGATAGAGATCAACAAAATTGAGAATACAACAAGTATGTAATTGACCTTTTACGAGCACCGTAATGGCCGCCTCAAGAAGGCTTATGAGCTCTATGTTCTTGTGACTGCTGAGGTCATCCTTATCATCTTCTCGGGCGGTGGTCTCCATTATGAATATGGAAACAACAGGTTCTCTCTCTCTCTCTCTCTCTCTCTCTCTCTCTCTCTCTCCTCCTCTCTCGTTCTCTTTCTTATAAAAGATGTAGTATTGATGAAGATTTCATAAGTTACGGAAAGCAAATTTTCAAGCTGTACTCTCAATCTCTCATGGCTTTTCTTTTGGCTGCTTTTTAATTTGTTTCTTAGTAATAGATGAATAGATGAAGAAATGGATTCCCTTCAGTTTGCTGAGGAAGAGAAGTTTCACAAAAAGGGTTGCTAAAAAAAATTTAAAAATAAAAAAATAAAAATAAAAACAAAAAACAAAAACGGTTGCTTGCTGTCTTTTTGTTATCTTATGCTCGATTAGTATTTATTTAGCGGCAAAATTTTTAAAATAGACACATTCTTAACCGTAATTAGCAATTTAGGCATCAAAAATTTTTTTTATGAAAATAGGCCTAGTAGTCCGTTTGACGGACGACTGACGCTGATGTGGAGCCTCCGGCGCTACCGTCCGTTGAAGGACGACGGTTATGAAGTTAACCGTCGTTTTGACGACGACCCAACGCGGCATCAGCATGGTCGTCGTCAAACGGACGACCGCATCACCTTTATCGGTCAAAACCCGTGAGCCGATCTACTTTCCTTTTCCTATTCGCCGCCGCTCATTCCCCATTGCCTTCGCTTTTACAGATTTCAGCAATCAAACCACCGCCAAGGGGAGGTTGTGGCCGCCAAGGAGCTTCGGCCCTATTTCGCAAACAAACCGTAGTCAATTTTTTTTGTCTTTTCCTCCCAATCCGGCTCCTCCGCGATTTCAAAAGCACGCCAAGGGAGGTCGCCGCCAAGGGAGAGCTCCCCGCCATCCGTCGAGTGCGCCACTGCCGGAAACGGGTTATTTCTTCGTTCGTGCGCCGATTAAGGTAATTTTTTTCCCTAAATGCGTAACTTGTGATAGATATTGCTTTGTGGTGTCTGATTTTGCTTATTTCCTTGAGTTATTTAGGTACATTTGTATATTTTTCCCTGATTGCAACACTTTTTTTCACATTAGGAGGTACTTGATCTTTTTGAGATATTCATAGGCCGAGCTTGACCTCATTTTATTCTTAAACAAATCATGAGTTTAATATTTGAGTTTGAGCTCAAACTCAAATTAGAAATTACATATGTGAGTCAAGTTCTATTTGATTAGGACTCAAATTAGACTCTTTTTAAACTAATGTACACTCCTACCACTTAGCATACAAAATAATCTCAGTCACATTCTTGTTTTCATATTACTGTTGGTCACTTATCATGATGACACGAGTTTCATGGGTCTCCTTCACATGGCTAATGAGGTTGATAATTAAATTTGAAACACAATAATTGTTAGAAAATTGAACATATTTCGATTAACTTAATGATAATTTATTTGATATTAATTTAATTCAATTTAAAATTGATCATATATATATAAGGTCCAGCCTAAACGAACTCTCAGCTATACATATCTTTGAACTAAACTTTGAGCGCGACGGTGACACAGTCATTATGTATAAATTTCTCATTACTAAAATAGTATTATTTTCTATGGCTCTTCCACTTTGAAAATTTATCATTACTAAACTTTGAGATGCGATTTCTCTTAGCGATTTTGGTGCAATGCCGTTTGGTGATTTGAGAGCTGTGTTAGGTAGCCATATGTCTTCTGCCAATATGATTTTGGTGCAATTCCGTTGTACGATAGTATTCATCTTTATGAAAGCTATGATTAGAATCTACTCTCCCTTTGTCCTTTATGAGTTTGCAAAATATCGCCAATTACAATGCGTAATTGTATTATATCTTGAAATGCTTTTCTCCTGCGAATAGGGGAGAGGAAGGATTCTTGCTGGTTGGAGTTATTGTTAGTTGAATATGAGTTCAGAAACTGTCTGCATAATTCTTTACTATGATGGCGAACTAAATGTTGTTGATAATTTCTTTCCGACCTATATTGGTGGAAAAAATCCACCAATTCAGATCCCACGAAGGACTTACCTGCCGGGGTTACAAAAGCGAATCATGAGATCATTGAAGTTAGACCATGCAAAGTCATATGTTAATCTTATAGGTCGGTTTCCTATTGGTGCTGGATTTATCGCTACACATATTATTGACGACGAAATATGTTAATCTGTACTCAACGCAGCATCGGTGCAACCTGTAATAATTTATGTTAAAGTTCAGGAGTTAAATTGTGAGGAAAGAGATGTTGTCATTAATGAGGAGCATCACAGGGCTTCAATTAGTGATGAATTCATCACACTTGATTTGCATGAAACTGCTCAGCAGGAAGCGTACGGGGCTGTGCCTACAGAAGCTGGTAATGTAGCTGGTACAAGTTCTGCTTTAGGGGGTGATGCTGAGGGTGACGTAGGTGATGGGTATGAAACTATGCCTTATGCAACAAGTACCGATGATGATGAGGGGGGCGATAGTGATGCAGATGGATTTTTTTTAAAGGGCAAATATCCATCTAACAGTGTCAGAGAGCTTATTAGGGACTACTCAGTTAGAACAAGCCAAACAGAGGAGTACTTGCTATCTAACAATGAGTATATGCATCATGCTCAAACAACTAGAGAATGGGATGAAGAGCTAATATTTGATGGGCCTTCAGATGAGTCAACTTTTGTACTTGAAAGTTGCATTCCAGATAAACTGCATGAAGGTATATGCTTTCATGATAAGAAGCAGTTGTTGTTTGTGGTTCAGGGTTGGTCTATCATTAACAACGTCGACTACGTGAGCTATGCCTCAAATAAATCCAAGTTCACCATATTGTGCACTCAATATAACGCTACACCTGTACGCGCTTACATGCAAGTTCAAGAGATTAGGAGGTGCATGGAGAATTGGCTATATAACCCGACATCTTATTCTCCCTCGGTCGGGACATAGGCAATATACGCAGTTATCAGTTATTTCATTCAACTTGCAATTAGGCGTCATCTGGATTTAAAGCCCAGAGAGATTATTGGTCGTATTGAGTCAAAATTTAATATACGAGTATCGTAAATGAAAGCTTGCGATGCACGTCGCAAGGCACTGAAAGTTATTTTCGAAAGTTGGGAGGAATCTTACCGATCGTTGGAGAAATTCATGTCTACTATATGCCGAATGCTGGGGATCGGCCTACTGATACCGTCGAGTCATACCGATTTTAATGATTATTCTGGTCCTTCGAGCCTTCAATTATTGGTTGGCATTACTGTCGCCCAGTTTTATGTCTAGATGAGACTTTCCTCCTAGGTAAGTACAGGGGGACTCTAATCACTGCAGTTGGAATTGATGCCAACAATGGTTTATTTCCACTTGCCTTTGTAGTAGTAGAATCAGAAAGTATTGAGTCATTGTGTTGGTTTATACGGACACTACAAGACTTGGTTCCATTGATCTGTATAAGAGGTGATTTGTGCATCATTTCTGACCGGCATGCGGGGTTGGTGCGGGGCTGCAGGGAGATATTACCGTGGGTTGCACATCGCTTTTGCCTAAGACATTTGTGAGAGAACTTTAAAAAAGCAGTTAGACAACTTGAAATCAGAGACGTTGAATTCATATGCCAAAAAATGTATGTGGCGGGTAATACTGATGATATATGCATTTTTAAAAGGTGTATGATTGATATCAAGAACATCAGACAGGAGGCCTACGATTGGCTCGTAGCAAGGGATGTACATCAGTGGTCTCTAACCCATGATGATGGGTGCAGGTATGGCACCATGATTACGAATGCAGTTGAATGCTTCAACAGTGTACTTAAGAGAGCATGTGGCTTGTCAATTCAGGCACTGGTCTCTGCAATATATTATAACATAGTCGCGCTTCATGAAACGCGCTGGACTCAAAGAACATCGCAAGTGAACCAAAGACGACTCCATGTTCTCTCCCCGGACTAAGGCAACTTTGCAGAGTAGTGAACATGAGGCAAGGAGATTTCCTGAGCCGGTACGAATTAACAATAATGAGTACCAAGTTTTTGATGCCAGCAGCAGAACATACAAGGTGGAGCTGTATGAGAATCATATGTCTAGATGTACATGCAGATGTTATCATATGTCATGTCCTCACGTCATTTCTGTGTTAGGGCAGTGACATATAAGCCATGTTCCGTACGTATCGGCCTACTACATCTTGGACTACTACTGCAAAACCTACGGAAGCGTTTCATGTCATCCCCGATCGCGTGATGAGTGGAACACATCACTACTGGGAACTTCCCAGAGTACACCCCACCAGATATTAAGAGGAAGTCAGGTCGACCACATTCATTGCAATTCAGAAATACTATGGATGAAAATACTACAAGAAGTAATCAAACTTGTAGAGTATGTAAAAATAGTGGTCATAATAGAGCAACATGCCCGCAAGGCTGGCATAGTGTGAGCTAATCGTGCATTATGGATAAATTGTTCTATCACTATATCTATGTAATCTTAAGTTTTGACATTATAATTAATGCAATATATCTTAGCCTAGGGTTTCTAATGCTAATATATAGTTTAATGGATAAATTTAAAACATTGAAAAGTTAATATTTGAAGGTTAAATGCTACCAATTTAAACAGCTACTTGCCAATTTTTGATGCTATCATGAAATTACAAAACCACACATAATAATTTAATTACCTTTTAAAAAATTATAAGAAATTTAGAAGATTAAATCATACTTTGATCAATAATCATGTTATATCGTGAAAAGCCAATTCTATCATTTTTTGACTAAAAGCAATCGTGCTCGTAAAAATAATTATAGTTCATGAAGATGAAAACAAGATAAGATATCACCTAACATAGAAATCCAAATCTTATGTTGATACATGAGATTACTTACCATAAAATAGGTTTTCTCACTTTTATTGCACTCAAATAGTTCAACATCCATGAAGCAAAGTATAGAACATAAATTGTCAAGGAAAAACTAATTATTATGTCTCATATAATTTTATATAAATCTGATTTCTTATGTCTGAATCTTTTATTTTGAATTATTCTAATCTTTGACCTACTTTTCCTACAAGATTGATCCCAAGGATAGAATTTGAAAACTAGCTATAATATGCAATTCACATTCTTCGAATCGAAGTCATTCTTGAAAAAACAGATGACTTCATAATTCTTCAAACGGTGTCAAACGGTGTTATCTAACGGATAGTGTTATCTAAAAGTTCATTTCCAGTTTGAATATTAACTAACTCCTTGATATAGCTTCTTTCATGTACACTTTTTTTTTTTTAGTTTTGTGAGTTAGCTTTGATTTTCGTCGGTGTTCTATGCGAACGCAGATCGGGTCATGTCGGCATGTTCAACCAACAGGAGAGTTGTAGAGAAATCCGTTCCGATTCCAACAATATAAATTTTTCTCCATTCCGACATGGCTAGTAATACGCATTAATGTGCATCACATTTTCTGTGCAGAAAATGTGATGCCGATGCGATACCGTATCAAACGGTGTTGGAATGGAGCAAAATTTGTATCGTCAAAACCAGAACGGATTTCTCTACGACTATCCTGTTGGTCAAACGCACTGACTGCGGCCCGATGAGCAGCAGATTTCACCCGTTCATGCATGGAACCGGCCTGAAAATATAGGATCTGACTGAAAATCAAAGCTAACTCACAAACTAGAACATAAAGAAAAGAGTGTACATAAAAGAAGCTATATCAACAAGTTAGTTAATATTCAACAAAGCAACCATGTTTAATAATTTGTTCTCCATGTTTAGGGATGTGGAGCACTAATCGTACGCTGTGATGATTATTTCAAAGCCACTGAATCTATCTTTATATTAACAAAGCTTTCATGTCAATTAATTTGAATTTAATTGATTTGTCTTTGTTGTAGGTAGGATGTCTGCCGAAGAAGGTGCTCGCCCTGCACGCAGGAGGCGAAGACGTGCAGAGGAGACTATTGTGGACCGCCTACGCTGAAGTCCACCCGAGATAGTTGCACTACATGGCTTACGAGCAGACATCGACTGGTAAGATTTTGTAAGTCAAGCTGTGTGTATGGATTTTTCTTATATTTTTTGTTTACTGAACTATAATTTCATACTGTGTAGGTTTCTGTTCTGGATATGTCATCTCACGTGCTTATGTTCAAAGAGTGGCCAATGAACTGTCCTAGATTCATGACCGCCTTACGGACAGTTGGATTGAATTGTGTGTCCTGATGCAAGATATTCGCGATAGATCACCACCTTCTCACAGCATTCGTGGAATGGTGGTCTTCTCAGACCAATTCATTCCATTTTCCCATTGGCGAGATGACGGTCACACTGCAGGATGCTGCTATGATCCTCGGTATTCAGATAGACAACCCGCCTATTATTGGGCAGAATATTGTTGGAGGCGATGTGGTGGGCATCGTCGTGTTGCGGATGAGTTGATATGAGCACATCCTGAGCCGCAAACTGTCTACCACGATCCGATCCAATCTCATATCACATCGAGTTCGTAATGGGGGCAGACGCATTGCACTGCTTGCTCTTACGGTCGCTACACGACATAAGGATTCTTACTTAGATCTTCCAGAGCTTCAATTTAGCATGCATGTCAGAGCTTACATTCTTTTTGCGATTGGTTGTTTCCTTATGCCAGACACTTCGTGTTCGGAGATTCACCTGATTCCGCCTCACCGGAGGATCTTGACACGCTCGTGGGAGTTCTCATTGGGGATGTGTTGCTCATTTATACAGGGAGCTCCATGAGGCAACGAAGCCGAAGCGCATGAATATGGTGGTTGCTTACAGTTACTGCAGGTATGGGTGTGGGAGCATGTTCATGTCGG
This sequence comes from Cymbidium sinense, assembly GCA_021442155.1. NCBI lineage: Eukaryota > Viridiplantae > Streptophyta > Magnoliopsida > Asparagales > Orchidaceae > Cymbidium > Cymbidium sinense. The sequence goes on from CM038222.1 coordinate 97,213,233, forward strand.
CAGACCGACGTTACATATTCTATACCCAACATACATAGATGAGCTCAGTGTGGGTTGTCGCTGGAATGAAGGGTTTGTCCGAGAGGTGACGCCAGCCCATATTAGAGTTTACCGAGACGAGCTGGGATGGCTTACTGCAGAGTCGTATGTTTTTTGTAAGTGCATTTTATGGGCCAACTTTTCTATGTAGATAGCAACCCTAATATTCATCTCAAACAACACAGGTGATCTGGGAGCCATACGGAGTTCAGATCCGTGCACGTGTCGCAGATATATGCTTACATGGGGATGACATATGGCTGGCTAGAGTACCCCTGATTAGTTGGAAACGAGTTGAGTGGCACCTACCCGATCGTGTGTTCAGGTAGTTTGACCTTCCACCTACGACTGAGGTTGCACCGGTAGATTCTTCTTTTGTGTGAGTGGATGGTCGAGGGAAAGCCGACGTGGACTGGGTCGATTACCACCAGACATATATTGCGCAGTGGGAGAGCAGACTAGAGTTAGTTGTGGTGGTAGACCCTTCCCAGCAGGTCGGGGGTGTAACCATTAATCGATACATGAGATGGTATCGATCTTGGGCTTCACTATATATGCTGAAGGCACCCATAGTACCCCCATACACGTATTACCCTCGAGCTCCTGGAGATCGAATCATGGTAAGCCAGCATTTCTTAACTATAATAATAATTTTTTTCTAATTACATCATAATTCAAGTTCTCAACGCAGTGAGCACATATCAATACCGGGATATATTCGACGCTATTTTGGGAGGGCGGATGACACGTAGATTCAAAGAATCAATCAACGAGTATGAGGGTTGTGCGGGACTTGCACCTAAACATATATATTTCGATGGCACGGGACACCAGCATTCCTTTCATCGTCGCGCCGATGGGCGGTGATAGATATTGGTTCATCATCTCCACCAGTGGTCGGACCATCTACATATACATTTACACAACCACCACAGTATTCATACCAGGGAGCTACGTGGTCACAGATGCACCCTTGGCAACAACCAGTTCCTCTTACGTATGGGCCTCCCTCATTCCATATGACACCCCCGTATGGACTGTATCATGGTTACTCGCAACAACCATCCGAGCAAGCTGAATCGGAGGACCAGCAGCTGGAGCATCAGCTTCGAGACCGGTCACGACGACCACCTACCCATTACACACCCGGTAGTGATGCGATACCGCATCGTAGGCATCGTCGGAGATAGTCAGATGTACTATTATATTTTGTCCATACGGGATTATATTTTGTTGTATGTGTATTTACTTCTAAGTGGCTATTTTTATAAGATGTCTGTGATACATACGATCATTAGGATTTCACTGCAACTTATTAATGGGACTTGTACACGATATTGTTAGCATATATTTCAATTAGATTGAAGAGAATTAAAGGCTTGTTGTGCCATGCAAATTTCATTAATTTGTATGTTGTTTAACTTAAAATATTTCTCGTGACAAAATGAATTGAATAATGTAGAAATAGTGAGATGATATTAAATATTATAATTCTTGGTTTTAGAGGAAATGAATCTCTTAAGAATTTTTTTGGTGAATCCACTTATCAAAGCTTCTATATGTCATTTGTAAAAATACTTGTGAGATTGTTTCTTATCATATAATACATTCAAATCTTCTAAATCAATAACATTGCTCCTCCAAACCTTCACCCGCTTTTTTATGCATTTGCAAAATCTGCTATGCATCGAGCCTCAATCACAAATTTCAACCAACAAAAAAATTGTAAACAGTTTTATTATGATTCCAACGATACAAATTTTGTTCAATTCGACAATCAGATGACTCGATACGCTACAAGAAAATCATTGCTACTGAACTTTCAGCCCACGTGCAATTGCAAAATCTGCTGTGTATCGGGCCGCAATCGTAAATTTTTACCAACATGAAACTTGTAGAGAATTTCGTTATGATTCCAACGATGCAAATTTTGCTCAATTCTCATACCGTATGACTCCAATACACACAAAATCCGATTGCTGCTCCGAATTTTCACCTCCGTGCCGCAGTTTCTGCGCGCATTTGCACAATTGCTGCGCATGAAGCTGCAATCACAAATTTCAACCAACATAAAAATTGTAGACAATTTCGTTACGATTCCAATGATACAAAGTTCGCCAATTCGACACCATGTGACTGATACGCCGCAAAATATGAATCGCTACATATTTTTTTAAAAGATTTACGCGCCGTCGCAAACGACGACCGGTGCGACGCGGATGCACGCGCCGCCGTCCACAACGGACGACTATGAACGCAGAGCTGGCCGTCCGAAACGGATGATCGGCGACGTGGCCTCCACGTTTGTACCAGTTGTTCATCAAACGAACGACTGACTAACGCAGAGCTGCCGTCATCGACGGACGACGGCGCCGACTCCACGCCTAGCTTGTCCGTCGACGGATGACAGCCTATTTTATAAAAAAAATTTTGATGCCTAAATTACTAATTACAGTTAAGAATGTGCCTATTTTAAAAATTTTACCTTATTTAGCATATAAGTTTCATAGAAAAGGAATTTTTAGTAATATTTTGCTTTTCTCATCAGTTTGAGTTTTTTTATTATCATAGAGATCTAAATCAAAAAGCCAAATGCTTCATTTAATAAGCAAATAATAAAATAATGAGGGAAAAATAGTGAAGGAGTAGTTGCGGGTGCTCATTATTGTGACGACTGTAGTGGGAGTTTTTTTTTTTGCGGGAACGACTGTTGAAGGCTTCGTTATGGAGAAGAGAATGGTGACTTTCTCCGTTACAGAACTGTTTCAAACGGACATGAAGGGCCTTATTGAGGAGTGGTATTTGCATTGTATTTAAAATTTTAGAGTGCAAGGCATGTAAGTAATAACTTTAGGTCCCCGCCCAAAAAAAAAAAAAAAAAACCATTCCATCGGCACACATTTCCTATTCGAGTGAAACAAATTTCAGGCTATCCTTTTTATTTATTCACGTAAATTTTGTTGACCGACAGCTCCATGCACTCAAACCCAAAAGTGCTTCCATCCTTCAGTTGTGGCAACGGGAAGATTGGTTTGTCTCTCTCTCTCTCTCTCACCAGAAAATATTATGTGCGAAATTTGAATGCAACTTTATATTTAGTCATTAATCTGAATTAGATACGTATGCACTCTTAAAATATAATTTTTTGACTTTACACCATGACGGGGACCCGACTCGGCCCATTAAGTTGACGGGATTGCACTTGCTGGACGACATTTACGCGTGGACGCATTTGATTGCAAATTTAAAATTTAAAGATATAAATAAATTTAGGGCACTCAAACAAAGAAGCATTTTTAAAATTTTTCAGACAAATTGGAGAGAAGAGAAGCAAAAATCTTTCATTTCAATTAATAAAAAAATTGTGAAGATGGATATGGTGACCAATTTAGCGAATGATGACATAAATATGAATGCATTGGTAAATTTTCTATAGAGTTTTATATATATAGTTATTTTGAAACACTTACTAATCTTCTTTGAAATTCTTTTTTAACAAGAAATAATTTTGTGCAGTGTTTTGAGTTCTTTAGAGAAGGATTTGAGTGATTTTAGAGCAGTTTTTCATATGTACACTCTGAACTGTACATTTTTTTTATTTTAAACTACTGGGGGACTTTTTATATCCTTTCAAAATGCTATTATAGGTTACTTTGAGTTATTTCCAAGAGGATTTTGGTGACTTTGGAGTAGTTTTTCATGTGTACACTATGTATTCTCTAGAGTGCACACGTTACTTTTAATTTTAAACCATTGGATACTTTTTATATTTTTTCTAAATGTTATTAAAGGCTGCTTTGAGTACTTTTCAAGAAAATTTTGGTGATTTTGAAGCATTTCTCTAGAGTGTACACTCTAAAGTGTATACCTTTTTTTTATTTTAAATCACTGGGGGACTTTCTATATCCCTTCTAAATGCTAATATAAGCTGCTTTGAGTTCTTTCCAGGAAGATTTGGGTGATTTTAGAGCAGTTTTTCATGTGTACACTATGTACACTCTAGAGTGTACACCATATTTTTTTTTAAAATTAAACTACTAAGGGACTGCCTATATCTCTTCTAAATGTTATAATAAGCTGCTTTGAGTTCTTTCTAGAAAGATTTGGATGATTTTTGAACAATTTTTCATATGTACATTCTATACAATATGGAGTGTGCCCCCTTTTTTTATTTTTAAGCCACTGGAGAACTTCGAATTATAGATCTCAATGGTGTTATATGTTGTATAAAATGACTTTCAACATAATTTCAGTATTTTTATTAGTTTTTCAGAGTGTACACATTGTACACTCTGGAGTGTACACATTGTACACTCTTGAGTGTGCACCTTTTCTATTTTAAGCCACTTGTGGACTTTCTATATATTTTCTACATGCTATTATAAGCTATTTTTAGTTTTTTTCAGGAGAATTTAGGTTATTTTGGAGGAGTTCTCTATGTGTATACTCTATACACTCTGTAGTGTACACCCATTTTTTATTTTAAACCATTGGGGGACTTCCTATATCCCTTCTAAATATTATTATAAGCTGCTGTGAGTTCTTTCCAGGAGAATTTGGGTGATTTTGGAGCAATTTTTAATGTGTACACTTTGTATACTCTCGAGTGCACACCTTTTTTTAAAATTAAATCTCTAGAGGACTGCCTGTTATGGATCTTAATGGTGTAGTATGCTGTATTGAATGTAATTCAATATGATTTGAGTATTTTTTATCAATTTTTCAGAGTATATAGTTTGTACATGCTGTACACTCTCAAGTGTACACCTTTTTTTTTTAAAAATTTGACCACTTGGGGACTGCTTATTATGGATCTCAATGGTATAATAAGCTGTATGGAATGCCTTTCAACATGATTTGAGTATTTTTTTTTCAGTTTTCCAGAGTGTATATTGTGTACACTCTGTACACTCTAGAGTGTACTCTTTTTTAAAAAAAAAAAAAAAAATTGACCACTTGAGGACTACCTATTATGGATCTCAATGGTATAATATGATGAATGGAATGCCTTTCAATATGATTTGAGTATTTTTTTTATCAATTTTCTAGAGTATACAATCTAGAGTGTACACCCTTTTTTTATTTTAAACCACTGGGTGACTGCTTATTATGGATCTCAATGGTGTTATACGGTGTATGGAATACCTTTCAACATGATTTGAGTATTTTTTTTTCTCAATTTTTCAGAGTGTACACTATGTACACTCTGGAGTGTACACTGTGTACACACTTTTGTTTTAAATTAAACCACTGGGGGACTGCCTTTTATGGATCCCAATGGTGTAATATGCTATATGAAATGCCATTCAACATGATTTGAGAATTTTTACCAATTTTTCTGAGTGTACACTTAGTACACTCTAGAGTGTACACCCATTTTTTTATTTTAAATCACTGGGGGACTTCCTATATCTCTTCTAGATGCTATTATAAGCTATTTTAGGTTCTTTTAAGGAGAATTTGGGTGATTTGGGTGATTTTGGAGAAGTTTTTCATGTGTACACTTAGTACACTCTTCAGTGTACACCCTTTTTTATTTTAAGCCACTCGGAGACTTCTTATCTCTTTTCTACATGCTATTATAAGCTGCTTTAAGTTCTTTCCAGAAGGATTTGGGTGATTTTGGAGCAGTTTTTCATGTGTACCCTCTTTTTTTAAAAGCCACTTGGGGACTTCATATATCCTTTCTACATGGTATTATAAGCTGCTTTGAGTTCTTTCTAGGAGGATTTGGGTAATTTTGGAGCAGTTTTTCATGTGTGTACTACACTATAGAGTATACACATTTAAAAAAAATTAAACCTCAAGGGGACTTCTCATATCCCTTCTAGATGCTATTATAAGCTACTTTGAGTTATTTCCAAGAGGATTTGGGTGATTTTGGAGCAGTTTTTCATGTGTACGCTCTATACACTCTTGAGTGTATATCTTATTTTTTAAAATTAAACCATTAGGGGACTGCCTATATCCTTTCTACATACTATTATAAGCTACTTTGAGTTCTTCCCAAGAAAATTTGGGTGATTTTGGAGCAGTTTTTCATGTGTACACTCTTCTAGAGAGTACACTTTATACACTCTAGAGTATACACCCTTTTTTATTTTAAGCCACTGGGGGACTTTCTATATCCTTTCTAAATATTATTATAGGCTTCTTTGAGTTCATAGTGTACATGTTATATAGATTTTTATTATATTAGTGTGTGTCGATGCATGTGAATGAGGCAAAGCATCGGTGCAATAACGAAGTTGTTATGTCTGATGAACCAATTATAGGCAAACTCCTTTGCACCACTCACAATGAAAAGGAGGCATATGAACTCTATTGTGATTATGCACATCAAACCAGATTCAGTGCCCAGAAGGATCATACTAGTTATTGGTTGAACTTGAAGAATTTGAAATCGAAGGATTATTTATGTGCAAAAGAATGTATGAAAAAATGACTCAATCTAAACTGTTCAGTTAAATTTCAAAAAAAATATAGTAGGACTATGTGGTGTTTATTTTTGGTTGGCGTGCTTTGTGTGTATATGTGAGGGGACACCACGCAGATCTGCAAATGTACTTATTAGGGTGATCAGGTATGACATTAAGAAATAGTATACTATCTCGAGAGATAGAAGTCACTACCATATAAAGGACATAATCACATAATAAGGACTCCTAATACATGATGGGTCTTCGAATATACCAGAGATTTTTCCCCTACTTTACATGGAAAAGTAAAGCAGAGTTTATTTAAACCGAGTTTGTTAAGTTCCTTATGAAGTCAAGCCTCCATAGTTAATTATATCTTAAGAAAAATGAATCTCTTAAGAATACTCTCAATTAAAGTAGGCGATTATTGTCTCCAAAGAATTCAAAGATAGGACTATCAAATTATTAGTTGTATTTTTGAAAAATCAAGTGGGAGAGATCAAAAGAGAAGAGTTATTATCAAAATCAAAGGAGATAAGTAGGGAGTGCTCACGATACTAGGAAGCCTAGAGAGCACTCCAATCTATCCTATGGTTGGACTTTATACATTTAAATTTGAGAAGGTTTATTTGTTTGAGTTAAATTTTTATTAGAAATCTAGGACTTATAATTCCACCATACAAGATTGTGGAAATGCCTAAGAGGTGAGGATTTATTCTTATAACCCATAAAGGGAAATAATGATCTCAGATCCTAAATCTAGGGGGCTTTGGTGAAGATCAAAGCACGACCTAAATCTAAGGAGAAAATGGGTATATGGTTTACCTCCATAAGATAGGATAAACCACCCGACTACTAGGCTTATTATCGCATGGAGTGGCAGCCATCTGACTCCTCCTATGATTTCAATCTATGTAGGAAAGTCATATGCTTGGAAAGATGGTTTGGCTGTTATTTACTTAGAAAAGAAACTAAGTCCTTGAACTCACTCCCTAAGAGACTAGATCATGAAGGGCATGAGTCATGACTTAAATCTAATGGAAACTTTGTCAAGTTGTATTTGATTTTTGGACTTTTATTTTGACACAGACCATAGGATTTTGTATGCCTAAATGCATGAGAAATTAGTTGTGGGCTAAATTAGGAGAGAAAAAGGTGTCTTTCCATCAAAGGCTATTACAAGTTGAGCCCTTATTCTCTGGCACAGATGAAAGCTCTCTCTTAGCAAGAGTGGAAGAATATGATATGCATGATATTATACATTCAATCATCCAGCTAAGTGGTTGCTAAAATTTTTATTATCTTGATTTAATTCATAGGCCTTTTTATGAGATTATGAATTATTTTAAAATTTTAGTTATGAGTTGTTAATGGGATAGAAAATTTATTTTTATCCTAGGAGCCTAATTGTATCTAGGCCACACAGCAATCACCAATCATAAAAAAACTATAAAAAAATATGCTATTTCTAATGCATAAGCTAAACAAAATATCAAACAATTTTATAAAGTTATCGTAAAAGAATAAAAGGTCAGTGCGGTCGAGTACCGTCGTACAACCTAAAAAGAAATGTGGGTTGCCGAGCTCTACCCTTATACATCTCAGTATAATGAAAGAATAATTACAATTATAAAATGATAAGTGTTATGGGGGTCTTCGTTCTTCATTCTCCATTCTTCACTCTTTACCTTTCACTTCTTCATTTTGATTTGCTTCATTTCTTTCTTTCTTTTTGGCTTGAGTGAGATGTAGTTCGCTCCAAAGGCATCACATGGTATATAAGACATGGTCTAATAATCAACTCTCATCCTTAATCCCCATAACACTTATCCTAATCCTAATGCAAAAATTATATTAAAAGGAAGAAAAATAAATCTAGCTACACCTGCAAAACAAATGTTATCTAAACACACCATACAACCCAAGCAGTTATAGAAATAATTTGGAGTTAGCACCCAACATATGGGTAACAAGTCCACCTGTCCTAACTTGGGCTATGCTTAGGGCCTAAGCAACCTGCACAGTAAAAAACATTTATATTTTTATTACAGCGGCCCTATAAATACAACCCTGCATTAAACATGATTAGGCTAATATCGATCAAACATTCAGGTTACGCACATACTCCCTAACATCTAGTCTAAAATAATACATCACAAAACTAAACATTCATCAAACCATGCACCGCTCTAACATAAGGCTAAAAATGGTGACTGAGCCTAATGTGTATGTGTTCGAGCTTGTGTGGTATGTCCTAACTAGAGTTTAGAGCTTGATTTCTCTTTAAGTGGTTTAGTTTATTTGGGAATTTTACTTAGTATTTTCTTTTGTTTCATGTAGCCTACACTTAGCAACTAAGTGTTATAAAGAGAATAAAGAGAGAGAGAGAGAGAGAGTCTCTCTTTTATCCCTACATTAAGTCATTTCTAAGGTAAGTTAATTAATGAATTTACTTTAGTGAATGATTTATTATATGTTTTAATTAACCCTAAATTTAGATTCATTCTAAATAACCCTATTCAATAAGAAAGGCATCTTAGGATTAATTAGGATGGATTACTATCACATAACACACACTCATTCATTTCTTTCCATCATGTATATCATGCATATGAATAATCCTAAGTATACCTATACATGCAATGTAAATCTCAACACACTTTGATGATGAATACAAAGAAGTGTATTTGGAATTTTAAATATTTCATTTGTTGATTGAATTATAAATGCATGTCTTTATTATGTATAAAAGAGGGATTTTACATCCATTAGCTAGATACATATTCACATATATAAAAGTTTTAAGTGAGTACGACGTTGTTATTTTCTATACCAGGGGCGTAAGGTACAAGACCTACTTAGAGCTACTTAAAGTCTGTAAGCCCCGGGATGTCCAGACTAATATACCACTTCTTTCAAATGCATATGAATGTACAAAAAGAATCAAATGGATAGGGAATCATGTAAGAAGTCATATTTTATTTGATTATATGATTTACATATATTATATGAAATTATTCTTAAGTCTTGCATGGAGATGTATAGGAGTAGATTTAGACAAATGTTGTATTCTTTTCAAATGAAATATACATTTATAAATCTCATGAAAATCCATATAAGATGAGGAAAGGGAGCTTAATATTGCATATCTTATATTATCAACACATGTAAACTTATAGAAACTTGTAATTAAAATCATTCCATCTATTATAATTGATTTATGGGCTTTTAAAAATAACTTTTGATTTAATAGTAATAAAAGCCACACCTATTTTTAATTTAAATCACCACATACAATTTGACATAAAATAAACCATTTTATTTAGTTAATTTTAAAAGAAATGAATGCATGATTACATATGAAAAACAACATTTAACATGATCAGAAAGAAAAAAAGGAACATAAGCACATGATCTCATTCATTACAATTAATTCCTAAAGACAATCATACTAAATAAGGCTATTTAAAACAAACCAAAGTTTTTTAATGACACTTTCTATTTTGAGTTTGATTTTGATTTAGTAGATGTGAAAGAAGTTTGTTGATCTCAATCCCATTCCCATGTGTGTGAGTTAGTTTGATTTAATGAAAAGCAATTAGGTTGATTTTATGAATTGATTAAGCTAAGCATGGATTAAACCAATTAATTAGCCCTTGCCTATGTCACCTTAAGGCAATTAATTAAACAATTATGAGTTGATATGATATGCAACCATATAGAAAAGTAAATAGCAATGCTCCTATGAAATGAAAGGGGCCTAAATTAGCTCATAATTCTTAATTAATTAATCTTAAGGAGCTCACTTAATTACTCTTATAATTTTTCTCACACATATTAGCTAATCATAATTTCAGTAGCTCTCTCTTTAGGTTATTGAACACCCAAAGAGCTACCCAAGTGTTAATTAAGCAAGTTTTGGAATTATTATGATTTCAATTTAATCAATTAAGACATTTAATTAATGAAGTAAATCGTTAATTAATCCAAATTAATTGATTTCAAGTTAAGTGAAATGAACTTAGGGAAAAGAGTGGGAAAGAGGTCCTCATCTCAATCCCCATGCCCATTCATTGTTCCACAATGATTAACAAACTTAATTAATGATTTTTTTACTATTTAGCATGTTAATTAATCACCAAATTAATTAAGAAAGTAATTAAGGCTAAGATAACCAATTTTTCTAATTAACCAAGTAATAAATCCCAAGAAAATTATGGGAGGTAGAGGACATCCCATTAATCAATCTCAAAAAGTTTAAAATTAATTACTTGGTAATTAAGGAGTAATTAAGCTAATAAAGTTTTTAGTGAAACCTAAATTATGCCTTAATTTCTATTTAATATTAATTAAAACTAATTTTAAGATAATCTCCTCTGAAGTACTTTTAAAATGAGTATTTATTTGTATTTTTTGTATTTTTCTATAATTAGTTATGATTTTTCAAAGTTTAAGTTGATTAAGATAATTTTCATAAAGTTTGTTAATTTATTTTATTAAAATAAATCATTTGAACTTCAAAATTCAATATCTTTCAATCCTGAAGTGATTTGGACTTGAACTTTTTAAGGTAGGTAGATTTCAGTTTTAATTTCAATCTCTGAAAATTTTAACTTAAACTGAATTTTTTTTTTAGTTTAATTTTAATCAAAACTTAAATTAAGCTCAAACAATTCAGCAAAATTTGGGAATTTTGGGTTTATTAAATTCCTCTCAGAAAGATGAACCCAACGGACCCTTATTTGCAATTTTTGTTGTGTATTTTATTTTCTATCAATTTTAAAGTATTAGGTGGTTTAAATAATTTTTAAAATAAAAAAATTCAGATTTTCCCACTTAACCAATCAACGCCTGATGCAACAACGCCGTAATTGGATGTGCGGTTCTGCATGGCATGTTGTGCCACACAGATGGTTCTCATGGCATTGATGTGGTGCGCGAACGGGAAATCGGGGAGCGGGAAAGTGAGGTGCGGTTCATTTCGGACTATCCTATCACAAATTGGACAGTCCAGATCTAATCCACATGATCTGAGCCATCTAATCCCTCGAATCGCAGGATTGGACGGTTATTGTGAATTTTGGTGGGTGAACAATAAACAGAGGAAAAAATGTGAAAGAAGGAAGCAAAGATTTGGTTTGGGTTGTAGGGTAGGCAAGTCTTCCTAAATCCTTAAGACATAACTTATCCCTATGGCTAACTCTTCTAAGTCTCTAGGGTTAGGTTAAGTGTTTACCTAATCACTAGAAGTATCTTAAGACTAAAGAACTCTTAATATTTATGAGAGTCCTAGTTCTATGATAAGGAAGTTGAGAGCTCACTCCAAAAGTGAGTCAACAAACCGCACTTAGCGTGGTGTGGTGAGCACACCGCGTGTAGTGTTGACCGATGATCATCATCAACGATCACACTACAAATGATCTACTCTAAACCCAAGATGTAGAAGGAATTAAGATCTTAGTGCAATGCAACTCCACTCATGCCAAGGGCATAAGGGAGGAAGAAGGGATCCACTAAGGGATCAAGCATATGAACCTTCCACTAGGGAAGTAGGTTCAGGTTATCCATTAGGGATAAGGGATTTGGATTTGAATGTAAGATATGATTTAGGTGGAGTGTCCACTGGGGATTAAAATGTACAACCGCTAAAGATAGATACATGAACCTTCCACTAAGGAAGCAGGTTTGGGTTATCCACTAGACGTAAAGATTTGATGAGATTTCTTTTGAGGGTGCGCTCGCTGGGAATGCAGGTTTGATTTGGATTTAATTGACTCCACGGGGGAGGTTTGGATGATTGATGTCTCGCTGGGGAGAAGTTGGATGATTGTTTAATTTTAAGTTTACATTTTAAGATGGACCCTGTCGGTTGGCAATGGACCGCACTGAGAAGGGGCTATATCGACCTTGGCCTATCTTAAATTTACCAATCTAAAGGGTAGTCTACCAACCACATGGTAGAACTATCTGACCTAAGGGGTTATCTTTCGGTGTACAATGACTGTGCTTAAAGAGAAGGCGTAGCAGACTTATATTTCCAAAAGTAAGGGACAATCACTGGGGTGATCTATTGGATGCAACAAATCAAACCTGACCTAGGATTACTATTGAATGAATGCCACTGGGGGACATATCTCAGTTCATAAGTAGTCAGGATAATGTCATTTGATTGAATTGCATTTCATTTACTTTCATTTATTTTAATTTGCTCATCGATGTGTGATGGATCCACTAAGAAGGGGCTAATATCAACCTAGACCTGTCTGAGATTTACAAATCCAAAGGGACAGTCTACCAGCCACGGGGTAGAGCTAACCAACTTAGGGGCTACCTTTTGGTGTGCAATGGTCAAGTTAAGAAGAAAGCACAGGGACTCACATCCTCCTACACAAGAAACTACTAGGGTGATCGGTTGCTTGTGCAACAAATCGAACCCAACCTAAGGCTGACCGTCGATGCGCAATGATCGTGTTGGAAAGAATGTGTTATAGATTTATATCTTTCAAAGCGAAGATGACCGGTGACTTTGGTGGTGACAAGTTGAACCCAGTTGAAAAGCGACAACTAAGAGTATCTTGGGACTCGGGGCAATTCCTATAGGGAGTTTCTTTGACACTGCCCTAAAGATAGGATGCATGCTTGGGAAAGGGGCCACTCGGGACTTGAGTTCCTAATTCACAAGTGAAGATATATTTTATTTATTTTATGTTATCGTGGACCCTGTTGGTTTGAGACCACTGAAGAAGCTCATATCGGTATCCTATCTCAGACTTGGACCAAGGAGAATCTACATATCCAGACAAATTCTCCAACCATAGGGGTGCTAGGAAAACTGTCAATCCAAGTAACGGTAGTGTCTAAATGGGGTCACTAAGGATGTGATCCAAATAGAGTGCCCATGGGGAGGTGCCAGAGCTTTATCCAAAACCAAAGAAAGAAAGAGGTATAGGCCAACTCAAGGAGAAAGCTGGGGACTCACATCTAAGAGTGTATCCAGGGTGGGTCACCATCGACGAAATAACCAACCTAAGGTGCCCATCAATTACATAATCGAGAAAGAAGGCATGTAGCTTACATCTCTCTAAAGTAAGTTTCATCGGGATAGTCTATCTTTGATTCGGGCTATCGACCTAGACTACTAATGAGTCTATGTAAGGACTAAACCCAAGCTTGAAGTAGTCAAGAGGAAAGGAGCCGGGGGCTTATCCTAAACCTCAAATATACTCGACCTAGTAGTGCATGATGGCTAGTCCAAGAAGAAAGCATGTAGGCTTACATCTTCTTAAACAAAGTCAACATGGGGTAGCTTACCATAGCAGTAAGACCTACCAAACTAAGGCGCTCATTGGTTTGCAATGGTCAAGTCGAAGAAAAGTGGGGACATCACAGAAATAAGTGACCACTGGGGACACACTACAAGGTAGCATATTCGACACTAGAGTAGCTAATGAGTGAGTGCCACAGGGGGGCTTGCTCCCACATCAAAATAGCTCGAGACAAAAGATATGTATTCATTTTTGTTATGAAAGAGGGAATAAGATGCCACTTGGGTTCTCTTATGCCTACCCTAAACACGTAGAAGAATGGATAAAATGGCCAGGGTGTGACTCCACCAAGAAAGGATGCTTGGGTTCTCTTACACCTAACTTGTACTAGTCAAAATAGGATGCCTCTTGGGTTCTCTTACACCTAACCTTGTAGCGGAGGATCATTTATAGTTTGTGTTGTGTTGTGGAGGGATAGGATGCTTGGGTTCTCTTACACCCACCTAAACACATCGTGTGATTCATAAAGAAAGATATTTCTAACACATAAGAGATGGAATTTGATATGAAAAAAGTTTTATTGATGATTATTTTCAAGATTTATGGATAGTATTTCTTTAAGGAGCCCATTGATTGGAAGCATCAGTGCTCTCCTTATAATTTATAAGTTGATAAGATCCTCCTTGGTAGGCCTTCTCTATGGCAGGGCCTTCCCAAGTGGGTTCAAACTTGCCTCCCATCTTTCGATGGGCAAATAATTGGTCTCCTTAGAACTAAAATAAGTCTCTACTTGAAAAGCTCTAGGATGGACCAACTTGTTATGAGCTTGAATCATTTTGGCTTTTGTACAACTTCGAGGTTAGCATGCCCAGGTGTCTCCTCCAAACCTTTGAGCTCTTCCAACCATGACTTCTATTTATTGTGATTTTCTACCCTTCTCCTTAATGATGGGAGTTGGACTTCTGGTAACGGCACCATAACTAAGGAGAAATAGGTGAGTTGGAGTTTTGTATATGTGCAAGCTCACAAGGCTTCAACTAACTTGCTCATGCCACTATCTTGTATTGTCATCAGTGTCTTCTTTAATATTTGAATAAATTTTTATTGGCAAAATTTTTCTCTGAGGTGAGTATAATTAGATATCATGAAGCACACCAAACCTATATGATATGGTTCTAAAAAGCATCTGAGTTGTGACCTCTAAGTGGGATTGCCTCCCACTTGGAAAAAGTCGTGGTGACTAGAATGAAGTGACCCTTGGAAGAAGGAGGATCAATCGAGCCCACTATGTCTGTACCCCAACACTCAAATGGCCATGAGGCCAATGTAGGATGTAGAATGTTGGGTGGTTGATGTAAGACCACACGTGACATTGGTGGCATCTCTAGCTATGTCCATACATTTGTGATCATCAAGGCTAGTATCCTAGTCTCTTGATCTTGGCTTTCATCTTGGGGATTGATGTGCTCGCATAAACGAGTGTACCTCGATCCGATCTATGGGCTTCATGTTTGTCAACAACATAACCACATATGATCAAAAGGCCTCTGAGGTGCTACAAGCATATAAGAGCTCTCTGCTTCACATGGTGTGTTAGTGATTTCTCTTGAGGTAGTTTGCCTATATTTGGATAATCCATGAATGGTTGCCTCTAATTTGACTCATCGTCCTTTTTGGCAATGAAAATCTCTCCTTCAAGAGAGAATCTTTCGATGAGTTGAGCATCAACACGGGATAAGACTTGCCTATTTTGGACCCTTATTGGAATGGACTCATCTTTCGGACATGCCAACTCTTTGGCGAGCTTGGCTAATGCATCTGCTACTGCGTTCTCTCCTTAAGAAATCTTATAGATGGTAACCTATGGGGTTTGGTCCAACAACTCTATGGTGTACTTGTGGTAATGATGGAGCTTAGGCTTTAGAACTTTGTAGGACCCAGTGATTTGGTTGATAATGAGCTAAAAATCCCCAAAGATGTTGATACTTTGGACGCATGGTGTAATGACTAACTCCACATCAGCAATCAGTGCCTCATTTTTGGCTTCGTTGTTGGTACATGGGTTGGCCAGGTGATATGAGAATCTCATCATATCGCGGTCTAGAGTTAAGAAAACTATTCCTACCCCTACTGTTCCTGGAAGAGTAGATCGTGGTTCTTCTCCTTTTTTAAAGGAAGCCTCACCATCAAAATACATCTCCTAGTGGCTAGTGTCCCTAAGTTCATGATTTGTTGTTCATTGAGGTCATCACTAAGTGAGAATCGTGAAGTCTTTGCTAAGAAATCTAGTGCATCCTTTCACATACGAAGGGGTACAAATGTGATGTCAAACTATAAAATCATGGACCAAAATGCCAACCATCCGATAACATCGTCCATGTCATGAGATATTAGATTGATTGATCTAGAGATCGATTCACCTTATGAGAAAGCATGTAGTGCCATAGCTTTTGGGATGCAAAGATTAATAGCGTGCTTTTCAATAGGTGGGTAGTTTGCCTCGGGATTAGAATTGATGGCGAGATAGAGAGCATTTTCTTTTCCTTCGTCATTGGTTTGAGCTAACAAAGTGCCAAGAAAGCCATCTAATGCAATGGTGTAGAGGATCAATGGCTTGCTCGAGATAGGGGTTACTAGAATTGGCGGCATCATCAGGTAGTGTTTGATGTCTTCAAAAGTATACTGACACT
The DNA here is from genome assembly GCA_021442155.1 of Cymbidium sinense. Taxonomy (NCBI): domain Eukaryota; kingdom Viridiplantae; phylum Streptophyta; class Magnoliopsida; order Asparagales; family Orchidaceae; genus Cymbidium; species Cymbidium sinense. The sequence continues at coordinate 97,229,646 of CM038222.1, forward strand.
TATCATCCCACTTGAACTTGGCATCTTTTTTGATAAGTGCTAAGAATGGATGACATCTTCCTGATATGTTGGATATGAAGCATCTTAGGCATGCCAACCACCCTTGGAATGATCTGAGTTGAGTTAGACTTTTAGGGGGTGGCATTTCTAAGATAGCCTTGATCTTCTCTGGATCGATCTCTATTCCCCGGTGTCTGACAACAAACCCAAGAATTTTCCTGAAGCTACTCAATGCACACTTCAGGGATTCATTTTGAGGTTAAATTACTTCTTCAAAACTACTCTCAAATCAAAGAGATGGTCTTCCTTTTCTTTCTTTTGACTACTAGATCATCAACATATTCAACTTGATGATGAAATGCATTTTATAGTATTTTCAAAAACCCATCTGGAGGCATCTTAAATTCTTCATCCATTGAAAATCTATTGTTTAATGACAGGTAAAATATCCATAAAATATGTCCCTTTTAATTTGTATTCTTCTTAACTAGGATGGCACTCTAACAGTAGGATATTTTTCTTCACGATAAAGCCGGTGATTAGTTTCTTGATTTGAAGTGACACCTGTTCAATGTCTAATGCATGCTAGGAGCTTTTCTTGATAGAGTTAGTATTAGGTTCTATTGCTAGTTTCTGGACTGGTATATCAGGAGATAAATCAAGCATTTCTTCATAACTCCATACGAAGCAGACCTTAAACTCAGCTAATAGCCTAACTAAGTCATTGGTTTCTTTTTCATTCAATAAGGAGCGTGTATGTCGGATGGATTGTCTTAGTTCTAAGTTGATTTCTTTAAGTTCATCGATGGTTGATCGATCTCTTCTTTGAATTCTGTGTGCATCTTTGACTTCAAGCTCATTTGGGTCATCGAAGTTTCTAAACATACCTCCTCATAAGAGTTAGCATGATTTGAGAAGAAACTCGACCCAAATGAGTGGTGATGACTAGGCAATGGTTATCATCATCAACTAGACCTTATGCGAATCTAGTCACTTGATTGAGAATATATGCTTTGTCCCATAACCTTTCAAAGTCGACTATGTTTAGACCAAGTATGTGGGATTAATCCCTTCTTTGCTAAGTTAAGAACACAAGGCGAATACCAATCAAAAGGTAATTGTATTAAATCTTTATATGAATCATCCTCAAGTTCTACATCAGCTTCTTGACTTGAGGATGATGCTCCCAACAAAAATCTCTTTGGCTTGACATCTATGGATGACTTGGGGGCCTCCTTAACTACTAAACCTTCAACTTTAGGAAGAAAGTGAGGTTAGAGCTAAAGGTTCCAATTGATGCTTGTTACATAATAGTGATTGGATACATTCATGCTTTGCTTGGAGGCTTGGTCTTCATCATCTCTCAAATGTCACCTCCAAAGGGACCCATTAAGAGGGTTGGTGTCCACATGAGACTCATCCTTCAACTGACTCTAAGTCTATGTGGATAGCGGGGTACTCTGAGGACATAGCTCTATTGGGTGGCCAATAGGAGGAGGTCTTCCACCTAGTCTCTAAATCTGCCTTTCCTCTACAGTGGGTGAGTCATCTACCCATGTGTTCATATGGAGGAATGAACCATGGTGAATCAATATAGCTCTACTTCTTCTCGGTGTTTGATTCACTCACTTGTATTTTCATTTTCTTTTTTTTTTTTTTTTTTTCTTTTCTTTTTTTTTTCTTTTCTTCTTTTTCTTTTATTTCTTTCTTTTATTTTGAACTTTCACCAAGTTCATGAGAATAGACTTTTGATTTGGAGGAAGATAGTAGGTTGCATCCTCATATATCTCGACCTCTCTAACTAAGAATGGCTTCAAGTCTCCTTTGACACAATACTCGATTCCACCTCTTCAAAATTTGATGCACTGATGTAAAGAGGATGGAACTGTGTTATTTCCATGTATCAAAGGCCTACCAAGCAAAATAGTGAAAGTGGTATTTGAATTGATTATGTAGAGCTTGACTTCTATCTTCCAATCATCTATCTCTAATGGCAACAATATAGAGCCTAAAGCCCTCTCGCCTTGTTCATTGAATCCTCTCACTATCATTCCATCTCCTCAAAGTTTCGAGATGTCAATTCTCAAGTAGGCTAAGGTCTTCAGATTTATAATGTTCACTGATGCACCTATATCAACTAACACCCTAGAGTGTCTGAATCTGCCCATGTCCACTATGATGTAAACGGGACAGTTGTGCTTTATTGTCCCCAAAAGAATGTCTTCATCGGTGAATGTAACTCCATGGGCTTCTCTTGAATAACATGCCTTCTCTCCAATAGCGGTCAGCTGAGCTAAGCATATTTTGGATCAAGAAGGGCTTTGATCAATGACTCCCTCATCTCTTTGGATAAGACAAGGGCATCATATATGCTTAGTTTAGCTGGCAACTTTCTTAGGTGAGCGAGGACATTGTAGTCAACTCTAGGCTGGTCCTCCACAAGCATATCCATAGGTGGAGCATCCTGTGGAGGGCTTCTTGATCACTAGAACCAATGACTTATTTACCCTTATCCTAAGGTGCTACCCTAGGAGGTAGAACTTTGTCACTTCTGAGGTTGACTTGGTGACTTCATGAGAGATGGTTTAGTGGAAAGTTCTACCTTCATCTTCACCTACACTTCTCCTATGGGATCATCGAGTTAGATGACTCCAAATCAATCTCAATGGGTGAACGAATGATTAGAATGGAAAATCCATTTCTAAATCAAGAAGAGGATGATCAAACTAGAGTTATTATTATTAGACTTGGAGAGCTATAAAATGAATAAACTTCGAAGATCAGAAGATGTAAGTGAATCATCTTTTTCATTGATTTCTTAGATTTAGATGAAGGTATAAAAATAGAAATCAAGTAAAAGAGTGAGAGATTTGCACCTCACTAATATAATATGCTAAAAAAAGCAGTGGAGGAATGTAGCAATGGAAGGAGTCTGACTCGGTCGGTGGTTGTGCTACTATACTATCTCAGGAAAGTGGAGGTTATCACTGCTATTGTTGGGCTTCTACCTCCTTCAAGTTGTCTTTAGCAGCTTGTAAACTTTCCTTAGAGTTGGAGGTTTGAGCCCGACTGCAAGGTAACTTTGATCTTAGAAATAATTTTCTTGGAGGTTCGGGATAGAGAGATATCCCAACCTTCCTCTATCTTAAGAAGATCGGGGTGTATCCCCAAGGATTACCCTAACATAATTAGAGGGTTATTCTAGTAGATATTCTTTAGGGATGAAAATGACACCTGACTTTTAGCTATGCTCAAGCCAGTCCTTAAAGGTAAAGCAATCTTCTAAGACATGTCCTAGCATGCGGTGGTAGGGGTAATAGTTTGGATCATGACTCTTGCCCACTTTCTTTGGCCTCCTAGGCTCTGGTAACTAGAAATCAGGCTTCTTTAAGAGATTCTTAAATATCTTCGACTACTCTCTTGAATGAATATGGTTTATTCAATTTGTCGATAAGAGTAGGTAAATGATAGCTACAGTGGCGAGTAGAATCTTTATTCTTGATGGGGATCTTGTTGAGGATACTTGTTGAGGAGGCAGTGGATATTGAGGTGGCATATGAGGGAGGTGGTGGCAAGGAGGTGGTAGAGGAGATTGGACCTCGAGGCTGTCATTGGCCTGGCTATCTTCCCTGTATACCCCTAGCTTCTTCTCAAATGCCTTCTGAGGTTTGGGTTTGGATGACTGGTCATAGAAAGGAAACTATCTGGCTTCATCTTATAGACTAGCCGCCTTGTTGATTAGCTTCTCAAAGGTTTTGATATTAAACCCTTTAAACATGAAAGCGGGCCATGATATTCTTGAGTAGAATTTCAATGGCATCTTTGTGACAATATGGTTCACATTTCATACTTAAATTTCTCCACACGAGAATGTAATCAACAAGGGACTCATTTGGTTTGTTGAGTCTGAAACACCTCTGAAATTTCGCTCCAGAAAACCTCTTAAGAGTCTTAACTCAACAAATATCTTTCTTGAACATTTTGCATCGCTATGAACAATGAAAAGAAGAGCATCGTTTCCTCGGCATTACATCCAATGTATGTCTTTGGGTTCCCATCAAGATTTTGAAGGAAGGAGGCATAAAACCCTTAAGGTATTGGACAACATCAAATTCCTTTAGGTAGGGTCTACCCTTTAGAATAAATGAGCCACCTCAGGCTTGCACCAATGCATCCCTCACATGCGGTTCCATCATAATTTTAATGTCTTTCTCATGCATGGAGGTACTATCCACCACCTTCCTATGCAAGCTACCACTATCCTAATCTACTAGAGAAGTGCTCTTGGGTGATCCGACATTGCTGGGATGATCTATCTTTATATATGCTGGGGAGGGATTTTGAAATGCATGGAGGGCTACTAACAAGTCTTCCATCTCTTCTCCATCCATTGATCGATCATCCTTCTATTTAAGTATCTTGAGGTGTTGGGTTGAATGGGCGGCATCATCTTCTTCAAGTACAACACCTTCTATCTGATCTCTATGGAGGAGCTCTAGTATCGACCATGTGAACTGGTGAATCCTCAAGAAGGTCATCCTCATGGATCAAAAGGCTACCCTCTCATTCTTGTTTGTGATCACTTCCCAAGAGTTCCCTCTTTTGTAAAATTATCTCATCTAAGAAGTAGTTTAACTGCCAGTACAAACATATGCTATCGATTAGTAGAGGGACTATGCTCAGCGATGGAATACACTAACATTTGCCCGGAGTGCTAGCTCAGGAGGTCATGCTACTGAAGAGATATGCTCATGACGCTCATCGGTGGAGTGGTGTCCACTGAGATCTACTATCATGGAACCTGCAATTCTTTGGCTCGATGGTGGTGGTGGTGGCGACCATGATGTTATGGTGCCACTTCTTCTTCAATCAAGCGAGTAGGGTCGAGGGAGCTCGATCTCACCTCAATAGTGGAATGGAGGGAGTGGGATCCTTTAGCCATAGCTGGATCACCAAAGGGGCTAGCCTCTCCCTGGATGGGGGCTTCTGGATCTTAGTGGGAGTTTTGGAAGCTGGGAGCTATACGTGTGATGATGGACAATGAGGGGAGTGGTGTAAAGGCAAAACCAACTACTCCTCAATGGGAGATCTCTGCTTATGATGGGTAGCACCAGTAAGAACAATCTTCGAATGATCCTTGATGGGGGGGACAATCAGGAAAATCCATCGAGCTGCTTGCTTGGCATACCTCCATCACTCCCTCTCACTGGTGTAGACGAGCCTCCATGGCCTTTCTCTATGAATATCAACACTCCTAGGGATCAATGATCAATCAAATAAGGTACAGACTCGGCGTCATATGCTCAACATAAGATAGTCTAAGTTTGGCATAGGGCCTCCTGTGCTCCCTATCTAGTGTCTCATAGTATACTACTGGCAGAGGAGAAGCATCAATCCTCCAGTAATCATCCTCTCCATCCGATGCTGAGATGGGGTGGAACTTGTTGCTGGTCAGAAGTGTAGAGACCTCTCAGGGAGAACCCTCCTCACTATATGTGATGCAACCTCAAGCTCTTTGGCTACTCGCTCGTGCTCTCACTTAATCTTTCAATTTTTATTGTGGGTTGAGTATGAGTGAACAAGGCAGAGCGGAACTAGTACCTACCTCGAAAGTGGCAGAGACTATCTTAGAAGCTAAGATAGCCTTCCCCTTAGGGGTAACCAAAGAGGTAGCTCTCGAACAATGGTAGGGATAGTGGATGGGCAGTCTGAAACTATCTCGAATGAGGTGTGGAACCACCAGCCTTCCTCTTCAATGGAGGTACTTCGAGGGCATGTCAATGCGGATGAGCTTCACCACCACTCATCTGACTAATGATGGTGAGGGTCACCCCTCAAATAACATGTATCCCTCAAATCCCAAGAAAAGGTGGGTGGAGTCGGTCAGGGAGGCTAGCGATCAAGGCCAAATCCATCCCGAAGGGAAAGTAAATGAACTTAGAAGCCATGTGTATTGACTACAAAAACTAATTGTACTGACCGGCTGCACTGTATCTTTGCATGAGTTGAAATGTAATATGAGTCAGATTTTTGCTTTAATATTCATCCCAAGAGAGTAATAAGAGTTGGAATTTTGATCCCACACTCAAAAATTCAATTATGTTAAGTGGGGTTCATTGGAGAGATTTTGATATTGAGGAGATTCTTTGCCATTTGATTTTGATTTTAGAACCCATACTCAACCAATTTAGGTAGGTTGGGTGGGGTTCATAAATTTGAGGAGAGATTTTCTTGGAGATATTTGTATTTTGTGTATCTTGTTTGAAAATATTGATGATTTGAAAGAACCTCTACTTAGCAAATTTGAGTATGCTAAGAAGAGGTTGTGATTGTGTGCTTGAAATTTTTTTTTTTTTGAAATACCTTTTGCTTGTGATGAGTGAAATGTTGATTTGAAAATGGGACTTTCACTTAACAAATTTGGTATGTTAAATGAGAGTCAAATGTGATTGGTATATATTTTGCTTTTCTTTAAAAATGAGACTCTCACTTAACAAATTTGGTATGTTAAGTGAAAGCCAAATGTGATGATTTATGTTTTAATTTTCTTTGAAAATGGGACTCTCACTTAACAAATTTGGTATGTTAAGTGAAAGCCAATGTGATGTGATTTGAAAAAAGATTCTTACTTAACAAATTTGGTATGTTAAGTAGGAATCAAATGTGTATTGAAAATGAGACACTCACTTAACAAATTTGGTATGTTAAGCAAAAGTCAAATGTGTTTGATATATGTTTTGAAAATGGGACAATGGGACTCCCACTTAACAAATTTCGTATATTAAGTGGAAGTCAAATGTGACATGGAAATGAGACCCTCACTTAACAAATTTGGTGTGCTAAGTGCGGAGTCAAAGATGTCATAAAAATAAAATTCTCACTTAAGAAATTTGATATGTTAAGTGAAATAAAATATGATTTATGAAAATAAGACTCTCATTTAGCAAGTTTGGCATGTTAAGTGAAAGTCAAATGTGTCATGGAAATGAGATTCTCGCTTAATAATTTTAACATGTTAAATGAGAATCATATATATATATATATATATATATGAAAGTGAGATTCTCACTCAACAACTTTGATATGTTAAGTGTAATAAAATATGACATGAAAATAAGATTCTCACTTAACAATTATGTTGTGGAATCAAATGTGACATAAAATAAGATTCTCACTTAACAATTGACATGTTAAGTGGGAATCAAATGCATGAAAATGAGATTTTCACTTAACAACTTTGATATGTTTAAGTGGGAATCAAATGCATGAAAATGAGATTCTCACTTAACAACTTTTTATGTTTAAGTGGGAATCAAATGTATATGAAAATGAGATTCTCACGTAACAACTTTGATATGTTTATGTGTGAACCAAATGTATTTAATGTGCTCTCTTTATTTTTTGGGAAGAGAGGGGAATTCCTTGTTTGACAAATATGGCATGTCAAATAAGATTCCAAAATAGAGGAAAAATTTATTTAACAAATCTTAAGTATGCTAAATAGATTTCAATGATATGTTTTGATGCCATGTATGTGATTTCTTGATTTTGAAAAGAGAGAAACTTCCACTCTAGCATATGTGAAATATGTTGAGTGGAGTTTTAATTTTATGTTATGATTTGAAAATAGAATCTTCATTTAATAAATTTGAGTATGTTGAATGAAGGTGACTATTTTCAATAAAAGTGCTTTTGGAAAGTGTCATTTTGTGAAAGAATTTATTTTCTTAAATTTTATGATGAACCTCGACTCACCAAGCTAGTGGTAAGGAGGTTCATAATTTTTATTATCTCTCCCATCATTGATAAATTTTTGTTTTCACCTATTGGGAGCAATAGGGTTTCAAGACCTACGTGAGGTCCCAAAAGGATGTTGGCTAACTTCGCTTAAGAATGAAATAAGCTAAGTGCCAATGGAAGGAAGATAGTCTCGAACTCACATAAAATGCAAGTCCACTATCAATGCTTGGAGACAACAATCCACTATCGATGCTTGGAGACAACAATCGTCTACTAGAGATGGAGAGAGGAACCATCACCAGCAGAGTCACCAGAAAAATCTGTGGTGTTTATTTTCGGATTCATTTGTATGGGGGAAGACACCATGTAGATTTGAGAGTGTACTTATTGAGGTGATCGGGTATGACATTGAGGAATAGTATACTATCTCGAAAGATAGAAGTCAGTACTCTACAATGGACCTAATCACCTAATAAAGACTCCTATGGCATAATGGGTCTTTGAATAAACTAGAAAATTTTCCCATACTTTACATGGATGAATAAAGTAAGGTTTATTTAAACTAGGTTATAAAGTTCCTTATGGGGGCAAGCCCCCATAATTAATTACATCATAAGGGAAGTGAATCTATAAAGAATACTCTCGATTAAAGTAGGCGATTATTGTCTCCAAAGAATTCAAAGATAAGACTATCAATAAATTGGTTGTGTTTTAAAAAATTAAGTGGGATGGATCGAAAAGAAAGAGTTATTATCGAAAATAAAGGAGATGAGTAGGGAGTGCTCATGATACTAGGAAGCATAGTGAGCACTCTAATCTATCCTATGGTTGGGCTTTATATATTTAAAGTTGTGAAGATTTATTTACTTGAGTTGAAATTTTATTAGAAATCTAAGACTTATAATTTCACAATACAAGATTGTGAATATGCCTAAGAGGTGAGGATTTATGCTTGTAGACCACAAAGGGAAATAACAACCTCAAATCTTAAATCTTGGGAACTTTGGCAAGAGCCAAAGCACGGACTAAATCTAAGGAGAAAGTGAATATATGGTTTACCTCCACAAGAGAGAGTAAACTACCCAACTATTGGACTTATTACCACCTGGAGTGGCAGCCAACTAACTCCTCTTATGCTTTAAATCTGAGGCAAGTCATATGTTTTTGAGGCTATTATTATTTAGAAAAGAAACTAAGTCCTTAAACCCACTCCTAAGAGACTGGAGCATGAGAGGTACGAATAATGGCTTAGATCTAATGCAAATTTTTATCAGATTTTATTTAATTTGGGACTCTTTATTTTGACACAGGCTATGAGATTTTGTATGCCTAAATGCATGAGAAGTTGATTATGGGCCAAATCAAAAGGGAAAGAGGTGTTCTTCCATCATAGGCTCTCAAAGGTTAAGCCATTATTATTTGGGAAAGTTGGAAGCCCTGCCTTAACAAGAGTGAAATAAGATGATTATGCATGATATTAAAATACAACATCCAGCTAAGATGTTACTAAATATTTTATTATCTTGATTTAATGCCTAAGATTTTATATGATGTTATGAGTTATTTTGAGTTAGTTATGAGTTTTAGTTTAATTTTTTTATAATGCACAAGCTAAACAAAATATCAAAAAATTATATAAAGATATCCCAAAAGAATAAAAAGGCCAATGCAAATAAAAATCTGCTCATCCTAAAAGAAATGTGTAGCCGAGCTCTACCCTTATACAACCCGGAATACAAGAGAAAAATTATAATTATAAATGATGAATGTTATGGGGGTCTTCATTCTTCATTCTTCCTTCCTCATTTTTTCATCTCCCATTTCTTCATTTGATTTGCTCCATTTCTTTCTTCCTTTTGGCTTGATTTCGATATGCTTGCTCCTAAAGCATCACATGGTACATAATACTTGGTCTTATAATCAATACTCATCCTATTCTCCCATAACACTTATCCTAATCCTAATGTAAAATTACATTAAAAGAAGAAAAGAAAATCTAGCTACACCTGTAAAATTAATGTTTAAATATTAGCTAAATGCACTATACAACCCAAGCAGTTATATGAATAATTTAGACTTAGCATCCCACACAAGCCCACCTATCCTAACTTGGGTTATGCTAAACAACTTGCACATCAAAAGTATTTATAAATTTTTTTTATTTAGCGGCCCCTTAAGCACAACCCCCTGCATAAAATATAATTAGGCTAATATCAACCTAACATCCTGACTATGCACATATACCCTAACATCCAATCTACAATAATATATCATAAAATAAGTATACATCAAATCATACACCGCCCTAACATAAAGCTAGAAATGGTGACTTAGTCTAATATGTGTACATTAAAGCTTGTGTAGTATGTCCTAACTAGGCTTTAGAGTTGTAATTTGCTAAGTGTGAGGGATTTAATTTATAAAGGGTTGATTTCTCTTTAAATGATTTAATTGATTTATAGATTTTACTTAGTATTTTTTATTTCATATGACCTAAAATTAACAGCTACGTGTTATAGAGAGAAGAAAGAAAGAGAATCTCACTTTCATCCCTACCTTAAGTCATTTCTAAAGCAAGATAATTAATCAATTTCCTTTAGTGAATGGCTTATTATATGTTTTAATTAATTCTAAGTTTAGATTCACTCTAAATGACCTTATTAAATAAAAAAAGGCATCTTAAGATTAATTAAAATGAATTACTATCGCATAACACATGTTTATTCATTTCTCTCCATCATGTATATCATGCATATGATTAAATCCTAAGCATATGTTATACATATATACTTAGCACACTTAAATGATGAATGCAAAGAAGTGTGTTTGGAATTTAAATATTTCATTTGATTGAATTATGAATGCATGTCTTTTAATAGAAAGAGGGATTTTTCATCCATTAGATTCATATGTATAAAATTTTTTAAGTGAGTACCATTGTTTCACACAGCAAGGTCTAAGATACTTAAAGCCTTGTACCTGGGGTACACAATATAATATACCACTTTTTTTAAATACATATAGATGAATAAACAACTACAAATATAGAAAAAACTCATGCAAAAGTTATATTTGATTTATCTGATTATGATTCTTATTCATTGGTCACATCATACATACATATGTATAAGAGTTTTAAGTGAGTACGGTGCCATTGTTCTACACTAAGGGTGTAAGATACAAGACCTACTTAGGGCTACTTAAAGCTTCACAACCCCAGGCTGTCTAGACTAATATACCACTTTTCTTAAATACATGTCAATATACAAAAAGAATCAAAAGAATGAGAAGTCATGCAAGAAGTCATATTTGATTTGATTATATGATTTACATATGTGATATGAAATTCTTCCTAAGTCTTAGCATGGAGATGTATAGGAGTAGATTTAGGCAGATGTTGTATTTTTTTCAAATGAACTATATATTTATAAATCTCATGCAAATCCATATCAGATAAGGAAAGAGAGCTTCATATTGCATATCTTATATTATCAACACATGCAAACTTATTGATACTTGTAATTAAAATCATTCCATCTATTATAATTGATTTATGGGCTTTTAAAAATAACTTTTGATTTATTAGTAATAATAGCCACACCTATTTTTAATTTAAATCACTACATACAATTTGACATAAAAGAAACCATATCATTTATTTAATTTTAAAAGAAATAAATGCATGATTACATATGACAAGCAACATTTAACATGATTGGAAAGAAATAAAGGAACATAAGCACATGATCTCATTCATTCCAATTAATTTCTAAGGACAATCATACTAAATAAGGCTATTTAAAATAAACCAAAGTTCTTTAATGACACTTTCAGTTTTGAGTTTGATTTGATTTAGGAGATCTGAAAGAGGTTTGCTAATCTTAATCCCATTCCCATTTGTGTGAGTTAATTTGATTTAATGAAAAGCAATTAGGTTGATTTTATGGATTGATTAAGTTAAGCATGGACTAAATTAATTAATTAACCCTTGCCTATGTCACCATAAGGTAATTAATTAAATAATTATGAGCTAATATGATATGAAACCATATAGAAAAGTAAATATCAATGCTCCTATGAAATGAAAGGGGCCTAATATAATTAGCTCATAATTCTTAATTAATTAAGCTTAATGAGCTCACTTAATTACTCTTATAATTTTTCTCACATATATGAGCTAATCATAATCTCATTAGCTTTCTCTTTAGGTTAATGAACAGCCAAAGAGTTACCCAAGAGTTAATTAGACAAGTTCTGGAATTATTATGATTTCAATTTAATTAATTAAGCCATTTAATTAATGAAGTAAACCATTAATTAACCCAAAAATGATTAACAAACTTAATTAATGATTTCCTTACTATTTAGCATGTTAATTAATCACCTAACTAATTAAAAAAGTAATTAAGGCTAAGATAACCAATTTCTCTAATTAACCAAGTAATAAATCCCAAGAAAATTTTGGGAGGTAGAGGTTATCTCATTAATCAACCTTAGAAAGTTTGAAATTAATTACTTAGGTAATTAGGGATTAATTAAGCTAATTAAGTTTTTAGTTAAGCCTAAATTAAGTCTTAATTACTATTCAAAATTAATTATAATTAATTTTAACTTAAATTTCTCTAAAATACCTTTAAAATGAGTATTTATTTGTATTTATTTAATTTTTCTATAATTAGTTATGATTTTTCAAAGTTTCAGTTAATTAAGATAATTTTCATGAAGTTTGTTAATTTATTTTATTAAAATAAATCATTTGAACTTCAAAATTCAATATCTTTCAATTTAGAAGTGATTTGGATTTGAAATTTTATGGTAGGTAGATTTCAATTTTAGTTTTATTCTTTGAAAATTTCAACTTAAACTGAAGTGTATTTTTAGTTTAATTAATGAAATTTGATTTTTACCAGAATTAAATTAAGCTCAAACTCTCCAGCAAAATTTGGGGATTTAGGGTTCATTGAATTTCTCTCAGAAAGATGAATCCAATGAGCCTTTATTTGGAATTTTTCTTTACATATTTTATTTTCTATCAATTTTGAAGTTTCAGGTGATTTAAATAATTTTTAAAATAAAAAAATTTGGATTTTCCCAACCCACACTGACGGCGGCGTGCAACACGATGCCGCACAATTGGATGTGTAGTTCTGTGTGGCATGCGATGTCGCATGAATGGGCCACGTGGCACTAACGTGGCGAGGGAGCGGGAAATCAGGGAGCGGGAAAGCGTTGCACGGTTTGTTTTGGATGGTCCGATCACAGATCGGACGGTCCAAATCTGATTTGCAGAATCAAAGGGTAGAAACACTCAGATCATGTGCGATCTAAGCCATCTAATCCCGTGAATCAAGGGATGGATGGCTGCTGCGCATTTCAGTGGTCGAATAATAAACAGAGGGAAAAATGCAAAATCTAAGAAAATTTTTGTTTAAATGAGCTCATTTTTGCGGTGATTCTCACCGAAAAACTTCTATTTCATATTGGGATCATATAAAATAAACAATGCAAGGGATTTCTAAGAAAAAATTTTAAAATTGAATGAAAAATATCACAAAAATGAGAAATCCTAAGGCCGGCTATGGGTTTTATTGAAGATTATCTCACCGGGGATGATTTACGGTGGCGGTGATGATCTGAGCATGCTTTTGAGTGGGGGAAGAAGCCATGAATGAGTGTAGACCTTTGCCTTCACTTCAGAATGATGTCTTCTCCAATCGCCGCCACTTCTTCATTGAAATCCACTTATTTTTGTTGTTTTTTCCCCCCCAAAATCAAGTGGAAATGATTGCTCATTGGTTTGGAAACTCTAAGAGATGGAAATGAGAGTAGGAGGAGGAGTTCTTCAACCTCTAATGCCTCGTCTTTGATTTTGGCCGAAAATTCTTCTTTTTGTTTGATTTTTGGCTCCAAAATGTTATCATTTGGCTTGGATTGGTTTAAAATGGAAGGGAATCATCCTAGGTAGATCATTTCGGTTGGCTAAGACATGGAAAGTGGCTGCCATGAAGGAAAAATGGGTGTCCTAGCATGGGGAGGTGGGAGTCCTTCATGCCAAGTGTTCCAATGGGAGAGGTGAGTTGAATTCACCTCCCCATGAGTCATAGCTACCCCAAACACCTCTTAGGTCAGATAATCAGTGTCCTTAGTGCCTATGTGGACCAATGGATCAGTGTTAAGTGTCAAAGCTAGAGAAATGATCACATGGGCAAGTGTCTTTTCTCATGGGATGCCCTTGACCCAAGGGCAAAGTGGTCATTTGACATTGAATTTGATTTGAACAGATTTGAAATGAGTCAAAAGTGAGTTGGACCAAATTTCATGGCATTTGGAGTTTATTTGGTTTAATTTGGGTCAATTTGACTCATTTGGGCCAAATTGGGTCAAAATAAGTTAGGTTGACCAATTGGTCAAATTGGGTCAAACTAAGGGTTCGGTCAAGTTCAAATGATCATTTGGAGTATATTAGTTCAAATGGTTTCAATCAATTTGGTTTAATTTGGATTTCATTTAGATTTTAGGTTGATTTGACTTAAGGTCAAATCGGGCCAAGTTGACCAATTTGACACAATTGACTAAATTGGCTTGAATCATGGCTTGGTTTGGGTTTGATTGATCATTTGGAATATATTATAGGCTTTGGTTAAGTTCATTTTGGATTTGATTAGGTTTTAGGTTGATTTGACCCTTAAGGTCAAATTGGGCAAAGTTAGGTTAGGTTGACCAATTAGTCAAATTGGACTCAATTGAGGCTTTGGTCAAGTTCAATAATCAATTTGGAGTGAAGTTGAGCCATTGGTTGCAATCAATTAGGTTTAGGTTACAATTTAGCTAGTTTGGGTTCATATGGGTTAAAGGGTTGGCTTGGTCAACGGGCTAGATTGACTTGGTTTGACCCAATTAATGATAATTAATTAACCTAGGATGATCAATAATCATGACATGAAGTTTGGATTGGCTTAATTCACTTTGATTTGAATTGAATTAAATTTTGGTTCATGTAGGTCAAATTGGCCACTTTTGCTCAAGTGAGCCAATTGGGCTTAGTTGGCTTGATTTTCGAGTTGAGTTTGATTTACTTGAGTTTATATATGAATTTTAGATTGACATATAAAATCAATTGCAATTGGTTTAGGTTCAAATGAGTTTTGGTTCTTTTGAATATTTTAATTCAAATGGGCTAGGTTGGGTTTGACTTGAGTTAATTTTTGATTTGGGTTAATGATTGTAGATTTCATTTATATTTGGATAGATGATTGAAGAAATGATTGATTCATGAAAAAATCTATTAGTTTGGAATTGATTTGGGTATTACTTAGCCAATTTCAATAATTAGGCTCAAAAGGCTAAAATCAAGAATTTGATTTGATTTTGGTTTCAATCATTTAGAGTTCGGAATTGATTTATTATTTGAAATTTGATTTGAGATTTAATTTAATAATTGATAAAATCAATTGAATTGGGGTTGATTTGAATTTGGTTAAGGCTAAGTCCATAAGATAAAATCAAAGAGCTTAGGAAGCGATTTGGAGTTTGAATTTAATCATGGATTTCAATCATTTGATAGTTTGATTTGATTTATGATTTAGAATTTGATTTGAGATTGAATTTGATAATTGAGAAAATCAATTGAATTGGGATTGATTTGAATTTGGTTAAGGCTAAGTCCATAAGATAAAATCAAAGGGCTTAGGAAAGTATTTGGAGTTTGAATTTAATCATGGGTTTCAATCATTTGATAATTGGATTTGATTTTAGAATTTGGATTTGAATTTGAGATTTGATTTAAAAGAAGGAAGCAAGGATTTGGTTTGGGCTATAGGGTAGATAAGTCTTCCTAAATCCCTAAGGCATAACTTATCCCTATGGCTAACTCTTCTAAGTCTCTAGAGTTAGGCTAAGTGTTGAGAGCTCACTCCAAAAGTGAGGTCAACAAAGGGCGCCCAATAGGTGTGGTGTGACTGATAAGGCACACCGTACGTATTGGTGTTGACCAAGATGATTAACAATGTCCGAAGGATTGCAAACACTAATAGAAATGATCTACTCCTAAACCCTAGGTGTAGAAGGAATCAAGATCTTAGTGCAATGCAACTCCACTCATGCAAAGGGCATAAGGGAGGAAGAAGGGATCCACTAATAGATCAAGCATGTGAACCTTCCACTAAGGAAGCAGGTTTAGGTTATCCACTAGGGATAAGGGGTTTGGATTTGAATGCAAGAAATGATTTGGGTAGAGTATCCACTGGGGATTAGAATGTATAACTCGCTAGGGATGGATGCATGAACCTTCCACTAGGGAAGCAGGTTCGGGTTATCCATTAGGGATACGGATTTGATGTGATTTCTTTTGAGGGTACACTCACTGAGAAATGTAGGTTTGAATTGGATTTAATTGACTCCACTGGGGAGGTTGGGATGATTGATGTCTCCTGATTATTTATTTTATGTTTACATTTTGAGATGGACCCTGTCAGTTTGTGATGGACTGCACTGAGAAGGGACTATGTCGGTCTTGGCCTATCTCAGATTTACCAATCCAAAGTGGTAGTCTACCAAACACATGGTAGAACTATCTGACCTAAGAGGTTGCCTTTCGGTGTACAACGATTGTTCTTAGGAAGAAGATGTAGCAGACTTACATCTCCAAAAGTAAGGGACAACCGTTGGGGTGATCTGTTGGATGCAACAAATCAAACCCGACCCAGGACAACTACTAAATGAATGCTGCTGGGGGACTTATATCAGTTAGAAAGTAGTCAGGATAATGTCATTTGATTGAATTTCATTTCTTTTAATTTCATTTATTTTAATTTGATGGATCCCATCAATGTGCGATGGATCCACTAAGAAGGGACTAATTTCAGCCTAGACCTGTCTTAGATTTACAAATCCAAATGGACAGTCTACCAGCCGCAGAGTAGAGCTAACCAATCTAGGGGGTGCCTTTCAGTGTGCAATGGTAATGTTAGGAAGAAAGCGTGGGGACCCACATCCTCCTACACAAGGAACCACTAGGGTGATCGATTGCTTGTGCAACAAATCAAACCCGACATAAGGCTGCCCGTTGGTGTGCAACGCTCGTGCTGGAAAGAATGCGTAATAGATTTATATCTTTCTAAGTGAAGACAACCGCTAGGGTGACTCGTTGGTGGCACAATAAGTTTAACTTGACCTAAGGGAGACTACTGAGAGAGTGTCAACCCAGGGACTAATCTAAACTCAAGGTAGTCAGGCAATTCCTATAGGGAGTTTGGCTGACACTGCCCTAAAGATAGGATGCCTGCTTTGGAAAGGGGCCACTGGGGGGGTTGAATTCCTAATCCATAAGTGAAGATATATTTTGTTTATTTTATCTTATCATGAGCCTTGTTGGTTCACGAGGGACCACACTTAGAAGAAGCTCATATAAGCCTAGTCCTATCTCAGACTTACTAGATCAAGGGAGAATCTGCATATCCGCAAGATAAATTCTCCAACCACAAGGGTGGCTAATAGGAAAGGGGAACTATCCAATCCAAGAGTAACTGGGGTAGTGTCTAGATGGGATCACTAAGGACGTGATCCAAATAGAGTGTCCACAGGGGAGGCACAGCTAGGAGCGTTTTCCAAAACCCTGTAAAAGAAATCCTGTAGGTATACGGTGGGCAACTCAAGGAGAAAGTGCAGGGAACTCACATCTGCCAAGAGTGGTGTATACACCGGATAGGTAGCCGTCAGCATGGCGATAACTATATATATATATATATATATATATATATATATATATATATATATATATATATATATATATATATATATATATATATATATATATATATATATATATATATATATATATATATATATATATATATATATATATATATATTCTCTTATGGATTAGGAGGACATCCCCAGTGGTACCTTTTCCCAGGTAGGCATCCTATCTTTAGGGAAGTGTCAACAAAACTACCTATAAGAATTGCCTGACTACTCTTGAGTTAAGATAAGTCCCCAACGACACTCTAACAATAGTCGCCCTTAGGCCGGGTTCAACTTGTTATGCCACCAACAGGTCACCCTGGTAGTCATCTTTGCTTTAGAAGATGTAAGTCTACTACGCATTCTCTCTAGCACGACCGTTGTACACAGACGGATAGCCCTAGTTTGGGTTCAATTTTTATCTACCAACATATGTAGTGTTCCCCACTTTGGAAGATGTAATTCTACGCTTTCTTCCTAGAACTTGTTGCACCAAAAGGCACCCTGGGTTGATTAGCTCTACCCAGGTAGACTATCCCTTTGGATTTTATAGGTAGGTAGAGTGATATATCCTTTTCTTAGTGGATCCATCACATACTGACATGGTCCATTAAATTAAAAAAAGGAAATTAATCTTACTACTTTTGAGTTGAGATAAGTCCCTAGTGACACTCTCTCAGTAGTCACGCTTAGGTTAGATAGCCCTATCTTGTGGCCTATCCCTTTGGATTTGTAAATCTGAGATATGATAAGGCTGATATAGCCTATTCTTAGTGGATCTATCGCACAGCGACAGGGTCCATGAACAAAATCCTTCTCATCCCCTAGCGAATCCGAGCTTATATCTCTAGCAAATATGCCCTCAACCTCGAACCAAATTATATCCTATCCCTAGTGGATAACCCGAACCTGCTTCCCTAGTAAAAGGTTCATATACTCTTATCCCTTACGGATGGCCCGAACCTACTTCCCTAGTGGAAGGTTCACATTTCTTATCCCCAGTGGATATGCCCTCAATTCAAAATTATCATCCCCAGTGGAACACAAAATCATAACACTCAAGTAAATCAAATCAAACTATCATCCACAGTGGATACATCCCTAAACAAATCTAACCAAATTCCTACCTCCTAGTGGATACCTTCATGAATTCAAACTCACATAACCTGAGCCTACTTCCCTAGTGGAAGGTTCATCCACCCATCTCAGGCAGATTATAAATTCTAATCCCTAATTGATCTTCTTTCCCTAAATCATATGATTAAATTTAGACCTTGATGACCTGTGGATAACCTGAACCTGCTTCCCTAGTGCAAGGTTCATATACTCAATCCCCTAGCAGATTCCTCCTACCTCTCTTATGCCCTTGGCATAAGTTGAGTTTCATTGCACTAAGATCATGATTATGTCTACATCTTGAGTTTATGGATAGATCATTTTCGTTAGTGCTTGCGATCTTTTGGACGTTGTTGATCGTCTCAGTCAACGCTAATTGTGTGGTGTGCCTTGTGAGTTACACCACACCTATTGGGGTCCTTTTGTTGACCTCACTTTTGGAGTGAGTCTTCAACCTCCTCATCATAGATCTATGTCTCTTATAGACACTTAGAACTCCTTATTCATAACATATTTCTAGTGATTAGGCGAACACTTAACCAAAGCCTAGAGACTTAGAAGGTTTAGTCATAAGAGTAGGTTATGCCTTAGGAATTTAGGGAGACTTGCCCACCTTATGGCCTAAACCCAATCTATGTTTTCCTTCTCAAATAAAAGCCCAAATTCAAATTCAAAATCAAATTTCCAAAATTCACAATCAATCCCATGACCAAATCCAAGCTCAAAATCCTCCCTAAATCTTGTGATTGAATCTCATGGCCTTAACCTTAGCCAAATCCAATTCAGTCCAAATTCAATTGATCTTCTCCCTAAATTCAATCCTTTAATCATTTATCATTTATCAAATCCAAGTTCTTTAATTATTTATCAAATCCAAGTCCAAACTCAATTCCAAATGATTGAAATCCAAAATCAAATTCAAGCTCCAAAAATCCTTCTTAAACCACATGATCCACTCTCATAAACCTTGGCTAAAATCCCCTTTAAACCAAAAAAAATTCCATTGAATTTTTTATAAATCAATTATTCCATCATTTATATTCACAAATATAAATGAAATGCAAATCCAAATGATCAAAACTAAATCAAACCAAACCAAGACCCTTATTAAGCCATATAGACCTACCTCCATGAGCTTGACCAAATCTTAACCCAAATCAACCCAAAATCAATTGATTTCTTTATAAATCAATTATATATTCAATCATCTTCACAAATATAAATGAAACCCACATTCCAATGATCAAAATTAAATCAAACTAAAGCAAACTCCTTCTTAAACCCTTTGACCTATCTCCATGTGTTTAGTCAAATTGGCCTTCAAATCACTCCAAACTCAAGTGATTTTCCCATGAATCAATTATATCTTCATTTATATTCTCAAATATAAATGAAATATAAATCCAAATGGCCAAAACCAAAACCCAATTTGGACTATTTAAGCAAATTTCTTGGACTTAACCAAAACCCATCTAAATCAAGCCAAAATCAATGGATTTTCTATTGAATCAATCATTCCTTCAATCATATTTCCAAATATAAATGAAACGTACAATTATCCAGCCAAATTGAAATCAACCCAAGTCAAACCCACCTTAGCCCTTTTGACTTGAAAATTATAAATGAACCAAAACCAAGCATAGCCCAAATTGATTCAATTAGATTTATTATTTAATTCTAAGCTCATATATCAATCCAACTAAACCTTAATCAAGCTAAAACCAAGCCAATTAACCCATTTAAATCCACTTGACCCAAAGTGGCCTAAAGAACCCATTCAAACCAAGTTCTAATCCAACCCAAATTGGATTGAACCAAGGCCATCCAAATCTCATACCATGATCATTGAGCACCATAGGATGATCAATTGCCTTGAATTGGGTCAAACCATCAACTTGGTCATTTGACCAAGTCAACACTTAGCCCAAATGAAACTTAAACTAGCCAAAAAACTCACCATACACCAAATTGATTAGAACCATTGATCTGCACAAACTCATAATCAATTATTGAAGATGACGTGGCTCTCAATTGAGCCAAATCAAATCCAATTGGCCATTTGACCCAAGTTGACCCAAATCGGCCTAAAGGGCCAAAATAGGTCAAATTATGATCTAACTCAAATTGATCACAAAAAATGGCTCAAGTTCATTCTAAATTGATTATTGAATTTAACCAAAGCCATACATGTACACAATTTGACCAATTGGTCAACCTAGCCAAATTGACCAACCTAGCCCAAATTGACCTAAAATGTCAAATTGGTCAAAATCCAAATTAAATCTAAATTGATTTAAACCAAAGCCTACAATCATTTTCAATTAACCAATGGAATATGAACCAATATCTAACCCAACCCAATTTGGTCAATTTGTTTTCAAATTGTTCAACTTGACCCATTTGACCCATTTAATTCCAAATGAGCTAAAATCAAACCTAGGCCAACTTAATTAAAACCACTTGAACCAAAACTCTTCAAATCATCATTTGAACCTAACCTAAGCCTTGGTTTAACCTAATTTGACCAATTGGTCAACCCAACCCAAAATGACCCAATATTAACCCATTTGAGAAAATGAAGCCAAAACCCATGAAACCAACCCATGGGACCTTACAACCTGACTTAACCCAACCCAAATTCACGCTAGGTCAACTCAAAACCAGCCCAAACCCAATTGGAGCCAAACCTAAGGGAAATCCCCCTTGGATATACCTCCCTATGTGGTATTTTGTCAAAATTGGCAAAGTCCACTCTCCCATCATCCTTGGCAGCCATCAAGCACCCAAATGGGGGATCACCTATGCCACCTATCCCACTCTAAGTGGGCTAGGCTTGCCATGGACCAAAGGGAGGTGAGCTAACTCACCTTCCTCCCAAACCGAGAACCCATGGATAAAGGGAGAAACCACCAGCCCACATCAAGAATTGAGCCACCTTTCATGCATTTCCCTACTCAAACTGAGCCACGTGGACTCGATTGAGACCCCTCTAGAGCTCTGATGACAGCTGGCCGGCCGAAGAAATGGGAGACAATCCCATCCATCCACCTCAACAAATTGAGGGATTTACCCCCTCAATTCAAACTAGATTTTACTGTCATTTGATTCCTCTGAGCTTCTAAGAGAGAAATGAAACTCCTTAGCGCTCCTCAGAGCATTTCCAAGCCATCCCCACTTCGAATTTTCTCCTCCCATGCACAGTCGAAATAGGGAAGCCCAATCCCAATCCAAACTCCCTCGTCTCTCAACCAAAGCTTAATGGATCTTACACACACCTTTCACACACATCGTCGAAGCCACCCAAGTTATTTTCCAAGCTCGAAAGCCACCAAAGGACGGACTTCGATCAAAGCCAAAGGTCCAAAGCATTGTTCTTAGCAAATCAAGCGATCCACTTGGATCCAATCCAATTGCTACTCAACAGGGCCTCGTCTCTACTAGATGAACCTTCCTAATGCATGCGAACCACCAGTCTTAGCTCTGGTGAGGTATTCTCCATGAAAATGAGCTTTAGCTTAAAATGAGTTGTTCTTTTGTGAAGGAAAGTTACATGTGAGCTGATCCTAGCCGTTGGATCTTTGTGAATCCCTCGTGCTAAGGTGTGGGGTTATTTTGGAGTGAATCTGAGCCTAGGTGAGCTCGGATTAACCAAGCTCGGATTGAGCAATCCATGGCGGACGGGCTCCATCGTTCATCGCTTGTAGGAAGAGAGATAATGGGTCATCCATTTCACATGATTAGAACAGACAGTTGTGATCAAATCACACTAGATCTACTGCTTGATCCCTCCTTAGGCATGGATTTGATCGTGGCCATCCGATCTTAGATCAGAAGGTCCATGGGAAAGCGCATCCTGCCACCATCCGAGTCAGCCACAAGTGTGACAACTTAAATAGCCAATCCCACGGTACCATGTGGAAAGCACACCGTGTCAGCATGCCACGTAGCATCGGCAGGATTAGGCTTAATTAAGGCTAATTAATTGGATTTTAAGGTTGAAACTTCCATAATTCATAACTGATTATAGAAAAATCCAAAAAAATATAAATAAGAGCTCATTTTAAAGGTATTTCAAAGGGCAATCCCTTAAAATTGTCCTTAATTAATTTTGAACAGTAATTTTGGCTTAATTAGGGTTTAATTAAAAACTTAATTAACCTAATTACTCCCTAATTAATCATCTAATTAATTTTGAATTTTCTAAGGTTGCTTATGGAGATAACCTCTGCCTCTCCCATTTTTCTTGGGATTTATTGGTTGAATAATTAGGAAAATTGATTGATTAAGCGCTAATTACCATCATAACTTAATTAAGGATTAATTAAACATGTGAACAGTAAATTAACTAATTAATTGGACTCATTTGGCACTGATTAACATTAGGGCCCAAAGTTTTCTTTAATTTTTAAGAGAAATTAATTAGGGATTAATTAACTAATTAATTACTTAATTAGAATAATTAAATTTTAAAATGGATCTCATTTTCTTTAATTGATTCATGGGTAGATCTTCAGGTGTTCAATAACCTAAAGAGGTTTGATGAAATTATGGTTAGCTCACATGTGTAAGAAAACCATAAAAAAAAATTGAGTTCTTTAAGTATAATTAATCAATAATTGTGAGCTAATTGCATTAGGCTCCTTCATTTCATAGGATCATCGTTATTTACTTTTCGGTTCACTTGCATATTACATTGGAACATAATTATTTGGATAATTACTTTAAGGTAACATAGGTAAGGGTTAATTAATTGATTTAATTCATATATTAACTTAATTAATGCATAAAATCAATCTAATTATCTCTCATTAAATCAAACTAACTTACAAACATGGGATGCGATTAGGATTAGCAAACCTCTTTTCACATTCTTTAAATCAAATCAAGCATAAAATTAAAAGTGACATTGAAAAGTTTTGGTTTGTTTTTAGTAATTTTATTTGATATGATTGTCTTTAGGAGTTAATTTAATTGAATGGAATCACATGTTTGTGTTTATTTATTCCTCTCCAATCATATTAAATGTTATATGTCACTTGATTCATGTGTTCATCTCTTACAAAATTAATTAAACTAAATGATTTCCTTTATATAAAACTTGCATGTGTTGATTTAAATTAATATATGTGTGGCTATTATCCCTATTAAATCCAAATCTTTTTTTCAAAACTTAAAAAAGAATGACTACATATGCTATGAATGTTAATTATAAATATATAGGAGATGTATGTGATTATAGTTTAAGTGTATGAAGTGAAGTTTCTTTTCTTTCATTCATGTATTGTAATAATGTTAATATATCATTCAAGGTTTTTAAGGAGGTCATTTTTTCATTCTTCAATATTCATTTGATTTCATTTACATACTTCAATACGTTTCATAAACGTTTCAAAAATAAAACTTTTTCTTGATTTTTCATTATTATAGTTATTTGTACATTCATGTGTATTTAAGAGTAGTGGGTATATCTAGTATGGACATTCCGGGGACAGACGACTTTAAGTAGCCCCAAGGAGATTTTTACCTCACTCCCCTAGTTTAACAATGGTGAAGAACTTGCTTAAAACTTTTATACACTTGTATGTGCACTTAGCTAATGAATGAAAATCTCCTTATCAACTTTATTCCATATGCACAAATGTTTCAAAAATACAACTTTAGCATGCTTTTTCCACTCTTGTATTCATTTGTACATTCATGTGTATTCAAGAATAACAGGTATATCTAGTCTAGAAATTTCAAGGATGCACAGCTTTAAGTAGCCCCAAGGAGATTTTTACCTCACTCCCTGGTTTAACAATGGCTAAGTTCGTACTTAAAACTTTTGTACATTTGAATGTGCATTTAGCCAATGAGTGAAAGTCTCATTTTCTACAAAATATACTTATGCATCTTTCATTTAAAGCGTGCTAAAAAAATATATTGCATGTATAAGTATACTTAGTATTTAATCATATGCATGTTACATATAATGAAAAGGAATGGTTGAACATGTGTCATGTGATAGTAATTCAATCAGATTAGTATTAAGATGCCTTTCATATCGAATAGAATTATTTAAAGTGAACCTAAACTTAGGATTAATTTAAAATATATAATAAGCCATTCACTAAAGAGAACTAAGTCTAATTAATATGCTTTAGAAATGACCTAAGGAAGGGATGAAAAGAGTAATCCTCTCTTTTCTTCTCTTTATAACACTTAGTTGTTAAGTGTAAGTCAAATGAAACAAAAAAAATACTAAGGAAAATTCTCAAATCAACTAACCACTTAAAGTGAAATCAACCTCTCATGATTAAACACCCTTTCATACTTAGAAAATTATAACAAAGCTTAGTTAAGGCATATCACACAAGCCTTAATATACACACTTTAGAATTAACTCAACACTTCTAGCTTTATGTTAGGACAGTGCATGGAGTGATATATGTTTGATTTTATGATGTATTATTTTAGACTAGATGTTATAGTGTATGTTTCATTAACTGAATGTTAGGCCATGATTAGCCTAATCATATTTTTCTACAGGGGGTTATGCTTAAGGGGTGCTTAAAATAAATATAAATACTCTCTTTTGCAGGTTACTTAACCCTTAAACATAATTCAAATTAAGACAGGTGGGCTTAGTTACTCATGTGCAGGGTGCCAAGTCCAAATTATACATATAACAACTTGGGTTGTATGGTGTGTTTAGCTAACACTTATTTTGCAAATGTAGTTAGATTTACTTTTCCTATTTTTAGTGTAATTGTATATTAAGAATTAGGATTAGTATTATGGGGGATAAGGATGAACATTGGCCAGAAGGCTTAGCCCTGGGGTGTCATGTGATGCCTTGAAGCCTGCCAAATCAAAAGAAGCAAATCAAATGAGTAAATGAAGAAGACATGAAAACTTGAATATTCAAAGACTCCCCATAGCATATATTATTTGTACCATGTAATTATTCTTTTATATTCCAGGTTGTTTAAGGGTAGAGATCAGCTACCAATTTCTCTTTTTTGGGTTGTACGGTGATACCCGACTACACTGACCTTTTATTCTTTTGCATTAGATTTATAAAAATTGGTTAATATTTTGTTTAAAATTGTGCAATAGAAATAGCATGCCTTTTTTATAGTTTTTTTATGAATGGTGATTTAATGTGTGGCCTAGATCCGATTAGGCTCTTACAAAACTCATCTTTTAAATTTCCTTCTCACTTAGGTGTTAAATGTTGTTTAACACCATGAATCTTGTAAAATGAGAGTCGTCACTTGAATAGAGGGGCTTGACGTGAGGAAGCCCCCTAGATGGAGTTTCACCCTCTGCTCTCTTGATTTAGCCTATAATTCATTTCAACATGCATTTAGGCATACAAAAATTCTATGGCCTTCATCAAAATGAAGAGTCAAAAACTCCAATAAAAATTTAAAAGATTTACATTATACTAAGTCATTACTCATACCACTCATGCTCTAGTCTCTTAGGGAGTGGGTTTAAGGACTTTAGTCTCTTTCTAAATAATAATAACCTAACTATCTTGCAAAATCATATGACTTTCCTACATGGTTTTAAAGCGTTGGAGGAGTTAGTTGGATCTCACTCCAGACAGTTATAAGTCCAGGAGTCGGGTGGTTTGCTCTCTCTTATAGGGGTAAACCATATACCCATTTTCGCTTAAATTTAGGTCGTGCTTTGTCTTATGCCAAGGCTCCCTAGATTTAGGATCTGAGGTAGCTATTTTCTTTAGGCTACAAGCATAAATCCTCACCTCTTAGGTATTTTCATAATCTTGTATTGCTGGATTATAAGCCCTAGCAATCTAATAAAATTCAAATTAAACAAATAATTCTCTTCAATTTCAAATGTATAAAAACTAACCATAGGATAGATTGGAATGCTCACTAGGTCTCCTAGTATTATTAGCATTCCCTACGCTTCTCCTTTGGCTTCAATAATAAGTCTCTCCTTTTGACCTATCCCAATTGATTTTCTAAATATAACCAATTTATTGATAGTCTTGCTCTTGAAATCTTTGGAGATAATAATTGTCTACTTTAATTGAGAGTATTCATAAAGAATTCACTTTCCTAAGGATGTAATTAACAATGGGGGCTTGCCCCAATAAGGAACTTTAGAACCCAATTTAATATAAACCCTGCTTTATTTAATCATGCAAAGCAAGGGAAAAATCTCTAGTATATTCGAAGACCCATTATGTCATAGGAGTCCTTATTAGGTGATTAGGTCAATTGAAGGGTGATGTCTCTATCTTTTGAGATAGTACTTCATACCTTAATGTCATACCTGATCACTTCAATGAGTACCCCCTTAGAGTTGCGTGGTGTCCCCACCCATATACATCCCAACACTAAACAACATAAAGCACTAAGACATTCATAATTCTAAGACACTTTTATTAATTAGGAGGACACTAAGCTCAAGCCAAGAGACTCATAAAGTGCTCGGGTTAGATTTTATCTTAAGATAGGTGGGACCCCACCTACCTTAAACCCAACCAAATCCCATATCAAGCCCATTAATCAAACATAAACCAAATGATTACAAATCAAGCTCCAAGTCAATGCTAATTTGACCTAAGCTCAATATGATTCATTTTAGTTTAATTTGTTCAAGAGATTAAGTTGACCTAACTTAACCTATTTGGACTCAAGATGGCCAAACCCAGAACCAAATCAACCCTATTAAATTCTAACCCATCCAAATTCATTTGAATGCTAATTAGACATGATTGGATCTTGACTTCAATTTAATTGAACCAAACCAAGCTAACTTAGCCTTCAGCCTAACATGACCCATTTAAATTCCATAAGGACAAAAACTTATTCATCTTGATCCAATCCCCATGATTATTTCGAACATCCAATTAAATATTACAATCCATTCCAATCCATTTAATGAAGCCAATTGGTCAAATCAACCTACTTGACCCAAGTTGACCCATTTGACTTAAAGAGTTCAAATGAGTTAAAATCTAACTTAACTCAAATTAATTATAATTAAAGCCATCAATCAACCCCAAATCCATCATTGAACATGTTTCAACCTTCATGCACATTCAAGTGAACCCAATCAAGCAAATTTTCTCACTTGACCTAATTTGCCCTAAATGACCAAATTGAGTCAAATCTTAATCCAAACCAAATTGGGCCAAATCAATTCACTCAATATATACCACAGTGATTATTGCTCATCATTGATCACCTAGTTGCAACCAATCGAACTTAGCTAAGTCAATTTGACCACTTAACCCAAGTTGGCTCAAACTGACTTAAAGAGCCTAATTAGGCCAAATTTAATTCCAATCCAAATTGATTGCAACGAATGCCTTCAACCAATCACCAATTAAGTTTGAACACACTTCAACCACCAATTGAAGTCAATTCGATCAAATCAACCCAATTGACCCAATTTTGTCTAAAGGGTCAAATTGAACAAAACCTCATTCTAATCTAAATCAAATCAAACCAATGCCTCCAATCAATCTCAATTGATCAATCAAACATAAACCAAACATTCATCTCACCCAATTTGACCAAATTGCTAAACTTGACCCATTTAGCCTAAATGAACCCGTATGAACTAAATCCATATCCACTTCAAATTGAATCAAATCAATTGTACCATTGCATTCCAAATGACCATTTGAACATAACCTAATGGTTCCCAATTCAGTCAATTAGTCAACCTAACTCATTTGAATCCAAATTAACCTATATAAGTCAAATTAAGTCAAATCCATTCAAACTAAGTTCAAATCCAACCAAACTTGGCTTGATTCATCCTTAGGTGCTCATTAACCTGTCCAAGTGGACCCAACCAAGGGTGAACCCGGTTCAGCCCAAACCAAATGAACCAATGGCTCTAAATGAGACAAAAAGTTGTTAGGCTCAACCATTGATTAGCCACCTTAGCATGTCTTGAGCTCTCCCATGCTGACTAAACCTGGCCTAAAGTTGTTAGGCTAAGCCATTGATCAAGGTGAGGTCCCTCTCACCTTAGCCAACCCTTGGTTCATTTCCCATGTGAAGTCCACTTCATGGGGAGCCACCAAACTCTCTAAGCGACCAAGAAACCTCCACCGGATTGACCTCATTTTTGGATGAGATTAACACCATCCCTAATCTTAGATTAGCAGCTTCTTAGTTAGGCACTTTGGGCACTACGTTTAGTGACTAAGTGAACAAACCAAAATTACATAATAAATTAAAACAAATACTAAAAGAAAATATCAAAATTAAATTTGAAATCAAATCAAACTCAAATACTCTAAAATAAAGCCATAAATCATCACAGTGAACCTTCCTAGGGCCTAACTGAATTAGACTAGGTAAACCCAAATTAAAATCAAACTTAATAATACTCAATAGAAATCTAAATTAAACATATTTGTATTGAAAGCTAAAGTCAATTGAGCTTGGATTGAGGTACTTGAATTGATTAACCTAATTAACCCATTAAGCTCAAAATCACTTAAGTCTAAATAAATTTAAATTAAATCAAATTAAATAAAAACCAAAAATAAAGAATTAATGTACAGATATAAAAGAATTCAAAATTAAATACAAGTGATGTTTAAAGTGGTCAACAAGGTCACTTAACCTAAAAGTTAACTAGTGTGCGTCCCATCAAGTCAAAAAGTCAACTTATCAAATTTTGATCAAATTAAGCCACTCCAAGAGCTTAAAACCATCACATAAATTTATTTAAATATAAAACTAAATTCAACTGAGACTTAGATTGGCTAATTGAGCCACTTAATCCAAGTAGACTAAAATGGACTTAATTGAGCCAAAATCAAAATAAATTGAAAGTAATTCAAATTAATCATTCAAAATTATCTTAAACTAATGTATAAACATATTTCAACCATTCTTTGGATTAAATTTGATGAATTTGATCATTTAACCTAAATGAAATCATCTTAACCCAATAAGCTTAATTTTGGTTAGAATTGATCAAAATCATAATATAATCCAAATTAATTAAAATCAATCAATCTTAAATGCTCTAAATAATTCACTAAACATATTTGAAAACCTAGCATAGCCTAAATCACTCAATTGAGGCATTTAACCCAATTTGACCTATTTAGGTCAAATTAGGTCAAACTTAGGTCAAACAAAAAAATTGACCTAAACTATGTGAAATTATTTGACCCAAATCACTCCAAATTATTCATAAAATACAGTGAAAGCTTAATGTTAACCTAAATAATGAATTGAATCATACAAATCAATCTAAATCATTTTGGTCAAAGTTGGTTAAATCTTGATCAAACGTAGGTCAAACCTAAAATTAACTCAAATTAAATAAAATCAATTAACTAAAATCACTCCAAATGATTATTAAAATACAAATGAAGTTTAATCTAAGCTCATCATGATCAATTGGACCATGTAAACCCAATTTGACCCACTTTGGTTAGAGGGTCAAAATGGGTTCAAACCATTTCAAAATCAAATCAATTCAAATTAAATGAATCTAAAAGAATTGAAAGACCAATTAGCCATAATTAAACCTTATTCCAAGCCAATCATCCACCTCAAACTATCAAACCTAAATCAAACCAATTGGGTTAACTCATGTTGACCCAAAGTCAAACTTAAATTCATGAAGTTGAAATTAGAATTTGGCAAAGCTTAAGCCCCATTTTAAAGCTCTAATGGGAACTCTTCTCTTAACTTTGGTGGCTAGTTAAAGGAGGGATTAAATGCAAACAAAGAAAATGGAAACAAGCTCCCAAACTTTTCAATCCCCTCATCTCTCCCTCCACCATCCCATTTGCTTGACTTTAGGATAGTCTACACTAAATTAACCAGCTCCTATAGCAAGTAGGACGCTCCAAATCCCCATGGCCGGCCACCTCCAATCTACTCCAATGGAGGAGAGGCCAAGCATCTATAAAATCCCACATTTATCTTATTTTAGCGCCTTTGAACACTCTATTCACTCAGCATCATCCAAGGAAAGAGATCAAGCCATTTCCTATCATTCCCAACCCCAAATCGATCGAAATTGAGCAAACACCGATGAGAGGAGGCGGAGGTTGGTGTTCCCGATGACCGGAGAGGAGGCGGAGGTTGGTGTTCCCGGTGACCAAGTGGGCATACTTACCTTGGAGCTTTGTCTCACATCTAGGAACATTTTTGAATCAATTTGACCACTTGACACTGACTCGACTGAGGTAATTTCATGGATCTATAGCCGTCGTAGGCTTTATTTATTTGTGAAGTTGGATCACACGAAACTAGAAAATTTCTCATAGAAACCACTCCTTTTTTATTCTAAACCTCCTTATTGCGAAATAGCACATTTTCCAATGAGTTAGCCAAAAAATCAAGGCTTGGACGAGTCTATTGGGGTGAAAGTTTCATCTAATCTACTCAATTCGCCACCCAGGTTGAAGACGATGTTCTGAACCGTCTGTCTCACTTGATTAGGATGCACGGTTCTGATTAAAACGTGCTAGATCCCCGTTAATTGTTCCTTATTAAAGCTGTTTAATCTAGACCATCTGATTTTATTGTCGAATGGTCCAAATTGAAGCTATTCCCACCCAAGTGCCACATGGGTAATGATCTAGCCAATCCATGGATTTTATTATAGAATGGTCCAAATTGAAGCTATTCCCACCCAAATTCCACACGGGTAATGGTCTAGCCAATCCACGGCTAGCACACGTAAAGGCTGCCAAGTCAGCGCCATGTGGCACTAACTGGGTTAAATAGAAAAATTTAGTATTTCTAGCTTTAAAAAATGCTTAAACTCACTTGGAACTTCAACAAACCATAAAAATAAAATACTCATCAAAAAAATTATAAGTAAGGGCTCATTGGATTTATCTTTTCGAGAGAAATCCAATGAACCCAAAATATATAATTTTTATTAGGTACTTTGGTCATAATTTAGCTTTAAATGAAAATCATATTTCCTTAATTACTTCAAAAATAACAATCGAATTGCCTTGAAATTTTTAAGGATTGAAGTTGAGGATAAAACACTTATCATAAAAATTTCAAGTGAAAATGATGAGTATGTCAAAAGTTATTGAATTTCAAAGGTTAAATGCTTTAATTTCATAAAATAAATAATTTAAAATGAAAGAAAATAGGAAATATTATCAAACTAATTTAAGCAACTTTGATTAAGCTCATAGCATTAAAAAAATATCTATCTAAATTTTTAAAATCCCATTAGACTTTAAAATCAATTAAATAAAGCTTAAAATAAATTAAAAATCATAACCAATTAATAAAAAGAAAAAGAAAATTCCTGCCATATGGATTACCAAACTAAAATCAATAACATACCTGAAATTACATATCCAAGAATATAATTGAATTGGTTGAAGTGAATCCTCAGGATATTTAATTTTAGCTAAAGGATAAAGCCATAAGATTTAAATCTTGGTTAATTTTAACAAAGTATTAATTAGAACTTTATTAGGAAAATTAATCCAAATATTAATCAAATTAAATCTTAATCAACTCAAATATTTAATTAAACTAAGAACTAATGAACTTAAATCAAACACTAATTAAGTAAATCAAATATTTAATCATATTTAATAAGATTATCTAGATAAAATGAAATGGTCATCAATGAAACTTAAATCTTATAAATCAAATTAAACATGAAACTTAATTAAACCACTAAATAATTTCATAATTAAACTTTTATTAAATTAATCATGTTTAATTTTTTTATCAAACGAAATATTTAGTTATAATAAATTTAGTTAATTATCGAATCAAATTATAATTATTCAATTAAGTCGAAGGCCAAATTAATCATCAGTTCAATACTAATTGAATCAATTATTCAACTGAATTAAATATAATCAATTCATCAACTTCTAAACTAAGACTAACCCCTAATCCAATTGATAATAAAACTTCAAATTAAACTGATCAATCACTTAACTAAACTAAAAATAAAATTAAATTAATCTTATAAAAGTAATGATTATAATAATAATTATTAACATTATTATTCTTCTTTAATCAAACAAATTTATGTGAAATACTTAATTAAATCTATGATAAAAACTTATTAAATCAAGTCAATCATATATGGATAATTAAATCATTAACTTTTATTTAATTAAATAAATCTTTAATTAATCTAATCATTTTAAACCAAATTACCTTTAATTAAATCTAATCAATTAAACTTAATTAATATGAATTTAATTTGAATAAATTAATTCAAATAAGATAAATTAAAGTTAATCATTAATTAATCTTTAATTATTGAAATTAATGAAGATTGATTAATCATCAATTATACTTTAATAAGTTAATTATGATAAATAACTAAGAACTAAATCCTAATCAAGATAATAATAAAATACAATAAGTAATATTAATCAATTAATTAAACTAAAACTTTTAATTAATTTATTTAAGTTTGGATGAGTGGATAGGTATGAGTCTTGGTATAGGCCATAGGATTGGTGGAACCTATTTCTCCTATGGTGTATTGTAAGCTTAGGGTTATGCCTTCTAAGTCTCTAAGCTTAAGTTTAGTGTCCCCTTAATCGCTAGAAGTTTCCTAGCACTAAAGAAATCTAAGTGTCTAAGATCTAAGATGGCAAGGATTAATCCTCACTCCAAAAGTGAGGTCAATATTTCCTTTCTAATTAATAATAGTCTACATATCTTGCATTTACATATGACTAGCCCATATAATTTTAAAATTGTAGGAGGTGTTAGTTGGCTACAACTCTAGATAGTTGTAAGTTCAAAAGAGTCGGGATCGGTCCACTCTCTCTAGTGGAAGTGAACCAATATATTCCATTCCCCTTAAGTAGAATTAAGTCAAGCTCTTAGCTTATGGTAGAGCACTCTTAATATAGGTTTAGAGGCTTCTTGTTTCTCCTTTACTACAATTATAAATCCTCACCTCTTAGGCATTTTCACAATCTTGTGTTGTCAAAATTTTTAAGACCTAGCATTCTAATAAAATTTCAATTCAAATAAATAATTTTCTCTCTTTCAAAAATATAAAGCC
The DNA here is from genome assembly GCA_021442155.1 of Cymbidium sinense. NCBI lineage: Eukaryota > Viridiplantae > Streptophyta > Magnoliopsida > Asparagales > Orchidaceae > Cymbidium > Cymbidium sinense. Next base: position 97,263,261 of record CM038222.1, read on the forward strand.
TTATTACATGGAAGATTGAAGCACTCACTAGGCTTCCTATTATCATGTGTGCATCCTACTTATTCTCCTTAGGAATTTGCTAAAAATTCTTTCTATTTGAGCTCTTCTCGATTGCTTTCCAAAATGACCAATTCTTTAAGTATTTATCTTTGAAATCTTCAAAGATATTAGTTGGCTACTTTAATCGAGAGTGTTCTTAGAAAATTATCATTTTCTATGATGTAATTAACTATGAAAGCTTGCTTACATAGGGAACTAAAGAACTCAACATAAAATAAATTCTACTTTACCTATCCATGTAAAGTAGTTGAAAGATATCTAGTATATACATTAGCCCATCTGCCTTAGAAGTCCTAATTAGGTGATTGAGTCCATTGTAAGATGATGTTTCTATCTCTCAAGATAGTACATTATTGTTTAGATGCCATACTTGATCATTTCAGTAAGTACCCCCTAAGATCTATGTGGTGTCCCTACAACTCTAAATAAAAACACCACAAATATATCCTAAATTTTCTTTATTAGATTAGATCAAGCTTTTAGCACATACTGAAGTACCTTAGTTTTAAAATAAAGGCTATTTATTTTTTCTTAGTTATAAGTATAAGTTCTCACCTCTTAGACATTTCTATAATCTTTTGTTACCAAGATATATGTTTTAACATTTTAATAAAATTTCAAATCAAAATAATAAAAAAAATCTTCATTTTAAAAATATAAAGCCCAATCATAAGATAGATTATAGAGCTTGTTGGGTTTCTTAATATCTAAGCCCTTCACACTTATCTTTCTTTGAAATCTGAAAAGAATTATTCTTATTTGAGCTATCTCATTTGACTTCTAAAATTTTCCAATCTTTGATCCAAACTATGAAATCTATTGGTATAATAGACATCTATTTTAATCAAGAGTTTTCTTAATGAATTCTCTTTTGAAATGTGATTAAGCCTCTATAGAGAACTTAAAACCCAGGCTAAAATAAATCCTATCTTACTTCATTCATACAAGGTAGGAGAAAAATCTCTATTACACGCACACCCATCAGTCTTAGGAGTCATTATTAAGTGATTGAGTCAATTGTAGAGTGATATTTCTACCTCTTGGGATAGTATATTATTCTTTGATGTCATATTTGATTACCTAATTAAGTGCTCACAATATTAGTGTAGTATCCTTGCATTTTAATCACCACAACCTTATTATTGGAACCCCAAAATATTTAGACAATTCTACAAGCTTATCTAGTTTGGAAGATAATTTTTAAGATACTTTATAAACTCTCTAATATTTTAAATTATATCTTAAATCCTATTAATCCATCTTGTACTATTATATTAAGGATATGTGCATAATACTTAATATGAAAGAAAAGATCATGAAAATGCAACTTATCCCTTGATTAAAAATTTTCTTTTAAAGAGCTAGCAATGACTTTATTTTTACTTACATTAGCTAAAGTGATTGTGAAAACTATAATGAAGCTTTCACTTTAACAAGCAATCACAATAGCGTCACATATGTAAGTGCCACTATGTGGAGATTCTAGCTCAATGAAATTAATAATTTTTTTTGTAACTTCTATGCTTCATCAATATCATGTGTAAAAAGACACGCATGCACACACACACACACATATGTATATATATATATATATATATATATATATATATATATATATATTATGGTTTGATTAGAGGTCCAGTAATCTATAGTTCATGAAATCCTATGAATATCCTTGAGGCAACATGTTCAACTATTATGAAAGGATTTTCATTCACAATTATCATATTGACAATTATCTCTCTAATTAATTATTGATCATAATTATTTAGATCATGATATATTTGCAGCCCCACTGGTGCATTGGTATCAAAAGACAAAAATTTAATCTCTTTTGTCTGTTATCTAACAAATTAAGAAGTTGGTGACTCTTAGCTTTTATTTTTTTATCATTTTTTAATGTTCCTAAGCAATTGTAAAGTTGTGCCAACTTTTGGTTTATTAAATCTTCCCATAATAAATATATTGTAATATAGGTACTTCAATCCCCTTATAAGTGATTCAATTTTATATAAAGTACACTCGAACTATTGATTTTCATTTCATATATTTTCTAAGTTGTATGTTAGTATCATTTTTTTCAACAATGGGTTCATCAGCAGATTAAGAGATATTTTGAAGACAATCATTCCCATTTGTTAGAGCCACTAATTGTGATTCGCTAATAGCTTAGGATTCTTTGAATGATGATATTATAATATATTAAAAAGTAAAACATCAGATGAGATGTCACTAAATACATATGACTAAATCACACACTTAAACACGAAACATAATAGAGAAATAAAAATAGTATTAAACACTTGTACTGCTAATGTAGATCTATTATTGGAAAGTTCACCAAGATAGCAACAAAGCTACAACCAATCAAGTGTTCTACTTTATGCAACAAAAATGTTACCTAAGTGAATTTATTTTGAATGATCATTGTAAATATATTACAAGGAAAAAACACATCTCATTAGTTAGTAGACTAACATAAAGGGTTCAGAAAAAAAAATCTTTCCTCAAATGAATAAATATGAAAAATTAATGAATGCATGTGTAATAAAAATTATCATTAGTATTATGAAGCACATAACAAATAAATGACAATAATATGGTTCAGTGAAGTCTACAACTCTCCACTAAAAAGTGTAAACTACAAACATAACATACAATTTGATTGAAAAAAGTATTAAACATTAGATGAAACATAAGCCTATAGGTTATGAAAATTCATGCCCAGCCTCTTGATGAAACGAGAGTATAGATTTAATGTCAAACAAAATTTTCAGAAGGCAGATGATTGTTTGTAGTGGATAAATAAGACATTATCCAGAGATTTCTCCCTCAATTGATGAAGACTTTAGATCTGGTTCCAGGTTTCCTATAAGCGCAAGCACCTATAGTTAATTACCCCTTTCTAATTAGTATGAGAGAACTTTTGATTAAGGCTAATCATTAGATTGCTAATTGCTTAGCGTATAGTAGCAACAATTCAGATTTAAAATTCAATGAAATTCATCATTTTGTTTATGCTTGGAGCATATGGTTGGGGGAATGATGACGTGCATGATTAAGATCCCATGATTCCATCATCCTGGGCTGTCATGATCCCTGGCCCACTTAGTCAGAGGAGGTGGTTAACCCAACCTGACTGTAGGATCCTTGTCAGCAACCATGGGTTGCATCATTCAAGGAGACCTTGTGGACTAGGGTTGATATTTGTCAAAGGGGACAATCATAAGACCACTCTAGCTAACAGTGGGCATTATGCCCTATTAGGTATACCCTATGATTCACAACTCAAATGGGTAAAAAACTATTGGGAAACATATGAGCTATAGCCGTGACCGTGATTTAGTGGATCCTACTAGCCAAACCACCCGGTCAGAGGGCTCTGGTCGTAACCGCTTCACATGTGGAGCCTACTGGCCAAACTACGCGGACAGAGGACATGGGTCACATCCTTATTGGTGTAGAACATTTTTAATGTGAATATAAAAGTATATATAATATGACATTAGCTCATTTGTGAGCTTAAGTTAACATTAAATTTGTCACTCCCGACAAATAATTGCAGAAGGTGGATTGATGAATTTTTATTTAGATTTTTAAATAATGAATTTCATTTAAGCATTTTTTATTTTTATTGGAATCTTCTTGAATATTTGGTGGTTAACAGGAACTTGATTTAATATTGAAGATTTTAAAAAATTTTGATAATAGTAATCTCCTCCGGTTGATATTCTTAATCAATATAGCCATCATCGGGATAGACCTTATCAACTCTGCTCTTATAGGAGGAGAATCGGGTCTACAAGTTTGAAATCTTATTATATCATATTAGATCTTATCAACTCTACTCTTATAGGAGAAGGATTTGATCTATGGATTGAAACCTGTAATTGTATTTGAATTTTTCAATATAAAATAGTCATATTAAAGCTATTAGAAGCTTTATGAAAGTAGTAAGGGTAGGCTTAATGTGATTAGCTTGAATGTATTATTTCATATTAGTTTTTATATGCAACCTTGTTGAGCTTAATTATTTAATTTTTTATTTAAATAATTATTTTTATCAACTCCAGTCCCTATGGCGAGAAGGATTTAACTACTCAGATATGACTTAAACTATTATCATACGAATGTGTTGATTCACTAAAATATATACATAAGCATATATTTAGAATATTGAATTTTAAAAATATGCCCAATCTTTTAAAATGATTGTTTCTCCTTCAAAACAATTGCATAATTTTTTAGTGTAAGATATTTAAGTCAATTTAATGTTTAACCCACGCGGCATCCTCACACACCTGAATTTAAACATTCAACACTATGTCGGGGAACATGTGGGTGTTTTAAAAAAATTAGATAATTTTATTTTTGAATTATGAGATTAATTTTCTATTTTTATTTAATCTCAACTTAGCCTGCACAGCCTTTTCAAACATTATGATTTGCACCTTAAATCTTTATGTCCGAGCACATGCAGATATTTTTAGCTTAGATAATTTCATCTAATTAATAAGATCATTGATTTTAAAAATTATAATTAGAATGAAATTTTCTAGTTTTTTTTGGATTGAAGGAAGCTCCATAATTTGTGCAACATTTAATTTAGTATCACCTTCTGTCTGCTTGTACGAAAAATTGCAGATTCGGTGATGAATTACCAAGCATAGGTGAAGGTGAAGGCAAAGTAGAGTGGAGGTGGAAGTGAGATTTGAGTCACTCAATTTAATTCACTCCCACCACTCTATTTACATCTCAATTTTATAACTGGATATTGCAAGAATTGAATTCAAGCTATTGATGAGCTATCAAATTATTTGCCAACCTCATTTAAATTTATTCAACTCTCTTTCATCTTGCTGAGTATGAATTAAAATATAATTTATTTGTTAATCGAGTAGCTTCATAATGCTTGTTATTGTTCAAGAATTTGATATTTGAAATAATCAATGATAAATCTTGTCCATGTTATCTGTTGAAATACCGAAATCCATATTTGCTCATAGGTGAGATATCAAGCTTCATATTCATTCTCTAAGCTTGATTGTGCTCAATTGAAATTATTTTTAATTCACTTAGAATAAAATATTGTAATTCCAACCCTTGTTGAATAAATCTTCAACATCAACACTAATCACATGTTATTCAACTTGATTCTCAATGCTAGTTGTATTAAAATTTAATTATTCAATTGAAATCATATTTATATTTATGAGCAAGTCATCAAATGATGTTCATTCTCTCCTTATAAATTGGAGTGCTATAGGCTTCATTTCATATGCTTGAGTTTGAAGTCTTTAAAGAAAAGGATAAAGATTCTAACTCATAATTTGGGTGGGTTCTCAATTTTTTTAAAAAAAATCTTTAAGAGTCTTTTTATTTGTTTGTTCAATACTCACATTTACATTACCTTCTTAGTCCAATTTTAGTTTTAGATTTTTTTTTATTATTTTTAAGTAAGTTCTGATTTCCCCATTTTTTCTAAGTATAAAATTTAGTCCAAATTTTGTGACATTTCAACATAGAGCTACATCAACTTTTGGCTGTCATACGATGACGGTTGATTTTTAACAACTGCCGATTTTTTTATCTTCTCGATGAGTCTTTTAAACCTACATAAAGAAATACATATACATATTCCATACACATTCCACCTTTTTTTTACACATCCACAATTAGCGATAATAATGAATTTGCATGCTAGAGTAAAACAGTAAGAAAGAAGTTTGCTAACAAAATCAAAACTGAAATGGTAAAGTTATGGGTTCGGATCGTCAAATTTTAATTGAGAAAATATTGAGGCTTAAGGCTAGTGAGATGATGGCTCGGAGTATGGTGAGAATGGAACTGAAGGGCTGCTGTTGTTATCTACTATAATATGAGACTTAAATTATATTTGATTGAATGAAGAAAACTATGAGAAAATGTTGGGAGACAAATGGATGTTTTCAGCTAGATAAATGATCTAGAAAGAGAAGGCAAGATTGCTAAATTGTAATTCTGGAGAGTGTGAAGTATGATTTATTTAGGGAATTGTTGGTGGCTTATAGATTTAGGCAAGGAGAAAGAAGTTGGAGAATCAGTTGAATGTGATGTCGGAAGAAGAATCAAACTAGGATATAAATATGTTGGTTGCTATTTTGTCAACCTAGCAAAGGGGTGAGAGGGAATATTGAGCTGCAGTAATGAGTAGGAAGGATTTGGTTGAGTAAATCGAATGGACTGAGAGACGGGAAGGGGAAAGACAATCCCGTGCGGCTGTGTGTTCAACTGGAGGAGGATTCGGGAAGGGTAGCCGAGAGGAACCCTCCTGATGATGGAGTTGCCTCTCGGCTGCGAAGAAGAGGGGGAAGGGGCGGATCGAAGACTTCAATCGAAGTTTTGCTGGGCAAAATGGGAAATCCGAATAAGAAAACAAGAGGAGAAGCCGACAGTAACCTACCTTATGGTAGAGTTGCCTCTCGGGTGCCCTCGTTCGTGAAAAGGGGAAACCGGGAAAGGAAGGCAGGGCTTACGATTTGAGGGGACGAGGGAAACCGACGAGCTGATGCTTGCGGATCGAGGCTTGAAGGGCGACGAGGCGAGAGCGAAGGAGTCAAATGAAGGCTTTCGGATGGAGCATGCCTGAAAGGTGAATGAGGGATTTTCGGATCGAGTGGGGGTGAATGCCAGTGAGGAAGCAAGTGCTGAGCGAATGCGGAATTTTTCATGAGGACGAGCGGGTACTACGTGATTTTTGGATCGATGGCTGAGTGAAATGCAGGAGATGGGAAAAAAAGAAATGAAATCCTTTTTTACTTTTTCTGCCGAATGGGATTAAATCAAGGCCATTGAATTTTTTTGTCATTGTAAAACGGTCTAGGACGGTAAGTGGGTGGGAGGAATAATGTGGCTTAAGAGGAGGTTGGTGGGGGTAATTCCAATTGATTGAAAGCACATAATACGTATATATATATATATATATATATATATATATATATATATATATATATATATATATATATATATATATATATATATATATATATTACATATATATATATATATACATATATATATATATACATATATATATATATATATATTATCTTGACTTAAATTTTTTATTTAATTTAGATTTTTTTTATGAAATTATTAGGTGTTGTTGAAATAAATTTTTTTTTCTTTTTTTTATTATTCTAAGAAATGGAATAACAAAAGAAACAAATATTATGATACGCATAGCGGATTATATTTGTTGTGAGCTAATTGACCTCGTAGATTTTCAGAGATGATTTTTTTAAATTGTTTTGCATTTTAAAAAAAAAAAAACTGCTTCTTGGTGTAACTTAGTATTTTCTTCTTACTTATGTTTCATCATGTTGTCACTTGTATTTTTATATGCATTTTCTCTGATTGTTTGACAATAGAATGTTTAGCTAGAGGAGACCTGATGACTTGTCATCTAGTGAGCCTAGCAAGGAGGCCATTTGGTTGGAGATTGACAGACATGATTCTCATGGAGATGCTGACTCTCATGGAGATGCTGACATCAAAGATAGGATCGAGCAGCTTACTGACATGTTGAGATGACATAATATTTACTAGAGTTTCTTTGTATGATCTTCTGTACTTATTGAATGTACTTTATATTATTTTGCTTTTGAGGATCCTGCAGATTGGGTGTGTACCATTAAGCTGAAGTACGGGGATTACAATCCTCTAGATAACCTGATGGATCAGAGTATTAGTATTATGATATTTTATAGCACGATCTGTGTGAGTCTAGATTTTGAGCCATCGTTAAATTGCATTTCGTCAAATTGGCTTTGAGATTCACTAGTGGGTCAGATTTCTACCCTTCCACGTGGCTACGTTACCTGGGCTAGATATATTTTATGGGCGCACAAGGATACTCTACAGACAGCTGGCATATATGAGGCAGTTTATGTGTCTATATTTGATTTTGGTGGCATTTCACCTGCTTGGGATCACGGAGTTGTAGAGTTTTGGGATATGAGCCACAACACATGTTGAGTAGGCCCAGAGGAGTTGACAGTAACTCTTTGGGACTTACAGGTTGTATCAGGTCTCCCAATATTTGGCTGCCGCTATGAGGAGTGTGTTTGCACGAGAGTTGTTTGTATCGACCTTGAGGTTGATGGTGGAAGTAGGTTAGCCACATCATCTATTTATATTGATCTTTTGAGCTACTATCACCAGACCTTCAAGGCTTATGGGAATCTGACGCTTCACTACACTTGATGAGTACATGGATTGAGTTTCTTAAAAGCACTCTATCAGAACAGTACATGATCCTTTTAGATTGGGAATGCCAGATGGTAGTAGTTTATCTAAGGATACTACTGAGCCTTCTTCACTAGTTGGACATGCTTCTCTAGCCATACAGGACTTGAGCGAGACTTATTTTAGCAAGGTTCATAGCTACCTAGCTTTGCATCTTTGTGCTTTCGATTACAGAGAGGTCCATGTGTCCAGGTGTTCTATTAGTAGCCAGTAGGATTTCATGAGGTGAGCATATCTCATTAGCTCCAGCAATACTAGCTAGAGTTTATAGAGCTCTTCCGGTGATTTTTGAGGTGATTCATTGGATAGACATGACGTTACCTTTCCTTGGCATTACTTATATGCTTGGATTCACCTTTACATACATGGTGCTTTTGCCTATTTGAGTGCCTAGCATACTTTTTAGAGTGGAGATATTCGACAGTTATTCAGCTGTACCGAGCATTATCTACTTTTAAGGGGGATCATATATGTTTGTTCTTCTTTGCACCACACTTGGTTAGAGATCGATTTTTGCTAGTCCACTAGCCAGATATAGTTGATTTGCCACCTGACTTGATAAAGGACCTTCGATGTCTTGATGAGTGGTAGAACTTCACTATCTGATCGATAGGGCGTTGAGAGTGAGTACCTTTTTTTGCATCCATGGTTGTGTTATAGGTCTGATCAGTCAGTTATTATTGAGGGCTATCAGTCCAACCATGTTGCACGATAGTTTGGATTCTCTTAGTCTACTGTTCATGATGGCTGACCATTCATCCATAGGATAGTAGATGTTAGGAAGAATAGGACAGTGCCTCTTGAGATACATTAATATATTGTTTCTGTAGTTTGGCTGCACTTACTGAGACTCGATGCTGGTTCTCATTTTTGGATAGCTCCTTCGCATAGTTACACATGGGTCAGTTATACTCATCTTACTTGGATATGAGTTTCTTTCAGTGCCTTCTTGAAGCATGGTGTGAAGAGATATGAGCGCAGAGTGAGGTCTTTAGGAGTTCCTCGAGGTCAGAGGCCTCATCATTATTCACCATCGGTAGGCGACAGTAGCGCTAAAGGTATAATCAATCTTTCTCTCTTTCAATACTTCTATCATCTTTTTTGTTGTTTCACTAAAATATATTTAGCATGTCTGATAGTTAAATTTGATTTGTGATAGATGCACCAGTTGATGGCGGGTCAGGCTAAGACATACCTCATAGTAGTCGAGCTGATTCTCTACTATATTGAGGTTCCTTCACCAGCTCGCAGACTTAAGTGTAATCATCCTACGGAGCCCGCTCAAGCTTCAATTGATTGGTCTATGAGTCCACTTCCACGGAGACTTATGACTCTTGACGAGGTGTCACAGGTGTCAGCTAGTACTAGATATGTTACCGAGGACTTTGGAGTTGGGCCATCATTTGTGCCTACCTTTGATACTACCACCTCAGATTTTGCTACTTCTTTTATGGAGTCACTTTTCCCTACAGATCCTTACTCTGTCCACTTCCCTGGGGAGACTTCTAAGGTGAGAGACATTGTACCTAGTGGATCTTTCATCGAGCCATCATACAGTCCTAAAGCTTACGAGATAGTGAGGATCACAGAAGACTTTGCCACTTATGATACACCGATGTAGTCAGATTCACCATGCTCAGGTATTTTACTTCTTATCTTTTCTTTCTTTAGTTGCACTTCTTTACATTTACTATTTTACCTTATATTGATTATTTTCATTTATCTCTTACAGTGCCTGAGGTGGGTTATGAGTTTGAGATCCACCACCGATATTCATCTATACCAGATCCATGCGATAAGGGTGTTCAGGATTATTATAAGATCTTTTTGAGGGATGTGATTTCTAGGCTCACTAAAGTCACTAGATCGTTTCACACTATATGCAAATAACATTCTAGATCTTCCAGCTCGCACTAGTTTAAACGAGCAGGATCTCAGGTACTGGGAGACTCTTTGTAGAGATGCAGAGTTTCTGATCCACCAGATGAGGTCACTCAGTATCGTCCGCTCTAGCACTTCACTGATATAGCTTCAAGAGTAGGTCAAGATTCATAGAGAGGCTGTTGATCTGGCACATAATGAGCTTGAGAAGAGTGTTGAGGCTCTTCGACACTATCTTTAGAGATCGATAGATGCCACTTCAGAGCTAGACAAATGGACTAGCAGGATCAAAGAGTTGTGGAGGGACCTCACTAGTGTGATATCCTGCAAGTAACTTGCAGATTGAGCAGGATAGGAGAGCTCGTGCTATAGAGCGAGAGCAACACCATTACCAGATACACCACCAAGCTATGGTGGATGCTGAGGCTGCTTTGACGAGAGCTGTAGATGTTTACAATTGGCTGAGAGTGAGCATCAGTCTTTGAAAGTTTTTTCAGCACAACTTCAGGAGCTTCAGTCTAGGCTTCCATGATGTAACTTTTTTGTCTTCCTTTTTGTCAGTCATGTATTATCTTATTGTATTAATGGAAAATCAACATTCTTATCATCCTTTTTTTTTGCACTTGAGACTTCATATCTTCATCTTTGTATATCTCTGAGATATTTTTATACAATTGCTATTTTAAGGATAAAGCATTTTTTATAGTCCATTAGTGAGTTAAGAGAACTTTTGATTATGAATCAATTGAGTATGTCAAGTCTAGTCAGCTTTAGGCAGAATAGATGTCGTCATCAAACTAGCAAGCAAGGGCTTTACCACTACAGCCTTTTTTACGGCTTGTTGAGTGAGAAGAGCAATCAGCGATTTGGTCATATTTGGGCTTATTGAGTCCGACAATCAGGACCCACTTGAGTCTTAGACTTGAGCTATAAGCAGGCTTGTGCTTCCCCAACTTAACAATATCAAAGTTTACAAAGTTAAAATTCTATCACTTGACTTTTAGAACTATTACAAGTATAGAAGATGAATCTTTTAATTGTAGAATCATCTTATGTGCAGCTTGTTTAAAGATATATTTTTACTATTCATGATAACTAAAAATATCTTTAACAATAAGATATTAGAGTAATCAAATGGGGATCTTAGCTTAAAGTATGAAGTTTACCTGAATCAAAATATATTTGGGGATCTCTTCTTATAGACGATGTCAACCCATATAAAAAATAAAATTGAATAATAAAAAAATGTCCCCTATCTTAAAGGTGGAATTCTAAAGCACTTTGAAAGAATTTTAAGATGAAAGTAAGCAAATACATCGATATTTGAGTTGATATATTTTCTCTTAAGAGAGCTTAACACATAATATTGATTTCATTTATATATAAAATCTAAAAATTTCCCTTGTGTAACAGGGGAATTTTCACGGTGCTTTTTTTATAAAAAAAAAAGTATCATTTATTATCAAAGATTATCTTACTTTTCTCTTGATTATATATATTTATTTAGGGATCTTGGCAAGAAGCACGATGTTAATCTAAATAAATATATCTAAAAATACCCATCTTACAGGATTTCTATAAATCAAAAATATATTTATCATGTATAATACTTTTTCAGGTATCGACCATTAATTGGCAGCATTGGTCTTTCGCTATTTAGGTCAATGAGTTGGTATGCCCCTCATTGATACACATTTTCAATAACAAAAGGGCCCTCCCAATTAGGCTCGAATTTTCCAATAATTCTTCGATTAAGAATAATTGGTCTTCTCAGCACCAATACTAATTCATCTTCTTGGAATATTCGAGGTCGCACTGTATGATTAAATGCACTAGACATCTTTACTCGATAAACTTCTAGATTTTGATGAGCTTGCAATCTAACTTCATCAAGCGCGCCGAGTTCCTTCATTTTCAAACAAGCATTTTAATCTTCAGTTAGGTTGTATTGGGTGGCCACTCGAAGTGATCGCAACTCAACTTCAAGTTGAAGGACCACGTCAGTTCCAAATACTAATGAATAAGGAGTGGCTTTAGTTGGCATCTTGTAGGTAGTTTGATACGCCTATAATGCCTCTATCAGTTTAGTATGACATTCTCTCTTATTTTTAGTATGAATTTTCTTGAGCAGCTTGATCAATGTCTTGTTGAAGGCTTCTATCAAACCATTTACCCTTCGATTATATATTGGAGAGTATCGTTGATCAATTTTGTATCAATCGATGAATCTATAAATCTTTGTACTTTTGAAAGTTGGGTAATTATCAAAAATTATTTGGCGTGACACTCCAAATCTATAAACCACATTATGTTTGAAGAAGTTGATCACTCGATCAATAGTAACTTCTTTAAATGGGGTAGCTTTAGCCCAAAGTAACTAATTATTCTTTTATGTGGGATGAAGCGGTGACCAGCTGATGATGGCAAATCAATCGGTCCAATTATATATATACCCCAATATTCAAAAGGCCAAGATGCTATTGTTGGGTGTAGTGGATTTGGAGGTTGGTGGATTATATTCCCATGTACTTGACATTTATGGAATCTCTTGGCATGATCAATACAGTCTCTCACCATAGATGGCCAGTAATAGCACATCCTGTTGATCTTTACTACAACCTTAGAACCTGACTGATGTGCACCATAAAGCCCTTCATGAATTTCAACCATTACTTTGCTAGCTTCATCTGTGCCTAAGCATCGTAGCCACATTTGTTCAAACGATATACGATATAAGGTGTTATTGACGAAAGCATAGCGCAACATTCCCTTCTCAATTTGAGGTGACAATGATTTATTATTTGGTAATTTACCTTCTTTAAAGTAATCGATGAAGGGCTACCTCCAATCATGTGGCCCTTCTACTATAAAGGCTTCCCATTACTTTCTGAAGCAATGTCATGCTTAGCTCTTCTTGCAATAACTTCTTATTGATTTTGGAGAATAGAAGGAGCAACTTGAGTCGCATCCTTCTGGGTCGAATTTGATAACCCCTCTACCTGTGGGGATTTTAACTTTGCTGGTTCTAGAACTCGTCGAGTAGATATCCCGATCATGATGTAATTGTCATTTATACTTGTCATCTCTTTAGTTTATTTTGATAAGTAATCTGCTTTACTATTCTCAGATTGAGATACTCAACTTAGTGTGACATTTAGTATTTACTTCATAAGCTCAAGAACTCGCTTGTGATAAAAAGCTAACTCAAGCTTGTTGATTTTATAAATGTCAAGTACTTAATTTATAATAAGCTAAGAATTGCCAAAAATGTGTAGGTTTTGAATGCCTATGAAAATAGCTTCTTCGAGACCTGCCACCAATGCTTCATACTCAGCTTCATTATTAGTTCTTGGCTTAATCAAGCTATATCATTATCTCATTATCCCTCCTTTTGGTGTTATGAAGATGATGTTGATGTCTGCTCTTGCCCTTGGGAGATTTGAAGGTTGGACCAGTTTGATTGATGAGGCTCCATCAAACTACATTTCCTAAATTTGTGATTTTTTTCTTTCATGAATGAGCATAATTTGCTCGTCGGGTAAATCATCATTAAGAGGTGAATCTGCAGGAATTAGATGTGCAGCAAGAAAATCTATTAAAATTTATCCATTCACTACTTTTGTGGAGGCTATGTGATATCAAATTATAAAAGTAATATTGTCCATCTTGTTAAGCGACCTGTAAACGCTGGTCACGTCATCAAGTACTTCAGCAGATCGATCCTTGACATGAGAGTAAATTTATGAGATAACATATAATGGCGGAGCTTTTGAGCTGTAAATATTAATGCCAAATAATGCTTCTCAATCGGAGAGTATCTCATTTCTGCTCCTATCAACCTCCGACTGATATAATGAAAAATATTATATTTTCCTTCTTCATTGTGTTGTGCCAATAGTGCTCTGAGGGACTCTTCTAACGTAACTTTTCTTCACATATGAATCTTGCTTCAATTAGTTTTTTAGTTTCAATGATCACCTGTTCTTCAATTTGTAGTCTCATTCACCTCGAAGCTTGTTTAACAGGTGCTTCCTCTAGCTTGATTGCTAATTTATGAATTGCTACGTCAAAGGATAAGTTTGGCATTTCAACATATGTCCAGGCAAAGCAATCCCTGAATTCACAAAGTAGCACTTTAGTTCTTAAACTTTCTCATCATACAGAAGGGCACTGACAAAAGTTAGATGGAGATCATCCTCAATTCCTAAGTTGATTTCCTTGAGCTAATCCATAGTAGCTATCTGCCCACCTTCTTCAGGTTCCTTAGGTGTAGGCTTGGCTTCTACTTCTCCATCACTTGTAAGGAGAACTTCATAAAGATCATTTTCTTCATCACTATTAATTTCAATTTCAATTTCTATTGTATTGTAATAAGCTTTGTTTTTATGAGATTTGTAATGGATGAACCCAAGACCTTTAGTGACAAATTTATCACTTTCTCGTGATATTTTATGACTTTCTTGGCACCACATCTTGTTAAAAACTTGAGTTTTATGTTTAGCAGTTCCAATATAAATTTTAAGCTTATGCATCATTCTTTGTAATTTTGGTCGATAATATACTGGTATTCTTGTTGGCACCATCTCATCAGAATCATCATATTGACTAGGCCAATCAAAATTGTGACGCTGAGGTTCCTCAGATTTATAAAATAAAGTTCCTGTTCTATCATTCTCAGGCAACATCGGCACATAGAATGTTATTAATTCTTCAATATTATGAACCTACAATGGGGTAATTTTTTTGAAGCACTATTATGAGGTGGGTATAATTGTGAAGGAGTCAACTAACATTGCCAAGTGAGTTATCCTTATTGAGACGACTCTTTGTACCTTATTTTCATAAGTAGATTCAAAATCATAGTCTGAATTAGGCTCACTTATTTTATACTTTGCATTTCTTGAAAGCTTATAAGTTCTCTTAGGTTTGACAGGGATGTCTTCTTCTTCTTGTGTGTCACATCCCAAATGAGGAGCTGGTCTTCTCAATTTAGATGTAGAATCAAGTGCTTTAGGAAGAATCGACATTGCCTTCTTCATTCTTTCTTTCCTTTGTTCTTTCTCTTTCTGAAGTTATTTTTTAGTTCCTGAAGTAGATGCAACCGCCTTAAGAGGCTCTACTGGCTTAAGCTCTTTAAGGATGAAATATTTTACATCTTCATAAATCTTTACTTCATGGATGGAGAATGGTTGTAGGTTGCCAGAAATTCTAAACTCTTCTTCATCTCTTAGGTACTTCATACACTGATGCATAATTATTGGGACCATATCGTACTCATGCAACGATGGCTGACCCAAAAGATCTCTGAACGATGTATCAGCATCAATTACATGAAACTTGGCTTCTGTATATAAATTCTGAAATTTGAGTAAGAGGATAAAAGAACCCAAAGTTTTTTGTCCTTTCTCATTGAAACCAGGGTAAATGAGAAATTGTGAGACTTAGAGAGTTTTAAAGCTTTGACTGCTAAGATTGATGCCCACCATTATTGCCAACATTGATGCTCAACATTACTACCAACACTAATGCCCATTGTCGCCAAGAACATCGATGCTTCATATCCCTTATAAAGGTTGACATCAATCATCATCAAGAAAGGTTGGCACTCATCATTGTTAGGAATGTTGATGCCCATAGTTTACAATACAAGTTGACATCTATTGTTATTAACCATGCATATGGTTATCATTGTTGATGAGGATGACACTTATTGTTATCAAGAATTATGCTTGCCATCATCATCAACACCAACATTTGCATTCATCATCAATGTAAAAATTCACCTTCACTAATAAGGTCAACATTCCCTATATTTTTATCTGTGACAACACTTCTCATCATCTTTAATGTTTACACTCATTATCTCGGCACTAACACTCATAAGCAATAATGCTCTCATGGTTGACATTTATCATTCCCATTGATGTTAATTCATGATTGTTAATAATGATGATAGTTATTGGCACCATCAATATTGATATTTGTCATCATCACTAATATTACCACTCATCATCTTTATTAATCGATGTCCATTATTATTTCTACTGCTAATACTTAGCATCATCAGTATGACTATCATTATCAAGGTTATTATTTGTTATCATCACTAACAATAATATTTCTCATTGTTAATAATAATGACGTCTACAAGCCACCATTTCTAATAAAACCAATGCTCTATATTTTCAACATCATTAATGCTAGTTGACACCACTAATCCTTCTCATTGTCACTAAAATTGATGCTTGTTATTACCAACAAATCAGATGTTGCATGCTCTCCCCTTTAATAAGAAAAACAATTAAAAGGATTAATAATCATATACAAACTTTAATGACTTATAATATTTAACTTTTATAACAAAAATCAACTCTCATGATTCATTTCTATTATTATGAAAGGACGCTATCGTTGTCAAATCATAGTCATCAAATCATCTTAAAGAAAATCTAAACTCTAAATCTTAAAATCTTAAACAATTATTATTGGATCATTATTGTCCAACCATCATCATCAGATCATCATCTAACTACCATCATCAAACCGCCTCCTTACTACAGTTGACCGACTACTATGTTTAACCACCATTATAAATCATTATCACCCTAGCCATTGCCAAACTAACGGTGGACCATTATCGTCAGATTATTGCTTGCTCATAGTCTTTAATCTCAAAAGTCCTTATCATGAACCCTTTCAGATGGAAGGCCACCGAACCATGAATATTCCTAAGAAGGATTTTAATTATATGTTGTTCTCATAATTGTGGTTTACATCTCATGCTTAAGTTTCTCCATCTAATAATTAATATTCCTAAGAACTTATTTCTCTTTAGCTAAATCCCCATTCATAATGTGGTGTTGTGCACCTACAAATTTTTTAGCAAACAAGTTTTATAATTCAACAAATGTCTAGAAACATCCATTTGGTAGTTTGACATACCAATTGAATGCTACACCAGACAAATTGCTGACAAACTATCTAAAAAATAGTAGGGTGTCGCTTCACTCGGCATTACAACAGTTAGCTTAAAAGTGTGCTAAGTGATGTCAGGAATTACCTATCCCATTAAAGAAGGAAGGGGGCACAAATCCCTTAAGATAAGATACCACAATGAATTCTTCTAGGTAAGGTCTACCCTTCAAAACCATTTTAGTGCTTTGGGATTAGGTTGGCACCTCCTTAACTTGCTGCTTTATTATGTGCTTTTTAGTCTTTTTCATGTGGGATACTCTCTACTATTTTTCTATCATGGCCATGTTCTCCCGTGTTTAATGCTATTTTTCTTCCTTTGGCCAATCAAATGTTTTCAGGTTGATCGATCTCTCTTTGACTTTGTTGTGGGATAGGTGATAGGCTTTATAAGACTAACACTGTGGCCATCATTTCGTCCATACTTCTCTCCATCTTAGAGATTAGATCTTCTATAATTTCTTTATTAGCTGAAGAAGCAAATGTTAAGTGAGATTAAGTGTAACACCTTCTAATGCGACAACATTTGTACTTCTTTAGACTCCCAACGAGATGACCTAGTGTCAAAAATGAAAATATGTGCTTCACTTATTCTTAGGTCATCAGCTAAGAGGTCACCTTGAACAATGTCGTAACCCCTCTCTTCGACTAATCTTCTTTCTTCTTCTTTCTCATCCCTAATGTGAGCTTTTATTTATTCTAAAAGCTCTTTGGCGGTCTTATGAGACACATAATGTGGCTTGATTGGAGTATAAGGATTATACTCCTAGTCATTCAAAATCATGTTGTTTGTCTCTTCTCCTTTATTGGTCTCTTCTATTCCTATTACATCTTTTTTGTCTACTTAGTTCTCACTTAATCCCTCTTTTTAAATAATTGGTTGACCTTCTTGTTCAGGATCAGCTCCTAGACCAAGTCGTTCATCGTCAGCTACCTCTCAAGAGTAGGGAAACACCTTTGGAAAGCTAATCTTTTCTTAATAGGTGATGGCTTTGGAGAAGCCATCTTTTCTTAGTTATTGGAGGTGATTATGAAGGACCCTCTACTTGGAGATTAGTAGGGGATCGTTGGGTGGTAGAAATGGCGAGTGACTTATTGGGTGGTGTGTGGGATAAACAGGTTCTACAGACAAGCAATCCCTTTTCATAGGTAGATAGACTTTCCTAACTTTAGGTTTGTGATCATTACTACCTTTTTCTTTACCTACCAAGATAATTCCATCACTATTGACTAGGTCTTCTAGAGTGATAATAGCTATCAATGATGATCAAAATTGCTCTTGAATTGTGCTTTCTATTACTAGTATCATTAGCTTACGTCATAGGCCTAACATCAACATTCTTTCCAAGTATTTATTTTTCTAATTCCTTAAATATTTTTTCCTTTCAAAATCCTAAGTACATCCATATGCATCTGCTATCTCTTGAAAGATCAATCTCATTCTATTCTAATGCTCTTTACTCATTTGCTGTTGTGACTATTGTTTCTTATAGAAAAAAATGATTAGATGGAGAACTTACAATACTTCTCTCATTCTCCTCTCTCTATGCAATAGTGAGTGGGTGGAATCTACTTCCTCCCAGGACTAGTAAGGTGTTAAGAAGGGTAAACCCCTCCTCAATCATAACATCCTCCAATATTTTCATTTTAGCTTCAAACCACTCTTTCACTAACCTTTTTAATCTTCTATTTCTATTCTTTTTTTGGGTTCTAGTCATCTTAAATATAATTGAAGCAGACCCAATCTCAAAAGTTCTTGGGGTATTGAAAGGAGCTGACTCAATTAAGGGTAGTCTTTTCGGTTAGGCTACCTATGCTAGAATCTACCATAGGCCTAGGAGTTGAACTGCCAATTGTTCTCTTATTCTTAGAAGAGGGTGCAAAAATAGGCTTAGTGGCCCTCTGACCTCAAGTGAACTCCAACACAAGTTTCCACCTTAGATCGAACTACTACTGACTGAAGCTAAGTATTTCTATCAAATATCATATTTATGTCCTGAAGACTAATGTCAAACTTAATCACAAATCCATCAAGTAATTTTTCACTATCTACATTTAAATTGATTCTATAATTAATGTTAAAGATCAACTGTCCAACCATTCTCTATAATATGAAAAATAAATTATATTGGTTATTTATCTTATGATTTTTTGGAAATCTTTAAGAAAATATTTTTAAATAAAAATCCCCATCTAAATATACACATATGAGCACTTGCTGCTTTTAAATGTATGAGAATAAAAGGATATTAATTTTAGGGACCCAACCTTAACCATTTTAAGCTTTAATAAAAGCTTTAGAGTTATTAAAATAAGAGAAATTATTATTATGGTTATTTTTTTCTTTGATAATCTTGAAATCATCAATGGGGTCAAATTCATTCTGATCATGGTTAGGTCTAACTAAATGACACGCCATAATTTCAAGTCTTTATAGAATTTGAAAAAAGATTTTATAAATTTATAGTTAAATTGGACTTCGAAAAAGGTTTCAGGACCCATTTATTAGATTGTGATAAGTAAGGGGTTCTAAAACTTAAACAAATGTTGGGCTAGTTCTACCAACGATGAAATAGAGAGGGACCAAATGAAAAGAATGATAGTCTTGACCGATGAGTGGTGTAAGTAGCTATCCATGTATACAAATAAAAGTTAATTTATAAAGATGGAGAGAGGACCTATTCCCTATTGGAGTCACTAGAAAAATCTATGAGGATTTTTATATAGAACACTATGCAGATCTTAGGGGTTCTTATTTAATAATCAAATATGTCATTAAAGGAGAAATATACTATCTCAAGAGATAAATATTACCATATAATGTATTGAATTTCTTAATAAGAACTCCTAAGATTGATAGGTCTATAATGTACTAGAGATCTTTCAAGTTTATGGATTGTAGTTCTCTATAAGGGTAAGCCTCTATTGTTAATTACATCTTGGAAGAAAAAAATTCTGCCTAAGAATACTCTCGATTAAAGAAACTAACATTCAAGTATATGGATTTCAAATTTTATTTTCAAAGGATGGTTATTTGGATAATCAAGTGGGATTAATTCATAAGGAAAAAAGTTCTTCTCAGAGCCCAAACAAGAGTAGGTATGAAATGCTTTAGATGCTAGGAAGTCTAGTAAGCATTTCAACTTATTATACCTTTAAACTTTATAATTTTGAAAATAAAGTTATTAAAATTTTGAGTTAAACATTTTATAAGTTAGGACTTAGATCCAACACAAAACTACAAAAATGCCTAAGAGGTGAAGACTTAATCTTGTAGGATAAGAGAAATAGAATGCTTCATATCTTAAATCTAAATAATGCTTTCGACGTAAGTCAAAAATCAAACTTAGTCTAATTATAAAAATTTGGGATTTATTGGCACTTTTCACTTGAGAATATAAGTTTATCTGAACTCTACTAGGCTTATAATTTACCTAGAATGGTTGCTAGTTAACATCTTCTAATGATTTTAAAATAATGAGTTTAGGATTATGAATACAAGATTGTTTGGTTGTTATATTTAGGATGGTAAGCTAAGAGCCTAAACTCACTCCCTATTCTTAAGATTATGACTAGTATGTTATGCTTCTAGATAATGCAATAATTTTTAATTTTTTTATATATTTTAACTCATAATTTAAAATCCTTGGGTGTACAAAGCATGCATCCAATGGGATAATAGTTAGAAACAAGTTATGGTTTAGAGTTCAAAGTTTATTTAATTTACCATTGGATGGTTTCACTTTAAATGATTTAGTTGATTTCAAATTTTATTTCTAATTTTAGTTCATTTTTATGTTAATTAAATTTAGTTTTAAAGAGTGGAAATGAGGTTAAACCTTGATTATGGCATGACACAACTTACGTAACACCCTCATCCTAGTAAAGTGAGATCATCATTAAAGAGTGAAGATTCACTCTAAGGGTCAAACTAAGAGCCCATGCATTTTAATTAACCCCTTTTTTTTCATTCAAATGACTTAAATGAATTATATTCAATTTGAATAATATTTATTAAAGTTCAAATCTAGGTAAATGATTTAGTCAAAGTTTGATTTGTTAAATGTTCAATTTTAGGTTAATTGTTTTGTTCAATTTGATTAAATTCACCTTAATTCAAGCTTTAATTAATACTTAATTATTTTATTTTTATTTTATTTAAAGATGACTTATTTTAATTTACATTTATTTTTATTGAGTCCATTAAATTTTATCAATTTACATAATTTATTTTGATTAGTATATTTAAACTTAATTAGCTTGTGATTCGATTAGTGTTTAATTTATTTTTTTATTTAAAATTTGGTTTATGCTTTTATTGTTTATCTTGTTTATTTATTTGTCTTTATGTTGATTAATTTAGTTTAATGTTAATTTGGAGTTGATAGTAATTTACTGATTTTGTAATATAATTTAGAATTTATATTTGAGTTTATAGTAATTTACTGATTTTGTAATATAATTTAGAATTTATATTTAAGTTTATATTTATTTGATAACGAAGGTTGCAAAAAAAAAAACTATTGTGATTATCATATGTTTTGGTTATGGTTATTTCATTTTGATTAATTGCTAGATTTTAGCTTGATCTATTTCGTCTATTTACTCAAAGTTTAAATCACATTTATTCATTTTGATGAATTTAATTTGAAGATTTATTAAATTTATGAAATTTTATTATTCAAATAATTTATGTTGATTGATTTAATTAATTATTATTTGAGTTTCATAAGTTTAGATTTTGCGTGATTTTAATTAATTAGTTTATTCAATTTGTGTGTTTAAATTAGTTAAAGATTTTTTTTGTACTATTAATTTTTTTATTTAATTAAGTGCCTTTAATTAATAGTTTATGTTTAATTTAATGTTTAATGATTAGTCAAAATGAGTTTGATTAATGATCGATTTAATTTAAAGTTTAATGATTAATTAAGCTATAAATTATTTTATTGCTTAATGAATTTAAGTGGATCATATGATTGAGATTCAATGGCTAATCAATATTTAATTGTGTTAGCTTGATTACTATGTTGAGATTAAAAATCCATGATTAACTTACTTATTTTATTTAATCAAGAATTATTTAAATTCATCATGGTTAACTTGATTATAATGTGACTAATGATTAATAGAATATTCTTGATTAGTTTGATTGATTACTTAATATAGTTGAAGTTGGATTAATAATTATCTAAATTTATCTTATTTAAATGAGGTTTAACTCAGTTAGTTGTTTGACTGATTTAATTTAATCAAAATAATTTAAGATTAACATGATTAATTTTACTAAGTTATTAGTTTGATCAAAGAGTTTAATTAGAAATTAATTAATGATTTAATTAACCATGCTTGATTGACTTGATTTGGTGAGTGTTTAATTTAAGTTAAGCTTGACTCAGGGATTAGTTTTGATATGACTTATTTAAGTGGCTTAGTTAGTTTAATTTAGTTTACTTAGATGACTTATTAATATGATTTAAAGTTCATTATTAGCTTGTGGTTGACCTAGATTGTTAATCTAATTAAGATTAAATTATTAATTGAACCTTAATTTAATAAATAGGTACAGTGCCATAGTGTTGTAATAAAGAGAGAGAGAGAGAGAGAGAGAGAGAAGATGGTTGATTTATTGATTAGTGCTTAGGCATTGCCAAAGTAGCATTGCAGCACCAATTAATAGGGTAGTCCAAATGCTATCAGGTGGGCAGACACATTTAATATAAAAATATGAAAATTCATAATAGTGACATAATGCGATACCCTGCAGACTAATGATTCAAGGTCAGTGACGTAGCACTGGATCTTATCTATAAATAAGACCCATATGCAACCAAAATTTTCATTCCAAATCCTGTTCTTCAAGTTTAGAAATTCTATTACTCTCTTTCTCTTAGCATTTCCCAACTCTATAAAATCATAATGCTGGTCAAATTTGTGAATAAGAACAAGAAGAGACAAGCCACTATGATTGCTTTATTAGTGTCGAGGCAGAGGAAAGGTGTCAACACGCTCTTATCCATAAACACCTAAATTTGGAGAGAGGATTCCATAGTCATCAACGAGTGAGGTTGGGAACACTTTGCCTATAACAATAAAGCCTATGTAATCTCTGTGGTGCGAGAATTCTTTACCAAGGCAAGCAAGACAAAGACAATAAAAGTTCTTGTGAGGAGTAAATATGTAAGTTTTGATAGCATTACCATTTACTCATATTATAAATTATAAAATTATGCATATGATGATTTTTTTCCTACTATAATAGTCATCTTCATTTTGATGAGATTTTTAGATTCATCACTGATAGAAATTCTAGTATCCAATGAAAATGATGGGATAAAAATATTATCAATTTTTCTGCCACCAGCATGAGCAACAAGGCTAAAGCTTGGTATTATTTTAAATCTGAAGGCTTATTTTTCTTTAATTTATCTATGTAGATTTCAGACTTTGAGTGATTCAGCTTTTCAAATTTGGTCATCCTATCAAGCAAGTCCTAGAATGTTATGATTGACGCCATACATAAAAATAGTACCATTTTATCATCCATATTTCCCATTAACAATTAGATCGCATGCTCTTCCTCCAACTATTGTTCACATTTTATGCTTAGGTTACGCTAACAACTTATGAATTTGGTCAATGACTCATCTTTTCTCCTCTTTATAAGGCGAGGTCAGCGATCATGAACATTATCTCCAACTCAGCAAAGGTATTGATAGAATCATTTGGCAATTCTACGTACTACTCAAAAGTAGTTGAAATCAAGCTACTGACAAACTAGCAAAAAAAGCAGTGCATCATTCCCTCCAATGTTACCACAAGTAGCCTTAAATTGGGCTAAATGTTCTTTTGGATTACCATACCCACTAAAAGTATTAAATTTTGATACTGAATAATCTTTCGGGTATAACACTTGATCATATTCAGTTGGGTAAGGGCGACCCTTACTCACCAACTTTTCAGCTTGCTCTGAAGCAATAAGTGTCCTAATCTTTTCATTGATTATTATTTTCAGTTGAGCAACTGTTATTATTCTAGGTGTACTTATCACATTTTGAATTATTGGTTGAACAGTTAGTTGGTTAACTTCAATCATCCCTTCAAGTATGGCATGTACTGTCGGAGCCTGAGGTATTATAGTGACTAGTGGTATAGGTGTATTATCAACTACCTGTTAATTAGCAGGAAAAATAGGTGCTACGTTTGATGTGATATTCTTCTATAGCATATCCATCATAATATTCATTTGTCATCATCTCATTCATCTTGGCACCAAGCTATAAAATTTCTTTACTTTTAGCTTCCATTTTACATTGTGTTTGTCTTTTCTCTCTAGCTAGTGCAATGACATCAACAAATATAAGCTCTTCTTCTTCCTCTATTTCTTTTTGTTATTCTCCTCCTTGCTCATCTTCAAAGGAAGAACTTGACTGTCCTTATCTTTGTGCATTTGTAGGGAATTATTGCTGGAGCTGAGCGATGATGCTGATTATAAAAGCGTGTATCAGGCTGATCAGTTCTTGGTTCAACCATATAAAGAGCCTCAACTCCTATGATCTCCTTCTCAATTTGATCTTCTTCTTCTTCTTCTTCTTCTTCTTCTTCTTCAGTAGAGATTGAAGATCCATCTTGTACTTGCTTTTGTGATGACTCTCCTTCATAAACATCAAATTCAAGTTCACTCGATTCAAGTTATTGCTGGTGTTGAGCAGAAAGTTCATCTATATGTCACACCATATAGACTACTTATGCATCCATAGTGTCCTCTTCATCCTCCTCTTCTTGTACATGAATTTTAGATCGACGCCTCCACTAAATCTCTGGCTTAATATGCGGAACAAACATTTCTTCGATTGGGGGACCGTGATCAAAGTCAAATTTCTCCCGTGGGGGTGAATCTGATTGATGATGGGATCCCCTAGAGGATTCTCTAGGGTATCGACCATCATAAGTTTTATCACCAACATCCCTTCTTTTAGGTATCCACTTCTGATGAGTTATTTTTGAGGTAGATTTTTGAATATGTATATCAAATGCCACACATCTTCCTTTCTTCAAGGTAACCTGTTCACGAGGCTTTGGCTTCCATATCTGCTTACCCTTCCACCGAGATCTTTCGTTAGTGGATTCATGGGTATGCAATCCAAATATCACGCTCTGATGCTTACCGTGCAAGGCATACTTGGTTTGATGAGTAGTCATCATAAAAGATAGAAACCTTCTTAGTAGGGCTTTAGTATTTTCAATTACTACAAACCTTTGAAATTTTCTTTTCATTAAGCCTCTTTCCTTAGCTACTTTAAAAACTTTGTGTATTCTAGAAGACAATATTTCAGGTTGTCTCCTCTGTGGTACTGGGGCTTGATATTGTTGAACTCAGAAGGATTGCTTCACCTCCCCAATAGAGCTATTCTTTTTTATCAATTTTAAAGTATCAAAGTTGTTATGGGTAGGAATACTCACTTCTCATGATAATATTGCTTGTTCACTAGGTCATTCAGATAGGATCTGTTGAGCCCTCAATTCAACATTTCTTCTTCTTATTTGCCTTCTAGTTAATTTGCTACCTGATGGGGAAGCCTCACAATCATGTTCCCCCAGTACAATAGTTTTAGTTAGCAAAGTAGTTATGTCTCGAGGCATCAAAGATATAATTTGCCCAATGACTGTCTCCTTCATCACGGGAGCTTCAGACTGACCCAGTATTTTAAAGACCGAAGTTCTCTTTCAAGGGACCTTCCTAGCAAAGGTTAGTTGTTGCATGGGTTGGTGAGCATGATGCATAAAAGCTTCAATAAATTGAGGCCTTCCATTATGGCCTTGGATAAGTGCACCATGGGTAGGTACTTCAGAAGTTGTAGCTGCAAAGGTTGGGAAATCCATGCTACCAAATTGAATAGTAGAGCCAACATCTCCTGTGATGATGATAGCATTAGCTAACCGGATGTTTCCATCACGCCCAAGCTGAATAGTGATAGGAGTGTTTTGTAGATCTATTCTGGAATGGAAAATAGGGATTAGTAATCATCAATTCTCATTTTACCCCACGCTTTTAAAATGCAGGGGTATTACAAAACAAGTCAATAGTGTAATAAAAGTACACTCTATATAATTATTCATTCAACATAGAGTTTTATCCATTAATAATTTGAGTTTATTACTCATTTAAATCATTTATTTATTTTTCAATACATTGTTGCTACTATAGCATATATAAGACTAGCTAAAAATGGAAAGAGAAACATGTCCTCAGCGAAGTCGCCACAAATCCGTGGGCTTCGAAAATTCACGCCTGGCCTCTCGATGAAACCAGAGTATAGATTTAGTGCCAAATAAAATTTTCAGAAGGTAGATGATTATTTGTAGTGGATAAATAAGACACAACCCAGAGATTTCGCCCTCATTTAGTGAGGACTTTAGATATGGTTCCATGTTTCCTATTGGCGCAAGCACCTATAGTTAA
Organism: Cymbidium sinense; assembly: GCA_021442155.1. NCBI lineage: Eukaryota > Viridiplantae > Streptophyta > Magnoliopsida > Asparagales > Orchidaceae > Cymbidium > Cymbidium sinense. Next base: position 97,289,923 of record CM038222.1, read on the forward strand.
TTACCCCTCCACAATCAGTGAGAGAGAACTTTCAATTAAGATTAATCATTAGATCGTTAATTGCTTAGCGTATAGTAGCAACAATTCTAATTTAAAATTTAATGAAATTCATCATTTTCTTTATGCTTGGAGCATATGATTGGGGAACGATAACGCGCCCGATCAAGATCCCATAGTTCTGTCATCCCGGGCTGTCATGATCCCTGATCCACTTAGTTAGAGGAGGTGGTCGACCCAACTTGACTGAAGGATCCTTGTCAGCAGCCATAGGTTGCGTCGTTCAAGAAGACTATTTGGCTAGGGTTGATATTTGTCAAAGGGGACAATCTTAAGTCCACTCTGCTCATATAGGAAGAGGATTTGATCAATGAATTAAAACCTGTAATTGTATTTGAATTCCTAAATATAAAATAGTCATATTAAAGTTATTAGAGGCTTTATGTAAGTAGTAAAGGTAAGCTTAATGTGATGAGCTTAAATGTATCATTTTATATTAGTTTTTATATGCAACATTGTTGAGCTTAAATATTTAATTTTCTATTAAAATAATTAATTTTACCAACTCCAGTCCCTATGGGGAGATGGATTTAAGTGCTCAGATATGACTTAAACTTTCATCATATGAATGTGTTAATTCACTATATATATATATATATATATATATATATATATATATATATATATATATATATATATATATATATATATATATATATATATAAGCATATATTTAGAATATTGAATTTTAAAAATATGCTCAGGCTTTCAAAATGATTGTTTCTCCATCAAAATAATTGCATATTTTTCTAGTGTAAAATATTTAAGTCAATTTAGATTTTAACCCGCGTAGCATCCTCAGACGTCTAAAATTAAGCATTCACACTATGTTGGGGCCCATGTGGGTGTTTAAAAAAAATAGTAATTATGTTTATGAATTATGAGATTAATTTGATATTTTTATTTAATCTCAACTTAGCTTACGCAGCCTTTTCATACATTAGGATTTGCACCTTAAATCTCTATGTTCGATTATATGTAGATATTTTTAGCTTAGATAATTTCATCTAATTAATAAAATTATTGATTCTAAAAAATATAATTAGAATGAAAATTTTCTAATTTATTTGTATTGAAGGAAGCTCCATAATTTTTGCAAGATTTAATTTATTATGTATTCTATCTGCTTGTACGAAGAATTACAGATTCAGTGACAAATTACTAAGTAGAGGTGAAGGTGAAGGAAAAGCAGAGTGGAGGTGGTGGTGAGATTTAAGTGACTCAATTTGATTCACTCCCACAACTCTATTTACATCTCAATATTATAAGTGGATATTGCAATAATTACATTCAAGCTATTGATGAGCTACTAAATTATTTGTCAACCTCATTTAAATTTATTCAACTCTCTTCCATCTTGCTCAGTGTAAGTCTTTTTTATTTGTCTGTTCAATATTCGTATTTACATTACTTTCTTAGTCCAATTTTAATTTTAGATTTTTTTTAGTGCATTTAAGTTTTGATTTTCCATTTTTTTTTTTCAAGTCCAAAATTTAATCCAAATTTCTAATATTTCATGGGGCTACATAATAATTTTGAATTACTCGCATCCACTAATGCGTGACGATTGGTGTTTTGAAACACATTGACCGATTTTTATCTCACCATACCTTGATGAGCGTGACGAGGTCTTCAAATCTACATAAAGAAATACATATACATATTCCATACACATTCCACCTTTTTTTACACACCCACAATCAGCGATAATAATGAATTTTCATGCTAGAGTAAAACAGTAAGAAAGAAGTTTGCTAACAAAATCAAAACTGAAATGGTAAAGTTATGGGTTCGGATCAGCAAATTTTAATTGAGAAAATATTGAGGCTTGAGGCTAGTGAGATGATGACTCGGAGTATGGTGAGAATGGAACTGAACGAAGGGCTGCTGTTGTTATCTACTACAATATGAGACTTAAATTATATTTGATTGAATGAAGAGAACTAAGAGAAAATGTGGGGAGACAAATGGATGTTTTCAGCTAGATAAAAGATCTAGAAAGAGAAGGCGAGATTGCTAAATTGTAATTCTGGAGAGTGTGAAGTATGATGTATTTAGGGAACTGTTGGTGGCTTATTGATTTAGGTGAGGAGAAGAAGTTGGAGAATCGGTTGAATGTGATGTCGAAAGCAGAATAGAACTAGGATATAAATATATTGTATAATAGAGTTGTTACTTGTGTTCAAACACAATGAGTATTGACAAAATATTTTCTTATTTCAGTTGGATTACATCAAGAATTAGCTTTAAGCCTTTATCTTTTTTTACTTTAGTTATGGTCCTATGGATATTCTTACTAGGCATTTACAAAAAGATGTACTTTGGTGTATGCTTTTTGCTGATGACATTCTTCTTATTGATAAGACTAGAGGGAGTTCAACAGAAACTTGAATTATGGAGGTCAACAGTCTAAAAGTTTTCGTTTAAGTAGATATAAAACTGAATATATGGAGTGTAATTTTAGTTGTAAAAGTTCTAATGATAGTATTGTGACATTAGGTGAACAAGTCATTAATAAGAGTGAACGTTTCAGATATTTAGGCTCATTGTTCAAAATGATGGCGAAATAGATGGAGATGTTATTAGAATTGAGTTAGATGGTTGAAGTGGATATGAATACATTACATTATGTGATAGAAAAGTTCTACTTAAAAAGGAAAAATTTTAAAAAAATGATGGTAAGGCACTGATGAACAGAATATTAGTCAAAAAGCAGGAAGTGTTAGAGATGAGGATGCTTAGGCGGATGAGTGCTTTACTCTTAGAGATAGAATGCAAAATGAGTATATTCGAGAAAAAAATTGGAGTAGTTCAGGTGGTAGATAAGATTAGGAAAGTCGCCTTAGATGATTTAGTACATAAAAGCGTCGGTCGTCGATGGGAAGGAGAGTAGATCATTAGATTTGTCTTATATTAAGAAAGGTAGAGGTACAAAAGATTTGGTTAAGATGTATAAAAAATGATCTTAGTATCTTGATTTAAATGAGAATTTGACACATAATAAGACACAATGGAGACGAAAGATTCATGTAGCCGACCCCACCTAGTGGGATTAAGGCTTGAGGCTTGTTGTTGTTGTTGTTGTTATTGTTGTTGTTTTGTCGACCTAGCAAAGGGGTGAGAGGGAATAATGAGCTGCAGCAATGAGTAGGAAGGATTTGGTTGAGTAAATCGGACAGACTGAGAGACCAGAAGGAGAAAGACAATCCCGTGCGGCTGTGTGTTCAACTGGAGGAATCGGGAAGGGTAGCCGAGAGAAAACAGCCTGATGACGGAGTTGCCTCTCGGCTGCTAAGAAGAGGGGGGTAGGGGCGGATCGAAGACTTCAACCGAAGTTTTGCTGGGCGAAATGGGAAATCCGAATGAGGAAATAAGAGGGGAAGCCGAGAATAACCTACCTGATGATATAGTTGCCTCTCAGCTGCCCTCGTTTGCGAAAAGGGGAAACCGGGAAAGGAAGACTGGGCTGAGGGTTTGAGGGGACAAGGAAAACCGAGGCGCTGATGCTTGCGGATCGAGGCTCGAAGGGCGACGGGGCGAGAGCGAACGAGTCGAACGAAGGCTTGCCGATGGAGCGTGCCTGAGAGGGAATGAGGGATTTTCGGATCGAGAGGGGGCGAATGCCTGTGAGGAACCGCGAGTTGAGCGAATCCCGAGATTTTTCGTGAGGACGAGCGGGTGCTGTGTGATTTTTAGATCGATCACTGAGCGAAATGCGAGAGATGGGAAATTGTAAAATAGGAAGTTTAAGTGTTTAATATATAAATAATGATATTTGATGTGGCATGTATATAAATCCCTCAAAGAAGAAATGATTTTTTTTTTTTCTGCCGAATGGGATTAAATCAGGGCCGTTGAATTTTTTTGTCATTACGTAAAACGGTCTAGGACGGTAAGTGGGTGGGAGAATTATTCTTAGTGGAAGAGGAGGTTGGTGCGGTAATTCCAATTCATTGAAAGCACATAATATATATATATATATATATCTATATTTTTATGTAATTATTTTAACTTCATATAAAATGAAAATAGATATATTATAACTTTCAATAATTAGAAATAAAATTGATTTAATTTTTTGTCGAATTTCTATTATCATAACTATTATATGTATTAACTTTATGAATTAATAATTATGATAATATGATATATATATATATATATATATATATATATATATATATATATATATATATATATATATATATATATATTATCTTGACTTAATTTTTTTAATTTAGAATTTTTTTATGAAATTATTAGGTGTTGTTGAAATAAATTTTTTCTTTCTTTTTTTTAATTATTCCAATAAATGGAATACCAAAGAGGATCAATAAAGCCTAAAGCAAATAACTAAAAAATCTTAACATATATCTATATATATCTATATATATATATATATATATATATATATATATATATATATATATATATATATATATATATATATATATATATATATATAATATAAACCTAACTAAAAATATTACAAAAATAGATAAGCATGCTCATAAAAAAATTTTATTGAGGACTAAGAAGAAAAATGGCAGATCTCATCTCAAAATATGAATAAACTTTTAAAAAATTAACTCAAATCCACAAAGAGTGTGTTAATTTAGTCAGAGCATATCAAATTTTAAGATAAAAGTCAAGTGCCAAGTTCCAAGCCTATAAATACAATGGATCAAATATAAGATTATATAAAATAACTAAAAAATTCTAATAAAATATTAGCAAAGAGCCGATCAGCCAAGAACTGAGAACATAAAAAGTAGATCTTTTCTAAAAAGTTAAAAGTTGAATGAACCCTAAAAGAATTAACCCAAATCTAATAAGTGTATTAATCTACTACAATAAGAAAAGCAAATCTTATTTAATGAAAGTATGGAGAGCCAAGAGCCAAACATATAGGGACAAGAAACAAAACTTGAGAGAAAAAGACTAAAAATATAAGATATAATACTTAGGAGAGTGCCAAGAGAGAAAAAAAGAGAAAGACATTCAGAAAGAGGCAAGTGAAAGATCTCAGAGAAGTGAGGGATGACTAAACGATCGACGAGATGTCAAAAATGGAGCATGCAAAAACTTATAGCACTTCCCCTTTACAGTTCTCTTCCATTTCACACTGTGTGACTCACACAATGTAGAATGGAAGGGGGCAAAATTTTTAAACTAAACCTGATTAGGGATTTAATTAGTTAATTAGGCAGGATAAAAAAAAATTAACAAAATAGGCCTAGTCGTGATTGGCGGCCTGTGAGCATCCGGTCGGCGCCGATCTGTAACTAATTTTAAAAAAAAATTCGATAGTCCGCTTTTTGAACATATCGTTGTAGTTTTGAGAATTTGGCGTAGTTAGTGTCGTTGGAAAGATAATGAAAAATTCTACAACTTTCATGTTGCGACGACGAATCTAGCCCATTGGCCGCGGTTTTGCAAATATGTGAGATGTGAAGTTGCAAAAATAATAATATTGATGCATGACTTCGTTTTTGGTCATATCAGGGCTTATCGGTTGAATTTTGGCGTGTCGTTGGAAAGATAATAACAAATTTTACAACTTTTATGTTGATAACTTTTGACGGATCACGCCGATTTTTTGCAAATGTATTTTTTTGTTTAAAATCTTTGGAGATGTAAAAATTTGGCGTTAAAAAATTAAAATATTACGGATCTCGTTTGTGTAATCTTAACACAATGCTTGTTGAATACATATGATTTTTTGATAATATTAAACATTGTAAGTGTGTTAATTTTTTCGGTATGAGTCTAAATAGTTGTGAGTTAACCAAATAAAACTAAATTGATAACAAAAAATGTAATTCTGTCGGTGAATCGAATAAGTGGACATAAAAAAAAAAAGCAGTCTACATGACATAAAGTGATAAAAAAAATACAACTATCGTCATTCGATGATAATACGCGGTGGAATATCGCTACCGAGTGAGTGTAATGAGATGGTGTGGCGTGGCGATCCATGATAATCTTTGGGCGATCCTCCTCCTCGTACCCTCACGGGTTGTATTCGGTTCCGTAAGTATGTGGTATCTCGGCGGAAGCTGAGATGGCAATACCAGTACCTGCGCGGTGTCATGTGGAATGCATATGTAAGGATCGGTTGCCATGGGTTCATCGAGACCATTGCATCGATATGAATAATTGGGTGGTGTGAATGGATATGTGCCACCAGCGTATATGATGGACCCACATCCATCGGCGGTGCATCGCGTCTGCGTACAGAATATACCTATATCTGTTGTCGGATATATGCGTATTCACCCGGATCTACCGCATTTGATCATGTCGATGGATTTGAAATTACCGTCACCCTCTGCAGAAATAGTCGAAATATATCTTCTGATTATTGAGGATGGTCCATGCGGAGAAAATAAATTTATATCGGTTTCACGTAACAAGGGAAAGCAAATTGTAATTTCACATAGACTTACCATAAGGCGATCTCCGGCGGGGTAGTATGTATCGGCCGGGCCTTCGGTGATATAAAGTGAAGCCCAAGATGTACCACCTGTATAGCGGTTGATCGGCGGCTCCGATCATCTGTCTTTGAATCCACGGTCACAACCAACTCACGCCGCTCCGCTGCAATGTATGAGTGGTGGTACACGCTCAATCAGCGTCGGCCTTTCCGTCCATCAACACGAACAAGCGATGGATCTATCGGTCGGCATCAATCATGGGAGGCATGCGACACACGATCGGCGGTGCCACTCTACCCTCTTCCAACAAATCGGTGGTACTCCATATCTCCTCTCGCAAACATGCTCTGCGCTCTATCTGTCCATATGGCTCCCGGATGACACGCACATGTACCATAAGCAACTCTAAAATTTAAAATTCCATAACAAAAAGAAGTCAAATTGAATGCTATTTTGGCGCTCTGAAGTCCATCACTCATCACAGTATACTCGATGTTGGATCGGCATTTCTCGAACAAATACTTCATTCCAGCGACATCCAACACTAAGATCATCAATGTATACGTAGGATAGAACACGTAGGTAGGTGCATAGCGTGAATGTGCTCAGGGCCACTGCGTAAATGAATACATCTGCTATGTTCTTTGTGCCCGGCTTGGTTGCCTCATGCAACTCTGTAAAGATATGCAAGCCGGTGAGCGAGAAACCCACGAAAGAATAAATATCCTCAGTAATGGTAGATCTGCGGTGGACCTCGATCACGAAGTATGTCGGGAAGAAGAAAAGAACGATGGCAAGCGGTATGTATGCTCGATATGCATAATAAAGCGATGCTCGGTAGATCTAAGTATGAATCACGTAAAAGTCCACGCAACCATCGTAAAGGTAAACAAGTGCAAGTGCGTGCATGCGCGACCCATATGAAACTGCGAAGTGACATGTGGATGGATCGGATCACGATACACGGTATCTGTCTCGGGATGGGCTCCAATCAACTCGTCCGCGGCCCATGCATAGCAGCCGTCTCCCTCCACCAGCGGCGACCGCATAAGAGGAGGCCATCTATCACGGATCATCGCATCCAGCATGATCGTCATCTCTATAGCAAAGTGGAATGTTGTCTGCGCGGGCACCGCTCACTAATGGCGTCGGTAAATGATGATCGACAATGTCTGCGCATCTGCGAGAACCTTGTCAAGCGGACATCTCATGCACCCATGAATCGAGGGCAATGCGGCCATTTCTTGAACATCAACAAGTGTCGCGGCCTGCGAAATGCAATTAGAATAAAGCATCGTCAACTTCGTTAAGTAAAACAAGCACATACATTGGCGAAATAACATAAAAAACGCACCAAGTCGGATGTCTTTCTCTACATAATACACGTAACAGTATGCTGGGTGCACCGGTGGTGGACGTAGTCCTCGATGGTATCCTCGGTCGCCTCCTCTCTCGTGGGTGGCTTCATGGCGGAACATCTTAACAGGTTGGTTGAAAATAAACAAATTAAACCAATTTGAAATACTTTAAACGCAGTTTTAATATGGCATTATAAATAAAATAAACAAATTAAACCAATTTACTGAAAAATCCGAAAATGTAAACTTGAACGGGTAAAAACTCTTTCTAAGTAAAGTTTCTGTTAGGAAAAAATGAAAAAAAAATTTTTAGAAAAAATGAATAAAAACTTTTTCAGAAAGTTGGCACTCCTCCCATGCGATAGAGACGAAAGTTCCTGTTAACAAAAAATTTTTTAAGAAAAAATAAAAAAAATTTAAATTAACATGCATTTATCACTGATTGACTTCACATTGCAGAAATTATGCTTCCATGTTTAGAAACCAAAAAATCATAACAATTTTGTTACGTCGATAAACTACTACCATTTTTTTTTAGGTTTTTTGTTATACTTGTGATTTTCAATTGAGGAGATGAAGATATGACAATTTGCTATGATTTAAAATTTAAGCGAAAGGTGCAACAATTTTAAGAAAAATGTAAGATTTAGCTCAAATATGATACGTTCTAATGAGGGAGAGTGATGCATAAATAGTTAAGTTTTTTTCATGGATGCTAGTATTGAAGCATTGATGAAATAATTATAAAATTAGAGTATATATATGCATACAAACACAGACAAACAATACATACAAATACACATTTATATGCTACAAGAATTTCGAAGTTTGTGAAAAATGAAACAATATTATAGTAAACTGCCATAATCAGAGCTTGAATAGGTAAACCACGTGCACGTTTAAGCACACCGTTGAAGCACTCTGCTGCATTTGTCATCATTGTGCCATACATTATCATGAGTTTTAGTCCTTGTTGAACATCCCCTTGAGATTAGCGGTCATATGCCTCTTGCTTAATATTCTTAATATCGACATGTGCCTTGAAAATTTGAATGTCATCGTGTTTCCTGCATACATTTTGACATGAATTCGACATCGTATGCCAAGTTGACGTCGCTCTCTTGAAGTTTTCGCAAATGGCACAAGCGAAGCGGTGGCGATGGAAAGATTTCTCGGCGACGGACAAGACACGTGTCATCGAGATGAAGCATAGATCACCCTCGTAGACACTAAAGGGATCAAGTCACGAAGAGTTTGCAAAACCAAATCAAGACTCGATGCTTTCGATTCAACCGCTGCGAAGGCGGTGGGAATAACCCATGCGTCGATCCCAAGATTAAGTAGAGTGCCTCGGTATTTACCAGTAGAAAAGTCCATCAAGACCGAGCGGGCGACAATCGCCACCCGCGTATTGGCGGCTCAAATGACAAACGACGTTGGAATCTATTCGATTACGTGGCGTACTGGTATCTTGAACACAGCATAGATGTGCAAGCGGTCATAAATTTTCCCAAAGTTCGTAAGATTCCTCCCAATGCCAAAAAAATTGCCTTTTTGCTTTTAGTCGTGCATCCCAAACCTTCATATAAGACACTCGATATTGAACTTGACTCTATCGAATAATCTCCCTGGCTTGAGATCCAAGCGCCGCTGGCTGCGGGGTTGATGAAATAACTTATAAAGCTGTGCATTGCATGTCGGCGTGAATTGAATAGCTGGCGTGATGCCAACAAATTCTCCAAGTTCCACCTAACCTCTTAGCGGCAGCATGTAAGCGCCACAAACATGGTCTCCTTTGTGAGAATGGCATGTGCGGTACGATCTTGATTTGCTTGAGGCATATATGACATATTCAACATTGTTTATAATCGACCAGGATAGCAAATTACAGCCTTCTTATCATGAAAGCACATACCTTCCACTAATTGATGCGGGATGCTATTCTCGTCTTGAAGATTGAATCATCGATGGGCCATCAAGATCTTCATCCCATTCTTTTGGTGTTACGACCTTCGTATATAATCATTATTATGTATAAAATGCTCCTCGTATGACTCGTTCTCCTTGAGTAATCGACAATCAAATCTCTGACCGTATGAGATGGTTCTGCTGCCCTTATATCATCTCGCTCAGAGTCAATATAATCGTCATCATCCTCATCACTACTATCTCCACTAGGCATAGTTTCATATTCAACATTTACATCAGGTGGTGGGTTTACATCATTATCTTGTGGGTCACCCATTTGAGCGAGCTTGTCTTAGTAAAATATTCATTTTCCCTCATTTGCGACCTCATATATCTCTTGAGTACTTATTTGAGGAGGATGGTGTATATCGATCCCACCACTTGATGGTCGACTCGTTGCTAACCAATCTATCTCCGTGAGGCTCAAATTCAACATACACCACGAGGCTAGAACATGCGCATTAATAATAGTCTCACAAACTTCATCATCGTGTGTGTGTCGTCCAGTTCCAACGGAAAGCGACCCACCAAATTAGCAGAATTTTGATGGATCTAACTTCAACGACCTCATAACTTTTCTCTAATTCCTCAAATTTAATCGTGAAACTTGGATTGGACGATTTCTCCCACCAATATATGTTGGAATGAACTCATCACTTACTCGTTCACCATTAAAAGATAAATATACTATCGAACTCCTCGACTTGTAAAATCAATTATTGACTACTATTATGCACAAAAAATCACGCATTAATATATGACAAAGATGACTAAAATACTTAGCATTAAAGGCCATCACTTTCGATCTAATATTTCACTAAACAAAGCAGAACCCAACTCTTGATATGACAAATAAAATTCAAAACCAATCATTCTCTTGAAAGCAAAATAAAACATCCCTAAACTACACATACATACTTCTAAATAAAAGTAGAACATTGCACAAAATTAAACTTTCCTACATAAAAATTGTGCACCAGGATCGATCCAGATCTCTAAACCCTAAATTAAACTACACATACACATTTCCTAAATAAAAAAATTAACTTTGCGAAAAAAATGAAACTATCCTGAATAAAAATTGCCCACATTTTCAAATCGATCACAGATCTCATAAACCCTTAAATTAACTACACATACACTTCTAAACAAAAAAAAAGTGGAGACACATTGATGAAAACATAAGTAACTAGAAAATCCAATATTTCATAGTAGTGAGAACAAAATAAATAAAATAAAATAAATCTAGTATAAAAAAAATTTAGTTACTAGATCCACCATATTCAAGGAGAGACTATACTTTGTTCTATAATAGAATATGATTCATATTCTCATCATGATGCTATTAACCAAACAAAATGTCAAGAACAACTAGTGATTCAGAAAACCCTTTAAGAACCTATAGGCATTAGACAAAAATGAAGCTTTCCTAAATCAAAGCGTACATTTTGGATCGATCAGATCTCTTACGAATATCATAACAATTAGCTAAACTAACCAAATACACTCATACAAAATACATTTCTTCTTGGGGTTAGAGATACCTAAATCGTGAAAATAAACCTTCAAGCTTTTCTCGGCGGCGGCAACCTGACCGTGAGCACCTTGGCGGACTTCCCTGCTGGCGAGGTGGATCTGGCCGGCGGCGAGGTGGATCGCGTAGATCTAGCGGCGGACGGCGAAACAAAGAAAAAAGGCAGAGCTTGCTCTGGTTTCGTCTAAATAGGGAAGAGCCGTCAGTATAGACTTGGCCTGCATCCGGTATCGATGGCCAAGTGCTATTTTATAATCTAATTAACTAATTAAATCCCTAATCAGGTTTAGTTTAAAAATTTTGCCAATGGAAGGGTAGCCGCTCATTGAAGAGAGCTTTAATTTTACTTAGGATTTAGGTTATTAGATATTAGCCATTGATTTAGATATGATGGCTGATGTTTTATTTATTTATTTCATATTTCTTATATGACTATGTATTCATTTAAATTTATTATGATTTATAATAATTGATTAAAATAAATTTAATTTATATGCAAATTAGCACTCTAAACACACACACATATACATATTATAAAATTTCTATCTTGATATGACACTTAAAATACCACTAGTCGAAGTATGAATCTTGATGTTAAAAATAAGTTGATCCTTGGCGGTGAGATCACTTAAAATATCATTGGAAACTTTGAGATATCAATTAAATCACTAAATAGCTCTTAAACATGAAGTATTTATAGTCAAATCGAGCATCTCGACGAGCCGAATCTAACAAGCTCAAGATCTCATAATTCTGACTTCATTTGAGGATTCAAATACTTAAAATACATCAATTGATCAAATGAATCATTTTGAGCCGTCCGATAGAGTGGAGTGGTATGGGTTTTGCATGTATTTATAAAGCGTCACTCTCCAATAAATAGCTCATTTCTTTCATGGGGGGACCCGTGAAGAGAGAAGAGAACTCTAAAGCTTGAAAATCCTCCAAGCACAATCGTTACCACCACTCGTGATCCACCCGTTGGTTGCCAACCACCAGTCGGATGCCGCCGTAGCCACCCTGATCCTCTCGTGTCGTCACCATCGTCACTTTCTCATAACCATTGTGCCGGTCGCTCATGCCGACCAGCGTATCTTCACCGGGCCGTAGTCGGCCGCCACCTCGCGGTAAAATATCATCACTTGGATCATCATACCATCTCGCCGACTACTATCGTCGATCACTGCCGTTGACCATCGCCGGCCACCCTCGCTGGTCACCATCACGACGACCTTCATCATCGGTCGGCCGACTCATTCCCCATCTACTGTATTTATTCTTATCGAGCATTGACTATATAGATATTGTTGTTTGATTATGTGATTCTCATTGTCAGCTCTTCTCATATACAATTCTGTAATCCCGTTATCGGGAAGATTTTGTACTAAAATCATAGTGGAAGAGTTTTCTTATAGTAGTGGTTTTCCCTCTTTTGAGATTTTTCCGTAAAAATTAGAGTTCTCTTATTAATTCTTGATCACACATGTATGGATTCATCAAGCAAACGTAAACTTTTATTCTACTGCAACTTATTTTCTAGCACACAACATATCTATATTTATAAATCTATTTTATTAATTTCAAAATATCATTTTAATTGATTTTATATATATATATATATATATATATATATATATATATATATATATATATATATATATATATATATATATATATATATGATATATTAAAATATATGAATTCGATAGTTTAAAAATAATAATAATATTAAATTTATTAATATATAAAAATTGCGTGGTACTTATGTAATTCTCCTAAACAACCTTAATATGAGATTTGATATAGTATGTTTGATATGATCCTGAAAATTCCTCAATTGAAAAGAATCTTGATGCAGAATTCGATGAAATTGGCGGTGAGATCAAGTACTTAAAATATCATTGAAAACTTTGAGATATCGGTTAAGTTCCTAAAAGCTCTCAAATATGGAGTGTTTATATAGTCAAATCGGCGTCTCGGAGTCGGTTCCAACAAGCCAAAGATCTTACAATTCGACTTGAGCATTCAAATATTTAAAATACATCAAATGATCAAAGGGTCATTGTGGTCAGATGAAGTGGGTGAGTGCGGGTTTTTTATTATAGAGGCGTCCTCCACTATAAATAGCCCTTATACGTATGGGGAGAGAGGAGAGCTCTAAAGATCCCCAAGCACAATGATCGTCCACTCGGCAGTGTAACCAGTCACCACCGTTGATCCTCACCGTCATCGACCACTATTGCCAGTCATCATCACCGACCACCATCGTCAACATCATCGTCAACATTGCTCATCGTACATATCGGCGTCGTTTTAGCATTGTTGTCTTTCTCATATCTGTAATCGTTATCGGAAGATCTTGTACTCAGCAGAATCATAGTGGAAGCTTTTCTTGTTTGGGCCAGGTGGTTTTCTCTTTTTTTTGAGGTTTTTCTAAAGTGCAGTTTTATTGTTCACTTTTTTATCTTATGTCTTTGAATTTTACAACAAAGTTAAGATGAAAATTTTTACTCTATCGTAACTGATTTTCTAGCACCCAACAAAATTATAAAAATATCCACCTTAAGTGGCCATGGTTTTAGCTCCCCTTTCATGTCATGGATTTAGAGGAGGTCAGATGCCGTTTCTACAGTAATTGCAGCTTTTGAGCATGCCCTTCTGCTTATTTATTATTATTATTATTATTATTATTATTATTATTATTATTATTATTATTATTATTATTATTATTTTGATTAGTTTAGAATTTGAGACTTAATGATAATTGAATTAAAATTTAATGTTTTGTATGTGCCTTAAATTTAAGCATTTATTATTAGAAATAAAATTATACTAATTTTTTAGGGGCTGTTTAGGATCATTTATTTTATTTTATTTTATTTTATTTTATTTATATTTTATTTTAAAGTAAAATATATTTGATGATGATTATTATTATTATTATTAAAAATATTTAAATATATAAAAACTGTTTTGTCTATTTTTAAAAATAATATTATTTGTATTTAAAAATAAAAAATAATAACACACAAAAACATAAATAAATATATTTTTAAAAATAATATGAAATTATAAAACAAATTTGACCCTAAAAAATTTCTTAGCAACCAAGTACGGACATGCTAATATGAGATAAGAGCATTTCAAAAAGGAGCTTTTTATTTTACTGACTGATAATCCTCTTGCTAAATAATTAATATTTTTTTTATAAGTGAATGTTAAAAATATTTGTATATTATATATACGAAGAATCTAGGTAATTCATCACTTTTTCATAATGAGTATTTGAAAGTATAATTTTAATATTTATATAAATAATACTTAAATTTTTAATATTATATAAAAAAATGATACCATTATTATTTTTTAAAGAAAAATACATCTTAATATGCTTAGTAAAAATGTTATATTCATAAATATCTAAATTTAAGTTTAAGATATTTAAATGTATAAATATTTATGTAAATCTTCTTAATTTAATTTATTTCAAACCTTCTCAATAATTCAATGTATAAAATGATAAATTTATTAATTTTTAATCAATTATCATCACTAAATTATAATGTAACTAAAAAAAGTTTTACTATAATTAATATTTAGTATGAATAGAAACAGTGATGGGCGAATTAGTATCAATTTTCATGATAGATAAATTTATATATTAAAATAAAAATAAAAAATAAAAAATTTTTTTAATAAAACAAATATCTAATTTAATATTTTATATAAGAAAAATTATTAAATTTAAAAAAAATTAATTATACTTTCTCAATTATGATTGGCTCCATCTATGATGAAAAATTTATATGTGAAATGAAATGACACTTGCCTTCTAAAATTTTCAGCTTTATCTAATATCTATCTATCTATCTATTTATATATATATTATAAATAAACCATCACAATATAATATTTCAAGTGACAAATATTTTATGTATATCCTCTTTAAAAAACATTAATTTATTTGTTCCGCATACAAATTCAACTTTCCTTCATTATAGCTTTTTGGCCGTTTCCCAAATCAAGGTTTGGCGTTTAGTTCTATCTTTTTTTTTTTTTTTTTTTTTTTCGGGAAACGTTTAGTTCTATTCTGTAAACCTACACGGCCTCATGTGGGGGAATCGTCCTCTTTCATCTTAAAATAAATAAATAAATAAATATAATTTCTCGTCCATTGCCCCCCTCTGAATTTCATCAATTTACTAAATTTATTTTTAATCTAAGTTATTATTAATATGAATTTTATTGTCAAAATAATGAATTTGGTTACTGCTATTTTAAATATATATGATCACTAAAACAATGCATCAAGTGACTCAAATTTTGAATTTTGACATCTATTAAAATTCCAGATGTCTACATCTAAGCTTTGGAAAATCAAATTCTTAATTTTCGCAATTATAGGCTTGTTTTGAATCAATTTTATTTTATATTTTATTACTTAAAGTTTTATATTATTTTTGAAATACAATAAGGAAATTGTGAAAAATCTGTGCCATCAGCTCTTTTAAATTGAATAATAATAATAATAATAATAATAATAATAATAATAATAATAATAATAATAATAATAATAATAATTCGCTGCTGCACATGATGCCATGTGAGAAGTTTCCGCTTATAAAGTATTACTAAGAAAATTTTTTATAATTTTTTTGACATTTACATATACATATGAGATAATTCTTAAGTATTAACATATCTAATAACTAAATTTAAAATTTTTATTTATTTAATAGTTTCTTATACTTAAAAAAGGTATATTTTATTTTTAAAAATAAATAATGATGATATTTTTGATATGATAATAAAGATTGTGAGGTTAAATATGTAAAAATTAAAATTTAGATATTAGATATATGATCTTCCACCACACCCCCCATAGCTCCTAATATGATCTTAAAAATTTTATATCAATTTGGATGTTTTGTTATTTGATCAAATTTAGATAGAAACATTTTATTAATATTTATTAGGAGAAGAGACGTAGGTCTCGTTTACTTCTGAGTTTTTATTACGTCATATTTTATAAAATATCGTTAATAAATTTTAAAATTTATTTAATATTTTTATACTTTTTAGAAAATATCAGTTTCTTCTCTTTTCATAATAGGATTTATATATTTCATTTTAAAACAATTTTTTTAAAAAAATTAAAAATTCAGCTAAACGTATCCTTGGCTGCAAAACCTTAAAAGGGGATGAAACGCCTTTAAAGCCATTAAAAAGTGGTCACTTTAAGGAGGCATTTTTAGCTGGCTGGGCATAGAAGCAGATTTTAGGGTATTTTTTGCCTGTAGTACACGCAGGCAAAAACTGCCCTCAATTAGTTTTTTTTTTTTTCATTTAAAATTTCATATTCTACGTGTCCAACAGCCACATAAGTCCGATGAACTTTTTGCATAAATCAATTTGACGTTTTTTAGACAATGGTAAATGTATTATGCTATTAAGTAGGTAGGAAATAATATTGTTGATTAATATTTAGTATTATTAATTAATATTAAATGGTATTAAGTAATTACTTCCTCCACCTTATAAATTGGAGGGCTACATCACCAAGTAAAAGTAGGAGTCTTTGAAGAAAGGGAGATTGTAAATTTTATCAGAGAATTTGGAGGTAAATATTTCTTTTTTTAATCATTTTTACTCTTTGATATAAAGTTTGTGATTTTTTTCATATTAATTTTTGCTTAATTTTTAATTAAGATATTGTAGGGTAAGTAGACATGAAAAAGTAATTTTATGAAAAAGATATGCTTTTAATTTATAGATTGATGGTAAACATATTTGCAAGAAATTATATGTTAGTTATATCATAAGCATTGCATATATTTATTTCCCCATATTCATAAGAAGGTTTGTAATTTGCTTAATTGGCAAGATGATGAACAAAAAAGAAATATAATAAAAATAATTAGGAAATTGTATAATAATAATATTAATATCAATATAATAATGATGATGACACAAATTTCCCTGAATCTCTTGATGAAAGAATTATGATATATATATATATATATATATATATATATATATATATATATATATATATATATATTGAAATGTAAATTGACATTTATTTGAGTTTATATGTCATAATAATAATAACAACAACAAGCTTTTATCATACTACGTGAGGTTGGATAGATGAATCCTTCTTCTCCATTCTCTCATATTAAGTGTTAAATTCTAATTTAATTCTAATAAAATAAGATTACTTTTTATGCTACCTAACTAAGTCTTCTTAGGGTGCGTTTGAGACAGCCTTCTAGTTGCTTTGCTTTTTCAGAAAGTAGTCAGAAAGTAAAGTAGGTTCGTTTGGCTATTTTTTAGAAAGTTTTGTGGTGAAAAAATTATTTTGAGAACCAGAGCTGTTAGAGTGTGGTGGTTGCTAGAAAGTTGCTTTTTGAATTTTTCAAAAAGAAAAATATTTGTAACACACATAAGAGCTTTTTCAAAAAATTGTTTTCTCTACAGTAGTTTTACAACCAGCTTTTCAAAATACTATAGTTACCCCAAACAGACCCTTAGTCTACGTCTATCTTTCTCAACATATGTCAAATTTAATACACTAATTGGGTGGCCATTAGATGGCTAACATTTTATGTGACCAAACCATCTAAGTCGTCTCTCTCAAATCTTATCTGCCATTGGAGCTACTCCAACCTTTACATGGATATATTCATTTCACATTTTGTTTCTAAGTGTAGAGCCACTCATCTACCTAAGCATCCTCATCTTTATAACACATAACTTAATTTTTTGCTTATCTTTTATTGGCTAACATTATGCTCCCTAAATCATTGTAGGTCTTACCACCATCTTATAAAATTTTTACTTAAGTCTAAGCAGCACTTTTCTATTACACAATAGGCAAGATGCATTCCTTTACTTCAACCATTCATTTTTGAATTATACTAAAAATATCATCATCTATTTCACCATCATTTTAAACAACGACCCATGATATCTAAAACATTCACTCTTTTCAATCACTTGATCACTAAATGTCACAACCTCACCATTATATCTTTTACAACTAAAATTATACTCCATATATATTCTATTTTATATCTACTTAAACAAAAGCCTTTAGATTTTAAGGTTGACCTCCAAAACTTAAGTTTCTTTCGAACTCTCTCTAATCTTATTAACAGAAAAAAAAATATCATCAACAAAAAGCATACACCAACGTACATCCTCATATAAATGCCTAGTAAGAACATTCATAACTAAAGTAAAAAAGATATGGGCTAAAGTTGATATTTGATGTAATCTAACTGAAATAGGAAAATACTTGGTCAATCCTCCCTAAATTTGAACACAAGTAACTACTCCAATATACCTATCCTTAATGAATTGATTATAAGCAATATAAATTTTCTTTTTAGAAAATTTTACAGTACTTCTCTTGGAACTTTATCATATGCTTTCTCTAAATCAACAAATATCATTGTTGAACTCATTTTTAGATGAGGTTGACTTCATCTCTAATCTTAGAAATTAGGATCTCTAATCTTATATTGGGAGTTTCCTAATTAGGCACTTAGGACAATGTGTTTACTGATTAAAGTGTATGAACAAATCAAAATTAAATAACAAATTAAATCAAATATAAATTTAAAACCAAAATTTAAACTTGAAATCAAATCAAACTAAAATACTCTAAAGCGAAAGTACAAATCATTCTAGTAGACCATTCCCAATTGGATAAGGTGAATCTAAATCAAGTTCAAACCGAATAAAATTTAACAAAATTAAAACTAAGCATATCTGAATTGAAATCTAAATTTAAATGAGCCTAGATTGAAGTAATTGGGTTAATTAACATAATTAAGCTTAACTTCTCCTAAATCTAAATAAAATCAAATTAAAATCAAAATAAATTAAAATTAAATCAAACCAAAAGCATAGAATCAATGCATAAATATAAATAAGCCCAAAAATAAATTCATGTGAGGTTAATGTGGTCAAATGGGTCTTTTAACCTAAAGCTAACCCATATGGGCCCCACCTAAATCAAAAGTCTACTAACCAAAATTTGGCCAAATTAGGTCACTTCAAAAGCTCAATACCATCAAATAAATATGTCTAAACATAAATCTAAACAAATCTAAATCCAATAAAGTCTCAAATGGGTTAATTAGATTATTTGACCCAAATAGACCCTATTAAACTCAAATTCAAATTCAAATAAAACATTCAAAATGATTTAAAAATCATAAATAAATATAATTCAACAAATATTTAGGTTTAATCTGATCAATTTAATCATTTGACTCAAGTGAACCTAATTTAACTCATTAAGCCCAATTTGGGTCAAAAGGAGTCTAAATTAAAATCAACTTTAAAATAATTAAAAAATTTATTTAAATAATTTCAAATACTTAATTACACATGATTGAAGCCCAAACACACTTTGATTAAGTTAGATGGGTCATTTGACTTAATAAAACTCAATTTAATCCATTAGGGAAAACTAGGCAAACCCAAAATTAACCCAAATTAAATAAAATTAATTGACCCAAATAACTCCAAATAATTCATCAAACATGATTGAAGCATAGTCTAAATATAAAACAATGAATTGAATAACATAAATCAATTTAACCAATTTTGATCAAAGTTGATAAAATCTTTGTTAAAATCAAAATTAATCTAAACTAAATGACATTAATTAATCAAAATCACCCTAAATGATTATTTAAACATCCTAATTCAAGCCTAACATGATCAATTGGGCCATGTAAATCCAATTTGACCCACTTTGGTTAAAGTGGGTCAAAATGAGCTCAAACCATCCCGCAATCAAATCAATTCAAGTTGAATGAACCTACAAGGATTGAATTACCAATTAGCCATAATTAAAGCTTAAATCCAAGACAATCATCTATCTCAAACTATCAAACCTAAATCAAACTAATTGGGTCAACTCATGTTGACTCAAAGTCAAACTTAAGGCCATTAAATCCAAGTTGGATTTTAGCAACCCAAGATTTAATTGATTTCTTTAAATTATGAATTGCAATTTTTAGCTTAAGTGGTTGGATAAGAAGTCAAAGGAATAGAATTGAAAGGGATAGAAAAAAAACTTACAAAAGAGGCCAAATCTTCCAATCCCTTCAAATCTTCTCTCCACTCTCCCACTTGATGGCTTAAAACATAATCTACAATTACTTAACCACCTCCCAATGACTTTTCCTAGCTCCAAATACCCATGGCTAGCCATCACCCATCTCCACCAATAATGGAAGGGTTGGCTAACCATAAAAAGGGGAGAGGAGCCTTCATCTCTCATTTTGAACACTTGCTCTAGCTTCTTCACAACCAAAGCAGTGAAACAGAAACATTCCCCACGTTTTTTGACCACAAATCACTTGAAATTGAGCAGACTTCGGTGAAAGGCGGCGGATGTTGGTGTTCCTAGCAACCGGAGAGGAGGGAGGTGGACATACTCACCTTGGAGCTTAGTTTCACATCAATGAACTATGAACATTTTTGAATCAATTTGGCCACTCGACGGTAGCTCGAGTGAGATAATTCCATCAATCTTTAGCCAGTTGTAAGCCTTATGTAGTTGTGAAATATTTGTACAATTTTAGGAATCTCCATTAGATAGCCCTTGCATTTTTATTTTTTTCAACCCCTCGATACGAATCGAAGAGTTTTCAGATGAGAATCACTAGAAAATCATAATTTTGGGGTCATTTTGGGTGGATCACGTCCACCCCATGCTATTTTACTAGCCCAGTTCACCGACTAGGAAGGGGAGGGTCGGCAGCCGTCCAATTCTCCTTAAATAGAATGGTCAGATGTGATTAAAACATCATAATACTCAATCTAAGCCCTTTGATTGTGAGCCTTCATCTAGAAGATCAGGCAGACAAATCAAAATATGTTTTTCCACTCTTATGCAACAATGGCACAGTGTGGCCCAATTAGCCATTGACACACAAAAGGCGGAGCCCAATCAACGTTGACTTAGCGCTAACTAAGTTAAATAGAAAAATCCAAAATTTTTGGATTTAAAAAATACTTAAAATCACTTAAAACTTTAAAAAATCATAAAAAATTATAAATAAGGGCTTGTTGGATTTGACTTTTTGTGAGGAATCCAACGAACTCAAAAGCCCCAATTTTTATAGAGTAGTTTTGGGTTTAATTTAAATTTGAATCAAAATCAAATTTTCTTAATTAATCTTAAAATAATAATCAAATTGATTTGAAAATTTTCTAGAATAAAATTTGGGTTAAAACACACCTACCATAAAAATTATGAGCCAAAAATGATAAATGAATTAAAAGGTATTAAATTTCAAAGTTCAAATGTCTAATTTCATACAATGGTTAATTTCAAAATCAAGAAAATTATAAAAAAAATATATCAAAATAATCTTTATCAACTTCATTTAGCTTCAAAACATTTAAAAAAATATTCAAACATTTTAGACCTTGTTAGACTTCAAAGCCACCTAATTATGATTCAACATATGTTTTAAATTAAAATTAACTAATTAAAAAAAAAAGAAAAGAGAGGAAAATTCATGATAACTCACTATTGGCTTACTTCTGAACTTATTATTCATATAGAAACTTAGAATAAAATAAAATTATATAAATTTCACTAAGCAACCTTTGGAATAAGTTAATTTTCATTAAAAATAAGTAAGTTATTCATAATACACACATTCCAATGAGTTGAAATCCATATGAGAGGCTTCATATCTTACAGATCTCATTTTGTGAGGTTATTTTAGTCATACGGATCATTAAATCAAGAGAAATTAAATTCTATTTATCATAAGACCTTTAATCAAATGATGAATTATATACTAAACCAAGAATATTATTAGAAATAAGAAGTGAATTATTAGAGCATTTAAGTTTAACTAAAAGTGCAGAGATATAAGATTCAAATCTTAATTAATCTAGTCAAATTAATGAAGTAGAAATTGAAACCTAATTAAGAAAGTTAAACTAAATACTAATCAAATTATGAATTAATTAATTAATGTAATAGTCTGTTAATTAAAAATATATATTGATTAAATCTTGATCAAGTTAAATATTCAACTGAAGTAAGAATTAATGAACTTAAATTAAATACTAGTTAAGTAAAGCAAATATCCAATCATATTTAAGCTAACCAAATAAAGTTATCCAAATAAAATGAAATGATCATTAATGAAGCTTGAATCTTGTAAATCAAATTAAACATGAAATTCTAATTAAATCACCAATCAAGATCATAACAAGACACATGAAATTCATCATAAATTAATATTGGATTAAGTAAATACTTAATTAAATTCATCATAAGTTAATATTCATCAAAATCATGGTTAGTTAAATCTTTGATTAATATCTAATTAATTTAACTAAATTCTTTAATTAAACTAATCACTTAATCAAGTTAACTATATTGAACCTAAATCATCTTAAATAAATTAAGTTTATCATATACTTAATAAAAATCAAACCCAATTTGAATATATCAAATTTATATAAAATAAATTAAGATAATCAATAACTAAAATTTCAGCTATGTCAAATAATTAAACAAATTAATCACAAATATTAGAACTAATTAAGTTAACCATTAATAAAATTTTAATTGATTAATTAAGATAATTATTATGCATCTTTATTCACATTTTAATCAAATTAATCATAATGAATTTAAATATTACTAAATTAAATCCTAGTCAAATCAATCATGTAACATAATTAAAATAATTAACCAAGTTTTAAATAAACTAAGAATTCAACCAAGGATATTTAATAATCATTTACCAAATCTAAATCTATAGCTATGTTAACTTAATTGAGTTTTAATCAATCATTAAATTCTAATTAAATTGAACATTTAAATTGAATAAATAATAAAATAAATTGATCATTTGAATAAAATAAACAATAACTAAACACATTTTGAACCTCAATCAAATTAAATAAGATTAAAGTAGATTATAAATCAATTCAAATAAACATATAATTATGTTAAATTATTTGAATAAATTAAAGAAAGGATTCACTAACTTTTAGTTAGGTAATCAAACTGAACAAGGAATTGTCAATTAGAGACACTAATCAAATTCTAATTAATGTATTTATATATGTAAAAAATTAATAAAATTAACATAATCAAATGACAACAAAATATTAGATGAATAAATTATCAAATAATAATAAGAAGAAATAAACAAATCTTAACCATAAGACACTTAACCAAATAACAAATTGAAAACTACAAAAATATTCTTTAATTAGTTTAAACCTACAAGTTGAATGACCAAAATTCTTTAAAATCTAAATTTGTAGAACTCAAAAATTAAAGCAATATATATAAATAATAAAAAATTTATAAATTTTCAAATCAAACACAATGAAAAGAATTAAAATTTAACAAAAAGAAATGATGAAACTAGTTAGATCAAAACCTAATAATGATCAACAAATCAATATATAATAATAATAATAATAATAATAATAATAATAGCAATAATAATAATAATAATAATAATAATAATAATAATAATAATAATAGTAATCTTAATCAAATAAAAATGTACAATCATGAAATTCAAACAATAAATAAACTAAAAATAATCAAAATTAATCAATATCAATCAAACTTAAAATTTTTGGTAAATCCATAAAATAAAACCTAAGTAAATGAATTACATGAGATGAATGATTATACCATAAATAAAAAAGAATAATCATTTAAATCATTTATAATATGAATATGTAGATAGCTTAGAATTTTAGGATGGCCTAAATTAGGTTTGACAGCATAATATATGCTTCTTGGGTTAGGAATAGTGTTCAAATAATATTGAAATAAAGCTTTAACCATAAGAAAATTAATTAAATAACAAATTACAAAAGAATCTCCTTCAAATCAATATTAAGACTAACAATTAATCAATTAAACCAATTGAACTTAACTTAGATATAAAACTATGTCACTCAAATAATATCATCATAAATCATTTAACTTCATGATTTTGATGAATCTTAAATCAAATTTAATAAAATATTAAATATGGAATGAATGTTGATTAAAATAATTAAATGAATTACCTTAAATAATTGATTGGCCATGTCAACCATAAAAATAATATAATAATTGATCGCTTAGAAAAACATCTTTGGGAATTCTCATCCATCTTTATTGAGATATGTAGAAGTATGTTTTTCATGAGATAGATTGATATATATTCAACCAGATTTTCTCAAATATTACGCTAGAGTTTATTTAGATCTGGGTTCTACTTCTTATAAATGCAAGGCTTCATAGTTAATTATTCCTCTTACCACAATAAGAGAGCACCCTTAATTAAGGTTGGAAAAAATCATATCTTTCTAATATGAATATGTGTCTAATGGTGTGTGTGGTATGACATAAATGACTGTCAAAAGAAAATAGGAGAATAGTCCCAGCCTAGATCTCATAGTTTTGTCATCCCTGATTACATTATTCTAGTTTACCAATATTAGAGGTTAGGTGTAATGTCTAGGGAGTTTGATTAGCAGCCGTGGGTTACCTCATCTCAGGTATCCTGAGTAGACTAGTGGTTTAGTGTAGAGGTGTTCTCATGATGAACATATGTATTGGACTTACATCCCTTTTGAAGGCCAAGTTTATATGGGGGTGTTTACATTGTGAATGAATTATAGGGTGTTCACATAGCGAACGGATAGAACATTTGGCTTACATCCCTTTGGAATGCTAAGATTATATAGTTGTTCACATGGTGAATGAATTATTGGATCTTCTCATGTCTAACAGAGAGGAGACTAGGCTTACATTCCTTTGGAATGCTAGCTATATGATTGCTCACATGGTGAACAAATTATAAGTTTTTTGCATGGCGAATTGATAGGTTGATAGGTGTTTATATGGTAAACATCAATTTGTTATTCTAAGGGTCACTGCCTCGTTGTTGGAAACATAGCACCTAGGCGCTTCATAGCACTATGGCGCTGTTAAATTGGTGCATTGGCGTTGAGTGATTTGCACTGTAGTATTATGGGAAAATATTAGTGTCTTACAAACATGATGAGTTAGTGCTTTGATGTTATAAGTATAGTGCTACAACGTTTAAAATAGAGCTTATTTTGGTTAGTTTAGTCAGGTTGACCAGCTGACTAGCACCTAAGTGTTAATCATATGACACTGCAATGCTAGTCAAAGGCCAGTTTAGAAAAGCTAGGAGATGAATATGTGTTTTAAATAGAAAGAGTAAACTTTTTGATCAGTGCTGTGGGGCCAGATCGGAGCACTATGGTGCTACATCAATGCCCGACACACTTTTTAATTATGAGATTAAAGATAATAAATACTTATTTGGATGAAATCCTTGATTATATCACTAGTAGAAATGCTAATATCTAGTGAAAATGGTGGGGAAGTATTATCAACTTTCTTCTTTAGCGAGTCTAAAACTTGGCATTATTTTATTTCTGGCAAGTTGATGACTATTGGTAATATCAGTGACGTGAGTAAGGTCAGGGTCATTTTGAATTTTTCTATTCAAAAGGGTTTTACAATTGATATAGAGAAGATTATTTAGAGGCATTACTAGTATAAAATTTGATCATCCTTGTCTTATTTATGATTTATGCACTTTGATGGGTACCTATGGGGATTCTGATAAAGAAGTTCTCATTCAAAAGACTCCTCTAATGAATAGGATAATTAAGGGATTTGGTTTGAGGTTAGAGGTGCAGGAAAGCTCTTATACTCCACGTGCCTCACAACCTTGATCCCCATCTTCCAAAATCTTAAGCGAGCAAGTCTCGAATTTAAGAAAAAACGTTGGTGAGAGTATCCACAGGCAAGCGGCCTTATAAAGAAAATTTGATTATAATATGGATCAGTAGCAAAAGTAGTTTCTTACATAGCTTAATTTAATTCAATCTTAGTTCATATGTTTGAAAATTAGAGTTTTGTAGGTCCAGATCAGGCTTCTTTTCCCATGGTGCCTTAATATCAGGCTTATGTGAGTACCCCTATGGTGTTTATTTTCGGATGGTCGTGTGGACACCATGCAGATCGTAGGGGGTACTTATTGAAGTGATCAGGTGCGACATTGATGTATGATGTACTTTCTCAAAAGATAAAAATATCACCCTACAATGGACCTAATCACCTAATAAGGATGCCTATATACTAGAGATTCTTCCCCTACTTTTCATAGAAAGGTAAAATAGGGTTTATTTTATGTCTAGTTCTTTAGTTTCCTATGGAGGCAAGCCTCCATAATTAATTACCTCTTAGGAAATGGGATTTCTTAAGAAAACTCTATATTAAAGTAGTCAATTACTGTCTCTAAGGATTTCAAGGTTAAGACAATCAAAGGATTGATAATTTTGAAAAAATAAATGAGATTGTTCAATTAGAAGACTTACTTTGGAATCCAAAGGAAAGTAAGTAGAAAGTGCTCGTGATACTAGGAGGCCTAGTGAGCACTCCAATCTACTTTATGGTGATGGTTTTTTTTTTTTTGAAAGTGAAAAGATTTATTTTATCCAAGTTATTAGCCAAATCAAAAGAGAAAGAGGGTGAAGCTCCATCATGAGGGGTTGCTCTCATGGGTCAAGCATCCCCTAAAGTGAAAGAATGGAAGCCCTCATTTTGCAAGAGTGATTGAAGATGCCATGCATGATGTTAGCCATACAACATACAGCTAAGGGGATATTAAATCTTTTAATTATCTTGATTACAACCTAAGCTTTAAGCTGAGGTTGAAAGTTGTTTAGGATTTAGTTATGAGTTATTCGTTGGGATAGAAAAATTAATTTTGTCATAAGAGCTTACCACATCCAGGCCACATATTGAAACATCAATCATAAAGAAACTATGAAAAAGATGCAATCCTAATGTGCAAGCTAAACATAACAACAATCATTTTTATAAAATACCGTAAAGAATAAATGGTCAGTGAGACCGGGTACCACCGTACACCTCAAAGAAGAGAAAAGATGGGTAGCCAATGTCTACCCTTATATAACCTAGAATTAAAAAAATAATTTTATAATTGAAATTGAATACATGCTATGGGGGTCTTCATTCCTTTCTTTTCTTCCTTCATTCTTCCTTCTTCTTTCAATTTGATTTAATTTGATTTATTTCAAGGCTTCATAGGGCCTCCTAGGACTAAGCCTTCTAGCTACTACTCATCCTAATCCCCATAGCACTAATCCTAATTTCTACTATAAAATTATAATTTTATAGAAAGTAAATCTAACTACACCTATAAAATAGAGGTTAGCTAAATATACATACAATCCCAAGCAGATATGTTTTATAATTTAGAAATAGCACCCTTCACATGGGTAAGCATGCCGAATGTCCTAAGGTGGATTATGCTTAGGGGCATAAGCAATCTGTGAGAAAAATATTTATATTTATTTTTAAGCAATCCCTTAAGCACAATCCCTTGAACAAAATAATATTTGGCTAATAATGACCTAGCATCCAGTCTACGAGCAATACATCTTAACATCCAGTCTAAAATATTACATCATAAAATAAAATATAACATCACACATACATCATCCTAACTTAGAACTAGAAGTGGCAACTTAGTTCTAATGTATGTGCTTTGGCTTTGTACGGTATGCCTTAGCTAAGCATTAGAGTTATAATTCTCTAAATTTGGAAATTGTTTAAGTTAACATGATGGTTGGTTTCATTTCAAGTTATTTAGAAGATTTATAAATATTAATTTGTATTTTATTTTGTTTCACTTGATTTATACTTAGCACTTAAGTGTTATAAATTGAGGAAAGAGGCTTACCCCTTTCATCCCTACCTTAAGCCACTTTCTAAAGCACATTAATATGATTTAATTTTATTTTATGAATAGCTTATTAAATATTTTATTAATTCTAATTTTAGGTTAAATTTAAAGAATTCTATTCAATATTAAAGGTATCTTAGGATTTATATGGTTGAATTGCTACCACATAGAATATGCTAAGTCATTCCTTTCCATTACCCATAGCATGCATATGATTTGACACATAGCATATTTATACATACAACATATTTTGGCACACTTAAATGGTCATGAATGCATACATACTTAATGGAAAAGGGGATTTTCATTCTCTAATCAAATACATATACATATATATATATATATATATATATATATATATATATATATATATATATATATATAAAAGATGCAAGCAAGTATGTGCCATTGTTAACGAGGGAAGTGAGATAACCAAATGACCTCCTTGGGGCTACTTAAAGCCTTATATTCTTGAGATGTCTAGACTATATACTTACTATCTTAAATACATATAAATGTATATACAATTATAAAGATGAAAATTATGCAAGAGATTGTATTTTAATTGAAATATATATATAAGTTAAGGCTCTATTAAAATTCTAATACAAATATACATAAGAATGAGATTAAATAAGTGCACACCTTTGTTAAATAGGTAAGTGAGATAATCAAATGACCTCCTTGGGGCTACTTAAAGTTTCGTATTCCGAGGATATCCAGACTATATACTTATTAACATTCAAACACTTGTAGATTTATATACATGAACATAGGAAAGAAAGCTCTATATCCATATATTATTCATTTTGGTGGCTAAAGTAATTATGGATGCATGTATTTTTAATATAAAAGAAAATTTTAATTCTTTAATCACATACACATACATATGTATGAAATATGTAAGCAAATACATGTTGTTATTAAATGACCTCCTTGGACCTACTTAAAGCTTCATATTTTTGTGATGTCCACACTACATACTTGCTATTTTAAATATATATAAGTGTATACATAATTGTATGATTGAAAGCCATGCAAAGATCATATTTTTTAGTTGAATTATTTATGCATATGAATTAAAGCTCTGTCCAAATTATAATACCAACATACATAGGAATGAAATTAAATAAGTATGTGCCTTTGTTGGATGTGAGATAATCAAATGACCTTTTTGGGGCTACTTAAAGCCTCGTATTCCCAGGATGTCCATACTATATATTTATTAGCATTCAAACCTATGTAAATCTATATAAGAACTTAAGAAAGAGAGCTTCACATTCATATGATTAAGCCATATGCACATGCAAATCCTATATGTATTCATAACTATTATCATTCCAAACATTATTATCAATTTATAAACTTTGGAAAATAAGTTTGGATTTATTAGTGATAATAGCCATACATATAATTAAGCCAACACATACAAGCTTACATAAATAAATTTCATTTGATTCATTTGAATTTGAAAAACATGAATGTGTGGGATCACATGGAATACAAAATTTAAAGTGATTGAAAAGGAATAGCTAAACACCACCATGTGATTCATTCAACTACACTAATTCCTAAGAACAATCATTTTTAATAAAACCATTCAAAGAAAACCAAAGATTTTTATTAATTTAATTTTTGGATTTGGATTGAACTTAAAGAAGAGTGATTATCATTTGTTATTTTAATCCCATTCCCAAATTGGTAATCATAATTAGTTTAAGAAAAGATAATTAGATGAATTTTATGAATTAATTAAGTTGAATCATTAATTAAATCACTTAATTACCCTTTCTTATGCTTCTTTAATTTGATTAATCATTTAATCATGAGCCACAAATGATATGAACATAGATGAAATTAAAATTAAAATGCTCTTAAAGGACCTAATGCAATTTGCTCATGATTAAAGATTAATTAAGCTAAAGAATCTAATTAAATACTTTTATGATTTCCCCATACTTATGGGTTAATCATAATTTCCTTAAGGGTTTTTATATTGTTAAACACATAAAGAAGAACCCATAGTTTGGTTGTGAATTATCTAGGGTGATTAACATTTTAATTTGATTTGATTTAGTCATTTAATTGATTAATTAACCCCTTAATTAAGTGGTACATTAATTAACTCTCTCTTTAATGAAATGAATTTGGAAAAGTAATTTGGAAAGAGGTCTTAATCACTCTCCCTCATCACATCACTGTTAATTAGTGATTAATAGAGCCAAATCAATCAATTTTACTATTTAGAATTTTAATTAATCATTAAATTGGTAAAAGGGTTAATTAAGGTTTGAATTACCAATTCTCTTAATTACCTAGGCAATATATTTCAAGAAAATCATGGGAGGTAGAAGTCACCCCACTAAATCAACACATCAAGCTTGGGAATAATTGCCCAACTAATTAGAGCTTAATTAAGCTAATTAAATAAACATTCAAATCTTAATTAAGCCTTAATTACTATTCAAAATCAAAGGGATATATTTTTAATAAAATTGCCTCTATTTTACCTTTCTAATGAGTATTTACTTGTATTTTTTAGTTTTTTCTATAGTTAGTTATGAATATATGAATTTTTAGCCATTATAATGAATTATTAAGCCTAATTAACCCCTAATCATGTTGGTGCCATGCAAACCACTCACGTGGCAACACTTTCCATGTGGAGCCATGGGATTGATTATTTAAACCTGCTCGACGTGGTGCTGATGTGACGACTGCGGACGCGCTTTCATCCTCGATGTCCGATCTAAGATCGAACAATGGGGATACTCCCATGATTTCTATAAAATTAAAATAAAATTAATATAGGAGATTAATCATGTCTGTCCATTCTAATCATGCCGAATAGATGGCGGATGATCCATCATACCCCGAGCAATGGAAGACGGACACCATCCACCTTCCTCTGCTCGATCCAAGCTCACTGGAGCTCATGAGATGTCAGAATCGATCCCAAAACATTCACGGAGTGGATCTATGAGGTTCTAATGGTGGGAATTACATGACATCAACATTTCTTTCATAAAGGCCTAAAAAATTTGGGAAAATGTTAGTTTGTTAGAATTTACCTTGCCAAAGCTCAGGATCGACAGTTAATCGATCGAGGTAGCTTCATCTTCAAGAGACAAAGTCTCACTGAGAAGATGGCACCTTGATTCCTCATCGGTGGCTTTGTGGATCAACTGTCATCAAAAATCTCATTGGAGTTAGGCTTGAAGTGGTCTCTGGTGCTCGAATCGATCAAGAGAAGATTCATTTCACCTTGCTAGAGCTTGGTGAACATGTGAGTAAAGTTAATTGAAATTTATTGAGGTTTGGTGGATTTGGATGGAGTTAGGCCTTGTCTTACTTTGGGTACGCTCAATTTCATCATCACCGGTGGTGGGAAGGCCTTGGAAGCTTGGAAAATGCTCTAAGGAACTCATCCTAAGGTGCTCGAGCTCTGAGGAATGCCAATGTGTGGATTCAAATGAGAATGAGGTGAGTATATCCCTCCCTCCCTCCAATCTAATGGTGGAGATTGCCTCTGCCATTTGCAGGTTGCTACGTGTGGTAAGAGGAAGCTGAGGTGGCTCGGCTTGAGTGGCCAAGGGAGGGGAGGTGGCTGTCCTTGACTGAGGTGGTTTTCCTTTGGTTGCCAAGTGTTCCAATGGGGAGGTTTGGGTTAGCTCACCTCAACTTGCCTCATGGCTGACCTAAAAAGCTTTGGGTTAGGCGAGCTAGTGGTCCTTGTGTCCATTTTGAGCTTAGGGTGGTTGCTAAGGGGAGGAGAGTTGGTATGACCATCCAAAATTGGATTTTATCTCATGTGGGAGGCTTTACCCATTGGGTAATGGGTTAATTTGGGTTTAATTTGGGATGTGTTGGATTTGGGATGACCCAAAGTGACCTAAGGAAGGGTCTTGCCAATTTTCAATGGGTTTGGGCTTGGTTTGAATGGGTTTGGCTCAATTTGACCCATGTTGGTCAAATTGGGCTAGGTTTGGTCAAGTTGATCAATTAGTCAAATTGGGTCAAACCAAGGCTTGGGTCAATTTCAAATGAGTATTTTGAATATTTTTGGTTCAATTGGTTTGGCTTAATTTGGCTTGGATTTGATTTTGACCCATTTGGATTCTTATGGGTCAAATGAGCTAAGTTGAGCAATTTGGCCAAATTGGTTTAGGTTAGGTATTGTTTCATATTCCAATTGATCATTTGAAGTTGATTGTAGGCTTTTATTTTAATCAATTTGGATTTATGAATGATTTAGGCTAATTTGACCCTTTAGGTCAATTTGGGCTAAATGGGTCAATTGAGTTTAATTATTCAAATTGGGTTCAATCAAGGCTTTGATCAAGTTCATTAATCAATTTGGCATGAATTTGAGTCCTTGGTTACAATCAATTTGGATTAAATTTTGATTTGACCTAATTTGGCCCTTTAGGTCAAATTGTGTCAACTTAGGTCAAGAGGCCAATTGGGATTGGTTTGGCTCAATTGATGGTCAAGTCATGTTCAAGGATTGATTTTAGGTTGGTATGAATCATGGGTTTCAATTGAACTGGAATAAGATGAGATTTAGTTCATTTGGCTCATGTAGGCTAATTGGGTTAATTTGTTAAAGTGATCAAATTGACTTGGTTTGACCCAGTTGATTGTAATTGATCAATCAAAGATGATCAACAATCATTGTAGAAGGTTTTGAATGGTTTGGTTCAATCCAATTTGGGTTGGATCGAAGATTGGCTCAAATGGGTCCTTTAGGTCATTTTGGGTTAAGTGAACTAAAGCGGATCAATTGTATTGATTTGATTGCAATTAGGCATCATGGAGAAGATTTGAAGGGTTGATCCAATCCAATTTGGGTTGGATTGGAGTTTGATTCAATTTGGCCAAATTGTTACTTTGGGTCAAGTAGGCCAATCGGGCTAATTGAGTTGGGTTAGGTTTGATTTGAGTTGAATTGAGTTTAATAATTGATTTGGAATTAATTGATGGCTTTGATTGCAATTGAATTGGGTATAATTGAATTTTGGCTCATTTGGACATTTTAGGTTCAAATGGGCTAGCTTAAGTTAATTGAATTCATTTTGGGTTTGATTGTATTTTTGGTAGAGTGTGGAATGATGATTGAAGGATTGATTGACTTATGAGAAAATCAATTGAGTTAGGATTGATTGAAGAAAATTTTGGTTAAGTCCATAGGATTAAATTATGGGCTTAGGTTTAGATCATTTGGATTTGATTTTGGCTTTGGATTTGGAAATGAATTGAAATTCAATTGATATTGGTTGGATTTGAGGTCAAATTTTGACTAAGGAGATAGGCATGGGTTCGGTTAGGCTATAGGATATGTGGGTGTCCCTAGGTCCTAAGGCATAACATAACCTAAGCCTAGTCCTTCTAAAGTATTTAGGTTTAGGTTAATTGTTCACTTAGTCACTAGAAGTGTTTTATGACTAAGGAGATTGTAGTGTTTAGAAGTTTTCTAAATCTAAGATGGGAAGATTGGCTCCTCACTCCAAAAGTGAGGTCGACAACCCCGCATGCATCTGAAGAAGAAGAAGAGGAGGATGATTATGATTACTAGTTTCCCTAATTTTCTTTTATTGTAAAACTTCTTGTAATAAAATTTTAATATTATTAAAAATAATTTTATTTTTAATTCTTTTATGTATTTTTATGTGTATGTCTTTTTATTTAGGATTTGAAATCTACAAGACTTAAAATAATAATAAAATTTTACTTAAAAAATGGCTTTGCAATTGTAGTGCCCCGGCTTTGAGAATGAGGCACCTAGGCGCTGCTAACCTACAGGGCATGAGCTTGACTCCTGAGAGTTTAGCACTACATTGCTCGATATGTGGCTCTTAAGATAGCCAATTTTTCATTTTACCCAAGGGATCAACGTTGCAACACTAAATTAATGACACTGCAATGCTCATTAGATAGTCACTTTTGTCATTTCTACCTGAGGAATTAGCACCGCGGCTCGTAATTTGTGGTACGGAGGCGCTTGTTAGATAAAACTCGAGTGTAAACCTGAGAGTTTAGCACCTAGGCATTATATTACGAGTGCTTAAAAAAATAAAATTTAGGTAGCATAATACTTTAGCAATGCTAGATTTTATAATTTTTAGTGCATTAATACTCTTCTCTCTTATTCTAGATCCAAGCGTTGTTTTTTAAATATAGGCGGAGAGTTTTAGCACTATATCCTGAAATATAGCGGCAAGAATGATACCAAAACTTGAGAGCTTAGCACCGTGGTGCTAGAAATCTGGTGCCTTAGCGCTATGAAACAGAGAATTCAAGATTTCTTTCCCAAGAGCCAAGATCCTAGACGCTAGACCTCTACGCTACGGTGCTATGAGACAAATATTTTATTTTGAGTTGAAGTCTTAAAAATTTTAATGGATTTTTTTAATGAAAATTTGGCTGCATAACGCCTTAGCAGTGTTAGATTTTCACATATTTAGTGCAAACACACACTTCTCCCTTGTTCTGGATCCAAGATCGACAGAGAGAGGGTGTTTTTCTCGCATCAGAACCAAGTTCAACGGTGGAGTTTTTCAACATTCAAGATTGTAGATTTATTTTTTTAATTCTTAGAGAGCATTCTTATTACCCCAGATCCAAGATTGATGAAGTAACACTTGTTTATTTCTCATTGAACCCAAGATCGATAGTGAAATCCTTATAATTTTTCTTTTTAGAGAGAAAATTTGCATACAAAATATTTTCATAAATATTTTACCTAGATTATATGGGAGATCGCTCTCATAGCAGTAGAAAACTCACCTATAGAGAGTATAGACGATCGGGAGCATGAATGGGGCAAGAAGACTAGAGAGAGAGAGAGAGAGAGAGAGAGAGAGAGAGAGACTTAGGGAGCAATCTTATCCTTTTTGTAGATAATTTCCCTCTTTTAGGGGAAATTTTATACTCTTATAATCGTTTAATAGCTCCCCTAAGCAGTTATTGTTGTTGGGGTGGGGACATTGGCTTTCTTGATTTTAAAAAATTGAAGATCATCGTGAGAGTGCCTTAGTGTTGGTATTATAGTGTCATGACACTGTGCCATTTAATCGAACAATCACTAGGAATGATTTGAGTTTCTAGATTCTTTAAGGTGGTAACTTTCATGACATGCGATTGCGTGTCGCAAAGGTGATGTCTAATTCTCATCATTTTCATTCATTTGTTCATTTTTTTTCATTTATTTTTTTAAATGCAAATAAAATTTCTCCCAAATGAATATGTCATGTTGATTGGACATGATGAATTCAATATTTTTTCTTAATTCTTTATTTATGATTATATGCAGTAATATAATGAGAAGAGAGAACATATAATCTTTTAAAAAATCTATAATCACTTTTCATTGATCATATATAATAGTGACATAAATAGTTTGTAGCTACAAATATTTAGTTTGGATTTCTCAAATACAGAAAGAGACTGTATAAATCCAATATGCCATAGTAGATTGCCTCTCCTTAGTTTCATGGAGATGCTGAAGGGTAGCTTCCTAGTCATAGACTAATGAAGAAAGAATATGCTCAAGTTTGATCACCTGAGTATTTATCTATGAGTAGTCTTCCTTAATGGTTGCGATAGCCTGTCTCACCATAAATATCATTTGAACAAATACTATCTCCTCATCTGTAATTCATTCAATTCTGCAGATATGTCGAGGAGCTCAATTTGTGCTCTAGAAACCTCTCTTTGGAAGGATCTCAAAGCTCTGAGACTATGCTCGAGGTCTCTGTAAACTAGAAAAACTTGATGTGAAGTGCTGCTGAGTGAGGTTCTTACAGTAGTGATTGTGTCTGATAAGACCTCTGGATAAGTATTGTGTATGAGAATATCCCAAACTCAATATCTCTACATAGGGATTCCCAAAGCTGTAACTTTCCCGCTTCAAGACCTAAGGCAGCAACACAGTCTAATAAAGAGTTCACCTCCATGTAGAAGCTAGAAAGCTCAAGCAAGACTTCCATGTCAACACTCAGAAGTAAGTAATGTAATACCATCACTATATGACATAAGCTCTTTGAAGAGTCGCAATATAATGAATCTGAGGGCCTGGAGCATATCCTAGAGATGATGCATGAGATCTCCAAACTAGATGGTCTTTGAGTTGTATCTCTCAAGCTTGGAATATGATGAATCTCTACACAAGGATCAACATCTGATGAATCATCCTGGGTGGCACTTACTTCCACTTAAGTTGACATATTCTTCTATATGTGGATATTTTTCAATATGCATGTGGTCATTGTTGATAGGCTGAGTAAACGTTGGGGGAAGTAGTACTACCATCTATCGATAATACTAGTGTGACGTCACTATCCATCTATCTTGTGGCTTAGCTGTTACTGGTGGGACGAGAATATAAGTAGACTCATCTATCCCTGCTTCTCCTATATCTTGACCAGCTATTATGAAACTATGAATATCTCTATCATCTCTCTCTTGAACTAATGAAGCCCTTCGTTGTCACTTTCCATTGTTGCCTAGTTTATCTAATGATCTCTTAGTAGCATGAATCACGTGTTAGGGGGAATTCAATTGTTGTATCAATCTAATTCTCCCCAATCAATGATTATATATATGAAAGCCCCTTGCTCCAAGAAGGAAGAGTATGTATGACGGATTCACTGTAACCATAGGTGACTAACTTCTATGTGAGCCTCCTATGAAACTACATAGAAACCTAAACTAATCCCTAGGTAAAGTAAGAAATCCTATGTTGTAGATGCTGCTGCTAAATGAACAGGAAATGGGAGTGTCCTGAGGGAATACGTATCTGCTATATCCAATATTTATGATAGTCCATATATGAACATAGCTTGAGTGAATCCATACTGCCTAACGACTTTGTTTAGGTTGTATTCCTCCAATATTACGGACTCATGATGCCTATAACAAAGCCAAGCAGGTCTTAACCCAATGAGGTATTCTACTATTCATCTATATCTTGACCTTGATAATAATAATGGTGTCCCTTTATCAATAAGAGAATATGTCAATCTTCGTCTTAAGCTTTTTGCAGGCAGACTATGAAAGATTGATTTATGAATGATCTGAAAGCGATCTATCATGTGTGATGGAGCAAACATGAAGGCCCGGATCTGGTCTCTGCCTAAGGCCATTGTAGCCCTGCTTAACTACATGGTCCTAGGGAAATGCTACTCTCTAAAATAGGATTACGTCTCAAAACAATTGAAACCTCCTGATTTATGTGCATGAATCCATCCATGGAAGTAGTGCCAAGGAGCACCTATATCATAGCGATGTGAATTAGTCATCATGCTCACTCTACCTAATCCATAACATAAGTATACTAATGTTGCTGGGCTAGTGCTATCCTCTCATCATGAGAAAGCAAGCTAGCCATCAAGAGAGAAAAAGGATGGAAAAGTCTAATATGCCCATGAAATATAAAATAACATAGCTAAGTGGCGATGAAGGCCAGTAAAGATAGCTCCTCGTCCATGTCTTATGCTAAGATTCACCAAAAACTAACTCTTCCTTTGAGCTCAAATCTGACACTGAATGACTTTGCAACTGAATGAAATCACATGTCAAACGAATCCTCTAGTCGTGCAAAATAGAACAAACATAATGCTAAACTAAGAAAACTCTCAAACCATGTGTCTAGAGTAACTGTTCCCCATCGCCTACGACCTAATCTCCGTTCTTTGAATAATCTCTAGTAGTGAGCTAGAGTATGATAGAGATAAGAGAAATACATGACTGCCTCTCCTATGCTGTCCATCTAGCTGACACATAAAAAGCTCATGATCTAGAGGCATGCACTCCTCATATGGAATGCTTATGATAGAGAGACCTGTTATATCTTGTATGTCGACCAAGGTAATTATCATCTCATGTGGACCAATTCAGCAGGTATTGGTGATCCTATCCCAATGCTCTAGTATGCTTTAGGTCTAAGTAAATGGAAGGCAATTATAGTCAAAAAGTGATGCATATATTGCGTGATATGTACTAGTCCTCCTAAGGATGTTATCATGCATCTGTAGGTGATATCACACCCAGTATACATAGCCACTGGCAACTGACAAGGGTGTGTTAGATACTAACTTTGGGTCCAAATCTTCTACTTCATGGTGTAATATGTGATAACCCAAAAGTCTAACTGTGCCTATAGAAAGTGCAATATCTGCGACTAGCTGAAGTACATCCTGATCCCCAAAGCTAAGGTGATATGCGATTCACTCTAAATGAATATCGTGACTATGTCTCTGTGTTAAAATGATCACCCGATTAGCTGGATTGTGACCTGAAGGTGCAATATCTAAATATATAGGTAGAATGTGTGATGATCGAGCAAATGAATCCTTAAAAATATCCTTACCTGTCAATATACCATGATGTTATAATAGCCAATTCTGTAATCTGACTGTCGAAGGTAGATCATGGGCTTTAATAATGACTCATATCTAATCCTCAGTAAGCTCAATAGGAAGCATATCATCTTGCCTTTTCATGGCCAACATTGTAACCAATCTATAATAAATTTAGATAATATAAGAATATAAATTTTATAGATAGTATTAAAAAGCAATAATATCTGGATTTGTAGATGTGTTGTGCTTGTTGAAAGAAATTTTCATGTCATGCAATTTCCACCATTATATTTGATTGTTGTGCTTCCCTGAAGGCGTGGGATCATTTTCATCTCCCTCCGAGCTCAAGTGAGCTTCGATCGATGGACGGTAGCCATTGTTCGATGCTCAAAAGGAGATTAATCATGGACCGTCCATCTCACATGATTGGGATGCATGGTCCTAATCTAATCACTCTTTGAGCCCCTGATTAATCCTTCAAAACTGCAAGTTTAATCGTGGTCATCCGATCTTAGATTGGACGGTCCACGGAGTTACCTCGTGTACTGCCATCCGAGTCAGCACTTGGATGTGACAACTTAAATAGCGAATCCCGTCGCACCATGTGGAAAGATCGCCGTGTCAGTAGCCACGTGGCTCGACTGGATTAAGGCTTTAATTAGTGCTAATTAATTTATTTTTAATCCTAAAATTTTCTAAATTCATAACTAATTCTAGAAAAATAAAACAAATACAAACTTAGGCTCATTTTAAAGATATTTTAGACTAGAATCTAGAAAAATTATTATTAATTGATTTTGAATAGTAGATTTAGCTTAATTAAAGTTTAATTGGAAATATAATTAGTCTAATTACTCCCTAGTTAACCATCCAATTAATCTCAAACTTTTTGTGCATGTTTAGGGGGATGACCTCTACCTCCTCTATTTTTTTTTGAGATTTTATTAGTTGCTTAATTAGGAAAACTAATATATTAAGCCTTAATTACTTTCTTAATTATATTTATAATAATTAAACAAATGAATAGTAAATTAATCAATTAATTAAGCTTATTAACCTTTATTAATGGTGATGAAGTCTAGGGAAATGGATTGAGACTCCCTCTTCCAATCTGTTCTTTAAGTCTTCTTTAATCTCGCTTAAATAATTAATTAATTAACTAGACCAATCAAAATCCAAATCATACATGGACTTTAATCAATTGACTGAAAGGATTTAGGGATTGAGACTTAGGCTCCCTTCTTTGTCTCTTTCTTTAAGCCCATCTCATTTTGATTGATTAAGATTAATTAAGACTTAATTAGCTAATTAATAAACTTAATTAATTTAATTGAATCTATTTCTTTAATTTAATCTTGGGTAGCTCTTTGGGTGTTCAATAACCAAAATGGGGAGATAATGAAATTATAGTTAGCTCACATGTGTGAGAAAATCATAAAAGTAGTTAAGTGAGATCCCTTAAGCTTAGTTAACTATTAATCATGAGCCAAATGCATTAGGCCTTTCATTTCTTAAGAGAATTGCAAATTCACTTTCCATGTGGTTGCATATCATATTGGCTCATTATTAATTTAACATAAGGTGATGTAGGTAAGGGTTAATTAATCCACTTAATTCATACCCAAACTTAATAAAATCATAAAATCAACTTAAATATTTCTTCCTTAAACCAAAATTAACTCACATATGGGGAATGTTATTATGACCAGCAAACCTCTTGCACTTTCCTAAATCAAATCAAACTCAAAATTAAGAAATCTTATTAACGAACTTTGGTTTATTTTAAATTTCCTTATTTAGTATGATTGTCCTTAGGAATTAATTATAATGAATGAGATTATGTGCTTATGTTCCTTTATTTCTTTCTAATTTTGTTAAATGTTGCTTTCCATATGTAATCATGCATTCATGTCTTTTAAAAGTAACTAAATGAAATGGTTTCTTTTATGTCAAATTGCATGTAGTGATTTAAATTAAAAATAGGAGTGGCTATTATTACTATTAAATTAAAAATTATTTTTAAAAGCTCATAAATCAATTATAATAAATGGAGTGATGTTAATTATAAATAACTATAAGTTTGCATGTGTTGATAATACAAGATATGCAATATGAAGTTCTCATTCCTTACTTTACATGGATTCACGTAAGAATTACAAATGTATAGTTCATTTGAAAAGAACACAACATTTGTCTAAATATATTCCTATGCATTTACATTCTAAGACATAGGAAGAATTTGATATCACATATGTAAATCATATAATCATATCAAATATGACTTCTTGCATGACTTCTTCTTCTTGTGGTTCTTTTTATACATTCATCTGTATCTGAGAAAAGTGGTATATTAGTCTGGACACCCCGAAGCTGCGAGGCTTTAAGTAGCCCTAAGTAGGTCTTGTACCTTACGTCCCTAGTGCAGAACAATGGTATTGTACTCACTTAAAACTCTTATACATGTGTATGTGTGATGTGGTTAATGAATAAGAATCATAAGTCATATAAATCAAATATAATTTTTTGCATGAGTTTTTCCTATCCTTGTAGTTGCTTATACATCTATATGTATCTAAGAAAAATAGTATATTAGTCTGGACACCCCAAGACTATGAGGTTTTAAGTTGCTCTAAGTAGATCTTGTACCTTACGCCGATAGTGCAAAATAATGATGACGTACTCACTTAAAACTTTTATACATGTGAATGTGTATCTAGTTAATGGATGAAAAATCCCTCTTTTCTATTAAAAAGGCATGTATTCATAATTCAATCAAATGAAATATTTAAATTCCAAACAAACTTCTTTGCATTCATCATTCAAGTATGCTAAAATAAAGAATGCATGTATAGGTATGCTTATGATTTACTCATATGCATGATATACATGATGGAAAGAAATGAATGAATATGTTATGTGATAGTAATCCATTCTAATTAATCTTGAGATGCTTTTCTTATTGAATATGGTTATTTAGAGTGAACCTAAAATAAGGATTAGTTAAAATATATAATAAGCCATTCACTAAAAGAAATTGATTAATTAATTTGCTTTATAAGTGACTTAAGACAGAGATGAAAGAGTGATTCCTTCTCTTTCTTCTCTTTATAACACTTAGTTGTTAGGCCATATACAACAAAAGAAAATACTAAGTAAAATCTTTAAATCAATTAAATCACTTAAAGAAAAAAAATCAACAACCCCTTTATGAATTAAATCTCTCACACTTAGCAAATTAAAACTCTAAAGTCTAGCTAGAACATGCCACACAAGCTTTAATTCACACATATTAGACTAAGTCATCATTTTTAGCTTTATGTTAGCGCGATGTATGGTTTGATGTATGTTCAGTTTTGTGATATATTATTTTAGACTGGATGTTAGGGTTATACCTCGTAGATTGGATGTTAGGCCGTGATTAGCCTAATCATAATTTCTACAGAGGGTTGTACTTAAAGGGTCATCATAATAAAAATATAAATATTTTTTGATGTGCAGGTTGCATAGCCCGAAGCATAACCCAAATTAGGCTAGGTGGGTTTGGTTACCCATGTGTGCAGTGCAAAGTCCAAACTATTCATATAACTGCTTAGGTTGTATGGTGTGTTTAGCTAACATTTGTTTAGCAGGTGTAGCTAGATTTACTTTCCTTCTTTTAATATAATTTTGCATTATTATTAGGATGAATGTTATGAAGGATTAGGATGATCATTGGTTATATGACTAAGTCTTATGTACCATGTGATGCCTTTGAAGTAAGCATATCTAAATCAAGCCGAAAGGTAGAAAGAAATGGAGCAAATTAAATGAAGAAATAGAAGGTGAAGAAATGAAGAAGGAAAAATGAGGAATGAAGGTCCCCATAACATTCATTATTCTTAATTGTAATTATTTTTTTGTAATCAGGGTTATATATGGGTAGAGCTCGGCTACCCATATTTCTTTTTGGGTTATACAGTGGCACCCAACCGCATCGGCCTTTTATTCTTTTATGATAGCTTTATAAAACTGTTTGATGTTTTGTTTAGCTTATGCATTAGAGAAAACATGCATTTTCATAGTTTATTTATGATTGGTGATTGTTGTATGGCCTGCTGGATGCGATTAGGCTCCTAGGATAAAAATAAAATATTTATCCCATTAATAACTCATAACTAAATTTTTAAAATAACTCATAATCTCACATAAAAGTCTAGATATTAAATCAAGATAATAAAATATTTAGCAACCCCTTAGCTAAATATTGTATGTTTAATATCATGCATAATCATATTATTTTACTCTTATTAAGATAGGGCTTCCATCTTTGCCAGATAGAATGGGCTTACCCTTTAAGAGTCTATGATAGAAGAACACCTCTTTCCTTTTTGATTTGGACCATAATAAATTTCTCATGCATTTAGGCATACAAAATCCCATAGCCTGTGTCAAAATAAAGAGTCCTAAATTAAATAAACTTTAATAAAAATTTGCATTAGATTTAAGTCATTATTCATACCCTTTTATGCTCTACTCTCTTAGGGAGTGGGTTTAAGGACTTAGTTTCTTTTCTAAATAATAAAAACCTAGCCATCTCACAAAAGCATATGACTTGCCTACATGGATTTAAAGTATATGAGGAGTTAGCTGGTTGCCACTCTAGGCGGTAATAAGTCCGGTAGTCGGGTGGTTTACTTTCTCATGTGGAGGTAAATCATATACCCACTTTTGTCTTAGATTTAGGTCATGCTCTGGCCCTCGCCAAAGCTCCCTAGATTTAGGATCTGAGGTTGCTATTTCTTTTTGTGGGCTACAAGCATAAATTCTCACCTCTTAGGCATTTTCACAATCTTGTATTGTAGAATTATAAGTCCTAGATTTCTAATAAAATTTCAACTCAAATTAATAAATCTCCTAAATTTTGAATATATAAAACCTAATAATAGGATAGATTGGAGTGCTTACTAGATTTCCTAATATCATGAACACTCCCTACTCATCTCTTTTGGTTTCGATAATAACTCTTCCCTTTTGATCCATCCCACTTAAGTTTCAAAAATACAACCAATTTATTGATAGTTCTATCTTTGAATTCTTTGGATACAACAATCGTCTACTTTAATCGAGAGTAATTTTAAGGGATTCACTTTACTTAAGATGTAATTTTTTATGAAGGCTTGCCTCCATAGAGAACTTAACGAAGCCGATTTAAATAAACCCTACTTTACTTTCCATGTAAAGTAAGGGAAAAATCTCTGGTATATTTGAAGACCCATCATGCCTTAGGAGTCCTTATTAGGTGATTAGTTCCATCGCAGGATAGTGATTTCTATCTTTCGAGATAGTGCACTATTCCTTGATGTCGTACCCGATCAACTCAATAAGTACATCCTTAGATTTGCTTGGTGTCCCCTCACATATACACACACAAATGAATCTAAAAATAAACAACACAATTTTTTCTAGTGACTCCACTGGGATGGTTCCTCTCTCCATCTCTAGTAGAAAATTGTTATCTCTAAGCATCGATAGTGGACTTGCATTTTATGTGAGTTTGAGACTATCTTTCCTTTTGTTGGCACTTAGCTTATTTCATTCTTAAGCAAAGTTAGACAACATCCTTTAGGTTTTAGGACTTCACTCTGTGTAGGTCTTGAAACCTTTATTGGGCTCCCCAATAGGTAAAAAACAAAATTTCTCAATGAAGGGAGAGATATAAAAATTTAGAACTCTTTACCACTGGCTTGGTGAGGCAAAGTTTGTCATAAATTTAAGAAAATAAACTCTTTTACAAAATGGCACTTTCCAAAAGCATTTTTTTTTGGAAATAACCACCTTCATTCAAAATACTCAAATTTTTTGAATGAAGATTCTATTTTCAAATCATTACATAAAATTGAAACTCCACTAAACATATTTCATATATGCTTGAGTGGAAGTTTTTCTCTTTTCAAAATCAAGAAATCACATACATGGCATCAAAAAATATCATTGAAATCTATTTAACATACTTAAAATTTATTAAATAAATTTCACCTCTATTTTGGGATCTTATTTGACATGCCACATTTGTCAAACAAACAATTTCCCTCTCTTTCTGAAAAGAAAGGGAGCACATCAAATACATTTGATTCTCACTTAAAAATATCAAAGTTGTTAACTGAGAATCTCATTTTCATAAGCATTTGATTCCTACTTAACATGTTAAGGTTGTTAAGTGAGAATCTTATTTTTCATATCACATTTGATTCCCACTTAACATATCAAGGTTGTTAAGTGAGAATCTTATTTTCATGTCATTTTTGATTACACTTAACATATCAAAGTTATTAAGTGAGAATCTCACTTTCATATACATTTGATTCCCACTTAACATATTAAAATTGTTAAGTAATAATCTCATTTCCATGACACATTTGACTTTC
Organism: Cymbidium sinense; assembly: GCA_021442155.1. NCBI lineage: Eukaryota > Viridiplantae > Streptophyta > Magnoliopsida > Asparagales > Orchidaceae > Cymbidium > Cymbidium sinense. The sequence goes on from CM038222.1 coordinate 97,334,856, forward strand.
ACTTAATATGTCAAACTTGCTAAGTGAGAGTCTTATTTTCATAAATCATATTCGTTTCCACTTAACATATCAAATTTGTTAAGTGAGAATCTCATTTTCATAACATATTTGGCTCCCCACTTAACACACCAAATTTGTTAAGTGAGGGCCTCATTTCCATGTCACATTTGACCTCCACTTAACACATCAAATTTGTTAAGTGGGAGTCCAAAAAGAAAAACATAAATCATATCACATTTGGACCTCCACTTAACATATCAAATTTGTTAAGTGGGAGTCCCATTTTCAAAACATAAACCAATCACATTTGGGCTTTCACTTAACATACCAAATTTGTTAACTGAGATTCTCATTTTCAAAGAAAAGCAAAACACAAATCATATCACATTTGGACCTCCACTTGACATATCAAATTTGTTAAGTGGGACTCCCTTTTTCAAAACATATCAATCACACTTGGACTTTCACTTAACATACCAAATTTGTTAAGTGAGAGTCCCATTTTCAAAGAAAAATCAAATCATACATCTATCACATTTGGCTTTCATTTAACATAACAAATTTGTTAAGTGAAAGTCCTATTTTCAAACACAAATCAATCACATGTGGCTTCTACTTGACATATCAAATTTGTTAAGTAAGAAGCCTCATTTTCAAATCAACATTTCACTCATCACAAGCAAAGACATTCTACAAAAATTTTCAAACACACAATCACAACCTCTTCTTAGCATACTCAAATTTGCTAAGTAGAGGTTCTTTCAAATCATCAATATTTTTAAACAAGATACACAAAATACAAATATCTCCAAAAAATTTCTCCTCAAATTTACGAACCCCACCCAACCTACTTAAATTGGTTGAGTATGGGTTCTAAATCAAAATCAAATGGCAAAGTCTCTCCTCATCACATCAAAATCTCTTGAGATAAATATTAAAGTAGTAATCTGACTCAAGTTACATTTTAACACATGCAGAGATACAGCTCAGAGCAGTCAGTGCAGTCTTTACAGTCAGTACACACGGCTTCATAGCAGTTCATTTTTACTTTCCCATTCGGGATGGTCTTGGCCTTGGATCGGGCCAGCCTCCCCATGACCAACTCCACCCACCTGGTTTACTTCGGTTGGGGATTTGAGGGAGTGTGTGTTACTTTTGAGGGGGCGACCCTCACTACTGTTAGTTTGGATGAGGTGGATGGGCAAAAGCAAGTCATTCGTATTGACATGCACTCTGATTCGGAGTACCCTCCATTGAAGAGGAAGGCCGTGGTGATTCCTACTCCCCATTCTGAGATAGTTTCAGCACCTGCCCATCCAGCTGTCTCTACCATTGCTCCAACAAGAGCTACTACTTCATCTTTGGTTATCCCAAATGGGAAGGCCATCTTAGCTTCTAAGATAGTTTCCTCCACTTACACGGTAGGTACTAATTTGTGCTCTACCTTGTTCACTCGTACTTAATGTCACAATAAAAAATGAAAGATTAAGTGGGATCATGAGCGAGCAGCCAGAGAGCTTGAGGTTGTATCACATATAGCTGAGGAGGGTTCTCTTTGAGTGGTCTCTCCGCTTTCGACTAGCCACAAGCTCCACCCCCTCTCAGCATCAGACAGAGAGGAAGATTATCAGAGGATTGCTACTTTGCCTCCACCAGCAGTATACTATGAGACACCAAATAGGGAGCACATGAGGCCCTATGCCAGACTTCGAACTGTCCTACACCAAGTTGGCAGAGCATACGAATGCTCAGAGTCTAGAACCTTATTTGATTTGTGATCATTGATCCCTAGGAGTGTTAAGGGTTAGATCAATAGAGAGAGGGTTGTGGAGGCCCAAGCATCTACTTTGGCAGGTAAGAGAGAATGACAGAGGTATGCCAGACAGTTGATAGCCTCCACTCTAATGGATTTTTTTGATTGTCCCCGTCCATCACTCGATGGGATTGTTCTTTGCACTACCCTCAAGCAGATCTCTCGTGAGGAGGCTTGGTGTTACCTTCACACTGCTCCACTCATCATCCACCATTTCTCATACAGCTCCCAGTATCCTCCACTCCCGCCAAGATTCAAAAGCCCCCATCTGGGGAAAGACCAGCCCCTTTGGTGATCCGGCTATGGACAAAGGATCCCGCTTCCTCCATTCCACTTGTTGAGGAGAGATCGAGCTCCCCTGCTCGACCCTCTACCTCAACTGTGGTTCGGTAGGGGTGGTGACCCCACAGCGTCATGGTTGCACCACCCATACCACCATCAGAGCCAGTGGAAGCAACAGTTGCAGAGGGGGAAGGTGATAGTTTTATAGCTCCCATGATAGTAGATCTCCACACTACTCCACTGATGAGCAGTCATGAGCATATCTCTTTCAGTGAGCATGACCCTCCAAGAGCTAGCATTCTAGTGGCAGGCAGTGTTAGATGTATTTTGATCAGTGACCATAGTCCCTCCACTAATCTGCCCCGAGTATTTGTGCCGGTACAATTAGATCATTCCTTGGATGAGATCGTAGCTGCTTACTTTGCTGATAAGAGGAAACTCTTAGGCAGTGATCGCACAAATTCTGAGGATGAGCAGGTAGCATTTGATCTTGATGAGGATGCCCTTCTTGAGGATTTGGCTAGAGTCGGCATGGTCAATACTAGGAGCTCCCTCTATAGAGATCAGCATAGTCAGGAATGTATTGTAGTTAAAGAAGATGATGTCATCCATTTAACCCAACACCTCAGTCAGCAATTTAAACATAAAGATGGTCAGATCAACCAGATGGAGAAGAGGATGGAAGACTTATTAACAGCCCTCTATGGACTTCAAAATTAGGCCTTAGTACTATAGCATATACCGATAGAGATAGATCATCCCGAGTCAACACATGTCCTGGATCAGCCCAAGAGTACTTCTCTAGTAGATCAAGACAGTGGTAGCTTGCATAAGAAGGTTGTGGAAAGCACCTCCATGCGTGAGAAAGACATTAAAAACATGGTGGAACAATAGGTGAGGGATGCGTTGGCGCAAGCCCGAGGTGGCTCATCTATTCCAAAGGGTAGACCCAACCAGAGGAATTTGATGTTGTCCAATATTCTAAGGGTTTTGTGCCTCCTTCCTTAAAAATATCTGATGGCAATGGGAACCCTCGCCAACATATCGTACACTTCAGGAAGTGGGCAAGAGTCACGATCCAAACTATTTCCCCTACCACCGCATGGTAGGACATGTCTTAGAAGATTGCTTTACCTTTAAGGACTGGCTTGATCATAGCTACAAGTCTGGTGCCATTGACATCACTAAAGAATATCTACTAGAACAACCCTCTAGTTCTGTTAAGGCAATCTTTGGGGATACACGTGATCTTCTTAAGATAGAGAAATATTATGATATCTCCCTTTCCCGAACCTCTAAGAAAATCATCTCTAAGATCAGAAAGTTACCCTTGTAGGTGCCTGAAGCAGCTCAAACCTCCAACATCAAGGAAGATTTGTAAGTTGCCAAGGACAACTTCATGGAGGTAGAAGCCAGTGAGTAGCGTCCACCTTACTTGCACGGGATAGCAATAACCAATCTCGAGTTCACACCCATCCCTGCATCTAGTACTTCTTCCTCCACTAGCTCCTCTTCTACCAGCAGAAGCATTATATTAGTGGATAAGGGCACTAAATCCCTTACCCCGTTTACTTTAATAGATTTCTATCATGTACCTCCACCTAAAAAGAAATCAATGAAGAAAGCTTTCACTTATATCTTGTCCCTTCTAATACTCTAGATTTTATTCCTCTCAAAAACTCTCTAAGTCTAGAAAATAATAATAATAACTCTAGTTTTGATCATTCCTCCTTTGATTTAGAAATGGAAATCATTCGGGTTCACCCATTGAGATTGATTTGGAGTCATCTGACTCCGATGATCCCATTGGAGAAGCTGTAGGTGAACCTGATGAGCACGTATAACTTTCCACTAAACCATCTCATGAAGTCACTGAAGTTAACCTCCTTAGTGGCAAAGTTCTACCTCTTAGGGTAGCACCTCAGGATAAGGGCAAATAAGTCATTGGTTTAAGTGATCAAGAAGCCCCCCACAGGATGCTCCACCTATAGATATGCTTGTGGAGGACAATCATAGAGTTGACTACAATATTCTCGCTCACCTACAAAAGTTGCCAGCTAAACTAAGCATATATGATGCCATTATCTTATCCAAAGAGATGAGAGAGTCATTGATCAAAGCCCTTCTTGATCTAGAAATAGGCTTAGCTCAGTTGACCATTATTAGAGAGGAGGCATGTTATTCAAGAGAAGCCCGTGGAGTCATTCACCAATGAAGACCTTCTTTTGGGGACAAGAGAGCACAACCGTCCCCTCTACATCACAGTGGACATGAGCAGATTTAGACTCTCCAGGGTGTTAGTTGATCCAGGTGCATTAGTGAATATTATGAGTCTAAAGATCCTTGCTTACTTGAGGATTGACATGTCCAAACTCTGAGGAGATTGGATGATGTTGAGAGGATTCAATAAACAAGGCGAGAGGACTTCAGGCTCTATAGTTGTGCCATTGGAGATAGATGACTGGAACACAGAAGCCAAGTTCTACATAATCAATTCAAATTCATCTTTTAATTCTTTGCTCAGTAAGCCTTGGATACATGGAAACAACACAGCTTTATCATTTTTACATTAGTGCATCAAATTTTGAAGAGGTGAAATCGAGTATTATGTCAAAGGAGACTTGAAGCTATTCTCAATTAGAGAGGTCGAGATATATGAGGATGCAGCCTACTATCTTCTTTCGAATCAAAAAGTCTATTCTCGTGAACTTGGTGAACGCTCAAAAACAAAAGAAAAAGAAACAAAAGAAAAAGAAGAAAAAGAAAATGAGAAAGAAGGAAAAGAAAAAGAAAAAAGAAAAAGAAAAAGAAAAAGAAAAAGAAAGTGCAAGTGAGCAAGAATCATACACTAAGGAAGAAGTAAATCATCACCTCTTATGATTTTCCACAACCTTGTGTTGGTGGATTATAAGCCCTAGCAATCTAATAAAAATTTAACTGAAATAAAATAATTCTCTTTAATTTCAAATATGTAAAGCCCAATTATAGGATAAATTGGAATGCTCACTAGGCTTCCTAGTATTATGAGCATTCCCTACTCATCTCTTTTGACTTCCAAAATAAGTCTTCTCATTTGTCTTTTCCACTTGATTTTTTAATATAGCCAATTTATTGATAGTCTTATCCTTGAAATCTTTGGAGACAATAATTGTTTACTTTAATCGAGAGTATTCCTAAGAAATTCACCTTCCCTATGATGTAATTAACAATGGGGGATTACCCCCATAGGGAACTTTAGAACTTTATTTAATATAAACTCTATTTTATTCATCCATGTAAAGTAGGAGAAAAATATCTGGTATATTCGAAGACCCATCATGCCTTAGGAGGAGTCCTTATTAGGTGATTAGGTCTATTGAAGGGTGATGTCTCTATCTTTCGAGATAGTATATCATACCTCAATGTCGTACTGTTGACCTCATTTTAGGATGAGCTCTTAACCCCTCCATCTTAGGCATAGGACTTCTCTTAGACTTTAGGAGTTCCTTAGTCTTAAGACATATCTAGTGATTAAGTGGACACTCAACCTAGCCCTAGAGACTTAGAAGAGTTAGCCATAGGAATAGGTCATGCCTTAGGGGTGTTAGGAAAATTTGTCTACCCTTAGCTTGAACCATTCCTCACTTCCTTCCTTCAAGTCAAACTCCAAATCAAATCAACATCAAACTTAAATCAGTTCCAGCCTAATTAATTTTTCTCCAAACTCAAATCAATATCAAATGATTGAAATCCATGATTGAAGCCCATGATTGAAACCCATGATTGAAATTCCAAGTTCAAAATCTTTTCTAAGTCCTTTGATTCCCCTCTTATGGACTTAACCTAAATCAAATCAAATCAATTCAAACTCACAAAATTTTTTTTGATAACTCATTTATATTCACATATATAAATAAAATATAAATTCAAATCAATCAAATCAAACTCAAAATTCAAATCCAAATTCCAAAAATCTTTCCTAAGTCCTTTAATCCTCTCTTAAGGATTTAGCCTAAATCATGTTCAAATCACTTCAAATTCTTGAAATTTTCTCATAACCCATTTATATTCTCATTTATATTCACATATATAAATAAAATATAAATTCAAACACCCAAAACCAACTCCAAAAATCAAACTCAAATTCAATCAAAATTCAACCTAAGCCTTTCAAGTCAAAATCCTAAACTTAGCCAAATCAATTTCAAATCAAGCCAAACCCTTGATTTTTCTTTATGATTCAATCAATTCTTCAATCATGAATCCAAATATAAATACAAACTTCAATCACTTAACCAAAGCTCAATTCAAAAATCAAGCCCAGTTAAACACATGTTTACCCCTTAAACTTGAAATTATCAAATGAATTAAAACTGATTTAACTTCAAACTTATAAATGGATTTATATTTCAATCATAAGTCTATATGTGAGTTCAATCATACTCAAATCAAGCTTTGACCAAACCATTTGACCTATTTAGGCTAACTGGACCTAAAGTGACATAAAGTACCCTTATGAGCCAAATTCTATTCCTAACCAAATTAGATTGAACTAAGCCCATCTAAACCTCTCACCATGATCAACAATCATCATAAGATGATCAATCACTCAAATTGGGTCAAACTAGGTCGAACCTAAGGGTTGACCAAGTCAACACTTAGCAAAATGAAACCTAACATAGCCAAAGTCTACTATAGGCCAATTTGTTTGAAACCATTGATCTAAGTTCATTCATGACCAATATTTGAACTTGACCAAGTCAACATTTGAGCCTAACCTAGCCCAATTGGCCACTTGACCCAAGTTGACCCAACTTGTCCTATAAAGTCAAAATGTGTCAAAACTTGATCTAAGCCAAATTGATTGAAACCAATGGGTCAAGTTCATTCCAAATCACTGTTGAACTTGACCAAAGCCTCAATTGGCCAACTAGACTAACTCAAAGCCAATTGACCATGAACCGAACTTGACCTAAAGGGTCAAATTGAGCCAAATTCAAACTTAACCAAAATTGATTGGAAACAAAGATACCAATACATTTCATATGACCAGCCATACCTAAAACTACCCATAACCTAGCTCAAATAGGTCAAACGGGTTAAATTGGTCAACTTGACCCATTTGACCTAAATGAACTAAATTGAACCAAATTCAAACCTAAACCAAATTGAATCAAACCAAAGCCACCAAAATATTTCAAATGGTTATATGAACTTGACCCAACCCTTGATTTGACCAAATTTGACCATTTGGTCAACTTGACCCATTTTGACCTAAATGGGTCAACATGAGCCAAATCACATCAAACCAACTCCAAAATCAATGAAACTTGGCAAACCTATTTTCTCATCATATCAAGCATTCCCAAACTAAAATTAATATCAAATGACCATTTTACCCTTAGGTCAAAGAGTAAATTTTGGTCAAACTCACATGGAATTTGGTCAAATCCTCTTCATAACCACTTAGCACTCTCTTAGTGGATCAAGTGAACACTAGGGAGTGTGGTGCACCCAACCCAATAGGTTTGGGTCATCCCAACATAGCCCAATGGCCAAATCGACCACATGCCTTGAAATGGAGCACATGGATCCTCCTTCCACTCAATTCAAGCACATGAAAAGTTCACCATTCCACTCCCTAGCCAAAATCGAATTCAAAGACATCCTAAACAGCCTAACAAACCAACTCAAGGTGGTCAATTGGATTAAAATGGCAAGAAAGCTTGAGGCTATCCGATTTCTCTTAGGGGAGATATACTCCCCCTAATTTAAACTCAATCCATTATTCCCTAATTCGATTGAAGCACAGGAACTCAGAGCAAGCCCTAGCTAGTCTTCTCAAGTTTCCTAGAGAGAGTTTGAAATCCCATCTTCTCGGTTTTCACAGCTTGAAAATAGAGGAGCTCCACTCAAAATCCCATTTACTCCACATTCAAAACCAATGCATTTCCTTTTGCAAGCTTCATTAGTGAGCTCAATCGAAGTCACCCAAACTATTTCCTAAGCTCCAAAGGCAAGGGAGGTGCTAGTTTGATCAAAACCACAAGGAGTTCAAGGTGGAGTTGGCCTCTAGAAGGATCCACTCAATTTCAAAGCCTCCAAACTTCAACAAAGCTTCATCTCAACTAGACGAAGCTTCTCCAAGGGAATCGAGTGTCGGTGATCACCTTCGATGAGGTTAGCCATTTTTCAAGCTTAAATTCAATGTGGTGTGGAGCTTTGTGAAAGGAATTTTAATCCCATAGATTTCTATCCATTAGAAGTGCTTGCCATTGTGCCTAGATGGTGTGGGTTGATTTTCAATCCAATCTGTGCTCAATCAAGCTCGAATCGTTCCCAAGGAGATGGATGGTGTCCATTCTCCACCGAGAATTACAGGGATGAATCTTTGGTCGTCCATTCGTACATTTTGGATGGACGGTCATGATTAAATCCACGTAGATTACATGTTTCCTCCCTTAGATCCGTGACTTTAACCTCAATCATCCAATCCTTGATCAGACGGGTGAGGAGAAAGTGCATAGTGTCATCGCTGATGCAGCACTACGATGTGACAAGTTAAAGATCCAATCCCGCCACACCACTTGGAAAGCCCATGCCGCATCAGCGGCCCACGTGGCGTCGACAAGATTAAATACTTAATTAGGCTATTAAATGTTCTAATTAATCATCAAACCTTCCTAAATTCATATTTAAGCCTAGAAAAATAAAAAAGATATGAAATAAATTGTATTTGATAGATAATTAAATCTAGAATATTCTAAAATTAATTTTAATTAATTTTGAATAGTTCTTTTCTCTGAATTTTGATTTTATTTGGAATATTATTTTGCTAATTACCCTTTAATTACTCCACTGATTAATCCCAAACTTCTTGTGCTTAATTAGTCGAATGACCCCTACCTCCCCTAATTTTTTGTGATTTATCGGTGGCTTAATTAGAGGAATTGCTAGTTCATTCTTTAATCACTCCTTTAATATAATTAAGCTTAATTAAGGGCATAATTAGTGACTTAACCCTATGATTGAGTCAATTAAGCTTTAATTAAGTAAATATGAGATTTAAGGAATAATTTTGGGAAAAATTTCCTTAAGATATTCCTTAAATTCTCCCTTAATTTAACTTTAATTAAGGGTTAATTCACTAATTGCCTCTTTAATTAATTTCATAAAATTCTAAAACTTTCTAGAACTTAATTAATCTATCTTGGGTATATGCTTAGGTCTTCAAGAGCCTAAGTATAATTAGCGAAATTAAAATCCAACTCACATGTGTGAGGGGGGTTATGAAAGTACTTAAGTTAAACCCTTTAGCTTATTAATCATTAATCATGAGCCAAATACATTAGACCCTTTTCTTACTAGGTGCATTGATGATTTAAATTCCTTGTGTGATTTATGTCATCTCATTGACTCATAATTATTTGATTAACTATGCTAAGGTGGTATAGGAAAGGGGTAATTAAGACATTTAATATACACCTTAACCTAATCAAAATATAAAATGGATTTAATCACCTAAAAATTAAACTAAAATAATCAATATATGTGGGAATGGGTTATGAACAGTAAACTTATCTCACATATTTTAAATTAAATCAAATTCAAAATGAAACCAAACCTTCTTTAAAAATAACTTGATTTGTTTTAAGCTTTCTTATTTCATAAGATTGTCTTTAGGAATTAATTAAGGTGAATGAATTTACATTATCTTCATCACTTGATTTCTTTCCTAGCATTCTAAATGTGTATGTCATATGGATTTCATGCATTTCAAAAATAAAATTAAAATGAAAATATTTTCTTTATGTCAAATTACATATTTTGGCAAATGTAAAATATGAATGGCTATTATCACTATTTAATTCAAATTATTTTTAAAATATATGAATCAATTATCAAAACTAAAAGTGTGCTACTTATAGTTTATTCATAAAGTTTGTATGTGAATATAAAAATATGTCTTATGTTTGCTTCCTTTCTTTCCTCTTAACAAGGACTTGGTTAAGATTTGCAAAGTGTATAATTCTTTTAAAGGAATATAATACTTGCTTAAAATCTACTCTTATCCTCTTCCATATTATGACTTAAGAAAGATCCTTACATCTACACATATAAATTGCATAAACATCAAAATACAAATACAAACTTTTTGCATCCTTTCATCTTCATTCATTTCTTTTGTACATATATTTGTATTTAAGGAAAGTGGTATATTTGTATGGACAACCCCGGGGTTGCGAGGCTTTAAGTAGCCCTAAGTAGATCTTATACCTTACACCCCTGGTGCTAACAATGACACCATATGCACTTATGCCTTTCATACATTCATTTGTGCATGTGAAAATTGGATAAGAAACCCCTTTTCTACTTAATGAAAAATCATGCATCATAAGCATTCAAACTTTTCTTAAGTAACTCACTTAGCATTCATCATAAAGCATGCTAAACATTCTCATTTGGTGTATATAGATATGCTTAGGATTTATTCATATGCATGTTATACATGCTGGGAAAGAAATCATGTGATGTGTGTTTTATGATATTAATTCACTTTACTTAATCTAAAAATGCCTTTCTTTTGAATAGGTTTGTTTAGAGTTCATCTAAACTTAGGATTAATTAAAACACATAATAAAATATTCACTAAATAAAACTAAAGTATGAAACTACTTTAGAAATTACTTAAGGTAGGGAAGGAAAGAGAAGTTTTCTTCTGTTTCCCTCTCTTTACAACTTATTAATTAATTGTAAGATTCATTTGAACCTAATCAAAACATAAAATAAAATCAACTCAAAATAACTAAACAACTTAAATGAAACCCTCCTCTAAGTTGAACATTCTTCACACTTAGAAAACTCTAACTTAAAGTCATAGCATACCACACAAACCTCTAAAGCACACACATTAGACTAAGTCACCACTTCTAGCTTTAGGTTAGGGCGGTGCATGGTTTGATGTTTGCTTTTATTTTATGATATAATATTTTAGACTAGATGTTAGGGTGAATGTGCATAGACTGAATGATAGGGCGATCTTAGTCTAACCATTATCTTCTGCAGGAGATTATGCTTAAGGGGCGTCGTAATAAATAAAAATATAAATGCTTTTGTTGTGCAGGTGTTTATATCCCTAAGCATAATCCAATAGGTCAGATGGACCCATGTGTGGGGTGTTAAGTCCAATATAAATGCTTGGAATTTATATGGTTTATTTTAGCTAATCTCTATTTTGCAGGTGTTAGTTAGATTTCTATTTTCCCTTTTCATATAATTTTTATAATTAGGATTTTGGAATGATTGTTATGAGGTTAGGATGAGCATTAGTTATAAGTCCATGCCTTATGTACCATGTGAAGACTTTGGAGCATCCACCTTCCAAGCATCTAAAAGAAGGAACCAAAGAAGAAAGAAGAAAAGAATGAAGAAAGAAGAAAAAAAGAAAAGAAGAATGAAGAAATGAAACTTGAAGACCCCCATAATAATTAATTCCATGCTTAATTGTACTTAGTTCATTTGTAATCTAGGTTGTATAAAGGTAGAGCTTGGCTACCCAATTTGTTTTTCAGGTTTGTGCGGTGGTGCCTAACCATAAATGGCCTCTTATTCTTTTACGTCAATTTTATAAATTGATTGATGATTTGTTTAGTTTGTGCATTAAGATGGAATCATTTTTCTTGTTTCTTCCTTGCTTGATGTATGGCCTGGATGACGATTAGGCTCTTAGGAAAAAATAAATCTTTTACCAAATTAATTGACTCAAAATTAAAAATAAATAACTCATAACCTCACTTAAAGCCTAAGTTAAGAATCAAGATAAAAGAATTAGTAACCCCTTAGCTGGATGAATATTTCACTCTTGATTGGAGAGCTTCCACCTTTTCCAGAGAAACTTGGCTTGACCTTTGAGAGCCATGGTGGAAACACACCTCCTCCCTTCTTGCTGATTTTGGCTCATAATCTTACTTCACATGCATTAGGAATATGAATCCTATAAGCCTGAGTCAAAATGTTTGTCTAAAAATATAAATAAAAATGTAATATGAATTGCACTAGATCTAGGTCATTACTCATGCTCGTGCATGATCTAGTATCTTAGGGAGTGAGTTTAAGGACTTAGTCTCTTTCTAAATAAATAATAGCCGAGCTATCTTGCATAGAGCATATGACTTGCCTACATGAATTTAAAATTATAGGAGGAGTTAGTTAGTGGACACCCCCAGGTGGTTGTAAGTCCAAGCAGTCGGGTGATTTGTCCTCTCTTATGGAGGCAAACCAAATATCCAATTTTATCTTATATTTAGGTTATGTTTTTGGCCCTCGCCAAAGCTCCCTAGATTTAGGTTCTGAGATTACTTCTCCCTTTTATGGGCCATAAGCATAAATTCTCATCTCTTAAGAATATCAATAATCTTGTGTTGTGGAATCATAAGCCCTAAATTTCTAATGAAAAATTTAACTCAAACAAATTAAATTAATTTCAAAAATATAAAGCCCAATAATAGGATAGTTTGAGATACTCGCTAGGTTTCCTAGCATCGTGAGCATCTCCTACTTATATTCATTTGGCTTTGATAATAACTCCCTCTCTTTGATCAATCCCATTTGATCTTCCAAAATAAATTAATCAATTGATTGTCCTACTTATTGAAATCTTTGGAGACAATGATCATTTACCTTAATCGAGAGTATTTCTAAGGAATCCCCTTCCTTAAGATGTAATTAACTATGGGGGCTTGCCTCTGTAGGGAACTTAATGAACCCTGTTTAAAATAAGTTTTGCTTTACTTTTTCATGTAATGTAGGAGAAGAATCTCTGGTACGTATGCAGACTCATTATCTTTAGGAGTCCTTATTCAGGTGATTATGTCCATTGTAGGGTAGTGACTTCTATCTTTCGAGATAGTACACTTCTCCTCAATATCATACCCGATCACCTTAATAAGAACATCTGCGGATCTACATAGTATCGAAATGTATAAAAAGAGAAGGTATATTTCTATCTTCATTTTGTCCAGCATAGAGTGAAGATAGAAGTATACACTTTTTATTTTAGAGAAACTGAAATTTTTCACCACACGTACCTGATCACTTCAATAAGTACCCCCTCAAATCTGTGTGGTGTCCCCCATATACATCCTCAAAAATAAGCATGATAGTATGCGCCACACAACCCTTCATGAACATCAGTCATCACCATTTTTGCTTAATCTATCCCTAGGCATCACAACCACATATGGTTGAATGAGCATCGATATAATGTATCATTCACAAGAGTGTATCATAGTGCTATTTATGAAATTTCATGAGCTTTTGATTTATCCTTTAGCAATCTGCCACTTTTAAGATAGGTGATGAATAGTTCTCATAGGCATCGTCTTTCACTATCATTGAAATATCTTGATTTTCTTTAGCTTTAAAGGCTTGCAGAAGGGTTGATGTCAATGCTAGCTTACTTCAGACTATTATTGTAATTGGCTTTCCATGAGGATCTATCATTCCTTTATCTAATATAGCTAATTTGTTGGCCTTGCCATTATCTTGATGTGACACACTTATAATTGTTACTTCAAGGATGTGTTTCAAAAGCTCCAATACATGCTTATCATAAAGCACTAATTTAGGCTTGTTTACCTTGAAAGTCCCAAGCATTTGGTGGATTATGAGTTGAGAATCTTCATAGACAAGAAGCTTCTTAATTTTCATATTAATTGCTAGCTTGAGACCCACAATTAATATTTTTTGACCTTATTGTTGGTTCAAGGTTCCATTAGACTATATGAATATCAAAAAATACCACATTACAGTGTCACAAATATTAAGCCAATTTTGACATGTATTGTGGGTAAACCAGACGGTTTAGCTGGCTATTGTGATGAAGTCCCATCAAAATACAGTTCTCATTCTAATGATTGCTGAACTTCTTCCACTTTAAAGATTTGCTCATAAAGCAATTCAACATTGAGTAGAGAGTTTGTCGGTAAGGGATGAGCGGCTAGGAAATCAGCCAATGCTTGCCTTTTTATAGCCTTTTGTGGGACATATGCTATATAAAATTGAAGTGACAGGATGACCCATTTAGCTAAGCAACTTGTTAGGATAGTTTTAATTATTAAGAATTTAAGAGGGTCGACTTTAAATATCAAAGTTATTTTATGTGATAACATATAGTGCCACAGTTTTTGAGTAAAAAATATCAATGTTAAACATTACTTCTCAATAAGAGAATATCTTATTTCAGCTCTTATCAATCATTGACTTATATAGTCTAGGACATTTTTCTTTTCTTGTTCATTAGTATAAGCTAGCAATGCTCTCGATAAATTTCCATTATTGGTGTTGCTAGAATTGGTGGATGTAATAGATATTATTTTATGATGTAAATACTTCTTAACAAGCATCATCCTATATAAAAGGTGCATCACTTTTCATTAATTAGGCAAAAGTTTGAAATCTCTTGGAAAGATTAGAAATAAACCTTTTAATGTAAGCTAATTTTCTTTGTAGTGAACATAATTACTTCAAGATCTTAGGCATTTGCATTTTCAAAATTGCTTTTATTTTATAGGAATCAATTTCAATCCCTTTATGATGCATAATAAAGCCCATAATTTTTTTGAAATTCACACCAAAAGTACATTTCAATGGATTCATCTTTAAGTTAAAACTTTGAATTTTATCAAATACAACTCTTAAATCGCTTATGTGCTCAGTTTGATTTTTGCTCTTAAGAACTAAATCATTGATGTAACATTCCACATACCTATGTTTGAGCTCTTTAAAGATATGGGTCATTACCCTTTGGTATGTAGCATCGATATTTTTCAAGCCAAATGGTATTACTTTATAGCAATATATGACAATTAGTGTGCGGAAGGACGTATGATTTTCAACTTGGGGAGCCAATTTAATTTGGCTGTAGTCCGATGAACTGTCCATGAAGAAAAATATATCATAGTTTCATGTGTTGCCCACCATAAGTTCTGCATTGGATAGTGGGAAGTCATCTTTGGGGCATGCTTTGTTTAAATCTCTAAAGTTAATACAAACATGAATTTGTTCATTCTTTTTCTTTACTGAGATAATATTGGCAATCCAATCAACATACTTCTCTTTCCGGTTGAATCTTACTTCGATAAGCTTTTTTAGTTTCAGCGAATACTTACTCCTTAATTTCTAATCACATTCATCTTGATGCTTGCCTTATAAGCTAAACATCAAGTTTAATGGTAAGCTTATGTACAACTACATCTAGCGATAGGCTTGACATTTCACTGTAATTCCATGTGAAGCAATTTTGTTTTCATAGAGTAGTGCTTTTAATTCCTCTAAATTTTCTAATGTGAGGTTAGCACTAACGAAAGTTGATCTTGGCTCTTCTTTGGTATCCAAGTTAATTTCTTGGAGTTAATCAATGGTCGCTTGACTGCCTTCTTTGAATTTCTTTGGGGCCTTTTTGAGGTCAATTAGTAGTTCATCTTCATGTATATTCTTATTTGAAGCATTCCTTCATTCATCAGTAGTTTCCATAGGGCCTTTTCTTTATAGGATATCACATAACATGAGCTTATTGGAGAAGATATTGAAGCAACATATCCTAATCCCCAGGTGAACGTCCCACATCCTATGGGATTTTGGGTATTATTTTCTTACTAGAGCCTCTTTAATAATCAAGCCTGAATGTTTCATTGTACAAGCTAAATGTTGTTTCTAACTAGCTTCTTTAGAGCTAATGAGAAGTATTGAGATATCATTATTGAAATATCTTCTTCCTCAAAATCTTTTTCTTCTAACAACATTTATGTGAGATTTGGGGTTTGCTCTTCTGTCTTGTACAGAAGGATATCACATTCATTATTGCCTTTTCTAGGAAGAACATATAAAGTTTTCAGCTAGTTTATCTCCTCACTTCTTGGAGCTATTAAAGCTTTTATATGTACCTTTGGCACTGTAGTTTGTTAATCTCATTTTTGGATGAGGTTAACATCATTTATAAAACTAGTGATTAGGACACATAATCTTAGATTAGGAGCCTCCTAATTAGGCACCTAAAACACTACAATTAGTGACCTACTGCATCCTTTTTAGGTTTAATCTAATCTAATGGGATTATATGGTCTCAACCCAAAATTGAAACATAAATAAAAAATTAAATCGAACGCATTCCGCTTGGAATTTGAATCCATTTGAGTTTAAAGCAAGGTGATTAAGGTGGTTAACCTAATTATTATATTTAAGCTCAAAATTAATTAAATTCAAAGAAATCAAGATAAATCAAAATAAATTCAAATTATATCAAATAAAAGAAAACTAAAGCCAAATGAAAGTCAAGATGATCAGCCATTGAACATATGGTTGACTTCTGTGGTCCCACCAAGTCAAAGGTCAACCCACCATAATTTGACCAAACTAAATTATTCTAAAGACTCCACATAATAAAATAAACATGTTTAAACATGAATCAAATAAATCCAAAACTAATAAGACCTTAAATGGGTTAATTAGACCACTTGTCTAAATGAGGCTAAATGAACCTTATTCAAATCCAAATCAAAAGCAACTCAAATTGATTGTCCACAAATCATTTGAAAATCATAATTAAACATAATTCAACCAATCATTGGGACTAATTTGACCAATTTGATCATTTGACCCAAATAAGTTCAATCCAACCCATTAAGCCCAATTTGGGTCAAATAGGTTAAAATTGAATAAATTCTAAATCAAATGACATTAATCACTCCAAATCATCTCATACATGTGATTAAATATGGTTGGAGTCCAAACATAACTTAATTGAGCCAAATTAGTCATTTGACTCAATTGAACTCAACTTAACCCATTTAAGTCTAAAATGATTCAATTTAAAATCCAAGGAAATCAATCAATATAAAACATCATAAAGCATCAAATAAACTTAATTAAACTTAAATTTAGAACTTAAAAGGTCATTTGAGCCAAAGGGTTCAATTTGATCAATTTAAGTTAAAAAGATCAAACCTAGCTCAAGCCACATTAAACCCTCACATGACATGGACCAATTGAACTCCAAATTATCTATAGGATACTTAGTAATGATTGAAACTCAAATTAAAGGCGAATTAATCAAAAGAGAGATACTCAAGACCACTTAAATCAATTTGGCATCAAACCAAGTGTAATGACTAAACCCAAACCAACATGAAGTTATGTTAATTCAAAGTCACCTTCAACCTGGCTAGGACTGGATATACTTCAGTTCTAATGAAGTAAAAAGAGCCATAAAGTTATAAAGGTAAGGGATGAGCTGGAACCATGAGAGAAGAAGGTTTGGAACACATGCAAAGTCAAATCCCACTTTCTCTTCTCCATACTTTATCTACCTCCTTACCTTAGCTGATTTGGATTCTCTCCAATCAGTTAACCACCCCTTAGAGATAGCCTCCAAGGAAAAAAATCAAAGGAGCCAACCATAGTTGACTTCCCTCTCCTAGAAGAATTTAATGAATAACCTCTTGGCCAAGCTCACAGCCAAGGAAAGAAAAGAGAGGAGGAGGCTTTCCCCCTTCAAGAAATGCATCCAAACACACTCACAAGGGAAGAAGGAATCAAGTCAACCCCTTAGCCAAGGTCCCCACTGCAAGTGGCCAGATTAACATCCCCACACACTCTTGTGGTGAAGAGAAAGAAAATTTAGTTATTCCCCAAGCCTCTCACCATCGGCAGACCTGAAATCGGCTACAACCGGCGGCCAAGCTCTCCGCCAAGTATGGAAACATGGCAAATCAAACTCCTTAAGCTCAATTGACATTCCCTACACATTATAGGGACAGAGGAGAGCTCAAATGAATCCTTCTTGAGGTCCACCTACACTGGCGAGCCAGAAAACCAACAAACCCAATGGTAAGGCGGTGAGTTTTGGTCTCCACAGCGATTCGCAAGGAGGCAAGCCGATATTTCTTCACCATGGCTTTGACTCATTGAGACGAAGGTTTTTGAACCATCCTTGTCACTGAGGATCAACGCCAATAAGGTATGCTTCAAAATCGACCACCCTTACATTTTGGTTTGGTCCTCTGTGAAGGGAAGTCGATCTCCATTGAGGTCAAACCATAAGAATCACTTGCATATTGATCCTTGATCTATTTGCAATAAAAACTACACTTTTTTGCCTCTCCAATCTCTGACAATTAAGGCCAAAGAGCCAATGACTCTTGGTTCTCTGGTGGTGAGGATAGGGGATAAATCTATGATGTCTATTCCTTCTGTTAAGAATGAATGGTTGAGATCTAGCCATGATTTGATTTAAATCCGATAGGATCCATGCATAAAATCATGACCGTCTGATCTTTGATCGGATGTTCAAAATAAATCCTACGTTTGCACCATCTTTTAGCGTGGGATCTGTGTGAATCTTGCGAGGCCCAATAGCGTTACTACATGGGCAAAGCGGTGCCACATAGCGCCGATGCAGATATTATTAAAAATGGTAAAACATACTAGAACTCCAAAAAAATAAAATACTCAACATAAAAAAAAATGCAAATAAGGGCTCTATAAATTCATCTCAATAAGAAGAGTCCATTAAACCCAAAATTCATAATTAATTTTTGATAATTTTAGATTAATTTTGGTTTAAATAAAAATGATCAAACTCAGGTTAAACTCAAACCACTAATAAAATTAATTTGAAACTTTGAGAAAATAAAATTAAGGTTAAAACACACCTTAACTAAATTTTTCATGATTTATTGGAAAATAAATGTAAAGAAATGGAATTTCCAACTTTAAGCCTGAACTTTGACAAAATAAATTAATATTAAATAATAGAAATCATGCAAATTTATGAAAATAATTTAAATCATCATAGTAAACTATAATGAATTTAAACACTTCATTAAAGTTCTTTGAAATCCAATAAACCATAAAATGACCTAATTTGATAATTAATTAAATTAACTAATTTAATTAATTAATCAAAACTTAGGAAAATCTTAATAAATCAACTAAAATTTAAATAAACCTCTTATGGATGCATCTTCTAGTGAGGAATGTAAAAAAAATAAAATATATAATTAATTCTTTGTAATTTAGGCTAAATTTTAATTTTATTAAAATAATTAAAAATTAAATTAGTTTAAAAAATACCCATTTGATTAGAGTGAAACTTTTAGGAACTTAAATTTGCTAGAAACCCCACTTGTCATAAAACTTTTAAGGTCAAATGACCATTGAATTAGAAGTTGTTGAATTTCCAATCCTTAGGATAATTTAAGTGAAATAGTAAATCAACAAATCATAAAAATTATAAAAATTCAGAAAATCAACTTAAAACACTTTCATCAACATCAGAATACTAATGAAAAATTTTTCAACACTCTGAAGTCAAGGAATTTAGTCAATTATAAATTATGGTTTAATGAAATAATTAAGAACATAAAATTTAATTAAACTTTAAAGTTAAAAATTCACTAAATTCATGTTACTTCAATTAATCAAGTGAAATGTAAAACTAATTAACTTCTAAATTTCATATTCAAATATGGAATTCATTAACATAAGAAATCTTCCTAAGTCCATTTAAGTTAAGAATAACATAATTCCAAATGTAAATAAAAGTGAGTAATCAAATCAAGTAATTCTCAAAGAACTTAGAACTTTGAAATAGACTAGGATAGGTTTGGTGACCAAACTATCCTAAGTCTCTTAGGTTATGATAAAAAAAATTTTCTCTAAAGGGATTGAATTAATTGATGAAATATTAACACATAATAAAATAAAAACCTAAACTAAGAATGAATCAAATCATTTGAAGGAAGTAAACATTAAATTAATGAATGAAATTAATTCAACTAAAATCAAACAAATTAAATAATTCAAACTCGTGAAATTAAATAAACATTTAATCAAAAGAAAATGAAAATATTAAATGAATCAAATCATTTAAAAGTAAATCAAATCAAGCAATATTTAATCAAATTAAAAGAAGAATAAATCTTAATTAAATTCCAAAAATAAAATTAAAACTTTAATCAAACCAAATCTAACTTAAAAAGAATTTAGAAAAAGGTTAATCAAGATATTTAAGATCTTAGCTTGACCCTTAGAATGAATCTTTACCTTAAGATGAAGACTTTTTTTTTTCTATTAGGATTTAGGATGTTGAATAGAATAGGTTCCACCCAAAGTGGAACTAATTTTATTTTTTATTCTTGAAAACTTAAATTTCATTTCAACATAAAATGAATTTTAAAATAAAAATAAAATTATAAATCAATTAAATCATTTAAATTGAAACCAACTGATGGTAAATTAAAAAAACTTTGAAACATGAAAACTTAAATCTAAAATGCCTAGTAAAGTCATACCACATAAGCCCATTTTTCTTCAAACACTAAGTTATTAGGTCATTGACCTAGACTTAGATTAGG
Source organism: Cymbidium sinense (assembly GCA_021442155.1). Lineage (NCBI taxonomy): Eukaryota > Viridiplantae > Streptophyta > Magnoliopsida > Asparagales > Orchidaceae > Cymbidium > Cymbidium sinense. The sequence continues at coordinate 97,355,343 of CM038222.1, forward strand.
TCAATCTGTGATGTTCATTGATGTGATGTGGAATATTTTTTTGCGGTGTACTATTTTAGATTGGATAACGCAGATTTTTATTTCACTAGTTTGGATGCTAGGATGTTCAATTTAGGCTAACATAATTTTCTATAGAGGGTTGTGCTAAAAAGGCCCACTGTAATATAAAAAATAAATAAATGTTGTTTTTTTTTGCAAGTGCTTAAGTTCTTATGCATAGCCTAATAGGATAAGCGGGCTTAAAAAATAACTAATGTTAAGCCTGTATGTTTGCCTATATAACTGCTAGAATGTTATTTGTATTTCCTAACATATCTTTTATAGGATTTAGGATTTTATTTTTAGAAATTTAAATGTAATTTGAGCTTAGAATTATATTAGGATCTATAGGGTCTAGAAATAGTAGGAGCTAACCCCACTAACTGGTGGTCCCCTGTGTGGTCCATGGAGGTCCCCAAAGAAGGAGTATCTTGGGGGAAGGCCCATAGGTCTAGACTTTTAGTTCCAGGCCGGGATGTATAATGGTAGACCTCGGACTATCTATTTTTCTCTTTCTTCCGGGGTGTATAGCGGTACCCGGCTGCACTAGCCTATTCTTTTAAATTAAATTTGGTGTGATCTATTTTGGGTGTGCAATAGAATCAACATACTTTTTGAAGTTTTTTTTTATGTTGTCTTTTCTATGATGAATGCCTCGACGTTAGGCTCATATGAAAAATTAAATTTTTTTTATCTGACTTAAATTTAAACAACTTAAACAAAAATAAAGAAACTCATAACTTCACACATAAATTAAAGCTTTGGGAACAACTTAAAACCAACTAGAAATAATTAGTTTTTGCAAACCATGCTATCATATTATTCTAACTTCTTGAATTTGGAGCTTCACCCATTGCACATAAGGGACATTTGACCGTTGAGAATGACCACTATTGACCTCTCTTTTGGAGTGAGTCCTTAACTTCCTCATCATAGATCTAGGACTCTTGTAGACACAAAGAGCTCATTAGTCTTAAGAAACTTCTAGTGATTAGGTGAACACTTAACCTAAGCCTAGAGACTTAAAAGGATTAGCCATGGGAATAGGTCATGCCTTAGGGATTTAGGAAAACTTGATACCCTGTAGCTTCAAACACAATCCATGCTTTTCTTCTCAAACTAAAGCCTATAATCATTTTCAGTTAACCAATTGAACTTGAACCAACACCCAAACCAAGCCAATTTGGCTAATTTGATCAAATTGGTCAACTCGACTGATTTGACCTGTATGAATCAAAAAGAGCCAAAATCAAATCTAAAGAAAATTGAACCAAACCAATGACACTAATACACTCCAAATGGGAAGGTAAACTTGACCCAACTCTTGGTTTGACCCAATTTGATCAATTGGTCAACTTGGCCCATCCTAACTCAATTTGACCTAAATAGGTCAAATCAAGGCAACTCAAACCAAATGAACTCCAAACCACTTGAAATTTGGGATAACCCACTTTTGACCCATTTCAAATCTGTTCAAATCAAACCCATAGCCAAATGACTACTTTTCCCTTAAGTCGAGGGCATCCCTTGAGATAAGACATTTACACTTTTGGTCATTTTCTCCCCTTGCCCACTTGACACTCATTCATAGGTCCACTTAGGCACCAAAGACTATGGATGACCTAACCCAAGGGTAGTTGGATCGGCCATGACTCACGGGGAGGTGAAATCACCACCCCATTCCCATTGGAGCATTTGAAACCACCAAGGACACCCACTACTCTGGTGGCAGCCACTCTCACACCTTCCTCCACTCATGAGAGGCCAAGTTGAAGGATTCTCTGCCCAAACCAAGCTCCCCATGGTGACCATTTGATCAAAAAGCTAAAATAATCATCATTGTCCAATCTAATGAAGGAGGGGGTATACCCCCCTCATTCTCACTCAAACACACACATTCACACTCGATTTAACCCTAGTAGCCAAGGAGAGACACCCTAGAGCTTCCCCTTGCATTTCCCGAGCTCCCCAAATTCTCTATTCTTAGTTTTACATAAAACCAAAATAGGAGAGCAAATCAATGATTGCCATTTCCCCATTTCATAACCAAAGTGCAATTAATTTTGCACACACCATGCTTGGACCAAGACGAGCTAAAATGAATTGCCTCCCATCACCTCTGATAGCCGAAAGTGGGATTTTAACCAAGGTCAATCACCTGCATGCCGTGGGTTAGTCTTATGAGCAAACAACACTAAATCAAAGCTCGTGTGACTCAACAGGGCTTCGTTTCTACCAAATGAAGCTTCCTCAATCGTTAGAACCGCCAATCATAAGCTTCAGTGAGGTATTCCATTAAAATCGATCCTTAGCTTAAAATAGGTTGGTCCATTATGAAGGAAACTTGCATCTCATGTGATCTCCACTGGTTGATGTGTTTGTTGTGCTTCCCTGAAGGTGTGGGATCAATTTGATCTCTATCCAAGTTCGAGTAAGCGATGCAGTATCTGTCTCTTATCGCTTGGGAGGAGACATATCACAAACTATCCAATCCGCATGATCAAAATGGACAGTCCTGATCTGATCACATTTAGATCAATCTATTTAATCCTTTAATCCGCATGTTTAATCTACTCGTCCGATCTTAGATCGGACGGCCCATGCAAAAGCGCATTCTGTCGTCGTCAGCGTCAGCATTCGACGTGATAACTTAAATAGCTAATCTCATTGCGCCACGTGGAAAGCGCACTGTGCAACCACCATGTGGCGCCGATGGGATTAGAAGGTTAATTAGGTTAATTAATCTATTTTTAATGCTAAAACTTTCAAAATTCCTAACTTATTGTATACAAATCCAAAAAATACAAATGAGGGCTCATTTTAAAGTTATTTCAGAGGAGAATCCATTAAAATTATTATTAATTAAATTTAAATTATAATTTCTACTTAATTAAGGTTTAATTAAAAATTTAATTAGCCTAATTACTCTTTGATTAATTATTCAATTAATTTCAAATTTTCCAGAGATATTTAGGGTGATGAGATAATTAATTGGGGGAGATCAATGGATTAAGCCTTAATTACTCTCCTATCTTAATTAATGATAATTAAGCAATTGAATAATGGATTAATTATCTAATTAAGCTTAATGACATCTATTAAAAGTGGAGAAACTTAGGGAAATGGATTGGGACCCCCTCTTCCAATCCTTTCCTTAAGTCTTTTTCATTCCCTCTTAAATAATTAATTAAATAGAACCCATTAATTAATTAATTAACAAAATCAACCAAAATCCAAATGATATATGAACTTTAATTAACTATTTGAAAGGATTTAGGGATTGAGACTTAGGCTTTCTTCTTTGTTTATTTCCCTAAGTCTATTTCATATTGTTGATTAAGGGCAATTAAGATTTAATTAGTTAATTAATGAACTTAATTAATTTGATTGAATCTACTTGTCTAATTATCTCTTAGGTAGATCTTTGGGTGTTCAATAACCTAAAGAGAGAGAGAGAGTTAATGAAATTATGGTTAGCTCACATGTGTGAGAAAATCATAAGAGTAATTAAGTGAGCTCCTTAAGCTTAATTAATTAATAATTATGAGATAATTAAATTAGGCCCCTTTCATTTTATAGGAGCATTGCCATTTACTTTCCATGTCATTACATATCATATTAGCTCATAATTATTTAATTGATTACTGTAAGGTGAAATAGGTAAGGATTAATTAATTCATTTAATCTATGCTTAACTTAATCAATCCATAAAATCAACCTAATTGCTTTTTATTGAATCAAATTAGCTCACACATATGGGAATGAGATTAGGACTAGAAAACCTCTTTCACATTTCATAAATTAAATAAAAAATGGCTTTAACAAGATTTGGTTTATTTTAAATAAGCTTGGTTAATGTGATTATCCTTAGGAATTAGTTGGATTGAATGAGATTGTATGCTTGTGTTTCTTCATTTCTTTTCAATCATGTTAAAGTGTTGTATGACATTTATAGTCATGCATTCATTCTTTTCAAAAATTAATTAAGTAAGAAATAATTTCCTTTATGTCAATTTGCATGTGTTGACTTAATTAAGAATATGTGTGGCTATTATCATTATTCAATTGTAAATATATTTTCAAAAGATTCTTAATGAATAAGAATATGTGTTGTGACTTTAGTTATATATGTATAGGAAGTGTATGTGAATATAGACTTAGTGTATGAAGTGAAGTTTCTTTCTTATATTCATATGTTGATTTTCATAAGTAAGAATGTTAGCGGGTATATTAGTCTAGACATCCCAGGGACACACGATTTTAAGTAGCCCTAAGGAGGTTCCTACCTCATTCCCTTGGTGCAAAATAATGGCAATGTACTTGCTTGATTTCATTCTTATGCATTTGGACATTAGAATTTAGATAGAGCTTTAATTCATTTACACAATAAATCAATCAAATCAAAATACAATTTTTACATGGCATTCTATTCTTGTAGTTATTTATACATCCATATGTATCTAAGGATATCATGTATATTAGTCTGGACATTCCAGGAATGTACGGCTTTAAGTAGTCCCAAGGAGGTTCCTACCTCGTTCCCTTGGTATAGAACAATGACGACGTACCTACTTAAAAATTTTATACATGTGAATGTGTACTTAGCTAATGAATAAAAACCCCTTTTTTATTAAAAAGACATGCATTCATACTTTTATTAATTGGTTGAGTTGATTAGTCATGTGATTTAAGGTTCCTTCCTCATGCTTTTGCATAAGAATTTAGATAGAGCTTTAAATCAATAAGACAAAATCATTCAACCAAATGAAATATTAATTCTAAATATAATTATTCACATCCATAATTTAAGTGTACTAAGATACAAATTGCATGTATAGCTATGCTTAGGATTTAATCATATGCATGATATACATGATGGAAAGAAATGGACAAACATGTGTTATGTGATAGTAATCCATTCCAACTAATCTTAAGATGCCTATCTTATTAAATGAACTTATTTAAAATGAACCTAAACATATGACTAATTAAAACATGTAATAAGCCATTCACTAAAGAGAATTCATTAATTAATTTGCTTTAGATGTGACTTAAGGTAGGGATAAAAGAGTGTGACCCTTTCTTTTCTTCTCTTTATAACACTTAGTTGTTGAGTGTAGGTCAAATGAAATAAAAGAAAATATTAAGTAAAATTTGTAAATTAATTAAACCATTTGAAGTGAAACCACCCTTCATAATTAAATGTCCTTCATACTTAGAAAATCTGAACTCTAAAACATAGTTAGGACCTACCACACAAGCCTTAACACACATTAGATTAAGTTGCTACTTATAGCTTTATATTAGGGTGGTGTATGGTTTGATGTATATTTTATTTTGTGATGTACTATTGTAGACTAGATGTTAGTGTGTATACTTCGATGACTAGATGTTAGGCTGTGATTAGCCTTATCATATTTTATGAAGGATATTATGCTTAAGGGGTGCTTAAAATAAATATAAATTTTCTCTATTGCAGGTTGCTTAACCTTTAAGCACAATCTACATTAGGACAGGTGGGCTTGGTTACCCATGTGCAGGGTGCTAAGTCCAAATTATTCATATAACTGCTTGGGTTGTATGGTGTGCTTAGCTAATACTTATTTTGTAGGTGTAGTTAGATTTACTATTCTATTTTCAATGTAATTATGCATTAGGAATTTGGTTAAGTGTTATGGGGGTTAAGGATGAACATTGGCTAGAAGGTTTGATCCTGGGGTTCCATGTGATGCCTAGAAGCCCACCAAATCAAATGAAGAAATGGAGGGAGCATGAAGACTTGAAGATCCCCTATAACACTTATCATTTTGTACCTTATAATTATTCTTTCATATACTAGATTGTATAAGGGTAGAGCTCGACTGCACATTTCTTTTTCGGGTTGTATGGTTTTACCCAACCCTCCGGCCTATTATTCTTTCACATTGAGGTTATAATTTGTTTGATGTTTTTTTTTTACATTATGTAATAGAAATGGCATATATTTTCTAGTTTCTTCATGTATGATGATTTAATGTGTGTCTTGGATGCGATTAGGCTCTTTGGGAAAAAAAAATTTTATACCCTAACTACAACTCATAACTAAATTTTCTAAAATAACTCATAACCTCACATAAAACCTAGGCATTAAATCAAGATAATCAAAAATTTAGCAACCCCTTAGTTGGATGTTGTATGCTTAATATCATGGATGCCATTTTGTTTCACTCTTGCTAAGAGAGGGTTTCCATCTTTTCCAGATAGAAACAAGGCTTGACCTTTGAGAGCCAATGATGGAAAACACCTCTTTCTCTTTTGATTTGGCTCATAATCAACTTCACCATGCATTTAGGCATATAAATCCTATATCCTGTGCCAAAATAAAGAGTCCAAAATTAAATCAAATCTGATAAGATTTGCATTAGATTAAGTCATTATTCATAGCACTCATGCTCTAGTCTCTTATGGAGTGGGTTTAAAGATTTTAGTTTCTTTCTAAAGAATAATAACCTAGCCATATTATAAAACATATGATTTGATCACATGGTTTTAAATCACAGGAGGAGATAGCTGGCTGCCACTCCAAGCAGTTATAAGTTAAGCAGTCGGATAGTTTACCCTCTCTTATGGAGGTAGACAATATACCCAGTTTTGCCTTAGCTTTAGGTCATGCTTTGGCCCTCGCCAAATCTCTCTAGATTTAGGATCTGAGGTTGATGTTGTCCTTTGGGATACCAGCATAAATCTTTACCTCATAGGCATTTCCATAATCTTATATTTTGGAATTATAAGTCTTAAATTTCTAATATAATTTTAACTCAAATATATAATTATCCTCAATCTTAAACACATAAAGCCCAACTATAGGATAGTTTGGGATGCTCATTTGGCTTCATAGTATCATGAGCATCCCTACTCATCTCCTTTTAGCTTCAATAATAAATCTCTCCTTTTGTTCTATGCCATTTGATCTTCCAAATATAACTAATTTATTGATAGTCTTACCTTTGAATTCTTTGGAGACAACAACTACCTATTTTAGTCAAGAGTATTCCTAAGGAACTCACATTCCTTAGGATATAATTAACTATGGGGGCATGCCCCCATAGGAAACTTTAGAACTCAGTTTAAATAAACCCTACTTTACTCATCCATGTAAAGTAGGAGAAAAATCTCTAGTACATTCGAAGACCCATCATGCCTTATGAGTCCTTATTAGGTGATTAGGTCCATCGTAGGGTAGTGATTTCTATCTTTCGAGATAGTACACTATTCCTTGATATCATACCTGATCACCTCAATAAGTACATCCTCATATCTACATAGTGCCCCCCTATATACACACATCACACACATAAACATAAACCAAAAATAAGCACCATAAGGTCTATTTCTTTAATCAAAAGTATTCTTGGAAGAATACTTTTTCTTCTAAAATGTAATTAACTATAGGGGATTGCCCTTATAAGTAACTGTGAATCCTACAATAAAATAAATCATATTATACTTCTCCATATAGTTCAAGGGAAGAATCTCTGGTACATCGAAGACCTATCAACCTTAAGAGTCCTTATTAAGTAATTAAATCCATTATATGGTAATATGTTTATCTTTTGAGATAATATATTTATCCTTTAATGATGTATTTGATTTCTGTGGTATTTCAAATAAAATTCCCACAATCATATGTAGATCCTCCTTTCTTCCTCTATACTTCTTAATCAAACCTCCCAATAAATATATATCATCCATATTAAACCTACCTAACATGAAATTAAACTATTTTTAGAAACTTTTACATCGCACAGTAACTTATGTTCAATTACTCTCTCCTATAATTTTAATGTATGACACATCAACTTAATTCATTTATAATTTGCACACTATTATGCATCACTTTTATTCTTAAAAAATAACAAACTATTTCTCCACCGATTAGACATCTTGTTAGTCATTAGAATAATATTAAAAATATTAGTATGCCAAGAAATTCATAAACCTCCAAAATAATTTCACATTTATAATGGAATATCATTAGGTCTTATTACTTTTACACACATCATTTTTTAAAGCCTCTTGAACTTTAATTTTACTAATAAGATAATAAAAATATAATTCTTTATTTTTGTTTATGGTGCTAAGATTGTTAAAGTCAATCGTAGTCTCAAAACCTTCATTAGAAAGTTTAACATAATATTTCATCTATCTATGTTCAATATCCTCTTCTAAGAAAAGAGCTTTATGATTTTCATCATTAATTCACTTTACTTGAGCTAAATTCTTACTTCTCTTATCTCTTTGTTTGACCATCTTATATATACATCTTTCACCCTCTTTAGTTTTCACTCTATTATATAAATCACTAAAAGCTAAATTATTTGCATCACATATTATTTTCTTAAAATTCCTTTGGGCCACTTTATATCTTTTCAAATTCTTTGAACGTTTATATCTAAACTAATTCTTAAAATAAAGTTTCTTATTTTTTATTTTTTTACACATTTTGATTCCATTATTAACCATTTTTATTAAAAGAAGCTATTACTTTTGATTTTTAATTGTAAATTTTGCAACTTATTTAATCTCGCTTGGTATATTTTCTCACATAACCTTAGTTTACTCATGATCATCCTAAATTCTAACTACTTGTAGGTTACTCTTAAATATATTACTACTATTATTTAAGTACTTCCATCTAATATATCACTATGAATTTAGAATTTATTTTGAATATAGGTGTCCAATTTTATAAGAATAAGATAGATTACATAACTTTTTAGTGACTATTATAGAGAAAAATGCAAGCTCAATGCAAATTGCTCTTGATGAGATAGTGAAACTTTTTAATTGAATAAAGCAGTCTATGCATATTGACTTTGACACACTCAATTGGTTGTAGTGGTTGGATCAGGATTTTGAACTACTATTTCATAGAAGGAGATCATCAAGGAGTTCTTTTGACATCAAAATCATTGGAGATTTACTTGTGAGTGCTTTGTAGCTCCAAGGGTGCAGTGTTTATCTCAATCACAACATCTGCATCTTCATATACTGATCTAAGGCTATTAACTCTTTTAAGGATTCAAGCATGTAAAGTTGTCCCTTAGAGGCATCAATGGTCATCCTTTGTTTAAGGTGGAGTTAGGGGTGTCAACAAGTCGAACATGAGTAGGCTAAAACTTTATTAATGTTCTGCTCATATGAATGTTGGATGTGTTCAAACTCAACTTGTGTTCAGATTGTCTCGTTAAACTTTTGTTCATGTTCATTTCTTATTATTTGAAGCAAGCTTGTTTTAGCTTGAATTAGCTCAAAAATGTTGAAAATTTTATAAATTTATCCAAAAATGCATGAAAATAACATTAATTTATTAAATATTATTAATCTTAAATAATAATAATAATAATTATAATTATCTCCAACTCTAATTATAATATAAACTACAACAAAAATAAAATTACATTATATAATTATAATTTAAATTTTATCATACAAAGAAAATAAAATATAAATTTGTTTGTAAATTAAAACTCTATTCATTTCTAAAGGGTTGCACAATATTATCATGTCATGCCAATTTTAGGTGTATTATAAATAAAATATGATGGGTTGCACAAAACAAACATGCCATCCAACTTTAGATGTACTATAAAAGATCTCTAAATAGTTATACAATATTATCTGGCCATGCCAACTTCAGTTGCAATCAAAATTCAGTTTAGAAGTAAATATAACAATGTGACTTTTTAAATCATCATAGCTTCTCTAATTAAGATTTTAAGTAATCATAACCTCTATGAAGCACATATAAACCTATAATATACAAAAGAGTATATTGAAATGTAAAACTATATATAATTAACTAAACTAGATATGAAATAAGTTTTGGAGTAAAATAATGTCAAAGTAAATGATCTAAGAAAATTAACACAAAATAATAAAGTGTAAAATAGTGGCAAAGTAAACTACAGTAAGTTTACAAGTAATATGATATGTTCAATATAATATTTGGCCTTTCACTTCAAATTTCTAATAGTTGCATAAAAATATTTCCTCTTCTAGTATTTCTTGTTGAAAACAATAAATAAATGTAAAATTAATATTTATTAATTGAATAAATAAGAAAATATATTAGAGGGAGGGATTACCTAAGGTGTTTTTTCATTCTTTTGTGTAAATTGAATTCAACTTGCTGCACAAATCCATGTAATAATACTTTTAATCAATAAATAGATCTTATAATCATCCAAATTCTTACCACCAATGCTAAAATCATACTTTGAAAAAACTATCATTATAGATATAGATAAAATATCTTGAGTCATGATAGATAAATAAGGATACTTGAGTGTATTCACCTTCCACTAGTCAAGCATATCAAAATGCTCACTATTGCATACAAATAATTCATCATCAAGATACACTTACAAATCGGGCTTAGATGGTTCCATAAAGCTAGTTGCCACCACTAAATTGTTGAATCCAAGTATGTAATCAAATTGAGATGAAGAGATCAATAGATTAAATGTTGAAGAGAATCTCTTTTTTGAAACGATAACTCTAAAACTATAAAAGACATAATCAATAATATAATTTGCATATATTTCTCATAAACTATTTTAAATTGACTAAAAATTATGATCAATCTCATTATGTTGATATATTTTTGAGAATGTGGAAAGCAATAATCTTAAATTTTAGTTTAGGATATAAAACAGTTTCAATAGCTATGAGAAGGTTGCATTCATCTCAGTACTTATCAAATTTTACTTGTATGATCAAAATCATATTCCTCATATAATCATCTTGTGATATTTACTCTTCTAATAAAATAATTTTCACATGCACAACAATAGGTAAACATTATGTTTGCTATAAGATATAAACTACATGAGATAATCATAGTGACATTATAAAGAACTAAAATAAACTTTCTAATTTTTTTATATTTCAACCAATCAATGTCAATTGTCAATAATTTATAATTACTATATCTAATTGTATAAATGATTAAATATATTGCAATAGATAAATGTAAGATCCAACATATTAAAGTTGAGTTCCATCTTATTGAAACATTAATATATAAAAACCTTATTATTAGAACCCCTAACTACTTAACCACTTCAACAAACTTATGCAATATGGTAGATGATTTTTTAAGATACTTCATAAACTCTATAATAATTTGAATTATATCTTGAATGTCTTCTAAGTTAACTTGTGTCATTATATTAAGAATATGTGCACAACACTTATCATAAAAGAAAATACCATGAAATTAATGCAACTTACTACTTGATTGAAAATTTGTATTTAAATAGCTAGTTGTGACCTCATTACTACTTGCATTGTCCAATGTGATTGTTTAAACTTTGTCTTAAAGTTTCAATTCAACAAGTCATCACAAATAACATCACATATGTAAGTGCCACTATGATGGAGTTCTAGCTTAACAAAATTAATAATTTACTCTTGCAACTTTCATGCATCATCAATATAATGCACAATAAGACACATATATCCTATGATTTGATTAGACATTCAACAATCTATAGTTAATAGTACTTTATGAACATCCTTAAAAAGATATTTTAGTTTCATTTTCTCACATTTATATAAATTTATGCAATCTTTTTTATAGTATTCCTTTAAATATTTTGGAAGTTAAGATTTAAAATTTTCAACAAAATATTAAATCATATATGTTCAACTATCATGAAAGGATATTCATACACAATTATCATCTTGATAATTAACTTTATAATTAATTGTTGATCATAATTCTTTGATTCATGATATATTGACATTCCCACTTTTGCATCAACATTAAAGAAAAATAATAATTTCTTTGCCTCTTATCAGACAAATTAAGAAGTTCTTGACTCTTAGATTTTGTTTTCTCTCACTCTTTACTAAAACAATTGTGAAGTTGTGTTACTTTTTGATTTATTAAATCTTACCCCACAACAACTACATTGGAACATATGAACTTCGGTCCCCTTGGAAGTGGTTTTAATTTCTACAAAGTACTTCCAAACTACTAATTTTCTCTTCCTACCTTTCTTAAGTTATATGTTAGTATTATTAGTTTCAATAATATATTTATCAATAGATTGAAAGATATTTTGAAGGCTATCATTGTTATTTGTTAAGGCCACTAATTATAGTTCGCTAAGTTGATGGAGCTTAGGATTGAAAGAATGATAACATTGTAATACACTAAAGAAAATTAAGCATCACATGAGATACCACTAAATGCATGCTTAAATCCCACACAAACATACTTAGACAACATAAATAATAAATAAAAAAATAGTATTAACACTTGCATTATGAAAGTAAAATAATTATTGGATGGTTCACCCATATAATAACAAAGCAGTAACCAAGAAAATATTTTTTCTTTAAACAGTAACTATGTTACCCAAATGAAATTTTATTTAGAATGATCATTGTAAATATATTATAATGAAGATTTAAATTTTAGTAGTCAATAAACTAATATATAGGGGTTTAGGAAAAGAACCTTTCCTCTAATGAATAAACATGGGAAATTAATGAATGCATGTGTAATAAAAATTATTATTATCATTATGATGCACATAACTATTTTACAACATATCATAAAATGGCCCACATAGGCTTATAACTCTCCACTGGAAGTGTGAACTGCAAACATAACATAGAATTTGATTGAGAGAGGCATTAAATAGTAAATCAAACATAAGCCTACAACAAACAACCAAAAAATCTTAAGGCTTAGCATGCACTTGTTCATTAGAATTTTGGTTTTCATAACATAGTGTTCATACTTGCATTTTTTTACATTTGATTAAATTTATAATGTCTTTTTAAAGATTAATTTCTTGTGATTTATTTTGTATTATTTAGATCTTCAACTAAAAAAGGAAATGTAAATACTTCATGATATTACTTATAAATTTACATTATTTTCTTATTTTGATATAATTGCATTAAATATTAATTGATTATAAATATTTTAGGAAAGTTATTTAATTCAAACATTAAATAAGTATTTATAATTAATGATTTTCAAGCCATATGTTTTATATTTTGTAGTGATGACAAGCCATCTCATAAGAATATCGATGAAAGATGTTCTTGCCCTTTGTTAATATTGGCCGGCCTCTATCTTTATCCTCTTTAAGAGGCATGCCAAGTGCTTGACTTATGATAAAAGTTGGCATGATTATTGTGTAATGTAAACATGGGTGAGCCTCAAGGTAGAAACTAAATCTACATAAGAATGACATCTAGCTTTGGGCTGGCGACTATAAAGGATAAAGGTATTGACAAAAGTAGATGATGGGTGCCTCCTTGTTAAGAAGTTGCTATAAGTTGATGCTCCAATACCAATAAATCTAATGTGTTTGTTGAGCTACTGGCGAGGGAAATGAGATGTTGTTGCCTTGCTAAGTGGACAAGAAGAAGGTTGACCATTTCATTAGAAGTTATTAACTAATTATTATATAGAAGAGCAGAAGAGGAAGAAGTTGAAAGTTATGACAAGAAGGGTACTCAACACTTGCATTATAACTTTTTATTTGTTATTATTATTATTATTATTATTATTATTATTATTATTATTATTATTATAATATATATATATATATATATATAATCAAGAAAAAGTTAGGAGTGCTCTCAATGATGCAGGTATATGTTTTAGGATATGCTAAAATTTTTAAGATTTATAAAGGTGCATTAATTATCATCAAGGACAATAAAGTTGAAAGACTAGGCATTGTGGAGTGCAATATTGAATACAACTTCATTTTTATCTTCATTTGTGCGATAGCAAAATGTTTTGAGAAAGCTATAAGAGAGCTTCTGGAATAAAATGAGGTACAAGCTGATGGGAAGGCTTTCAAAGATGATTAAATAGAAATGTTTTATGTTGAATAGTTCATTTTATGACCAATTCATATCATTATAGCATTCAAAGTAAGAATATAATTACTTAAATGGTACAAGTTTAATGGCAAGTGTAGTTTCAATGTATTTACTTTAGCTTATGATATTCTTACTTTGAATATTTATTATCATTGTTTGTTTAGGTGTCTTAAAAGTTTTATAAGATTTTACATTGCAATTTTTTTGTGATTATGGGAGTCTAAAGCTCTTAATAAGAAAATGAACCACAAAGTTGATAGGAGAATTGTGAAATATTTAACATAAATTTGGCATCACATTTTGTTCAACTTGCATTGCATGAGATCTAAAGACCATTTCCTATGATCTAATGTCCTTATAGTATTTCTTATTTATTAAATGATGATAAATTTAATGTGATTAGATTAAGATTAAGATTGGGCCACTTAATTTTTGCATGCATATTAGAACGTCATAAGAATTATGAAATACCTCTTAATTTGCATAATTAGGCTTTTTTTATATGAAAAGTCATCGTTGGTTACCTTACATGAACGAGCGACCTTAAGATTTGTGCATGTATTCTTGATTCATGTGTATAAGGAGAAGGCATTACTTTGTTCTTAAAACTTCAATCCTTATCATCATGTTTAAGTGACCAAAGGTTAAAGGCTTTGACATAACCACCTCATTAGGGCTTTATGGTGCATGCAGAAGAAAAAGATCTCTAAATTAACATGTCTGACTTGCATCATATTTGATAAAAGAATTTTATTGAAATTAAGTTGCATGAGTTATGATTTTTAGCTAGAATTATGTTAGAGACTAGTATCTTCTTAAAACCTAATTTTATTTCATAAGAGCTTCATTAGATCTTTTTCTTTTTCTTTTGTCAAGAATGAGTGTACTTGAGTTTTTATTAAATGCTTTTAAGTGCCTTATATTACACATTGATTTATGACTTCTTTGATCATTGGATGAAATTCTCTACCTTTTGTCATGAATGTAATATTAGTTCAAATTAGTCAAAAAAAAATCTTTGTGTTCAATGTGTTGCTTCATTTCTTGTTTATTTTTTTATGGTTCATTGTATTCTCATCTGAAGGTACTTTTACTTTATGTTAATATATTTTCTTTTAATAGAGGGTGATGATCGAAGAGCCCGTTAAAGTGTTTTGTATTGTTAGTAGAATCCTAGGTGCTACAATCATATATTTTATCAAATCAATCTCAATTTTCACTCTGAATTCTCAAAACTTTTTAACTTTTGCTTTACATCTAAATTCATATATGTTACATATCTTTTAATTTTTTTTACATGTCATGTTTCAAGCCCTTAAGATTCCATATAAATTATTAATTTTTTTGTTTCTTCTTCATTCGGAGGTTATCAAGGTGTTGAATTGGTTATAATTGTTTTTATCTTATTTTACATATTTACATGACTTTATTTTTCTAATATAAATGAGCTTAGGCTCTTGATTTTTTAATAAAAATATTTTATTCTTGTTGCATGCTAGAAAACCAATTGCGGTAGAGTAAAATTTTAGCCCCTTAGAGTGAAATCTAGCACACATTATAAAAAAACAATAAAATTCTAAAATTTTACGTGAAAAACCTCAAAAGAGGGAAAACCACAGGGCTAGCCGAAAAGCTTCCACTATGTATCTTTTGAGTACAAGATCTTCCGAACTGGATTACAGTAATATGAGAAAGGGACAATTCGTAATAGGCGATGTTGGCACGATGTTGATGATGATATTGACGACAATGTTGACAACTGATCGATGATAATGAACGATAGTGGTCGGTGATGATGGCGACAGCGATGGTCGGCGGCACGAATCGGCGGTGGCTGGCGGCGGCGGCGTGGTTGACGACCGAGTGGTACGTTGTCTTGGGGATCTTTAGAGCTCTATCCTCTCTCCTTGGCCCCCTTTCTCCTTGGGCCTCCCTCATATGAGAAATGAGGGTCTATTTATAGATTGGAGGAGTGACGTCTCAGTAAATACATGCAAAACCCATTACCACTCCACCTGACGGCTCAAAATGATCCCCTTGATCATATAATGTATTTTGTGCATTTGAATGCTCAAATGAAGTCGGAATTGTAAGATCTTTGGCTTGTTGAAACTGGCTCGTCGAGACGCTCTATTTGACTATAAACACTTTATATTTGAGAGCTATTTAAGGGTTTAACTGATATCCCAAAGTTTTCAAGGATATTTTAAGAGCTTGATCTCGACCAGTTTCAACTTGGATCGCCTTGCTTTTAACATCAAGATTCGTGCTTATTAGTATTTTAAGTGTCATATCGTTCTATTTTTGGATTACATTATCTCAATCATCCAAAATATATGTCAAATACTTGAAAATAAATTCTTCAATGAAATTTGAGGGTCCATTAACCGCATTTTGAGAAACAGATCTTCATAGAACAATATTATGACTACGAGCGATCAAATGCGTGTAGGTATCGTGAGTGCGATTCGAGATTCTGACCCATCCGGTGCGGCGAGCTTCATGCGCCCATGGCGTCAGCGCTGCAGCGCATATGAAGCGCGGCGCATGCCAACGGCCGTACGCCAGCATGTGCTGTCGCAACGGGCCGCGCTCTATCATGGGCGAATGGCGGATGGCGGTTTGATGATCATGACCGTAGTCGTCGCGTGGACGGGGGGAGCTGCCTGGCCCGGTCTTCCGTGGCGGTCCGGCGTCCGCGGGCACAGTTGCACCGCTCGTTCCGGCGGTCAGCCGGTCGGCCATGTACGTCGCACAGCGGGCGGAGCGGTCTGCGTAGCCGATTCTGACCAAGAACCCGCGTCGCGGCGTGGACGGGCGGTTCGACCATGGACGGTTCGCCATGAATGCGGCCCGCGGGCCGACGGTTCCCATGACCGACGATTGCGGCCGCATGTGTCAGTCGCCGGACGAGCGAAGAGCGGCGAGACGGGCGAATGATGGTTTTGGTTTGGCGGTTTTCAATTTTGGTGATTTTACCCTTTTGCCCCTAAAAGGGGTCTATAAAAACCCCCTAGGGCCAAGGGAGAAGGCACACTTCTTCAATGCCCTAGTGCTTCTCTTCTTCTTGAGTGTGGTTCATTTGGAGTCGATCAAGGCCCGCGGTACTTATGTCGTTCCGGTTTTCTCTCAAAAGATGCATCAACCGGCCTTAACGGATTGTCTGGGTTTGGAGGCGATCAAGACCCACGGTACTTACATTATTGTTTCAATTTTCCCTCGAAAGAGGCGTCAACCGGCCTTGATGGACCGTCTGGGTTTGGAGGCGATCAAGACCCACGGTACTTACATCGTTGTTCCGATTTTCCCTCGAAAGAGGCGTCAACCAGCCTCGTCGGACCGTCTGGGTTTGGAGGCGTTCAAGGCCCACGGTACTTACGTCGTTGTTCTGGTTTTCTCTCGAAAGGGGTGTTTACCGGTCTCGTCGGACCGTCCGGGTTTGGAGGTGATCAAGTCCCGCGGTTCTAACTTTTTCTGTTAGGAAATTTGATTTCTCGTGACTTTAATGGATGATTCAGCAGTTGATAACCGCCAAGATGGCGAGGGAGCGTTAGCTAGGAACTATCGTTCAAACGACTCAGAAAGTTTGACAGGTAATTTATGCGCATCATTAGAGGGGAATATCTTCTCTCTCCTCTCCTTTTTTTGTCTTTTTCTCATATGTATATGTATCCTTTTTGTCAAATCGTAGGCAAAAAATTTTATCGCAAGCTATTCGTGAGCGAGAGAGTCAAAAAAGGAGGTGCCCAAGCGTTGGGGTCAGTGAGTTGCTTTTACAAAATTCTCAAATTTTTATCGTTTCTCCCTCTTTATTTATTATGCATTTTCATAGGGTGATGGCCAGAAGAAAACCCATAGTGTGACGGCTACAGACGATATACCATCCACTGTCACATCATATAGTTTAATGGTGTTCCACAGAAAGTTTTTCTTCCCTAATGAGTTGGTGGCCATTGTTGCCAAAAAGTCTGATCGAGCCCGTTCACCTCCGCCAGGGTACTTTATTGTTTCTGAGATGATTCTTCGTGCGGGATTGTGATTCCCTTTGGCTCCTGAGTTGATTGAGATATTCAAAATATGTGGTGTAGCTTTATCACAATTTTTATTTCGAGCTTTAATGGTCATCGTCGGTTTGGCTGTCTACTTCAGGGAGCGTGGTGTTACTTTGAACATCAAATACTTGTGTTAAATGTGCAGATTTACATGTGATACCCAGGGACGTGTTTCTTATCGGACTATAAAGAATTGGATAGAATTTTCAGCACGGGATCAATCTAGAAATTGGTTTAATGAATTCTTTTTTGTGAAAAATGAGTGGGGCCTTCCTAAGAGATGGGGAAGATTGAATGAACTTCCAGATCCATTGCTGATGTCAGAAAATGAGATCCTGGCAACTCTCAATATCCCTGATGTAGGAAGCTTGCAACATGAGTTACGTCACATTGGAAAGTATATAGTTGAAGATAGAATGTTCAAGGTTGGCCTTTCTATCCAGGCAGGGAGATCTCATTCTTTTCCATTAAAGAGACAAAGTAAAGGTGATGAAAGGTCTCCTCATATTCATAGGGTTCTTTCAAGAAGCCCATCACGAAATCAGGGTGGTGGCAATATTTCTTCCCTAAAGAAAAAGAAGACATGCGTTGAAGTGACGTGGATATCTGTGAAAAGATGTTCCCCAGTTGACCTCGAGTTTAGTTTTCAACTCATGATGGGGGAGTTCATTTCTCGAAGCCGCACATTCCTGAAGAGGTGTTAAATCACATATGTACTGGGCATTAATGAGCAGATGAATTGGTACATTGTCTTCCCTTCTTTCTTCTTTTCTTCTTCTTTTCTTTTGTGTAATATTTATGATGATTTTTTTTATAGGTAACTCAAATATTAGGGTAGATGGCTCATTTGAGTGTCGCTTTAGAAGAGTGGAATACTAAATTTATGAAGATAAAATATCTACAAGGCGAGTATGAGCGAAAGATGAGTATTAAAGCCAAAGAAGTGGCGACTTTGGAGGATCAGCTGACCAGGTGCAGAACTGAGCTAGCGAACATGTCGACTTCTCTTTCTCTCCAGTGTCAGAAGGTAGAGCGCACTCGTGATGAGCTGATTGAGGTGGGGACAGAGACTCGTCAGAAAGAGAAAAGACTCAAGGCACTTGCAGCGGAGAAGAGAGCTCTCAAACTGGAGAAGAAATTACAGATCTTTCGAGAAGGAGCATATAATGTCGAGCGGAAGCATGAAATCTCCTTGAAGGTGGTGGAAGACTTTAAGAACTCCCTGGCTTATCTCGGTACACTCGAAGACCATGTTCAGGAAGCTCGTAATCATATACTTGATGTTAAAGTGAAGGACTTGGAACACCAATGTTTAGAGGAGGGCTTCATCCGAGGGTTCCTAAAAGCAATCCACTTAGTACATCGCAAGACCGGAGCTAGTATTGAGGATCGGTTTCCCAGCCAAGTATCTGAAGACTCTTCGTCTGATTCAGGAGATGAAGGAGTTGGGAGTGAGTCCAAGGGAGTTTCTCCCAGTGGTGAGGAGGATGTTGATATCACCAACTGATATGATGTAGCATCACTTGAGGATGCATTTTTTTATATGTATTGTTATTAGTGTGTATCAGAATCTTAATTCTTTCTTATATCATCATGTTAATGCTATCAAATTTTTTTTAGATGATACGCTCTTATTTTATTTTTACCTATCCGGGGTAATTGGTGGGAATATTATTCGACGATGCTAACCTGTACGGATGAGGTTGAATTGAATCTACGTAGGATTTTTGACCTATCCGAGGTTATTTGTCAGAGTCTCCACTCGATGACGTTAACCTGTATGGAAGAGGTCGTGAGGAGTCCACCAAGGACCTTTTGACCTATCCTAGGTTGTTTGTCAGAGTCTTCGCTCGATGACGTTAACCTGTATGGAAGAGGTCGTGAGGAGTCCACCAAGGACCTTTTGACCTATCCTAGGTTGTTTGTCAGAGTCTTCGCTCGATGACATTAACCTGTGTGGAAGAGGTCGTGGAAAGTCCCCTTGGGATTGATCATGCTCCGATTGAGATATAACGTGAGTTGTATATTTCTCAAGTGGGAGGATTAAATGAAGAAGAAACAAGTTTGTAAGAAGAAAACTATAAATTCATTACTCTGATAAGTTCAGTGATACAATCATAAGATGTTTTAACACGAATATGAGTTTTAAGAGAAAATGATAACAATATCAACAACAACAACAATAATAAGTCTTTATCCCACTAAGTAGGGTTGGCTACACGAAGAGCAAATGATAAACGAGACAAAATAAAAGCTGTGATAATTATGCAGTAGAAATTACTGATAATATTTTCGGAGATTCTCAGTGTTCCAGGTTCGAGGTAAGATTTTTCCCTCTGAATCTTTGAGCTTGAAAGTTCCTGGCTTCATCATAGCTATAACCACATATGGGCCATCCCAAAGAGGTGAGAGTTTATTGCGTTGAGGGCCTTTGCCTGCAGCTTCGAGACTTCGTAGGACCAAGTCACCAACAGATATGGGACGAGATTTTACTCTTCTGTTAAAGTGACGAGCTACCCTTTGGTGATAGGAAGCAGTCCGAAGTAGGGCCATGTCACGAGTTTCGGGGAGTAGGTCCAGGTGCTGTCGGAGTTTTTCTTCATTACCGTCATGATTGAATAATTGAACTCTTGGACTTGGAACCCGATATCTACTGGTATAATAGCTTCTATGCCAAAACACAAGTTATACGGTGTCTCACCCGTCGGGGTGCGTGATGTAGTACGGTAAGCCCAAAGAACATTAGAAAGCTCATCAACCCATTGCCCCTCAGCCTTCTCGAGATGTATTTTTAGTCCTTTGAGTATAGTCCTGTTAGTAGCTTCAGTCTGCTTGTTAGTTTGAGGATGTGCTACAGCCATATGCAGTAGCTGAATATGAAGATCTTTGTAAAAGGATGTAAATACTTTTCTAGTAAATTGGGTTCCATTGTCAGTGATGATCTTAGCAGGAAGACTGAATCGATATACTATATTTTTCCAAATAAATTGTTTAGCATTTACCTCTATAATTTTAACGAGTGGTTCGGCTTCCACCCATTTAGTGAAGTAGTCGACGACTAAAATAATAAACTTTCGTTGTCCGATCTTTGCTCGAAAAGGTCCCATGATATCAATCCCCCACTAAGCAAAAGGCCACGGGCTTTGAAGAGATGAGAGCTCTGTATGCGGCATGTGAGAGAGGTTAGAGTGCAACTGACAACTTACACATTTTTTTGTGAACTCCAAGGCGTCTTGTTTCATTATAGGCCAATAGAACCCTTGCCTTATAATTTTAAGGGCTAGCGCCCTTCCTCCTAGGTGTTCTCCGCATATTCCTGAGTGAACCTCTCTTAATGCGTAATCGGCCTCTGAAGGTGAGAGGCATTTGAGGCACGGTCCAGAAAAAGCTCGTTTGTATAGTTCACCTCCGATAATAGTAAAGTTTGAAGCTTGTCTTCGGAGACGAATTGCAGAAGTTGGGTCTTCAGGAAGAGTTCCTTCTTGTAGAAAAGACAGGATGGGTCCATCCATGAATGTTCCTTTATCTCATCAATTGCTTGAATTACCCATGACCCTTGGATACTCGAAAAATGTATTTCTTCAATATGCCTTCTCTTAAACAGATCCCTAGTAGCAGATGAAGCAAGCTTAGCGAGAGCGTCAGCTCGAATATTCTTCTCTCGCAGTATGTGAATGATTTGATGTGTCTTGAAATGGTCAAGAAGAGACTTCACCAAGTGGAGGTATTGTGCCAGCTGGGGATTATGAGCATTAAAGTTTTCCTCAACTTGGGAGGCAACAAGTTGAGAGTCGGGTGTATCACTAAGTCTTGAGCTTCACGGTCAATGTCTCAACCTATAAGAGCCTCATATTCACCATATTATTAGTTGCGGAAATTTTAGGCAGTTCATACTAGGTATTCTGGGGAAATAAGTAAGATTCCCGCACCAGCACCAGTACTTCCTGAAGCTCCATCAATATAGAGGGTCCATTGAGGAGACGAAAGGCATGTAACAGATAGCTCCTCTGGAGTTGGGGCAGTGCATTCCACTATAAAGTCTGCGAGTACTTGAGACTTTATAGCAGGGCGAGGTAGAAAATTTATATCAAACTCTCCCAATTCTACAGACCACTTGATTAACCTCCCAGATGCTTCTGGTTTCTGTAGGATGGCCCTTAATGATAAATGAGTGTAAACGCCGATAGTGTGAGCTTGGAAGTATGAATGTAATTTTCACGCTGAGAAAATTAAAGCCAGAGCCACCTTATCGGCAAGTGGATAATGACTTTCTATATTAGATAGAATTTTGCTGACATAATAAATTGGTCATTGTATTCCACTTTCTTCTCGCACTAAAACTGAGCTTATCACGTGGGAAGAGACTGCGAGATATAAGTATAACATCTCTCCTTGAATAAGCTTGGATAGTAGGGGTGGAGATGCTAAATACTCCCTTAGCTACTCAAAAGCAGACTGGCATTCATCAGTCCATTGAAAATTATTATTTTTAGCTCCCTTTAATATTTTAAAAAATGGCAAGTATCTATCCCCAGAATGGGCTAGGAAGCGGGATAACGCAGCAATTCGTCCATTCAAACGTTGAACTTCCTTAATATTCTTCGGAGGAGTCATATTTTTGAGAGCTATGATTTTCTCGGGGTTGGCCTTTATCCCACGGTGGGTTACCATAAATCCAAGAAATTTTCTCGATGTAACCCCAAAAGCGCATTTGGTCGGGTTGAGTCGCATGTTATAACGTCGAAGAAGGTTAAAGCATATTTCTAAGTCAGAAATATGTTGTGATTCTTCCAAGCTTTTCACTAACATGTCATCCACATATACCTCCATTGTGCGGCCTAGTAAGTCTTTAAAGACCTTATTCATAAGGCGTTGATAGGTAGCACTAGCATTTTTTAATCCAAACGGTATAACTTGGTAACAGTATAAATCTTTATATGTTTGAAATGCTATAGCTTCTTCATCCGTTGGGTTCATTTTTATTTGGTTGTAACCAGAGTAAGCATCCAAAAAACTAAGCATTTGATGTCCAGATGTAGCATCAACCAATTGATCAATTCGAGGAAGAGGAAAACTATCTTTCGGGCAAGCCTTGTTAAGGTCAGTGTAATCAATACACATTCTCCATGTTCCGTTTATTTTCTTAACCATGACAACATTTGCTAGCCATGTAGGGTGATGTACCTCTCATATGAATCCCGCTTCTAGAAGCTTATTAACTTCTTGCTCAATAGCGGAAATCAGTGCAAAACTTCACTTCTTGGATGAGGGTTTGAATGTTGGATCAATCTTGAGAGAGTGCATGATCACATTGTCGACCGACATATCTTTGGACTCTGCGAAGATGTCTTGATTTATGCGCAAGAAGTCTATGTAGTTTTCCCTTTGTTCTTCTGAGAGCATGGATCCCACTTGCACTGTTCGTGGTGGTTGGTCATCTGATAATACAACAAAGAGCAAGTCTTCTATAGGCGAAGCTTTCTGGGGTACTTTTTCATCTCGAAAATTAAAATCTTCGATGCTGAAGGTCATAGAAGGGCGTGGTTGGGCTTGTCTGAGGTAGCATGATTGTGCTACCTGTTGATTTCCACAGACCACCCCAACTCCAACGGGGGTTGGAAACTTCATCTTAAGATGAGATACTGAAGTGATTGCACCAAAAATTGATTGGAGGGGCTTTCCAAAGATGGTGTTATATGCCGAATCTAACTTGACCACCATGAATTGGATTAAATGAGTCACTTATCGAGGAAATTCACCAAGGACAACAGGAAGGGTGATTGTCCCCTCTACTCGCACAGGGCGATTATCAAACCCGTATAATGGTCCTGCTGTGGATTGGAGCTTTTCTCTAACTAGGCCCATGCCAAGAAATGTGGAGTAAAATAAGACATCAACAAAACTACCATGGTCAATCAAAATTCTCTTAACATTATAGCATGGGTCACCGATCCCTGACGTGGATCTTGATGAGGAACATGGACTCCTTCTAAGTCGAGTCATTAAAAGTGATGGAATGATCTAGAGACTTCTTTAACTCCGCTCTTCGAGATGGTAATGAGAACTTGATTATATAGTATTGGTCCTCCCGCAATTGTTTCAATTTCTCCAATTTGTTTGATGATTATTTTGTTATTTACGTGATGATTGTCTTGCCCCGGTTGGTATATTTGTTTAAGTCGATTGATTCTTCACAAATCGACGTAGATATCCTTGCTGAATGAGTCTCTCAATTTCTTCTTTGAGTTGTTTGCATGCCTCGAGTATGTCCACTTGATGGAAGTGACAATATTACTCTTGATTTCCTGAATTTGGTTTCAGTGGATGCGCCACTTGATATTTTCTTCATCTCGAATAGCCATTAGGAGGTTAACACGAGATGTGTTCAGCGACGTGTATTCCTTTTCGGGTCGTGGTTCACGTCATTGATATGGGGGTCGTGGAGGGAGATCACTACTGCATTGTTGCTTCTTTTGATAGGACTGTCGGTCCACATTCCTTGGGGTGCTTTTACATTTAGATTGCTTAAATTGTTTGCGATGGACAGTAATAGCCTCATCAGCAGAGATTTGTGCTTCCACACGATGAACTAAGTCGCAGATACGAGACCGTCTCTCGTGATTAGTGACGAGTAAAAGGCCCTGACCTGAGTCCTCCAAGGAAAACTCCTCTTAATAGTTCGGGTCTACCTGTGTATTTGGCGAAGCTTCTAAGGAGAACCTCCGGAAGTATTAAGTGATTCATCCTCGCTTTGATGGATGCGAAAAGATGGGAGGAGTCTTTGATGATCCGATGCAATGGACTGCTCTACAAAAATCTTGGCGAGTTCACAAAAGGTATGGATGGATTCCCTTGAAGGGAGAAACCAAGTGCGAAGCTTGTCCTTGAGGGTAATCGGAAAGACCGACAAAGCAAGATGTTAGAGCTCGCTGGATATGCATGATAGTCAGAATGATCGATGTGTTCATGTGGGTCAGTCGCCCCATCGTATGAATCAATGTTCGGAAGCTTGAAATCAACGGGAATAGGATGTTGAAGAATAGCTTCAGCTAAAGCTGATGATTCCTCATACAGGGGAAGATGATTTCTATCTTGAGGTGAAATTGCCTTGCATTAAGCCGAATTCTGCAAGTATAATATGATGAGTGGGGCCAACAGGACGAGAATGTGTCAAGCTACCAGCAATAATTAGTGGATTAGCAGTCAGTTGAGCTGCACGTGATGGATGAGTAGAACTAGTAGTGTCAAGAAGTTCAGCATCACGGTCTCTATGCGGAGGAACTTCAGCGTCAAGGAGATTAGCATTTTGACCTCCCTCGGCTAACGATCGATCTTGGGGGAGATGTGTTTTCCTAAGGGTCGTTGTGTTCTCGCAAAAGTCGGATCATCTCATTTTGAGATTCTTCCATTCGACGATCGATCTTCTAAAGAGATTTTGTCGCCTTCACCGACGGTCACTATCGAAGGAGAAGGGCGCCCCTTGGTTCAAGGATTGGTTTCAAGAGTGACGGGAGTTGGAGCGGGAGGCTCCGTTGTTACGAGTGTTGCGCCTATTGGCCATAACGAGAGTGTTCAAAGGAATTGTGATTGAAGGGTTCTTTTCCCACAGACGGCGCCAAACTGTTGTGTGTTAGAAACCAGGTAGAGTAAAATTTTCGCTTTAGCGTGAAATCCAAAGACACACGATAAAAAATGTGAACAATAAAACTCCAAAATTTTTATGTAAAACCTCAAAAGAGGAAAACTATGCCAGCCCAAGAAAGCTTCCACTGTATCCGTTTGAGTAAGATCTTCCGACACGGGATTACAGAAGATGAGAAAGGGACAAATGAAGCGTAATACGACGTGATGACGATTTTGACGACGATGTTGACGATGTTGATGCGATGGTGATGACGATGTTGACGATAAATGCAATTAACGAACGACCGATACTGCTTTTAACATCAAGATTCGTGCTTCGACTAATAGTATTTTAAGTGTCATGTCAATTCTAATATTCTACAAGCTAATTTTTTATACATAATAATTGAATAATGCTCTCATTCAATTTTTCTTAGGATGTTTTTGAACAATTTTTTATAGGAAGATTTTTATACCTAATAAATAATTCTTATGTATTTATATATCAAATATTTACAATTTGATATTTATAAAACATAACATTTTTCTTATATTTAAAATTATATATTTCATCTTAAAATGTGGCATATGATATCATTTTTATGTAATATTAAAGATTTATATATATTTATATAAATATTAAAATTTAGATCTTATATATATATATATATATATATATATATATATATATATATATATATATATATATATATATATATATATATATATAATGTAAATATTTTTTTAATATTATCAGGAGAAGATTAAGGAATGCTTAATGCAACATAACAAGTGACAAGAAGACGTATGTATATACTGCCAAATCCTTGCACTGTTCGCATCATCAATGCGCTGACCTTCCTGAGGCCCATTTTCCACTAACGTACACAAGCATAGGAAAGTCCACGATCCACATGAATTATAACGATTTATTGCACTGGATACAATAGACAAAGCATATAATGCTTCTTGGAGGAAAGATTCACCTCCTATCAGAACTCAAAACCCTCTGCTCGCTTAATCATTGTAGTCTTTTCTCCATCGTTCATCGATAGTCTCTCCTTTCTCCTCTAATGGCTACGAACTATCCACTCCCTCTTGTTCTTCATCTCATACTCACTCTTTCAGTTATATCTGTAGTCATTTCCGTCTCAGAAATAGACCTGCTGCTCGCCTTCAAGTCCTCCATCGAAGACCCCAACTCTTCTCTCCTGAATTGGTCTCCTAACTCCACTCACTACTGCAATTGGACTGGCATCACTTGCTCCTCTTCATCCCCTTCTTCTGTGACCTCATTAAACCTACAAAACCTTAATCTTTCTGGAGAAATATCTCCTTCCATATGCCAACTCCCAAATCTGTACAACCTAAACTTAGCTAACAATCACTTCAGCCGGCCCATCCCCCTTCATCTCTCCCAATGTGTTTCCCTTCTCACCCTCAACCTTAGCAACAACATCTTATGGGGAACTCTCCCAGATCAAATAACCCATCTCTCTTCTCTGAAGGAGCTTGATTTGCGCAACAATCGCATCCAGGGGCAAATGCCCCTAAGTTTAGGATTACTTGAAGGACTGCAAGTTCTCAACTTGGGAAGCAACCTGTTCTCGGGTACTGTTCATCCTTCTATTATCAGGAATTTGAGTAATTTGGTCGTGCTCGATTTATCTGGAAACCCATCTTTGACTTCAAAACTGCCAATGGAGATTGGAAAACTTGGAAAACTAAGAAAGCTTTTGCTGCAAAGTTCTGATTTTTATGGTGAAATTCCTGAATCATTTCAGGCTTTGCACGAGCTGCAGGTTCTGGATCTCTCGCAGAATAATCTGAATGGTAGCATCCCTAAAGGATTAGGTTTGGGCATGACAAACCTGGTTTCTGTGGACTTGTCCCAGAACATGCTATCTGGTCCATTTCCTAGTGATATTTGTTATGGTAGAGCTCTCGTGGAGCTCGGCCTCCATCAAAATTCTTTTTCTGGCTCAATTCCTGAAAGCATTAGCAACTGCAATACTCTTCACAGGTTTCAAGTGCATGATAATCTGTTTTCAGGAAATTTCCCTTCTGGGTTGTGGTCATTGTCTGATATAGCTCTCATAAGAGCTGAAAACAATCAGTTTTCAGGAGAAATTCCTGACCTAGTTGGAGTACCTTCTCGGCTCGAGCAGGTCCAGATAGACAACAATAACTTCACAGGGAGAATTCCTCAGAGTCTCGGCCAAATACGTACTATGTATAGATTCTCCGCATCGCTCAATGGCTTCAATGGCAATCTGCCTGAAAATTTCTGTGATTCACCGGTGATGAGTATCATAAATCTGTCCCATAATTCTCTCTCAGGATCAATTCCTGAGTTCAGTAATTGCATAAAGCTGGTATCTTTATCTCTTGCTGATAACAGCTTGACGGGGAACATCCCCTCATCCCTCGCTCAGTTGGCAGTGCTGACTTACATTGATCTATCAAGTAATGATCTGAGTGGAGAGATTCCACCAGATCTTCAGAACTTAAAGCTTGCACTATTTAATGTCTCTTATAATCAACTTTCAGGTTCAGTTCCTCTCTCCATAATCAATGGCCTTCCAGCATCATATCTTCAAGGGAATCCTGGATTATGCGGACCGGGGCTGCCCAATGCGTGCAGTGTGTTGCCAAAGAGTAGGAATTCTAAAAGCACTAAATTGTTGGTTGCTGTCGTTGCACTGACCTTAATTGCCGTGCTAATGATCTTAGTTGTAGTATTCTTCACAATCCGCCGCATGTCTCAGAGAAAATGGAGTTCTAGTGCTTGGAAACCTGTGTTCTTTGGTTCTCTGGACATTTCTGAGGATGATATAATAATGGCATTGGATGATAAGAATATTGTTGGCAGAGGACCATTTGGTACAGTTCATGTCATTCAGCTACGAGGAGGAGATTATGTTGCGGTGAAAAAGTTAATGAGTTCAGGAGCTGTTTCTTCAAAAAGAATGAAAAACGAAATCCAAACATTGGCTAAGGCTAGGCACAAAAACCTCACAAAATTACTTGGCTTTTGCTACTCAGATAGCGCAGTTCTTCTTATTCATGAATATGCGAAGAAAGGAAGCTTAGGTGATGCTCTGTTGACGTCAGAACTCCCATTCGAGTGGAGAGTTAGATTACAGATAGCTTTGGGAGCTGCTCAGGGCCTAGCTTACCTTCACAAGGATTATGTCCCACATTTGCTTCACCGAAATATTAAGTCAAATAATATTCTTCTTGATGAGGATTTGCTACCAAAGTTGACTGGCTATGGTCTTGATCGAGTAACTGGAGAAGCTTCATATCAAGCATGCTTGGCTTCTGAGTTGGGTTCTTTCTGCTACATTGCACCAGGTATTGCAAAAGATTTATGGATAAAAGTTATATGAAATTATTTGCTTAGATTTGATTTAGCACCTCATGCAGAGTATGCAAAACTCACCAGGAACATAGGCATTTACAGAACTTAGAATATGTTACGTTCAATGACAAATACGGTTTAAAAGATGGAGCGGAAGAATGATGTTAAATAAAATGTATATAAAATGTCGTGCTCAATAAGTTAATAGAAATACTAAAACATAAGATTAGCATAAAGAATACAACAAGTTCTTCATATGAAACAGTAAGGAGTTCCAGGTGAATATATTGGACTGTATATGCAATTTGTTGCTGTTCCTGGTGCGTTGGCTTCTCTCATGCATGTTTTTTCCTCAACACATATTCTCTCAAGATGAAATACTCTGTTGATTCATTTGTTTTTCTTGATTAGCTAGCACAATTCTCAAGTAAACAAGTCTATGAAATTCTCAGGGCCCAAAGGAGAGTGAGTGAGAGATTATTTCAGTTTAATTTTTTTCATCATGTGCAATGTTCAGCAATTTATAATTGCTCAAAGGGTGCCCCAAAAGAGCTACATTACTACATTACCTTTTCTTTAGGACAGTAACAACCTTTGCAAAATTTATTGCATTATATTATTTTCTCCCTCTCTCTCCGCCTCTCTCAATTCTTAATTAAACAATCTCTTCATAAAAATAAAATGTCTTTAA
Organism: Cymbidium sinense; assembly: GCA_021442155.1. Classification (NCBI taxonomy): domain Eukaryota; kingdom Viridiplantae; phylum Streptophyta; class Magnoliopsida; order Asparagales; family Orchidaceae; genus Cymbidium; species Cymbidium sinense. Next base: position 97,385,008 of record CM038222.1, read on the forward strand.
GATCTATACATATTTTAATAGCTTTTTTTAAAAGGTGCACATTTCATGCATAACATATTTATTAAATGTTAGTTAGAAATTATATAGCGGCATAGTTTGTATCAGATTTGTGCCAATATTTGTGGGTGTTGTTTTAGTTTTTTATATTGAGGATGTTAAAGATATAATGTGGAAGGGTCCCCAAGATTAAGAATGATGTACCATGAAGAGATAAAAAAGAGCAAGCGAGAACATACCATAAAAGAAATCAATATTTATATGATTTGACTTCAACCAAATCTATATCTATTAGAGAGAAGAGTGGATTTGATATGATTCAATCAAAACCAACAATCATTTGTACAATATTAGGAGAGTTCATTGAATCTTTCATAATTCTCAAGTACACACATAAAAGAAGATAAAGGTAACAACAAGAATCTCAGACAAATAGATTGTCTTATAAAATGAATATTACTTCTGTCATTCACTGTTGAAGCCACTGGTCCTCCAAAAAGTCTAGGACCGAAAGGGTATGTGAAGAGCACCCAATTGCTACCTTCAAACCCTGAATGCACACCTTTACATATAACCATTGGCCTCCTCTTCACTTCCAAAGGCAATGCTACTCTCAAAAAGTAAATGTAGGAATGAGCACTAATCCTACACTATCTAGCTTAATTCCAATGGATATTGATCTGTAGTTTAGCAGATAGCCTAAAAGGATTTACGATAATCACAAACAATTCATAACTCTTCAAAGATAATCTCAATCGCATAACAATAATAAGGGAACTAATACATTAGTCAATATAGCAATTCTTTTTTTGACTCAATAATGCAATAAATGGGATCTCCTTCATGAATTCTCTCTAGGTTGAGTAGTCTAAGTTTCTAGAGGCTAAAGGGCACTGGACAATCTCTTCAGGCCAAATTTTTCCTAAATTGAATACTTATATGAAACTATTAAAGGTTGTAATAGTATGGCTTTAACATTGGAATAGACTATACAATATAAACTTTATCAATCTTATCACTTGAAAATTTTCAATCACCTAATTTTTGAACTTGTTCTAACACTTATTATGCAACTTGAAAGCTAACTCTCTTTTACTTTTCCAAAATGTAATGCTATAATAAAGAAAAATAAATAATTGAAGCAGCTCTTGAAGATGAGCCCTACAGTAAATGTTGTACTCCAACTCTTTTGATTCTCATGAGATAAAAGATCTTATGCAAATTTTGAAGATGGTAGAATCCCTAAAAATAAATATCTTGTATCACTCAAAGCATCCAAAGATGTACGATTCACTCTCATATTTGGTAAACATATCCATCATCAATTATAGATCCATATACACGATCATGTATCTTAATGCAAATGGTATCAATACCTACAATCCGTTGCATACCATTATTTCCAATATACATATGCCCATTATTTGGCTTATAATAGAAATAATAATTTTTTTATGACAACCTGGAAATAATATGCTGAGTTGACTACTCACTGATCACTACACTTGTTACTTATAGTTACAATAAGAAAAATTATAATCTTTATCTATCATATTTTCGTTTGCTATATTGTTCTAATAGTTTTTATTAACCCACTCCTCCCTCTTTTGGAAAGTCATATAATCTTTCTTGATATGTCTTTGTTTCATGCAGTAGAGACAAAACATGTTCTTATTAGCAAACTTTTCTTGCCAATAAACTTTATCATAAAGGTAGACCATTTCTCCATTGGTCTCTCCGTCAGGAACAATCCCTCACCTTACTTCTCATTAACACCATGTATAGAAGTCACTTCTTTTGATACAAGTAAGCTCTTTGTATCTTCTAGCTTGTTGTTGATCTTCTAAGCTCATGTTTTCATAAGCTATTTTGTCCCCTGAGAACTTCAACTTCCTTTCAATTATGTATAGTTGATCTTAAATTCAATTGTCTTTTTAATTTTCTCTAAGCATTTTAGTAATTTGACCTAAATTAATATTTTTTTTTTTTTTGTGTGTTCACTATCTCATTCATTGTACCACTTTATGTTGTAGTTTTTGAAAGGCTATGGAGCCTTTTGCCTTTCTAATTGGAAGAAAGAAGTGCACAACTCAAGCTTGGCTACATAAACAAATTAAACAATTTTATCATCCATATTGAGTTGTATTATGCTTCTTAAGTTTTTGATTTGGCCATTCAAAGCAAACATTGGCCAGTTCTCTAATTGAGTCATAACATCCATAGTAGAAGAGAGAGGATTTAATTAGCTAAAAAAAAGTAGAAATCATAATTGTGGTGTACAAAATCAACAACATATTAGTCCTTTCTCAATTACCAAGCCTCAAAAGAAAGAACATAATCCTAAGAATCTCACACAAAAAGATTACCTTACCAATAAGCTTTTTCTTTGCACACACTTTTTAAACTGTTTATCTTCTAGAAACCCTATAATTAAGATTGTACATGAAAAATATGAAAAATCTTTTGAAAGCTCTCTTCAAATCAGACAAACATTCCTCTATGTAATCCTTGGCCTTTGATCAACTTCTAAAATGATTAAAAAAGAGCACAAATTTCTAAGTGGCAGTGCAAACTTCGAGAAAGGGAGAAGAATTAGTGATCTAATCCAAATGCCACATGATCTAGGCACAACTCTCAATGGATGTCAATTAGAATTTCACATCATCACAAGGAGCTATGTAGTGAGCTTGAGGTTGAGCATCATGATTTGAAGCCCATCATAACTCCAAAAATACTATCTTAATCACGTAAGGGTATAATAAATATTAGAAATTAAATAAAAAACCTTGCAAGTGGGCTTGCTAGGCAATATATACTAAAGTGAATGAGTGTCCAAGAGTGATAAAATGGCTAATAAGACATGAAATTTTTCCGATAATGTTTGCTCATCATGGTTTGCCTTCTTTATGTTTTGTTTCATTTCTACTTTTTCTACCACTAGCATATGTTGGACTAATTATTGTATGTCGTTGAAGTTGATGAATATTAATTTTCACAACTAAATTTGCATTCACATCAATCAATCGTATTTCAAATAATTATCATAATTAAATTATCATGTTAAAACTAGTGTTACTAATTTTAAATCCTGTTTTACATATCTAACTGAATGTAATAAGATATATAAAAGGGATTATTTTTTCTTTTTTATATGTTGCAATAAATCAGTATATGAAGAAATAAAGAGTGAATAAGAATATCTTCCCGATAAGTCAGTTGGATATTATTTGGATGGTCAAAATAGAGTGATAAGGCAAAAATAAACTAATTCTAAATCTACTCAAAAGACAAACTAGATTAAATGATAATGTTGTAATTTGTGGTGAAAAATTAATATGGTTAGAATTTAATGATTGAGTTTCACCTATGATAATTTGGTTGGCTGATAATTTTGAAGCAATGAGTTTATATGATTTTATGGAAGTTCGATCAAAGGAAGTTACTACCTTTCTCTTAAGAGCTTAGGGTTTTTATTTTCTACACATAACTTACCTATCTTTTAGTGATAGGTTCAATGCAAAACAAAAAAAAAACAAAAAAAACCTCTTTGGATCTTAGAATTGACAACACGCATTCTTTGTAATTATCTCTAACCTATGATCCATTCATCATTATATTTTATCTAAGATGAGTTGATTATCTACCGCTTGACTTCAACAAATCTCATGAACTATTGATCAATGGACAATCAATCAATAGTCATTAAGGTGTAGAATGGAATATGCTGTAATTGATAACAGAAAGCATCACTCCACGTGAAGTACTCCATCACGTTTCTCTGCTATCCTCTGTTCACAATCCTAACAAACTTTATGTCCATCATCCAATTGTCTCCAAGGAGCAATCCTAACCATTGAAGTATAACTATTTTTGGATCTGTATTTTAGTTGTGGCGTGCGTGCGTTCAAAAGGTTTAGGCAGAAAAGGCAAGACCAAGGATTACTGATGGTTTTTTGAAGCTATAGGTTCATCGTAACATGGTATCAGAGCAGTGATCAAGACATCTTCAAATTTCTAAGTTTTTTTTTTTTCTATTCCCTGTACTCTCCAATGTCACTCGGACAAGGAATAGTCCTTATGGTGCTATTCAATCGCATACAACACAACACCAGAATATGAATAAGCTCATCCCTTCACAACTCAAGTTTCTCATGTCAAATATTAAAAGCATCGTCCAAATTCAGCTTACTTCTGAAAATTTTTTATTATGAAAATCTCAGATTTTGAAATTGTTTCGAGCAAATGGATTTCATGGATATTTGGATGGTTCAGTTCTCCTTCCAAATTCAACAATTGATGCTACTAATTTTACAATTCAACATCCTGATCATGATCTTTGGGTCTTATTAGATCAAAACCTTGCATCAGCCCTTCTGTCCACAATATCGCCATCCATTCTCCCTTATGTCATTAATTTAGAATCATGTGCTGAAATTTGGATTACACTCGAACGCCGTTTACAATTGACTGACTGTGCTCGCCGGATTCAACTTAAGAATGAACTCCACAATATCTCCATGGGCTCTTAAACCATCGCTCAATATCTTTCTCAAGTCAAAACTATTGTAGATCTCATTGCTGCCATTGGATATGGAAGATATAATCCTTTATACTCTTAATGGCTTACCTCCAAGTTACCAAGCTTTTAAAACTGCCATTCGCACAAGCTTACATCCGATCAGTTTAGACGATTTATGTTCATTGTTGTGTAGTGAAGAAATCAGTCAAATCAAAGAGCAAAATTGATCCTCCAGCATAGCTGTTACTCATGATCCTAATGTAGCTTTAGCCACTTATAGAGGATGCGGTAGAGGCCAGGTTTCACGAAGCAATTCTACCCCGTGGAAAATCCACCTCCAATCGTGGCCGTGGAAGATCCAATTCTCGATCATCTGTCATTTGTCAGATTTGTGGCAAAACTGGCATAGTGCATTCTATTGCTGGCATCTCACCAACCTACAATATCATCCTTCTCCTGAAAATCAGCAGGCTCTGTATTCTGGATCTCACCCTTCATCTAATGATTGGATTCTCAACACTAGTGCCACATCTCATTTAACTGTCGATCATACTCAAGTTACCAATCCACTTCCATATAATGGCACTGATCAGGTTACTGTGGGCAATGGACAAACATTTCCAATTGCTAGCTGTGGCAGGGTTTACCGCCTACACCGCATCGTAAGTTTTCCCTTTCTTCTTTATATCATGTTCCCAATATTTCACACAATTTATTTCAGTCCACATGCTCACTACAGACAATAATTGTACTGTTATCTTTGATGCTTATGAGTATCAGATTAAGGACCAGATGACCAACACAACACTGCTTCATGGTCTCACTCGTAACGGTCTGTATCCACTCAACTCTTCTTATAAGACTTCTTCCAACATCACTGCAGCTCTTTCTATCTCTGGTTCACAGTCCTCAACTTAGCATCGCAGGCTTGGACATCCTTCTACAATAGTATTATATCAGCTTAAACATGCAATACCTGACTTATGTATTCCTTCCTTTACTTCTTTATGTAATGTTTGTAAGGTGGCCAAGAGTCATCGTCTTTCTTTTCCTATGTCAAATACACGTAGCAAAAATATTTTAGAGCTCATTCATACTGATGTATGGGGTCCCTCTAGTGTTATTTCACCCCAAGGTTTTAATTATTATATTATCTTTGTTGATGAGTATTCCCATTTTTGCTGGGTTTTCCTCTATGATACAAATCTGATGCTCAATCCACCTTTTCTCGATTTAAACAATATGTTGAAAAATCAAAATCTTGCAAACTGATGGAGGCAAAAAATATTGCAATAATTCATTTCAAGCTGTCTTAACCCAATATGGCATTAAACATCAATATTCAAATCCTTATGCATTGCGAAAAAACTGTGTTGTTGAGCGCAAAGATCGGCATATACCTGAGACGATCAGGGTGTTGTTCATGATGCCAACTTACCTCTTACACTTTGGGTGGACACATTACTCATTGCAGTCCATCTCATTAAACGTCTTCCTACTCCAACTACAAACAATGTCTCTCCTTATAAACTTCTCTACAACAAAGATCCTGATTATACCACTCTCCATACCTTCGGTTCGCTATATTATCCTTAGCTACAACCCTATGCTACCTCAAAACTTTCTCCAAGATCTGCACCATGTGTATTTATGGGGTATGCTTCTCATTCCAAGGGCTATAAGTGTTATAACACCATCACTGACAAAGTTTTCATTTCCAGACATGTTATTTTCTACAAACATATCTTTCCATTTCAGCAACCTGCTTCCACCAATACACATACATCTACCAAATTCATTTCCACCTGCCTCCTCAACTGACCTTGGTTTCTACCTCTGCTGTTTCACAATCATTTCCCATCAGCCCCAACTATCTCATCTCCTTCTCCTTCAGCAATAATGCCTTCTCCACCAGTCTTCAACCCCTAACATCTCCCATAAAGAGTCTTCTCGCTTCATCTCTTCACCCTCACCTTTTCACACTAATACCCATTCCTCTCTTCCTCAATCTATCAATGTGCACCCAATGCAAACAAGATCCAAAGCCGGTCATCTCAAGGCCAAGACAATCCTAAACTCATAGAATGTACTTCAACCATCTTCTGATCCTACAAATCACAGTATGGCTGTAAAAGAAATCCAGTGGCGTAATGCTATGTTTGAAGAGTTTCAAGCTTTACAGTAACAAGGCACTTGGAGTCTCGTTCCTCCTCCATTGGACCAAACTGTTCTCTGTTGTAAATGGAGATACAAGACAAAATACAACTCCAAGGGCACTGTTGCTCATCATGAGGCCAAGCTAGTAGCTCAAGGATGTAACCAAGAATGTGGTGTTGATTGCTTGGAGACATTTAGCCCTATTGCCAAAATAACTATTGTTTGTGTATTCATTACTGTTGCAATCTCTAACAGTTGGCAAATCACTCAACTGGATATCTCAAATGCGTTTTTACATGGTCACCTCATTGAAACCGTCTTTATAAAACAACCGCCTGGGTTTGTTGATTCTCAACTTCCTGATTATGTATGTCATCTTCATAAGGCTATTTATGGATTAAAACAGTTTCCTTTACAGTGGTTCTCCACCTTTATTGATTTCCTACAGCAGCTGAGATTCACTCACAGTGCAGCCGACCCATCCCTCTTAATATATCACTCACAGGCTATCAACATGTATTTACTCATTTTATGTGGATGACATTTTGGTGACTAGCAATGATACGTTTGCCATTAATCAACTCTTAGACAAATTCCAACAACGGTTCAAAATGTTCATTCTCGACAATTTAAATAATTTTCTTGGTATTCAAGCAACGGCTACCACCTATGGCCGTCACCTTCATCAGTCACGCTATGCTGTTGACATCTTCAACCGTGCAGGCATGCTTCATTGTAAGCCCGTTCTAACTCCTATAACTATTAAATCTACATATGAAACTTTCTTTAACTCATCCACTGTAGATACTACTTGGTATAGACAGCTTGTTGGCTCCTTACAGTATTTGACTATCACTCACCTTGATCTATCCTATGCAGTTAATAAGCCATGCCAATCTATGAAATCTGATGATAATTTTCAACAATTAAACTGTGTACTTCAATAAATTCAAGCTACCCTCACAAATGACCTACTTGTATATCGTTCTTCTTTTAATTTGCGGCCTACTGTGATGCTGATTGTGCCAGTGATATCTTTGATAGAAGATCTATTACTGGCTGCAGCATTTATTTGGGAGATACTTCTATCCCTTGGATTGCTAAGAAACAGCTTACCGTTGCTCGTTCATCTACAGAAGCCAAGTACGAAGCTCTCGTTACAACTGCCCAAGAACTTATTTGGATTCAGTAGTTTCTCAGAGATTTTCAGATAATTTCTTCTATCCCCCTACTCCACTTTATTGTGATAATATTTTCGCCATTGCTCTTGCTAACAATCCTATATTTCATGCTCGCCCCAAACATATTGAAGTTGATTACTACTTTATTCGGGGTTGTATCAAAGCCAACTCTATTAAAATTCGTCATATCAGCACGGTTGAACAGCTTGCAGACTTGTTTACTAAATCTTTGCCTGTCTCTTGATTTTAACTTTTATAGTAAAATCTAAAAAAGCGGAGGAAATTCGTTGTGATCTTTGTTTTCTCTTCACATCCTAGCTCTGTTAAGTCTTCACTAATGGCTGCCTTCAAAAGAGCCTTAAAAATCTCTTCGAAACTTCAAGAAGGTAGCTACCAAGGTTGCATTTAGATCCTCCTATGTTCCCTTAATTCATCTTCAAGAAATAGGCTTGCAGCAATTGCTCAAACTGTAGAAAAAATTAATGTTGAATTAAAGTCAAATTTAGGGCTGGAGTCCCATTAGTGCCTAAGTGCCCAGTTGAGCTCCTAGGCATCAAGATCTCTATCTGCGGAGTTAAATTCTACAATAACTTGCGCCTGGGTGCTTAGGTACTGGAATCCGACGCTTAGGTATCAAAGTCTCTGTCTGAACCCTGGTGCTAAGTACCAAATCTTCTCTGAATTGTGTCTTTTGCTTCATAATTTTCTTGGACAGCTCCACCGCTCAGATATTACTCAAGTACCACTTACCTATAAAATTCAAATTTCATATTATGTGTTGCAGAAATCTTAAAAAGTATGTAAATTCAGTGTCAAGTCAGTAATCCAAGCCGAGAAAAATATATACAACTCTCATGATTATCATTATATTCCATTGGAATAATGAATATGAAGGCCCTGACATAAAATATGAATGATACTTAATCACATTGATTGTCACTGTTTACAGAACACAGCTGCAGCAAGAAAGCCACCGAGCAAATGGATGTGTACAGCTTCGGCGTTGTGCTATTGGAACTCATTACTGGAAGACTTGCAGAGCAGCCAGATTCTCGAGAATCCGTCGATGTCGTCAAGTGGGTGAGGAGGAAAATTAATATGAAAAATGGACCTTTCCAAGTTCTTGATCCGATGGTCTCAAATTCTTCCCAGAAAGAGATGTTAGGTGCGCTGGATCTTGCTCTCCAATGCACTTCAATTATGCCTGAAAAGAGACCAGGAATGGCTGAGGTAGTGAGAACTCTGCAATTCCTTCAAGATGTTACTGAACCTCCAATGGTTTCTTCTGATGATTAGTTAATAGGCTTCTGCTAGTACTACTAATAGATTGCTTAGTATGTAACTTACCTATGGAGGTGCTATAAAAGTTGGCTCAAATTTTTAATTTTTTCTAGTTTATTATTCTTAGTTTTGATGCTTTTCTTTTTTGTTTTGATTTTGCATATATTATTACTCTCGTGGAGTCGTTTATACGATGGCTGCATGAAGTTGATATATCTGGTTTAATGAGGCGACCCGTTTGATGACGATGATGATGATGATTATTATTATTATTATTATTTGCTGCATTTTGATTTGAGAATGATCTGAGTTGAATTCTTTTCCCTTAATTGTATCATGTTTTAGCTTATATGTGTTGTGTGCTAGAGAATTTTATTCCGGTAGATGCGAGATCTTCGTCGTAGCAAAATTATCCAACACACATGGCGGGGATATGAACACAGTTATCTCGTGGAAAACCCGTTAAGGAAACCAGGCGCTCTCAGAACTTTCACTATGTGTTCAAAGATACGTCGCTTCTTCCGTTAGTTGGAGAAGAAGGTGTTTCTGAGGAAACAATATTCGAGTGTAGAAAGATATCGATCAACTCCAACCCAGGGAGAAGTTTCCCAAAAGCGAGAACGGATCTTGGGAGCAACCTCTTGATCTTGGAGAAAGAGGCGGCGGCCAGTCTCAGTCCCGAGGCGTACGCTCACGATCTTGAGTCTTCTGCTGGTGGTGATGTGGTCTCGAGTCGGTGGTTCTCGAGCTCTCCGGTCTTCAAATCGATTCCCCTCTAAGGTGAGAATGAAGCTCTATTTATAGATTTTGGGAGTGGCGGCCTTGTAAATTCATGGAAAACTCCAACCACTCTACGGGCGGTAATCCCTCGTGTATTTTGATGATCCGGGTACCTTAATGATGTCGAATTGGGTGATCTTGGATTCGTTATTCTGACGAGCGCCGATCGACTATAATATGTCGCCTTTTGGTGACCATTTGGCGGATTAGGATCCATTTTCATACTCAGATAACGATCTAAGTCGATTCGAGCTCGATCGGACTATGCTTGATGTTACGTTATCGCCGAGACGGTCGGATTTAAAACTCAAATCGGTGATTAGATCAAGCATTTCGAAAATCTTGAGATTCGTCTTGATCATTAATTTTAGGGGCGTATAATATGTATGGATTATTCTTATACCACGTCCCATGTAGTGATTTTATGATGGTAGGTGTGACATTTGGAGTTGGTATGGAAGAGGTGGTAGGTGTGACTATGATGGTGGTAGATTTGAGTTTGGAGTTTGGTTTGAATATTTTGAACTCTCCATCTCAATCCTATAAATAAGGAGGCCCTTGTAATATTTTATACTTGACTTTGGAATAAAAATTATCTTCTTAAATTTTTTACTATTTTTTTTGTGTTTTCCTCTCTAGTAATTGACTACTTGAGTGTGTGAGCTCATAGCCCTTAGAGAATGACTTCTAAGAAAGCAACGAGATCTCCACAACTACAAACTATTTGTAGAGGTCAATTTCAACTTATCCTTACTTCTCTGTTGGTTATTTTAAAATCTGTCATATGTTAGATTGTCCATAGCTAATTAACTATTTCTTTGCACTTATAAGATTCAGATCTTTAGTGTTGTTAACATAACATTAGTTAGAATCTTTTTAATTTTATTAAATTCATAATATTGTAAATGTGCTCAATAGTAATGCGCATTTAATATTATCGTTTGTGAGAATTTAAGAATTATCAGAACAATCAACTTGAGATTAGAAGTCTTGAAAATAGAATATAATTATACCTTGAATATAAAATTGAAAGATCACCTATAAACTCAAATATGACTTACTAAATATAAAATCAAGGAAAAGTTCATTGTATTTGATCTTGATATGAATCAACATACAATCATCTCAAAATGTGGGGGATTACATCATTTATTTATCTTATAAATATTGGTGATGTTGTAAGCAAGCTAGCAACTATTTAAGATGGTTGTCCGAAAGTTTATTTTTTGAGTTATTATTTTAGGGTTTAGTGTGATAGATAATCAAACTTTGAGCTTATCCATTTATTATTTAATTAAAGTTTTTTTAGGCACATAATATATACATGATTTCTCAATAAATGCAACGGTGCAATGAACACAAAAATTATTTCAACGGAGGAAATCATAGAAACATTAAGAAGTTCAGGAATAAGCTCAAAGTTTGATTATCTATCACATTAGTCAATTTTAATTGTATGCCATTTATGATGACTTTAATGTGATGTTTATTATGAAAGTTATGGAAAGAAAAGCAAGAAGAAAATTAAGTTATATTGTATTCTTTTATATTATTTTTAAAAAATATATTTATTTAATCATTTTTAATTTTTATGAAATAAATTTTAAAAAGACTAAAAAAACTTTTAAGTATTTTGAGTATTTTTTAAAAATAATTATCACTGGCAAATATATTTGATTTCTAATCAAAATTAAACAAAATAAAAAATAATAAAAATAAATAAATTTGATCCCAAATGACCTCTAAATCAAGAGGGATTTGCAAGGAATATAACCATAGATGGAAACCTCTAAAATAATCATTTATGCACAATAAAAAAAATTGTATTATACTAATCAGCTATTGTAATTGCATCATAGATACCCATAACTAGATCTTGTTTAATCTCACTAAATTATTATTATTATTATTTATTAAATTTAAATCAACAGTTATGAACTTATTGATATAATCTATGCATCAAAATCTACTTAATCAAATGCTTTAAATGTGTTTATAACGAATAAAATTATTTCAGATACCAAACCGAAATGGAGAGAAGGAAAGATTACCCGAGCAAGAATGAGGTAACACAAAAAAAGTTTGAATAGTTTACTTTCTATTAAGAATAAGGAGCTATTTGGTTATCTGTATTTAGAGTGTAAAATAAATTAAATGCAGTCTATTTGTATTACTTTAACTTATTTGGTTGAAAACTCTGCAAATATATAAATTTCTTTTTTCTAGTTTGGCAAAATAAATGTAATGTAAAATATTTTTAAGATTATCGGCGGCAATGGCGTCCGACGATCGGCGGTGGGCAACGACAGGCGTTGGCTGCCGATCGGTGACGGCGGGGTCGGCGACGGTCGGCGGCAGTGGGGACAGTGGGCGGTGGCATTGAAATTTTACTTTGCACCATACCAAACACTCAAAAAATTAAATTCTCTGTATTTGATTTACTTTATATTCTAAATATAGGCAACCAAATAGCCCCTAAATAAGAATTCTAAGATGAGATGATTGTGAAAAGACAAGAACAATTATGACTTCAGTAATCCTCAGAAAATCAAACTTAAAAATAACAAAAATTAGTTAAGTCTCTAATGATTCGATGCTACTAATTTATAACAATTATGTGGAGGGATAAAGTGTAAGGGTGTATGCAGACAAGTTAGGTCTAGTTTGAGCCACAATTGACAAGCTCCGAACACAATTTTTTTCTAAGCTCTAGATTGGGCAAACATGCTAGTAAATCTTGCACTGGAGTACATCAGCATACTCGATCTCAATATTAGCCTGTCAAGGTCTATAATAGTAGCAAGGAAACATAATTTAAGATTCTATGTTAACAAGCTGGCTTGATGAGCTAAGTCATAAGTAGCTTGAATTCAAGCACATTTATAACTTGACTATCACACTCTTTCTGACAATTACTACACTCTAACAATTTTGGTTCTCAAAAATAACTTGTCACTGCAAAATTTTCTAAAAAATGATCAAAAAGTTGGTGTCAAATGCAACTGCATTGCTTTCTGAAAAGCAAAGCAATCAGAAAGCTATCCCAAATACACCCTTATAATACTTAGTCTAAATTAAGATTGATTAATGAAGAAGATATGAAAATGAGGGCTTGCATTTGAAGTTAAAAGAGAAGATGAGGACTCAAAGAGAGAGAGAGAGAGAGAGAGAGAGAGAGAGAGAGATGCTATGATGTAATTCTTGCAACTATATAATAACTCAAACTTTAACAATCACCATATTATATGATATGAAAGTTAATAATAATATAATAAGTAGATAGTTATACCATTCTTAATATCACGACTCACCTAGTAAGACTAAACTAAGAATAGTTGGCATGTACATCTTTGATAACAATATCATAATCATGAACACACTAAGTGACCATAATATATGAACTAAATGGAATAGTAATTGATAAAGATGGTTATAATTAAGAAATCAATGAAAGTTGATGTAAATTTATATGATACAAAAATAATAATGACTATCTTATTTACATATTGTGGTTTAATTCATCAACTTTGGAGTTGACTTCTTTAAATTTAGTGAGCTTAATCTTAATTTAAAAATGGCCTAGATTATTAATTATTTTTAAACACAATTTACTTGACCCTTGTAAGATATCAATCACATATAGGGCTTAAGAAATTAATGGAAAGTTTTTTTTTGTTTTATTTCGATGATTTAGGTGTTATATAAGTAATATTTAAAATTTAAGTGTGAAATATATAATATTCGATATTTTAAATGCTATGCACATATTTTTTTATTTATTTATTTTTGTTGATAAGTTTTTTTAGAGAGTAAATGTTAGGGTTTAGATCTTGTAAAGTGTCTGGTTCTTTTAGTGCGAACTTTTGCTGTATATTTGTTTGGTAGCCTAACTGTGAGAGCGAGATTGGGTTTTGTGTGTATTATCAATAGCAGGATTGGGAAATTTTAAAGGGAGTCCTCTCACTGCCAAAATCTAGGCAAATTCACTTACAGTTAACTATTGCATAAAATTTTTTGATATTAATATTTTTGTTACCATGTATAATATTAGTTTTATTCGTAGTAGAATTGAGTTTTATAGTATTTGCATTTGTTTTTCATGTGAAAATCATCCAAGGAAAGGGATTAGAAGTGCTTTCTCAAGCGGGTTGTATCACTTTTTATAATGTTTGCATCTGGAAGTTGGATTTAAGACAACTGCGACTAAAGATAGTATTTTATTAGATGAATATCATTCTTCTCCTCTTCCATTATTTTTATTTAAAGGGCATCATGGAATTATGCAATGAAATTTTATATTCCTTAGAAAATGGTTAATTGTTTGAAAAATTAAGCACAACGTTATCTCATAGGCTACAAAAAACATGCATACATACATATATATCAATTCTAAGAGAGAACTTTTTATTAAAGTTAGTCGTTAGGTCGCTAAATATGTAACGTATAGTAATAATAAGTGGAGTTTACAAGTATAAATTCCTCATCTTTTGACTCGAAGCGGATGGTTGGGTGAATGGTGATGCACCCGATCAAGATCTCATAGTTCTATCATCTCAAGCTATTGTAGTCCTTAGTTTGCTTAGTCAAAAAAGATGATCGACTTAACCTGATCGAAGGATCCTTGTCAACAGCCATGGGTTGCATCCTCTAAGGAGATCTTGTAGACCTAGGAAGGTGCTTATTAAATGGGAAATTTTAAGTCCACCTTATCTAACTAAGAGCTTTTTTTCCTATTAAGTGCAACCTATAATTCACATATCATGGGGCAGAACCATTGGAGAATATATGTTGTAATAATGACCATAATATAATTGTGTCATTTAGCATGAAACCACCTGGTCAGAGGACTTTGGTCATAACCGCATCATGTGTGGAGCATACTGGTCAAAGTATGAGAGCAGAGGATACGGGCCACATCCTTATTAGTATAAGATTATTTGAGAGTAAAATTAATTATGTACTTGATTTGACATTGACTCTTTTGTGAGCTAAAATTTTCTTAATTTGTTATCTTTGGCAAACGGTTGTGATAGATAGATTGAGTAGATTTTGCTTTAAATTATTAAATGATGATTTTCATTTTAACACTTATAGTTTAACATTACTTGCATTTTTGTTAAATTTGAACTTAGATTGATTTGATATTGAATTTCAATTGCAACTTGATGGTGATATCTCCTCCAATTGAGATGTTTGTTTAACACATCCATCATCGAGATAGATCTTATCAACTCTATTATTTTGTTAGCAAAGAATCAAGTCTATGGTTCATATTGTGAAGTTGAAATGAGTTAACATCAATATTTTAAGCACTTTGATGATAATAACCCCTCCAGTTAAAATCTACAATCATCACGATCATCATCGGGGTTGTCCTTATTAGCTTCGCTATAGCCTAGTAGCAAATAATTGGGTCCATGAATACATTATAGTGTTTCCTACTTGATTCAAAATTTAAGTTTTGAATATGAAAATTTTTCATTAATATCATTGATGTCCATATGCAAGTGTAAAATAAAATCATTAGCTTATGAACGACTATTTAGATTTGTGATTAGTCCTGTCAACTCCAATTCTTATGAGAAAAAAGATCTGACTAATCAGATGAGACTCATGACTCTTGCTATGTATATTGGATGATCCATTCAAGAATGTGCATAGTCGATTGATTTGAATTTTTAGCTTTTGAAAAAAAGAAATATCAGATTTTTATAAAAATACCAACTAATTATTAAAAATAATTACACTATTCTCGAGATTAAAATGAGCTCAAACTATCTTTAATTTGAGCCTATGCAACATTCTCAGACCATGTGATTGAGCATTCAATATGATGGTCGTAGTACATGTAGACGATCTAAATTCATCTCAAGTTAACCCACACAACATCCTCAAACACTAGGTTTTGGCTTTTAACCCAAGTATTGGGGCCCATGCGAGTTATAATTGCACATAATTATCTATTCACTTCTTAAAACACACTCATGCATTTTAATATGAAAATTTGAATGTAGATCCTCCTCGAGGTATGTGAATGCTTTGATAATTCAAATCATTCGCATGTGTTGCAGTGCAATATATTTAAATACAAGGTGAATTTGAGATGCATGCATGTTTCATCTCTTTCAAATATTTGCTTGAATTACATAACATTTGAATTAAACATGTGATTACCATATAATGCATACAAGTGTTCACTTAGAATTCAATAATACATTTTGTCTGCTTATACATATTGACCTCATTTTTGAATGAGGTTAACATCATTTCTAAAATTAATAATTAGAACACTTAATCTTAGATTAGGAGCCTCCTAATTAAGCACTTTGAATATTATACCTAGTGATCTAGTGCATCATCCTTGGGTTTGATCTAACCTAATGGGTTTAAGTAGAATCAACCCAAATCCCAAGCATAAATTAAATCAAAACATAGACCACTTGAAATCTGAATTTAATTAGACTTACATTAAAGTTTAATTTAGGGAATTAAACCTGATTACCTCATTTAAGCTAAAAATCACATAAACCCAAGAAATTCAAATTAACTCAAAATAAATTCAAATAAAATTAAATCAAAAGCTTGAAACCATGACATGAATATGTTTAAAATCAAATCCAAATCTAAGTCAAATCCAGTCAACCCTTTTGACATGTGCTTGACTTTATATGGGTCTCATCAAGTCAAAGGTCAACCCACTAAAATTTGACCAAATGAAATCATTTCGTGGTCCAAATGATAAGTTAAACATGTATAAACATGAATCTAAAGAAATTTAAATTTACCTTAAATGGTTTAATTAAACGAGTAGGTCTAAATGAGCCTTATTAGGTTAAAACCTTAATTAAATTGAAATCAATGCAATTTGATTATTCACAATCATTTGAAAATGATCATCACACATAATTCAATCAATCATTGGGTCCAATTTGACCAATTTGATCATTTTACCCAAATGAGCTCAAACTTAACCCATTAAGCCTAATTTGGGTCAAATGGGCCAAAATTAAAATCAACTTGAAATTAAATGAAACTAATCACTCCAAATCATATCATATATATGACTAAAAATGATTGGACTCTAAACATAATTTAATTGAGTAAAAATTGGTCATTTAACTCAATCAAATTGAACTTAACCCATTTAAATCAAAATGGGTCAAATTGACTTGAAATTGAATTAAACTCTCATATGGCATAAGCTAATTGAATTCTCAATTATCCAATGGATAATCAATGATGATTTAAACCAAAACCTAAAACCAATCAAATTAATTAATTAATTAAAATCAATTTGATCAAAGTAAAGCCAAAATGTCATGAAATCAAACACTTAAATTAAAATCCAATGATTAGCTCAATGCTGGTCCACTTTAGATGACTTGACTTGGGTAAGAAATTTATTATTAGAAGAAAGCTGTGTGAAGAGAAATCATAAAGGATGATGTGGAAACCATGTGAAGGAAGAAGATTTGGAACCCATGCAAAGAAATCAAATCTTACTTCCCCTCCTCCATACCTCATCTATTCACCTCTTCACCACAGCAAAAATTGGATCTTTTCCAATTAGTGGATTGCCTCTTGGAGAAAATTTACTAAGGGGGGTCAATGGGATAAGGGTGGCTGTCACCAAAGCATTGAATAGAGCATCTCTTATGATATAACTCATGGCCAAGGAGAGAAAGAGGAAGAAAAAGCTCCCTCCCCTCATGATAATCATTCAAACACACTCACAAGGTCAAGAGGGACCAAACCAACTCTTTGGCCGAGCCTCTCGCCACCGATGGCCAGATTCCAGCCAACTAAAGGCTTGCATACATGGCTTTCGGCCATGTAGGGAAAGAGGGGAAAGCAGCTCCTTTCTCTCAATATTTTCATTCCAACACATTCAAGAGTTGAAGAGAAGGAGAAATGAAGCATTCCCCAGACGTCTCGCAGCCGACATGCCTAAAATCAGCAAAAGTTGGCGGCCAAGCTCTTGGCCAAGGATCTAAATGGAGGAACATGATTCCTCTGCCTTGAACATACCTACACATTTTAGGGACAAAGACAAACTCAATCAAACCTTCCCTAGATTCCTATGCCGCCGGCGAGCCAGAAAACCACTAAAGTCGATGCTAAGCGTTGATCTCCATGGCAATCCACGGGGAGGCAACGCGTGAAACTTCTCCCATAGCCTCACCACATCCCTATGAAGGTGTATGAACCTTACCCGCCACTGAGACCCCACACCGGCGAGGTATTAACCTAAACCAATCCCTTTAGCAATTGTGTATGGTTAATTTGTGAAGTGAATTTGATCTCCAAGGAAATCAAACTGTATGAATTGACAGAAAATCGATCCTTAATCGTTTTGTAATCAAAATTGCACTAAAATCTGTTGGATTCGACGGACAGCATCCATTTGTCACCAACGAGAACAAGGGAATGATCTCCTCCATTCGTTCCTTTTATTACAAACGGACGACCGAGATCTAGCCGGAAGATCTAATTTAATCCTCTATAAGAAACGCGGGCGAAATCAAGACTACATGATCTTCGATCAGATGGTCGTAGATAGCTCCACGGTCCTTGCCGCTTTTGATGTGGGATCCATGTGGCGTCGTCATCTAGCCACATCGATGCCATCGTTAAAACAAAAAATCCTAATTTTTTTAAATTAAAAATTATTAAAAATGCCTAAAAATTTAAAAAATCATAAAAAATAAAATACAAATCCAAAAAATGCAAACAAGGGTTCCATGGATTCAACTGAGTGAGAGGAATTCATTAAACCAAAATCCCCATTTATTTTTAAATAATTTTAGATTTATTTGAGTTTAAATAAAAATAATCAAACTCAAATTAATCACAAAGCATTAATCAAATTTACGGTTAAAATACACCTTCGAAAAAATTTACATGATTTATTGTAAAGTAAATCAAAAGATAATGAATTTTCAATCTTACATCCTAATTTTAATGAAATAAATTAATATTAAAAAAATCATGGAAAATGATGAAATCACCTTAAATCATAATAAAAAAACCCTAATGAGCTTAAACACATCATTAAAACTTACTGAAACTCATTAAATCATAAAATAATATAATTTAATAATTAATTGAGTTAATTAATGCAATTAATCAACTTGTACTTAAGAAAATCATAATAAATCAACAAAAATTCTAAAAATTCCAAATAAACCCTTTATGGATGCATCTTCTAGAGATAAATCTAAGAAAAATAAAACCCTTAAGTAATTACTTCTAAATTAAGCTTAATTGAGATTTTAATGAAATAATTAAGACCTTAATTTATCATAAATCATGTATCTGATCAAAATGAAACTGCAAGAAAACCAAATTGGCAAGGAACCCCACTTGCCATAAAAAATTAAGGCTAATTGACCTCTCAATTGGAAGTTATTTAATTTTCAATCTCTAGGTTAATTTATAAAAAATAATAAATCAAAAAATCACAACAAATTATAAAAATTCATAAATTAATTTAAAACATCTTCATCAACGTTATAACACTTAAGGAAAATTTTCTAACACTCCAAGTCAAAGAATTTGATCAATTACAAACTTAGGGTTTAATGGAAACCATTAAAAATACAAAATATAATTAAACCTTAAAGTTAATAATCTATTAAATTCATGGTAAATTAATTAATAGAATCTTAACACATAATTAATTTAAATCAAGATTAGATTAAAACATTAACTTAAATGTATTAAGTTAATGTAATTCAAACTAAATGAACACAAATTAAATGGACATGAAAATTAATGAAAAAAATATTAAACCAATTCAAATCAAATTGAAAATAATCCAAACTCAGAAACACATAATCAAATCAAAAGTAAAGAAATGAAGAATTAAATTCTAGAGAAAAAATTAAAACATTAATCTAAATTAAACTCAAACTCAAATCATTTAAATGAATAAAAAAAAGTTAATTAAATTACTTAAAGATCTTAATTAGACCTTTAGAATGAACCTTCATCTTAAGGTGAATGCTTCATTCTATTAGGATTTAAGATGTTGAATAAAATAGGTTCCACCCAAAGTAGAATCTATTCTACTCTTCAATCTTGAAAACTTAGAATTCATAAAAATAAATTTAAAAATAAAAAAAAGAATCACATATTGTTAAATCATTTGAATTGAAACCATCTAAAGATAAATCAAACAAACTTCAAAACTTGAATTGAAACTTGAATCTAAAGAGGCCTTGCAAAGTCTTGCACACAAACCCATTTTCTTTACACACTAGATCATTAGATCACAAACCCAAAATTTATGTTAGGTCAATATATAATATTCTATGATGTGATGTGATGTAATTTTTTATTTTATAGTGTACTATTTTAGACTGCATGTCTAGGATTATTTGTTTGTTAGACTGAATGGTAGGACGTTCTTTTTAGAACTAATGTTATCTTCTATAGGGGTTGTGTTAAGGGGTCCTCTATAATAAATTATAAAATTATTATTTGCTTGTAGGTGCTGAATAAATTCTTTAGCATAGCCCAGTAAGACAGGTGGGCTTGGAAAGCAACTAATGCTAAGCCCGTATGTTTGCAAATATAACTATTAGTGTGTTGTTTGCATTTTCCTAGCATTTGCTTTGGAGGGTTTAAGATTTATTTTTGAATTGAAAATGTAATTTGAGCTTAGAATTAAGTTATGATCTATGAGGTTTAGGAATAATAGTAGCTGACCATACCAACATATAGGTGTAGAGGTCCCCTGTGAAGCCCAATGGAGGTCCTTAAAGAAGGAGATGATCCTGAAAAGAAGACTCCCACAAATCAAAACTTGTAGTCCTAGGTCGAGCTGTATAAGTGCAGAGCTCGACTACTCATATTCTCTTTCTTCAGAGTGTACAATAGTACCCGACCTCATTGGCCCATTTTTTAATTTAAATAGTTTGATTTACTTTGGGTGCGTAATAGAATCAACCTGATTTTCTAGGATTCTTTCTGTGATGTGCTTTCTATGATGGATGTCTGGACAATTAGGCTCTTAAGAAAGTTAAATTTTCTGCCTAACTAAAATCTAAATAATTTAAACAAAAAAAGAAAAGAAACTTGAAACTTCACATTAACTAAAGCCCTAAGAATAACTTAAAATCAACTTGAAACAATTAGCTTTTGAGAACCATGCTAGCATATTATTTTAACTCCGTTAATTGGACACTTCACCCATTGCACATAAAGAGCGTCTGACCTTTGAGGAAGACCACCTTCCTAGGAAAGTCTGGCTTCTCATCTTGATTTGGCCCATGACCACTTCTAATTGCATGTCATTTAGGCATTAAATGCATACCTAAGACCTTAAATGAATCATGAGTCGAAACATCTAAAATCTAAAAAATGTGTATTAGCTAAGTGCATAACATACCCTACATGATCTTAAGAATTAAGAAGTGAGTCTAGGCTCCTAAATTCTTTCCTAAAATGCAACTATCTAACCATCTTGCATACATGAGACTTGACATCATGAATTTAAAATTTTCTTAAGTGGTGATAACGGACAACCATTCCAAGTGAGTTATTAGTCCAGAAGAGTCAGTGATAAGTTTCTTTTCTCATGTAAGAGAAAGAGCCAATAATTCCCCAAAGTGAGATTAGATCAAGCATCTAACTTGTGTTAGAAGAACTTATAGACTTAGGATTTGAAGCATCCTATTGGAATGAGTCTTCAACCCTAGGCATTTCTATAGTCTTGTGCTACTAGAATCTAAGTCCAAGATTTCTAATAAAATGTCAACTTAAAATTCTATTTAAATTATAAAGCCCAATGATAAGATAGTTGAAATGCCCACTAGGCATCCTAGTATCAACAAGCATTTCTTACTTAAGCTCGATTGGCATCCAAAAATAAGTCTTTCCACTTTGCAGCATTCCCAATTGAAATTCCAAATTATCATTTCCTTTGGAAACTAACATAGAAATCCATAGAAAAAATAGCTTATTTCTTTAATCGAGAGTATTCTTAGGAAGAGTTCCTTTATTCCTATGATGTAATTAACTATAAGGGCTTGTCCTTATAGGGAACCATGAACCCAATTTAAAATAAACCCTATTCTACTTCCCATCTAGTTTAAGATAAAACTGTGTGGTACATTAAAGACCCATTAGCTTTAGGGGTCTTTTATTAAATAATCAAATCCATTATGAAATAACATGTTTATCTTCCGAGATAATATGTTTACTCTTTAATAACACATTTTATCATCCAAATAAGAAATTTCTAAATTCTATGTGGTGCCATAAATTTTTTCAATAGAGATATTTTCTGGCAACTCCACTCGAGAATGGCTTCTCTCTCCATCTTTAAAAATAGACTTTTATTTCTATACAATGATAGAGTACTTGTGCCACTCATGGGTCAAGACTACATTTCTTTCTGTTGAATGCCTCTCCATTTCATCCTTGATAGAGTTCATCCAACATCCTAAACTGAGGTTCTAGAACCCTTTATTTATCGTAGTCAAATAACTGGGTCCTAAAACCAACTCTCTTTAGAACTTTCAAGAAGATTTAAAGAAATTTAAGCAAAAATAATTATATTATACATAATTCTGGTCAAAATGGATTTGATATCATCCCATAGTGGAAAATAAATATTATATTTAAAAATTTTAAAAATTACTTCAAATTTTAAAAAGTAAATCTTAAAGTTAAATTTGTCCTTAATTTTACTTTGGTTTTATACTAAAGCTAAAGAGAATCAAGATATGGTCCTAAATTGACATCCTTTGTTCTAATACATTCAAAGGTAGCAAGAACCTAAGGATGTATATTGAAATGGAGTTCTTTCAAATTTTAAGAAAATCCAAGAAATCAAAGGAAATGGGCATAATCTTATCTATTGCCCCTTACCACTATGATTGGAGCTTGAATTGCATTCATATAAAAAAATTAACTAAAAAGAAAATAGTAAATGAGCGATAAGTATGAAAAATGATCCCAAAAGAATGCCTTATTGATCTTAGGAATAAGTTGATTAAGGAATTAAATGTGAGCCTTATACCCTTATAGAAGAAAATTTTCATAAATGCAATTCAGCATCAATCTCAATTATCTTTATGATTCATCTCCATACATCCACTAGAATTTTTGGAAAATTAGTTGTTTGAGCTGATTGGCCAATTCTAGGGAGTAACTTGGAGGTAACCCTCTTTTAGACCTTCCAGAAGCCCTGAATCATTAAGAGTTTAGGAGAGAGTCAAAATAGATAGATGACATGATATTGTGAACAAAGATGACATGATAAAATTTTACTTTTGCTCCTTCTCCTAATAAAGTTGAAATGAATGAAATTTAAACTTTATAAATTTAAATCATCTTCCTTAATAGGAGTCTTCTTCCATTGAATGATTGTTATTTCATCGATCGTCTTAATTAATTTTAAAGATAAATCCTAAAAGTAAATGAAGACTTCAATCCTTCTAAAATAATTCTTAAATGTCATGACTTTAAGATTGGGTTTGAATGATGATATTTCTATTTCTTAGAGTGAAAATATAAATATTCTATCTCTGGTAAATTGATAGATGAATCACTTAGGGCTTTATTAGCCCAATTTAATGAAAAAAGTCTTAGTTTTCACCGCTCAGAAACTAAGGTGATATATGCTTTCATACAAAGTTAATCTAATTTTAGGGATGAATCTATTGCAATATCTTATGACCTGGCCGACATTGTCTGGACGTCTAACACATTGGTCAATGATGTTATTCAATTTAAGATTACTTTTATTCCTCTTCATGCTATAAAAATGTCAAGTTGTAGCTGACTTCTTAGCAGCAAATTTTTTACCAATGGTTCTCCTTCAAATGATGATCTTAATCATGAAATTAGAAGGTGAACCTAATAACACTTGGGAATTACATTTTGATGATATAGTATCATCAAAGAGAAATTTAAAAAAAAATTAAATTCTTCTATCCTAGGGAAGGCAAGGATTGGATTCACTTTCATAACCCCAGATAAAGGAATGATAAGGTACTCTTATCATTTGTCTGAGCCTTTGCCTCTTGACCCTTTAAGAGTTGGGGTACCAATATCATAGTGTCTATTGACCTATTAAGGATAGAGTTGGACCTACCCTCCCACCCTTCATAAAGAGAAATTATTGAAATTAAATTTAAAATGTTAGACTCATACTGGCTCAAATAATATTGAAAGAAATGACAAATAAGTCATCTTAAAAGAAAATAAAAGAAAATAATAATAAGCTATTTACTTCAAAATTTTAAATATGGTATTTTTGCCATCTTAGAAAAATTACTTGCAAAATTGAGCATCATAATGGTCTATAAAAAAAAGGAAAATGAAATGAGTGAAAAAAAAGACCATTAAAAGGCATTACATAATTCTGTAATTTACCTTATTTAATTATAAGCGACTTCCTGATGTGACATTCTATTAAAGGAGGTTTTAGGATTATCTTTTATGATGAAAATATACTACTAAGAACTCATCAACATCTTAGTCAATGTGGAAAACTTGAAAAGAAAATCTCTAGAAAGTGAATATACACAAGCCCAATTCTAATCTAATTCTGATAAGATTGTGCCATGTGGATTCAATTAAGTAAATAAAGGAGTTTTCAATTCAATGAAAATTTAATCTTAAAAACTCAACTTAAAAGAAAAACATAATCTCAATCACTTTATAGATTGAAGATGGGAATTCAAACATTGAAATAGAATCTTAGGAATTCAGGAACATCTTTAATGCTCTTGGATGGTCCTATCCAACCCAAATAAAAAATGAAGAAAAGGAGGAAAATAATAATTATTGTGAAAGGATGTTTATATCCATTATGTATTCATGAGCATAGAGTCTTTGAGAATGTCATACTGTTAATACTAAATGACCTCACTAAGTATTATATTCAATTAAAGAATTAGAAAGTGTCATATCATGTAATATGAACAATCAGTCAAAAGAAAGAATTGAGTAAGTAAAATGTTGTATCAAATATTATATTCAAACAAAGAGTCGAATGCATCCAGTGTCCTAGTAAATGTTGCATCTCAAAGAAATATCAAATGTAATGTTTTTCAAGGAATTGAAATGTTATTGAAATATTGACTAAAGAAAGAAAAAAGAAAATAAAAGTGATGGAAGGACTATATAAAAGGGTAAAAGGATGAAGCTTAATATTTCTAAGCATGTGGGCATTTTAAGTTTAAACTCTTCTACATCAAAATAAATTGGTAGGATTAGAAGTCGAGAATTTCCCCTAGCTTAAAAAAAAAAATCAAATGTTTGATACTTTGTTATCGCAACTTTTGCCATGTTGGGTGTGCTCACATGGCAGGTCAAAGTGATAATGGATTTTCTTTTCCAAGAATCCTTATCATTTGTATATCAAAGATTCAATTGAGTATAATTTGATTCCACTGTAAGCGACCTATAGATAAGAGTTATAAGCAAGAAAAGCTATGAAGCAATCAAGAAATTGAAACCAAAAGTTGGTTTGAGATTCAATGTTGTAGAGCCATTGCAAGATGAAAATTGTTAGATGGTTAGGGTCCTGACTTTCTTTTCAAATGCACTCTAACATATTAAATGAATATTGTTTAGATGTGTCTGAAGACCAATATAATCTTCAAGTTCAGGATGCACTCCTAGAATTTGAAAAGAAGTTTAAATCCACAACTAACAAGCTAAAAGAAATAAATTTAAAAATAAAAGTTGGTCTATGACTAATATCAATAATCTAACTCTTTGATGAGTCAAATATTGATGACTTGATCAAGCTATCTACAACTAATATTAATAATATAACTCTTTGATGATGACTTAAGCAAGCTATTCTTAGATTTTAGAGACTACTTTATCTTAAAATAAAATATTCTCCAGATATAGCGATTTATAAGCTCATGCTTGATGCCATTTCAATAAACTAAATCCCTCGATGTGTACAGTTAAACTTCAAAAGAAAAGCAAGATGTTGCTAGACAAAAAGCTAGTCAATTATAGCCTTACAATAGAAGAAAACATTCTTCTTGGTTGGCTAACATCATCACAATAAATAAATAAAAGAGGATTAGGACAAATCTTTACTTTGAAGATGGATTATTATTACCCGTACTCTATTTCAAAATCAAAAAGTTTTCATGCATAAGATTATCCTCATTAAGGATAACTTATCTTAATATTGTCAAATCAAGATAATTGTAGAAAAGAAAATTTAAAGCATATGATATGACATTCAGAATTCTTAAAAGAATATTCTATTACATGATTGTATCATTTAGTCTCAGAATATTGGGACAATTTACCAAAGGGCCATGATCAAGATTTTTAATAACTTATTTAGATTAAATAAAGTGTTATATTAAAAATCTTTCTAAAAATGAATGAATGAAAAGAAGAAAATCAAAAAAAAAAAGAAAAAGAAAACTTATTGAGATTTGAAAATGATCATATCACTACATGTAGATTCCTAAAATATACCTTTGAGGTAATTTTCAAGGAACTTGTAGTGGAATTTAGAAGGATAAAAAAATAAGAATTAATTAAAGCCATCTATGAAATATTATTCAATAAATTCTTTAAAGAACAATAATTCAACTTAAAAAAAAATTATTTCAAAATTATTAGGAGAATCTTAATTTCTTGAACAAGTTACCCCGTTAATTCCTTTACTAATTAGGGATAAAAGAATAAAACAAATATATATTTAGGAGAATCTAAGAGTTTATTTACCTTGATTCTTATTCACTTTTAAAAGATTTAAAATAATCTCATGATCTTTATTAAATCTAGGAGAATGCCTTATAAGTTGTAAGTTCATGTCAATAAAAAAAAATGAAATACATATTGGGAGTTCATTTATTGACCTCATTTTGGATGAGAATAACATCATTTTTGAAAATTGTAATTAGGACACTTAATCTTATATTAGGAGCCTCCTAATTAAGCACTTAGAACACTATACTTAGTGTCCTAGTACATCCTCTTTGGGTTTAATTTAACATAATGGGTTCAAGAAGAATAAACCTAAACCCCAATCATAAATTCAATCAAAACATATACTACTTGAAAGCTGAATTTAATTAGGCTTAGATTAAGGTTTTATTTAGTGAATTAAACCTAATTAACTTATTTAAGCTAAAAATCACATAAACCTAAGAAATTCAAATTAAATTAAATGAAAAGAATGAAACCATGAAATGAATATACATGAAATCAAATCCAAATCAAAGTCAAATCTAGTCAACCCTTTTGACATGATTTTGACATATATGGGTCCCACCAAGTCAAAGATCAACCTACTAAAATTTGACCAAATGGAATCATTCCAAGTGGTCCAAATGATAAGATAAACAAGTATAAACATGAATCTAAGATATTTAAATTTATCTTAAATGGGTTAATTAGACAAGTTGGTCTAAATGGGCCTAAATGAGCCTTATTAGGTTCAAACCCAAATTAAATTGAAATCAACTCAATTTGTTATTCAAAATTATTTGGAAATGATCATCACGCATAATTCAATCAATCAATGGGTCCAATTTGACCAATTTGGTCATTTGACCCAAATGAACTCAAATTTAACCCATTAAGCCCAATTTGGGTCAAATGGGTCAAAATTGAAATTAACTTGAAATTAAATGAAATTAATCACTCTAAATCATCTCACATATGTGATTAAATATGATTGGAGTCAAAAAAATAGTATAATTGAGACAAAATTGGTCATTTGACTCAATCAAATTCAACTTAACCCATTTAAATCAAAATGGGTTAAGTTGACTTAAAATTGAATTATACTCTCAAGTGGCATAGGCTAATTGAATTCTCAATTGTCCAATGAATAATCAATAATTATTTAAACCCAAACCTAAAACCAATCAAATTAATTAATTAATTCAAATCAATTTGATCAAAGTAAAGCTAAATGTCATGAAATCAAACACTTAAATTAAAATCCAATCTAAATGATTAGCCCAATGTTTGGTCCACTTTAGATGACTTGACTTGGGTAAGAAATTAACCATTTAAAGAAAGCCATATGAAGAGGAATCATAAAAGATGATGTGGAAATCATGTGAAAGAAGAAGGTATGGAACCACCATGCAAAGAAATCAAATACTACTTCCCCTCCTCCATACCTCATCTATCCACCTCTTCACTTAAGCAAAAAATGGATCTTTTCCAATTAGTTGATTGCCTCTTGGAGGAAATTTCCAAATGGGGATCAATGGGATAAGCGTGGCCATCACCAAAGCATTGAGGAGAGTATCTCCCATGAGATAGCTCATGGACAAGGAAAGAAAGGGGAGGAAAAGGCTTCCATGATAATCATCCAAACACACTCACAAGGTTAAGAGGGACCAAACCAACCCTTTGGTTGAGCCTCTCACTACCAATGGCCAGATTCCGGCAACCTAAAGGCTTGCCTACATGGTTCTCGAACATGTAGTGAAAGAAGAGAAAGAAACTCTTTCCTCTCAATATTTTCATTCCAACACATTTAAGAGGCGAAGAGAAGGAGAAATGAAGCATTCCCTGGACCTCTCACCACTAGCAGGCCTAAAATAGGCCAAAGCAGGCGACCATGCTCTCGACCAAGGATCAAATGGAGGAACACGATTCTTCCCCCCAAATTGGGCGTCCCTACCCATTTTAGGGATAGTGGCGAACTCAATTGAACCTTCCCCTGATCGCTACACCATCGATGAACCAGAAAACCACCAAAGTCAACGTCAAATGGCCAAGCATTGGTCTCCATGGTGATCCACGGGGAGGCAACATGTGAAACTTCTCTTATAGTCTCGCCACATCCCAAGGAAGGTGTATGAACCATCCCCGCCATGGAGACCCCACGCCTTCAACGTATGGACCTAAATTGATCCCTTTAGCAATTATGTTTGGTCCTTTGTGAAGAGAATTTGATCTCCAAGGAGATCAAACCTTATGGATTGATTGCAAATCGATCCTTAATCATTTTGTAATCAAAATTGCCCTAAAATTCCCCTTAGATTGCCAGAAATCTATCAAATTTGACGAACAACATATGCTTTTCATCGATGAGAATAGGGGAATTATCTCTGCTGTCTGTTCCTTCTATTAGGAATAGATGGCTAAGATCTAGCCGGATGATCTGATTTAATCCTCTATAGGAAACGTGAGCAAAATCATGATTTTTTGATCTTCAATCGAACAATCATAGCTCGTTCTACAGTCCTCACCGCTTTTGAAGTTGGATCCATGTGTACCAATGGCACCACGCCATGTGGCAATGGTTTCAATGTTATCTCCACATTAGCGCCACTCATTAAAATAAAAAATCCCAATTTTTTGAATTAAAAATTATTAAAAAATGCCTGAAATTCAAAAAATTATAAAAAATAAAATACAAATCTAACAATTGCAAACATGGTTCTATGAATTCATCTCTGTGAGAGGAATCCATTAAACCCAAAATCCCTAATTAAGTTTAGGTAATTTTGGATTAATTTGAGTTTTAATGAAAATAATTAAACTCAAATTAATCACAAACCATTAATCCAATCAATGTGAAACTTTGGGGAACTAAAACTAGGGTTAAAATACACTTTAGAAAAAAAATCATGATTTATGACAAGGTAAATCAAAAGATATTGAATTTTTAATCTCAAACCTTAATTTTAATGAAATAAATTAATATTCTATTGAAACCCATCAATTATATTCATCAATGGAATACTCAATTAAAAATTCAATTCTTGCAACTCATTCTAGCTTTAAGGCTTTATATTTCTTTGGTTTGTTTGATTTAGTTTAATTTAATATTTTTATTTTTAAGTTATGTTGATTTCCTTTGATTAGTATTAATGCTTTAGATTAAGTTATGTTAATTTTCTTCATGTTCACTTAAGGTATTTAAATTAAGGTTTAATTTCATTTGATTTGATTTAAGCTATTTAGTCATGATTCCATTAGGTTAAAGTTTAATTACTCTTAATATGATATTAATTTCATTAAGCTTTAAGCAGAAGATTGATTAAATTCTTTGAATTAGGACTATGTATTTTTGATGTTTGATTAATTCTACATAAAGTTATGTTTAATTCATTGAGTTTAAAATCATTTTACTTATTATATTTTACTTTTCATTCACATTAATAATTTCTCTTTATTATGAAGTTATGTTTGCTTTATTTAAGATGAGGATTCTCTAAGTTATAAATATTATGAAAAGATTCTTTTATCTCAATTAATTATCCCAATTAATGAAAGAATGATATTTATATTTCTTACACTATGTGACTTTAATTGATTGAAGGTTATTTTATCATTTTGAAATTTTCATTATATTCAACTTTACTCTTATATTTATATTTATGTTTATGTTATTCCATTTTCTTATATAAATGTTATTAACATATTTATAGGAACAAGTCATGAAAGGAGTCTTTGATGATGTTTTATATATTTTAAGGATTAATGATCTCTTTTATATTTATGTTTATGGAATTATTATGAAAAGTAATTTAATTCATAATTTTTTAATTATGATTTGTATACTTAATGTTATTTGAATTTCATTATTTCCAGTTAACTTATATATTTAGTTTAAGTGTTCTAATAACTACAATATTTTATTATTATATTATGAATTTTATAATTTCTATAATTCTAAAAATTAATATCTTATTTTATTTTGACCTAGAAGTTTGGAAATTCAAATATTGCAAATTCAGAGGTCAAATGGATTTGCAATTTTTATGGCAGGTGGAGTTATATGCCAATTCTATATTCTTAAAGTCTCATGTTGATTAGAATTATAATTAAGTTGTAATTAAGGTTTTAAATTTTTATTAAAACCTAAATTAAGCCTAATTTAATGAACTTCATTTAAAGTTTTTATTTTTCATTGATTCCTCACTGAAATATGTTTCCAATGAGGTTTATTCATAATTTTTGGACATTTAGTTGATTTAACATGATTTAATTAAGTTCTTGTTAATTATTTAAATTAATTAATTCATTTAATTACTTAATTAAGTCAATTTATGATTTATTAAGTTTAAATGAGTTCATTAATGTTTTAATGTTCATTAAGGTTCATTAGGTTAATTTAAGGTTATCTGATTTATTTCTATTAATTATTTCATTTTAAATTAAGTTATTTAATTAAACTTGAAGTTTAGGATTTAAAATTTCATTTTGCCTGAAATACAATGAAATAAACTATGAAAAATTTTCCCAAAGTATGTTTTAACCCCTATTTCATTTCCCAAAGTTTCAATGCAATTGGATTTATGGTTTGAGAGTAATTAAGGATTAATTATTTTGAATTAAACCCAAATTAAGGTTAAAATACTCAAAAATAAATTAAGAATTTTAATTTTTATAGATTCCTCTCATCAAGACAAATTCATAAAGCTCTCATTTGCATTTTTTTTGTTTTATATTTATTTTTCTATGACTTTTAAAATTTCTAAGTAATTTTAGCGATGTTTTAAATTCATAAAACCCTATTTTCCACTTTAAACTAATTAGCACTGACGTGGCGGTCATGCTTCGTTTCGTACGCGGATTGGTCCATGCGGGATCCATGTGGATCCCACATTAAAAAAGAGGCAGGACACGGGGTTGATCAGGACCGTCCGATCAAAGATCAAATGGCCCACGATCGATCTGCGGATCCTAAAGTGTTTAAATCAAACAGTCTGCCTAAATCAGAGCCCTCCATTCCTTTTGAAGTAAATAGATGGTGGAGATTGCATCTCCTTTCCCGGACGGCGAGAACCTAGAACTGTACATCATTTTCGCTTGATTTTCGGCAATCCAACCGTTGAAATTTTGCATTTTCAATAGCAAATCCATTGTGGAGGGAAATCCTATAGATCTAAATGGATTGATCTCACTTGAGATCAAGTTTCCTTCATAAAGCTCCAAAATTGAAAAGCTTGAAGGTGTGTTAATAGTGTACCTTCGTTCTGGTAATCTCCGATGGCGGGGTTGATTCAAATAGCTTTGGAATGATAGGAGAAGCTTGTGTGCCAAAGGAATTGGATCCTCTCCCTCTGGATTGCTCCCTAGACCAAGTTCGATTGCAACCCATCGGCTTTGATGGTTCTTCGACTTCCCAGAGACGTGGGAAGTCGGGGAAGGTTCGTTCTCACTTCATTTTGGATGGTGAAGGTGATGGGAAGGTCTGTTAGGCTTGTGGAATGCTCTAAGTGAACTTTTCCATTGAGGTTGAGCCTCTTAAGCATGATTTTCTTTCCTCTTCATCAGTTGGGGTGATTACAATCCTTGGAAGTTAGCAACCATGCCTCTTAACCTTCTTACACCTGTCTAAGGTGAAGAGGTGGAGGGGGAATGAGACTAGGAAAAAGGAATTTGGTTTTTGGTGCCTTTGACTTGCATTGACTTCCCTTCCTTTGGAATTATGCAAGAGTCATTTAAGTGACTTGATTAAGGCTAAAAATTACCACTAATGAAGTCTAGGAGTGTTTCATTATCATTCCATGTGAATTGGTTGAAGATGGGTTTTCAAATTTTTGGAGATTAATGCATTTGATTGACTTTTGTTTTGATTGTATTTAGCACATTCTAATTTCTTGATTAATCTTGATTTGATGCTTAATGTGAGTGTATTTCATCATTAATGGTTTTCTATATAAAAGGAAACCATTAATTTTCAAAACTATGAAATGTTTTGGTTATGTTTAGTCCATTTGGCCTAATTGAATTTGGATTGATTTTTAATTAAGTCAAATGATTTATTTGGCTTAATTATAATGTGTTTAATTTTTAGTTGGGTTATTCCAAATAATTTGGAATGTTTTGGATTAAACAATTCCAATTAAATTTCATTTTAAATCTATTTGACCCAAGTTGGGTTTAATGGGTTAAGCTTGGGTTCATTTGAGTCAAATGACCCATTTGATCAAATTAAACCAAATAATGGGTTGGATCATGTTTAATTATCATTTCCAAATGATTTTAAATAATCAAATTGAGTTTGTTTCAATTTGATTTGGGTTTGAACATAATAAGACTCACTTAGGTTATTTTAGACTATGTGGTCTAATTAACCCAATTAAGGTCTAAATGGATTTTAATTTCTTTAGTTTCATGATCAAACATATTTATTTGATCATTTGGAACATTTTGAATAATTTAATTTAGTAAAATTCTTGGTGGGTTGACCTTTGACTAAGTGGGGCCCACATAAGTCAAACCATATACAAAGGTTGACCAACATTTGACTATTGAATTGTATTTGAATTCATTTGATTTTATGTATTGATTTTATTTTTGTTTGAGTTCATTTAATTTGGATTTATTTTGGGTTTAATTTTATAATTTCTTTATGTGGTAATAAGCTTAATTAAGATTTAGTTCCCTAATTAGGCCTTAACCTCAGCTTAATTAATTATGTTGACTTGGATTGAATCTAACTAAACCCATTAAGTTAGATTAATTTAAGAAAAGTACACTAGATCATTAAATGTAATGACCTAGGCATTTAGTTCAAAAAGGCATTTGATTTTAGGATTAGGTGTCTTAATAAATGTCTTTGGAATGAGAATTAACCTCAACCAAAAATGAGATCAACAAATGGTCTCCCAATATGTGTAGTGGACTATTCAAAAGTACCCTGCACATATTGGTGTTGACCGGTTCAATCAACACTACAGCATAAGTTTGTAGAGGTTTTTTCTTTGGTTATGAATTTGAGTTTATATTTTATTATGATTGTGAAAGATAGGTAAAAATATACCTATACTTGTTTTGGAATGATTCATTCTTAGAAGCTTAAATTTATTAAGTTCTAAGATGAATAGAGATGCCATTAAGAGTAAACCTAAGGGGCGATCTAGTCCTAATGCAATCACTATGCTTAAAGAAGATGCCTTCAAGGGACATACTCTTGTTTGAGGATAGTAGTTTGGAAAGAATGTCAATGTGGACACTTACTCCTACATCCATACTACTTGATGTTTTAACCAGAGAAGATACCACTAGAGTATTTATTCTTATCTAGTTAGCTATTAGGAATGGGTCTTTGGAGACTTGATTCCAACCAAAATAGCTAAGTTGGGGAGAAGGGGCTTGAATAGCTTAATCCTAATCCTCAACAATTTGACTACTAAGCAGGAGTCACATGGACTTAATTCTTGTTTGAGTAGTTCATAGGAATGGGGCCTTTAATGGCTCAGTTCCATTCCTTTAGTTTCTTTGAAAAGGAAAGGGGTCTTCAATGACTTTGTCCTATCCTTATAAGGATGCCTACTGAGGGACTTACTCCTTTATGATTAGCTATTAAGATGGTTCCTTTAGTGGCTTAATCCAACTTAGTTAGCTAAGAAAGAGGAAAGGGGTCTTAGTGACCTAATCCAGTCCTCAAATTTTTGACTAATAGGAAAGAGGGCCTTCATGACTTGTTCTTTTACCTAAATAGTCTAGATAGCAAGGAAGGGGTCTTTGATGACTTTAGCCTTATCTTGCTATATGAAAGGATGCCTTTTATGGGTCTTACACCTATGTGATTAGCTATTAAGATGAGGCTTTCAACAGCTTGATACAACTTAAATATCTAAAGAGAGGAAAGGGGTCTTCATAATTTAATCCAATCCTCATAAGTTTGGCTAATAGGAAGGTGTCTTCATGACTTGTTCCTATCCAAATTAGCCTATGTGACATGAAAGGAGTCTAAGTAACTTAATCCTATCATGTAAATATTAGGAGTGGTGCCATAAAAGTCTTGCTACATACCTATGGGGAGTTATAAGAAGGGTGCCATAAATGGGCTTTACTCCCATCTTAGGGAAAGAAAGAGTGATACCATAAAGGACTACTTTAAACTTATGAGAATGGTGCATAAAAACTTACTCCAAACTCATAAGGAAGACATGAGAAAGGTGCCATAAAGAGCTTGCTCCTAACTCATTAAAAAATACTTTCAAATCATTATATGGTATTCAAGAAAAATAACACAAGATTACAAAAGAAATAAAGAGAAGTGAACTTTTATTTTATTGATTATTATTTAAGAATAGATTAAAAGTTACACATAGTATTTATTTAGGAAACACCCATTGATTGGTGGCATTGGTTGTTCACCATTACAAGTAATAAGTTGGTAAGAACCTCCTTCATAGACTTTTTCTACTACAAATGGTCCCTACCAAGTTGGTTCAAATTTGTTGTCAATCCTGCGATGAGCTTAAATTGGTTGTTTAAGAACTAAGACCAAGTCTCGTACTTGGAAAGTTCTAAGATGGACCAATTTATCATGTGCTTGAACCATACGTGACTGGCACAGTTCAAGGTCTTGTTAAGCTATTAAACATCTTCCTTCAAGATTTTCAAGTTCTTCCAAACGAATCTTATGATTTTGATCTATTGTAATATTATTGTTGACAGCTATTCTTAATGGAGGCAATTGCACTTCTAATGGAAGAACCACTTTAGTTCCATAAACTAAAGCATATGGTGTAGACTAAGTTAGTGTCATGTATGTTGTCCGATAGGCTCATAAGGCTTCAACCAACTTTTATGCCATTGGCGTTTATTTTCATCAAGTACCTTTTTCAGAATTATTACTAATGTTTAGTTGAATGCTTCAACCAATCCATTTACCCTAGGGTAATAAATGGTCGAATATCTCCAATCAATCTTATGTTTAGCTATAAAATGATTTAATTTCATAGACTTGAATGACGGGCCATTGTCGGATATGATTCAACGAGGAAGACTAAATCGATATACAACATTTTTCTGAAATAATTTAACACTTGATATGCTTTTACTACTTTCAGTGGTACCGCTTCAACCCACTTAGAAAAATAATCTATTGCAACTAATATAAAATGATGTCCCTTTGATGAAGGAGGGTAAATATGCCCTATGATGTCAGTACCCCAACTCTCAAAAGGCCAAGAGGCAATTGCATGGTGTAGTACATTAGGGGGTTGGTGTAAAACTACACCATGTATTTGGCATTGATGACAGCGACGTGCAATTTCCATATAGTCATCTAACATCGATGGCCAGTAATATCCAAGTCTTTTGATTTTCAATTTTAATTTGGGTCCAGATTGTTGAGCTCCACACAATCCAGAATGTATTTCAGTCACAATCTTATGGGCTTCTTGTTTATCTAAACAGAGGAGCCACATTTGATCGAATGACCTAAGACACAATACATCATTAATCAATGCATAAGACAAGGCATGTTTCTTTATTTGATTTGATAATGACTTATGTTCAAGTAGCCTCCCCTTACTCAGGTACTCAATAAATGGCTGCCTCCAATCACATTCTATTTGACTTTTGGTAAGAGTGGCTATTCTTTGCATTTCTTCTTTCCTATTTATGTAATCCAAATCTATAGGAGACAAAACTTGTTGATTTTGAACTTCTATTGAAATAGATTCCTTTTTTGGGCACGTGATTTCTTTGGCAAGTTTAGCAAAGCATGTGGTATAGAATTATCTTTGCAAGATATTCTATAAAGAGTCATATATGATATTTTCTCAAGTAATTTCATGGTATACTTATAATAATTAAAGAGATTTCGATGCAAAACCTTATAGACTCCACTCACTTGGTTTATAATCAGTTGAAAGTCTCCAAAACTTTTTATATTTTTTAATTTTCATAAGGATTGCTAGCTCTAAACCTGTGATAAGAGTCTCATATTTAGCTTCATTATTTGTACAAGGCTCAGCTAGATGGGAAGAATATCTCATCAGCCCTTTTTCTAGGGTTATAAAAATTAACCCAATTCCTACCTTTCTTGGGATAGATGAATTTAATTCTTTATTTTTCCTTGATGATAATGCACCATCAAAATATAATTCCCAAGTGGCATTAGGTTCGTCTTCTAATGTTATGATATGTTCATCTGGAAGATCATCATTTAAAGGGGACCCTTTAGGTATGGGATGTGTTGCTAAGAAATCAGCTACTACTTATCCTTTTACAACACGAAGAGAAATGTAAGTGATCTCAAATTGCAATAAAATCATTGAACATTGTGCTAAACGTTCAGACAACATTGGACCCATCATAAGATATTGCAAAGGATTAACCCTTGAAATTAAATTAACTTTATGAGAAAGCATATAATGTCTTTGTTTCTGAGCGGTGAAAATTAAGGCCAAATAATATTTCTCAATAGATGAATAATTCTTTTCTGGAAGATCCTATGACTCAGGTATAAAGGGCATTTTCTTTCTCTTCTTCATTTATTTGGGCTAATAAAACTCCAATTGATTCATCCAAAGCTATAGTACATAAAATTAGTGGCTTTCCTAGAATTGGAGCAATCAAAACAGGAGGATTTATTAAATATTATTTCAAGTTTTCAAAGGAATTTTGGCATTTCTCATCCCAACTAAATTTGAAATCTTTCTTTAATAGTGTCGCAAATGGTTGACACCTTCCTGATAAATTTGATATGAATCTCCTTAAATATGCAAGCCTTCCCTAGAATGATCTTAGTTGTGTAAGACTTCTAGGCGGCGGCATTTCTATAATGGCTTTCATTTTTTCCTGGATCGATTTCTATCCCACGATGCCACACTACAAATCCTAAGAATTTTCCTGAAGTTACTCCAAAAACATATTTCAAAGGATTCATTTCCAAGTTATAGTGGCACAATCGCTCAAAAAATGACCCGTAAATCATATAAATGATCATCTTTTATTTTACTTTTAATGACTATATCATCAATATAACATTCAACTTTATTATGAATCAAAACATCGAATATTTTAGTCATAGCTCTCTAATACATAGCTCTAGCATTTTTGAGACCACATGTCATGACTTTGTAACAAAAAATCCCTATGGGAGTTCTGAATTCCATATGCTTTTCATCTTCTAGAGACATCTTAATTTGATTATATCTAGATGATCCATCCATGAATAAAAAGATCTAATGAGAAGAGGCTATGTCAACCATAAGTTTTGGTATGGGTAATGGAAATTCATCTTTGGGACAAGCCTTATTTAAGTCTCTAAAATCAACGTAGATGCGTATTTGACCATTCTTTTTCTTTACTAGAACTATAGTGGCTAGCCAATCAGGATATTGTTCTTTTCACACAAAGCCAGCCTCAATTAATTTCTTTACTTCAGTAATTACTTGTTGTTCAATTTCTAGGTGCATCCGCCTAGAAACTTGTTTTACTAGAGTGACATCAAGTTTAATCCTTAGTTTGTGCACAGCCACATTCGAGGAATAAACCTGGCATCTCATCACTACTCTAAGAAAAGCAGTCTTTATATTCAATGAGTAAAGTGGTTAATTTCTTGAAGTCTTCTTGACCCAACAATGTAGTAATGAAAGTTAACTTTGGCTTATCAGGAGTTCTTAAGTTAACCTCCTTTAACTCATCTATAATAGATTTTATTTCTTCCTCATACTTAGGAGGTGCATTTTGAAGTAAATCATCATTGGATTCATCTATTATTTTTATGGATAATTCCTCTAAAGGGTTAAAAGGAATTTCAAATAGCTAGTCCGCTTGATGATTGCTTATCATTAAGCAACGTTTTGTCTCATCAAATGATTCAATGACCCCAAACCCAATGCCAACTTTGGAATGTAAATTTTTATATTTTGTATTCCATAAGCTTTCCATTCATTGGGCTTTGTATTTAGGCCAAATATTTATAATCAAACCAAGTTTCTAAGAATTCTTTACACAAGTAAGATACCAATCAAAAAGAAGTTCTATTATTTCATTAAAAGATGGATCTTCAAGATTTACATCTACTTTTGAGCTTGAAGTACCAGGTACATGATAAAATTTTGCTTCTCCTGATAAGTTAGGGGCTACTTTGACTGCTAATTAACATATTTTATTTTGATCAAAAGGAGTCAAAGTTAGCCCACATATTTTTTTAATTTCTCATATGTGGAAAGTTCATATTCATCTTTTAATGCTTTAATTTCTTCTTCATCAGTAACTGATTCTAAAGTAATCTCCAACTTTATTGAAGCACTTATATGTTTGAAATCTTCATCTCAACTAGATTCTAAATCAACATGAATCACTAGAGGTTCTTTTTCTTTTCCTTTTTCTTTTTCCTCCTTTTCTTTCTTTTTCTCTTTTTCAATTGTTGTATTACTTTGTGCTTCAATAATGCTAGATTATATAGAATCATATTTTAGTTTCTTAGGCATGTAGTAGGCTGCGTCTTCATAAAGTTCAATCTCATGAATAGAGAATGGATGTATGTCACCTTTTATAATATATTCTACTCCATCCCTGGTGTATTTAATATGCTGGTGGAGTGAAGATGGAACCATTATGTATTCATGAATCCAGGGTCTGCCTAAGAGAGCATTAAAAGATGTTTCTGAATCTATGATATGAAATTTAGCTTCAATCTTCAATCCTTCTATTTCTAGCAATACAGTGATTGAGCCTAAAGCTTTTTCACCAATTTCATTAAAGCCCCTCAATAACATCTTATCTGAACTAAGCCATCTAATATCAATTTTTAAGAATATCAATGTTCTGGAGTTCATAATATTAATTGATGCACCATGATCCACCAGGACTCTTGACAATCTAATATTTTCTATTTTTATAGAGATATAAAGGGGGCAGTTATGATCAGTGGTCCCAAAAAGTAGATCCTCATCAGAGAAAGTAACGCTTGGGATCTCTTTAAAGTAATAAGCATCATCTGAGGAAGTGACTACTAGTTGGGTTAGGCATATTTCAAGATCAAGTAGTGTCTGTACTAGTGACTCTCTCATTTCTTTTGAAAGAACAAGAGCATCATAAATACTCAACATAGCAGGAAGCTTCCTAAGATGAGCTAAATTGTTATAATCAACTTTAGGAATTTTTGGTTCATTCATTGCTTCTTTGGATAAAGATTCTGAACTTAAGTTCTGATCCATAATATGCTTTCCTTTATCCTTAGGAGAAGGAGGCAAACGAGGTGGTAGGACTCTACCACTACGAAGATTTACTTCAGTAACATCTCCAAGGTTTGGGTCAACCTGATCCTCATCTTGAGCATCCTTTTCTAAGGATTAGTCAGAGTCTGATGCTTCTAAGTCTATGTTGAGAGGGTTGCCTTGTAAATCTTCTATATGAATGTCAATATTTGACCCTGATTCATACAACACATCATGAGTTTCTTCTTTTTTATCATTTTATTTTACAACATTTTCAATTCATTAAAAATAACATGAATATAAGAAACACCTTTAGAGGTGGACTTTTTATTTATCATTTTAAAATAAGTATAAAAAGATAAAGGCACATAAGGATTTGCCTTTCTATCTTTGTCATGTAAAATTCTATTAGATAATACATATGTCCCTCCCTAACCACACTCTCTAATCTCATGTACAGCTAAAGATGTTGAGTTGGGTAGAGGAGGAACTTAAACTCAGACTTCGGTGGATCAATCTGGGTGATCTTTTTTTGAGTCTTCATTTGATCTTGCATAATAGTTTTGAAAGTTTTTGTCATATATTTCTTTGAAGAATGGGATAAAACTATATCCCATTCAATTGTAGATGAAGAACTAAAAGAAGAGTTACCTGTAACAACCTTAATGGACCCTTGTTTAGGGTCCACAAGGTATTCCTTTGGAATAATCACCATCCCCTTCTTGAAGTTTCTTTTAAGCCAATCTTTGAATGTAAAACAATCTTCAATGGTATGTCCTAACACCTGATGGTAAGGGCAGTAGTTAGGATCATTTACCATTCCCACTTCCTCAGGGCTTTTTAGGTCAGGAAGTTTAAAGTCTGGCTTTTTCTTTAAATTTTTGAAATTTTTTCTCACCGCCTCTTTTTTGAAGGAATAAGTCTGGTTCATCCTTTCTGAAAAAGAGATGGTTGGAATTTTTCTAGGAGATGGTGACATCTGCTGCTGTGGTGGCCTATATGATGAAGCTCGCTCTATTTGTACCTATATAGGAGCTTTCCCTCTATCCATCGTAGAGACATTGCCTGCCCTCTTTTCTAAAGGTCTCCTAGGTTTAGATGGTTCTACAAAAGATTGATCTTTTAAAAAGGACATCCTAGGGACTTCTTCTTGTGAGCTTGAGTGTTTATTTATAAGTTTTTCAAAAGTCTTGATTGTAAAGTCTTTTTGTAAGAAGGCAATGGGACCATGGATATTCCTAAGGAGAATCTTTATAGCATGCTACTCCTGTAATTGGGGCTCGCACTTAAGACTGAGGATTATCCACCTCAAGATATAATCCACTAGAGATTCATCAAGTTTTTGTTTCTCCACTACTATATCTCCTACAGTAATGTGATGTTGGGTGTCACCGAATCATTAGGTAGATTAGCCTACCAATCGAAAGCAACGCTGCTCAAGCTGCTAATGAAATGTCTAAAAAATAAAGCATTGCTCTCTCTGGCATTACAATAACTTGCACAAAAGTGAGACAAATACTGTTTGGGATTCCCAGTCCCATCAAATACTTTAAAAGAAGGAGACACAAATCCTTTAGGATAAGGAATGGAATCATATTTCTCAAGATAAGGTCTACCCTTTGGAATTAAAGTTGTGCCTCGAGACTGTGCAATGGCTTTTTTTATTTATTGTTCCACTAATGTTTTTAATTAAGTCAAGGAGGGTACTTTGTTTACAGGTTTTGATTCTTGATGGCATTCCTCTAAACCAGACTTTAAATTATTAATGGGACATGGTGGATCAGACTGTTCAATCTGATGAAGCCATGAAGAAGATGAGATCATGTTTTGGAATGATTACATAGTGGAGATCATCTTCTCCATCTTCTTTTCCATAGAGATCCAGAACAGGCAAGTCCTACCTCTTATTGATGTTGAACTCATTGACAAATACTCTCTTGAAGGAGAGGTTGTTATTGCCAAGAAGGACAAGGAACTGGATATGAGGCAACCCTTCATCGATTACCTAAATAAAGGCAAACTATCTCATGAGAAGTCTCAAGCACATTAAGTCAAGCAAAGGGCACTCTCCTACACCCTCATAGATGGTGTCCTATATCGGTGATCCTTGATCATATATGATTACATTGTTTAGAAAAACATAAAGCCTGTAAGATTGTGGCTGAGGTACACTCAGGATTATGCGGAGCTCATCAATCTGGTCACCATATGAAAGCCAAAATCAAGAGACTTGTCTATGATGATCACATATTGCATGGACATAGAAAAGAAATGTCATGAGTTCCAAGTACATATAGTGGTCCTACATCAGCCACCCAACATTCTACATCCAACATTGGCCTCATGACCATTCAAGTGTTGGGGCACTAACATAATGGATCTGATCGATCCTCCTTCATCTATGGGCCATCAATTTATCCTTGTAGCTACAAATTACTTTTCCAAGTGGGCATAGGTGATTCTGCTCGGGGAGGTCAAAGCTTAGCATATGCTCCAGTTCTTTAGAAACCATATCATATATAGATTTGGGGTACCTCACCGAATCATATCTGATTATGGTATGGCTTTCAATAGCACCAAAATCGATAACTTTTCTCGAGGACATAACATAGATTGGAGACACTCTACAATCTACTACCCATGGGCGAACGGTTTAGCAAAAGCCTTCAACAAAACTCTCATTCAAATACCCAAGAAGACACCTAATGACAACAAATGATAGTGGCA
Organism: Cymbidium sinense; assembly: GCA_021442155.1. NCBI lineage: Eukaryota > Viridiplantae > Streptophyta > Magnoliopsida > Asparagales > Orchidaceae > Cymbidium > Cymbidium sinense. Next base: position 97,427,535 of record CM038222.1, read on the forward strand.
TGAGTAGTTAGTTGAAGCTTTGTGGGCTTATCGTACTACCTACAAAACTCCAACTCAATCTATCACATTCTTTTTAGTATATGGTTCTGAAGCAGTTCTACCATTAGAAGTCCAACTCCCATCACTATGGATAGTTGTGGGTAGCAGAATCACAATCGAACATAACGCCAAGTTGCGGCTAGAAGACCTCAAAGGTTTGCAAGAGAGACTCTTACGAGCATGCCCGAACCTCGAGTTGTATAAAACAAAGATGGTTCAAGCTCATAACAAGTTGGTCCATCCTGAAACTTTAAGTATGAGAGCTTATTTTATCTCTAAAGAAACCAATTATTACTAGTCGCAAGATAGGAGGTAAGTTTGAACCCACTTAGGAAGGCCCTTTTGCCATTAAAAAGGCCTACCAAGGTGGATCTTATCAACTTATCAATTACAAAAGAACACCCGATACATTTTTTTTAATTATTTATGTAATAAAGGGGCATCATTGATAAATAGCATTTGAAACCCATTGCAAAACAATTTAAAAATGATGAGTGGTGGCTAGTGTATGTAAAACATTATTTTAATAAAAGAAGATTTATATTTAATAAAAATAAATGTTATACATAAATAATGTTCAAAATAATTTTTCATCAATAAAATTCCTCTTTTATCAAACATCTTTTCAAATTGAAAACTTTCCATTTATTGAATTTTTGTGGTGTGTTTAAGGTAGTGTAAGAGAACTCAAGCGACATCTTATCCTTCATTAGCACATCACAAACCCAAAATTGCACATAAACACAAACAAATCAAACACAAATCTATTCACTTCGGGCAACTTTAAGTTTAGATAAATTCCCCAGCAGTCCTCACTCAATAGCTACTCTAGGTCAAGCTTGATTCACTAGCTAGTGTGTCTCCCTAGTGATCTTTCTGCTTAGGAAGATGTGAGTCACCATGCTTTCTTCCTAATTTGATCACTGCAAATCGATGAGCGCCTTGTTAGTGTGATATGCATTATTGCATGATCAATAAGTTACCCAGATGTCGACTTTGTTTAAGAAGATGTGAGTCCCCAAGCTTTTTTCTTGAACTGGCTACCGTACACTAACTGGGTCTGAATTTATATTTGAGGATTAGGTTAAGACCCATAATGGCTCCTCTTCCTCCTGACTACTTCAAGTTTGGGCTCAATCCTTCTTTGTGACTCCCTACTTGGTAGTCGCCCTAGGTCAAATAGTAGCTGCCTAGGCGATGACAGACCATCCCGTTGATCAATTTTGCTTAAAGAAATGTTAGTCTTTGATGCTTTCTTCCTAGATTGATCATCGCTAACCGATGGGCACCTTAGGTTGACTGGTGTTTGCCTTGCTAATAGCAACCCACCATTGAAGCAAATGTGAGTCCTCGTGCTTTCTCCCTGAGCTGGCCACCGTAGCATACATACAAGCTTTCTTTTTCAGGAATTAGGGTAAGCTCCCCAGAGACACCTTCAATGTGGGCATTCTATTTGGATTATGTCTTCGTGACTCCATCTAGATATGACCCAGATTACTATTAAATTGGACAGTTCCTCTTTCTTAGTAATAACCCCTATGGTTAAAAGTTTTGTACTGTGGATGTATGGACTGTCCCTTAAGCCAGTAAATCTGAGATAGGCCAAAGCCCCCATGGCTCCTTAGTGTGGCTTCTCACAAACCAACAAGGTCCACGCTTGTGGAGGAAAATTCCTACACATAATATAGGAAGTCGCCTTCAAATCTATTGGTGAAAGGAGAGGAAAAAACTATATGTGTAGAAATTCATCTTGGTAAGATGCCACGCGGATCCGTAGATGTACTTTTTTAAGTGATCGGGTACGTCATCAAGGTATAGTGTACTATCTCGAAAGTCAAAAATCACTACCCTTTAATGGAACCAATCACCTCAATAAGGACTCCTAAGGATGATGGGTCTGCATATGTATCAGAGATTCGTCCCCTACTTTACATGAAAAAGCAAAGCAGGGTTTATTTTAAATTAGGTTCGTTAAGTATCCTATAGGGACAATCCCACATAGTTAATTACATCCCAAGGGATGGGATCCCTTAAAAAACTCTCGATTAAGGTAAATGATCGTTGTCTCTGAAGATTTTAATAGAAAAGGACTATTAATTGACTGGTTTAAATTTTTGAAGATTAAGTGAGATTGATCAAAAGAGGGAGTTATTATCGAAGCCAAAATGGGAATAAGTAGGAGACGCTCATGATGTTAGAAAACCTACCGAGCATCTCAAACTATCCTAAAAATTAGGCTTTATATTTTAGAAATGATTTAGTTTGTTTGAGTTGTAATTTTCATTAGAAATTTAGAGCTTATGATTCCTTAATACAAGATTAAGGAAATGCCTACGAGATGAGGAATTATGCTTATGGTCCATAAAAGGGAAAAGCGACCTCAGAACCTAAATCTAGGGAGCTTCGGTGAGGGCCGGAAGCATAACCAAAATCTAAGGTGAAAATGGATAATTGGTTTGCCTCCACAAGAGAGGACAAACCACCTAACAGCTTGGACTTACAATCCTCTAGGGGTGGCTGCCAACTAACTCTTCTTACAATTTTAAATACATGTAGGCAAGTCTTTATGCTTATGCAAGATAAGTTGGGCTATTTTTATTTAGAAAGAAGTTAAGTCCTTAAACTCACTCCCTCAAGAGACTAAATCATGTAAAGGGGCATGCTTCAATGACCTAAATCTAATGCATTTCAAATTTCATTTTATTATCCTTTTTGGACAATCATTTTTTACTCAAGCTAATAGGACATTTTTATGACTAATGCATGAGAAATAAATTATTGGCCAAAATCAACTAGAATTTTAAGAGATGAGTTTCCACCACGACCCTCAAAGGTCAAGCCAAAATTCTCTGGCAAAGATGGAATCCCTCTAATCAAGAGTGAGATAATATGCATTTGTGCATGATGTTATAAAGTAACCACAATGACTCATCCAGCTAAAAGGTTACTAATTCTTTTATCTTGATTTTAAACCTAGGCTTTAAGTGAGGTTATGACTTTCTTATTTCTATTTTGAGTTTGTTAAGTTGGGTAAAAGATTTCTAAAAAGCCTAATCCTCATCCAGGCCATACATAAAGTAAGGAAGAAACTTAGAAAAGCATGCCACTTAATGCACAAGTTAAACAAACATCGACCAATTTATAAAACTAACGCAAAAAGAATAAAAGACCATTGTGGTTGGGCACCATCATACAAACCTAAAAAATATCAAATTGGGTAGCCGAGCTCTACCTTTATACAACTCGAATTAAAAATGAATTAAATTACATTTAAGCAAAAGAACTCATTTCTGGGGTTTCAAGCTTTCTTTCTTCTTTCTTTCTTTTTTTTTCTTTCTTTCTTCCTTGGATCTTCTTTCGATGGTTGCATGGTAGGTGCTCCAAGCTTCACATGGTACATAAGATGAAGTCTTATGACCAATGTTCATCCTAACCCCCCATAACAAATCATTCCAAATCCTAAATATACAAATTGTTTACATGAAAAGGGAAAGCATAAATTTAACTAATATCTGCAAAACAAGGGTAAGCTAAATCACACCATACAAATCCTAAGAATGTATATTAGACTTAGTACCCCACACATGGGTACTCAAGTTCACCTGGCCTATGGATTATGCTAAGGGGTATAAGCACCTGCAAGCAAGAAGTATTTATATTTTTATTTATGATAACGCCCCTTTAGCACAATCCCCTACAGAAAAGAATAATTTGACTAAGCACGCCTTACCATCCATTCTACAAACATGAACCCTAACATCTAGTCTAAAACATTCATCACAAGACAAAATAAGACATCAAACCATGCACCGACCTAACCTAAAGCTAGAAGTGGTGATTAAGGCTAATGTATGTGCCTTGGAGGTTTGTGTGGCATGCTTAGCTTAGGGTTTTGGGTTCAAGTTATCTAAGTGTGAAAGGCATGTTCAACTTAGAGGGGGGTTTCATTTAAGTTGTTTAAGTATTTTGGGTTATTTTTCTTTCATGTTTTGTTTGGTTTGAGTGAAACCTACAATTAATTACTAAGTTATAAAGAGAGGGAAAGAGAAAATGACTTCTCTTTCCTTCCCTAATCCTTAAGTAATTTCTAAGGTAAGTTCACATTTTAGTTTCATTTAGGTTAATATTTTAATTACAACTTTTAATTAATCCTAAGCTTAGATCAACTCTAAACAAACCTATCCAAAAAGAGAGACATTTTTAAGATTAAGAACAATGAATTAAAATTCACATAATACACATTACTTCAATTCTTTCCTAACATATATAACATGCATATGGATGGATTCTAAGCATATCTATATATGCAAATGAAGATAATTAACACACTTTATGATGCATGCTAAGTAATCCATTTAAGAAAATTTAGAAGTTAAACATGGTTGATTTTTTTTAAGTAAAAAAGGTTTTCCTTATCCAAAACTTCATATATATGCATGAAAGTAAGAAATCCAAAAGTGAGTCTAATGTCATTGTTAACTAGAGGTGTAAGGTACAATACCTACTTAGGGCTACTTAAAATCTCGCAACCTCGAGGCTGTCCAGACTAATATACCACTTTCCTTAGGGACTAACATCCATATAAAAGAAATGAAATGGAAAAGAAATATGCAAAGTTTGTATTTTATTCATTTTGATTTGTTTGTTTAGTTTATGTGTGTAAGTGTAGGTTTCCCCCTTAGTTGGTAGTATAGAGATGAAAAAGAGATGGAATTCAGCAAGTGTTGTACTCCTCTTCAAATGAGTTATACACTTTGCCAAGTTCTTATTCAAAACTATGCTAAATGTAAAGAGAAAGAAAGACTAACATATACATACCTTTATATTTCATCACATGCAAACCTATAATTAAAGTATAAGTAGCACACTTTCATATTTGATAATTAGTTCATATATTTTGAAAATAATTTGGGTTTAGTAGTGATAATAGCCACTCATATTCATATTTAGGCCAAACATGCAGGTGACACAAAGAAAGCAATTTTATTTTATTTTTTGTTTTTTGAAAACATGAAAGCCTGGTTGCATGAGCCACATGGCATACAATTTAATATGTTGGGAAAGATCTAAGCAATGTAATCACATGAACAAACTCACCTCTCTTAATTCCTAAAGACAATCTTAAATAATAAGAAAACTTAGAAGAAATCAAAGTGAATTTCAAAAATGATTCTTTTGTTTGATTGAGGTTTGATTTAATTTTTAAAAGGTGAGATGTGTTTGCTGTCCTTAACCCATTCCCACATGTATTTTAGATTTTAGTTTGATTTTCATATAATTAAATCCATTTTTAAGCATTGATTAGGTTAGGATATGAATTAAGTGGCTTAATTAACCCTTACCTACACCACCTTAAAAAAATTAACTTAAATAATTATGAGCCAATGAGATGACATAAAACTCACAAGGTATTTAAATTTGCAATGCACCTAATAGTGAGAAGGCCTAATGCAATTTGGCTCACAATTAAAAGTTAATTAAGCTAAGGGGTTAAGCTTAAGTACTTTTAAAACACTCCTTTCATACTTATCAAAGGGGGTTTAATTTCGTTAATTAGACTTAGGCTATTGAACACCTAAGTATTCACCCAAGGTAGATTAATTAAGTTCTCGAGATTTTTATAATTTTTTAAAAATCATTTAAAGCGATAATTAATGATTTAACCCTTAATTAAGAAGGGATTAAGGAAAGAAAAGGGGGTTTATGGAATAGCTTAAGGGGAATACCCCAAAATTATTCCCTAAGACCCCTACTCACTAGATCTAACCTTAATCCAACTTAAATGTAAGAAAAATCCACTAATTATAGCTTAATTATGCTTAATTACATAAGAAGGGTATTAAGAAAACTATAGGAAATTATTCTAATCAAGCCTTCAATAAATCCCAAGAAACTTAGGGGAGACTGAAGTCATCCTCTAAAGCTTACCCAAGAAATTTGGGATTAATCAGAGGCCTAATTAAAGAGTAATTAGCAAAATACACTTTCCAATAAAACCCAATTTCAGAGAAAATCATAACTCAAAATCCATCAAAATTAATTTTAAAATGTTCTAAGTTTAATTATCTATCCATTTGATTTTATTTCATATTTTTTTGAATTTTCTAGCAAGAGTTATGCATTTTAGAAGATCCTTGGATTAATTAGAAATTAATTAAGCATTTTAACTAGTCCTAATTAATCCCTAGCTCACGGCGCGACGCATGGCATAGGCGGTCAGCACGCTTTACGCACGTCATACTCTGAGGGGTTCACTTAAGTTGTCACCTCACGGGTGGCGGTGGCAGCGCATTTGCTTATATCCTCGGTCGTCCGATCAAAGATTGGACGGTCAAGGATTCCTCCATGGTTTAAAATGAATAAATGGATTATCTAAATGTGTTGAATAATATCAGCCGTCCATCTAAAATGTGCGGATGGACGGCTGAGATGAGCCACGTTCTTCCCTGAGTATTAATGTGAACCGTTCACAATCTATGGGGAGATCCGAGCTTGATCCTTCATGGATTTATTCAAGACTCAACCCACACCATCTAAAGGACCAAAGCGGCCAATCCAACAGTAGATTTCACATGAAATGGAAAATTCTTTCACAAAGCTCCAACACCTATTAGCCTAAGTGGTCAAAAATTCACATACCTCACTGACACTCGATTCCCTTGGAGGAGCTTCGTCTAGTTGAGACGAAGCTGTGTTGAAAGAATTAGCTATTGAGGTTGAGTAGCTTGCTCTATGGACCAACCCCTCCTTAGCTCCCTTGCGGGTTTGATGAAATTAGACCTCCCCTTGCCTGGAACTTGAGAGAGAGCTTAGGAAAGCTTGACTTGGTCCTCTGGTGGAGTGTACAAAGATAATTGGAGTGGTTTGTGGTGTGGAGAAAGTATGCCAATCTATGGAGCTCCCCTATTTTCAAAGGATGAAAACTGAGAGATCGTAATTTCCAAATCCCTCTAAGGAGCTTAGGAACACTCAAAAATGCTTCCTATCACTCTCTAACACTCAATTGACAGTGAGCCAATGCAAATTTCAATGAATTAGGGGGAGTATATCTCCCCCTTGAAGGATCGGACGGCAGATACCTCCCTTGTGGTTTTGATCCAATTATTGAGATTGGAGAGGTTATTTTGGTGGTTTTGAGTATGCACATGGTTGGTTTGGCCAGAGGAGTGGATCCCTAGCTCCCCATGTGCTTAGTTAGAGGTTTAGAGGGAATTTGGAATTTCAATTTCAAGCCATATGGTCGAGTTTGGTCTATGGCTCAAATGGGCTAACCCAAACCCATTGGGTTGGGTGCACTACTCATCACTAGGCCCCTTTAATGTTTTAGGAGAGCCTAAAGTGTTTGTGATGAGTGCATGACCATAATACCCTTGGGCTAGCCCAAAATTTGTTCTATGTCCTAGAGGTATAATTGTCCTTTTATTGATTTTTCACTTTGGGTATGTTTGGTATGTTGAGAAAATAGGTTGGGCCAAGTTTCAATGGATTTGGAATCCATTTGATAGGGCTTGGCTCATGTTGACCCATTTAGGTCAAAATGGGTCAACATGGGTCAAGTTGACCTATATGTCAAATTGGGTCAAACCAAGGGTTGGGTCAAGTTCATATGATCATTTGAAATGTTTTGGTGCCTTTGGTTTGGTTCATTTTGGTATAGATTAGGTTTTGGCTCTTATGAGCCATTTAGGTCAAATGGGTCAAGTTGCCCTATTTGACCCATTTGACCTATTTGGGTTAGTTCAAGGGTGGGTTTAGGTTTGGTTGATCATATGAAGTGGATTGGTACCTTTGTTTCCAATCAATTTAAGTTAGGTTCAATTTTGGCTCAACATGACCCCTTTAAGTCATGTTGGGTCTAAGGTCAATTGGGCTAGGTTGGGTCTAGTTGGCCAATTGAGGTTTTAGTCAAGTTCCACAAGTGATTTGGAATGAACGTGACCCATTGGTCTCAATCAATTTGGCTTAGATCCAGTTTTGACATATTTTGGCCCTTTAGGTCAAAATGGGTCAATATGGGTCAAGTGGGCCAAGTGGGCTAGGTTAGGCTCAAAGGTTGACTTGGTCAAGTTCAAACATAGGTCATGAGTAAACTTGGATCAATGGTTTCAATCAATTTGGCATATAATGGATTTTGGCTATGTTAGGTTTCATTTTTGGTTAAGTGTTGACTTGGTCAACCCTTAGGTTTGACTTGGTTTGACCCCATTTATTGATTGATCATCCCATAATGATTGTTGATCATGATAAGAGGGATATATTTGTTTAGTTCAATCCATTTTGGTTAGGATCAAAAGTTGACTCATAAGGGTACTTTAGGTCACTTTGGGTCAAGTGAGCCTAAGTGGGTCAAATGGCTTGGTCAAAGATTGATTTGAAGTTGATTGATCTTGTATATTGACTCATGATTGAAATATAAATCCATTTACAGGTGGTTTGAAGTCAAATGAATTTTGATTCATTTGAAAATCTTATATTCAAAGGAAGAATATGAAGGGGATTTGGGTTTTATTTTTGATTTGGGTTTTGATTGAAGGATTGGGATTTGGAATTATATATGAGCTCATGATTGTAGGATTGATTAAACCGTGAGAGAAAATCAAGGGTTTGGCTTGATTTGAAATGATTTTGGCTAAGTTCAAGATTTCGACTTGAAAGGCTTAGATTTGATTTTGATTTGATTTGAGTTTGATTTTTGGAGTTGATTTTGATTGTTTGAATTTATATTTCATTTATATATGTGAATATAAATGAGAATTTAAATTGATCATGAGTAAATTTCAAGAATTTGAAAGAGTTCAATCATGATTTGGGGTTAAATCCATTAAAAGGAATTTAAAGGATTTAATTGGATTTTTAATTTGAAATTTAATTTTTGAGTTGGATTTTATTGATGCAAATTTATATTTCATTTATATATTAGAATATAAATGAGAATACAAATATATTTTGAGAAAATCCCATGAGTTTGAAGTGGTTTGATCAAAGTTTAGGGTGAATCCATTAATGAAATATTAAGGGATTTAAGGGATTTTCAAGCATTTTAAATTTGGAATTTAATTTTGCCTTTGATTGAATTGAGTTATATTTATATTTCATTTATATATGAGAATATAAATGAAGATACAAATAAGAAATGAGAAAATCCCAAGGTTTTGAATGGGTTTGATCAAGATTTGGAGTTGATTTTGTCTAAGCCCTTTAATGGAAAATTAAAGGAATTTAGGAAAATTTTCATAAATTATTTTGGAATTTTGAATTTGATTTGGTGGGTTTGAATTTGTATTTCATTTATATATGTGAATATAAATGAGAATATAAATGGATCATGAGAAAATCTCAAATATTTGAGTAGGTTTGAATCATGGTTTTGGTTAAGTCCTTAAGGAAGGGTTAAGGACTTAGAAAATTTTGATGGATTTTGATCATGGGTTTCAATCATGGAATTGATTTGAAGTTTGAGAAAATCAAATAGAATTGATTTGAAGTTTGACTTGAAAGAAGGAAGGTGGGGAATGGTTTAGGCTAAGGGTAGGAGATTTTCTTAACACCCCTAAGGCATGACCTATTCCTATGGACAACTTCTTCTAAGTCTTCTAGGGCTAGGTAAGAGTCCACCTAATCAGTAGATGTGTATTAAGACTAAAAAACTCTTAAAGTTTAAGAGGAATCCTAAGTCAAGATGGAGGTTTTGAGAACTCATTCTATAAATGAGGTCAACAAAGGGCACCAAATAGGTGTGGTGTGACTGACCTGGTACACTACCCGTATTTGTGTTCACTGAAATGATCAACAACACTGAGAGATCACAAGCACTAACAGAAACAATCTATCCTTAACCCAAGGAAAAGAAAGAGTCTAGAGCTTAGTGCAATGTGGCTCTACTTTATGTCCAAGATATAAGAGAGAGGGAAGAAATCCACTAAGGGATAGAGTGTGAACCTTCCACCAGGGAAGCTGGTTCAAGTCATCTACAAGGAGATGAGAGGCTGGATTTGATTTGAATCTCACCAAGGAGAGATCTCCACTTGGGGAGAGGGTTGAATTTATTGCAATTGTTGTTTGTTTATTTGTTCGTGTGTTCACGCTGGGGGAGATAGCTGAATTTGTTTCATTTATTTGACTCCACTGAGGGAAGTTGGTTGACTTATTTTAAATTTTTAGATTCTAGATTGAATCTTATTATTTTGCAATGGGTTACACTGAGTAGGGACCATGGAGGCCCTAATCTAGCTTATATTTACCAATCTAAAGGGGTAGTCCAAAGCAGGGCTATCCAACCAAAGGAACTGCCTTTCGGTATGAAGCAACTGCACTAGGAAGAAAGCATAGTAGACTTACATCCTCCAGAGTAGAGACTAGTTGCTGGGGTGATTAGTTGGCAAGGCAACGAATCGAACCTGACCTAGGGCTGACTATTGAGTGAATGGCATTGGGGGACTTAAATCAGCTCAAGAATAGTCAAGGTTGGTTTCATTCTTTAATTTGTTTGTTTTGATTATGATGGGTCTCATAGGTTTACGATGAACTGCACTGAGTAGGGGCCATGGAAGCCTTGATATAGTTCAGATTTATCAATTAAAAGGGAGTAGTCCACCAACCACAAGGTAGGAATATCCAACCAAGGATAAATGTCTTTTAGTATTCAATGGTCAAGTCTTAAGAAGAAAGCATGAGGACTCACATCTTCTAGAGAAAAGAAACCACTGGGGTGATCAGTTATTTTGGATAATAAATCAAACCTGACTTAAGGCTAACTATTGAGTGAATGCCGCTGGGGGACTTAAATAAGCTCAAGAATAGTTAAGATTAATTTCATGTTTTAGTTTGTTTATTTTGATGGATTATCATTTGAGATGACCGAGAAGAAGCATGAAGCAGACCTATCTCAGATCAACCAAAGGGAGTAGCTTCCCGGTCGATGGGAGAACTATCCAACCAAAGAAGTGTCTGTCAGTTTGCAATGATCAATTGAAGGAAAGAAATCTCAGGGACTCACATCTTCCACTATAAAAGACCACAGGGGTGATGGGTTGCTTTGGGCAACAAATCGAACCCGACCTAGGGCTGCCGGTCAGTTTGTGACAATCATGATAGAAAGAATGCGTTATAGTCTTATATCTTTCAAAGAGGAATGACTATCAGGGTAACCTGCTTGTGGAAAAATAGATTGAACCTGACCTAAGAGTGACTACGAAGTGAGTACCGACTCGAGGGTTTATCTCAACTCAAGTAGTCAGGCAATTCCTATAAGGAGTTCTACTGATGCTGCCCTAAAGATAGGATGCCTGCTTGGGAGAAGGGGCCCTTTGGGGGCTTGAATTCCTAATCTGCAAGTGAATTAATTTTGTTTAATTTGTTTGTTTATTTTAACATGGACCTTGTTAGTTTGCGAGTGATCAAATTAAAAAGGAGCTTATATCAGCCTAGACCTATCTCAGATTTACTGAACGAAGGGAAAATCTGTGCATCCGCTAAATAAATTGTCCAATCATATGGGTGGTTACTAGGAAAGGGGGACTATCTAATCCAAAAGTAGCTTAGGTAGTATCTAAATGGGGTCACAAAGGACTTAATCCAAATAGAGTGCCCACATGGGATGAGGCTGGTAAAGGCTTAATCCAGCAACATGGAGAAGATGACATGGCTAGTCATATATTCAATAGGTATTTGGTATCCAACTCAAGAAGAAAGCATGAAGACTCACATCTGCCAAGAGTGGTGTACTCACTGGGTGAGTCGTTGTCGATAGCAACATCAATCGCCTAAGGTCCATTTGCAACATCGCCTAGATGAAAGCTGGGACTTACATCCTCCTATAGTGGAACTATTGGGGGATAGTCTATCTTCGCTCGACGTATTTAGGCTCACCGAGTGAATGCCACTAGGGGACTTAGACCAACTCAAAAGTAGTCAAGAGGAAAGGAGCCTCTATGGGACTTATCCTAAACATCAAAAATACTCAACCTAGTTAGAACATGATGGCTAGTTCAAAAAGAAAGCACAGAGACTCATATCCTCTTTAAACAAAGTTAACATGAGGTAGCTTATTGGCTGGGCAGTGAAGAATACCATACTAACAAGGCACTCATTGGTTTGCAATGATCAAGTTAGGAAGAAAGTGTGGGGACTCACATCTTCCAGAACAAAGGACCACTAGGGTGACATACTAGTGAGGTAGCATATAGACCTGACCTTGAGCAGCTAAATGAGTGAGTGCCACAAGGGGCTTATTCCCACATCAAAAAGCTCGAGACAAAAGATTTGTGTTTGTATTGTGTGCATGTGTTAAAAGGAATAGGATGCCTCTGGGGGACTCTTACACCTACCTTAAAACACATTGAGGAATTATGAAATGATGCCACGGGGGCAATAGGAATTCCCATTAAGAAAGGAAGCCACTTGAGTTCTCTCACACCTAACTTAGTTATGCTTAATCGAAATAGGATGCCTCTCGAGTTCTCTTACACCTATTCTAATAGCATCGGGAGATTGTGTTTGTGTTGTGAAAGAGGGATAGGATGCCACTGGGGGACTCTTACACCTATCCTAAACACGTCACGATGGATTCACAAGATAGGAAAATAACACTTCGAAAGAAGAGAAGATTTGATGAATGGAATTAGATTTTTTTATTAATGAATTGTTTTCAAATAAGTTTTATTGATGGATAATATTTCTTTAAATAGATCCCATTAATTGGAAGCATCGGGTGTTCCCTTTTACAATCAATAAGCTAATAAGATCCTTCTTGGTAGGCATTCTCTATGACAAAGGGGCCTACCCAAGTGAGTTCAAACTTATCTCCCATCTTTCGATGGGCAATAATTGGTCTCCTTAGGACTAACATAAGTTCTCCTACCCAGAAAGACCTTGGGCAAACCAGCTTATTGTGAGCTTGAATCATTTTGACCTTGTACAACTCGAGGTTCTGGCACGCCCATAGGCGATTTTCCTCTAAACTTTTGAGATCTTCTAACCGCAGCTTTGCATTCTGCTCTGTAGTGATCTTGATACCGAATGATATGCTTAGTTAAGAGAGTTGAACTTCTAGGTGAAGAATGGCTTTGGACCCATACACTAAAGAAAATGGGGTAAGCTGAGTTGGAGTTCGGTATGTGGTGCAGTAGGCCCATAAGGCTTCAACCAACTTCTCGTTCCACTATCGTTTGTTGTCATCAAGAATCTTCTTCAGTATTTGGATGAGAGTTTTGTTGAATGCTTCTACTAAACCATTAGCTCTAGGATAGTAGATGGTGGAGTATCTCCAATTTATACAGTGTCTTTTGGAAAAGCTGTTGATCTTCATACTTTTGAATGCAGTACCATTATCAGATATAATTCGTCAAGGCACCTTGAACCTATATATGATATGGTTCTTAAAAAACTAAAGCACATGGTGAGTTATGACCTCTCTGAGTGGGATGGCTTCGCCCACTTAGAAAAGTAGTTGGTAGCAGCTAAGATGAATCGATGCCCTTTAGAAGAAGGAGGATCGATCGGACCTACAATGTCAGTACCCCAACACTAAAATGGCCATGAAGCCAAAGTAGGGTGTAGAATGTTGGGTGGCTGGTGGAGAATGACACCGTGTACCTCACACTGATGGAATCTTCTAGCTACATCCATGCAGTTTGTAATCATAGAAGGCTAGTAGTATCCAAGCCTTTTGATCTTTGACTTCATCTTCAGATCGGATTGATGTGCTCCACATAGACCTGAATGTACCATAATTACAATGTCATCGGCTTCATGTTTGTCTAAACAACGTAACCACATCTGGTCAAAGGACCGGTGATATAGGGTGCCATCAATAAGAGCATAGGAAATAGCTCTTTGTTTCACCTGATGGGTTTGAGATTTCTCTTGAGGTAATTTGCTGATGTTCAAGTAATCTATGAACGGTTGCCTCCATTCCAGCTCCTTGTCCATTTTTGCAATGGCAACCTCCCCTTCAAGCGAAAGTCTCTCGATCAGTTTCGAATCAATAAGGGATAAGACTTGTCTATTTTGGACCCTTATTGAAATGGACTCATCTTTCAGACATGCCAACTCTTTGGGAAGTTTAGCCAAGGAATCTTTCTGCATTCTCTTTCGGGAACCTTGTAGATGGTGACTTGAGAATTTGCCAACTTCATGGTATACTCATAGTAATGATGAAGCTTGGGTTTGAGACTGGTAGGACCCGATCAGTTGATCACCAAGAATCCCCAAGATGTTGATGCTCTTGACTGATAGTGATGGCTAACTCCAAATACAATCAAAACCTCATACTCGACTTCATTATTGGTGTAGGGTTGGAAAGATAGTATGAGAATCTCATCATCATAGTTTGGTTAGAAGAACTATTCCCCCTTGCCTTTCACGAGAATAGATGGTGCTTCACCTTTAAGAAAAGCACCATCAAAATACATCTCCCATTCGATGTTGGCCTCCTAAGTTCATGATTTGTTCATCGGGGAGATCATCACTAAGCGAGAATCACGAAGTGGGTGTCTTTGCTAAGAAATCTGCTAGTGCGACCTTTTATCATGGTACAAATGTGATATCAAACTACGAGAGTATCATGGACCAATGAGCCAAACATCCAAAGAGTGTTGGTTGTTTCATGAGGTACTATAATGGATTGATTCTTGAGATCAAGTTTACATTATGAGAAAGCATGTAATATGAGTGTAAAGAGATCAAAGCTAGGCAATGTTTCTCAATAGGTGGATAGTTTGCTTGAAGAATCGAGACAAGGCGAGATAGTAGAGCACTTTCCTTCCCTCATCATTGGGTATGAGCGAAGGAGTCATCAATGCGGTATAAAGGATCAATGGCCTACCCGGGATAGGGGCTACGAGAACTGGAAGCTTCACCAAGTATTCTTTGATGTCTTTGAATGTGTGCTGGCACTTGTCGTCCCACTTGAACTTGGCGTCCTTTCTGACAAGTGTTGATAAGGGCTTACATCTCCCTGATAAGTTTGAGATA
Organism: Cymbidium sinense; assembly: GCA_021442155.1. Taxonomy (NCBI): domain Eukaryota; kingdom Viridiplantae; phylum Streptophyta; class Magnoliopsida; order Asparagales; family Orchidaceae; genus Cymbidium; species Cymbidium sinense. The sequence continues at coordinate 97,442,547 of CM038222.1, forward strand.
AAGTGCCTTAGATACGCTAGCCATCCTTGAAAAGATCTGAGTTGAGTTAAACTCTTGGGAGGTGGCATTTCTAAGATAGTTTTGATCTTTTCAAGATCTATTTCTATTCTCGGTGTTGAACAACAAAAATTTCTCACGGCGACTCAATGCACACTTCAGGATTCATTTTGAGTTATATTATCTTAACCATTCAAAACTACTCTCAAGTCAAAGAGGTGGTCTTCCTTTTCTCTACTCTTGACTACTAGATCATCAATGTAGCACTCAACCTGATGATGGATGAGTTCATTGAAGATCCGAGTCATGGCCCGTTGGTATGTAGCACTAGTATTTTTAAGGTCGAAAGGCATGACCCTATAATAGAAGATTTTGATCGGGGTTTCAAAAAGCAGTGTTTCTTTCATCTTGAGAGACATCTTGATTTTGGTTATATCAGATGACCATCCATGAAAGAGCATGAGATGAGGCAATGTTCACCATTAATTCTGGTATAGGAAGAGGAAACTCATCCTTAGAGCATGTCTTGTTTAAGTCCCTAAAATTGATGCAAATGTGAATTTGTCCATTCTTCTTTTTAACTGGGATGACACTAGATAACCATGTAGGATATTTTTCTTCCCAATGAAACCAGCATCGATCAATTTCTTGACTTCAGAAATGACATGTTATTTAATTTCTAATCGCATGCATCTAGGAGCTTGCTTAATAGGGGTAATGTTAGGGTCTATTGCTAGCTTGTGGACTGCAACATCAGGAGATAATCTAGGCATTTCTTCATAACTCCACACAAAGCAGTCTTTAAACTCAATCAATAGCCTAACTAAGTCATTGGTTTCTTCTTCATTTAGCAAAGAACTAATAAATGTCGGGTGAGGATTTTCTTCTATCCCGAGGTTGATTTCTTTTAGCTTGTCGATTGTTGAATGAATCTCCTCTTCAAACTCTAGCGATGCCTCTTTGACTTGGAGATCATCTGGATCATCTGAAGTTTCTAAACACACATTCTCATAGAGTTGGGGATGTGTGAGAAGAACTATCTCCTCAAATGGTTGGTAACAACTAGGAAAAAATTTTCATGATCATGGACCTTGTGTTGAATCTAGTCTGCTCTTGATTGCTACTCCTGTGTTCCATAATTTTCAAAATATTGACACACTTGGACCAAGTGTGAGGAAACTAAACCTTTATGCATAAGATTTTGAACACAAGGTGAGTAAAAGTCAAAAGGTAATTCCATTAATTCTTTAAAGTATCTTCCTCAAGTCTACATCGACTTTGGACTTGAGGATGATGAACAAGAACCTTTTATGCTTCTTGTCGGAAGACTTAGGGACTTCCTTAACTATCAAACCTTCAACTTTTTTTGAGATGTAAGTGAGGTAAGAGCTAAGGTTCCCAACTCTTTGCTTGATAGTTTCACATCATATTCAAATACTTTGCTTTGCTTGGAGGCTAGTCTTCATCTATTTGGATCAAAGTCACCTCCAATGGAACCCTTGAGAGGGTTGGTGGTAAACTAATCACATTAGACTCATCCTCCAAGCTAGATTCCAAGTCTATCTGAATAGTAGGAGTACTCCTATGAACTAGAACATGACCTCTATTGGTTGAAGGCCAACTAGGGGGTCTCCCACCTCTAGAACTACCTCTGTTTCAGCCTCTGCCTCTACCTGGTGGAGGCTGAGCCATCCTATCCACATGCCCATATGATGGAATGAACTGTGGGTGGAATGTGATTTGCGGATCCATTTCTTCTTCAGTTCTCCTTTCTTGCTCATTTGGACTTTTCTTTTTTCTTTTCATTTTCTTTTCCTTTTATCTTTTCTTTTATTTCATTTTCTTTTGCTTTTGCATTTGCATTTGAATAAAGTCTAAGTTTACGAGAAAGGGTGTTTTGAGAAAGATAATAGGTCACATACTCATAAATCTCAACCTCTTTAATTGAGAATGGCTTTTCATTCCCATTGACACGGTATTCAATTCCATTTTTTCTAAATTTGATGCATTGATGAAGGGAGGATGGAATGATCTTGTTTTGATGTATCCAAGGCCTACCAAGAAAAGTAGTGAATAAAGTATTTGAATCAATGATGTAGAACCTGGCTTATCTTCCGTCAGATCTCCAAGGCAACACTATAGAACCTAAACGCTCACCTTGATCATTGAATCCTCTCAACATCATCTATCTCCTTGGAGTAGAGATGTCGATCTTCAAATAGGCAAGGGTCTTTAGACTCATAATGTTCTGATGCACGAATCCAGAACCGAGTTTGAAACATCCATGTCAACTATAATGTATAGGAGACAGTTGTGCTCCAAGTCCCCTAATAGAAGGTCTTCATCTATGAAGATGATCCTTTGGGCTTCTTTTGCATAGTATGCTTCCTCACCTATAGCGGTTAGCTGAGCTAAGCATATTTCAAGATCAAGAAAGGCCTTGATTAGTGATTCCCTCATCTCTTTAGATAAGACAAGGGCATCATATATGCTTAGCTTAGATGGCAACTTTCTTAGATGAGAAAGGAGTTGTATAGTCCACCTTGTGATCTTCCACAAGCATATCCAAGGGTGGAGCATCTTATGGAAGGGCTTCTCGATCTTGACCAATGACTTGTTTCCCTCATCTAGAGGTGTGCCCTAGGAGGTAGAACCTTGCCACTATGAGGTTGACTTGGTAATCTCTAGAGGCAAGGTGGTGGCAAGTTCTACACTTGAGCTCACCTGACTTCTCCTATGGGACTCATCGAGATGATTCAGTCTATCTCAAGAGGTGAACCATAGTAGAGTTGGAAGATCCAACTCTGATCGAAAGAGAAGATATTATAGTTAATTAGACTTGAAGAGTTATTCTAGGAATAGAAGAAGACAACTCATTAGAAGAGATGATGTATTCAAATCGCTTTATTCTTGATTTCTTAGATTTTGGAGGGGTACATAGTAGAAATCAAGTAAGTAAGAGGGACTAAGGGGTTTGATGCCTTATCTGAGTTCTACTAGTAGAAGAAATAGAAGAATTATGGAAGAAGTCGCTAGTGTGGAAGGCTGCAGAAGGAGTGGACGGTGGTGTGCTAGGGGCTATCAGCCAACACATCTTTGCTTTCTGCTCTCTCCACTTTCTAGAGTTGGCAGCAACTTGCAAACCTTCCTTGGTGTTGGAGGTTTGACTCGAACAAGAAAAGCTTCTTGATCTTCTGAATTATTTTTTTAGAGGTTTTAGACAAAGAGATGTCCCAACGTCCTTTGGTTTTGGTAGGATCGCTAGTATCCCCAAAGATTATCCTAATGGAACTGGAAGGTTGTTCCACAATGTATTCCTTTAGGATAATTATAGCACCAATCTTGAAATTATGTTCAATCCAGTCCTTGAATGTAAAGCAATCCTCTAAAATATGGCCTAGCATACAGTGATAAGGGAAAAAGTTTGGATCATGACTTTTGCTAACTTCCTCTGGCCTCCTAAGCTCAGGTAGCTAGAAATCAAGTTTCTTTAAGATATTCTTAAAGATTTTCACGATTACCTCCCTCTTAAAAGAATAAGTTTGTTTAACTTATCTAAAATAGTAGGTGGACCATAGCTACGGCTATGCATGTACTCTTGGTGGTATGAGGTGTATGGAGGCTGAGGTGGGTGTATTTTGCCGGTGGTGGCAAAGGAGGTGGAGAGGTCAAGGTCTCTTAGGCGATCTCTAGTGGTCACTTCCCTCCCTCTACTACTCTAGGTTTCTTTCATAGACCTTAGATTTCTTTTTGCTTGGCGATATGGAAAAAAGCAAGCCTCTCCTTGTAGCCTAGTCGCCTAGTTAATTAGCTTCTCAAATGTATTTATGGTGAAGCCCTTAAGCATGAAGGTGACCAGTCCATGGATATTCTTCAAGAGAATCTTAATGGGATACTGTTCAAACAATGATTCACATTTCATACTCAGGTTGCATCATCAGAGAATATAATCAACAAGTGACTCACGAGTCTATTATGATGGAGAGATCACCTGGTAACCCTTTCTGAGCTCCCAAATCTTTTGATAAAGTTGCTCTAACTCACAAATATCTTGAACCATTCTTGATTAGCCAATCAAAGGTAATACCCACTAGGCTCGACAAGAGTCTAAAGAGTAAAGCATCACTAATTGCAGCGGCTGAAATGGGTAATATTTTCAATTCTTGCCATCAAAGCTCTTGAAAGAAGGAGGCATGAAACCTTTGGGATACTGGATGTCATCAAATTCCTCTGGGTAGGGTCTACCCTTTGGAACCGATGATCCTCCCCGAGTTTGAGCCAAAGTTTCCTTCACCTGCTACTCAACCATGGACTTTAAATCTTTTTCATGTATGGAGGTACTGTCTACTACCTTCTTATACATGCTAGTGCTACTTTGCTCAACGGGAGGTATAGTTTTAACTCAATCTAAGACATGCACTAGCTTAGGTGACATTTGTCTAGGATGAGGGTGGGGCTTGCCGAGCAAGCGACCTTCTTCAAGTCTTGCAATTGCTATGCCATCCTATCAATCTGCTCGTCTTTCTACCTTAACTGAATTTGAAGGTGATGGGCTGATTGTGTGGTGTCTCCTTGATCAACCTCATCACCTTCCATGGTCTATTGCTCCCTAAGAAGAGAACCTCTAGTATCGACTATGCATACATCAGCTGAATCCTCCAATATGTCATCTTCGTTAGGATCAAAGCTGACTTGTTCTTCATCAAACCATTATTACCCTAAGATCCCCTTCTTCTGCATAAGATAATGTATTATTATCTCATTAAGGATCATCGAGCAATACAAAAAACTTGGTGACGTTATTTATCCTATCATTAATTGAGAGGCACGGACCTCGTTTGTAGGCTGAGAATCTATGTGGTGTACTCACTAGAAGAATGACAATCGACTAATGCTAGCGTAATAGGGTAACAATCAGGATGATCCTCTACTATTTGCCATTATCTCATGGAATCCCATGATAATGGTCACCATCATCGCATCTAGCTGAATGGGTGGAGTTGGTGAAGGGGCCACCACGATGCTTTGGGGTGGCCACTCCTTCACCACTCGGGGCAAAGGCGGCGAGAGCTCCCTACGATGGGTGGTGTAGGAGGAGTAAGATCCCTTGGTCATAGCCGGATCACCAATGGGATACATTTCTCCTCGGAAGTGGCCTTCATGGCATTTGATGAAACTGGTGATGCTAGAACCTACACTAGTGATGGCAGATGTGGGGTAGAGCGATGGGGTGGAGACATCACCGACTCTCTGTGTATGGGAGTAGCCCTCCTATGATGGCTAGTCCTAATAAGGAGTAGTATGAGGAGTTACTGGGTGGCAGAAAATCAAAGCGGATGCGGTTGACTAACGGTTGAACCTCCTCCTCTCTTTGCTGGTAATATATGTTGTATGGGCCTCCTCGGCCCTCTCCTGGCGGATATGCTTTCCCACACTATGGGGGATGATGGATCAAGATCAAGCGGGTTTGGACTCGAGCGTCCTTCGCCTACTGGCATAGATGGATGAGGCGACATGCGACCTCTACTTTAGCTGCTGGATGATCCATTGGTGGAGGTGATGATGAATCCTCTAACATCTCTCTCCGAGGATGGAGCAGTTTTATAACCAATGGTGAAGTGATAACAAGGAACTCCTCGATAGTTGAATGGGATGCTGCCTCCATCTCCCTAGTGATCTTGGTGTGATACTGCTTGATCATGTGATTCTTGTTGGGTAAGATGAGGAGGTGAGCTAGACCCATACTCAAAGTAGAGGCAACCGAGGTCTTATCTACAGAGTGTACCCTCTTGGGGCACAGAAACCATGGAACATGGAAATCATGGCTAGGGAAATCCTTTGGTACTATCTTGAGAATCTGTGGGGCCCGCGCTTTCCTCTTAACAAGGAGACATCGAGTCAAGGGTAAATCAATATGGATGGCTTCCCGGTCATCTGGTCTCTATGAGTGAGGGAATGCCCTCACAAGTGATCCTTGCTCCCTCAAATCCACCACAAAGTGGATCGATGTGTGTAGTCGATGGTTGGCTTGGTCCAAAGCCAAATCCATACCATGGGGGAAGGTAAAAAATGAACTTCTATGAATCCATTATCTCGAATAAGTAAAATGAAAGCTGTATGCGCTTGTGATAATCGCAATGAAATGAGTTTGTATTAGATTTCCGTCTTTATAGATTTTGAATTTTGAATTTTTGAAATTTGAACCCACATCCAACAACTTGGAAGTGTTAAGTGTGGTTCAAAATAGATTTGAGAAGATTTCATTGAAAGAGGAATTTTGAATGTGAATCCAATTTCAACAAATTTCAATATGTTGAAATATGGATTCAAAGTTTTGATAAGATGCTTCCATAGGTTCATTATTTTGATTTGAATTTTTATTTTAGTTTGAGGTTTGGAGGACCCTTCCCTTTAACAAATTTGGGTATGTTAAAGGGTCAATTAATTTTGTTTTGTTTGAATGTTTTGGAATTTTCACTTAGCAAATTTAGGTATGCTAAGTAAGGTGAAAGTGATTGTTTCTTTTTTGAAGATTTTGTTTCATTTTGATTTTGAAATTTTTTATAATTCTTACTTAGCAAATTTAGATATGTTAAATAGAGAATCCAAGTGTATTTTGTTTGATTTTGCAAGTAGGATTCTTTGGTGTGCTAAGAAAATCCAGAGTGTTTCATTTTGTTTAGATGTTTTGATTTTTGAAAAGGTAGGATCCTTTGCAAATTTGGTATGCTAAGGCGATCCTAAGTGTTTTGTTTTGTTTTGTTTTTTTAAATGATTGAAAGTGGAGATTCAACATTAGCAAATTTGGTATGCTAAAGATGAAATCCCACTTGGTTTTGAAAAATAAAAATTTCACTTAGTAAATTTGACTATGCTAAATGAAATTCCAAATTGTGTGTTTAAAATTTTGATTTCATTTTTTGATTTTAAAAAATGGAAACTTCTCCTTAGCAAATTTGGTATGCTAAGGGAAGAAGTTCCAAAGGTGTATAAGAAATTTTTGTTTTGATTTTGGGACACTTTATTTAGCAAATTTAAGTATGCTAAGTGGAGTTCCAAAACATATTTTGAAAAGGTTTGAACTTTTGATTTCGAAACCGTACTTAACAAATTTATGTATGTTAAATGAAGTTCCAAAATGTGTTTAGAATTTTGAAATTTTTTGGATTTTGGATTTGGAGACTTCGCTTAACAAATTTGAGTATGTTAAGTAAGGTTCTAAATGTGTTTGAAAATATTGATTTTGGATTTGAAAACTTCACTTAACAAATTTGAGTATGTTAATTGGGGTTCCAAATGTGTTTTGAAAATTTTGATTTTAGATTTGGAGACTTCACTTAACAAATTTGGGTCTGTTAAGTAAGGTTTCAAAAATGTGTTTTGAAAATTTTTTAAAATTTTGAATTTAGATTTGGAAACTTAACAAATTTGGGTATGTTAAATGAGGTTCCAAAATGTGCTTAGAATATTTGAAAATTTTTGGATTTTGGATTTGGAGACTTCACTTAACAAATTTGAGTATGTTAAGTAAGGTTCCAAATGAGTTTGAAAATTTTGATTTTCTATTTGAAAACTTCACTTAACAAATTTAGGTATGTTAAGTGAGGTTCCAAATGTGTTTTGAAAATTTTGATTTTGGATTTGGAGACTTCACTTAACAAATTTGGGTATGTTATGGAAGGTTCCAAAATGTGCTTAGAATTTTTGAAAATTTTTGAATTTTGGATTTGGAGACTGCACTTAACAAATTTGAGTATGTTAAGTAAGGTTTCAAATGTATTTAAAAATTTTGATTTTGGATTTGAAAACTTCACTTAACAAATTTGGGTATATTAAGTGAGGTTCCAAATGTGTTTTGAAAATTTTGATTTTGGATTTGGAGACATCACTTACCAAATTTGGGTATGTTAAGTAAGGTTCCAAAAATGTGTTTTGAAATATTTTGAAATTTTTGATTTTAGATTTGGGAACTTAACTTAACAAATTTGGGTATGTTAAGTGAGGTTCCAAAATGTGTTTAGAATTTTTTTGAAAAATTTTGATTTTAGAAACCTTACTTAACAAATTTGTGTATGTTAAATGAAGTTCCAAAAAGTGTTTAGAATTTTGAAAATTTTTGGATTTTGAATTTGGAGACTTCACTTAACAAATTTGAGTACGTTAAGTAAGGTTCCAAGTGTGTTTGAAAATTTTGATTTTAGATTTGAAAACTTCACTTAACAAATTTGGGTATATTAGGTGAGGTACTAAATATGTTTTGAAAATTTTGATTTTGAATTTGGAGACTTCACTTAACAAATTTGAGTATGTTAAGTAAGGTTCCAAAAATGTGTTTTGAACATTTTTTGAAATTTTGATTTTAGATTTGGAAACTTAACCTAACAAATTTGGGTATGTTAAGTGAGGTTCCAAAATGTGTTTAGAATTTTTTGAAAATTTTTTTGGATATTTATTTTGGAAACCTTACTTAACAAATTTGTGTATGTTAAATGAAGTTCCAAAATGTGTTTAAAATTTTAAAAATTTTTGGATTTTGGATTTGGAGACTTCACTTAACAAATTTGAGTATGTTAAGTAATGTTCCAAATGTGTTTTGAAAATTTTGAAAAATTTTTGGATTTTGGATTTTGAATTTTGGAAACCTTACTTAACAAATTTGTGTATGTTAAATGAGATTCCAAAATATATTTGAAAATTTTGAACTGTGATTATTACTTTTTGAAAGAGGGATTTAAACTTAATCATATGTGAGATATGCTTAAATGGGATTTCCCATATGATGCTTTATTTTTTAGTTGGAGATGAAATCTTCATTTAATAAACCTAAGCATACTAAATGAAGATATTCATGTGTGCCTTTTTTTTTAAAAAAAAAAAGCTTTAATCTTATTTACACATGAACTTTCCATTCAATAATTGTGAATGTATTGAATAGAAAGATCCATATATAATTTTGAAAATTTTATGTTTGCGATTGTGATTTTGGAAAACATGATTGTTCAACTTATTTTGAAAATGAAAATCTTCATTCAATAACTTTGGGTAAATTGAAAGGACTTCATAAGTGCTTTTTTTTGAAAATTTATTTTTGATTTTTATTTTGGAAAGATGATTGTTCACTTTATTTCGAAATGAAAATCTTTATTCAAAGTCATTTGAAAGAAGATGTTCATTTGTTCTTTTTGAAAGTTTATTTTGATTTTGATTTTTGAAAGATAATTGTTTATTTTATTTTGAAATGAAAATTTTTATTCAAAGTGATTTGAAAGAAGAAGTTCATTTGTGCTTTTGAAAAATATTGTTAGTTTTATTTTTGAAAATCCCTACATATAATAATTATGGGAATTGTTAAATGAGGGCAACAAAATTTTGTGGAAAATATTTTATTAAGTGCATTTTTGAAAAAGGTGCTTTGGAAAAGCAAAGTTCTTTATGGAAGATTTATTATTTTAAGATGAACCTTTCCTTATCATGAACATGATAAGGAGGAAGTCTTTAAGAAATATTTTTATTTTAGATCTTTTCATTTAACCCATTGGAGAGCCCAACGAGGGTTTTAAGACCAACAAGGAATGCGATCCTAAAACCTAAAAATATTGGCTGACTTAACTCAACAATGAAATGAGCTAAGTGCCAATGGAAAGAAGGATAGTATTGCATTCATACCAAAGTATAAACCCACTATCGATATTCAAAGACAACGATCATTTACCAAAGATGGAGAGAGGAACCATCCCCAGCGAAGTCGCCAGAAAAATCTGTGGAGGAAAATTCTCACACACAATATAAGAAGTCGCCTTCAAATCTGTTGGTGAAAGGAGAGGTAAAAATTGTGCAAAAATTCATCTTGGTAAGATGCCACGTAGATCCACAGATGTACTTATTCAGGTGATTGGGTATATCATCAAGGTATAGTATATTATCTCAAAAGATAGAAATCGCTACCCTTTAATTGAACCAATCACCTCAATAAGGACTCTAGGGGTGATGGGTTTTCATGTAAGAGATTCTTCTCTACTTTACATGGAAAAGTAAAGAAAAGTTTATTTTAAATTTAGTTAAGTTCCCTACAACAAATAAGGTCTCAAGAAAACTCTCGATTAAGGTAAATGATCATTATCTCTGAAGATTTCAATAGAAAAGGACTATCAATCGACTAGTTTATATTTTTGAAGATCAAGTGAGATTGATCAAAAGAGGTAGTTATTATTGAAGCCAAAATGGGAATAAGTAGGAGATGCTCACGATGCTAGAAAACCTAATGAGCATCTCAAACTATCCTAAAAATTGGGCTTTACATTTTAGAAATTGATTTACTTTGTTTGAGTTGTATTTTTCATTAGAAATTTATGACTTAAGATTCCTTAACCAAGCTTAAGGAAATGCATAAGAGGTGAGAAATTATGCTTATGACTCACAGAAGGGAAAAGCAACCTTAGAACCTAAATCTAGGAAGCTTCGATGAGGGTTTGAAGCATAACCTAAATCTAAGGCAAAATGGGTAATTGGTTTGCCTCCAGGACAAACCACCCGACAACTTGGACTTACAACATTGGTGCCAACTAACTCCTCCTACGATTTTAAATACATGTAGGAAAGTCTTTATGCTTATGCAAGATAAGTTGGGCTATTTTATTTAGAAAGAAGCTAAATCCTTAAACTCACTCTCTAAAGAGACTAGATCATGTAAAGGGGCATGCTTCAATGACCTAAATCTAATGCATTTCAAATTTCATTTTATTATCATTTTTAGACAATTATTTTTGACTCAGGCTAATAAGACATTTTTATGGCTAATGCATGAGAAATAAATTATTGGTGAAAATCAGTTAGAATTTTAGGTGGTGAGTTTCCACCACGACCCTCAAAGGTTAAGCCGAAATTCTCTGGCAAAGATGAAAGCCCTCTAATCAAGAGTGAGACAATATGCATTTGTGCATGATGTTATAAAGTAACCACAAAGACTCATCCAGCTAAAGGGTTACTAATTCTTTTATCTTGATTTTAAATATAGGCTTTAAGTGAGGTTATGAGTTTCTTATTTTTATTTTGAGTTTGTTAAGTTGGGTAAAAAATTTATTTTTCCGTAAAGAGCCTAATCCTCATCTAGGCCATACATAAAGCAAGGAAGAAACTAGGAAAAACATATCACTTAATGCGCAAGTTAAACAAACATCAACCAATTTATAAAACTAGCGCAAAAAGAATAAAAGACCATTGTGGTCAAGTACCACCATACAAACCCGAAAAATATCAAATTGGATAGCCGAGCTCTACCCTTATACAACCCGGATTACAAATGAATTAAATTACATTTAAGCAACCCTTATACAAGTTTTCTCTCTTCTTTCTTTCTTTTCTTCTTTCTTTCTTTCTTCTTTGAATCTTCCTTTGGATGGTTGCATGGTAGGTGCTCCAAGTCTTCACATGGTACATCAGATGAAGTCTTATGACCAATGTTCATCCTAACCCACCATAACAAATCATTCCATATCCTAAATATACAAATTGTTTACATGAAAAGGGAAAGCATAAATTTAACTAATACCTGCAAAACAAGGGTTAGCTAAATCACACCATACAAATCTCAAGCATTGGACTTAGTACCCCACACATGAGTACTCAAGTCCACCTGGCCTATGGATTATGCTAAGGGGTATAAGCACAGAAAAAAAAACATTTATATTTTTTTTATGATAGCACTTTAGCACAATCCCACAGAATAGTTAGACTGCGTTATCCATTCTACATACACCCTAATATTTAGTCTAAAACATTCATCACAAAATAAACCAAGACATCAAACCATGCACTATCCTAACCTAAAGCTAGAAGTGGTGACTTAGGCTAATGTGTGTGCCTTGGAGGTTTGTGTGGCATGCTTAGCTTAGGGCTTTGGGTTCAAGTTTTCTAAGTGTGAAAGGCATGTTCAACTTAGAGGGGGGTTTCATTTAAGTTGTTTAAGTGTTTTGGGTTATTTTTATTTCATATTTTGTTTGGTTTGAGTGAAACATAAAATTAATTACTAAGTTATAAAGAGAGGGAAAGAGAAGAGAACTTCGCTTTCCTTCCCTAATCCTTAAGTAATTTCTAAGGTAAGTTCACATTTTAGTTTCATTTAAGAGAATGTTTTAATTATAATTTTTAATTAATCGTAAGTTTAGATCAACTCTAAACAAACCTATTCAAAAAGAAAGGCATTTTTAAGATTAAGAACAATGAATCAAAATTCACATAACACACATTACCTCAATTCTTTCCCAACATGTATAACATGCATATGGATGGATCCTAAGCATATCCATACATGCAAATGAAGATAATTAACACACTTTATGATGCAGGCTAAGTAATCCATTTAAGAAAATTTAGAAGTTAAACATAGTTGATTTTTCTTAAGTAGATAAGGTTTTCCTTATCTAAAACTTTATATACATGCATGAAAGTAAGAAAGGCATAAGTGAGTACAATGTCATTGTTAACCAGAGGTGTAATGTACAAAACCTACTTAGGGCTACTTAAAGCCTCACGACCTCGGGGTTGTCCAAACTAATATACCAGTTTCCTTAGGTACTAACATGCATATAAAAGAAATAAAATGGAAAAGAAATATGAAAAGTTAGTATTTTTTTCATTTTTGATTTGTTTGTTTAGTTTATGTGTGTAAGTGTAGGTTTCCCCCTTAGTTAGAAATATAGAGATGAATAAGAGATGGAATTCAGCAAGTGTTGTACTCCTCTTCAAATGAGTTATACACTTTGCCAAGTTCTTATTCAAAACTATGCTAAATGTAAAGAGAAGGGAAGACTACCCTATACATACCTTTATATTTCATCACATGCAAACCTATAATTAAAGTATAAGTAGCACACTTTCATATTTGATAATTGGTTCATATATTTTGAAAATAATTTGGGTTCAATAGTGATAATAACTACTTATATTCATATTTAGGTCAAACATGCAGGTGACACAAAGAAAGCAAATTTATTTATTTTTTAAAATTTTTGAAAACATGAAAGCATGGATGCATGAGCCACATAGCATATAATTTAACATGTTGGGAAAGATCTAAAGCAATGTAATCACGTGAACAAACTCACTTCTCTTAATTCCTAAAGACAATCTTAAAGAATAAGAAAACTTAGAAGAAATCAAAGTGAATTTCAAAAATAAATTTTTTTGTTTGATTAAGGTTTGATTTAATTTTGAAAAAGTGAGATGAGTTTGCTATCCTTAACCCATTCCCACATGTGTTTTAGATTTTAGATTTTTCAGATAATTAAATCTATTTTTAAGCATTGATTAGGTTAGGATATGAATTAAGTGGCTTAATTAACCCTTATCTACACCACCTTAGAAAAATTAACTTAAATAATTATGAGCCAATGAGATAATAGAAAACCCACAAGGTATGTAAATTTGCAATGCACCTGATAGTGAAAAGGCCTAATGCAATTTGGTTCACAATTAAAAGTTAATTAAGCTAAGGGGTTAAGCTTAAGTACTTTTAAAATACCCCTTTCATACTTATGAAAGGGGTTTAATTCTATTAAGCTTAAATTAACATATTACACAAAGTAGATTAATTAAGATCTAGAGATTTTAAAAAAAAAATTGGAAATCATTTAAAAGGGTAATTAATGATTTAACCCTCAATTAAAAAGGGATTAAAGAAAGAAAAGGGGGTTTAGGTAATAGCTTAAGGGGAATATCCCAAAATTATTCCCTAAGACCCCTACTCACTGGATCTAACCTTAATCCAACTTAAACATAAGGAAAATCCACTAATTACACCTTAATTATACTTAATTACATAAGAAGGGTAATTAAGAAAACCATAGGCAATTATTCTAATCAAGCCTTCAATAAATCCCAAGAAAATTATGGGAGTTAGAAGTCATCCCCTAAAGCTTACCCAAGAAATTTGAGATTAATCAGAGGCCTACTTAAAGAGTAATTAGCAAAAGACACTTTCCAATAAAACCCAATTTCAGAAAAAAAAAATCATAACTTAAAATCATCAAAATTAATTTTAAAATGTTCTAGGTTTAATTATCTATCCATAGGATTTTATTTCACATTTTTCTGAATTTTCTAGCAAGAGTAATGCATTTTAGAAGATCCTTAGATTAATCAAAAATTAATTAAGCATTTTAACTAATCCTAATTAATCTATCACGTGATGCATGATGTGGCGGCTTACGCATCAGCGTGAGTATCACCTCAGTTGTGACATCTTATATCTTCGATCGTCTGATCAAAGATCAGACTGTCAAGGATTCACCTGCGGTTTAAAACGGATAAATGGATTATCTAAACGTGTTGAATAATCTCAACCGTCTATCTAAAATGCACGGATGGACGACTGAGATGAGCCAAGTTCTTCCCTGAGGATTAATGTGAACCGTTCACAATCCATGGGGAGATCCAAGCTTGATCCTTCATGGATTCATTCAAGACTCATCCCACACCATCTAAAGGACCAAAGGGGCCAATCCAATGGTGGATTTCACATGAAATGGAAAATTCTTTCACAAAGCTCCAACATCTATAAGCCTGAGTGGTCGTAAATTCACATACCTCGCCGGAGGTGATCACCGGTGCCCGATTACCTTGGAGGAGCTTCATCTAGTTGAGACGAAGCTGTGTTGAATGAATTAGCTCTTGAGGTTGAGTAGCTTGCTCTATGGACCAACCCCTCCTTAGCTCCCTTATGGCTTAGATGGAATTAGACCTTCCCTTGCCTTTGGAACATGAGAGAGCTTACGCAAGCTCGACTTGGCCCTCTAGTAGAGTGTGCAAAGAGAATTGGAGTGATTTGGGGCATCGAGAAAGTATGTCAATCTACGGAGCTCCCCTATTTTCAAAGGATGAAAATCAAGAGATCGTAGTTTTCAAATCCCTCTAAGGAGCTTAGAAACATCAAGAATGCTTACTATCACTCTCTAACACTCAATCGACAGTGAGCCAATGCAAATTTCATTGAATTAGGGGGGGTATATCTCCCCCTTGAAGAATCGGACGGTCTACACCTCCCTTGCCATTTTGATCTAATTGTTGAGATTGGATTGATTTTTTTGGTGGTTTTGAGTGTGCACATGGTTGGTTTGGCCAGAGGAGTCGATCCCTAGCTCCTCGTGTGTTTAGTTTGAGGTTTAGAGGAAATTTGGAATTTCAATTTCAAGCCATATGGTCGGGTTTGGTCTATGGCTCAAATGGGTTGATCCAAACCCATTGGGTTGAGTGCACCACTCATCACTAGGTCCCCTTAATGTTTTAGGAGAGCCTCAAGTGTTTATGATGAGTGCATGACCATGATACCCATGGGCTAGCCCAAAATTTGTTCTATGACCTAGGGGTATAATGGTCCTTTTGCTGATTTTTCACTTTGGGTATGTTTGGTATGCTGAGAAAATAGGTTGGACCAAGTTTCAATGGATTTGGAATCCATTTGATAAAGTTTGGCTCATGTTGACCTATTTAGATCAAAATGGGTCAACATGACCAATAGGTCAAATTGGGTCAAACCAAGGGTTGGGTCAAGTTCATATGACCATTTTAAATATTTTGCTGCCTTTCGTTTGGTTGAATTTGGTATAGATTAAGTTTTGTCTCATATGACCCATTTAGGTCAAATGGGTCATGACCTTTGGGTTGGTCAAGGGTGGGTTTAGGTTTGGTTGGTCATATGGATTGATATCTTTGTTTCCAATCAATTTGAGTTAGGTTCAATTTTGGCTCAACATGACCCCTTTAGGTCATGTTGGGTCTAAGGTCAAGTAGGTTGGGTCTAGTTGGATTGAGGCTTTGGTCAAGTTCCACAAGTGATTTGGAATAGACTTGACCTATTGGTTTCAATCAATTTGGCTTAGATCAAGTTTTGACATATTTTGGCCCTTTAGATCAAAATGGGTCAACTTGGGTCAAGTGGGCCAAGTGGGCTAGGTTAGGCTCAAAACTTGACTTGGTCAAGTTCAAACATAGGTCATGAGTGAACTTGGATTAATAGTTTCAATCAATTTGGCCTATCGAGAATTTTGGCTATGTTAGGTTTCATTTTTGGTTAAGTGTTGACTTAATCAACCCTTAGGTTTGACTTGGTTTGACCTAATTTGAATGATTGATCATGCCATCATGATTGTTGATCATGATGAGAGGGATATATGAGTTTAGTTCAATCCAATTTGGTTAGGATCAAAAGTTGGCTCATAAGGGTACTTTAGGTCACTTTGGGTCAAGTGAGCCTAAGTGGGTCAAATGTCTTGGTCAAAGCTTAATTTGAAGTTGATTGATCTTGTATATGGACACATGATTGAAATATAAATCCATTTACAAGTGATTTGAAGTCAAATGGATTTTGATCCATTTGAAAATCTCATATTCAAAAGAAGAATATGAAGGGGTTTTGGGTTTTATTTTTGATTTGGGTTTTGGTTGAGGGATTGGAATTTGGATTTATATATGAGCTCATGATTGTAGGATTGATTGAACCATGAGAGAAAATCAAGGGTTTGGCTTGATTTGAAATGATTTTAGCTAAGTTCAAGATTTTGACTTCAAAGGCTTAGATTTGATTTTGATTTGATTTGAGTTTGATTTTTGGAATTGATTTTGATTGTTTGAATTTATATTTCATTTATATATGTGAATATAAATGAGAATATAAATTGATCATGAGAAAAATTCAAGAATTTGAAAGAGTTCAATCATGATTTGGGGTTAAATCCATTAAAAGGAATTTAAAGGATTTAATTGGATTTTTAATTTGAAATTTAATTTTTTTTTAGTTGGATTTCATTGATGTATATTTATATTTCATTTATATCTGAGAATATAAATGAGAATACAAATATATTTTGAGAAAATCCCATGAGTTTGAAGTGGTTTGATCAAAGTTTAGGGTGAATTCATTAATGAAATATTAAGGGATTTAAGAGATTTTCAAGCAATTTTTAATTTGGAATTTGATTTTGCCTTTGATTGAATTGAGTTATATTTATATTTCATTTATATATGAGAATATAAATGAGGATATAACTATGAAATGAGAAAATCCCAAGGTTTTGAATGGATTTGATCAAGATTTGGAGTTGATTCTGGCTAAGTCCTTTAATGGAAAATTAAAGGAATTTAGGAAAATTTTCATAAATTGTTTTGGAATTTTGAATTTGATTTGGCGGGTTTGAATTTATATTTCATTTGTATATGTGAATTTAAATGAGAATATAAATGGATCATGAGAAAATCTCAAAGATTTGAGTATGTATGAATCATGGATTTCGTTAAGTCCTTAAGGAAGGGTTAAGGACTTTGAAAATTTTGAGGGATTTTGATCATGGGTTTCAATCATGGAATTGAATCATGAAATTGAATCATGGAATTGATTTGAAGTTTGACTTGAAAGAAGGAAGGTGAGGAATGGTTTAGGCTATGGGTAGGAGATTTTCCTAACACCCCTAAGGCATGACCTATTCCTATGGCCAACTTCTTCTAAGTCTTCTAAGATTAGGTGAGAGTCCACCTAATCACTAGATGTGTCTTAAGACTAAGGAACTCTTAAAGTCTAAGAGGAATCCTAAGCCTAAGATGGAGGTGCTGAGAACTCATTCTGAAAATGAGGTAACAACGCTAAACAAACAAATAAACAAAATGAAATCTCTTGAAGATTAGGATAAGACCCTAGAGGCACCTTTCCCAAGTAAGCATCCTATCTTTTTGGCAGTTTCAGCAAAACTCCTTATAAGAATCGTCTTGACTACTCTGAGTTAAGATAAGACCCCTATAAGCACTCACTTAGTAGTCACCCTAAGTTAGGTTTGACTTGTTGTGCCATCAACATGTCACCCCAATGGTTATTTCTACTTTGGAAGATGTGAGTCTCGGAGCTTTCTTCCTAGTATAACTATTGCAAACCGACGGCCAACCCTTAGATTCGATAGTTTCTACTCTTCGGTCGGTAGACTATCACTTTGGATTGGTAAATCTAAGGTAGGTCCAGGCTTACATAGCCCCTTCTTAGTGCGGTCCATCGCAAACCAACATGGTCCAAATTAAATCAATCAAACAAAACCAAATTCAAACTTATATCCCCAATGGAGTCAAATCCAAACCCAAATTCAAATCAAATCAAACAAATTCAACCAAATTTATATCATTGGCAGATCCTTCGCCAAATTAATCAACCAAATTTAAATTTAATTAACCAACAAAATCAAATCAATCAAATTCAAAGCCAATCATCAAAATCAATCAACAACAAACCAATCAAACTAAATCAAACAAATTCAAATCTATATCCCCAATGGATTCCACTCGACATAAATTAACAAACTCAATCGAACTTGTATCCCTAGCAGATCCCTCCTTAAATCAATTCAATATCGAATAAATTCAACTGAATCTTGATCCTCAGCAGACTTCCTTCTATACCCTAAGCATAAACCAAATCAAAATAAATCAAACAAACTTAATCAAATCTCGATCCTTAGGGGATCCCCCTTTTTATGCCCTTGGCATAAACCAATTTTCATCCAACCAAACTCATGTGTGAATCCCCAGTGGATCTCCCTTCATGTTCTCGACGCGAAATCAATTCTTAACAAATTAAACCAATTTCACTCATCTCTCTCATGTCCTCAGCATGAAGTGAATTGCATCACGATTAGAATCCATGGTTCCATTTACCTCTCTATTTATGTGTGGATCTCCATCCTTAGTGCTTGTGATCTTCCCGGACACTGTTGATCGCCTCGGTCAACGCCAATACATGTGGTGTGCCTTGTTAGTTATACCAGACCTATTGGGAGTCCTTTTGTTGATCTCACTTTTGGAGTGAGGATTGACTCATCCTTTCTTGGACTTAAGCATCTTCTAGACACTTGGATTTCCCTAGTCATAAGAAACTTCTAGTGATTAAGAAAAAAAAAAACCCAACCTGAGACTTAGAGACTTAAGAGGCACCTTAAGACTAAGGGGACCTACCTATCTTATGGCCTAAACTAAGACCCATGCCTATCCACCCATGCAAATCCAACCTCTAGTTAATCCAATCAAACCCCAATTGAATCCTATTACATATCCAAGCTCAAAGCCAAAATTAACTTAATCCTAACCTAAACTCATTCTACTATCATCCTATGGCTTAAACCCAAGCCTATTCAATTGAAACCAAATTCAATTGATCTTCACAAAAACACCACAACCATCCAAACTTTCATTTCAAACCCTCTCAATACCTACAATCAAATCAATCAAACCAATTCAATCAACCCAACTTGGCCCACTTGACCCAAAGGATCCAAATGAGCCAAAATCCAAATCAATTGCAATCAAAGACAGCAATCAATCTTAAATCAATTACCAAACTCAATTCAACCCAATTCAATATAATCCAATTCAAATTGACCCATTTGGTTCACCTGACCCAAAGTCACCTAAAGAACCCATTTGATCCAAACTTCAATTCAACCCAAATTGGATTAAAACATCCCATCCAATCTCTTCTATAATGATTGTTAATCACATTGATTGTCCAATTGCAATTAATTGGGTCAAACCAAGTCAATTTGATCATTGGATCAAGTTAACATAATTAACCTATGAACCAAATTGAATCAAACTCCATTATAAACTCAATTGATTGAAATCAATACCTCCAAATAATGATAAATTAACCATTGAACATGATTTGACCATCAATTGAACAAAACCAGACCAGCTTGGGCTCTTGACCCAATTTGACCTAAACAGCCAAATTAGGCCAAATCAAATCCTAAATCAAATTGATTGAAACTAATAACTCAAATTTATCATGAATTGATTATTGAACATAATCAAATCCTTGATTGAACAATTTGATCAAACTAGCCCAATTAACTCATTTAACCTAAATTGACCTAAAGGATCAAATTGATCTAAATTATTCGCAAATCTAAATTAATTGAAACCAACACCTACAATCATCTTCAAATCATCAATTGAACCTAAACCAACCTTTGACCTAAGCTAATTTGGCCAATTTGACCAAATTGATCAACTTAGCTCATTTGACCCATATGAACCCATATGAGCCAAATTCAAATCCACTTCAAATTAAACCAAACTAATTGAACCAAAATATCCCAAATGATCATTTAAACTAAATTAAACCATCATTTGATTAATTGATCAACCTAACCCAAATGAACCCAATTTGACTACATGGGTCAAATTGAGCCAAACTCATTCAAATCAAGCCCAAACTCAACCAAACTTAGCATGGACCCATCTTTGAGTCACCATGGGTCAGCCCAAATCAAACCCAACCCATATTGGACCCAAATTAGGACAAAACCCATTAAGTAAACCCCTCCAAAAGAGACAAAATCCCCATTCGGATGGTCAAACCTACTCATCAACCCTTGGCAACCCCCTTAGCTCAATTTGTACACTTTGACAACTGGCTAACCTAACCCAAAGTTGATTGGGTCAGCCATGGCTCAAGTGGAGGTGAGCTAACCCAAGCCACCCTATTAGAACACTTGGAGGAGGAGGTACACAGCTTGTCAGCCCTTGCAGCTCACTCAGCCTCTCAAGAGCCTCCACCTCAGCCCTCACTGCCACCTCCGGCTGCCTGCATTGACCTGATGACTTCCAAAAGTTGAACACATCGAAGCCTCTCGATCCCTTGGGGAGGAGAGTAAACTCCTCCCCATCCAATTCAAACTACACATAGAGCTACAAAGAGTTGAGACGAGCATCCTCAGACCTTTCCAGATCTCCCTTGAGCTTCCTATCACTAGCGACACCAAACCCCCTCAACATCCAACCTCACATAAACTCCACCAAATCCAAATTAAATTTTCCCACACCTTTACCAAACACTCGCGAGTCAAAATGAATCGATTCTCGATCAATTCGAGCACCGAAGACCACTCCTAGACCAACTTCAGTGACATTTGCAGCGACATTTGGTCCACAGAGCCACCGACGGGGAGGCAACTTGCGAGCTTCTCAATAAGGCTTCATCTCTTCAAAATGAAACTATCTTAGTCATTGGACTGCCGGTCTTGAGTTCTGGCGAGATATTTTTTTTGGCAAACCATAGAAAAGTCCTTAGGTATTGGTCTTTTGTGAAGAGTTTTGCATTTTCATGCGATTTCCAACGTAGGATCTCCTTAGATCTCCTCCCTGAATCTTTTAGAGTCGATCTCGATGACTCACGAGCTCGAGCTGTGGAGAAGCGAGCGATTAAGTCTTCCAGCGGTGTGGGGGAAGCGAAGGATCGTCATCCATTCGCATGATTAGAGCGGAGCGTGATTAACGCTTTCATTTTATCCGATTTCAACCATTAAGAACTGCGAGATTAATCCCCACCCTCCGATCCGAGATCATATCGTGGAGACGAAAGCGTGTCCGCCACCGCATCAAACGGTTTAAGTGGCCAATCCCATGACGCCACGTGGAAAGCGCCACCACTTTAGCTCCCGTGTGGCACCGACAGGATTAAGGATTAAAATCTGTTTTAATTGTTCTAAAGTTTGAAAATTCATAACTAATTATAAAAAAAATCCTAAAAATATGAATAAACCCATTTTGGAAAGGGTAAACATAAGAGAATTTAATAAAAATAAGTTCTCTATATTTTGAATAAAAATCCTAAAAATATTTTACTTGGCTAATGAGTCTCAAATTAAATATATTGATTCTTTGAAATGTCATCTGCCTCCTATAATTTTCTTGAGATTTATTGGTTAGGTAATTAGGAAAATTTGAAATTTAAACTTTAATTACCCTCATTAAATGATTTAATCATTATTAAAAAATATTAAATAGTAAAAATTAAATAATTAATGATCATTAATCACTGATTAATAGTGAAATGATGAGGGAGAGTCAATAAAATCCCCTTCCTAATTACTTTCCCAAATTCATTTCATTAAATAGGGTAATTAATTCATAATTTAATTAAGGATAATTAAGCAATCTAAATGGCCAAATTAAATCAAATTAAAAATGATAATTAGAATAGATAATTTAATTTGAATTAGTGAATTCATCTTTATGTGTTTAATAACATCAAGAGCCTTAAGAAAATTATGATTAACCCATGGGTGTGGAAAAATTATATAAATACTTAATTAGATTATTTAACTTAATGAATATTTAATTATGAGCTTCATTGCATTATGTCTCTAAGTGCATTGTAATTTTAATTTCTCATTTGCATATCATTGGAAGCTCATAATTAAATGATTAATTAAATTAAAGAAGCATAAAATGGTAATTATACGAATTGCTTAATGATTCCAACTTAATTAATTCATAAAACTCACTTAATTATTTTTCCTTAAACATATTAAATCATCAACATGAGATGGGATAAAAATAACAAATGTTATTCCTCCTCTTTTAGTTTAATAATTCAAATCCAAAATCAAATTTCATAAAAAGCTTTAGTTTTTCTTAAATAATTTTATTTAATGCGATTGTCCTTAAAAATTAATGTAGTTAAATGAATTATTGGGAAATATTTAATTATTTCTTTTTAACCATCATAAATTTTGTATGTCATTTACTACCATGCATTCATGTCTTTCAAATCAAATAAGCAAATGAACATACTTATGTAAAATTGCATGTGTCGAATTAATCCTATTATATGTATGGCTATTATCACTAATAAATTCAAAATTATTTTAAAAAATTATAGATGAAAAGTTAGAGTGATTAGCTATGAATATTATATATGATTTGCATTTATTTATAATCTAAACATGTTGAAGTATTGATTCACCTTTATAATTCATGTATGGGTTTACATATGTTTGATTGATAATAAGTATATAGTCTGGGCATCCCAATAATACGAGGCTTTAAGTTACCCCACAGAGG
The DNA here is from genome assembly GCA_021442155.1 of Cymbidium sinense. Taxonomy (NCBI): domain Eukaryota; kingdom Viridiplantae; phylum Streptophyta; class Magnoliopsida; order Asparagales; family Orchidaceae; genus Cymbidium; species Cymbidium sinense. Next base: position 97,465,419 of record CM038222.1, read on the forward strand.
TTTTAGATTACCTCACTTCCCTTATTAACAAACGCACATACTTATTTAATTTCATTATTATATGTACTTGTACTAGAATTTGGATAGAAGTTTATTTTATATGTGTAAATAATTCATTAAAATATAATCTTTATATGATTTTAATTCTCATAATTGTGTACATTCACATGTATTTAAGATAGTAAGTATATAGTCTAGACATCCCGGTAATACGAGGTTTTAAGTAGCTCCAAAGAGGTCTTAGATTAACTCACTTCCCTGGTTTAAACAACGGCACGTACTTACTTAAACCTTTAATACTTGTGTATGTGCATTTAGCCAAGGAATGAAATTCTTTTCTACCAAAAATATATGCATTCATGATCATTTACGTGTGCCAAAAATACATTCCATGTATAGATATATTAAGTCCTAAATCATATGCATGCTATTGATGATGAAAAAGAATTGTGTAACACAGTCTATGTAATGGCAATTCAATTACATTAATTTTAAGATGCCTTTCATGTTGAATAAGATTCTTTAAGATTAACACAAACTTAGGATTAATAAAATATTTAAAAAAATATTCACTAAAAAAAGAAACCAAGTCATAATAACATGCCTTTAGAAAATAACTTAAAATAGCGATGGAGGAGGTTGCGCATCCTTTACATAATATTTAGATATTAAGTAAATATCAGATGAAACAAAACAAAAATACAAATTAAAATTTGCAAATCATCTTAACAATTTAAAGTAAAACCATCCTTAATTTAAATAATTTCAAACTTAGATAATTATAATTCTAAAGCCTAGCTAAGATATATCACACTAAGTCTAAGCACACACATTAGAATGATAAGTCACCACATCTAGCTTTAGGTTAGGATGGTGTATATAATAATGTTGTGTTTTATTTTGTGGAGTAATGTTTTAGACTGGATGTTAGGATTGCTGTTCGTAGACTAGATGTTAGGTCATTGCTAGCCTAATATTATTTTATGTAGGTAATTGTGCTAATGGGGCTACTAAAATAAATAAATATAGATGTTTTTTCTTGCAGATTACTTATACCCCTAAGCATAATCCATATTAGGATATGCGAGTTTGGTAACCCATGTATAGGATGATAAGTCCAAATTATAAAATATAACTGCTTGAATTTGTATGTATGTTTAGCTAACATCTATCTTACAAGTATAGTTAGATTTTACTTTCTAAGAATGTAATTTTATAATAGGAATTAGGATTAGTGCTATGGGGTTTAGGATGAGCAGTAGCTAGAAGGTAAAGTCCTAGGAGGCCTTATGAAGTCTTGGAACAAAATCAAATCAAGAGGAAGAAAGAAGATGAAAAATGAAAACCCCCATAACATCTAATTTGATTATAATTGTAATTATTCTGTTGCAATCCAGGTTGTATAAGGGTTGAGCTTGGCTACCCAATTTTTCTCTTTTTTAGGATGTATGACGATACCCGGCCGCACCGACCTCTTATTCTTTTACGAAATCAACACATGTTTGATTGTTGTATTTATATTTGTTCAATAGAAATTCCATCTTCTTCATAGATTTCTTGAAGATTGATGATTGAATGTGTGGCCTGGATGTGTGAAAAATTTTAAATCAATTCATCACTTTAAAACTTAGGTTGTAAATCAAGTTAATTAAAAGATTTAGCAATCCCTTAGTTGAATGATGTATGTCTCATATCATGCATATCATATTGTCTCGCTCTTGAATAGGGAGGGTCTCCATTCTTGCATGATAGGGGAATGCTTGACCTGTGAGGACATCCCTTATAGCGGAGAACACTTCCTCTCACTGATTTAGCTAATAATCCAATTTCATTATGCATCTAGGTATAATTATCCCAAGCCTTTGCCCAAATCAATGTGTCAAAATTACATAAAAATTTGTAAAATTGTGCATTAATCTAAGTCATGAATTCATGTCAGTCATGATCTAGTCTCTTATGGAGTGAGTTAAGACTCTAGTCTCCATTCCTAATTAAATAATAACCTAGCCATCTTGCAATTATATAAGACCGACCTACATGATTTTGAATCATAAGAAGTGTTAGCTGGTGACCACTCTAGGCGGTTGTAAGTCCAGAAGAGTCAGACAAGTTTATCCTCTCTTATCGAGGTAAACTACTATGTCCTCCATTCGTTCAAATTTAGGCCGTGCTTTTGGCTTGTGCTAAAGCTTCCTAACTTTAGGATCTGATGTTGCTTGTTTCCTTCAAACTACAAGTATAAGTCCTCACCTCTCAGGCATTTTCATAATCTTGTGTTAATGAATTGTAAGCCCTAACATTCTAATATGATTCCAATTTAAATTAAAACAAACTCTCTTTCAAGCATATAAAGTCTTGACATAGGATAGACTAGAGTGCTTACTAGGCTTCCTAGTATCATGAGTGCTCCCTATTTATCTTCCTCTGGAATCTAAAAATAAGCCTTTCCCAATTGAACATTCTCACTTGATTTTCAAAAATACTCAATCTTTTGATAGTCTAGCCTTAAAATCATTGAATATATGATTAATTGAGAATATTCTTAAGAAATCTCATTTCCTATGATGTAATTAACTATGAAAGCTTGCTTCCATAGGGAACTAAAGAACCCGGCATAAAATAAATCCTATTTTACTTTTTCATATAAAGTAGAAGAAACATCTCTGGTATATACAAAGACCCATCTACATTAGGAGTTCTTATTAGGTGATTAAGCCTATTATATGGTGATGTTTCTATCTTTCGAGATAATACATCATACCTTAATGTCATATCTGATCACTTCAATTAATACCCCCCTAAGATCTTCGTGATCTCCACCCAACTCCAAATTAAAACACCACATATACATATCCATTAATAGCTGATAATGGAGTGCCAAAAATTGACTTTGGGTCTTAATTTTTTTGCTTTATGATATAATATTTGGTAACCAAGTAGCCTAACTATGCATATATGTGGAGCAGTATCTTCGACTGGTTGTAGCACATTATGATCACCAAAGTTAATGTTATCTGCAACTCATTCTAAAGAGACATCATGACTATGTCTCAAATCTAAACTAGTTATTCAATCATTTAGGTCATAGCCAGCTGAAGACTGTGAGTCAGATAGTAGGAGACGTAGTGATCGAATAAATGAGTCTTCAAAAATATCTTTGCCTCTTAACATATCTTGGTGTCATGATAACATGTCCTGTAACCTAGTTGTACTACATGGATCATGAACTTCAATAATAGCCCATATCTACTATTTAGTAAGCTCAATGGAAGGCATATCATCTAGTCATTTTCAAATAAATATTGTAATAATATAATATATCTGGAATAGAGAACCATATATATTTTAAGAGTTTTATAAATCAGCAGTAATATCTGAATTTATACATGAGCTATGCTTGTAGGCTTTTCTAATTTAGACTTTTATGCAGATTTATATTTAAACCTGCTCCTATGATTATATTGGAATCTAAATTTAGGTTTAAATCTAGCTTATTTTGATATCATGGATTTTAGTTTATCTTAAATTTGACCCCTTTGGGGTATAATGGAATCTAAATTGTAGTTTAAATCCGGTCACTTCGAGAATGGTGGATCTGATCTAGCCTCTTTGGACATGATGGATCTTAGTTTAATTTAGATCTGACCCATATGGGTATAATGGAATCTAAATTGAGGTTTTAGATCTGACCCCTTTGGACATGGTGGATCTGGGCAAGATGAATTTTGATTTAGGTTAGATTCGACTCATTTGAATATAATGGAATTTAAATTATGGTATTAGATCTGACTCCTTTAGTCATAGTGGATATGATCCAGCCCTTTTGGGCATGATGGATCTTAGTTTAATTTAGATCCAACCTTTTAGGTATAATAGAATCTAAATTGAGGTTTTCATTCCAGCCCCTTTGGGCATGGTAGATCTGATCCACAAACCCTTTAGACATAATGGATTTTAGTTTAATTTAGATCTGATCCTATTGATCCACTTTTGGAGTGAGCTCTCAACCTCCTCTTCTTAGATTTAGGAATCTTCTAGACACTAAGATTTTCTTAGTCATAAGAAACTTCTGGAGATTAGGTGAATACTTAACCTAAGCCTAGAGATTTAGAAAGGTTAATCATAGAATTAGGCTATGTATTTTGGACTTAGGAAAATCACCTACCCTATAACATAAATCCAATCAATGTGCACCTTCTTAAATCCAATTCAAATTCAATTGATTTTCTCAAATCTCAAATTAAAATCCAAATACCAAATCCAAATATAAAGTCCAATGATTAAAGCCCTTGATCAAATACTCCTCGAGCTTTATGATTGGATCCCATGGACTTAGCCAAATTTCCATCCAATTAAATCCAAACTTGATTGATTTCTTCATGAATCAATCATATCTTCAATCATATTCATAAATAAAAATGAAATATACATTCAAATGATCAAAATTAAATCAAATCAAATCAAATCCTCTTCTAAGCCCTTTGGACCTACCTCCATGGACTTAGCCAAATTTGCCTTCGAACCCCTTTAAACTCAATTTATTTTCTTATAAATCAAATGTACCTCAATTATCTTTCCAAATATAAATCAAATCCACAATCAAATAGCCAAAATTAAATCAAAATCAAATCAAAATCCAAATTTGAACCCTTTGAGCCAATTTTATTGGACTCAACCAAATGACATCCAAATCAAGCTAAAATCAATGAATTTTCTTTGAATCAATCATTCCTTCAATTACCTATCCAAATATAAATGAAATCTATAATTATCAAGCCAAATCAAAATCAACTTGAGTCAAACCTAACTCAACTTATTTGACTTGAAATTTTCAAGTGAACCAAAACTCATTTGAACCCAAACCAATTGTAATTGGATTTATATATCAATCCCAAATCCACATATAAACTCAACTAAATCAAACCCAACCCAAAATCAAGCCAACTAAACCCAATTGGCTCACTTGACCCAAAGTGACCAATTTGACCTACATGAACCAAAATCCAATTCAATTCAAATCAAAGTGAATTAAGCCAATCCAAGCTTAATGACATGATTGTTAATCACCTTAAGATGATCAATTGATATAAATTGGGTCAAACCAAGTCAACACAACCCTTTGACCAAGTCAACCCTTTAATCCATATGAACCTGAACTTGCCAAATTATAACTTAAGCCAAATCCATTGAAACCAATGATTCAAATCAACCCAAAATCGACATTTGAACATGACTTGACCTTCAATTGAGCCAAACCTAAACCAATTTGCCCTCTTAATTCAAGTTGAGCCAATTTGACCTAAATGGACAAAATAGGTCAAATCAAAATCCAACCCAAATTGATTGCAACCAATGACTCAAGTTCATTCTAAATTGATTGTTGAACCTGACCAAAGCCTCAACTAAGCACAATTGATTCACTTGACCCAAAATGACCATTTTGACCTACATGAACCAAAATCTAATTCCCTCCAAATGAATTAAGGCAACCTAAACTTCATGTCATGATTATTAATCATCCTTGGATAATCAATTGTCATAAATTGGGTGCTCAAACCAAGTCAATCTAGCCCGTTGACCAAGTCAACCCTTTAACCCATATGAAACCAAAACTAGCCAAATTATAACCTAAGATAAAACCATTGAAACCAATATTTCAAATCAATCTAAAATCATTATTTAAACATGACTTGACCTTCAATTGAGCCAAACTTAGCCCAATTAGCCCTCTTAACCCAAGTTGACCCAAATTGACTTAAATGGCCAAAGTGGGTCAAATCAAAATTCAATATAAATTGATTGCAACTAATGGCTCAAGTTCATTCCAAATTGATTACTGAACTTGACCAAGGCCACAGTTGAATCCAATTTGGCCAATTGAACCCAACTGACCCACTTAGCTCAAATTGACATAAAGGTCAAATGAGCCTAAACCCAAATTAAATCCAAATTAAATTAAACTAAAGCATACAATCCTCTCCAATTGACCAATTGAATATGAACCAACCACCCAAACTAAGCCAATTTGGTCAATTTCATCAAATTGATCAACTTGACCCATTTGACCCAAATGAATTCAAATGAACCAAAATCAAATATAAACTAAATTGAATCAAACCAATGACAACAACATGCTTCACAATTGAATCCAATTTGACCAACACGCTTCAATTGGTCAACCTAACCTATTTTGACCCAATTTAACCTAGCCAAACCTAACCAAATGAACTCCAACTAACATAAAATTTGGTCCAACTCACTTTTAACTCGTTTTAAATCCGCCTAAATCAAATCCAATACTAAATGACCATTCTACCCTTGAGTAAAGGGTATCACATGAGATAAATCACCTATGTAAGTGGTCATTTCCATTCCTTGGCCACTTGGCAACCTCCCAATGGTCCACCTAGGCATCAAGGGCTTGAACTTGACCCAGGGGTGAATTCACCTCACCTCCCCCATTGGAGCATTTGAAACCCATATGAAACCCACTAATCCTTCTTGGCAGCCATCTCCCAAGCCTTGGACAACAAAACCAAAACCATCACGGGATGGCCCATGGGACATCACTATGAGCTCACCATCAGTGATTTTTGGCCAAACTCATTACACTCATCAACACACTCTACAGCTCTGGGCTAGAAGAAAACTAAGCGGTGACAAGGAGGCGACGACCATTGGTGGATACAATATTCTAAGTGAAGGTAAGGGTCTAAATTCATCCCAAGGCTTCATCTCGCATTCAGAAGTGTGCTCGGATCAACATAGCCATCAAAAACCATCCCTAGAGAAATCTCTTAAATTCTGTGATGATTCTTATGTAATTTTAGCAATTTCTCTTAGATGTCCCTTCCATTCTTCATTTTATACAATCTAATGTGAAAATAGAAGTTTTCTGGTGAGAATCAACGTGAAATCGAGCCTGATCGGACCCCATTTTGTTGGTTTCACGATTTACTGTTAATGTTCAACTTCGTCGTCGCTAGGCAGACAAAGAAGCATCCCTCTCGTTGGAAATGGGCGAGATTTGCACTAGATTGCATGATTTCAGCCCATTCAGATCGCGGGTTCAATCTAGACCATTCAATCTATGATCAGACGGTCATATCTAACCCCACGCAATTTCTGCTCAAAGTCCACATAGCACCGTGGCAGCCAATCGCAGCACGCTGTATGGCACCGCGTGCCGCGTGAAACCACTTTCCCAATCGTACGGTGCTGCATGGCACCGCGTGGCACTGACTGGGTTAAGTAAGAAATTATGGTATTTTCAGCTTTTAAAAATTAATTAAATCACTTGAAACTTCAAAAATTCATAGAAAATAAAATACTTAATCAAAAATTGCAAATAAGGGCTCGTTGGATTCGTCTTATCGAGAGGAATCTAATAAATCTAAAATTTATAATTTTTACTGAATATTTTAAGCTTAATTTAAGTTTTAGTAAAAAATCAAACATCATTAATTAAACTAAAAATACACATCACATTGATTTGAAAATTTTAGGGATTGAAATTGAAGTTAAAATACACCTTAACAAATCATAGAAAAATCATAAAAATACAAATAAATATTCGTTTTGAAGATATTTCTAAGAGAATTTATTAAAAATATTTTTAATTAATTTTGAACAGTAATTAAGGATTAATTAAAATTTAATTATAAAATTAATTAACTTAATTACTTAAGTAATTAACCCCAAACTTTATGTGTTAATTTAATGGGATGACACTACCTCCTATGATTTTATTGGGATTATTACTTAATTAATTATGAAAATTAATTGATTAAGCCCTAATTACTCTTTTAAATTAAATAATAATTAATTAATCCCATGAACGATAATAAATTAATTAATTAAGTGATTAATTGTTGCTTAACAGTGAATGAACTCATGGGATAAGATTAAGGCCTCCTTCCTAATCTATTTCCTTAAGTTTATTTCATTAATTAAATTATTCAAGGCTTACTCAATTAAAGAAATTGCTTAATTAATCAAATTGAAATTATAATCACATGGAATCTCAATTAATGAAATTTTGGGTAGACCTTTAGGTGTTCAACAACCTAAGAAAATTTTAATTAGCCCACATGTGTGGGAGAATTATAAGAGTACTTAATTAAGTTCATTAACTTAATTAACTATTAATCATGAACCAATTGCATTAGGCCCCTTTTATTTCTTAGGATCATTGCAAATTTATTTTTCATTCATATGCATATCATGTTGGCTTATAATTATTTAGTTAATTAAATTAGGGTAACATAAGAAAGGGTTAATTAATTGATTTAATTCATATCACAACTTAATTAATCCATAAAAATTAACCTAATTACCTTTCATTAAACCAAAGTAATTTACAAACATGGGATGGGATTAAGATCAGCAAACTTTTCCTCATTTCTTCAAATCAAATCGAAACATAAACTTAGAATGATAATTAAAAAGCCTTGGTTTTCTTTAAATGCTTTTATTTGAGATTATTGTCCTTAGGAATTAACTTAGTTGAATGAAATCATGTGTTTATATTTAGTAATTCATTTTCAATCATGTTAGATATTGTATGTCATTTGAATCATTCAACCATGTCTTTCAAAATTAATTAAATCAAATTATTTTCCATTATTTTAAGCTTGCATGTATTGATTAACTTAATATATGTGTGACTATTATCACCATTAAATCAAAATATATTTTAAAAAAAATTACAAATCAACTAAAATATTTGGAGTGATGGTAGTCATAAATACTTATAAGCCTGCATGTGTTCATAGCTTAAATGTGTGAATGAAAGTCTCTTTTCCTTCAATTCATATGTAGCTTTACATGTATTTGAATGTAATAAGTATATAGTCCAGACATCCTAAGAACACGAGGCTTTAGTTAGCCCCAAGGAGGTTATTTGATTATCTCACTTCTCTAGTTAACAGTGACATGTACTTATTTAATTTTATTTATATGTATTACTACATCAAAATTTGGATAAAGCTTTAATTCACATACATAAATAACTCAATTAAATAAAATATAACTTTTGCATGATTTTAAATTCTTGTAGTTATTTGTACATTCAAATATATTTAAAAATAATAGGTATATCTAGCCTGGACACCCAGGGAACACGAGGCTTTAAGTAGCCCCAAGGAGGTCTTTGATTACGTCATTTTTCTGATTAACAATAGGGAAGTACTTGCTTAAAATTTTTTATATACTTATATGTGCATTTAGCTGATGAGTGAAAATCCCATTTTCTACAAAATACACATACATCTTTCATTTAAAGTGTGCTAAAAGAAATATGTTGCATGCATAGTTATACTTATAATTAAGTCATATGCATGCTACATGTGGTGGAAAGGAATAACTTGATATATGTTATGTGATAGTAATTCGATTAAATTAATCTTAAGATGTCTTAGATATTGAATAGAATCATTTAAGGTGAACCTAAACTTTGGGTTAATTAAATCATTTAATAAGACATTCACTAAAGAGAATTAAATCAAACTAACATGCTTTAGAAAGTGGCTTAGGGTAGGAATGAAAGAGAGCAACTCTTTTCCCTCTTTATAACACTTAGTTGCTAAGTGTAGGTCACATGAAACCAAACAAAACACAAATTAAAATTCTTAAATCCATTAAACAACTTGAAGTGAAATCATCCTTTATGATTAAATTAAATTCCTTTCATACTTAGAAAAATATAACCTTAATGCCTAGTAAGACATACCACACAAGCCTTAACACACATTAGAACTAAGTCACCACTTCTAGTCCTAAGTTAGGATGGTGTATGTTTGGTGTATGTTTTGTTTGTGATGTAATATTTTAGACTGGATGTTAGGGTGTATGATTAATAGACTTGATGATAGATCGTGATTAGCTTAATCATATTTTCTGCAGGGAATTATGCTTAAGAGGTAGCTTAAAAATAAATATAAATAATCTCTTTGTAGATTGCTTAAGCCCCTAAGCATAATTCAAGATAGGATGGGTGGGCTAGGTTACCCATGTGCAGGGTGCTAAGTCTAAATTATAAATATAACTGCTTGGGTTGTATGTGTGTTTAGCTAACACTTATTTTGCAGATGTAGTTAGATTTACTTTTCCTATCTTAATATAATTTTGTATTAATAATCGATTAGTTATTATGGGGGGGGGGGTAAGGATGAGCATTGGCTAGAAGGCTTTATCCCAAGAGGCCATGTGATGTCTTTAAAGTAGAGTAAATCAAATCAAATGGAGATACAAGAAAATATGAAGGAATGAAGAAAGAAAACACCAATAGAATTTTATAAATTATAATTATTCTTTCATATTCCAAGTTTTATAAAGGTAGAGCTCAGCTACCCATTTTCTCTTTCCAAGTTGTGCGGTGGTACCCGACCGCACTGACCTTTTATTCTTTTATGTTAGTTATAAATTTGTTTGATGTTTTATTTAGCTTGCGCAATAGAAATAGCATGTTCTTCCTAGTTTCTTAAATGATTGATGCTTTAATGTGTGGCCTGAATGCGATTAGCCTCTTAGGAAAAAATAAATCTTTTACCCAACTACAACTCATAACTAAAGTTTTAAATAACTCATAACCTCACAATAAAAGCCTAGGATATAAATCAAGATAATTAAAAGATTTAGCAACCACTTAATTGTATGGTTGTATGTCTAACAACATACATACATATTATTTTACTCTTGTAAAATGAGGGCCTCCGTCCTTACACGCTTGGGAATCGCTTGACCTGTGAGAGCAACTCCTACTGATGGAGCTTCACCCTCCTCTCTTCTGATTTGGCCAATAATCCATTTCATCATGCATTTAGACATATGAAAATCCTAAAGCCCCTTTGTCAAAATGAAGTGTCAAAATCAAAATAAATTTTGAAAATATTTTGCATTTATAGATTAAATCATTACACATACCACTCATGTTTTAGTCTCTTAAGGAGTGAGTTTAAGGACTTTAGACTCTTTCTAAATTAATAATAACCCAACTATCTTGCAATATTCATAAGACTTGCCTAAACCTTATACCCATCTTCGCTCAGATTTAGGTCATGCTTTAGCTTTTCCTAAAGCTCTCAAGATTTAGGATTTGAGGTAACTATTTCCTTCAAGCTATAAGCATAAATTCTCACCTCTTATCCTTCTCTACAACCTTGTGTTGATGGATTATAAGCCTTAGTAATCTAATAAAATTTTAACTCTAACAAAATAATTATCTTCACTTCCAAATATATAAAGCTCAATTATAGGATAGATTGGAATGCTCACTAGGCCTCCTAGTATCATGAGCATTCCCTACATATTCCTTTTGGCTTCTAAAAATATGTCTTCTTCTTGAACTTTCCCAATTAATTTTCTAAATATAACCAATCCTTTGATAGTCTAGCCTTGAAATCTTTGGAGACAACAATTGCCTACTTTAATCGAGAGTATTCTTAAGAAACTCACCTTCCTTAGGATGTAATTAACTATGGAGGCTTGCCTCCATAGGAAACTTTAGAACCCTGTTTAATATAAATCCTACTTTATTCATTCATGTAAAGCAAGGAAAAAATCTCTATACATTCGAAGACCCATCATGCCTTATGAGTCCTTATTAGGTGATTAGGTCCATTAAAGGGTGATATCTCTATCTTTCGAGATAGTATATCATACCTCAATGTCATACCTGATCACTTCAATAAGTACCCTCTATGATATGCGTGATGTCCCCCCATACACAATAAACACCACAGACCCCTATGGGTACAATAAAATCTAAATTAAGGTTTCGAATCCAACTCTTTTGGGCATGGAGGATCTAATCCAACCCCTTTAGACATGATGAATTTTGGTTTAGCTTAGATTTGACCCCTTTGGGTATAATAGAATCTAAATTATGATTTTGGATCCAATCCCTTTGGGCATGGTGGATCTAACCCAACCCTTTTGAGCATGATGGATCTTAGTTTAGTTTTTCTTGATTGGACATTATTTCCTTTTGATAGGAGATCTTGCTTTGCAAGATATATAAAATTGTCCCCTATTAACAGGGAGAATATTTCATTCATAGTTATGCATAATATCTTTTAAGATATTGTCTATTTATAAGTGGCATGAGCCTGATGCCTATTGTATCAATAAGCTGCTAAGCTCTACATTTGTATGCTTCTTTGATGATATATTATCCCTCCCAATTTGAATTAAATTTTTCCCCAACTTGTTGATATGATGACGGGCCTTCTTCGTACCAATACTAGTTCACCTATTTTGAAGCTTCTTAAGCAAACCATACAGTCATGAGCTCATGTCATTCTCGCTCTATATGTTTCTAGATGTTATTGGGTTTATAGTCGTATTTCATCTAAGGTTACAAGCTCTTTGTATCATATTCAAATATTTTCTTTTGTTGAAAGTTCGCTTTGAACTGCTATGCAGAGTGAAGGTAATTCTACTATAAGGGAAAATATTGCTTCTACTCCGAAGACTAAAGAGTATGGTGTTACTTGTGTAGCAGTTTTATAAGTGGTACGATATGCCCGCAATGTTTCTATTAATTTATCATGTCATTCTCTTTTATTTTTGGAAAGAATTTTCTGAAACATCTTAATTAACATTTTGTTAAATGTAAATGCCAAACCATTGGCTCTGGGATTATATATTGAGGAATATCACCAATCTATCATATATTTTTAAGAAAATGATAGACTTTAGTATTCTTGAATGCAATGCCATTTTCTAATATAATTCTTCGAGTTATTCTGAATTTATAGACAATATGGTCTCGACAGAACTTTACTACATCATCTACTTTAACTTCTCGTAATGGGATAACTTCTACCAATTTTGAGAAATAATCAGTAACAGCCACAATGAAGCGATGTCCTTTGATGGAGGATTTATTAGATCTATTATATCAATTCCTCAGCTTTCAAATGGCCATGATGTTATTGTTCAGTGTAGGGTATTGGGTGGTCAATGTAGTGTGTCTACATGTATTTGACACTGATGACATCTTTTAGCATATTCAATGCAATATTGAACCATGCTAGGCCAGTAACATCTCATTCGTTTAATTTTGATTTTCAATTTATGGCCAAATTGTGTGCTCCACACAATCTTTTATGAACTTCAGCCATTATTATCTTGGCTTCATCTGGTCCTAAGCATCACATCCATATTTGGTCAAACACGTGCCTACATAATGTGTCATTTATAAGAGTGTCTTGTAACGCTCTTTGTAAAATTTGATGAGCCTTTGATTTATCTTTTGGTAGTCCACCACCTTTGAGATAGGTGATGAATGGTTCTCGTTTGTCTTCTTCTTTTATTATGATCATGACTTTTTGACTTTCTTTAGCTTTAAAGGCTTACAAATGGGTTGATGTTAATGCTAGCGTATTTTGGACTATTACTATAATTCGATTTCTCTGAGGGTATGTCATTTCCTTAGCTAATTTAGCCAATGCATTGGCCTTGTCATTGTCTCGACGCAACACCCATGTGATGGCTATTTCAATGATTTATTTTAAAAGCTCCAAGACATGCTTATGGTAAAGCACTAATTCAAGCATATTTATCTTAAAAGTCTCAATTATTTGTCAAATTATAAGTTGAGAATCTCCATAAATATGAAGCTTCTTAATTTTCATATTAATTGATAGCTCTAGGCCCGCAATTAATGCTTCGTATTCGGCCTCATTCTTAGTTTGAGGTCAGTAATACTATAGGAATATCACAATATACCCCCTTGCAGTGTTACGAATATCAGGCCGATTCTGACTTGTAATATAAGTAAGCTAGGCAGTTTAGCTAATTTTAAAGATGAAACTCCATTAAAATAAAGCTCTCATCCTAATGGTTACTGAGCTTTTTCAATTTCAAAAATCTATTTATCAAACAACTCATCATTACATTGGGAGTCTTGTAGTAAAAAATGAACAACTAAAAAATTAGCCAAGATTACCCTTTAATAGCCTTTTACGGGACATGTTATATCAAATTACAGCGATAGGATAGTCCATTTAGCTAAGCAACCTATTAAGGTGGGCCTCATCATCAAAAAAATTGATTGGGTCGACTTTGGATATTAATGTTATCTTATGGGATAACATATAGTAACATAGTTTTTTAGTAGCAAATATTAATGTTAAACATTAATTTTCAATAGGAGAATATTTTATTTCAATTCCTAGTAAATGTCGACTTATATAATATAGAGCATTTTCTTTTACCTCTTCATTGTTTTGTGCCAGCAAAGTTCCTAGTGATTCTTCTAAGGCTATCGTATATAATATCAATGATTTTCCTATAATTGGTGCTGCCAAGATTGGGGGATGCAATAAATATTGCTTTATGCTGTCAAAAGCTTCTTGACAAGCATCATCCCATATAAGGGTGCGGTGCGTCTTATTTCATTAATCGAGCAAAAGGCTGGCATCTATCCGAGATATTAGAAATAAATCTTCTAATATAAGAAAGTATGCCTTGTAGGGAGGGTAATTGCTTCAAAGTTTTAGGTGGTAGCATTTCTATTATTGCTTTTATTTTAGAGGGATTGATTTCAATCCCTCTATGACGTACAATAAAGTCTAGAAATTTTCCATAGGTCACACCAAAAGCGCACTTTAGAGGATTCATTTTAGAATAAAACTCTGAATCCTATTGAATATGATCCTTGGATCGCTTATATGTTGGCTTTGTGTTTTTCTTTTAACGACCAAATCATTGACATAACACTCTACATACTTATGTATGAGGTCATTGGAGATGCGAGTAATCGCTCTTTGGTAAGTGGCACCTGCATTTTTCAAGTCAAATGGCATTATGTTGTAGTAATATATGATGATTGGCGTGTAAAAGAATGTATGCTTCTCATCTTTTGGAGCCATTTTAATTTGATTATAGCCCGATGATTCATCCATGAAGGAGAACATATCATAGTTGGATGTATTATCCACCATAGGTTTTGTGTTGGGTAATGAAAAATTATCTTTTGGGCATGCTTTATTTAAATCTCATAAATCAATATAGACTCAGATCTATCCTTTTTTTCTTACTGGAGTAATATTAACAATCCAATCAACATATTTTTCTTCCCAGATGAACCCTGCTTTAATGAGCTTTTTTGTTTCAGCGATTACTTATTCTTTAATTTCTAATCGCATTCATCTTGATGCTTGCTTTACTTGTTGTACATCAGATTTAATAGTCAATTTATGTACAGCTACAACTGGTGATATACCTGACATTTCACTATAATTCCATGCAAAACAATCTTTATATTCACAGAGTAGTGCTTTTAATTCTTCCAATCTTTCTAAGGTGAGGTTAGAACTAACAAAAGTTGTTTTAAGCTCTTCTTCAATACCTAGGTTAATTTCCTGAAGTTCATCGATCGCAGCTTGATTGCGTTCTTCCAATTTTTTCAAGGCTTCTTCAAGGTCGAGTATTAATTCATCTTCAGACACATTTTCATTCCCCTATGAGGTACCCCTTTGTAGATTTATGATTTTAAACGGTACTTCTTTATCGGATATGGTATAGCATGAACTCATTAAGGAATTTGATGAGGGCATATATCCTAATCCCCATGTAGTGAATTTTTCATATCCTATGGAACTCTGAAATTATCCCCTTGCTAGAGCATTTTGAACAATCGATCTTGTGCATTCGATTATGATAGTTGGACATTGTTTCTAATTAACCTCTTTAGAGCTGATGAAAAGTATTAAGGAATGATGATTGAAATGTATTCTTTCTCAAAATCATCTTCTTCAAATGGTTCTTGATTGAAATTTACGATTCGCTCTTCAACTTTATAGAAGAGAATTCCACAGTCTTTATAACCCCTTCTAGAATGAACATAAAATGTTTTCAATTGTTCTATTTCTTCTCTGTTTAGAGTTGATAAGGCTTTGATATGTGCTTTTGATATTAACATTATTTTCATAGCATTATCAGAAACTTGAGACTCCAACAATCTTATTAGAGATATGCATATTTTTTCTAATTGTTTGGTCACACCATTGGTACTAGCCTCTTCTTTCTTTTGACTAGTTGAGACCCTCCTAGATACCAATTCTTCTTCATCCTCTTCGATATCACTACCAAGTTGGGGAATTACCTTGGGCTATTTTGATTTAGTAATAATTTTACTTTTTGAATCGCCAATCTTTAACATTAGTTTAATAGGTAGAGTTTCTTTCTTTTGGGCATTAATCTCTTCAATCTTCTTACAAATATAGTACTTGGCATCATCATATATCTTGATTTCATATATCAATAATTAATTCATGTCTCTGTCAATTCAATGCTCTTCACCATTTTGGATATATTTCATGCATTAATGAAGAGTCGATGGTATTATACCATACTCATGAATCCATGGCCTACCCAGGAGAGCCTTATATGTACCTTTGGCCTTGATTACATGAAATTTAACTTATGTATATAATTCTCCGAAGTGTATAGGTAGGACAATAAACCCTAAGGTTTGTTGCCATTGTTCATTAAAACCTTGCAAAAATATTGTGCTCTTATCGTGGTATCGAGCATCCAAAACTAATGCCCTAAGTGTCTTGCCTATTAAGAGTTAACTATTGCACCTGGATCAATCAACACTCTCTTTATGCATGTAGAATTAATTTCAATCATAATATACAGAGGTCGATTATGTTCAATCATTCCGAATAATAAGTCTTTATCATTGAAAGTGATAATTGATGGCTTCTGCAAGATAAGATCTTTCATCCTCTCTTCAATAAAAAATGCTTCATTTTGTTCTTGACTTTGCAAGTATTTTATTAAGGTCTCGTATATCTTGGGATAGCATGAGGGCATCATATATACTTAATAAAGCAGGAAGCTTATGTAAGTGTGCCGGAATGTTATAATATACTCTTATCTTGGTAGACTTTTGGGGTTTAGCCGGCGGTGGAGGTAAGGCATCTTCAATAATTTAAATTTCTTTACCTTCTTTATTGGCTTTCTATTGTCGAGGTGGAGGAATATTTTTTCCACTACTTAATTGCACCTATATTACTTCTTCTACATAGCTTTCTTCATCAAAAGAAGTTTCTGAGTTTTGTAACTCTTTAGGGTTCCTAAAGTCTTTATGGCTCTCAGAATTACTGTTTGATTCAAGTTGTAACTTCTTAGAGCATGGCTTATTTTTCTGTTTGATAGACTTTTTCTTTATGAAAACATAACTCTTCTTTAGAATCAGTTTAGGTTGTAACCATACTTATCATTCAACATGTTTCTTTTACAACTTCTTCTTTAGGCTCTTCTGTGTCGAGCTGTAAATGGTGCATATATTCCTTTAACCTAACTAGTCTTCAAGGAGATTGTTCATACTCCTCTAAAGAATATATCATTTCTTGTGTCTCAGACTTTTGTTTCTGAGCTTTCTTATTTTTTTTCTTAATTTATGAGGCTTTGATATAGAAGGCTCATCATTTTTCATCAGCTCTTTTTTATACAAAAAGTTGCCCCTTTATTTGGGGAAGTATCCTAGGATCAATTTCAAGTTATAGGGCATTCCTCTACCAAATGTCCTCTATAGCTAAAAGAATATTGATCATTCTTTTAGTCTTCTTTGAAATAAAAGTTTCCCAGCCACCTTATGCTTGTACTTGTGGAGTTTTTTTTTATATCTTTATTTATGCCCTGAGTCTTGCTCACCTCAACTTTCTCATTTGGTTGTGACATAACAACACTTACCTTTTCTTTTTTAGGATTTACTAAGACACTGTCTGACAAGGTAAGTTCCCCATTGTAATAGCTTTTCTCAACCATCTTTGAAAACAAAACAATTTTCAATCGGGTGACTTATAATTCTATAATAGGGATAATAGTTGAGATCATCGACTTTATCTACTTGATCTAGTTGACACGACTATGATAGCTGTAACCATAACTTTATGGCATGTTTAAAAATTTTAGTAGTATATTCTCACTTAAACGAGTACTATTTAGCCATCTTCTCCTAGAGGGTTAGTACTCTTTTCTTTTCCTCTATCAGCTTTGTAGCCGATCACAAGTTGATGCTCCTCCATTTTTCTTTTTGTCAACTGTAAATGTGAATGTTATATTCACATCATTCTTTTTGAACTCGTACAACTTGGGCTGCTTCTCTCTTCCTGCAGAGTTATTATTATAGCCCAAATTAAGCCATTTCTGCTTGGAGAACCTTTCAAACTTGGCTATACGATATGATAATTCTTCAAATGTATTGATTGTAGCCATGGCAAGGTATTGGCCATTTGATCATCAATATTTCCCATAAGGAGTTCCACTGCATATTTTTTTTATGAGCTGCTAATCACATCTCATGCTTAAGTTCATCCATCTGGTGATATATTTAGTGACACTCTAATCCTTTCTCTTTTTCTCCAAGGCGAGATCTGCAATTGAACCTTTCTTTATTGTGTCTGCAAATATCTTGACGAAGAGTGCATCTAGCAATATTTTTTTTGAGTCGTTAGGTAACTCAGCATACCATTCGAAGGCCGTATGAGTAATAATACTAACAAATTGACGTAGTAATAAAGCATTTCCACTAGTATTTTTGCATGATGCTTTAAATTGAGCCATATGTTGTCATGAATTTTTTGTGCCTAAGAAAGTATTGAACTTCAGCACAATGTATCCCTTAAGATAATGTATTTGATCATACTCAGCTGGATATGGTCGTCCTTTTCCTACTAGTTGCTCAGCAGTTTCTGAGGCTATCACTGCTTTAACATTGTGGCTAATGAGATCTTCCACTTAGGAGTTCGTGATAACATCACCTTCCTGATGAAGGTTCTAAGAACTTAAGCCTCTGTTGTAAATTGAGCATTTTGTACACCCTTATTCTCTTCCTTGAAGGTATTTGTTAGGTTGTTATTGCTATAAGGTTAAGCAGACCAAATAAGTCCTTTATCAGCACGCTCATTTCATTAAGGTGGTTGTTAAGCTAATTGATTTCTTGAACTCTCCTTAGGAGTTGAGAACCCATCTATTGAGAACCCATCTATTGAGAACCCATCTATTGTTGTAGCATTGCTACAATATCCGTGAGTTCTCTAGTCACTTCCAATTCTACTTGAGCCTCGCCTCTAGGCTCTCGGTGACTTTGGTTTCCTTGTTGATCCTCCTCACATTACTGTTCGGACACTAGACCTTTGTTTCTTTGGCGAGTATCAACCATGCGAACGATCTCGACCTCCATGTGCTCAGCCTCTTCATTAACTTTGAGATCTAAACTTTACAGTTCTTCATTGATTGGGAGATCTTCACCTTCCCAAAAAAGTTAATCATCCATGTCATCATCCATTGGATGGTTTTTTCAGATCGATGCTTCCAGCTAATGATAGGAGAGTTAGCTTCTTCATTTTCTGAACGACTTGATTTATGATGAGCTCCTTCCTCTTTGACATCTTTCACTTCTTTGGCTCTCCATATGAGTTGGGACCTCCTAATGATGGATCTCTGAGAATGAGTCCCAGATGTCAAACCTTAGTGATGTGGCTTTCTTTCGAATCTTTGGCTCACCGATTGGGTTAGAATGGTCTGGGTGATATGGCTTTCTTTGATATTATTGTCAGGACCTTTCGACAAATGGCCATCAATTTGTTTTTGATTATATGGCTTGTTATCACTGTTCACCGATCATCCACTTATTTGATCTTAATTTCTGCTTAAGATGAGCAAAAAGATACTTCTTAATATTCTCACTCATTTTGAAGTAGGAATTTGTTAGTTTGGTGATCTAATTCACCAATTTATTAATCCTCCTTTGAAGATCTCTATTTTTGACAACCTCAAACCTTGTATATTCGAAAAGAAATAGTTTCCCTTTGTCATGACTAATTCTGAGACAAAGAACTTGAAGATTTATCCAGAAATATTTCTTTATAATTGCTTTGAGGTTGTTTCTTTTGACCCATTTCAACAGGTTGAAGCTATTATCTATAGGTATGTTAGCCTCTACATGTGGGTCAAATTGTTGCTCAGTAAGAATCTAATTCGCAGTCATGGGTTTCCTCGTTTTAGGTATCTCGAGTAGACTTAGAATTTTAGTATAAGTGGTGCAAGAGTGTTCATGTAGTGAACAGATTATAAGGTGTTCACATGACTAATGGGTAAATGTTCATATTGTGAACGAATATAAGGCTAGGTTTACATCCCTTTGGAATGTCAAAATTAGGGTTGTCTTATATGGTGAATAGATAGGAACTTGTTCACATGGCGAACGAATAGTGGGATGTTCTCATTGCGAACGAACAAATGTTCACATGCTGAACGAATAAGAGACTAACCTTATATCCCTTTGGAATGCCAAAAATCACAGTTGTCCACATGGAGGACGAATATGAATTTGTCCACATGGAGAATGAATTATAAGGTGTTTGCATGGCGAACGAATAGATGTTTACATGGTGAACGCACAAAAGGCTGAGTTTACATCCCTTTAAGAATGCTCAAATTTGGGTGTTTGAATGGCAAGCATATAGTAAAACTGGACTTACATCCTTTTGGATTATCATATAGATGAGTTATCCACACATTAGGTAGACATAATGACATTTGCATAGCAAACAAATAAATTTTTTGAATTTTATTAAAAGTACATAAAATTCTCATTTTAAGACCCTACGCCTCAGCGTTGGGATCCAGCACCACGATGCTGTGGTTGTGGAGCTCATTGCTTATGTGGCATGACACGGGGGCAGATGAGCTGGAGGCTCAGAGCCTCAGCGCTACATATGTAGCACTATGGCATCAACATTATTAGCCATTTGATCATTTGAATAGCGTTGTGACTCTGGTCAAGATTCTTGGCAAACATGTAATGGGTTTTAAGGAGAAACGACGGCCTCATTTTAATGAGCATCGTGGCGCCGGGTCAGAGCGTTGCGCTCTTTTCACGCTCGTCGGTTACGAAATGTATTATAATTAAATCTATCTTCTTGACTGCACAGTAATCGACGGGATAGGCTGACAATGATTCGGAGATGCATGTGAGCGCCGCAACACTAAGGCCATGTTCTACAACTCGAGAAGGTTGTGCCTCAGCACCGGGTCTAGGTGCCATGGTGTTCGGTCCTGATTTATAAATAGAGACCTAGGTTGTTAAAGATTTTTATTCATTTATCCCTTCTCTTAAAGATTTTCTTTCTCTTCTAGCTCTTTTTGCTTTCTAATTTTCACTATTAATCATGCCTCTTAGAAGAGTAGTGGGCAAGAAGAAGGCATCTAGCGATGCCAACCATTTCATCAGCATTGATGTTGAGGGGTGGTTTCAGCACGCTCTCCTTCACAAGCACCTAATTCTAGAAAGAGGTTTTCAGAATCCCAGCAGCAGCGTGAAGGGAAAAATCATGGAGCGAAGGTGGCTCAAACTGGCCTACAATAATAACTCATGCATTGTCCTGGTGGTGTGTGAATTCTTCGCGAATGCACGGGACGGCCAAGAAAATAAAGAGTATGTTCAAGGAAAACTAATAAGTTATGACAATAGTGTTATAAATGCATATTATGATCACCCTAATATTTAGTATGATCAAAATCTCTCCTACTACAATGATCATCCCAATTTTGAAGAGATTATTCTTTTTCTTTGTGGTTGTTGATCTGCATGCATGCTGTATCAGTCGAGTTGAGCTCAACTGATATGTGTGGCAGGAAAATATGTGTTTCAGCAGGTAACTCAAATCCCCATACATGCCTTTCTTGGCATGGTGGGATGACGCATTCAGGCTATGGTTTATACCACCCATACACATCTTTCTTAGCATGGTGGGCAAGCCCAGCATACCTGAAGTAGCCCCCTATACGAGGATGACATCGGGATGCTGCCGAAATGCTACCAAACTTCTACACCGATAGGGGGGCCTACACAGTTTGATATAAAGCCATGTCGCAATATAAAATTATTATTTAAACTAATATTGTAGGTATATAAATACCCGTACATGCCTTTCTTGATGTGGTGGGAAAATCTATTTCAGCAGGTATATCAGAGCCTCATACATGCCTTTCTTGGCATGGTGGGATAGCGCATTCGGGTCATGATTTATACCACCCATACACGCCTTTCTTGGCGTGATGGGCATATTAGCCCTATCTGAGGACGGCAGCTAAGATGCTATGAAATCTTTGCCAAACTTTACGATAGGAGGCATAAACAGCTTAATAAAAATTCAACAATAAAACTAAAATTAATATTTTAACTTAACATTGCAAGTACATAAGTATCTATACAAGCCTTTCATGACGTGGCAAGAAATTTGTGTTACATGTAGGTGCTTCAAAGACCCATACATGCCTTTCTTGGCATGGTGGGCAAGCCCAGCCCTCGTTGTAGCCCCCTATGTGGGGTTGATGCCGGGAGGCTACCGAAATGCTGTAAAAATTTTATTTAAAATGATAAACTTGTAATAAACCTCAATCAAAATAGGCAACAATATTCAAATATCTAAAGTTAAATCAATTTTAAATTAAATAACCCGCATTGGCCTTGACACTATGCTGAATGCTTAAACTTAGTGGCTAAGGATGTTGCGCGGATAGATTCCCGTTTGGGTCTTAGGATAGGGTCCAGATTAACAATACCTAAAAATCTAATGATGCTATTATACTATTTTCAATCTAATAAAATATCTAAGAAGCTAATTCTATCATATAACAGTAAATCTAATCCTCTATTATCAAATTAATAGAGTCGATAGGATCTGAAATAATACATCCACCCCGATGATGGCTGCTTTGAATAGAGATTTCAACCAGAGGGGATACATTCATCAAAATGTGATTATAATTTTAAATCAAATTAACTCAAATTAAGTATCAATCTAAATATAAAATCTAACATGTCATTAAGTATTAAATGCTTAAATGAAATTCAATCTTTAAAGAACTTAAAGCTAAAACTCAATTCACCTTCCGCAATTGTTTGCTGAAGGAGACAAATTAAGAAAAACTCTAACTCACAAAGGAGCCAATATCAAATCAAGTACACAACTATGTTCACTCTCAATCAATCTCATGCCAGCAAAGATGTGGCCCGTGTCCTCTGACTGTGTGGTTTGGCTAGTATGCTTCTCAATGGCTCTGTCCTTTGAGATGTGAACCATAGGGTGCACCTGATAGGGCAAAAATCCCTCTATCAACTAAGGTAGACTTAAGCTTGTCTCCTTAAACAAACACCACCCCATGTCTACAAGAATTTCTTAGATGACTCAATCCAGAGCTGCTAATAAGGATCCTTCAGTTGTTACTACCTCCTCGATTAAGTACTAGGAGCTGATAGCGGAACCATGGGATCTAGATCAAGCACGTCACCGTTCCCCCAACCATCCGCTTTAAGTCAAAATGATGAATTTCATAAATTCTAAACAACAAATTTTAAACTCCACGTGTTACTCTTATGCGCTATGCATTAAACGATCTAACGACTAGCCTTAATCGAAAGTTCTCTCTCAATATTGGGAGGGGTAATTAACTATAGGTGCTTGCGCCTATAGGAAACCTGAAACTAGATCTAAAGTCCACAAAATGAGGGTGAAATCTCTGGGTAGTGTCTTATCTACTATTTCATCTACCTTCTGAAAGTTTGATCAAAATTTAATCATACTCTCTTAATCGAGAGGTCGATGGTGAATTTTTGGAGCCCGTAGATTTTTGGCGACTCCGCTGGGGAAAGGTCTCGGCAAAAGGGAAAATAAGTATGGAGGTCAAAGCCTCAAGAAGAAACTTTCATGGAAAGACAGAAAGGTGTGACATCCAGTTTGCATATTCGGAGATCCGCCGATGATATGGCCCAACAGAAATGGGTTCCTAAAAAGAATATTACAATCAAAAAAGCTTGTGGTGGTCGACACCCTGGAGAATCCTCTAGGGAATCCCATCACCTACAATGTTAGCGTCCTGACCTTTCAAAAGTTAGGGCACGGATATAATCGGACCAAATTGATCCTCCATCATCATCCGGCCATCATTTCATTCTAGCGGCTACTGACTACTTCTCCAAATGAACTAAAGCTGCTCCATTCAAGGAAGTCACTGTTGATCGAGTTGTTGATTACTTCACCAATAATGTTGTCAATAGATTCAGGGTGCCACAAAGAATCAATTCAGACAACAGTCCGGCTTTCAAGAGTGCAAAGATATACAGATTCATTGATCGGCACAAAATCGATTGGCAATACTCATCAATCTACAATCTAAGGGTCAATAGTTTGGCAAAGGCTTTCAATAAAACCTTAGTAGTTGCTCAAAAAGATTCTTACACAGAATAAAAGAGAGTGGCATGCCAAAATGATGGAAGCACTCTAGGCATATAGAACTTATAAAATGCCAACCAAGGCCACTCCTTATGCTCTAACATTTGGAGTTGAAGCTTTTCTGCCACTAGAAGTTGAGCTACCATCACTTCGAGTAGACCTTACTCAAGACGAGAATGCTCGCCTGCGAATGGAAGAGTTGGATGCGCTTGAGGGAGTTAGACTTCAAGCTCAACAAAGTTTAGAAATCTACTGAGCGAGGATGTCTAAAGCATTCAATAGTTCAGTATGTCCTCGAACATTCCAGAAAGGTGAATTGGTTCTAGTCGAAGACCAATCAATCAGCAAGATGGGTGGTAAATTTGAAGCTGGAAGGTTCTTACATAGAGAAGGTGTCGAGGAGAGCCTACCCTTATTGACAAGAATGGTCAACGACTGATGCCACTAATCAACGGTCAATATCTCAAGAAATATAAAAATTAACTATGGATAAGTATATAAATACTTAAATGAATCTTGCACTAATAAGGCTTCCATGCCAAATACACATGTAATGTCACTTGAAAATTCTCGTAAAATGAGAAAGCATTTTCAAGTTACTGTGAAAGCCTCCCCTATTAGACATGGGGCATTTTTATATATTTAGCTAAGTTGACATCGTGCTTCAAGCTGAGATCCTCAGATAAATATATATGATAATCATAATGAGCTTCATTTATTTATATTAAAAAAGTTTAAACTTTGTAATACATTTTGAACTAGTCTGCAATCCCCCAATTAGATAGGGGCCATTTTTTTAGTTTTTGTAAATCAAAGTTGTTCAATCCTTCCCTGTGAAACAGGAGATCTTCTTGTATATGCATTCAGGTTGACATCGAGCTTTATGCCAAGATCCCTGAATATATCTATAACTGTTATTTTTAAAGTTGCAGGTCTTACAAGAATAAAAAGAATATACTTCAATGCACGAAAAGATAATCTTAAATGTCAAATGTTTCCCCCCAAGATTCATCAAATGTTGAAGATCAAGTTAGAAGAACTCCCAATTTCGGAAGCTTCAATCAACTATATTGGAAAAACATCAACCTCTACATCTTCAAGTCGAGGACGCGGATGGGTTATAAAGGTCGAACTCAATAAGCCCACAAGTGGTCGAGTTGTTGATGATCTCCTCACTCAACAAGCCGCAAGAAAAGGTCGCGGTGAAAGAACCCCCATTCGTCAGTTAGATGACAAAACTGTCAAGTCATCACAGCTTAAGTTGAAGACTCAAGTATGTTCTAAAAGTTGGACTCAACAAGCCCACAAATGGTCGAGCTGCTGATGTTCTCTTCATTCAACAAGCCGTAAGAAAAGGCCGTAGTGAAAGAGCTAATGCTCGTTAGTCCAATGATTATAGCTGTTCAATCTCAAACCAGATCCAGCTTTGTCACTACAAGCAACCAAAATCCAAGAGACCATTCCACTTGATCGATGGACCAAGACAATCTGAGAAAACTCTCAATTCATAGCTACATCAAATCAATCTATATATTGCCTGCAATGTGATATTTCAATCCCTTTTCAAATGATCTGATCAAGCACAAAGTACAGATCAAAGTCAATTTCTTCAACTAGTCCTTCAAAGCAGAAAGCATAGGACCGAGAAAGCAATTTCATAGTTCATACAAAGGTAATGGTCGAACTAAAGGAATTTCGTGGTTATTCAATTTGTTAAAGCATTCTTCAATATTGACCCAATATGAGCCGGAAGTCAGGTCACTCTTCAAGGACTCCATCAAAGCGAAAGTGATTTAAGGCATACACTTCACGAAGTCAATATGGACAAATCAGGTTAATCCTTCAT
This sequence comes from Cymbidium sinense, assembly GCA_021442155.1. NCBI lineage: Eukaryota > Viridiplantae > Streptophyta > Magnoliopsida > Asparagales > Orchidaceae > Cymbidium > Cymbidium sinense. Next base: position 97,491,522 of record CM038222.1, read on the forward strand.
CAAGTCCGTCAAGCTTAAAGCTAAGACAGAAGGAATTTCAAATCTCAAAATAAGTAAACCAATTTATCCATCAAACCCGATCAAGCACGAAGCTAGGATCGGAGGAAACCCAGATCTGCAATGACACAAAAGAAAGAGATCTTTAGCAAACACATTGAAGCAGAGACTAAATGGTAGAAGAAACTCTTCAACGAAGCTATTTAAATTAAAACTCAAGTGATTCAAGATCCATGGCCAACTCAAAAGGTCAATCAATTTTCAACAAACATGACTAGTTCCATGCGCAAATCACATTTGTTGGGGGCATCTATTGACTTCCATGCATGCTGCATCAATCGAGTTGAGCTCAACTGATGTGTGGAAAATATGTGTTTCAGCAGGTATCTCAAAGCCCCATATATGTATTTCTTGGCATGGTGGGATGGCGCATTCAGGTCATGGTTTATACCACCCATACACGGCTTTCTTGGCATGGTGGGTGGGCCCAGCATACCCGAAATAGCCCCCTGCACGGGGACGATGCTAGAATGTTGTCGAAATGCTGTCAAACTTCTACATCGACAGGGGGGCCTACACAGTTTGACATAAAGTCATGCCATAATATAAAATTATTATTTAAATTAACATTGCAAATATATAAGTACCCGTACACGCCTTTCTTGGTGTGGCGGTAAAATCTGTTTCAATAGATACCTCATAGCCCCATACATGTCTTTCTTGGCATAGTGGGATGACGCATTCAGGTCGTGGTGTATACCACTCATACACGCCTTTTTTGGGGTGGTGTGCAGACCCAGCATACCCAAAGTAGTCCCTTTTATGAGGACCACGCCAAGATGCTGCCTAAATATTGCCAAACTTTTACACTAACAAGAGGCATAAACAACTTAACAAAAATTCAACTATAATGCTAAAATTAATATTTTAACTTAACATTGCAAGTATATAAGTACCTATACACACCTTTCTTAACGCGGAGGAAAATCTATGTTACATGTAGGTGCTTCAAAGACCCATACATGCCTTTCTTAGCATGGTGGGATGACGCATTCGGCCGTCATTGTAGCGCCCTATGTGGGGTTGACGCTGGGAGGTTGCCGAAATGCTGTTAAAATCTTATCTAAAATTATAAACTTACAATAGAACTCAATCAAAATAGGCAACACTATTCAAATCTCTAAAGTTAAATCAATTTTAAATTAAATAACCTGCATGGGCTCGACACTACATTGAATGCTTAAACTTAGTGTCTAATGATGCTGCGCGGGTTGATTCTCAGTTGGGTCTTAGGACCGGGTCCGGGTTAACAAAACCTAAAAATCTAATGATATTATTATAATATTTTTAACCTAATAAAATATCTGAGAAGCTAATTCTGTCATATGACAGTAGATATGATCCTCTATTATTAAATTAATAGAGTCGACAAGATCTGAAATAATACATCCACTCTGATGATAGCTGTGTTAACTAGAGATTTCAACCAGAGAAGATACTTTCATCAAATGTGATTATAATTTCAAATCAAATTAACTAAAATTAAGTATCAAACTAAATGTAAAATCTAACATGTCATTAAGTATTAAATGCTTAAATGAAATTCAATCTTTAAAGAACTTAAAGCTAACACTTAATTCACCTTCCGCAATTGTTTATTGTAGGAGACAAATTAAGAAAAATTCTAACTCACAAAGGAGTCAATGTTAAATCAAGTACACAACTACGTTCACTCTCAATTAATCTCATGATAGCAAGGACGTGGCTTGTGTCCTCTGATTGTGTGGCTTAAGAGGCTCCACATATATATCTGATTCTGACCTCGAGGGATCACCAAATGACACCATTATATTATGATCACGATTGTAGCTCGTATGCTCCCCAATAGCTCTGTCCTTTAAGATGTGAACTATAGGGTGCACTTTATAGAATAAAAATCCATGTGCCAACTAAGGTAGACTTAAGCTTGTCTCCTTAGACAAACACCACCCCCAGTCTACAAGGATTTCTTAGACGACACAACCCATAACTGCTGACAATGATCCTTCTATCAGGTTGGGTTGACTACCTCCTCTGACTAAGTAGACTAGAGACCACGACAGCCTAGGATGATGGAACCATGGGATCTAGATCGGGCGCATCATCGTTCCCCCAACCATCCATTTTAAGTCAAAATGATGAATTTCATAAATTATAAACCCCAAATTTTAAACTTCATATGCTGCTACTATACGCCATGTATTAAGCGAACTAACGATTAACCTTAATCAAAAGTTCTCTCTCAGTATTGGGAGGGGTAATTAACTATAAGTGCTTAAGCTTATATGAAACCTTGAACCAAATCTAAAGTCCTCACAAAATGAGGGCAAAATCTTCAGGCAGTGTCTTATCTACTATTTCATCTACCTTCTGAAAGTTTGACAGATATTTAATCATACTCTCTTAATCGAGAGGTCGGTGGCAAATTTTTGGAGCCCATAGTGGCGAAAATGAAAGCGTGCAATGGAAACAACGGGAGGAAAGAATTATCAGCTTTACTGTAGTCAGTATGTCATCCGCTTCTAAGGCTTAGCACTATTTCATTTCAACTAGGCTTATTCCTATTGTTAACATCAGCGATGTTATCAATGATATGACTATTTTGAATTTTGATATTCAAATGAGGTTCTCGATCGATATCGAGAATGTTATTTTTAATTCTATTCAAAAGGCCCCTCTAACGAAGAGGGTGATTGGGGGATTCAAGACTCTATTTGAAGTGAAGAGAGTTCATGTCCTCCCCAATCTAGATCCCGAACTCCCAAGTCCTTGGCCGAGCAAGTTGAAGAGATTGGCAGCCAGGTCTCGGACTTACGAAAGATGGTGAATAAGAGTAGTTGTAGGTCGAAGATACTGAAACACAAATTTGATCATCATATGGATCAACAACAAATGTAATTTTTCTACATGGCCCAATTCAACACTTCACTGGTCAACATGTCTTAAAATTGTAATCTTGTAGATCCTTGCCAGGTCTCCTCCCCTACGACGCCTCAATATCAGCCATGTGTGATTACCCCACCACTATCAAGCATGGAGGAAAAGGAAGAAGAAGAGGAAGATGAGGGTGGTGATGAGTATGACTACTAATTTTTTTCCCCATTTATACTTTTGCTTCTTCTTTTTTTTTTTAATTTTGTAGTTGTAACATTCAAATTTAGCAATTAAATTTTCCTCTTTTTTTAATTATGTGTTGTGCTTTTGTATTATTGTCAATTGATGCCTCAGAATAAAATAAAATTTTTTTAACACTTATAAAAGTCATATATCAGAGAGAATGATATGTCATATACCCTCAACGTTGGAGATAGAATGAAAAACCCGAGAGGCGGGCGCCATGACGCTAACCTGCGACGCCGGCATTGTGGGACATTATTTTCTCCCCAACCACAAATTTTCTAAGTCCTTTTTCACATATAGCAAAGCAACATATCGTTGTGACACTATCCTTATACTATCATGGCACTGTGGGATTGTCTTTTTTATCAAAATGTTCTATGTCATATTACAAGTGACACATGGGTATGAAGCCGCAGCGCAAATTGTATGGCACTATGGGATTTCATTGATGCAATGTGGCGCTAATTCTTAGGCACTGCAGTGCCGCTCTCGTAATATGAATACCCAAGAGCGTGGTGCCACAATGCCGATATCCAGCGCCTCGGCGCTATAGATCAAATTTTGAATTTAAAATGTGAATCTTTTAATTTTTTTAAAAGTTTTTGACAACATTTCACCTAAGCAGTGCTAGATTTCAAAATCATATAGTGCAAAGTACTCTTCTCCCTTATTCCAAATCTAAGATCAACAGAGGGCAAGGGGGTTTTCGTCTTGCACTTGAATAAAATTCAATGACGGAGATCTTCAAATTTCTAATTTTTTCACACTGAATCAAAAAACAATGGTGAAATTTTTATTATACTGGTAAGAAAGAACATAAATTCTTTACTTAACGTGAGAAAGCTTGTGGTGAAGTGTGAGCACTAGTTTAGAGAGACTGGAGTAAAGTGGGAAAAATCCTTTGAAGTGAACTGCTCACTTCTATTTATAGTAGTGAGATGATAACTATTCCCTCTCAATACAAAGGCTCAACGCCAAGATCACAATATTGTACAATTTGACAACGGACCAGTGGCTCATCGCCAAGACAGATACCATAATTTTATAGCTAGACCAGGTAGTTGTTTCTTCTAGAAGATCAAGGCAACGCCTCGACGCTATGAACATAGAGTCGCGAAACTATAGCCAAAAATAAAAAAATTATTTTTATTTTATTTCATTTATTTTGATGTAAACAATTGTAGAATCAATTATTATAATCTCCTCTCCTTAGAAAAATATCGTCCTCGACATTCATAATTAGTTAACTATTAAATAAATCTGGATAAAATTTTCTCCCTTCTGCTTCTCTTTCCAAGTGGCTTCGCTTTTTTATCTAAGCTTCCACTAAACTTTGACCATAAAGATTTTCTTGTTCCTCAACTATCTTACATCATATGCTAAAATACACTCAGGTTCTTCTATATATGTCAAATTAGGTCTTATCTCAACCTCATCCTCAAGGACTCTACAATCAACATCAGTAACCCATTTTCTTAATACAGATGCATGAAAGATATTGTGCACATCTGACATATAACCGAGTAGTAATAATTTGTAAGCAGATTGTCCAACTCTACTAACCACCTCAAAAGCTCCAATAAATCTCGGACATAACTTGCCTTTCCTACCAAATATACTCACACCCTTCATATGGTTGACTTTCAAAAAAATATAATCACCCACTTAAATTCAACTGCTTGATGCTTGGGATTATAATACTTTCTCTATCTATCTTGTGCTGCTTTCAACCTATCCCTGATCAATTTAATCTTCACAGTGGCATCATCCACTAACTCATGTCCCAATAATCTTCTCTCACCCACTTCTGTCCAAGATAAAGGTGTTTTGCACCTCCTACCATATAATGTTTCATATGGATTCATACCAATACTTGATTGGAAGCTATTTTTATAAGCAAACTCAATCAAAGGTATATGATCCTCCCAACTCCTTTCAAAGTTAAGTGCACATAATCTCAATAGATATTCCAGTACTTGAATAATCCTCTCAGACTAGCCATCTATCTGTAGATGAAAAGTTGTACTGAAGTTTAACTTAATCCCTAGGCCTTCTTGAATACCTCTCAATAATCTAAAAGTAGATCTATCATCACGATCAGAAATGATAACCTTTGGTATTCCAGACAATCTAACAAAATCACAGATATATAAATGTGCTAACTTCTCAATAGAATCTGTCTGCCTCATAGGAAGAAAATGAGCCGACTTTGTTAGTCAATCGATCACAACCCATATTGCATTATGACCTTGTCTAGATCTTGGAAAGCCCGTAACAAAATCCATAGTGACCTCTTCCCATTTCCATTTAGGAATAGATAATGGTTGCAATAAATCACTTGGTCTCTATTGCTCTGCCTTTACCATCTCAAATGCTCTACCACTTCCCGCTTTAACTCAGGCTACCAAAATATTGGCTTCAGATCGTGATACATCTTACTACTCCATGGGTGAATAGTGTATCCAGAATAATGTGCCTCATGTAATATCTCTATTCTCAAGCCACCCCACTAGTAAAAACTCAAAGTCGACGTCCACAAGTCAATACTCCATGATCATCAACATGTAGTTCAGCCCTCCTCCCTGGCTGAATCTGATCAATTAATCTTGTATACTCATCATCAAATTTTTTAGCTTCTTTAATCCTCTCTTGTAAAAAAAAAGACTTGAATAATCATCCGTGATAGAAATTATATATCCACATCAGCTGAACAAATAACTTTCAATTCTAATTTCTCAAACTCTCAAATTAGTGTTTCATTATATGAAATCATATAGGCTACAACACTAGTGGACTTCCTACTTCAAGCATCAGCAATCACATTAGCCTTTCCATGTTGATATAAAATGTTCAAGTCATAATCCTTTATCAGCTCTAACCACCTCTTCTGCCTCAAGTTCAGTTCCTTTCGGGTGAAGATGTGCTTCAAGCTTTGATGTTCTATATAAATTTCACATCTCACTCCATACAAATAATGTCTCTAAAATTTTAAAGAAAATATAACAGCAGCCAACTCCAAATTATAAGTAGGATAATTTTTCTCATGTGACTTCAACTATTTGAATGCATAAGTAATAACTATCCCATTTTGTTACAGTACACAACCCAATCCTCTCAAAGAAGCATCAGTGTATACTTGAAAACCCTCAACACCAAATGGAATTATTAGAATAAGTGTTGATACCAAACAATACTTCAACTTCTGGAAATTATCCTCACACTCTGATGTCCATTAAAAAAGAATTTCCTGCTGAGTCAATCTTGTCAAAGGAATTGCAACCTGTGAAAATCCTTTAACAAATTTCCTATATTAACCCGCCATTCTAAGGAAGTTACGTAATTTTGACAGTGTAGTTGGTCTCAGCCAATCAATTATTGCCTGAACCTTCTAGGGATCAACAAAAATTCCACTTTCACTCACCACAAGGCCTAGAAAAGTAATAGCTTTTAACCAAAACTAACATTTTAAAAACTTAGCATATAATTAATGTTGTCTTAATATCTGAAACACTAATCTCAAATGAGTACCATGATCATCCTTAGACTTAGAATACAGTAATTTATCATCAATGAAAATAATAACAAATTGATATAGATCTAAACACACAATTCATCAGATCCATAAATACAGTTGGGGCATTAGTCACACCAAAAGGCGTGACCAAAAACTCATAATGGCCATAATGGGAAAAGCTATCTTTGCCACATCCCCTCCTTTACCCTTAATTGATAATATCCAGACCTCAAATCTATATTTGAAAATACAAGTTCACCTTTTAGCTAATCAAAAAAATCATCAATTCTAGGCAATCGATATTTATTCTTGATAGTCACCTTATTCAATTCTCTATAATCAATACGCATGTGCATCTTACCATCCTTTTTCTTTCAAATAATATAGGTGCACCCCACAGAGATACACTAGGCCTGAAAAAGCCTCTATCTGGTAACTCCTACAATTGAACCTTCAACTTCTGCAATTCTTTAAGTGTCATTCTATAAGGAGTCTCTGTAATAGGAGATTTATCGGGCACTACCTCAATATAAAACTTCACCTCTCTCATAGGAGGTAAACTCATCAACTCCTTCGAAAATACATCCAAAAATTCTCTTACCATAAAAACATCTTCAATAGCAACTAGTGTTTTACTCTCATCTCTCTTACATAAGCAAGAAAAACATCATTTCTTTTCCTCCATAATTTATCAACCTATAAGGCCGATATCAAAGATGATAGAACGGCCCTAGCATCATGAAAATAAAATAGTTCACCAAAACACATAAGGCTACTCTCTTCTGGTTACAATCAATACAAGCTCCATATCTACTCAACCAATTCATACACAAGATAACATCAAATTCAGTCAAAGGTAATAAAATTAGCTCAGACTCCAACTTTCGAATTGAAATCACAATATCATAGATAGAAGCTTAAGTAGCAATCAAATAATCTCCATTGGGTAAAAAAATATACATAAACCAGATGACAAGGTAATAGGAAGTACATTCAGACAAGTAATAAGTCTCTCAAATATAAAACAATAACTTGCACTAAAATCAAATAAAATTTTATAAGGCTATGTAGAAATGAAAGATGTACCTATCACAACATCAAGTGCATCCTTAGCCTCCTATTGAGTCAAACTATGTACTTTAAGATGAGATGTAGTAGTAGTGACAAAAGTAACAAATCATTGTTGACTCTCTCCCACAAGCCTTCTAATAAATCTCCCACCACATCTACTAGATGATCCCTCACTGAAAGCTCTTTATGGGACTGTCCTATGCTGTCTATCAGATCTTTGATTAGCTCGAACATTTAGCATGCTCTCCAATGCTCTCTAGGGACACAGAGCTATCCTATAGTCAAACTGACCACACTTGAAACATGCCCAGAAAATAAATAGCACTGACCATGATGCATCCTACCACTTGAAGTACATACTAGAGCACTACTCGCAGAAATAGATGAACTCCTGCTCCCAAATGCTGTAGAATTTCTTCCAGAGTCATGTGGCTCAAAACAACTCTTCTTCCAACTAATACCACTTCTAGAAGATTCCCTTCCAAATCTCTTTCAGGTCATATCCAAATGTTGTTGAGTCGATAGTAAATCATTCTCTATCAACCTTTGCCCTCTCAACTAGCTCATTGAAATCATAATACAAAATAAAACTAATGGATGCCTCAAATTGTTCCTTAATCCTCTCAGAAAGCAATAACATTTTTCCTCAGAAGTGCTAACTAGCTGGGGGGCATATCACAAGAGCAGTAAACTCAGCATCATACTACATAACCGTCTTGTTCCCTTAAAATCAAACTCAAAAAAAAAAATCATGCATCTATTGTCTAGCTGATGGAGGTACAAACCAATCTTTAAAACTATCAATAAACTGCTCCCAAGTGATCTCAACATTCAACTTGCCTTAAAATTTCTCCTTCTATTGACCTAGCCACCAACGCACAATCTCACCATCCAATAAAAACACTATTAGAGGTACCTTATAGTTCTATGGGCACTACATGCTATCAAAAGATTTCTCTAATCTCTTCAACCAATCTTCAGCAAGTTAGGGCTCCACTACTCCCTTGAAACGAGGAGGATTTAATCTCAAGAATACTTGTAAATGTCTATCTCTTTCCTCTACCATTAAATTAACTTTCTATTTTGAGCTTATCCCATTAATTGGGCTACCAAACTAGCAAACTATATCATTAAATCTAATATCATAGCTCCAATTGAGCTTTGTGTCACCCCAACATGACTAGAACCTTGTTCATTTGTCACATCCTAATCTTGGTTCATGATATCTCGATACTAACACCTAATATGCACATGCAATAATTTGACTTAATACACATAAAAGAAGGGAAAAAAAGAAAATAACTTGAAGCTGTCTAAATTTCAACTACACATCTACTAATCATTCCTATGGCTCAGATTATAGATCAATTCTTCCAAATTCATTGCTCTAATACCACTTTATGTAACTGTCATAATCTAATCCAATGTAAACTGTCATATCAAGACAGGTCATATCATGTCAAAAGATAACTACTAATTAAATACCCAAGTTCTATTTGAAAAAAAAATTATTTTTCTTCAATTACACAAAATAGAGCCACTATTATCATCAAAATATCAAAAAAATAAAAATAGTCACATCATATCATATCACAACTATACACAAAATAACAATCATAGTGTGATTTTTTTCACCAACAAAATATGTATACTCTTATGATTGCCAAAAGAGTATAACTAAAATAGAAACATACATAAAGTCAGGCTCTTAATAATAACAAAAAATCTCTGCTCAACTTGAGTCTTACCCTTTCCTGAAATAACATATGTAAATACGACAAAGGTGAGCAATTACAGCTCAGTAGGCTACTCAAAATTTACTACAGTTTTCAATAGATAAAATGAAAAAGAATGGATATCAAAAATAAAATAAGACAACATAAACAATATGATATCAAAAATAAAATAAGGCAACATGAAATAATAATTATTTTATTCATTTAAACTATTTTATAGTTTTTATTTTATCCCTTATACCTCCACTTATTCATATTTCTCCCCTTATATCTCCACTCCCTCCCCTCCCCACCCACTCTACTGATCTAAAGATGGAGTTTTTTTACTAAGGGTTTTGAAATTCTAATACCAGGAAAAAAGTTGCAGCGTGTGCCAAGCATTTTGTTGGTGACGGTGGGATGCAGAAAGGAATTGATGAGAACAACACGATCATCAGTCATCGGGGATTGCTTAGCATCCATATACCAGCTTACTATGACTCCATCATTAAGCATTGAATATTATTATTTTTAGCATATATAAACATTATTAAACATATTGTAGAAATATATAAATATCGATGAGTACAACTAAGAGTTAAGAATTTCAAGTAAATTTGTGTACATATATCAACAATCACAATTTACAAAATCATTAATAATACGAATGCCCGTAATACAAGAAACTTCTAAAGGACATCACGCCTAAAGTGATAAACAAAGACTCAATCTAACCAGTATGATATTATAATTTTAAATAACCTGCCTAAAATGATATCCTACCTCCTTCCAAAGAATATCACTTTGATGATTTTCTGTAATATTATAAAGCTTTTTTTGTATTATAGCATTTTTGTCAAGCTTAATATATTCACAAAAATAAACAAAATGTTATACAATACAAAATACCTGGTAAAAATTTTATTTTTCTATATCAATATGTCCAGCACAATTTATTCTACAACATATCAAAAGTTACAAGACAAAAAGTTTATAAATCTCCATAGATCTGAGGTTGTACAAAATCCAATCAAATAAAATATAAAAAAAAACACACACAAGCGACAAAATTAAAATATGAAGTAGCTAAACAATAGCCTACCTAGAGCCAGACAAATTTCCAATTAGCCCTACCGAGAAAATTTGCTCTAGGACCCGCAGATCTCACTTTCTCTATGGAGATTTAGAATATTTTATAGCACAAATAGAAGGATGAGAAGTTGATTAGGATATTTTATAGACAAAATTATTATTATTATTATTATTATTATTATTATTATTATTATTATTATTATTATTATTATTATTATTATTATTATTATTTTAATAAAAATAATATATAATTATTCAAATTATTTTATTTTAATTAATTTTTTACCTATTGAAATCTAGAAGTCTAAAAATTATAAAAAAAATCAATAAATTCAACCTCATGTCTATAACACTCAAGTGAAAATGATTTAAGAAACAGATACCAGATGGTTCCAAAAAAAACTCACTTTTACAAGGAGGTACAATTAAGGAAGATAATTCTAATAAAAAATCTTTTATTTTCGTACTTATGGCGCTCATAAAAATAGATAAAAATATGCTTAAAACAAAATTAAGAGTACTCTACAATGTGATAAAGATGGTTTATGAATCTAGCATAAAACACATCTCGAAAAATTTACTAAATGCAATATAATAATTTTCTGCGTGTTAAAATTGTCCAATCAAAAGTACAAAAAATGTACGAACAAATCAAACATAAAATTAAACTATAAAACTCAAAATAAAACCAATGGACACAACAAATATGCAAGTCATATCAGGTTCAATTACTGTAGAATCAATTATTATGAAGAGAGTGAGAAGTTTTCTAAATAGAGATGTTATCTAGAACTAACTTTTATTTATGAACATTAATTAATTAACTTTTATTAACCACGTGTTGATAGAAATGGCATCCTTTATTAATCTTTATCAAAACAACTTTTTTTGATGGGTAGCTAAAATTTCCTTAGCCACTAGAAATAGTCCTCCACGGTTGGGAATGTGCATTCATAAGCAATGGCTGCTATGGTTCTTTCTAGTGGTCTTAGTTCAGGAGTGTTCTCCAATAGCTCCTGTCTTATAATAATTCTGGTTATTCTCTCCATAAGCTCATCCCCAAATAGGCTTCTAATCACCTCAGAATTCCAATTTCCATTTTGAATAGAGCTGAAAACTTGTTGCCTTCGAGTTCCTTGTAATTGATAAATGTTGGCCATTTACATAGTAATGCATCTGTAATCTGATGTGACCGCTTCCCTTAGGATCTGAAACAGAACAAGAAATGCAAATCAGAATACCATAAATAAAGCACGATAAAAGGAATGATTCTCTATATGCTCCAGCGAGAGAGGCCACGATACATTTATATGTGAAGGGTAAAACGGGGGACCACTATAACTAATTCAGCTTTTGTATTTGTACTAATATATGTTCCATATAATGGTAATAATTAAGTAGATTCATATATAACTATAGCAAGTAATTATACTAATTAGATTATCACTGGTTGCTACCACATAAGGTTTTCCCCCCCTTTGAAGAACTCGTCTCGAGTGAAGAAATGTGTGTTATGCCCTCATCTGGCTGGTGGTAAGCATAGATATCTGAAACATTAAAGGTGGACGAAGTGAAGATATCATCAAGTAAATCCACAACATATGCATTATCGTTGATTCGACGGGAAATAGGGAATGGCCCCAATTTGCGTGGGCTGAGTTGTTATACGTTCCAGGAGGAAATCTCTCTTTGCGAAGTCGTACCATAACCAAACCTGGGTGGAAAACCTTTTTACGTCGGTAGGTATCTGTGACTTATTTGTAATGTGCATTAGAGGCTTCAAGTTTAGCACGCACTTCTTGAATCAGGTTAGTAGCATTTTTAGCCATAACAGTAGCCGGGTTGCTCTTGCACCGAGGGATTACTGCCAAATCAACTGTGGTTTGCTTTGGTAAACAATGCTAAATGGGCTTCGCTTTAGAACGGTTGGACATAGAGTTGTAGGCAAATTCGGCTTGGCCTAAGAGGTTGTCCCATTTCCTAGGGTGATCTTGAACCAAGCATCGCAACATATTGCCAAGAGTCCTATTAAATACCTCTGTTTGCCCATCGGTTTGAGAGTGGTAGGCCGAGCTAAGTTGTAAAGAAGTGTGCAATCGTCTCCACAGTTCTCGCCAAAAATGATCGACGAACTTGACATCACGATTGGATGTGATGCTACGAGGAAGTCCATGAAGACTAACGACTTCAAAGAACAAACGAGGATGTGAACCCAGATCAAAAGTTTTTTGTGCTACAAAATGCGCCATTTTGGAGAACTTGTCCATGATTACCATAATAGAATCCATACCCCTTTGTGTTCGAGGCAATCCAAGGATGTAATCTAAGCTAAGATCTTCCCAAATAGAATTTGGTATGGGGAGAGGGGTATATAATCCAGTATTCTGAGATGTACCCTTATATTTTTGGCACACAGGACACCTTTCCACAATATGAGTTACATCTCTATTAAGTTTTGGCCAGAAAAAACGTTCTCGTACCTGTTCTAATGTTTTTTCTCGTCCGGCGTGTGCTGCAAGTCCACCATCATGCAATTCTTTAATCAGTTGGATGCGCAGGGAAGAATCTGGAACGCATTGTTGGTTTCCCCTAAATAGAAACCCATGCCAAATGTAATAATCCTCAACAAGATGTAAGTTCTTACACTGATTCCATATGCTAGCAAAGTCTTTATCAACCACATATAGGTCTTTAATTCTCTCAAAGCAGTTTCTTGTGCCCGTAATTGTGTAAGCAATGCAGCTCTTCGGCTAAGGGCATCAACAACTCTATTCTGTATTACTGACTTGTGTTTCAACACAAAGCTAAATCGTTGGAGGAATAGAATCCACCTAGCATGCATCCGATTGATTGTTTTTTGGGAATTAATGAATTGTAGTGCTTTGTGATCACTACATAAAATGAAATCTTGATGTAACAAGTAGTGTTCCCATTGTTTAAGTGCCTTGACAATAGCATATAGCTCTTGTTCACAAACAGTCCATTTCTACCGCGAGGAACTAAGCTTCTCACTGAAAAATTCGATAGGTTTATTTTCTTGGGTGAGAACGGCACCGACCCCAATGTTTGATGTGTCGGTTTCTACAAAGAAAGGTTTGTCAAAATTTGGGATAGCCAGAACAGGAATTGAACTAAGCGCTGCTTTAATTGATTCAAAACTGAGTTGCTACTCATTTCCCCACCTGAAAACGGAAGACTTTAGGCAATCGGCCATTATTAGTATACTAAAGCCTTTGATAAATAGAAATTGGCGTGGAAACTCCTGACCGAGATATGGTGGAAGGCGCTGGCCCTTGAAAATAAAACCCCGTGGATCTATCTGAATTCCTGCTGCTGAAATTATGAAACCCAGAAAATGGACTTTTGGAGAAGCAAATTCACATTTATGAAGGTTGATATACAATTTTTGGGCGTGAAGGACTTCAAATATTTTGGTTAGATGAGTCAGATGTTTTTGTAAGATGCACTGAAAATCAAAATGTCGTCAAAGTAGACGACACAAAAAAGGCCCAAAAATGGCTTGAGTATCTCATTCATTAGCCTCATGAAGGTACTAGGTGCATTGCATAATCCAAACGGCATAACCTTCCATTCATATAGCCCTTCGCGTGTTTTAAAAGCTATTTTCCACTCATCACCGAGTATAATGCGAATTTGGTGGTATCCACTTCTTAAGTCCAACTTTGTCAATAAGGTTGTTCCATGGAGTTAGGTTGCTCCATGGAGTTTGTCTAACATATCTTCCAACCTAGGAGTTGGAAATCTGTATTTGATGGTAATCTTATTGGTTGCTCGGCAATCAACACACATACACCACTTCCCATCGTTTTTTAGAACTGGGAGTGTCGGAACAGCGCAAGGGCTTAAACTGTGTTGTATGAATTGTTTGGCCAGCAGCTCATCAACTATTCCCTGTAGAATTGAATATTCCTTTGGGCTCATCCGATGATGGGGAAGGTTTGGGAGGTTGGCATTAGGGAGAAGGTCTGTTTGATGTTGAATGGTGCGTAGAGGTGATAATTCTGATGGTAATTCCAGTGGTTCAATGTCTTTGTATTGTTGTAGCAGCTGGTTAATTTTAGCAGGTATAGACGAGGGAGAATTCTTCTGATTTGCTTCCACAATCACTAAAGCAAAAAGGACAACAGAATTTCTGAATGAATTCAATAACTGGGAGTTATTAAGAAAGCATGGTGTAGTGTTGGTTGATCTAGTTGGATTTGTTGCATGTAGCAATTTCAGTAATTTTCCTTTCCAATCAAATGAATACGCATTAGCACGACAATCATATTGAGCTCCCATATCATACGCCTTCCCCAAAATAAGATGACACACATCCATTTCCAACACATCGCACAACACCTCACATACATAGTATTTTCCAATTGAAAAAGTAACTCGGCACATTTCAGAGACAAAGATATCTATACCTTTCTTGACCCAACTGATCTTATATGGTTGGGGATGTTTGGTAGTTTCGAGTTGAAGGGCTTGAACAACGGACTTAGATATTATATTTTCAGTGCATCCACTGTCCACCAACAGGTCGCAAACTTTTCCATTTATAGTACACCTCGTTCTGAATACAGCATGCCTGTGAATAACCAGATTGATTGGGAGTAAGAAGAAGTTTCTCAATAATACAACCAAGTGTGTCTCCTTCATCTCCACAGATTTCTTCCACCCTCGTTTCACCATTATCGGACTCTTCCTCGATTCTTCCGCCTTCCCTTCCAATAGGTGGATTTGTTGCCTGACATTCATTGGGTGGGTTGGAAACAAAGCACTTCATAGTAGAGGGTTTTATATGGGCATTATCTTTAACCGGTAGCTTAGCCTTGTTTGGAGCTTTAGTAACAATACACAGGGCTATTTGTGGCTGAAGGGAGCTCGTTCTATCATAGGGGCGATTCACCGTGGTTGAGGAACAGCTACCCTCTAATGGTCATTCTGCCAAAGATCTCTTGGAGGAGTTGGCTCGTCTAGTGACTTGTCGCTCAGCCTTAAGAGCGAGATTAACCGCTTGAGAAAGTGTCCATACCGAGTTTAATTCCAGCTTGTCTTGAATCTCTTCTTTAAGTCCACCAATGTATCTCGTCACTACTTGATTAGATGACTCATTCAAATTATTCCGACGAGCGATAAAATTATATGTGTTTATTGAGATCCTTGCGCACAATGCTGGTATTGAATGTATAACATCTGTTCAAAGTCTATAGGCAACAAGTGTCCTCGCAAATACTGTTTCATTCGATACCAACTCCGAATGCTTCCTTTACCTTCTCTTTTTCGGCTTTGAAGAATTTGTTGCCACCAAGCAGCCACACCCCCTTTTAATCTTCAAGCGACATACTTCACTTGTTTCTCAGAGGGGATCTCCATATATTCAAAGAACGTTTCGACGGCTTGCTCCCAATCAAGGTAGTCTTCAATATGTAAATGTCCATCAAAGAATGGTATGTCTAGTTTTACTCGAAACTCACTTGGATGTTGGTCTTGGTTTATATTTCTTCATCGAGTTGGAGAACGGGGTCTGTAGAATTCCTCTACATCTGATTTTGATAGAACTTCATTGTTACATTTATCAATGTCTTCTTCTAATTCAGGATTTCGTCGCATATCTGCAAAGAATCGTCGTGGATCTCTTCTTTCCATAAACGGAGTATGGGTTTGAGGTATGGTTGCTCGCATCCCACTTGTGGTCGAGCTTCTTGTCTTTGGGATTGAATCTCTTTTCGATTTCTAAAAATCGAAGAATTCAAGACAAGGTCCTCCACGCTTGGATAGTGATTTTGTGATAACCACAAATTTTCCATCTTCGATACTGGCGTTTGCCATGGATCTTCAACCGGAAAGCTCTGATACCAGTTATGATGTGGCCGCTTCCCTTAGGATCTGAAACAAAACAAGAAACGCAAAACAGAATACCAGAAATAAAGCACGATAAAAAGAATGATTCTCTATATGCTCCAGCCAAAGAGGCCACGATACATTTATATGTGAAAGGTATAGCAGGGGACCACTATAACTAATTCAGTTTTTATATTTGTACTAATATATGTTACCATATAATGGTAATAATTAGGTAGATTCGTATATAACTATAGCAAGTAATTATACTAATCAGATTATCACTGGTTGCTGCCACATCATAATCCATGCATGCTCAAGGATACTTAACTTGTTTTCATTAACAATCAATCATCTTGTAATCTTTTTTAAGACTGGCTGCACTGTCTTTTAGCCCTTTCCAAGTTATGCTATTAACTGGGTTTTAAAAATCTTCCCAGATTCTATCTTTATATTTCTCCCTCAGGCATGTAAATAGAAGGGAATTCGGTTTCTACAGATAGTCCCATGCCAATCTAGCCCTTGGAGGACTTTTCCTTTTGTTGATGCTATGAAAAACCCAACCCCTTGTGTCTTTGAGGTTTGCAAAGCTCTTGTCAGGCAATATAGTGCATCCCTTTTTTGTTTATACTCTTATCTCATAGGAATTGCTTCCCAAAATTTTCAATCTCCTACAACACACCTTTGGGAATCTCAGTATGGGTCATAAGAAATTGGGGAATTGAAGAATTAATAAGCATGGTCCTTCTTACCAAAGAAAGGTATATGCTACCCCATATGTTGACTTTGGCTTTAGCCTTCTAGATTATTTTGGAGAAGTCCTCTTTAGTTATCTTCCTCAATACTAGATGCATCCCTAAGTAGTCGAGCTCCTCTACTTTCTTAAACCCAAAGATTCTAGTTATCCTGTGTTTTTTCATGTTATATGCTCTGTTAAAAATAATTTCAAATTTGGTGGCATTAATTCTTTGGCCCGTCCATGCACAATAATCATCAAAAATTGTTAGAATCCTTCTGGCAACAGCCATTGTTGCTTCAAAAGTAAGGAGTATCATTAGCATATAGCAAATGGGAGATCTAAGTTCCCTTGGGAGCAATGGTTACCCCAAGCTGTTGTCCTTTCTGTTTTATGGTAATAAATAAAAGTCCTAAACACATGATGAATAAGTAGGGGAAAAGAAGGCAACCCTGCCTGAATCCACAGGTGGCTTCAATCCATCTAGTTTGTTGCCCAGTAATTAGAAGACTAAATTTGTCATGTTGATGCATCTCATAATCTACCTAATAAATTTCTTTGGAAATCTGAATTTAGTTAACACCCACCATTTAGAGAGTAGGCCAGTACATCTTGTTATAAGCCAGTTCCATGTCAACCTTAATTGCCATAAAATCATTAGTAGAGATAGAGCATTTGAATTTGCTCATAATTTCCTGAGCAAGAAAGCAGTGCTCAAAGATGGACCTTTGGGGAACAAAGGATCCTTACCTGAGTGAAATCAGCTTGGGAAGTGGCACTTTAAGTCTATTTACTAAAATCTTGGCCATCATTTTGTTTATTGTCTTGCAAAGGCTAATTGGCCTGAACTTATTGGAGGAGTCAACATTCTCAGTCTTGGGGATGAGAACCACTAAAATTTCTTTCCAGCTTTGTGTCATTGCCCTAGTTATAATGAAATCAGGAATAGCATTCTGCACCTCTTTTTCAACGATATTCCAAAACTTTTTGAAGAAGTATGTTATTATTCCGTCAATATCAGAATATCTATTACTTCTCACTTATCTTAAGGCTTCTCATAACTCCCTTTCAGTGATTTCAACTATTAAGAGTTTCATTTATGACTTTCAGGGTGTTCTCAAAGGACGGCCTACCTTCCCAAGAGGTCACGGCACCTCTCCATTTTACATCAAAGAATTCTAGGAATTTCTACTAAATGGTGTTCAGGTCATACGAGACTTCCTGCTTATCCACCTTTATTCTGTTAATTTTGTTCTCTCTTTTTCTAGTCGTGGCTGTGATGTGGAAAAAAATGCGTGTTTCAATGACCCTTCTTCAGCCATCCAACTCTTGCTCTTTTCCTGCACCATATAGAGATACGATCAAGTGTGAAAGGCCCTAGAATTTCTTTCGAAGCTGTAGTTTTTGCTCTTCATGGAGCCTTATTGGGAGCTTTCGACTCTGAAGCTCCAAAATATCCTTCTATAGTTTATCTTTATGAGTCCTAAGATCTTAGAGCTTGTTTTTGCTCCAGAAAAATAAGGTTTTAAGTGTTTTGTTGCATTTCCATTCAAGAATTTCAGTATTGCTCTAATCTTTCATAATAATTTTGGTCGTGGCTGCATATGTTAACCAAATACCTTCAAGCCTAATGATTCTTATGTGCTGGGATGTCAATTGATCTCTCAGATTCAACAACAATGTGCAGTGGTCCGACACAAGTCGAATTAAGTGTTGCACTTTGGCAAATGGGATTTTACTAATAGTGATTGAGTTGATCAAAAACCTATCAAGGAGAACCCATATTTTGCTATTATCATCATTGTTATTGCACCGTGTGTATCTTGACCCTATGAATCCCAAATCGTACAATTCATTGGTAATCATAAAGTCCTCCATCTCCTGAACACCTGCTGAGTAGCAGAACTTCTTCCCGCCCTTCTTGTCCTTTTAAGAAAGAATGTTATTAAAATCTCCTCCAATTATGGTGGGGAGAGATTTGTTGCCAAAGCTCCCTTCTTTTATGGCGAACATTATTAGCATACACGACAACAATGTTCCACGTGTTGCCATCGGGTAAGTTGGATAAACCGACAATGCATTGCTTTGAGCGTATGGTTGCAATGAATCTGACGAGGACTTGCCTTCAAACCGCAAGTATCCTTCCTGATTTTCCTTGGGCAGGAGAGTGCCCACAATCCCAATTGGATCCAGCAATAGAATCCATCTCCTTTCGGGTCAGCTCCTCTACCTTGGTCTCAACTAGACCAAAAAATAAAACATAATTTTTATGAATCAAGGCTTGAAGGCAGGACTCTATTGCCTTTTTCCTGGCACCTCCATAATTCTAAAACAAAGCAGCACTCATTGGTTAACTTTAGGGGACACATTCCCTCCAACCGAAATCATAAATTCACTCTTTCCTCATTCTTGGGAGTTCTTTGAAAGGTCCTAGTCAACCCAGCTCTCTATTGAAATAATCCTTTTAGAGTCGTTGTTGCTCACTTTGAATTTTACTCAATAGATAGTTTCTGAATAGCCCAAACCCTTCAGAATGCTCGTCCGTGGCTTGAAAAGTGGTTAGTTGGGGTGGTTAGGCAAGTTCTGATCACCAGAGGTGTCTACATTGTCCTTATTAATTGACAATGGAGGTTCTTCATAATTTGGTTTAGAACCCACGATATTTATATTACCACTACTGCCCTGATTGTTGTTAGGAAACCTCCCAGGCTCAACATTTTTGTTTTGCCTCTATGCTTTTCACCCTCTTAAGATTTCTTACGTTTTCTTATAACAACTGTCCATGACTCGTATGAGTTCCCTATCACCTTGAGGATCTTGCATCACTATTCTTTTTAGATTTCCTCCATATGCCACTAATAATTAGGTTTCAAATGAAAAATATTTACAAACATTCAACAAACAAAATTCAAAGACATACTTCTTTCCTTCTCTTTCTCACTTAGCTAGCAAAATCTATATAATTTGTAACATTAAATGTTCCAAAGAAACAATAGCACAAACAAAATGGCCAACTCCTCCATGGCTACTCCAAGTCTCTCCCCTACATTGTACATCTAAATATGACTCAATATCTCAATCAAGCAAGCAAGATGGTATACAAAGAAAAATCATATATTAAAATCCATTACTTAACAATTTTTTGCCTTCTGCAGCAAAAATAATAGTAAAATCATATAAATGAAATAAGTTATCTACATTGAAGAAAAAGGATAATAATGAACAATCTATGAAACAAAAGTAAATCAAGAACAATAGAGAAAACTATCTCCTTCTTATAATAGAGTCTAAAGCTTGACATCGATGACAAATCTAAAGCTTTAAATGTCATAAGCTTCACCTTTTCCATCATTGCATAACATAGCTGCACCTCATCACCAGTAAAACTAGGGCCATGAGTGCCTTGACGATAAGCTTTTATAGTTTCTTTATTTTAATGGTTCTTGTCTGGTTTATGCCATAAGTGAATTCAATATTATCATATTTTTGTTCTCTAGAAAAATTAAAATAGAAGATAATATAATTTTTAAGCTATTATTTTTTTTTTTCAGATCTTTGAAAGTTGAATCGATTAACTTAATTACAAACCATATGCCCAAGTATATGAAGTAAAATAGCATATAATCCATACAATTAAAATATCTACAAGTAATCTTCTTGTGCAAATTAAATCACATGATTTAAAGAATAGTTGTTTCCTCATTAATACCATGCTAATACAATAAAAATCAAAATCATGATACAACTTAAAAAAATTGGCATTGTATATTTAGTTCAGGATTAAACTTTTGTCTTTCTTCACCTATCTCATGCAATAAATGAATATAATATTCATGATTACTGCAACCATTGTATGAACAATTGACCAATTTTGAGTTTGAAATACCTTTGTGCCTTCCCAGAAATCGTCCAAATTGAATGATCGATCTTTATATGGTGTAATTATCCTGTCATATTTGTAGCACATTCAAAAAGTGAATTTAAAAGGTAGACAACCAATCAGAACTCATCATAAAGGTAATGTTCATAAATAAAAGTTAGTCATAGATAACTTCTCTATAATTTATCATCTACTTATATTCATCATAATTAAACACTGGCATACATGACCAATAAGTTATACTTGAATTAATTCATAAATTCCAATAATCATATTTTCAATTTAAAAAAATACTGCACAGTAATTCACATATTTGTAAAGAAAGAAGTTGAGAGAGACTGCTTGAAATTCATCTCATAGGGTCCAAAACAAAACAACATGAAGAGAAATAACTATCACATATTATTGTTGTAGGAATCAATGATAAAATATTTTGAAGTCTATTTTTATGCCAAAAAGCTGTTAAATATTATAGCAAAAAAACCTTTTGGATAATATGTAATGTACAAACCTACCAAAACTGAGAAAAAGTTAACAAAGTAGTCAACTCACCAATCAATATAAATACTAAACCTTGTCACAAATAAATCTCAGAAGAATGCTTCAAAGAAGATGCAAGTTACTAGCTATGACTCTAAGGAATGGAAGAACATGGTCCTAGTAAATACGTGCAAGATTACAACATATTAAGAGTTTGGCAACACCATTATTTTTCAAATAAAAAATTATATAAATGTTTTTTTAATCAACCAAGAATAAGAATATAGAAAATGATAATCAGTTGAATAATATCTAAAAGATTTACATAAAATAACAAAGTAGCATGCAAAGTTTAGATATTGATCTACAAGTGTTGACCTACAACTATGTGCCACATTAAATTAAATAAATAAGGTGGATTTTAAAATCCCTTAAATCGAGATCCGAACCATCAAATTCGCTTTTAATTCGACGCCGCAATGCGTAAAATATTAAAATGAATTAATCTAAAATTTTGAATCAATTAAGGATCATCGGATAATTAAAATCAAATTATTAAACAGCGATGTCGAAGCCCTCGACGACGCCTAAACAACCTCCTCGCTCATAAAATCGCTACGTCCGCCAAATGTCGAAACCTATCAAACGACATCTTCCATGGTCAATCGGTATGCGCGAGGTCCGATTAATTTAAACGCTGACGCACAATAAGACTCAATTTTCATCGACGCCGACATTATTTAAACGACTCGATCATAATCGATCGCGCTTGCTCGACAATCAATAATTGACATATCATTGGTGTTTGTAAAAGTAATAAAATCGAATTAAAATGATTAGCTTAATCCGCTAATTATCTCTTAATCATTATTACTCCTTTCAACCAATAACCCAACTAAGAAAAGAGTGCCGTCTAAAAGAACTAAACGAGGGTTATTATGGCTGACTCATTTTTTCATCGATCCTCTCCTTCTCGCTTCAGATTCTTCGCAGATCCTTCTCCCCAGAGCGACGAGTTCTCTTCCTCTCAGATCTTCTCTCACGACTTCTCGCGATCTTCTCCCTTCCTCACGACGAATCCCTCTTCGACGATTCTCCGCAGATTCTATTTAGACAGATTCTTCCTCTTTCGCACGAGCTTCTCTTTCTCTCCGGCTTGCTCAGATCGAGTTCTCTTCTCCTTCGGCTCAGAACGACGAGCTCTCTCATCTTCTAAGATCTCCTTTTCTCCCAGAACGCTCCTCTTCTCCTCTCTGACGTTCCCCTTTCTAAACTCCTCCTTCTCCTCTCTTTAGTAATCGACACCTCCAGAGCTCTCTAACCCTAAGTTTATATGCATTTTGAGCTTTTGAAATTTTTGCTAAACATGCTATGTCTTATGTGGATTATGCTAAGAGTTTCCTTGGATTTGGATGATGTATGGCCCAAATCTCATTTCTTATTGTCTTTATTCAATCAGGTGATGCTTAGCCTACTAAAATTGTTTGATGGGTCTAATGCCAGGTTGCATGCTATCTTCTAGGATAGTTATGATGCTATTTTTGCTGAAATTGATTATACCTAAGTGGAAACCAAAGCGATTTTTCCCAGAATGTGATGTTTGTCAAATCATTTCATGAGGGGGGAAATAATTAATTTGTTGTGTTCAAAATGTGTTTGCAAAGGGGAAATTGTGGAATTCATGTCTATAAGATGGGGAAAGCTATTTGTTATCTATGCATTTATCTGAAAATATTTTATTAGAAGAAATTGAATCGATTTTAATGTGTATGATACATGCTGAAAGTTTTTTATGGAGGGGGAAAACTATTATCTAGTTATCTGAGGCATATGAGGAAATTTCTTTTATCTAGAAGGAATTGCATTGTTTTACTAGTAGTGAGTGTGGTGCTTGTCGAAACCACCTTTATCAAGGGGAATGTTGGCTGAAAATATTCCTATCTAAGGGGAAATCATTAATATATATTTGATGAATATAAAGCTTGCTAAACTTTCTTATCAAAAAAATCAATTAGCTTCGCTGATGAGATATGATGCTATTCTCCATGAATTTCCGCTCTAATTTGATTCAATATTTTATATAAAGGAATTATATGTATATCATGCCTCTTTCATATGCAAGTTGAAATCAAATTACAGAAAGTGATTTATTATACCATTCGCTATTCATCTATGATACTTTGCAGGTGATCATATTAATCAGGAATTAAAGTTTTATCAAAATCTTCACGCCTTATCTCACCCAGCTTTCATAAGCCTTCATAAGAACCCGTGAGGGATTTTATAAACTGATAAAGGATGCAGATGAGAGACTTGTGTAAAATTCATCTTTATACTCAGATATATCTTCTTAATCAGGAAATGCTATCGCGCCATGTCTCTCACCATGCACCATGCACGCCTTTTCAGCCTCTTCATGTAACCCCGCGGAGGTCATGAAACTTTGATAAGAGATAAGGATTCGTGTAAACCATTATACCCCATGCACGCCTTCTCTTTCATGAAGCGCAATCCTTTCTCACGATTACGCACGCAATCGCCTTTTCAGGAAGGCCCTTCTCCCCCATGGAGGAGAGTCACAATTTTCAATAAAAAAAAGAGTTGAAATGTCATATATATATAAAATTTTAATTTCATATACATGAATTTGCAAATTTATTAATATAATCATCTGCTCACATTTGCGCTGGAAATTTTAAAATGATAGTGATTTCCAACGCAAAACGAAATGCACATCACATGAACCCATACACGCCTTCGGCTGCAATAACTTTTACCGGTTCCACGACACCTACCACCATGCCTTCGCGCTTGAAGGCCGCCTCCTCAGCCTCTATGGGGACGACGCCGGAGGTCGTTTAAAATTTTGATAAATAAAATGAAATGTCTAAGTATTTAAGAAGAAAGAACATATGATTATTCATGCCTATCTCATTCATCATATTTACAAAGATGCTTAATTTTTGCTCTTTTAATTTTACCCGAATCTTTATAAAGATATGACAATTACTTACTTAAAGTTCAAATTCATTTTGTGATTTAATACATATGCCATATGACTCAATGAAAGATATTGGTACGCCATATCATTTAAACAACAAAGAAGCTTCATGCTAAAAATGCTTAAGTAAATGATTCAAATGCGATATTTAAAGTTCTCTATTCTTTGAATGCCTTTAATATGCAAGATAAATGAAATCTATGACCTTATTATGAAGCAATGTTCTTTTGCTTAACTATTCGATCCATGCAAAAACTCGATCCCTGCTTTAGACGGTCCCAAGTTAACAAAACCTAAAAATCTATTAATGGGAATCTTGTAATTAAATGACTAAAAATGAAAGATGAATCTATCTGATCACCGCATTCTTTGCAAGTTCAAGATCTCCAAGAAAGTCTCAACCATCCCCAAGATAATCTAGAGTCGACAAAGGCTCGGAGAACGAGATCTAAATTAATCTAGATCCGATCCTTCCCTGCAGAATAATAATGAGCTGGTCTTTTATCCCGCTTCTGACCGGTCCGGCTAACAACAAACCTAAACTTATATATCAAAACGCATTACAAAAGTCAAATACAAAAGCAATGACAGCATATCTTCCTTGCTCCCAGACCCCAATAACTCAAAAAATCAAAATCGAACATACATTTCAATCACATTCCCCATACAACATTTTAAAAGAATGCGATACTCAGACATTGAAATGCTCAAACATTGTATACGAAGTGTGTATAAAACAAAAAACATGATTATATTTCCTGTTTATCTTCTTAACCCAACCACAAAACCTAAAATGTGATATTATAAGAATTTTCAAATTAATAATATCTGTTTAATTCCTCATATCAATAATACAAGATACGAACTAACTAACATACTTCTAAAATTCAAATTCTCGAAGAAAAGTCCCAAACCCGACCCTCTGTTCAAACTAGAGGTTGCCGCTGAAGGATTATACTTCTTGATAATGAATAACGCATCCTCCAGAAAACCCATGTAGAGCATGGCCTCATCAATCGATATTAACCCGCAGATTATTATAATTAAAATTTCAACGATAAATAATCATATATTCAAATCTAAAAAAAATCAATCATAAAAATGATCAAAATACAAAAATATAAAAAAAATGAAATGAATTATTTAAATTAAAATTAAAAAATAAATAAATCAATTCAAATCAATTTTTCTTCTCTGACAAATTAAGAAAATTTTGCTCAAAGAAGAACGCCAAATTAAATACATAACTACCTTCACACACTCAAAGAAGCGATTCCCCGTCTTTTGCCGCTGACAAGACCTTTGAGAATGCTTTTAGCACGACTGATTCTCCTGACGGTTTCGCCGCATAGGCACCACTAAATACTATTTGCCGCGTCGATGTTCTTAACCCGCTTTTACTCGAAATGGAAATCGAACGATTCGGTGTCTACAAGCACCGACGACGACGAACCCATTGAGTGATAAGATCCTTCGGTCCGACTACCTCCTGACTGAATACGTGGGATCGAAAATGATCTGATCAAGGCCATCGCTCCCACAAAAGTTTTAAAGTTTTAAAGTTAAAATAATTTTAAGCTCCACTCATCGGAATTATATATTCGCTCTTTAACGATTTTATCACCTTTTAATCGAAAGTGCTCTCAAGACGAGGGTAATTAACTATGTGGCTGTTTACAGAAACCCGAACCGATATATAAAGTTCTCACCAAATGAGAACGAAATCTGCAGAAGGTCTTATCTACTATTCATCTCCTCAAATTATCACCAACACTTAAACAACTCTTTTTCCGAAAGATGTGTAATTTTCTGATCCCATGATTTCCTACTGACAGGTTTCTTCCATCTTCGCTACTAAATCTTATAAGAAAGTATAAAAAAAATGAAATGAAAATGAAATGAGAAATGATAAGTTAAATTTGACAACAAAGTTTTCTAAATAAAGTCTTTATTTGAGATTTTATTTAATGTATTTAGTATGTTTTTCTTATCATACCTATATTTTGAGTAGCGATAGGGGCTTAATTCAATTTTACCTTTAAACCTCCGGCATTAAAAATACACACCGCATTTATAAATGCCAACATCCGCAACGCCATCACGCCGAAGCACCGAGTTACCATCCGCCAATGGATTTCCCCACATCTGAACTTCAGCAAGCTCGACTCCGTAAACCCCCTGGACGCCAAGTGTCAACAATCCATGAAGACCTCTAGATGGTCAAGCACTTCAAAAGAAACAACCGCTTTGAGGCTCTGGAGACACCAATCATGAAGAGAGGTCATGACGATCTCTTTTGTCCTCGACACGCAATCCCAAATTAATGAACCATTCTGAGAAGAGATGTCAAGCTTCTTCATCCTGAAGTAAGTGCGGAGGCAAAGAAGAAAAGAAACCTGAAATGCTCAACACTTAATGCTCACAGGCTTACTAAAACCACCAGGAACCAAGAAGGAGTGTTCCAAACCCAGTTCACGATAATCTTAAATGGTTAAACCTCAGCCCCACCCCACAAAATACAAGACTCTCCCAATAAACCCGAACTAAAGACCGCAGTGCCTGCCTCTCCAAGCTCACAGAGAGAGATCATTAAAAGAAAATGCCAAGCGTCCTATTATCAGATAGTGTCCCTCCAAGGAGACCTCATCCCGCAACTCAATGCCGACGACAGATCCATGTCCCACACTGATCTGGTGTGACACTTGGACCACAGACCAGAAGAACCACCAAAGGTCCCTGGAAAGGTGGCAGATATGGTGCCCGTGCCTCAAAAAAGAAATTCCTCTGAAGAGGCATGGGACATCCGTGAATTCCCTGATCCACCCCCTGCAAAATCTACCCCAAAGAGGCCCCATACATAAAGACCAGACACCTTGGAGAATCCTTCGTGGATCCGCCATCAATTAACTTCATCCTCATCACGAGGAGGTTAACTTCGATCAAGCCTCTAACTGAAGAAATTTCATTCCACACTTGGAATAAGTTCATCGGAGACGCCAAATTGCGTCCAAGAGGACGGCAAGAAGAAAGAACGCATCGTCAAGTAGTGTATTTTGCAAATGTGCAACAGTCATCCAGCCAATATCAACATAAAGGTCAGACAAGAATTCTCTCAACCCAAGAACAACAAAATGTTCAATGAGGAAGCATCCTCGAAGTCTTCGTGAGGAGCAACAAGAAGAAGAAGAAGAAGAAAGGGAAGAAAATCCCACCTTCACCGATACTACCACTTGCAGTGACAAACAAATTCTAAAAGAAAGAAAGAAATCGCCAAATATGAAATGAGCTAAATGATGAATGATGATATGACGCATGATCAGCTTGATGAGAATACATGCGAGTCCAACACCCCCCCCCAAATAATCATCAAGCTCCAAAGAATGCCAATGACAACCCTCCAATAAATCCTCACATGCTTCAAGTCCAAATCGATCAAAGGATTGAAATAAATGAGTCAGCCGACAGCTTTCTCGTAATATACAAACTATATCTCAAGCGTGACGCCTCTCAACTTGATATTATATTGAATGAGAAGATCAAAGGAGTAAATGCGTGCGTAAAATTATGAGCAGGCCGCCTATATCCCGCTGAGTATGATCAAATTCCATATCCAAAGTGATATTCAATGCCAAAGTTCAATCTATTCGACGAATGGTAATCCTAAACAAAGATCTACAAAGATCCCGCGCAATACGCGGGTAATGATGCATTATTATTCCGCCGTCAAGAATTTAACTTCGACCGCTGAATTCAGATGCTAAGTTATCAAATGACTCATGACTTTTTAACTTGAAAATATGTCATAAGGTTCGCCAACAATAAAAAGACAACATCACGATCTCGCCTCGAGAAGAGGAAGAAAGACGAGTCAATCTATATTACGCTACAAATTGAGTATGAAATGTGAACAACAATGAAGAAGAGCACGCAATCCAACCCGATGGGCAACATCGATGATAAGATACTTTATCGCATGGCTTCAATTACCACATTTCAAGAGCTACTGATAGGTGACTAATTTGAGAAATTAAATTTATCACGGCCGCCAAGATAAATTCAAAAGAGCAAAAGCTGACAAGAAAGGTGAAACGATTTCACCTCATACAAGAAGATACAAAGGGTTACCTATAGTAAAAGAAAGCTACCGCCTATCAAGAACCAAGCATACTGCTTCAATCCTCACAACCCAAGCTCATACTTGAGGTAATGATCTCGAGGTCGCTGAAGGCGAAGCCACCAAGCAAACAAAAGGAGAATGACTCAATGGCCCCACCCTAAAAGAAAAGCGAACAAAGAGTATTCTTTAAAAGGGAAAGTGTGCCAAATTGTTTAAACATGCGACTCAAAGTAGTCTCCAACTACCGAGTGTAAAAGACCAAGAGGACAAGATAATCCTAACTATTGTCCATATCATCGGGTGCTCGCCATCCCGAAGATTGCTACATATTCAAAGATTGGCTAGAAAAAATATAAACGTGAATTCACATTATCTGACAAAGACGTAAGGTCCAAGAAAGAATCCACCAAAGTAATCACCTCATCTCCGACTATCAAGCATGATAAAGCGCAAAGAGAAGTGGTCGATGATGAAGGATGATAAGTCACGCCTCTAAGATCAGAAAAAAAATGTCAAGCAATCGGAAGGCCTGTGTATTCATGGAAATCACCACTGAGCCCGTACTTGACAGACAAAACCTGTTACTACTCATCTCATGAAAGACACTACCAAATACCGCAAGGAAGGCTAAGAAACCCGCCAAACAAAAAAAATAAATTAAATAAAAAGAAGAAGAAGAAAAATGTTACTACTACTATCATATCGCGACGTAACACAAAAAAGATCATCAATAATATGGAAGATTATAATCAGCGCACCTATCACGCTTGCGTAATTCATTAAATCTTCGATCAACGAAGAAGGGGAAGAAGTCAAGAACTTCCTCGAAGTCTTGCTTGATGATGCATGAAGTTGATAACAAAGAACTCGCTTTCCTGATGAAGATGAACCGTGAGCTCACCATATCAACAAACATGAAAAATATAAACCTGGGCAAGGATTCTCAATCTTCTACCTATCATTGATGCGTATGACAAAGAATCAGTCATCCAAGATTCGATGCAAATGAAGTACAAGTACAAGTGGTCGAGTGCTACCATCCCAACAGAAAGAGCCAATGAATAAAGATAAAGGAAAAGAAATCAAGTCAATGAAAGAGTTATCCCTAAGGATTCAAATAAGAAGCCTTCATCAAAAGGGATCGACTACAATATTCTATCCCATCTAAGGAAAATTCGCTTTTAAGGTATAAGCACTTCTAATGTCAAGATCTCCGTAATACCTTAATTGAAGCTCTCAAAGAGTCGGAAAGTTCAAGCATACTTTAACGCCGCCTAACTGAGACCTCAGATGTTCAAGAGCCTCCAAGCCACATTTTCGTAAGATGATCTAATGCTCGGATCAGAGAGCACCGCCTCAGATGTTACATACCGAAAGTGATGAAATTATAATACGGATCTTAATTGATCCTGCCTCCGTGAATCTTATGAATTTGAGAACTCTTAGATGGCTATCTTGGGATGTACAACATCTGACGATAAAGTCATGGTTCGTTCAATGGAAGGAAGAAACTATCGTCATTCGTCCTTCCTCTTAAATTTGGAGACCTCTACACGTAAGCTAAATTTCATGTGATCGATGCAGATACTTCATTCGAGCTCTTCCTCGAATTCCATAAATATGGCATTGTCCCATCTACATTGCATCAATGTATGAAATATACAAAGGATGGAGAAGAATGCCAAATTGCATGCAACCTTTGGTGCATGAAATGAAGATTTATCAAGATGCCGCTTATTTCCTTCCAAGGAATCAAAGCTAACAAAACAACTAAGAATACTGATCTACTTCAAAACCCATAAAAGAACAAGTTAAGAAGAAGGAGAATGTAAAATGAATAAAGAAAAGGAGGTTGTTCCAAATATTCCTGAATATAAAGAAGTCCAAAATCAATAACACCGTCCTCATCTAGAAGGATAATCAAGAAGACGAATGTGTTCCTTCTAGGTCCATGCAATCTTCCAAGAAACACTGACAGGAAAATCGCTTGACTGGACATGAGTTGAATCGCTACTTGGGTGGGCAATGCACCTACTTTAAAACAATAATCATAGATCCATCGCCAGAGACTACACTAGTCACTGCTCCTCCCCAACATTTTAAAGAAATCACTCGAAAACATAAAAGTCGAGAACCGGTGACCTTCTATGTACCTCCTCTCCGGAAAGCACGCCGAAGCATTTTATAAACCGAGGGTGTCAAGAAGAAGATCCCGATTGGGTAATGCTATCTCAAGAAGAAGAAGCTATGCCCACAAGGATACCAAAATATTACTCCAAAGATGCAAAACCTAATGAAACATGTCTCCAGTCGAGCAAAGTAAGCAAAGACTAAGCTTTCAAAATGATGTGGTACCCAAAAGGTTCTCAAACCATTGGTAAGAGAAATACTACCAAAGGCCTTGGTTTCATCCAAGACAACGGTCCACAAGGATATTGTTACGCTTATAACGGAATAGAGAGAGATGATGAAGATGAGAATGTCATTCTTAACGTAATCTCACAATAATGAAGAAGTGGCCAACCGCACCAAGAGTTTGAAGATGGTGGGAGGACCTACTATGGATGAACTTAAAGAAATTAATTTGGGAACCGAGGGATCCTCCCAACGCTCATCGCTCTACTCAAGATAAAGTGGAAGAATTAAAAACTTTGCTCAGGAATTGGGATCGCTTGCCCTGACATATGCTGAAATGCCGCTTATCCCCGATATGTTCACAAACCAAGCAATTAAGTCGATGTATCACACCAAGCAAGCCTCTAAAGCGAATGAGATCGAGGTCAAGAACGGTAATTGCAAAACCAAGAAGCTGTCGGTTTTATTCGAGAAGAGAAATACCGACCGGATAAATATTGTCTGAAAAGAAGAATGGTCGACTGATTCAGATCGACTTCAGGGATTTAAACAAAGTATGTCCAAAGGATGACTTTCCACTTCCATCGAAACTAGTGGATAACACTTCAAACCACTACATGTTCTCGCTATGGACGGATCCGTTACAATCAAATCAAGATGGCTCTCAAGATGAGAGAGCATACCTCATTCAGACGCCAATTGGCATATATTGCTACATACGCCATGCTTGAAGAATGCCGGAGCTACATACCAAAGAAGCTATGACGTAATCTTTGACGAGTTGATTCATCAAAAAGTAGAGTGCGTTGATGACCTCGTTGTCAGTATAGATTGCAAAGATCATCTCGATTTAAGGATTTTTGAAAGAATTAAAATATGATCTCAAGATGAATCCTCGCGCGCTTTGGAGTCTCTTCGAAAGTTCCTGGATAGGCCAGGAGAGGATTGAAATCGATCCCAACAAAATCAAAGCAATTGTCGAAATGCCTCCTCCAAGGAGTCTTCACAACTTCGCCCATACAGGACATCTCGTGATTCATTAGAAGATTTATATCAAATCCGTGATGTCACTTGCAAAATTAATGAAGAAAGATACTCCTTTCAAGGGGACTAAGAATGTCAAGAGGCCTTCGACAAGATCAAGAAATATCTGTTGAACTCACCCATTCTTACCCAATCCCAAAGCCTCTCATCTCACAAAGACGAGGAATCTCAGGTGCTGTCACAACATAATGAGGAAGGAAAGGAGAATGCTCTATACTACATTAAGCTAATAGAGAAGCCGATTATTCCCGATTGAGAAGCGTGTTTGGCGTTATTTTTCTTTGCCAAAAGCTACGTCATTACATCTTTATCTCGTAAAATTACCACTTATCTCAAGGATCGATCCGTTGAAGTTCTTGATGAGATAGCGTTGGTTAAACAGCACGATGGGTTGTCGCCCTTACTTTGATATTACATATGTTCCCGGCGGTGAAGGGGCAAAGCGATTTTCTTCTTTCTCATCCATCCGTGATTCATTGCTTAATGATGATCTTCACGATGAGCAAATCATGCACATATATGAAAAGAAAAGCAACAAATGTGGGTGTATTTTGATGGAGCTTAGTCCATTAGATACACTCGACCTCAAATCTTCCAAAGGCTGGTATCGGTCTCATCTTGATCACACACGAAGGTGGCATCTTGAGACATTCTTATAAATTAACTCAACCACGAACCAACAGGCAGAATATGAAGCGTTGGTGGCGGGTTTAGAAGCCATTTTATGGGAGTCGAAATTTTGCAAATTTATGGCGATTCTCAACTCGTCATTAATCAAGTGTTGGGCCTTTACAAAATCAACAAGCTTGAATTGGCCTACTTATCACAAAGCGAGTTCTCGAGCTTATGAAGCAAATTCCAAATGTTATGACTCGAGTCTCGAGCTAGGAATAGCAAAGCGGTGCTGCTTAAATTAGCTAAAGAAATGGCAGTATGGATATGACATTACTAATTAGTGTGTGCACTCGTCGAGTCTAGAGATAAATTTAAAATCCCATTTGGAAGAGGGGTCATCAAACATCGGCGGTGCGACTCATGTTGCTCCTTACACTCCACCAAATCACTTCTCAAAGTCAACAAGACAAGCTTCAAACCATTCAGGATGAAAGACTTCGAGGAAGTGCCAAAACCATGAAATCCATAGTAGAAGGAAGGCGGACGATAACCGTCTACTTCAGGAAGGCAAATTGCCAGTAATAAGTCGATGCACTGACTTGAGAAAAGGCTTATTATATGCTTATGTTGGCAATACTGTATCGTAGATCTTGACAGATGTGGCTGCGATGTTTGGGAATAGAAGAAACAAAGTAATTGTTGAAATTCATCGGACTTTGTGGTGCGCATGTCAGTCTAAAATGGCTTTCAAAGTTAAAAGAATTGGATATTATTGGCGTCATGGTAAAGATTGTATCATGCCGAGAGATCATGAATGTCGTCCACGGTAACATAATTCATCGACCTCAAATCCGTTGCACCCGCGATAGCATCTTGGCGTTTGAGTCTTTGGGGGACGATGTAATTGGATTGATCATCATCATGTTGGTCACCGCTTCATTTTAGCGACCGATTATTTCTCCAAGTGGTTTGACGCACCATTTAAAGAAGTTCTGGTGAACAAGGACTTCTTTACCGTCGTCTGATTTGGTGTACGCCGAATCATTTTGATAAGTTCGACCTTGCGCTAAAGTTTATAAATTTTCTCGGCATAAGATTGATTGGCGATATTCGTCAATTATAATCCAGAGCAAATGGTTTGGTGAGGCATTTAATAAAACACTAGTGCTTAGAAAAATTCTTACAAGAAATAAAGGGAGTGGCATACCAAACTTGTAGGCGTTATGAGGCTTCTCTACAAAACTCTACAAAGTCACTCACTGCAGTGTTTGGGGTGAGCGTTTGCCACGTTGAACTACCTTCTCAGGTAGCCATTCAACAAAATCTCACCCAAGATGAGAATGCTTTCGTCGGATGGAAGAGCTTGATCGGCGAGTCGGGCTCAAGCTCGACAAAATCTAGAAGTCTCATCGGAGGATGTCCCAGCATTCGATCATCAATGACGTCCTCGAGCTTTTTTGGGAAGGTGGTCGTCTTTGAGAAGACCAATCATCCCTCATCATTAGAATTGGCGGTAAATTTGAACCTAATTGGGAAGGACCTTGTTGTGAAAAGGTCTATCGAGGAGAGCGTATCATTTCGTGGACTTCAAAGGTGAAGGCCAATCATCGTCGGCGGTGCATTTAAAGAAATATTACACATGAAAGTGTGATTGGACAAATCACGCATTTGAAAATCTTTATTGTCAAACACTTATGAAAATTTTCATTGGAAATTCTCTTGTAACAAATTTCAAAATAAAATAAAATCCCCTGTTAGGCAGGGGCATTTTAAAATTTTATAATAGTAGTAGGCGTTCTCGGTAAGGCAGGGGCCTTTCTTTCTCTTTGGGTTGACATCGTCTTTGAGATCCCCATATGCATACTCAAAATTATGTATTCAAATTCTCAAATTTAAAAGTCTTCTTGACCAAAGAAGAAAACAAGTCTGACTTCAACAAACCAAGTTGGATATACATTTATCATCCCACTTCAAATCTAAAGGCTCGAGTTGGTGTATAAGGTCGGACTCACGCCAAAATACGGCCGAGTGGAATTGCTTACTCAACCACCCAGTAAGAGATCCCCATCGCAGAGGATAAAATCCTTCATCAATTGCTCAAGTCCACTCAGTAGGTGTATAAGGTCGGACTCAACACGCTAAAAATCTGGTAGAGTCGTGACAAAATCTGCTTCAACCGCCACGTAGTAGTAAGGGATCCTCTACTTAGTTAGTTGAAGAGCATCAAATCCCAAATCTCTCCAACTTGGTGAGTTCAGTAGCAGGGCGGAAAATTATCCACATTGGTGGTGGGTCATCTCAAAATTCTACAACAAAAGATATCCTTACTGAGAAGCCTTGGGAGTTTGGAATCAAATACAAATACAAATACAAAAAAAAATAAAAATAAAAAAATCTCGACTCCTAGAATCAGCGGCGAAGAAGGAAATTCTTCTTCTAAGTCAGATAAAGCAAAAGCGGAGGGGCGAAGAAGCTATCCCAATGTTGTACAATAAATCTAAGGAGTTTTGTCATTAAGAGGTTCATTACATGCAAACGATGACTCGTTGTCATTGATCCAAGCTTTGAGAGCTGGGTGGTGGCATTTATCCTTCTACAAGCCATAAAAGCGGTAGGAAGGTATCACTGATGAATCTCGAGATGATTCGGACTTTCTCCCATCAAATCCATCGAGGCATGAAGCGGGATAAAGGAGGCACTGAATCAGATCCTCGAGATGAAATCTTCAACAAGTCCATCAAAGCACAAAGCATGGATGAAGACATTCTCATCTCATCAATTCCATCAAGTCCACCAGGCCGCAAGCGGGAGGAGGAAAATACAAATTCCAAATCTTGAGGCGAAGTCTTGTCAGTCAAAGCACAAAAGCGGGACCGAAGACATTCTAATCTCTCCATCAAGTCCACCAATGCACAAAGCCGGGGCAAGAGAAAAATATAAATTTCAAATTCTCGGAAAAGTCTTCAACAAGTCCAGCACAAAACATAGGCGAAGATGCATCAAATTCTCTTGACAAGTTGATGATGACAAGTCATCTCCTTCATCAAGTGCTCGCACAAGCATTGGACTAACGACAACAAATCGTTTCAACAAGCTATTGTAGGCAGATGAAATGCAAATGCTTGTCCACGAGAGTTATACTCACTTATCGAGGGCAACGTCGGTATTATCAAAAGTTGTTGAAATTACAACTTAGTGACATCCAAGCAAATCTCTTGGAGATCCAGTTAGTGTACAACAAACACGGTCCGCTTCATGCGGCATGTTTGTTGGGGGCATTGTTGACCTACTATATGCCACATTAAATTAAATAAATAAGGTGGATTTTAAAATCCCTTGTCGCGATCGAACCGATCAAATTCGTTTTAATTCGACGATTCGACGCTGGAATGCGTCGAAAATATTAAAATGAATTAATCAGAAAATTTTGAATCAATTAAGGATCGATCGGATAATTAAAATCAAATTATCATAAAATTGCGCATATCGTCGGAAGCCGACGGCGTCTCAACCTCCGTTCAAAATAAATCGCGTGTCGTGGCCGAAATGTCGAAACCTATCAAAGCGACATCTTGCGGTCGAATCAAAGTATCGCGTCGATTAATTTAAGCGGGGCGGCGCTTTAGACTTGAATTTCGCCCCGACATTATTTAAGCGACCTCGATCGCGAAATTGATCAGCGCCATTGTGTTCGCACTGTAAACAATTGTTTGTCAAAGTAATAAAATCGCAATTAAAATGATTAACGAGCAATCGCTAATTATCTCTTAATCATGCATTAATTCCCTACTAATCCCCGCCCACTCAACCAATCGAGATGTGCCAACTAAGAAAAGAAAAAAAAAAAAAGGAATCGTCGTTCAGCGATCGGAAAAAGCAACGAGGGTTATCCCGTTGACCCTCATTTTTTCACGATCCTCTGGTTTCGCTCTGCATCCTCTTGACTTCTCAGTGGCGCCGAGCTCCCTCTTCCCTCTCGGCATCCTCTTCCTTCTCCAGGTAAGTTCGACTCCTCTTTCTCCGGCATCTCTCGCTCCACTCGAAGCTCGCTGATCTCGGCTCCTCGACGAGCTCCCCTCTTGACGATTAGACTCTCCAGTTCGGCATCTCTCGATGAGCGCCGCACTCTGACATTCTCCTCTTGACTCTCAGTAAGCACCGAGCTCCTCTCTTCTCCTTGACTGACTTAGCTCTCCCTTCTCCTTCGCTTTCTTTCTCCAGAAGCGCCGAGCTCCCTCATCTCGTCTTTTTTCTCCAGAACGACGAGCTCCTCTCCTTCTCTGACTCCCCCACTGAAACTCCTCCTTCTCCCTCTCTTTTAGTAAATCGACACCTCAGTTGTTTCTCTAACCTGCTTATTTTATGCATTTTGAGCTTCTTTGGAAATTAGGGCTTTTCTTAAACATGCTATGTCTTATGCTTGGGATTATCTTAAGAGTTTCCTTTAGGGATTTGGGATGATGTATGGCCCAAATAACATTTCTTATTGTCTTTATTCACTGTGTGATGCTTAGCTCTTAAAATTGCTTTGGGATGATGTATGGCCCAATGTTGTGTTGCATGCTATCTTAGGGATAGTTATGATCTTATTTTTCTGAAATTGATTATACTGGAAACCAAAGCGATTTGCTTTCAGTAAATGTGATGTTTGCTGAAATCATTTCTATGAGGGAAATAATTAATTTGTTGTTTGAAGTGCTATTCTGAAATGTGGTGTTTGCAAAGGGAAATTGGAATTCATGTACAAGATGGGAAAGCTATTAATTTGTTATCTATGCATTTATCTTGCTGAAAATATTTTATTAGAAGGAAATTGAATCGATTTTGCTTCTAATGTGTATGATACATCTGAAAGTATTTTTATGGAGGAAAACTATTAGCTTGTTATCTAGAGGCATGAGGCTTGCTGAAATTTCTTTTATCTAGAAGGAATTGCATTGTTTTACTAGTAGGTGAGTGTGGTGCTTCTTTGGAAACTACCTTTATCAAGGGAATGTTGGCTGAAAATATTCTATCTAAATCAGTAATATATTATTTGATGAATATAAAGCTTTTAAACTTTCTTATCTAGGAAAAAATCAATTACTTCGCTTGATGAGATATGATGCTATTCTCCTATGAATTTCATGCTTACTTTGATTCAATTTATTTCATATAAAGGGAATTATATGTATATCATGCCTCTTTCATATGCAAGTTGAAATCGAAATTAAAGAAGGATTTGGTTATACCATTTGCATTATATGAATTCTTGCATACTTGCATATGTGATCATATTAGAAATCTTGTTATCAAAGTTTGATGGTGTCTCACGACACCACCCATCGCCTTTCTTGGCGTGGTGGGCGCCATCTCTCATAGCACGGAGGCTGAGTAACTGATAAGCAGAGATGAGGACTTAGGTAAATTCATCTTTATACTCTTGCATGTGATATCTTCTTAACGGAAATCTTGTATCAAAGTTTAGCATGTCTCACGACACCACCCATACGCCTTTCTTGGCGTGGTGCTTCGATCATGGCAACCCTGGAGAGCGGAGGGTTGTAAACTTTGATAAACACGGATCGTAAAGCTGCTGTTATGCTATATCTGCGCCTTCTGGCGTGGTGGTAAACTTTCGGTAGGTGTCTCCATACCATGCACTTTTCTTGGCGTGGTGGGAAGGCAGTCTCCAGCACCTATGGGGGATGGCCAAATTTTCAATAAAAAAAAAAAGTTGAAATGTGTCATATATAAATGCTTATACTTTAATTTCATATACATGTGAATGCAAATTTATTACTCATCTTTATAAGTCGCTCACATTGTTCGCGGAACTTATGATAAGTCTTTTCTCGCGTTGTTCCGGCGTGAGGAAATCAATCGTGTTATGACCCATGCACGCTTTCTTGGCGTGGCGTAAATAAACTTTGGTAGGGTGTCTCACACGACACTACCGCACGCCTTTCTTGGCGTGGTGGCTGTCTCTCGCGACTATCAGGGATGTGGGAGGCTGAAAAATAAATAAAATGTGAAATGTCTAAGTATTTAAGAAGAAGAAAAAAAAGGATGCGTCGTATGATTATTCGTATCTCATTCATCATATTATATGACAATTACGGTATGCTTACCATCTTTAGTTCTTTGAATCTTCATAGCGTATGACAATTACTTAAAGTTCAAATTCATTTTTTAAGTCTTGATTATCCATATGACACTCAATGCATGGAAAGATATAAGTGCATGTCATATATCATTTAGAAAACAAATGAGGGCTTCTGCTAAAATGCTTAAGTAAAATGATTGTGTGCATATTTAAAGTGTTATCTCATTCTTCAGTTTGAATATGCAAGATAAATGAAATATGACCTTATGAAGCAATTCTTTTGCTTAACTATTCGATCCATGCAAAAACTTGATCCGGTTTGGTCTTGGGGCGTCAGTTAACAAAATAATGATCTTGTAAATCTTAGAAGTTAATTACATGAAATGGCCAAAGATGAATCATCATCCATTATCGTCTTTCTGGTTCAAGATCTCAAGAAGAAAGTCTCAACCCGATCCTCTAAGTATAATCCCAGAGTTAACAAGGTTTGGAACGATAGATCTTGAAATAATTATCAGATCCGATCCTCGCAAGAAAATAGTCGAGTTGTCTATCGGTTTGGTCTTTGGTGTTAAGTTACTAAAAATCTCATATCGCATGATTGCATTCTGATCAAGTCAAATACAAAAGAAAGATCTTTATATCTTCCCGGTTTGGTCTTAGGGGTCGGATTAACTCAAAATCAAAATTGAACATACATTTCAACTGACATTCAATGTACAACATTTTAAAAAGCAGATGTCTTTGTATGTTGAAATGTTACAAGCATATTGCAAGTTAGGTATAAAACAAAGATCTTTTTAGGTTTGAGGGGTCAAGTTAACAAAACCTAAAATGTGATATTATAAGAATTTCAAATTAATAATATCGGTATATTCTGATACAATATGACCAACTAGCTTAAAATTCAAATTCTCGGAAGAAAAGTCCAAACCCGATCCTACAGGTTGCTAGAGAGGTTTTGAAGGATTATACTTATGAGAGAGTCTCTGTAGAAAACGGAAGTAGCAATATCTATTGATAATTAGGATCGAGAGAAGGTGATTATAATTAAAATTTCAATGATAAATAATCATATATTCAAATCTAAAAAATCAATCATAAAATGATCAAAATACAAAAATATAAAAAAAAAATGAAATGAATTATTTAAATTAAAATTAAAAAAATAAATAAATCAATTCACCCTCCATGATTGTTTGTCTTGGTGACAAATTAAGAAAACTTTTCACAAAGCCGTGTCAAATTAAATACATAACTACCTTCACACTCAAATATTCCGTGGTGGCGTGTCCTCTGTCCGTGGTTTTCTTGCGATATGACACCACATAAATGGTTCACGACTGACTCGGTAGGGTGGTTGATATGGCACCACTAAATTACTTGTATGACAGTATGTTCCCCATTTTTTTTGTGAAATGTAGAATGTATTTGGTTGCAAAAAAAATGTTAAAGGTTGACTTATATTTGTCAAACTCCAGTTTCTGGACACCGGGCGGCGTAACCATGTGTTCTTGATAAGGATCCTTCCGGTTTTAGTATTCCCTGCGGGAGGATCATGACGGATAGAACCATAGGATCTTGAGCGTCATCGTTCCCACAAAAGTTTTAAAGTTAAAATAATAAATTTCATAAGTTTTAAGCTCCACTCACGCAATTATATATTATTAAAATTTTCTTAAATCGAAAGTGCTCTCGTATTGGGAGGGAATTAACTATAGAGCTTACTTTATAGGAAACCCGAACCAGATATAAAAGTTCTCACCAAATGAGCGAAATCTAAAGTGTCTTATCTACTATTCATCTTCAAATTATCACTTAAATAACTCTTTTCTTTTAGAAAGATGTGATTTTGATCCACAACAAGACTCTATAATATTGTATGAATGAAGCACTTATTGCTAGTTATATACAACTAAATAACTATCAATTTTTAATTGTAAAGGATAAGAACCACAAACATCATTGTATGAATAGAATAATTTATAAACTTTACATTATTGTGAGGTGCATATGCTTACTATGTTAAATCAAAGAGGAATTCAATAAATGGACAATGATTTGGTGTCAAATAGCATCAAAGAATCAAACAGCCCCCTTTGTACAATCTTTTGCAGTTGAAATAAATGTGTGAGTTTGCAAAACACAGAAAAAAATCCAGGATCTGACACTAAAAAATAAGAATAAAATATATCACCAATATTTACTCAAATTTTGAATTATCAGTGAGATAGCACAACAAGTACTAGTGCTAAGAAGGTCTCAAAGCATATCCAACTTAGCTGAAGCTTCATAGTTTTGAATTTTAATCTTAATGCCTAAGCTGCCTAATAGCTCAGTAGGAGGAAAACAAGATCATTCTTTTCATGGACATTCTTATTTAAAAAAACTGAAATGTTTTATGGATTTAACAATCACAAGTCATTGTAGAAAATTCAAACTTTCTTATAAAATCATAAGAACTTATGGACATTAATCCTATAATCAATTATTGAGTGTTCAATTTCATTTCTACTAAAAAACAAGAGTATGACCCCTAATTATAGAAGAAAAAGTGCTCCAATGGTGATAGAAAATAGGAATATTGTCAATTAAAAATTATTTAAAAAGTTCATAACCCTCCAATTTCATGTAGGGCAACAAGAAAATATCTTATGGATAGAAGAAATATTGGAATTGACAAATATAAAGATTCCAAAATGTACTTGAGTCTTGAGTGTAGGATTTTCAAGTAAAAGATTACAACTCACCTTGGCAACAACCTTATAGTTCACCCAACAACATACCTTATATCTATATGAAGAACAACATATATCACACTATGTAAGAATTACATTTGTAATGAAAGCAGTTTCATAAGTACTTTAAATGTTAAATTTCAAAAGCAAAACTAAGATCTCCTTAGCCTTTGAAGACATAAAATCATCTATTAAATAGCCACAAAATTTACAACACTTATTCAAAAAGTCCTTGCATTATTAAAATAATTTTAATATGCCTAAGCTCTACAAATAACATTTGGTTGTTCACAAAAGTTTTGAAATAGGTTTTTAGACAAAACTGTGGGGCTTGAAATATTCAATATATCTAGAAATAAACACAAAAAAAATTCATAAAAAACAAAACACTTGAATGCTAATCATAAGTTTTGCCATGACTTTATGGACAAACAAAACAAATAAGACTTAGAATAAGATTTGAACAGAGGCCATGCCAATTAAAATTAATACAAACTTAATGACAACAAATTATTATCCATGTTGAAGCCTTTCATGAACAGTCATGCCAAAAGACATGATTATTGACAATTTTTCTTCTTCTCATTACTCCTTGCCTCCAGTCTTCTAGTATAGAATCAAAATGGTTATAGGACTGCAAATGCTATTAAAATTTTCGGACAACAACATTTGTATGAAACATAATATTTTACTCGAGATCGAAGATATCCATCAATCATTTGAATAAAAATTCTAGTTGCTAAGTAAATGCCTATAAAAGGTTAGAAAATCTAGTCTCTGAATGATGAAAAAATGTATTGTTACAAAGGCACATGAAAAATGTATGACCTGACCATAATACCATAATGTCTATCAAGGGAATTCCCATGCTAGAACAAGCCCTATAGAATAAGAGATCAAAATTTTCAAAACAAATTTCCATTCTTCCATTAAAATACTACATATTTCATAAATACATAATTTTATACAAAAAGCACTTTTAAGCACAGGACTTTAGAGTACATGTATTAAAAAATAATTAAGAAATCCATATGCTTAATATGATAAGTTTGTGATAAATTTGTGAAACAAATGTCACCTTGTTATATCCTATAGCACAAAATACTTCAGCTTCAAGGTCATAGAATTTTCATGCTAACAAAATTTATTAAAATTTGAGAAAATTGTTTATAAATAAATTGTACCACGCATAATTACCAGTTGGATGCCTGATGAAAATTTCAAGGGAAAACGTCAATGACATTACCATGCACAAATTTGTATCCTTATTTTTTATTTTAATTTTAAGACTTGATCAGATGACAAGTAATGGTATGACAACAAGCCTAGGCACATAATAAAATTCTTTTAATAGATAAAATGGCAGCCGAAAGAAGATGCAAACACAAATGCCGGATGAAAATGTTTCAGATACATGACAAGTATGCCTACATGCACAAAAGGAGACAAACAATTTATCAAGAATCAAGATTCACACTAATTTAATATGTTAATGTCAGCCTTATTAACTTGTGCAACATAAAAGGAGAACATCAGTTCTTATTTCTTAACCTAATGAAAAATATGGGAAATAGATGAGAAAGAAACCCAAAGGAATTTTCTGCACGAACAAGGAAAAAAATTTAAAATAATAACAGGGAAGAAAAAGGACCCCCTCCCCCACGCCTGTAAGGCATCAAGAAAGGCCATTAGTTTGAAGAATGCGACAATGATACAGAATTATTCAGTTCGGGAAAAATTTTAAAATGAGATCAAAACCGTGAGGAAAATTGGAAAAAGAAAAATTGCCAAACAAATATGAGGAAAAATTGAACCAAATCTCGA
This sequence comes from Cymbidium sinense, assembly GCA_021442155.1. Taxonomy (NCBI): domain Eukaryota; kingdom Viridiplantae; phylum Streptophyta; class Magnoliopsida; order Asparagales; family Orchidaceae; genus Cymbidium; species Cymbidium sinense. The sequence continues at coordinate 97,534,795 of CM038222.1, forward strand.
CCATCACACGCCGCTAGTCCCGTTGATGCCAAGCTCCCTTCACGACTTCTTCGCTACTTCACCGTCGACTGTTTCGGGTTATAGCGGGAGATGGAAAAGACTTTGGAAATTAATTTAAAAATTAAATATTAGTTAATTGAAAATATTAAGTTAAATGAATAAATATTATTTCTGTTTTATTTAATTGAATAAAATTGTTATAATTTAATATTTTTAAAAGTTACTAACTAATCAATAATTAAAATACTATAATATACTAATTATATATTAATTTATATAATTAAAATTGATATATAATATTTAAAAAATAATATTATTAACATTTGATGAAGTAAATTAGATGTAGATATATTAGCTAAAAAAAATTAAATCAACTTTAAAAATTAAGATTAGTTAACCAATATATAATTAACAAGTAAGTTGATATTATTTTAGATTTAATTTAATTAAATAATATTTATTATTTAATTAGTACAATAAATTAATAATTAATAATTATTTGAGATGTTGATTGAATGTCATAATATTGATATGGACAAAGGGGCCCTTGGGAATCAACTTTTTTCTATATTATATATATATATATATATTAATCTTATTGAATGTCATAATATTGATATGGACAAAGGGGCCCTTGGGAATCAACTTTTTCTATATATATATATATATATATATATATATATATATTAATTTTGAATAAAATATATTTAATGGTGCTAATTATTTTTAAAAATGCTTCAAAAGATCTTTTAAGTGCATTTAAAAATATTGTAATTAGTTTTTTAAAAATAAAAATAAAAATAGTTAAAAAAGATACATCAAATAAACATATTTTTTAAATAATATTAAAAAAAAGACAATAAAATTAATTTCAAATAAGTCCTAAGTTAATGTGATGTAATGAATATAAAAGATAATTTAAATTTAAAAATTGTCTAGCGAAATAAAAAATAATTTAAATTTAAAAATTTTAATGAAATAAATAAAAATTCAAAAGATTAAATGAAAATAGCTAAAAATAGCTTTTAAATCTTTAAATAAATAACTTTTTTAATATAATCATTATGCTTAAATATTTTAAATTGTGTTAATCGATTAATGATTTTACATCTAACACACTACATTATTCTTATCAGTATATATTATTAAGAAGCTAGCAAGAAAATTATTTTTTATTTTCTTCAATAAATCTTATCCTGATAATCTTCATTATAAAAAATATGCATTCAGTTATTGTGGTTAAAACATGTAATATTATAATCAATTTAATCAATGGATCAATAAGATTATATATGATAAATTTTTTATTTTAGCTAATATTTGTCATAAATAAAAAATAATGGAGATATTTTTAAAAAAATTTATTTTAATGAGCTTCAATTTTAAAATACTTCAATTGAATTTTTCAAGTGTAGTGTTTCTATATTCTTGAAGTCTTTAGGATAAAATTTAATTACAAGTTAACAAATATCATCAATTTGAATAATTGGTATCCATATTGAGAATCCAATGCTAAATTAAGAATCAATAGCTATATAATATATATATATATATATATATATATATATATATATATATATATATATATATATATATATATATATATATATATATATATATATATATAAATCTATTATTTATCTCTCAAAGTATGAATCCCAAATGCTCTTAAAATGTTAACTTTGTAATTCTAATTTATTGTAATAATAATCTTTCATTGTCCTTGACCTCTAGAGTAATAAGTACTCATGTCTAGAATATATTTATCTCATTTTTTATAAAATAATTTTTTTAAACAAAAAAATACCATGTTATTTCATTTAAAATTTAACGAAGATGTATGAGACTATTATATGCATGATAATTAAATTTATAATATAATAAATATTAACTTATTTTAAAAAAAATTAGTTTGGGTGGGGAGTGGGAGTGGAGGGGATAATTAGTGTATTATATATTATATAATATTAAGAATTTAGTAAGAATCTAAAGGTTGTGATTAACCCCCAACCACCCCATAGTTCCACCACTAGTTGTAGCCACTAATGTAATTTGTAAAAAATGATAAATTGCAATTGATGCAATGCATTACTTTCTATTTGAAACATGTTTTACAACTAATGACATCCTTCTCTATTTTTTTTATATGTTAACAAGATTAGGATTAACAAAATATTTTAAAGGATACATGTTATGATTATTTCAACAAGTTTTACGATGATTATTGACTGCTTAACACAGCCCTCATTTATTCACATTCGGGACTTAGGAACCAACAAATGCAGTGTTTTAAGGATAAAAATTATTAAGTGTTTTTCTTAGAAATAGATGGATGTTTTATTTTGATAAACTTTTCAGTGAAGGATCTGAGAATACGATTAATTTTAGTAACATTAGTATCCTAAACAAAAATAAAGAAATGTGTCTTTATCGCCATATTAGTAAATTTAGAGTTAAAGAAGTTTTAAAGAAAATGAAGTATGGAAAAATAGTATGACTTGATGATATTCCAATAAAAGTGTAAAAATACTTAGGAGATTGTGGTGTTCATTTTCGGATGTAGGGTGGACACCACGTAGATTATAGGAGGTATTTATTGAAGTGAACGGGTACGACATTGAGGTATGATGTACTATCTCGAAAGATAGGGACATCACCTTACAATGAACTTAATCACCTAATAAAGACTCCTAAGGCATGATGGGTCTTCGAATATATCAGAGATTTTTCCGTTGCTTTATATGAAAAGATAAAGCAAGGTTAATATTAAGTTGGGTTCTTAAATTCCCTATGGAGGCAAGCTTTCATAGTTAATTATATGCTAAGGAATGAGATTCCCTAAGAATATTCTCGATTAAAATAGATAATTATTATCTCCAAAGATTTCAAGGCTAGACAATCAGAGAATTAGTTATGTTTGGAAAATCAAGCGGGAGAGACCAAGTAGAAGACTTATTTTTGGAATCCAAAGGAAGGAAGTAGAAAATACTTATGATACTAGGAGGCCTAGTGAGCATTCCAATATATCCTATGATTGGGTTATATATATTTTAAAATGAAGAGATTTATTTATTCAAGTTGAAATTTTATTAGATTGTTAGAGCTTATAATCCGTCAATACAAGGTTATAGAAACACCTAAGAGGTGAGAATTTATGCTTATTGCCCGAAGAAAATAGCTACCTCGGATCTTGAATCTCAGGAGCTTTAGTACAAGCTAAAGCACGACCTAAATATAAGCTACAGGTGAACATAAGGGTTTATCTCCACAAGAGAGAGTAAACCCATCCGATTTCTGGACTTACAACCGCATGGAGTGGCTGTCAGGTAACACCTTATATGCTTTAAATCCACATAGCCTGGTCTTATGAATTTGCAACATGGTTAAGCTTGTTATTTAATTTGAAAGAGACTAAAGTTCTAACCCCATTCCTTAAGAGACTAGAGTATGAGTGGTATGAGCACATGACTTAATCTACAAGTGCGAAAATCTTTTCAAATTTTTACTCCATTTTTGGACTCAATATTTTAGATAGGGTCTTTAAGATTTCTTTTATGCTTAAATGCATGATGAAAATTGATTGTTGGCCAAATCAAAAGAGAAATAGGGTGAAGCTCCGTCATCAGAGGTTGCTCTCACGGGTCAAGTGGTCCCTATTGTGTAAGGATGGAGGCCCTCATTTTTGCAAAAATAGTGGAAGATGTTATGCATGATATGAGACATATAACATTCAACTAAGGGATTGCTAAATCTTTTAATTATCTTATTTAAAGGTTAAGATTTATGGTAAGATTATGAGTTATTTTACGGCTTAGTTATGAGTGATTAGTGGGTAAAAAATTTATTTTATCCTAAGAGTCTACCACATCCAGGCCACACATTAAAGTATCAATCATTAAGAAACTAAGAAAATCATGTAATTTTTAATGCGCAATCTAAACAAATCATCAATCAATTTTATAAATTAACACAAAAGAATAATAGGCCGATGCAGTCGGGTTTCGTTGTACACCCCAAAAAGAAAAAAGATGGGTAGTCGAGCTCTACCCTTATATAACTCAGAATATAAAAGAATAATTATAATTAGAATGAATACATGTTATTGGGGTCTTCATTATTTATTTCTTCATTTTCTTCTCCTTTTTCTTTCAATTTGATTGTACTCTAATGGCATCACAATGCATCCCAAGACTAAGCCTTCTAGCCACTGCTCATCCTAATTCTCCCATAGCACTAATCCTAACTCCTATTACAAAAATTGCATTTATATTGGAGAAGTAAATCTTACTACACATGCAAAATAGAGGTTAGCTAAACAAACATACAATTCCCAAGTAGTTATCTTTATAATTTGGACTTAGCACCCTTCACATAGGTAACCAAGTCCATATGTCCTAAATTGGATTGTGCTTATGGGTTTAAACAAACTATAAAGAGAGCATTTATATTTTTTTTAAGTAGCTCCTTAAGTACAATCCTCTACAGAAGACATGATTATGCTAAGAGCGGCCTAACATCTAGTCTATGAAACATACACTCTAACATCCAGTCCATAATATTACATCACAAAATAAAATATATATCACACATACACCATCCTAACTTAGAACTAGAAGTGGTGACTTAATTTTAATGTGTGTGCTAAGGCTTTGTGTGGTATGTCTTACTAAGCATTTGGGTTGTGATTTTCTAAGTTTGGAATTTCAATTTAACATAAAGGTTGGTTTCATTTCAAGTTGTTTAGTTTATTTGAAAATTTTAATTTCTATTTTGCTTGATTTAGCATCGAAGTGTTATAAGGAGAAGAAAGATGATTACTCTTTTTCATCTCTACCTTAAGTCACTTTCTAAAGCACATTTTGAATACTTAGTTCTCTTTAGTGAATGACTTATTACATACTTTTATTAATCTTAAGTTTAGGTGAACCTTAAATAATTCTATTCAATATGAAAGGCATCTTAGGATTAATATGATTAGATTACTATCACATGGCATATATCAAATCATTATTTTCCATCATATGTAATATGCATATGACTTTAACACTTAACACATATATACATGAAATATATTTTGACATACTTAAATGATGATGGATGCATATGTTTGAAAGTTATATTTTACTTGATTGAATTATTTATACATATAAATTAAAGCTCTATCTAAATTCTAATACAAATATACATAGGAAAGAAATTAAATGAGTATATGCCGTCGTTAAACTAGGGAAATGAGGTAATCAAATGACCTCCTTGGGGCTACTTAAAATCTCGTATTCTTGGGATGCCCAAACTATATATTTATTAACATTCAAATCTATGTAAATCCATATATAAATATTGGAAAGAGAGCTTCATTTCACATACTCAAACTATAAACACATGTAAATCATATATGTATTCATAAATATCATCATTATATATATTATTATCAATTTATAAACTTTAGTGATAATAGCCACACATGTGATTAAGTTAAATCAACACATGAAAGCATGAATAAATTCATTTGATTAACTTAAATTTGAAAAAAAAAATATGAATGCATGGTTTCATATGACATACAATATTTAAAAGTGATTGGAAAGGAATAACTAAATATAAACACATGGTTTATTCAGCTAAATTCATTTCTAAGGACAATCACATCAAATAAACTCATTTAAAGAAAACCAAAGCTTATTATTAATTTGATTTAGGATTTTGATTAATTTTAAAGAGAATGAGAATTACTTGTTGTTTTAATCCCATTCCCATCTTGGTGAACTTAATTGGTTTAAGAAAAATGTAATTAAGTGGATTTTATGAATTAATTAAGTTGGATCCTTAATTAAATCAATTAATTGCCTTTACATAAGCATCTTTAATTTGATTAATCACTTAATCACGAGCCACAAATGACATGAACATATGAGAAAGTAAAATTGCAATGCTCCTAAAATGACTTAAAGCAAATGACTCATAATTAAATGTTAATTAAGTTAAAGAATCTAATTAAGTACTTTTACGATTTTTTCACACTTATGAGCTAATCATGATTTTCTTAAGGGTCTTTATGTTATTAAACATATAAAGAGGAACCCTTAATTTCATTATTAATTTTCTAATGTGATTTATATTTTAATTTGATTTGATATGGCCATTTAATTAATCAATTAATTACTTAATCAATTTCTACCTTAACTATTCTTCTTGAAATGAAATAGACTTAAGAAAAGAGACTAGGAAAGAGGCCCTAGTCCAACTCCTTCATCCATTCACTGTTAAACAATGATTAATGAGTTTAATTATTTAATTTATTATTGTTTAGAGTGTTAATTAATCATTAAATTGATTAAAGGAGCAATTAGAGTTCAAATGATCAATTTCCCTAATTAACAAAACAATATATTTCAAAAAAATCATGGGAGGCAAGGATCATCCCATTAAATGAACAGAGAAAGTTTGGAATTAATTACCCAAATAACTAAAGCATAATTAAGTTTACACTTAAACCTAAATTAATCCTTAATTACCATTCAAAATTAATCAAAATTATTTTTAATTAATTCTCATCTGAATTACCTTTAAAATGAATATTTGTTTATATTTTTTGGATTTTTTTACAATTAGTTATGATTTTTTAAAGTTTCAGTGATTAAATTAGATTAATTAAGCCTAATTAAGCTTAATCTCATTGGCGTCACGTGGATCGCTGACGTGATACGCTATCCACATGGTGCCGTAGGATAGGCTTCTTAAACGCATCCGAGTCAGCGCTGACGTGGCTAGCAGTGGACACGATTTTGTCCCCACCGTCCGATCTAAGATCAAACGTTGGAGATTAAACCTATGGTTCTTAAGGATTAAATCAGATCAAATCAAGCGGATTAATCATAGCCGTCCATTCCAATCATGCGAAACATACGACGGGTGATCTATCATCCCCCGAGCGACGGAAGATTAGCAATATCTGCATTCCCCCACCCAATTCAGGCTCACTGGAGCTCGGATTGGGTCAATATTGATCCCACACCTTCTCAAGAAGGATCTGAAGGGATCTATCGATCAGATTCGCATGAAATTCACCTTCTCTTCAAAAAGGCCTAGAAAAATTTGCCAAATGCACAGTTTGAAGGAATATTCCTCGTCGGAGCTCAAGACCGGCGGTGCAACGCTTAAGGTGGCTTCGCCTGGATGAGGCGAAGCCCTGTTGAGAAGGTCGCATGGTGTCCCCTCGCCATTTACTCTGTGGACTAAGCATAGTTACTTTGTAAGCTAGTGTTGATCGAAAAGGTACTTCCGATGGTCAGAGGGCTTTGGAGAAGATTTGTTTCGCCTCGCCAGAGCTTGGTGAACATGTGAGTGAAGTTAATTTGAATGGGATTGGGTATTGGTGGAGTTGGACGGAGGGGTTCTTTGCCATATTTTGGGTTGATGGATTCTGGTGACGGGAAGGCTTGGGGAGCTCAAAACTCGCTTTGGTGATTTCAAAACTGGCCTTAGAAGCTCTCTGAGGGTGGGTGGGTGTGATTTGAATCGAAATGATGAGGGTATATCCTGGGTTGAATTGCTGATTAAATCCCATGTTTCGCCATTCTCACATAGTGGTCGAGGGGACAAGACTAGGTTGAGGTGGCTTAGTTTGGATGGTCAAGGGCTATGGTTAGTGGCTCGAGGTGGTCTCCTTCATCCTTGGGTTGGTTAATGAGGGGAGGTGGGTTAAGCCACCTCCCCTTGATCCATGGCCGACCTAGCCCATGTCGGTTGGGTTAGCCACATAGGTAGGGTCTTATTTCAGGTATTGGGTGGTTGCTAAATGCAAAAAAGTGGGGAGTTTACCTTCCTAAAATGGATTTTGTCCTATGTAGGGAGCTTTAGCTATTGGTTAATGAGTCATAATGGGTTCAAATTAGGTTGGGTTGATTTTGGGTTGATCCAAGGTGAGTTAAAGATGAGTCAAGTTGACTAATTGATTAAATAGGTCAAGATTGAAGAATTTTGGATTCATATGGGTCAAATAGGTCAAGTTGACCAATTTGATTAAATTAGATGAATTGGCTTGGGTTAGGAGTTGATTTGGGTTTGATTGATCAATTGAATATTATTGTAGGCTTTGGTTTGAATTAGTTTGGATTTGGGAATGATTTAGGCCAAATTGACCCTTTAGGTCAATTTGGCTAAATGGGTCAATTGGGTTCAATTAGTCACATTGGGTTCAATTATAGCTTCAATCATATTCAATGATCAATTTTAGAATGAACTTGAGCCATTGGTTGCAATCAATTTGGGTTAAATCTTGATTTAACCTAATTTAGTCTTTTAGGTCAAATTGGGTCAATTGATGACCAAGTCGTATTTAAGGATTGATCTTAGGTTGATGTGAATCATAGGTTTCAATTAATTTGGCTTGGGTTGACATTTGACAAGTTTGATTTATGTAGGTTAAGTAAGTTGACTTGATCAAATGACCATGTTGACTTGGTTTGACCAAATTGATGGTAATTGATCAATCAAGGATAATCAACAATTATCATAGAGGTTTTGATTGGTGTGGCTCAATCCAATTTAGGTAGGATTGGAATTTGGTTCAAATTGATCATTTTGGGTCAAGTGGACCAATTGGGTTAGTTGAATCAATTTTGGATTGAATTGAGTTTAGTTAGATTTATATATGAATTTAGGATTGATTTATAGCTTTGATTGCAATTGATTTGGGTTCAAATGAGTTTTGGCTTATTTGAATATTTCAAGTCAAATAGATTAGGTTAGGTTTGATTGAATTGATTTTAGCTTAGGCGATTTGATTGTAGATTTTATTTATATTTGAGATAATGATTGGGGAAATAATTGATTTATGAGAAAATTAATTGAGTTTGATTTAGATTGAAAGAAATTTTGGCTAAGTCCATGAGATTGAATCATCTGGCTTATGAAGGATTGATTTGATTTGATTTGGTTTGGTTGATTTGAATTGTGGATTTGATTTGGATTTGGGGATGACGATTGAAGAATTAAATTGATTTTGGGAAAATAAATTGAATTTGGTTTAGATTGAAGAAATTTGGCCTAGTCCATGGGATTGATCCATAGGGCTTAGGTTTGGGTTAATTTGATTTGATTTGGTTGATTTGAATTTGATTGTGGATTTGATTTGGATTTGGGATGAATTGAGTTTGGGGTTTGGTTTAGTTTAAGAAGGTAAGTATGGATTTGGTTAGGGTATAGGCTGGGTAAGTTTCCCTAATCTTAAGGCGTACCCTAATCCTATGATTAACCCTTCTAAATCTCTAGGCTTAGGTCAAGTGTTCGCCTAATTGCTAGAAGTGTCTTATGAATAAGAAGCTCTTAGTTTCTAGAAGACTCCTAAATCTAAGATGGAAGATTGAGTCCCCACCCTAAAAGTGAGGTCAACAGAGATCACAAAAATTCTTGATTTATGAATCTTTTTAATATTATTTTAAAAATTAAAAATATGTCAGATGAGTGGAGGAAGAATTTATTGGTTCCTATATTTAAGCATAAAGATGATACACAAGAGTGTGCAAATTATAGACGAATTAAGTTAATGTGTTATACATTAAAATTATGGGAGAGACTAATTGAGCATAGGTTATGATGTGATACAAAATTTCTCAAAATCAGTTTGGTTTCATACCAGGTAGATCTACTATGGATGTTATACATTTGTTGAGAGGTTTGATGGAGAAGTACACAGAAAGTAAAGAGGATCTACATATGATATTTGTTGATATAGAGAAATCATATGATAAGTTCCAAGAGAAGTCCTTTGGAGAGTTCTAGAAAAGAAAAGAGTTAATATTAGTTATATTCAAGTCATTGAGGATATGTATAATAGAGCTGTTACTCATGTCCAAACACAAGGAAGATTGACAAAAAATTTTTTATGTTTCAGTTGGATTACATCAAGGATCAACTTTAAGCTCATATCTTTTATGCTTTTGTTTTGGATGTTCTTACTAGGCATTTATAGTAGGATGTACCTTGGTGTATGTTTTTTGTTGATGAAATTCTTCTTATTAATAAGACTAGAGAGGGGCTCCAAAAGAAACTTGAATTATGGAGGTCAACCTTAGAGTTTAAAGGTTTCATTTGAGTAGATCTAAAACTGATATGGAGTATAATTATAGTTGTAGAAGTTCTAGTGATGGTGTTGTGATATTGGGTGATCAAGTTATTAAAAAGAGTGAGTGTTTCAGATATCTCAGGTCTATTGTTCAAAATGATGGTGAAATAGATTTGGATGTTATCAGTAGAATTCAAGTTGGATGGTTGAGGTGGAGGAATGCAATTGGCCTGCTATGTGATAGAAAAGTTTCACTTAAACTTAAGGAAAAATTTATAAGATGGTGGTAAGACCTGCGATGATTTATGGTGCAGAATATTGGCCAGTAAAAGAGAAGCATAAAACTAAGTTAAGTGTTGCAGAGATGAGAATGCTCAGATGGATGAGTGGCGTTACTCTTAGAGATAAAATGCGAAATAAATATGTTAAGGAAAAGTTTGGCTACATAAAGTGTTGGCTTTCCTATGACCCAGTTAAGAAAGTAGATGCATTAGATTTGCCTTATATTAAGAAAGGTAGAGGTAGACCTTAAAAGACTTGGTTCAGTTGTATAAAAAATTATCTTAGTTTATTATAATTAAATAAGAATTTGATACATAATAATATATAATAGAGAAGAATGATTCATATAGCTGACCCCCACATAGTGAGACAAAAACTTGTTGTTGTTGCTGTTAACAAGATTAAGATTCAATTTTGAATATATTTAAATCATTAAATATATTAAAATTCCTAAATAATTATAATAAAATTTGAAGATATTTAATATAATGACTTTGAGCATCCATAATTATTTAAAAATTTTCATTCATTATTTAACAATGTATTTTCATAGAAAATGACATTTTGAAAATTTCCTAACTACCCTCAATTCATTCATATGATTGTTTGTTTCTTTTTTCATACTATGATTGCACTATTTAAAGCATTTTCTAATTTTTAAGATTTACTTATGATACTTTCCTATTTTTATAATTGAAGAATATATTATTTTAATTATTAATTGTAAATAATAATTTAAATATATTTGAAAATTTTAGGATTGTTCAACCACAGCATTTTGGAGTAATTATGTGCATTGGTGCAATTTTTCAAAAGTAAAATGTATTTTCTCATATTTTCTAACCTTAAAAAAAAATCCAATTTTTTAATTTCTTAAAAATATAATTATATAGGAAAATTTCATTCATTGCATGATTTTATCGTTCATGCATGGATTTATATTTTAAATCATTATCTAAACTTATTTGGAGCACTCTTAACTTTATTTAATTTTTTTAAATTTTATTTGACAATTTTTATAATTAATATGATATTTGCATTAATTATGAAAATAAAATAAAATAGTTTCTAAAATGTGAAATTATTTGAGAGTGATTTAGCATGTGAGCATATGCTTTAAATTTCACTTGTAGCACGTGTGTAAGATTTGAGATACGTATCTTTCATTATTAAAAGTCCTCTTTTTAATAATTAATTAAAAAATATTAAATAATTCTTAAAAAGATAAAAATAATTAAGAATGCATTTTTTTATTTGATTGAAAATATTTGGCAGGTTAACCAACTTAATTAAACACTAGTTTGCATAAATATTACATAAATGTTTCAAACCTAGGTTCATGGGTGATACACCTTGGTAACATAAGATATATTGAAATGATCAATCTTACTCGTGAGATAAATCATGAAAGTCAAGAATAGTTTTATATTCAAGATGGAAAGGTTTTATACATGAATAATTGAAAGCAAAAACATATAATTGTATATATAGAAAATTAAATAATATTTTATTGTATTAAGATGATTTTTAACAATAATTCAATACAACAACAACAAGCCTTAATCCCACTAGTGGGGTCATGAATCCTTCGCTCCATGTGTCCTATTATGTGTCAAATTCTCATTTAATTTAGTATACTAAGATCATTTTTATACATCTTAACCAAAGTCTTTTGGTTATCTACCTTTCTTAACATAAAGAAATCTAACGATCTACTCTTCTAATCGGTCAGACCGACGCTTTATGTGGCCAAACCATCTAAAGCGACTCTCCCTAATCTTATCTACCACTGGAGCTACTCCAACTTTTAGTTAATTACATTTTATATTTCTTAATTATCCTTATTTTTTAATTACTAAATTAAAAACTTAGATTTAATCTTTGACGTTGACTTTGGCAACCCTTTGAGTTTGACTTTTCAAATTTTAATTGTAAAACCTTCAATTACAGTTTTTAAAATATGGAGCCAATGTCAATTCAATTCAAGGAATTTTAAGTATCTTAGAAGTATTTTGGAAATTTCTAACAAATTTTTTAAAATTTTTTTGAGAACCTATATAATATAATTCATTGTTGTTAACAAAATATCTCATATAACTATGACTACATTCATGGCTATGTGATCCCACACTTGATAATCTGCGATGACAAATTTATAAAAGCATGACCAGAATATTTCTATTTTTTCCTAAATTTCTTACTAATATCTATTACCCTTTTTAAGCCTTTATATACATCTTTGGGGTCTTTGATGTTTCAATAATTATTATTATATAGATTTTGAATAGAAAAAGACAACCATATTAGTTGGTCATACTCTTGACTAATGACTTAACTGTTAATGACTTTGCTTACTGATAAATAATTTCATCGAAACCAAGCTAGGTGATTGGCCTAATCAAATATAAGATCATTTAGGCTAAACCCAGATTAATCGTGCAAGACACCCTAGCCTAGTGATTGATAGCTTTAGCTTTCAACCAAGAGGTCTTGGGTTCAAATCCTTGCACATGCATTGTGTGTATGTTGTACTCGATCACAAAATAGTATTTTCAAATATATTAATGAAATTTCATTTAGCTCCCTTAGCTTACTTATTGCAAGCAACAATCATAGCTCATCGTCAGTATGCCTTCTTAATATCTCTATGACACAATCCCTTCGCTCGACATGCAAGCTCGCTCCCATGTGCGTCTAGATTGCGATTCCTTGGCTAAGTTCCTATAAGCAACTTTGTCTCTTGCCTTCATTTCCTTACCCTCACACTTGTGCACATGAGGCATTTGGCTCATGCCTTTTTCAAAGCCAATGCTTGCCTCTATGGCTAAGGATGTAACTCAACTCTCCTTTTCAGTCCTTCACAACAGCTCTCTCCTTCAAAAAAACATTCATTATTTCTCATTTTAAATCTACTTTGCACGTGTGCTTGCATCTTATAAGTTGCTCTTCTCAAATTTCTCTTTCTTCATGACAATTACTCTATCTCCCTTCTTATAATGCTCATTAAGTTAGGATAATTCCTTTCATGATCACACCCTATTTCAATTGATTTGGTCATCTTAGAGATTCCTTCAAATATTGTTTGCTCCTCTCATTCTTTTATAAATGTGGAGGGTGATTAGTTGATTTCAAGTTTGCTTTCATAATTTTTCAATCAATCCCCTTTATTTTTTCATTAAAGCTCAATTTCACCTTTACATAAGTATTTCTTTCAAGAAAAACTGAGACTCATTCTCACTAATGATGAGATCTCAAAATTTGTTCGATCATTTTCTTATCTATTATTGATAAATTCTCACTAGTCGTTATCACATCTTACCATCTCCCACATTGATCGCTGCATCTTCATCAACTAAGATTTGTGCTTAGAAACAGAGTCCAATTGATTTTTCTATAAAAGCTAAAATTTTTTTGCATGCTCTACTTTTTTATAGTTAAATATTTCTATACTAATAAATAATGCCTTGGACATTATTTTGCTATTCCATAAGCTCCTCATTTCCTCATAGAAGTGTTGGATAGAAAGTTTCATATCTTAATCATTAGATAATGTTGAATAAAAAACCATCATCACTGTCCTGATTTCAGTAAGCTTAGAGCTAAGAGGTTTATGTGAGTTCTAGACTCTAGTGTTTAATTGTTCTCAAAGCTATCTTTATTTTGTCCAATCCATTTTTTTTTCTTTCACAATTCTTATTAATTATCCTTACTGCACATATTTTTTAATTAATTATAAAATAATGGTTTAAAAAAAATATACAATATTTCTATTTCAACAAGCTCTAAAGCAAAACAACCGCACAATAGTATCAAAGAAAGTCTCAGTTATATAAATTGTCATTGACTTATTAGTTGATGTGGCTCTCATTGCAGGCTAGATTATACCACTTTATTTACTTTGAACACTTTTTTTTTTTTGGGAACATTTGAATGAATTTAATCGTAAACTTACACACGTAACACATGTGCTACGATTTAAACCCAAAATCTCTTGATTGAAAGCCAAATCTCTCAACCACTAGGCTAAGGTGACTTGCAATAAACGCCTATTCATATGACATCTGTGGTATTACTTTTAGGGAGATTTACATGCATAATGCATAATTCTTATGCATTTACATATCCAATGCCTTAAGATTAATATTTACAAATATAATATATTTTCTATGCATGAAAAAATATATTTAAATTTAAAATAATTCATAATTGTCCTTGATGTGACCCTGAAAATTCCACTAGGCGAAGCACGAATCTTGATGTCGAAAGCAATCTAATTCTGAATCAAGACTAACCGAAATCAAACGCTTATTATCAATCGACTCTTAAACATGGAGTATTTATAGTCAAATCGAGCGTCTTGACAAGCCGGATCTAACAAACTCAAGATCTCATAATTCCGACTTCATTGAGCATTCAAGTACACAAAATACATCATATGATCAAAGGAATCATTTTGAGTCAGATGGAGAGTGGTTTGATTTCTGTATTCGAGACGTCACTCCTCCATCTATAAAAATTTCATTCTTCATATGAAGAGAGAAAGGAGAGAGCTCAAAGCGAAAATCCTCAAAGACAATCGTACACTGACGGCAACCAGCTGTTGCCAGCTGCCGAATCGTTGCCGATCTCCGCCACCATCGACGACTTCATCATCACATCGATCCTCGCGTTGTTTATCATCAATGCTACCACTAGCAATCATAACTGAACGCATTATATATCATTGATCGATTCTGATTCATTGCTCTTCATGTATCAATTTTGTAATTCTTCGAGAAAATTTTGTACTCAAACAAATACATATGGAAGATTCTACAGCGAAATTTTCTCCTCTTTCAAAATTTTCCACGTAAAATTTCGGAATTTCTTGTTTCACTTTTTAAATACTTGTATGTGTCTTTGGATTCAACAAAGGTAAAGAAATTTTATTCTACAAGAATGATTTTCTAGCATGTAACAGTTCTATTTTTATATAATATTAAAAATTTTAATATTATTTACTTAAATATGAAAACTTAGATATTACAATGTAAAAATAAAAAAGAGATTTACATACATACCACAATTCTTATGTATTTACATATTTAACACTTAAACTTTAATTTTTATATCTATAACATCTCAATTTTCAATATCACAATAAAAATAATATCATTATTCACTTTTAAAAGTGAAATGCATCTTTTAAGTACAAGAAAGTGTTGATAAATAAATATATAATTTTAAGTGTTATATATATAAATGCATAAAAATTGTGAGTATGTATGTAAATCTTCCAAAATAAAAACTGTATGTAAATGCCCCTTGCTTTTAATGGTGAGAACTAGACTTCAACTCCGCCACCACAAATTCTGGTTTATTGCAAAAATTAAAACTCAATTAGCCATGAACTATTCAACGAAAGCATTGACATGGCAATCAACTCCAGAAAAAAAAAATAGTAACCATTTAGAGTTGAATGAATCAGTTCAAGGAAAAAAAAATGTAGATAAAAATGGCACAATCTGAAGACAATGTGCCTATACAATCATTAGGATTGTGTCTGCGACAAAATTAAGTCCAATTTAAATAGAATCAAACCGAGAAGATTCATATAAAATCTTAAATATTAAAAAGAATTGAGTCAAACTGTATCAATCGATTCACAGTCAATGAAGTGTACACCAACCTTAAGGTTATTACAGTTTATAGCAAAACTAAATTTTTTTTTAAAAAAAAATCCAAATAAATATTCTTAGAAATAGATCAACTGAACAGTACAACTACACAATACAAAATGAAAGATGATTGGCATCCTGAACTGTTTATTATCTCTTATAGTGTGTAGCACAGAGGTTATGGACCACACAGTCAGCTATTAAATGAGCATAAATTCAGTACCAAAGGAATTTCAAAAGACCTCCATGCCTTCAATAAGTTATAGAATAAAATTTTGAGCAGGAATAGCATGAATCGGAATAATGAAAAATGGCATTAAAAAGGGAGAAAATTGCCTAATTGGACCTGCAGCATGAAGTTTTGTTTCCAACTGGCTGCTCCGGTGTGATAGCTATATTAGTTCCCTTAAGAAGGGCTGAGTTTCCACTAGTCTCAGCTTCATTAGCAACAAGAGCCTTCTTACTGATTATACGGTAAATCTCAGTAAGAACAGTTTGGAAGGCAGTTTCGACATTAGTAGACTCGAGAGCGGAAGTCTCCATGAAGAAGAGGCTCTCACGCTGGGAAAATTCCTTGGCATCCTCGGTCGAGACAGAGCGAAGAGTGCTCAGATCAGACTTGTTTCCAACAAGCATAACAACAATGTTCTTGTCAGCATGACCTCGTAGTTCCTCTAACCACCTCGCCACATGATCGAAAGACTGGCGTTTGGTCATGTCATAGACAAGCATTGCTCCAACAGCCCCTCTATAGTAAGCACTAGTCACTGCTCTGTATCTGAAAATTAGAAGTGAACAAGATGATATAAGAAATTATAACTACAAGAAACACTTCGAAAAATTTTATATAAACAAAAGTTCAGTTGATTTAAAAGCCTTCGTTTGATTTAGTAAAATCTATTATAGATATAGCCATGCATGGATAGCGGTGGCTAACTATAACTATTTAGTATTTAGTATTATCAACAGGAAATGGTAGAGGGAAGACCTTTTAAACTGGAGTCCATCTAGTGATCAAAATCTTTCAAGGGCCTCTTTAGTATAAATTTTATTTTGAGTTTTTTATTTTTGTTTTTATGTTATTATTAAATATATATTTATTTAGTGTGTTTTTTAAGTGTGCTTATTTTATGTTTTTAAAAATAAATAATAATATTGAGAGAATGCTCATTTCTACTATAATTTTTTCAACTATCATATTAACAATTTAGGGAATAATATTAGTTCTTCATGTGACTACATACTATTTTCTCATTAATTTAGCTGGTCATATCATTAATCTAATGGTTAAAAATTAGAAAAATGGGCATTCTCCTCCTAGGAGTAAAGCTCACCATATATTAACAATTTAGAGAATAATATATATATGTGTGTGTGTGTGTACACACATATTAATCTCTAAATTGTTATAATAGTTGAAAAATTATAGAAAAATGGACATTGCCATCCATGGAGTAAAATGCATCTCACATTGAGGTAGAGTGAGGCTTTGGTCATGTTGATATGATCGAATAATTTTTCTTATTAAAATATAGCCATCAAGTTTTGATGCGTGAATGACGATCATAGCCAAAACAAGTAAGAAAATATTATTAATTTATGATTCACATAATCACATACTCCTTAAAGAAAAAAAAATCATGCTCCTTATTTCACCATGTATGATTAGAAAGAGTTTGCAATAATAAATTGTGCATTAATAATATTTCCTTCATTTTTTTAATCATTGATCATCTTAAAAATATCAAAACTTGATGAATTACCTATGATTTAATAGAAATGTGCTCTAATACTATACATAGGATTGAAGTATTTTTCCTATCAAATTATAGATAATGCATCAAATTTTGATGTGTGCCTGATGACTAAAGTTGTAATAACTAAAGAAGTGTCATCAATGTGCAATTCACAAAAACACGTGACTTAATTAATTTCAGAATTTTTTTTTATACCACAAAAAAACCTTCATATTTATAGGCATACCATCCTAAAATGTCTAAACTCTTACTAATATAACAATAACTTAAATTTTTTATTATATTTGGGTTAGTTAATAGTTGATTTCAAATTATTAATAGAGAAAAAAATTAATCACACAGACAAGATTTGATGTGTGCTCTAATTTTTAACATCATGATTAAATTTAAAATACATTGAAACTAAAAATATTAGTATATTAATTTGCTTAACATTAGTCATTTTGATTTTATAAATAAATTTTACAATATGATATTTAATTTTTTTTTTGTAATTAATTTTGGGGAAAATTGCATAAAAGAATTATCTTGATTTCATCCATTAAGATTTATTTATTGTTTTCACCAAAGCTGTGATGACATTCTCATAATTGACTTAAATTTTTGTTTACCTACAATATCAACTAGTATTTTCTTTATGGTTAATGGAATATTCTCTTAGGTTATCATAAACTAACTAGGGTTGCATATTGATCAGCATGCTCACATTGAAACTTAATGAATCATCAATAATTTGATTGTGCATGTGTACACGTGCGTGCTACTAAAAATTAATTTGGAGCTGCATATCTTATTAGAAATGTTAATTTTGAAAAGTCAACTTCACTTTTCACCTTTTTTGTATGGAAGCAGTTTTATAAAGAGGGAGGCATATTGAATTCTTGTTTTCTTAACCATTGATTTTCTTTTCAAATTTTATGGTGAGCATCTTTCATCAAACTAGGTTCCAATACTATTTTTGATTCAAAAGAGAAACTTGTATAAGAAAAGGTTGGAAGAGAAGGTAGGTTACAAGGAAGAACTCTCTATCTTTCTAGCTCATTCTAACTTTGAAGCTCAATGCCCTTATTCTTACAAATGACGGTTTTATATAGATGAAGCCATAGCCCCAAGCTCTAAACAATACAGATTAAAGCAAAATAAAAAATAAAATCCATAATTGTTGGCCAAATAGTAAAAAGGTATAGTAACAGAAAAAAAGCAAATAGAATCAAACAATAAGGCCACCATTAAAAGATTCCTATCCTTGATGGGGTTCCTTAGTTATCCTTGTGAAGGATCCATTTTGCTTTTCATTGAGTTAATATGAAATAGATCAACATTTATCGATGCCACACATCATGTTGATTAAGAAAAATCAAACAAAAAGTCCTAATATGATAGCTAAGACTTAGAGCCTAAACAAGAGATCGTACATTTAAGAAATATTTAAAATGTAATTTCAATTTTACTTAGGTTATATATTTTTATTTCACCTTTGGAGCATTTATGAAAAAAATAATGTTGGAATAAAAAAATACATTAATTGAATTTAGTTGAAACTCCTTCCATTAATAGCCAACTCCCACCTTTTCACTCAAAATTTTCTAACTTACCATTTGAAATGATCAAGTAATCCAAAAGTCATGTAATGCTTATATATATGGGCTATTAATGTTTCAGCTCTTGAATGGTAAAAATATTATGAAAAAGTTCTCTTGTGAATTACCACTTGCAGGCCTTAGTTGACCTCTCCTCTGTAGGATTGGTTATTTATCTTGTAAATTCTTGTTAATCAAATCAACATTTCTTCCAAATCTCTCCATCTATTTATCCACAACACAACCATCATCTAAGACCATTAATTGACAATTCCAACCTTCAAAACTACCTCAAAACCCTTGAGTATCTCTTGGCCAAGCATAGTTGGACAATTACCTAGTCATATTCTCCACACAACTGCAAGATTTTAAACTCCACCAACTACTCTATTTCATACATTCATATCCTAAACTAACCCTCCACTATTATTTCCTTACATTTAAACAACTCCAAACATGTTTGCCAAAGAGACATTCCAAATTAGTCCAATAGCTCAATCTAAGCTAGCCTTAGTATTTCATCCACAACATCCAAAGATCATACCTTCCTACCAAAAATTCGACTTCACAACCTCACACATTAAATTAAAAATTCAAAAGGATTTTTAGCTATCACTCTCACCAAAAAGACCTCTCACCACCACTCCATTTGGTATCATAACTAGAATTGGGATGAGCAATTTTGGGGCAGAATTTTTTTCAATAAGAGCTTTTTTTGTAGTGGATTTGCCTTTAAGTTTGAGTTATTCCAAAACTATTCATGTTAATAATTCCTTTTGATGACAGTTTAAATTCATATTAGTACAATAAAAAATAGTATATTTCTTACAACTCAATAGCGATAATATAAAATTTCAACTAGTGAGCTCCATCATAAAAACTAGTCCCATGTGTGAACTTTTCTTTAAACTTTTGTCTTGAGTGAATAACTTAATAAGGGAGTGTTCCACCATCAAAATAAGCATTACCTTGGTGAAAAATCAAAATTTTAATAGCATACTTTATTTTCATTGTTAACTGCTTATGGTGAGTGTAGTAGTTTATTTTGAAAACTTTATCAACCAACATTCTATAGGACATAAATTTTGATTGTTTTAGGCATATTTTTTTCTTGCATTCAAAACTATATGCATAAGAATATAAATGTGGTAGACTTCATATTTTTTAGGCTCAATAAAATATTGTCAAAAAAGATCAAAATTTTTTAAAGAGAGCTTAAGCCATAAGAAGGTCTAGCAGCATCCTCTCCTCACCTGAAAGTTCTCAGTCTTAAATTCACTTTAATTATTCACTTATATTTTCTTTTTCTGTCTCACATCTAAAGACCCTTTCAATATCATCTTTTTTCATACATTTTAAAACTTATTAACATGGCACCCAAGCCAACCTCTTATGACCAAATTGAAAACTTAATTAGATTAATAGATGCTTTAGACCTTAAGATCTATAATAATGACACAACAACAACAATGAGCCTTTATTTCACTATGTGGGGTCTGCTACATGAATCCTTCTCCTCCATAATAATGACACATTGATCAAAAATATTATTTGAAGAAAATAAAACCAAAATATAAGAGATCAAAGAAAAAAAAATGCAAGCCATAATGAGTAATATTTAAAATAATAGAAATCTAGATGAAGAGAATTCCTACTTAAACCTTGAAAAAAATAACTAAATAGGAGACCACCTATTGGGAATGTTGAGAGAAGAGATGACCATTATAAAAGTAAAGAAGACTTTAATGATCCATTTTGAAAAATGTTAAAGCTCCCATCTATGATGACATCCATGACTCAAACAAATTCCTTGACTAGTTAGTTCAAATAGATGATTTTTTACTAGTATAAAATGGACAACCATCAAATAGTTGTTTTTACCAAAATGAATTTACTTTGATATAACAAACCTTACTAAACAAATACGCTAGCTTAGGAACAGAGTCTAGAAAGAATATCTCTAACCTTGCTAGAAATAAAAAAAATGCAAAGAGCTGGATATTATTCTAGGCATTATGATAAGAAATTGCATGGCTACTTATTGACATTGAAGTATGGTAGACACTCAGTTATTGAATATTTGAATACTTTAAAGACTCAATTTCTAGAACAAACAATATTGATAGCGTTTGACAACTAACCAACAAATTTATCATATAACCAACAAAATGTTGTAATCATAAATTAAAATAAAGGTGATTCCATTTATTTTTTAATTCATTATGATTCTCTATAAAAAAATCTCGAAGATGCCTAAACAAATCTGTCCAAAATGTACAATTTATTTAATGAAATCCTGTTCACAAATAATGTTCTTGTTCAACTGGATATATTGGATGGCTTAAAACATTGTTTTCAGAAGAAAACTAAGATTTAGATGATGCTTTATGAACATAAATATTATTAATCAAGATACCGATATACCTTTGCAAATATTTACCCTAACTTTAAGTGCTATTTCCAATGAGACAATGAAACCAGTTTATGCTAATCAAATTTTAGTGCGGGAAGGCATGGTTACCACACCAGAATTTACTCTGAAAAATACTTGTACATATACTACAAACAAAAGAAAGATTGTTATGATTCAAACACTGCTAATGCAGAAACACAATCGAAATATTGCTACAAAAAAACAATCATGCCTTGTACTGAACCACTGATTGTTACGTCTCAGACAGAGACAACTACATCTCATACAGAGACTAATATGTTTCATGTTGAGATAATTGGCTGTAATTTGGTCAAGTTAATTCTGTTAGTCACTGACCAAGTTGACATAAATACACATATTATCTCTAACGCTTATCTCGAAAGTAAAAAAAAAGTTAGATGCAATTATTAACTTCCTACTGAATTTGATGAATATCATGATAAAAAAATCAAAGATTTTCTTTTGTTCATCACCAACACCAATAACCTCAAATTTTCTGCTGACAATCCTACTGACTTAAAAGAAAATTTCAATTCACCTGTTAACACAGAGACATGGAAAATTTCTTTTGACATTTCTACAAAAATAGACAAAATATTTATCTGAAACTATTGCTACAAATACAGCTATTATGACTGAAGTGTCTAGTAGTAGACAATTACAAAATCAAAAAGATTCTGAAAAATCCAATCATGATATTAGCACTCCAGCTAAAACGACGATCAATTTAAAAAATAAAGCTAAAATAGGCTTATACTTTCCTATTATATTTAAGTTCCCTATGTATAAAAATGTAACTTAACATACTTAATAAACTCTAGAGCACAAGTCGATTTACTAATTTCTCTTTTGTCCAGGCAGCTCTGAACAAAATTAGATCAACAAGGGCTCATCAATAGCTTTAAAAAAACCATAATTGATTACAAGAGAAATTTTTTGCTACTTAAAGAACACAAATAAAAATATTTTTAAGAGCAAGCTACAAAATATTAGAATTTGAGTCAGTTATAACGTTATGTGGGAAAAAAATATCAGTGAAATTAAGCAGAAGTAAAGATGTGGAGAATCAAGGAAAAACTTCTTTAAGAATAGGTGGTGAGGATGTCTGAAAAGATAAGAAATAAGCGTTGTTATAAAACTTGGTTTAGATGTAAAATGAGAATTGAGAAAGATATAAAGTACTGTAGAGATTAAAAGAATATATGACTGAAAAATTTAAACTTTTAGTGATTTATACAATAGATTAGATACCAAAGAAGATGTATGTATAAGAAAGCAAAGAGAAGAAAGAAAGACATAGGGAGGGGTATTAAGGATGAAAATAATAAAAGTCTTTCTTAGAAAAGATATTGAAAATAGGTGGATGAGATATTTTGATAAACTTTTCAAATGATGAAAGATACGATTGATTTTAAGAACCTTAATACCCTAAAAAAAAATAGAATTTCATTTCTATCGTCAGATTAGTAAATCAAGTTAGTGAAGCTTTAAAGAAAATGAAATGTGGAAAAGAAGAGGACCGGATAATATTCCAATAGATGGAAATGTTTAGGAGATCAAGGAATTTCTTGGCTTACAAATCTTTTAATGTTATTTTAAAGACCAAAAAAGATGCAGATGAGTGGAGAAAGAGTCATTGGTTCTATATTTAAGAATAAAGGTGATGCACAAGTGCAAATTATAGAATTAAGTTAATGTGCCATACATTAAAATTATGGGAGAGAGTAATTAAGCATAGGTTACGATGTGATACAGAAGTTTCTCACAATCAGTTTGGTTTCATGCCAGGTAGATCTACTATGGATGCTATACATTTGTTAAGAGGTTTAATAGAGAAGCATAGAAAGTAAGAAGGATCTACATATGATATTTATTGATTTAGAAAGCTTATGATAAAGTCTCAAGAGATGTTCTTTGGAGAGTTCTAGAGCGAAAGGAGTTAATATTAGTTATATTCAAGTCATTAAGGATATGTATACTAGAGTCGTTACTTGTGTCCAAACACAAGGAGGATTGACAAAATATTTTCCTATTTCGGTTGGATTACATCAAGGATCAACATTAAGCCCTTATCTTTTACTTACTTTAGTTATGGATGTTCTTACGAGGCATTTACAAGAAGATGTACCTTGGTGTATGCTTTTGTCGATGACATTCTTCTTGTTGATAAGACTAGAGGGGAGTCCAACGAAACTTGAATTATGGAGGTCAACTTTAGAGTCTAAAGGTTTTAGTTTAAGTAGATCTAAGCGAATATATGGAGTGTAATTTTAGTTGTAGAAGTTTTAGTGATAGTGACTTTTGGTGATCAAGTTATTAATAAGAGTATTGATATTTAGGCTATTGTTCAAAATGATGGTGAAATAGATGGAGATGTTATTAGTAGAATTCAAGTTGGATGGTTGAAGTGGAGGAATGCATCCCTATTATGTGATAGAAAAGTTCCACTTAAAGTTAAGGGAAAATTTTATAAGATGTGGTAGGACCCGCAATGACTTATGCAGAATGTCAGCCAATAAGAGAAAGATAAGACTAAGTTAAGTATTTATGAGGATGCTTAGGTGGATGAGTGGCTTTACTCGAGAGATAGAATGCAAAATGAGTATGTTCGGGAAAAAGTTGGAGTAGCTCAGTGGTAGATAAGATTGGGGGCGCCTTAGATGGTTTGGCCACATAAAGCGTCAGTCCGATGACCGATTAGGAGAGTAGATGCATTAGATTTCTTTTATGTTAAGAAAGGTAGAGTAGACCTAAAAAAGACTTGGTTAAGATGTATAAAAATGATCTTAGTATACTTGAATTAGATGAGAATTTGACACATAATAGGACACAATGGAGACGAAGGATTCATGTAGCCGACCCCACCTAGTGGGATTAAGGCTTGTTGTTGTTGTTGTTGTTGTTGTTTTTGGTAAGATTTATTAAGAATACAGCTCATCAAGAAGTGCCTTTAACATCTTTCAGTTTCACATTTGTTGATCTCCATGTATGCGCTATAAGTCAAGTCGAGCTCACAAGATGAATTTGAACTCGCAAATCGAATGAATGCTAAACGCCGAAATCAGTCGAAATGACCTCCGATCAAAGAATGGACTTTGTCATCGTGTTCAGAACATTGAAATTTATCAGAATATAAATATTGCACAATTTAACGATCAACCGAGCAAGCGATCGAGCTATTAATGTGCCGACGCACATATCGGAGTCGGGAGGCTGCGATGATGCTCAAACGACCTTCGTTCGCGAAATTGATTGCGCCGTTAGCGTCGAAACCTATCAAATGAGATTGTCGTGCTCAATTCGAATGAGTTTACGTGAATGTTGAACGATCGAAGCGAATCGCATTTTAAACCGAAAGTGACCAATTCGACGCCGTTGCTTCACACAACCTCCCTTAAACGGACCGCGTAGTTTGGAAGGTCGAAATTACTTAGAATAGACATCCAATTTGACTAAAGTTGTTGCACATAAAATTTTGTCAAGATTAACACATATTTCGGGGTAAATTTACCTGATTATCTCCTTATTACACCTAGTCAATGCCTTGGGACTTGTAGCCGCCCTCATCCACAATTAGCCACCCATGACAGCCAATTAGAAGCTGCCACGTCACCTTCCCCATACTACCCACGTGAAGACTCTTCTTATTTCCCTCTCTTCTCATTCATGCCGTAAAAAAAAAAAAGGCACAAACAGTACTAGAGAGAAAACTCAAACTCTTCCTTCTTCCTTCCAGCCTAAGAGTTCGAATAGGTGCTCCAGTCTCTTCTTGGCCATGGCAGAATCTTGGCTCTTTCAAGTACCTTCTTTATGGTCTTTTGGTTGCCAAGGTGATTTATTCCAAAGCATGGGGAGGAGGAAAAGCAGAGGGAGTTTGGTTTTTCCATCTTCTACTCCTTTTTGCTCCAAGAGGTCTGATTCATCAGCTATGGTGGTCATTCAGTAGCGTGATCTTTCTAACCAGGAAGAGGAGAATCATTAAACAGGGCTATGACTTCAAGCAAATAGATAAAGAGTGGGACTGGGACAACTTTTTGATACCTCAAGCATTCATTGGAACCATGGCTGTCTATTTGTTTCCTTCTTTGACAGAACTCCCTTTATGGGACCTCAAGGGTTTCTTCGTTGCTCTCCTGATCCATGCGGGGGTATCAGAGCCTCTCTTTTACTGGGCTCACAGGGCTTTCCATAGTGGACAGCTTCTCAGCCATTATCACTCCGTCCACCACTCTTCCCCCGTCCCCAGCTCTTTCACCGCTACGCATGGGACTCCATTGGAGCACCTGTTGATGTGCTTATTGATGGGGTTGCCTTTGGTGGAAGCAAGCTTCATGGGAACTGGCTCTATTGGGCTCTTCTATGTCTACGTTTTGCTCTTTGATTTCTTGAGATGCATGGGCCATTCGAATGTGGAGATCTTCCCAAGTGGCTTCTTTGAAACTTTTCGCTTGTTCAGATACCTTATCTACACTCCAACGTACCATAGCCTACACAACACTGAAAATAACTCCAATTACTGCTTTATGCCTTTGTTTGATCCATTAGGTGGAACCATGAATGCTAAATCTTGGTACTTGGAGAAGGAAATAAGCTCAGATTCAGGTCAAGTTGGAGATGACTCTCACGCGTGCACTTCTAGATATAATTACAGAAAAAGAGGAATGGCAACTACAAGCAATTGTCATAAACATAGTCTAGAAGCTTTGCAACTACTTGGAAAAGAGTCCAATCCAACCAAGACGTCTCCAGGGAATATTGCTTGCATTAGCTGAACTTTACTTCAATTCAGAAATATGCATATGTCAATTAATTTCTCCTTAGGCACTTGAAGACCTCTCACGCCGGCGTGGTGAGTTTGAAGACTACTGAAGAAAGACGCTTAAGAAGAGCGTGGAGGTCAAAACAGTCAACGCATGGCGGCGATGATGCGGACGCCAAAATTGATTGATAGACTTAATTAATTTAATACAAAATAAACTCTAAGCTCAAAATTAAAATATGAATTGAAATTACGGTGTTTGAAGACTCATTATACTCAAGAGAATTTCATAAGTTTGAAGACACCTCATGCTCGTAAGCGCGAGAATTAGAAGACTACCCGCAAGAAGGACATCGACCGCTTAAGAAGCGTGGTAGGCCAAAGTTAGCCCACGATCTACACGACGACGGATACCGTCGAAATTGGATTAATGTAACTTAAATATGATTAAATAAGAGTATTAATAAGCTTAAATTAAACTTAAATGAAAATGATTAATCGCCAAACCTACTTACAAAAAAAAAATTCTAAAAGTCTTTAAATAAGAATGAGTATAGTTCTAGCGTTCATTTAAGTTCATCAAAACTTAAAGAACTCAATGAGCTATGAACTAAATGCAAACAAATGAATATTAATATAAATAATTGAATAAGATTTAAAAAATCTTACGCTACCAGATTCGCAATACTTCGTACAAGGGAACATAATGCAATACTAAATTAATTTTGCAAAAATTATAGAGCCAATTATCACTCAATTCAATGCTTTAATTTGTGTAAATTATTTGAAATGAATTCTTTTATGAAATACAAAGCAATTCAATTTGATTTTTCAAAATTCATACAAGTATTCTAAATAACTCACATGGGCCCCACACATGCTCAATGAATCTAATGCTCGAGGATGCTATTAGTTGATTCCAGGTCATGGACGGTGCAGGTTAACAAAAACCTAATGATTTTGTTATAATTTTCTCCGCTGAGAAAATCTAGATCTTAATTATCATTCGAAATGAACTATCTCCTAACTCAATGATAACTTAGTTGATCGATATCAACCTAGAATCATTATTATTAAAATATCTAAGATATTTATATTCAATATTCTCAAATCCAAAATTCTCAAAATATAAATCTAGATCTAATCCTCATTATTAAATTAAGTAGATCGGGATCGAAATAATAAACTAAATGATCACGCATCTATATCCTCGATGATAACTGAGTTGACAAGATATCAACCTGGAATCTATTATCAAAATATTTAAGATATTATATCCAATATTCTCAAATTTAAAATCCTCAAAATATAAATCAGCGATATTCTATTATTAAAATAGAGTCAACAAGATCAAACAATAAATTAAATGATTTATACACGACGCATTATGTTGAATGCTTAAACTTAAGAGTATCCGGGGACGCCGGTTGAATCTGGTCTTGCGACCGTTAACAAAACCTAAAATCAAAAATGATGTTATTATAATATCTTCAAATAAAACATACGGTGAATTCTATATATAAGAGATCGATCCTCTATTATTAAATTAATAAATCGATCTAAAATAATAAACAATAAACCACCGATGATGTTGTGTTAAATAAAAATTTTAATTGGAGGATACTTCAATCAAAATATGATTATAATTTCGAAATTAATTTAGATTGAATCTTAATCTAAATGCAATTTGAAATATCATCAACTATAAATGTCAAGTGAAATTCAATATTAAAAAACTTAAAGTTTAAAATCCAATTCACCTTCCCAACTTTGTTTGGGACATTAAGAAAAAACTTTACCACAGCACAAAGTCAAATCAAGACACAACTATGTTTACTCTCAAACAATCTCATGTCGGACGCGTAGTGTCCTCGATCTGCTCCAAGAGGCCCACATGACAATTTGAATTGTAGCCTTTTGACGCGCCGCCAAATGACACTATATCACGGCCACGATCAGACCAGATGCTCCCCAAATTCACTTTTGAGAAGGAACCAGATACTTGATGCAAAAAAAATCCTCTACGGTAGATTTAAACTTGTCTCCTGACAAACACCACCCGGCTATAGCGATTTATGACGTAACTCGTTCTCGATAAGGATCTTTTGGTCGTTGGCCGATTACCTCTTCCGACTAAGTAGAGGGGATCGCGGCCGGATAATGACCATGGGATCTAGATTGGACGCATCATCGTTTCCCCAATCATCCGCTTTAAGCTAAATATAATGAATTTCATAAATCTAAATTCTAAAACTCCACATGCTGCTATTATACGCTACGCATTAAGTGATCTAACGACTAGCTTTAATCGAAAGTTCTCTCAAAGATCGAGGGTAATTAACTATGGTGATGCTCATAGAACCTAACTGATCTTAAGTCCTTACAAAATAACAAATCTGCATATTTATCTACTATTCCATCTGCCTTCTGAAAATTTCACCGACATTTAATAAACTCTCTTCAATGAGAGGTCGGTGGCGAATTTTCGGAGCCCACAACATTAATTTATAATTTTTCTAATTATTGGTTAATCGACATGAATAATCTAAAAGGTATTATCATTTTGATATTAAAAAAATGGAAATTACATTATGATCAGTTTAGTTATACTAAAAATATTTACAATCCTGCAGCACAATGTTAGTGAGATTTAGCCTGAAAAAAGGTTGATATCGATTATTTACAACAAAAGTATGTCCAAACACATATACTATATATCCTTTCAAGTTATCTGCTTTGCAACCTCTTAATAGGATCAATAACACCTTTAATAAAAAATCATAGACCATGCATCATGTTGAACTTAATTTGTTCATAGTCAACACCATAATCTCTTAAAAGACTCAAAAAGCACACAAAACAAAAAAAGTAGAGAAAGAGGAAAGAAAGAGACAAAAATAGTTTAGAGAGAGAAACTTTGAGATTTCATTAGATAGCCAAAGTGCAAGCTTGATTATCCAATATTTCACGTGTGAAACTTTTTCCTGGACATTCTATTTATAGATTTAGACTACGGTTTTTGGCACTACAAGAAAAACTAAATAAACACAAGTAAATACATCAAAATACATAAAGCATGTAGCTAAAAGTATGATAATACGTAAGGATAATTGACATGTGAACAATTATTGGTTGAAGTTGCCGACATTTTTGGCAAGATTGCTGATTTTTCTTGGTCAAAGCCACTGAATTCCTTGTTGAAGTTGTCGACTGTGTCGGCAAAGTCGCTTGTTAGGTAGATGAGATGCAAGCGAATGATTTTAAACTTCTGTGAATAGTCCTGAAAAGTTGCTCAAAATTCTAGTGGGTTCCCCATGTTTCTAATGAGTTGATCATAGTTCATGCGAGTTCAATGCCTCCACTCTTCTCATTTAGCTGGTTAACTTGAGCGATTTTTTTTTAAGTTGAGCTCTCATGATATATGGATATGCACAACAAGTTGTACATCATGTACAATGATCAAACTTGAAATAATTAATGAAAAATTATTGATCTATAATTCAATTAAGTTGAGCAATTAATAAAATATTATTAATTTATAATTTAAATAAATAAAATATCATTAATGATTAAGGATAATTACTAAAAGAGACTCAAATGGAAATTTTGGTTCCTAGTTGGATTAGATAAGAAAGGATTTATGGTGGATAAGGAATAAGAGAGAACTATTCTTAATTTCACCCATTTATGTGCCCTTTAATGGATAATAAATACTTTAAAAAATAAGAAGATCCCTTTGCCACTTTTAGATATTGAGTGACCATATTAAAAATAAACTTGTTTTTACATAGAAGAAATAAATCCTTTTACAAAGATTTTAAGTAGTTCTAGGGGGAAGTTTGACCACATATTGAGTAGCAATTATGGATGTATATCTTTTAAGTTAAAAAAATTATCAAACAAAACATTTGTGCCAAGATGGTGTAACTTAATAGGTGAGAAGTTATTACCTTTCAAAATAATAAAAGTGAAATTGTATTAAAAGGTTAGTCAAACTATTGGATCAGATAGTTGTTTCATTACAATGATTATAATAGAAATTTTAGGAGAGCCTAGAAATATATTATATATATGATAAAAAATGGTTGACAAGAAAAGGAAATGCAAAAGGTTACAACGTAAAATAAATGCCTCAAAAGAATGGCTAAAAATAAATACAACTAAGACTTATAATGATTATAACGTAGAATTCTTGAAAATAGAATAATGAGCAAAGTAAAAAAAATTAATTTTTTGATATTTAATATATTAAGCAAGGTAAAAAAAAAGAGATATAAAATAAGATAAATGACAAGAGCTCAGAGAACATTAATCGAGTTAAATATATGAAAAGTGATGATAACAAGATCATATTTAACAAATGGTATTAAGAATGGAAATATAGACAACAAGGAAAACTGGAAATGCTAGTCCGAGAAATTATTCAATAAGAGTTTAAAAAATAAACTTTTTCGAAGAGAAAAATAAATAGAATAAAGAATATTAAAGTTTGAAACAAAGAGATGAAGCATAAGTAAATCTTAAGAAGATAACATAAGATAAATCTTTGGATATATCCATACCTATTGAGATTTAGAGTCACAAGTAAAGAGTAATTTTATTCATAAATCTTTTCAATTAAAATATGAAAACCAAGATAATGCCAAATAATTGGACAAGCATTCTTTTGGCACCAATATTCAATAGCAAAGGAGATGTTTAAGATTGTCATTATTATAAGAAAACCAAATTTGTAAGTCATATCGACAAAAAAGGAAATGAAACATAGATTTTGTAAAACAGCATTGGCATCAAAGAATAAATTTATTTTAATACTAAGATCAACTATGGGTACAAATTTTGTGCTCAAGTAACTACCTAGAAATATTGATAAAAAAATCTTTATATTATTTTTATTTATTTTGAAAATATAGATAACTTGGGTAGTTCAATAATTGATTTGTTATGATTAAATAAAAAAAGTGTCAATTTATGGTTAAGGTTAATAAAGTATGTATAATAGAATATTGATTAGTATTAGATTAGTAGTGGAGTGACTAATGAGTTTTAAATCAAAACAAAACATAAAAGGCAATTATTAATTTCATATCTTTTATATTGGAGATGCTTACAAAAGATACTCAAAAGTCATGTGCTTCATTTTATGTTTTTTGATAATAAAATAATTCTAATGGTGATAACAATATTGCAAATAAGATAGAATGAAAAATATGCTTAAAGCATAAGGGCCTATCATGTGAAAACTATAAAATAGTCATTGATGGAAAGTTGACTCTAGCAAAAATGAAAATGATAAGATTGATGTGTGGTAAAAATATGATAGATAAATTGAGAAATAATTATGGTTGACAAATTGGTGGAATAGAATCTATTAAAGATCTATAATGACAAATAAAGTTAACCAATAGAGAATGAAGATGCACAAATAAGATGAGTACACAAACATAATGCAAATAAAGTGATAGTCCAAATGTAACTTAATTAAATTTTTTAATTTTGTAAGATGCACCAAGTTTAATGAACCCAATGTTAGATTTTGAATGTTCATAATTTAAAATGAGAAATTAATAGACAGAATAATTTTGGAGAACTTTAAATAAAGGCATAGAAGATGATCTTTTTCAGGCTTTATCATGAATTGAGAAACATTTTATTTTATCTCTTTACTTAGCTTTGTTTGGGATCCCCCAAAAAAAGTCCTTTCACATACAGAGTATAGTGACTATTTAGAACATTTATTGGACCTATCTCCTTAACAAATGAGAGTTGGATTTTTTAAATATCCTCACTAAATAAGGAATGATTAGTTGTATATTTGAATTATACATCCAACAAAATTTAGATGCCATTTTTATCTTGCTCATTAACAAGATTCATACTGATAAGTAGGACATATTCTTAAATGCTTGAAGTATGCATAACCACTTGAGAAGTTGTTTGGTGGGCCCATTTTGTAATTTTTTTGTCTTTAACATTCTATTTTGACTGATTTTACTCTATCATATTATTTGAGTCGAATCCAACTATGGCTAAGCATAATAACGATGCTTTTAGGCCATGGAATAGACAATATCATTGTGTGGCTTTATTATGACATTGAGTCGATTTGCAACCATATCAAATAATAGCATAAATAACTTATTCGAATACTCCAAATAAGTGAATCATGACTCAAGTTATAGACCAAGTCCCACATGACTAATCTTATAGGTATAGCTCATCCGACTTAAACAACTCAACTATAATTAATGTTATGCCACATGTACAATCTCAATCAAAGAATTTACTACAGAGAAAATAATATACTTTTTCAAAAACAATGTTATTTATTGATTTGATGCACCCTATTGAATAATCTTCAACTTAGCAAGTTTTAATACCATTAAATTACACGAGGTATGCCTCAGGGATTTTTTTGGATTAATCTCCATGAGTCGTGGGCCTCTTGTGCTCACATATAACTTTTATATCTCACATCATGTGACGCATGCCTCAAGTTATAACTCACCTCAAAATCCATAGTGTGTGCCTCAAAATGTGTTAGGATTTGGGTCATTAATAAAGCAAAAT
Source organism: Cymbidium sinense (assembly GCA_021442155.1). Taxonomy (NCBI): domain Eukaryota; kingdom Viridiplantae; phylum Streptophyta; class Magnoliopsida; order Asparagales; family Orchidaceae; genus Cymbidium; species Cymbidium sinense. The sequence goes on from CM038222.1 coordinate 97,567,900, forward strand.
ATATTAAATAAAATCCTATTATTACTTAATTCTCCCCCATTCTAAGCTCACACGCACCCTACCCATCTCTCTCCTAGTTTAAGGCAAGCACCCTAGCTCTCTCCTTCGCACCAACTATCTCCTTCCTCACTACTGCTAGTCATCTCCTCCTTAGCAAGCTATCTTCCAGCACAAGAAATACATCTCCTTTTCCACTACTATATCTCCTCTTTTTGATGATAAAAATATACAATTTATATCCTAAACCTACAATTTTTCCTTTGTTTATTTAGTGTTTCTTGTTTTCTTGAATATTTACATGTTATAATTTTTTTTGAATTTATTTATTTTAAATTTTTTAAAAAGTAATTATAGAGGTAAGGAGAAAAGTACAATGGGACATAAAAGATTCAGCTGAAAAAAGTGCGCAATCCAAAATTGGATGGAAAAGGAGTGAGTAGACATATGTGTATCTAAAGTTTAACTACTATGATAAGATTATTTAAAGAGGATGTAAAAGAACGAAAGAACACCTTTCATGCTTGCATAAAATGTTGTATCATGTACCAAAGTGTCAGAGTAAATGACAAAGGACATTTGTGCTTAAATGAACAAGATGGCAATGCTAAACCAATTATCATAATGGAAATTTAATGATAAGATAGATGTTAAATCATCTTATGGTAGTAGTGAAGACTCTCTAATCTTTTTTGCCACAAATGTCAAGTAGAAGTGCAAGAGGGCTTATAGATCGATACATGGATATGAATGATGACAAGGATGATGATATGAGAATGGCCCATTGGACCTCCCATGAAACTGCAAAAGAGGATTATAGGCATGCTATATGGATATTGAAAGATTCTTTTATAAAAATAATATTCTATTCAATGTGGCAATCTCTCCATCTAATGTCAATATGATCCATTCTATAGGTTCTTATAGTCGAAGCCTTAGACCATCATTTATGTATGGGTTGAGAACTTGGATACTAAAGGAGGAATTAAATGGCATCGAAAAAGCCATTGAGGAGATTAAGAGAACTTAAAAACAGATTGAAGTTACTATCATGTTTGATAGTTGGTCTGATATAAATAATAGAATTTTGATTGATATTTTGATTAATAATTATAATAGCATTATTTTCTTAAAGTTTGTTGAAACATTGAATCAAGTAAAGGATTAAAAGTATATTTGAACTTCTTGATAGAGTCATGATGTAAATTGAAGAATCTAATAGTAAAAATCAGTACTGACAATGTTATTGCCTATAAGGCTGCTAAAAATAAGTTGATAGAGAAAAAAAACATATGTATTGAACACACTGTGCGGCATTGCATAAATTTGACTCTTGAAAAACTTGAAGAATTCCCACAACATATAAGCACTTTAAGCAAAACAAAGAAGAACAAGTTTATCAACAATCACTCGTTTTGGCTTTGATGAGAAAATTTATAAGAAAGAATTTATATTACTTGATGCAACCAAATTTGTCATGATCTACTTGACTCTACAACGCATCTTTGAAGTGAGATAACCTTTAGAGTCCATATTTGATATGTGAATCTTACTCATAACATATCCCATTAAATTTACATAGTTTCAAATAAAAAAAATGAATAAATTCTATAACAAATTCATGATATTTGCATAAATAGGTGGAGGTTGCAGAAATAATAGAGCAATTGGAAACAAAGATGAACTCAAGAACTAAGAAAAATGAACTTACAAAAGAAAATAAGCAAAATCCATTTTTTGACTTACAATGCCAAGGCGCTACATTTTTTAGCTCCACAGTGTTTGAAGCATAGAGGTGTTGCTCAAATTTCACTATTTGACGCTCAATTACAGGCCAACAGATAGAGAATCTAATGTTTTGGCACTGTTCCAGAATGCCACAACGCTACACCCATTCCATAATTGTTATAGTAGCACCATGGCGCTGTGGTTAAGCGCCATGGCACTCCGATAAAAATTGTCCATTCAGAAGCAATTTTTGTGTAATTGAAGGACTTTTGGATAATTTTGATGAGTTATGTCAAAGAATAAAAGGGGAAAAATTAAAATCAAAAGGGAGGTTTTTATAAAGGTAAAATGAGCCATTAGAGGGAATTTGAGAAGGAAAAAGGCACCAAAAAGAAGAAAAATCTAAGGTGATTTTGGGAATAAAGTTGTCAATGGTCATGTTTATATTGACTTTCTCTTATCTTCTTCCCATGAGCTATAACTCTTTACGCCCCTAGGTATATTTATTCTTGATTGACAATTATTATTATAAAATCTGATTATAGATTTGATTAAAGTTGTAGTGAATCCATTAATCCATATTTTATCATAAATTTGAATTAAAGTTTTAGTTAGCAGAATATAAGTTTTAAGGAATCTTATCTATCAAATAGTCGGGTAAAACTATCAAAAATAAAAAACCAATAATTGATTTATTTAAGAAATCAACAATCAGTTATCCTGGAAATGATAATCTTCTCCTTCTATATTATATGAGTGGGACATCACGTTGAAAAGCTGAACAATGTTCACCTACACACAATGGTTAAATTATGCTTAAACAAAGACACTTGAAGAAAAAGTTTAAAAAATGCTTTGAATGAAAGATTTTGGTTGATTGTGAGTCATGCAGTAACAACTATGCATTTAGTTCAATTTTTTAAGGATAACTGATTCAAATAAAAAGTTAGATATAGAATTCATTTGCAAAGCAATGAATTAAATTAAGGTTTTAATTGCATACACTTATGAAGGGAAACATCCAATTATAAGAAAATTTGAGAAATAATTAATGAGAAGAAAGCTTTAACTTCATCATTATTTGCATTAGAATGATATTATCTTAATCCTCAATTTCAATAAAATATTAAAAAAATAGACATTTGAAGAAAAATGCTTTAAAGGATGGAGAAGATGTATTAGTTTATAATGATATGCCATCAAGTAATGAATGATTTGTGGACAATGACAATGAAGTTGCACATGTAGATTTGCAATAAGAAAATCTCAATATTAATTTCTTCAATGAAGATAATAATAAGACCAATAGATCTAACATAAGTTAGGAATAAAATTTATAGAAAAGATTTTCATAAAAAATTATATAATTGAAATTTTAATCATCAACATAGTATTATTTTAAACTTTAATCCATATTCTCATTGATTTTTTATTAGGGAAGTAGAAGATTATTGAGAATGAAGACGAGGAAGATTAGGGGAATAATGACACAACTAAAGATAAATAGAAGAGAAATTAATTCATTATGTTGATGATTCTAACAAATACTCACAAGTGATGAAAGTTTTTAAATCTAGAAATTCTAATCTTACTAACTTGTTATAGTTTAATTTTAACATAAGCGTAAGAGAAAAAGACTTATTGTGTTGAACCTATTTTGAATTGTTATAATTTTACTTTGATATCTTATCAACTATGATGTTTTTTTGGCACTTCTTCATGATTTGATATAAGGATGCTAATATGTCACTTCTTGCTTTATACTTTAATGTTAGTATAATATTTCTTATGACATAATTTATTGATTTTGAGGTCACACTTCAAAACATCTTGAAGCTTATGTCTTGCTTCATGGACAAAAACAACTTAATACACAACTACATAATTTTAAAACGTGATAAAATCAAATAAAAAGTTTTGTCAATTATAACTCAAAGGCAATAGTTGGGCAAAAGCTTCAACAAAACTCCGATCAAGTTATTAAAGAAAACTCTTTAAAAAATAAGTGAGAATGGCACCTCAAATTGACGGAATCATCGTGGGCCTATAGAACTATGTGCAAAATCTCAACTCAAGCAACTCCATACTCCCTAATATATGAACATGAGTTGTGATCTAGCTAGATTCCTTCACTTTGCATGGTGATCCAAGAAGGGTTGACTGAAGATGTAAATGCTTATCTATTGTAGGAGAGCTAGATGTTCTAGACAAAGTTCATTTTTAGGATCAACAAAATTCATAAATCTATCAACAAGAATGGTTACAACAAACAAACATATCGTTCATCAAATAAACTTTTGAGAGAGTGAATTGTCCTCGTCCTTAGTAGGCCCATAATCCCTCAACTGTAGAAAATTCATGCCAGATTGAGAAGGCATATTTGACATTGAGTACATTAATTAAAAGCATGCCAACCCATAAACATCAATAGAACAAGATCCATGCATCCAATTAATGCTTATAACCTAAAAAGATACTATGGATGGTGTCATTTAGCAAGCGATGTAGTCTTTTGGCGCCAATAAAAACTCAATGTCAATCAGTGGTTGCATTAAAATTCCAAGAAACTCTTAATGGAATGAAAGGTTATAGTTATTCCTCATGGACATGCATTAAAAAAAACCTAAGAAATAAATCAAGATGCCTTATGTCCACCCACAACCTAAAATAGGCCAAGCCCATAATTCTCTTAGAAAGTCCATTAAGAAAGAAGCATTGGATAGGGCCAATTCTATCTCAACTTATCAAGATCGTCAAGTTTAGTTAATACTGCTCGAATCAAATCAATCATCTCTATATCAAATATACTAAAGCATGAGACAAGGTGTTGGAGAGATTTCCGAACTCATTTCCCTCTTCCTCTTTATCTTATATTCAATAATTTTACATCAAGTGCATTTCATTTATATACCTTTAAGCTATTTTTGTCTTCAATAGTAGATTTCAAGTGCTTTGAGCCTATACTCTACCATACACCTGAAGTGTGGCTAGCTATAGGGATGTATTCTATTGAAGGATAGTAAGTTATGTAGATATGAAATTCTCTTACCAATTACTAATTTCTCTTACTAATTAGATAAGAAAAACAATGTGATATATTATCAATACACGAGTCAATATATAAACTTCTCTTACCAATTAATAAGATATGAAAAAAATGTGATTTGGATACAACTTCATATGTATATCTTGCATATCACAAATGCCCTCACAATTAGGACAATTCAACAACAAAATGAGATATAGCAAACCAACTTCTACGAAGGACATAATTAACTACATCCAAGTAGCAAAGACAAATAAAATTTAACTCATCCTAACAAGAAAAAATGTGCAACACTAATCAATCAGTGAAATAGAAATTGTAAAATAACACCATTGAATATCATGTTAGATATAGAATAAGCATGTCCATCTATAGAAGAAAAAATCATAAGAGGCTACTTACAAGCACTATTCTTGAAATAAAGACCATGTAGAATGTCTCAATTTCTACTAGCCTAAATTTGCAGTACTAAGCCCTATTTGTTTAGCAATATAGTACTTGCCTCCACTCGCCCTGCTCGTTCACTTGTTCTCCACCTAACTTATAAAATAAATAACCAAAATCAATCTAAAGAGTAGTAAAGCTTCAGATGGTGTTTCTGTCCAAGTGCATTTCATTTGTAACTTTATGATTATATTTATTCACTAAGCCGCACATCTAAACAGTGTCCACATCAATATATCTATTGATAATAGAAATCTACTCAACAAGGAGATGTACATAAGAAAATAGATGTATTTTCTAAATTTATCGGTAACTCACTAAAAGCATAGGAAACAAAGAGATGTACATAAACAAGATATTCAGCACTGACAGGAGAATAAAATTTTACTTTATCATGACACTTACTTCTAAACTTTCAAGAGAGTTTGGAAAAGATTTTACTTTCTTTAGGAGAGATTCATACAGCCACCCTACTTACCATCGCTCTGGGTAAATAAACTAGACCTTTGAAGAAAGAAACTTTATCAGCTATCTTCACAAAAAATAAGAAGAGTGTTAGGTGCAGAGAAAACGAAGAATCTAGTAAAGCGGGATGGAGTTTGTTGATTTCAGAGACCAAGGTACGAAATGGGATGAATCAAACTCACATGTCCATTTATTTATGTGGTATCGTTTTCTTAGTTCTAATATCATCTCTCTCAGCATTGAAATCCAAAGTCCGTTGCTTCAGCTATCCCCACATATAAACCACGATTCCAAGCCCATACAGTTTGAAGGCCCTCCTTAGAGGTGTCGTTTAACAGACAAAGCCCCATTTTCTATGACTGACACTACACCCTTCACTCACCACAATATCTTCACAAAGTATGTTTACTACAGCATTGAAGGGCCACTTGCCCACACAATAGCCAAACTGAAGGTTCCTATGTGTTTGAAGCAGAGTTCAAATCTTCTTCAGAAAAGAATACGTTTTCCTCTTACTGGCTAGGAAAGCTTTTCAGTAATGTGGTGGAGAAGACCAAGAATTTGATTGGATAGTGTAGATGTTAGGAAACAAGAAAATCCATTTTACATCATATATCAATAGTATAATTGAGTTTTTTACTAATCTCATCAGTTACACCACCTGAAACCCAAAATAAAAAAAAACATCAAAATTGTAGGCCAATTACACACTAAAAGAATGTTCAAAATCAAAGTAAACAAATGAAGTGTAAAATAACTACCCACCATCCAGACATAAACCAAACGATACAAATGCACTAAATCCAACAACCTCCAAAAAAAACAAACTCATCCACCAAAATCAATCAATCACATAATAAACCCGTTAAATAATACAAATATAAATCAAAACCAAAACCAAAACCAACATACATCAAACTCACAAAATGTAATCTTGCCACGAGACAATCATGGATCAATAGCTATAAATCAAAACGGAGGAGGAAACTAGACTACTAAAAGCAGGGATCGCAAACATCTACATACCTCTCCTGTCCGGCGGTGTCCCAAATTTGTGCCTTGATGGTCTTGTTATCGATTGTGAGCGTCCGCGTCTGGAACTCCACTCCGATGGTGGCCTTGGAGTCCAGGCTAAATTCGTTCCTCGTGAACCTCGACAGCAGCTGCGACTTCCCCACAGCCGAGTCCCCAATCAGCACTACCTTGAAGACGTAATCGACCTTCTGGCTGAACTCCCCATGTTTGTTCGCCATCACAATCAATCCAATCAATCCAAGTTGTCCTAATAAATCCTCAGATTAACAAGGCGGAGGAGATCAAGAGAAGAGAAGGGGGGTGACTCCTCGCCTCTCATGAGATCTCCATCCCTACTTATCCAATATCGCTTCCAATCCTTTCTCGTTGACCTCTGGCGTCAGCGCTGTTATGCTCCCAGAATTCGATCTCGGATTTGAATTCTCCACAAGCCGTGATGAACAAAAGAGCTCCGAGGAAGGTGAACAGGAAAACGTGAGGACGCCGAGAAAGCAGGATGGCGCAGCCGAGGACAAATGTAAACTGCTCGCGCGCTGCCTGAACTACTTGTTGTCTTTAGTATAATCCGCTCAAAAGAAAACTAATATATTTTAGAAAAATTTATAAATCAATTATCTAATATATATATTTATAATTTAATTATTTTCTCTATTTTTTTTGAACTATCTCATATATATTTTAATTAGTTTTTAAGAGATTTATATACATATCATTTATTTCTTATATATTTAATATTTAAAATTAAAATTTTAAATATCTTAACTATTACATTAAAAATATCATCATTAAATATATATTTTCAAGTATAATAAAGTATTAGATGTATAAATATCAAAATTTGAGTATTATATATATATAATCATAAGAGTTATGTAATATACATATAAATCTTCCTATTTTTAACAATTTGATTGAAATTTATATATATGAATTTTTAGTTAAATAAAATAATACAAAGCAAAATAAGATTATAAGTAGTGCCAATAAATACTAAATATACTTAATCTAAACTAAATGATGTATTGCAAAAATACTTTTCAAAATGCATTGTATTTTAAATGCAACCAATCACACATTAAAAATTTTAATATCCCAAAATTTGGTTTACACCACCTAAATACAACCAATCACTCAACACCTTAATCTTCTTTCAAATTATGATAATTCTAATTATAACTTAAAAGCTAATAAGAATAAATTTTCATGTGATGTTTAATAATTGAGTCTCATTTAAAATAATTAATTAATTATTATTAAGTGATTTTAATAATATGACATATTATAAAATAAACATATGATTAAGTTTAATAATATGATATATTATAAAAATCATATGATTAAGTTATTGAAACATAATTGATTTATAATTTTAATAATATCAAACTATTTAAAATCAAGTTTAGAAATATAATATTTGAAAATAAATAAATGATATTCATTTAAACTTAGTTTGCTTTTTTTTCCAATCTCAAGGTTTTTTTTTTCAATCTAGTTTTTATATAAACTAAAAAAAATAAGGAAGATTTACATACATATCACACAATTATTATGTATTTACATATTTAACATCTAAAGTTAGATATTTACTTATCTAATATTTTTTTGTGCTTAAAAATGTGCATTTCACTTTTTAAAATTGAGTGATGATGATATTTTTGATGTGATATTGAATATTGGGGTGCTACATATATAAAAATTGAAGTTTAGATGTTATACATATAAATACATAAGAATTGTGTGATATGTATGTAAATCACCCAAGAAATAAATAAAAATAGATTACATAAAAATTATTATGACATATTAAATAGATTGAAATTTTGAAACAAATTTATATGAAAGTGAGCTATCACATCATATTAGGTTTTAAAAATGGAAGTCATTATCTTTCTTTCTTTTGAATATTTATATTTAAATTAAAGTTTTTAGAAGATATAATAATTAAATAAAAGTTCTTTTCAAATTAATTATTTATATTATTTTTTATCAATTTTTTAAAAAATACATTTTTATATATAAATATTATTTGTATATAATTTAAAGCCTCATTTCTCACATTTCATGAAGGACATCCATATGTCATAGCTAATTAGAGTTGTGATTCAATTATTATGTTATTGAGTTAATCAAATTTTGATAGGAGTTAGAAGAATATTGCAAGGCATCAAGCTAGATCTATCCATTTTTATTGAGCTATGGTCAATTCATGGTCCTTTTTAATAAGTTGTATAGAAGAAGGCTTATATCTAGTTCCACTCAACTTGTGCCAGATCCAATCATCAAAGGGATGTTAGTTGAATCATCTTCCAACATATTCACCTAGTTTCCTCCTCCACTCTCAATTGGATGCACTCCTTAAAATTTAGAAGACTTTGCTACATGCTTCAAGTCATTAGTGCTTGGCCTAACCACTCTAGTGATACTACATAGCCATCTCACGTATAGAGAAAAAGTCACATATCTTCTTAACAAATGAATCATGTCCCTAGCACTCTATGAAGATGACAATTATTATGCACACTCTGCGAGGGAACTATTGCCCACCCTTGTGCATTGTTATGACACATTAGTTATGATGCCAAAACCATTAGTTTGTCATCTTATTATCTTTTGGCTACCATCAAGAACATGATAGATTTCATGTAATCATATGGACTACATCCTTTACCTTAGCCAAAATTGGTCTCACATAGCTCACACATCATCTTCCACCTCAATATTGCCTCCATTTAATGCTTCCATAAATAAAAAAATACTTCATTCTTTTCTAACATGGAGTTCTTTTTTTATTAAGACTAAGCTTATTCTATTATAATGAAGGGACTTAAAAGGGACTGAAAAGGGCCTAAGAGTAAATTAAGGCTAAGCTTATTAGTGGGAATATTATCCTAATCTCCTACAATCTTTATCCATAACCATTTTCTCCTATCAATAGTAATAGAATTAAATTACTCTTATAAAATACATTTATGTAAACTCATTTTCTAAATTTAAATAAGTAATAATTTAATTATTTATGTTTATTAATAATACATTAAAATTAGTTTATCATTAAACATTATCAAAATAAAAAGTAAAAATATTTATTTATTTTATTAAATATGAAGAAATTATACATCAAGCAAATCTTCTAAATAAATAAAACTATTATTGTCATGTTAATATAATATTTTAATTAAATTCAAAAAATATGTTTAAGGAAATTGATTAAAAGGAATTTAAAATAATTTTTAATAAACACATAATAGCTTGGATTTAAAATAATGACTTTAACTAATGAATTCTCTATTTTCATTCCTATTTCTCAATAGTTGATAAAAAAGGTAAACATCATATAAAGTAATATATTTTACCACGACATTATCTTGTATGAGATTGACCACTTCTTTTTGTTAGAAACCATTAACAAGCCCTTCTAAAAAATTTGTAAATATTCAATGATCCACTAGTATAATGGTTTGAGTTAATGATTAAATGGCCTTGTAATGACCACTAAAAGCCTACATTATTGGATTTTCATGGCAACTTAAATGATAAATAGTGGTGGTTCACACACCTTTAACTCATCAATGTCACTTCTTATGATGGATTGCCATTGCTAGTTAATCATGGAGTTTGTTAATCATAAGCAACCTCTTAAATCTATTAAGAAGTTACTCAATGAATAGTCAGTGGAGCATGAGTTCGTCAATGACTATATTATCAATTTTATTTAAGGTTGGCATAAAAAATGATAATAAGACCTAGTCTCACATTCTCCTTATGCATCAAGAGCCTTGACCTAAACAATCCTATTAGGAAGTCCTTAGTAAACCTTTATGAGGAACCAATGTAGGAGGATTACTTTCAAATATTTTCTACATCATTAGTCTAACTCTAGCTAACCCAATGGTAGACCTCTTTCAATGCTTGTAGTTTGCCATTCCCTAGTGGATGTAAGTGTTGAATTTGAACAACCCATCCATCTCTTTGATTAAATTATTTGTATAATTAGTCATGAGACTTTGAGGATTTGCTTGATCATCTTCAAAGTTAATTTGAGAGATTTGACCTATGGTTAAGTCAAAGGTGCTCACTTACCCTAAACATATGCCATTACTTAAGTAGACGTACCCTTACCTTATACCATTACTTATGTGGGGTAAGGTAATTACCCCAATCAACCCGATAAATTAATTATCTAAAATTTCAACCTTAAAGTATTCTTATGATTCCATTGACCATTATGACTCATGGGCAAAGTCAAACATAATTCAACTTAGGTAAACCTTAGGCTCAAAGTGGACCCATGCCCGATGGGTTTTCCTTGATCACTTAAAATGGTTTGGAGAACATATTCATACAATCAAATAGTGAAATAGACACCTTCGGTTTATTAATTAACTCAAATGCATTCAAATTAAATTAATTGAATCAACTTGATCCAAATTGATCCATTAGGCTAATTAAACCAAATGGCTTTAAACATTAAATCATGTGGTCCAATTGAATAGATGTAATCCCCTTGGTATTTCCTACAAAATTCAAATATCACTTGTCTTACTTGCCCATGGGCTTGGCTCAATCGACCAAGTTGAATGCATTAATCCATTTTTAGCCACACAAAGTTTAGATGATCAATTAGACTACCTAATCATAATATTTAATTAAACACTTGGAAGACATTGTAGTCAAGGGTATCATAGATAATTGTCTAGTCAAACCTAACTTGGTTTGACCACTCTAATTGGGGTAATCTATTTGAATGGGTCAAGATGTCCAATTTGGACCCAAATGGGCATACCTCTCTTCATGATTGAAATGAACCAAGCAAATGAGAAAATCAAACTATCTTTTTTAGAAAGGAACTAGGGAAAAACATTAGGAATAATTTCCTAATTCAACCCTACCATAATTGACAAATCTAAATGGGTCAAACTAGCCCTTTAATGGGCTTGGGTTCAAACTTGGCCCATTTGATCGAATGCTCTCCTATTATCTCCTCCCTTAGAAAATTTAACCCATTAATTATATAGCCTTCTTAAGGTGAATGAAGTGGCCTAAGCTACCAATAAAAAAAGTTAATCTATGACACCTAACCAATTACAATTAGCCATCAAAACTCCCCATTGAGCCTTCTTTAACTCTTTTTAACTGCCTATTAGCTCCCCTAAGCCATCGCTTGGCTGGAGCTAAAGACTAACTTGAGCTTAATTAAGCCATTGGCCCCTAGGTCAGGTTGATGTCTACTTATATAAAGGTGCCCTTCATTGGCTATCAAGAGATTCAGACACACTCACACACTCCTTCAAATTCTAACTGAGCCAATATAATTGCCCCTTGCCAACTCCATTGAGCCCCCCCCCCCCCCAAATTGAGTCATAAATAGAGTGGCAGGAGTTCAGTCAAGTGACCACCTCATTGCAATTCAATTTAATTCCTTAGAGGCATAGGTTCTTCTCAAGCTTATAAAGCTCCCCCAATTAATTCTTAGACAATCATAGCTCCCCTAGGTACTAAGTCTCAAGCATGGTCACCCAATCTCTCTAAGCTACAACATGGCTCATTAAGTCATGCATTTGACTTTAATGATCTCCCTCAAGCTTCATGGTGAGCTAATTGGCCTGCGATAGCTCAAGGAGAGATAATTTTCCTCATGTTAGGCTTGGGTCACGCCCAACCCAATTCTCCTAGCATAACACAATGAGAGGTTAAAGGCAATCTCTAGACCATTAGATCGATTTAAAATGACTCCACTTTGTAATTTTAGGTATTTTTTATTTTTTCCCTAAACAAACTACTAAACATATTAAATTGAAAATTTTAACATAAATGTAAAAATGCATATGAAATTTATAAAGAATATTAAAACCTAATTATTATGAATATATATACTTTTTATTTTTAATTTAATCAAATTATTAAATGATCTCAAAAAATTACTAAACTTTATAGGGAAGTCCAAGTTCATAGTAAAGTCATTCCATTAAAATTTAGGAACAATCAAAGTTACGGTGAATATTTTTCATAGATAAATAATTACTATTTAAAATAATTAATTCACAAATATAATTATAAAAATTATAAAAATTTAGAAGAATGTTTACAATATTAATTTATATCTTCAAAAACTCCATAATTTTTTAAATTAATTTAAAGTATTAAGCAAATTTTTATTGAAAAATCCCATCATTTAATAATTAAAACAATTATTAAAATTCATGAGAAATTTTCTATTTTTCAATCTATTTTAGAATGATTATAAAAATTTATCATATATTTTAAAATTTTCCATATGCTTAAATGAAGTTATAAAGAAACATTTAATAATTTATAAATTAAATTAATTAAAAAAAAACAAATTAAAACTTTAAATAATAAAATGTTGTTTTACTAAAAAGTCTTGAAATAAATTTCTTAGCATCTCCTTATTGAAAACTATTCTAAATTTCTATGGTGGTGCCCTTGAAAATAATAACAAAAGAAAAACTAATAATTGTAGAACAAATTCATATGATTTCAATTAAGTTATCAAGGGTTGCTCATAGCAAAAATTCTAGACAACTTGTGTGATAAATCTCTCGAACATGCATATGCACTTTTGTTGATCTCACTTTTGGAGTAAGAATTAACCTTTCTCATCTTAGACTTAGGAACCTTCTAGACATTTAGATTTCCTTAGTACTAAGACACTTCTATAATTAAGAAAACACTAAACCTAAGCTTAGAGGTTTAGAGAATATTACTCTAAGCCTAGGATGTACCTCTAGACAAATAAGTTCTACCTATCTTATGGCCTAAACCAAGATCCACACCTATTCAATCATCCAAATCTAAACTCATGTAAATTAAACATAACCAACCTCAAGCCTATTCGATTAATTTCACTTGAATTTGTTTTCTAATCCAAGCTCCAAGCCAAATTTACTTAGGCTTTGACCCGAGTTAACCCCCATCACAATTCCATAACTCAATTCAAGCCCATTCAGGAAAACCTAATCCCATTTGATTTTTTCAATCACCCTAATTATTCATTAGATCATTTCAAGACATGCTAATACTTGCAATCAAGCCAATTGAACCAAGGAAAAGTGACCAACCCAAGTTAGCACATTTGACCTAAAGAGTTCAAATGAGCCAAAACCTTCTGGAGCCCAAATAAATTACAATCAAAGTCACTAATAAACTATGAATCCATCATTGAACCCCTCTCAATAGTTAATTGACACCAACTCAACCCAATTCAACCCAATCAACCCAATTTGTTGACTTGACCTAATGAGACCTAAATGACCATTTTCATTCAAACTCCAATCCAATCCAAATTGGATTAAATCAACTCATCCAATCTCTTCCATAATAATAGTTGATCATCCTTGATTATCTAATTGCAATCAATTAGGCCAAGTCAAGATAATCTGACCACTTAACATAAGTTGACCCAATTGACCTAAAGGGCCAAATTTGGCCAAATCTCATTTCAATCTAAAATGATTGTAACCAATGCTTCTAATCAATCATAAATTGATTATAGAATATCCTACAATCACCAATTGAATCCAATTTGGCCAAGCTAATCCAATTGACCCACTCAGATCATATTAACCTAAAAGGTCCAATTGAACCAAATCATTCCTTTATCTAAATCAATTCAAACCAACACCTATAATCATTCATAAATTATCAATTGAACATAGACCAACCCTACATTTAACCTAATTTGACCTATTCAACATGATCCATTTGACCCAAATTGAACCATATGAGCCAAATTTAAATCCAACTCAAATTGAATCAAACTAATTGCACCAATGCATTCCAAATGACTAATTGAACTCACCTGAACCATTAGTTTGACCTAATTTGGTCAAATTACTCAACTTAACCTAATTGAACCCATTTGACTCATATGAGTCAAATTGAGCCACACCCAACTAAACACAATCAAACTTGGCATGACTCATCCTTGGGTCACCATGGGCCTGCCCAAGTGGGCCCAACCCATAGTGAACCTGGTTTGGGTCAAACCCATTGAACTAAGCCCTTCAAATGGGACAAAATCCCCATTTAGGTGGGTTCTCCAACTCTCCACCTCATGAAAGCGACCTTTGACTCTTCTTGGCTAGGAGGACCACTAACCCAACCTAACCCAAGATTTTTGGGCTCAGCCTTTGGCCATGAGAGGGTGAGTTCACCCATGGTAACCCATTGATCCACCTAAGGGAGGCTATACATCTCATGTTAGACCACTACACTCCCTTAGCCTCTCACCTTCAGCCACCTCAGCAGTCTCCTACCACCTTCGGCCACCTATCCTGGCAGAACGATTGCCAAAGGCTAAACCAATCTCAACCTTTGGTTCAACTGGGGAGGAGAGTATATTCTTCCTTATGGATTCAAACTCAACACACACCTTCTTTAGAGTATTCCATATAGTGTCATACCCTTTCTCGAGCTCTTTGTGTGCTCTATCGCCAGTGAGACCAGCCCACTATCAAACCCGAGAGATCTTCCGTCCAAGCTTCCAAAATCTCCACCAAACCCAAATTAACTCTTCTCACACCTTCACCTCACTCTGACGAACCAAAATAAATCATTTTTCAAGCGATTTGAGCACCGAAAGACGTCCCTAGACTAACTCTGACGAACTTTATGGTAGTGTTTGATCCATAGAGCAATTGGCAGGGAGGCAGGTTGTGATATTCTTAACAGGGCTTCGTCTCTTCAAGACGAAGCTACCACTATCGATGGACTGCCAGTCTATAGCTTCAGCGAGGTAATAATCAGGCAATCATAGTTTCCCCTAGATGTTGGACTTTTTTGAAGTGAACTGTGATTTCATTTGATTTCCACCATAAGATCCTTTTAGATTTCTTCCCTGATCATTTTGGAGTTGATTTCACTGTCGAACGAGCTCCAATGAGCTCAGATTGAGCGGTGAAAGGTGAACAGTTTCTGTTTCCCGATGCTCATGGGAGGATGAATCATTGGCCATCCATTCCACATGATTAGAATGGTTGGCCATGATTAATCATGCTAGAAATCCTGATTTAATTCTTTGAAATCATGAGATTAATATCGGCCGTTCGATTCGAGATTAGATCGAATGGGATGTAACCGCATCCGCCATCGCTGAGTTAGCTGCCACGTCGGACAGTTTAAATAACCAATACCGCAGTGCCATGTGGAAAGCACTGCTACATCAACGTCTGCGTGGCACTGATAGTTTAAAAGGATAATTAGGCTTTAAAAATGTAATTAAATGGCCAAAACTATTAAAAATCATAACTAATTGTAGAAAAATCCAAAAAATGCAAGCAAACCTATTTTGGAAAGTTTATTTATAAGAGAATTTAAGAAAAATAAAATCCTTGATTTCTGTTTAGTGAATAGTGCTAAATTAAGGTTTAAAGATTAAGCTAATTACTTTGATTAAGGCTTAATTATTTAGCTAATTAATTCTAAATTTGGTGGGATGATTTTATGGGATGTCCTCTACCTCCCATATTTTTTTTAGAATTATTGGTCATGTAATTTAAATCAAGTAGAATTTCAATCTTAATTACCCTCATTAATTAATTTAATATATATAAAAATTGTTAAATAGTGAAAATTAAATAATTTATGATAATTAATCATTGTGAACAATGGAAATAGTGAGAAGAAATAATTAGGGCCTCTTTCCTAATTATTTTTCTAAATGTATTTCCTTAGGAGGGTTGATTAACATATGTAATAATCAAGGAAAATTAATGATGAGATAGAAATGAAACTAAATTAGCGATTGGTTTAGATAATTCAAATATAATTCATTAGTTTCCTTTTATGTGTTTAATAACATAAAGTTATTAAGGAAATTATGGTTGACCTATTGGTGTGGAAAAATTATAAGAATACTTAACTTTGATTCCTTCCTTCTTTAATCTAATTAACTTTCAAGCATGAGCCTAATTACATTAGAGTCCTTTAGGTGCATTAAAAATTTTGATTTCTTAAAAGCATATCATTGGACGCTCATGATTAAGTAGTTAATTAAATTAAAGAAGCTTAGGGATGGGTAATCAAAGCAATGTGCTTAATGGTTTAAATCTAATCAAGTCATAAAGATATATTTAATTATTTTCCTTAAATATATTAAATCATCAATATGGGATGGGGTAAATACTAAGTATCATCTCTCATCTTTAGGTCTTGATAATTCAAACACCAAAAATAAAATTTCATAAGAATTTTGGTTAGTCTTAAGGAATATTTATTTGGCTTGATTGTCCTTAGGACTTAATGTAACTGAATATATTATGTGGTAATGTTTAATTACCTCTTTTTAGGCATCATAAATATGCATGCCATTTGTGTCATATATTCATATTTTCAAAAAGAATCAAAAGAACATGATTACATCTAAGTTGCATGTGTTGGATAAGTATTATTATATAGTGTAGCTATTATCACTAAGAAATCCTAAATTATTTTCAAAATTATAAACTAATGACATAAATTTTAAATTAATATTGGTTATGAATGTTCAATAAAATTTAAATTTACTTATAATTTAACCATGGTAAAGGATTGTTTTATTTTTATGATTCATGTGTATGTTTACATATGTTTGGAGTTAGCAAGTATATAGTCTGGACATTCTGAGCACACGAGGCTTTAAGTAGTCCCAAGGAGATCTTAGATAATCTCACTTCCTTGGTTTAACAATGGCACACACTTGCTTATATTCATTCATGTGTATGCATGTGCTAGAATTTTGGATAGAACTTTGCTTTACATGAATAAATGATTTTCTATTATATAATCTTTGCATGATTTTCATTCCCATGCTTATGTATATGTTTACATGTATTTAAGTTAGCAAGTATATAGTCTGGACATCCTAGGAATACAAAACTTTAAGTAGGGATGAAAGGGGTCAACCTCCCCTTTCTTCTCTTCATAATAATTAGATAATCAAGTAGGCATCAAAAGAAACAAAACAAAAATATATATTAAAATTAGTCAATTCATTCAATGATTTGTGAAACCTCCTCTAATATTTAACTTAAACATCCTAAACTTTAGATAATTATACTTCTAAATCTAAACTAAGACATATTACACTAAACCTTAGCACACACATTAGAATACTAAGTCACCAATTCTAGCCTTTATGTTAGGCCGGTGTATGTTATGGTGTTATGTTTTATTTTATGATGTAATATTTTAGATTGGATATTAGGATTGTTTATGCGTAGACTAGATGTTAGGTCATTAATAGCCTAACAATATTTTCAATAGGGGATTATTCTAAAGGGGTTGCTATAATAATAAGTAAATATAACTATTCTTGCTTGCATGTGGCTTATGCCCCTAAGCATAATCCAGTTAGGATAGGTAGGCTTGGTTACCTAAGTGTAGGGTGCTAAGCCCAAACATGTGAAGTATAATTTCTTGGCTTGTATGTTTGTTTAGCTAACATATATTTTGCAGGTGTAGTTAGATTTCATTTTGTTATAAATATGTAATTTTTGTAATAGAAATTATGATTAGTGCTATGGAGTTTAGCATGAGGTATGGCCATAACGTAAAGACTTGGGAGGCCTTGTGAAGCTTGTAGGAAACCTGTCCAAAAGAAGAAAAGAAAAATAAGAGGTTGAAGGTTCATATAACATTCATTATAATTATAAAAATTCTATTGTAATCCAGGTTGTATAAGGGTAGAGCTCTCTATCTAATTTCTTTCCTTTTCTGGGGTGTACGGTGGTACTTGGCTGCATCAGCCTCTTATTCTTTTATGGAATTCGTATGTTTGATTATTGTGTTTAGATTGTACAAAAGAAATGGCATGCTTTTCATAGGTTCTTTAAAGTGTGATGATTTGATGTGTGGCCTGGATGTAGTAGGCTCTTTAGGATAAAATTAAATTTTATATCACTAAATAAATCATTACTAAATTTTAATACCACAACCCAAAAGTTCATAATCAAAATAAATAAAATATTCAATGTTTATGCATGTCATCTTGTGTCATTCTTGAATAGGGAGGGTCTCCATTCTTGCACGATAAGGGATATGCTTGACCTTTGAGGGCGATCACTTATAGTGGATAACACCTCCTTTCACTGATTTAGCCCATCACTTTATTTCATCATGCATATACGCATAATTGTCCTAAGCCTTAGTCCAAAATGAATGTGTCAAAATTGTGTAAAAGATTATTAATTTATTTGCATTAATCTAAGTAATGATTTCATACCAATAATGATCTAGTCTCTTAGGGAGTGAGTTTAGGACTCTAGCTTCCTTCCTAATTAAATAATAGCCTAACTATCTTATATCTACATAAGACTAATGTATGTGGTTTTAAAGAATAGGATGTGTTAGCTAGCGACCACTCCAGGCAGTTATAAACCCAGAAGAGTTTGGATGGATATATCCTCTCCTATGGAGATAAATCATTTTTCTCATTTTTTATAAGATTTAGATCATGATTTTAGCTTGTGCTAAAGCATTTTAGATGCAAGTTTCGAGGCTACTTATTTCCTTCTAGATTTGAGTATAAGTTCTCACCTCTTAGGCATTTCCACTATCTTGTGTTGATGAACTATAAACTTTAGAATTCTAATAAGATTACAACTTAAACAAAAAGTATATTCTCTATTTCAAATATGTAAAGCCTCACTATAAAGTATATTAGAGCACTCACTAGGCTTCCTAGTATCATGGGCGCTCCTTACTTATTCTCCTTTCGAATCCATAAATAAGTCTTCATATTTGAACTCTCCCATTTGATTTCCATAAATACCTAACCTTTGATAGTCTAGCTTTAAAATCTTTGGAGATACTTATTGACTACTTTAATCAAGATTATTCTTAGAAAATTTTTATTTCCTAAGATGTAATTAATTATGAAAGCTTGCTTCCATAGAGAACTAAAGAGCTCGACATAAAATAAACCCTTCTTCACTTCTCCATATAAAGTAGGGGAAAGATCTCTGGTATATACATAAACCAATCTACCTTAAGATTCCTTATTAAGTGATTAGGTCCATTGAAGGGTGATATTTTTATTTTTTGAGATATTACATCATACCTTATTATCGTACCCGATCACTTCAATAAGTACTCCCAAAGATCTATGTGGTGTCCCTATGGCTCCAAATTAAAACACCACAAATTTTTCTAGTGACTCCACTAGTGATTGTTCTTCTATTCATCTTTAGTAGTCAATCATTATCCCCAAACATCGACATTGAACTTATATTTTATGCGAGTCCAAGATTATCATTCTTTTCATTAGACACCCTGCCTATTTCTCCCTTAAGCAAGCGTGGTCACCATCCTTTAGGTTTTAGGACCTCACTCTAGTAGGTCTTAAAATCCATATTAGACCTCCAATAGGTAAGAAAGATTAATCAAAGAAATCACCTAAAATAAATTAAATAAATTCAAGAACCTCTTACCACTAGCATGATAAAGTAAGGTTCATCCAGCATCCTCAAAATTCATTTGAACTCACTTTCTGTGAAGTTCAAAATAAATAGAACATTTCTCCTAAAAAAAAAATCCAAATCTCTCAATCTATATATTTGAACCCCATCCAGCATAACCAAATTTGTTAAATGAGGTTTTCAGTTCAAAGTCAAGTCAGAAGAACAACAACTAAAGTAATGCCTAATTTTATGTCCTTCTTTTCCAGCAATAAAGAAGAAAATCCTATTTCTGTTTCTTTCAAGCAGCTAGTCACCATGTCTTTTGGAAAGCTAATCTTTTCCATCACTTCAGGTGTGTATTTGACCATAGATCAGACCATACTCACCTTGTCACCAATCATCAGGTTTGGCCTTGGGTTTGAGCACTTTAAAGTTACTTGTGATGGTCCTACCCTTAGCACAGTAAGTAGAGAGAAGGTGGCCAAGAAATAACCATGTGGCGTTTTATTTTCATTTGAATAAAAATGTTATGTTGGGACACGACGTAGATCCGCAGATGTACTCATTAGGGTGATCAGGTGTGACATAGAGGAATGATGTACTACCTCGAGAGACAAAAGTCACCATCTTACAATGAACCTAATCACCTAATAAGGACTCCTAAGGACAATGGGTCTTCAAATGTACAAGAGATCTTTCCCCTTATTTTACATAGAAAAGTAAAGTAGAATTTATTTAAACTAGATTCGTTAAGTTCCCTATGGAGGCAAGCCTCCATAGTTAATTACATCCTAAGGAATGAGATTCTTTAAAAATACTCTTGATTAAGGTAAATGATCATTGTCTCCAAAGATTTCAAAAATAGGACTATCAATAAATTAGTTATTTTTGAAAAATCAAGTGGGATTAATCAAAAGGAGGGAGTTTTTATTGAAACCAAAGGGAGATGAGTAGGAGATGCTCATGATACTAGGAAACCTAGTGAGCATCCTTAACTATTCTATGGTTAGGCTTTATATTTTTGAAATTTGAGGAAAGTTAATTATTTAAGTTAACATTTTATTAGAACACTAGGGCTTATAATCTATTAACACAAGATTGTAGAAATACCTAAGAGGTGATGATTTATGCTTGTAGCATACAAAGGGAAACACCAACCTCAGATCCTAAATATAGAGAGCTTTGGCGAGGGTTAAGGCATAATTTAAAGCTAAGGTGAAAATGAGTATATGGTTTACCTCCACAAGAGAGGATAAACCACCCGACTATTGGACTTACAACCACCTGGGGGTGGCTGCCAACTAAGTCCTCCTACAATTTTAAATACACGTAGGCAGGTCTTATGCTTTGTAAGATGGCTAAGATATTATTTATTTAGAAAGGAAACCATATCCTTAAACACACTCACTAAGACACTATATCCTTATAACCAATATTCACCTTAATTCCTCATAACATTCATTCCAAATCTTAATTACAAAATTAACATCAAAATGGGAAAAATAAATCTAACTAAACATACAAAACAGAGATTAGCTAAACATGCTACACAACCCAAGCAGTTATATGAATAAGTTGGACTTGGCACCTCACATATGAGTAACCAAGTCCACTATCCTAATTTGGGTTATGCTTAGGGGTATAAGCAACCTGTATAATAAAATCATTTATATTTTTATTACATCGCACCTTAAGCACAACCCCCTACAGAAAGCATGATTAGGATAAAATTGGCCTAACATCCAGACTATGCACATACACCCTAATATCCAGCCTAAAAACATTTCATCACAAAAAAAAATCAGGCATCAAATCATGCAATGCCCTAAAATAGAGCTAGAAATGGTGACTTAGCATAATGTGTGTGCCATTTAAGGCTTGTGTGGCATGTCTTAACTAAACTTTAAGGTTGAAATTTTCTAAGTGTGAAAGGTTCAATTTAGAGGGTGGTTTCATTTCAAGTGATTTAGTTGATTTGTTAGTTTTAGTTGGTGATTTGATTTGGTTTGAATGAACTTACACTTAGTTACAAAATGTTGTGAAGAGAATAAAAGAGAAGAGAACTTTTCTTTCATCCCTACCTTAAGTAATTTCTAAGGTAGCTTCATTAATGATTTTTTTAGTGAATGTTTTATTATGTATTTTTATTAACTGTAAGTTTAGATTTTCTTTAAATAGCTCTATTTAATAAGAAAGGCATCTTAGGATTAGTTAAGTTGTGCTACATAACACACACCCATTTATTTTTTTCCACCATGTATATCATGCATATGAATAATCTTAAGCATACTTATACATACAATGCCAAGTTTTAGCACACTTTGATGATGAATACTAAGAGATATGATTTGGAAATTTGGATATTCAATTGATGCATGTCTTTATTATGTAGAAAAGGGGGATTTCTCATCCATTAACTAAATGCACATCTACATGTATAAAATATATAGGTGAGTATGATGCCATTATTTTCTACATCAGGGGCATAAGGTAAAAGACCTACTTATGGCTACTTAAAGCCTCGCAGCCCCAAAATATCCATACTAATATATCGCTTTTCTTAAATACATGTAAATGTACAAACAAAAATAAATGGATGAAGAATCATGCAAAAGTTTAGGTTTGATTTGGTTGCATAATTTACATGTGTAATGTGAAGATCCTTCTTTAGTCATAACATAAAAATGTATAGGAATAGATTTAAGCAAGTGTTGTATTCTTTTCAAATGAACTATACACTTTGTAAGTCATATGTAAATCCATGTTAAGAGAAGAAGAAAGAACTTCATAATGCACATCTTATGCTATAATCACATGCAAGCTTATAAGTATTCATAAGTAGCATCACTTCATTCATAGTCTTTGATTTATAGGTTTTGAAAAATAATTTTTTGTTTAATAGTGATAATAGCCACTCATATCCTTAACTATAGCCAACACATGTAATTTGACATAAAAGGAAATATTTTGTTTAATTGATTTCTTTAAAAAAAATGAATGCATGATTTCATATGGAAAACAATATTTAGTATGCTTGGAAAGAAATAAAGGGATGTAATCACATGACTTCATTCACCTTAATTACTTTCTAAGGACAATCATATAAAATAGGATTATTTAAAATGAATCAAAATTCTTTAAGGAGATTTTTATTTTTGAATTTGATTTGACTTAGGAAAAATAAAGAGGGTTTGCCGGTCCTAACCCATTTGAATCAAAACTTTTTAAGAAAGTTTCAGCATTAAAATTGGATTAATTAAGCATAATTAACCCCCTAATCTTATCAGGCCACGTTGCGGTGATGCGGCGCGCTGACGCAGCACGCTTTCGACATGGCCCAATGGGATAGGTTATTGAAGTTGTCACATTGATCTGGCGTTAGGCATGGCCATCTCTACGGCCATCCGATCCTCGATGGCGAATTAACTCGTGGTTTAGGATTAATTCAGACGGGATCTAGCATGATCTAATCACAGTCATTCATTCTATTCATGCAGAATGGATGGCTTGTCATCTTTCTCCTTTGTTAGCGATGCGAGATGAACACCTTTGGAAGGAGGGGTGATGCACATCCAACGGTCAAGATCTCAAGAGATGACACTTTCCTTCAAAAAGGACCAAGCAATTTTTTCTGTGGCTACAATTTTGAGCAATTACCTCACCGGAGGCTATCATCGGCACTTCTAATGGAGGAGGTAGCTTTGTCTAGTAGAGACGAAGCCCTGTTGAAGGAATTATGCCTTAATTTGAAATAGATAGTTTAGTTGACCAAGCTCCCCTTCAATGGCAATCAACCTTGATCGAAGTGATGCTTCCTGTGGCTTGGAGACTCGGGAAATGACTTGGTTGAGCTTGATGAAGTCCACTGATGGTGCGTGTGAGGTTAATTTGATTTTTATTGAGAATTGAGTGAGTTGGATTTTCAATCCACCTCCCCTATTTTGATTTTGAGCAAAATCGAGAAGGAGAAATGGAGGAGCTCGGGAATGGCTTGCAAAGTCTTGGAGATGCTTCGACTCAACCTCCTTAGCTCAGTGGAAATGAATGGTTATGGTTTGAGTGGGAATGAGGGGGAGTATATCTCCCCCTCCTTGGATCAGACGGTAATGGGTGGCTTTGCAATTTTTGATCAATGGTAAGGATTGGGTTCATGGTTTGGGATGCCAAACATCCCATGTGAGTCGTTCTAGGTAATGGGGGGAAGGAGAGTGGATGCCCTTGTGCTAGGTGAGTGCATTTAGTGATCCAAGTGTTTAATTTCCATTGAAGGGGTCAATTTTTCCTTGGCTTGAGTCATGGCTGACCCAAGCTCATTAGGTCATGTTCACCACCCTCCTTGGTGTCCATGTGGACCACTAAGAGGATGCCAAGTGGCCTTGAGAAAGAAATGGCCAAATTATAAGTGAATTTAGTCATAAGATACCCTTTGACCTAAGGGAAAAATTATCATTTGGCCATGATTTTGATTTGGGTAGATTTGAAATGATTCAAAAATGGGTTGGGCCAAATTTTAAGTGATTTGGAGTTCATTTGATTTGAATTGGTTCAATTTGACCCATTTAGGTCAAGTTAAGTCAAATTGTGTTAGGTTAACCAATTGGTCAAATTAGGTCAAATCATGGGTTAGGTCAAGTTAAAATGATCATTTGGAGCCTATGGGTATCATTGGTTTGGTTCAATTTGGTTTAGATTTGGTTTTGGTTCATTTTGGTTCATTTAGGTCACCCATTTGACCTAATTGGGTTAGGTCATGGGTTGGTTTAGGCTTGGTTGATCATTTGAAATGTATTGAAAGCTTTGGTTTCATTAAAATTTGATTTGGTTTGATTTCAAATTGATTTTACCTTTTAGGTCAAGTTAGGTTCATGGTCAATTAGGCTAGGTTTGGTCTAATTGGTCAATTGAAGCTTTGGTCAAATTCAACAAGTAATTTGAAATGAATTTAAGCCATTGTTTGCAATCAATGGCTTAGATTAAGATTTGACCAATTTTGACTTTTTAGGTCAATTTGGGTCAACTTAGGTCAAGTGGCTAATTAGGCTTAGTTTGGCTCAATTCACGGCTTGGTCAAGTTCAATCATTGATTATGGATTAGTTTAGATCAATGGTTTCAATCAATTTGGCTTATAGTAAATTTTGGCTTGTTTAGGTTTCATTTGGGCTAAGTGTTGACTTGGTCAAAGGCTAGGTTTGACTTGGTTTGATCCAATTTGAGTGATTGATAATCCTAGGATGATTGTTGATCACAATGTGAGGCTTTAGTTCAATCCAATTTGGGTTGGATTAGAATTTGGCTTGAAAAGATGCTTTAGGTCACTTTGGGTCAAGTGAGCCTAAATGGGTTAATTGGCTTGATCAAGGCTTGATTCAAGTTTGGTTGAACTCACATATGGACTTATGATTGAAATATAAATCCAATTGCAAATGGTTTGGAGTCAAATGAGTTTTGGTTCATTTGATATTTCAAGTCAAAAGGATGAACATGGGTTTGAGTTTGGTTAGTTTGATTTTGGTTTGATGATTGTAGTTTATATTTATATTTGGGCATGTGATTGAAGAAGTGATTGTTTGAAGAGAGAATCTAAGGGTTTGGATTGATTTTAGAATGGTTTGGCTAAGTTCAAGGATTGGCTTAAAAGAGTATAGTTTGGATTTTGATTTGTGTTTTGAATTGATTTTGGTTATTTGAATTAATATTTCATTTATATTTGTGAATATAAATGAGAATATAAATGGGTTATGAGAAAATCTTTTGAGTTTGGAAGTGATTTGGATTTGGTTTGAGCTAAGTCCGTAAGATGAAATCAAAGAGCTTAGAAAAGATTTTGGGATTTGAATTCAATCATGGGTTTCAATCATTTGATTTGGAATTGATTTATGATTTGGATTTTAGAATTAATTTATGATTTGAGAAAATCAATTAAGCTGGAATTGATTTAAGATTTGATTTGGATTGGTTTGAAGGAGGGAAGCAAGGATTGGGTTTAAGCTATAGGGTAGGCAAGTCCTCTTAATACTCCTAAGGCATAACCTATTCCTATGGCTAACTCTTCTAAGTCTCTAGGGTTAGGTTAAGTGTTCACCTAATCATTAGAAGTGTCTTAAGACTAAGGAACTCTAAGTGTCTAGAGGTGTCCTATGTCTAAGATGGTGAAGTTGAGAGCTCACTCTAAAAGTGAGGTCAACAAAGGGCGCCAAATAGGTGTGGTGTGACTGACAAGGTACACAACATGTATTATTGTTAACTGAGATGATCAACAACGTTCGAATGATCACAAACACTAATAGAAATGATTTACTCCTAAACCTAAGGTGTAGAAGGAATCAAGATATTGGTGTAATGTGACTCTACTCATGTCAAAAACATAAGAGAACTTAGGGGGAACCCACTAGGGATAGAGTATGTGAGCCTTCCACTAGGGGAAAAGGCTCAAGTTATCCACTAGGAGATAAGAGGTTATGAAATCCACTGGGGGATTAGAATTTGGAATCCCTGGGGATAAAAGATGTGAACCTTCCACTAGGGGAACATGTTCAGGTTGGATTGAATTGAATCCACTAGGGATATTGAAAAGGTTTGCATCTCATTGAGGAGAAGCTGATTTATTTGATTATTTAGTTTGGCTCCACTCAGTAGGAAGGTTGATTTTATTTCAGATTTGAAATTTTGAATTTTAAGATGGACCCTGCTGATTTGCGATGGACCAGTAGGGTCATGTTGGGCCTTTAGAACAATCCAAAGGGGTAGTCTACCAACCACGTGGCAAGGCTATCCAACCAGAGGGGTTGCCTTTTGGTGTGCAGTGGCTGTACTAAGAAGAAATTGTAGTAGACTTATATCCTCTAAAGTAGGGATCATCATCAAGGTGATCAATATGGATGAAACCTTAGATGACGTGAATCTTTTGGGGACTTTTAGCTCAAAGATAGTACAAATTAATTTCATTTTAATTATATTTGATGGATCCCATTGGTTTGCAATGGAGCGAGTAGGGGCCATGTGACCCTGATTACCAATCCAAAGGGAGTAACTTCACGGCCGGGGTGCCTTTGCTACATGGCTTGGAAGAAAGCACGGGGACTCATATCTTTTCTGAACAAAAGACCACTGGGAGACGTATTAGCAAGATAACATGCCAACCTGACCTAAGGCTGATTATCAGTTTGTGACAGTCATGCTAGAAAGAATGTGTAGTAGACTTAAATCTTCCAAAGAGAAATGACCGTCGGGGCAACCTATTTATGGAAAAATAGATTGAACCTGACCTAAGGCTTCTGAGAGAGTGACCCGGACTTGTTCAACTCAGGATGTGCAATTCCTATAGGAGTTTTTTGCCACTAAAGATAGGATGCCTGCTTGAAAAAAGGGGCCACTAGAGGCTTGAATCAAATCCACAAGCGAATAAATTTGTTTGTTTGGTTTGTTTGCTTATCGTGGACCCTGTTGATTTGTGAGGGACTATACTAAGAAGGAGCTTATATTAGCCTAGACCTATCTTAGATTTACTGGTTCAAGGGAGAATCTGTGCATCCGCTGAACAAATTCTCTAATCATCGGGGTGGCTACTAGGAAAGGGGGATTGTCTAATGCATGAGTAACCCGGGTTGTGTCTAAGTGGGGTCGCTAAGGATGTAATCCAAGTAGAGTGCCCATAGAGGAGGGGCCACTAAGGGCTTTATTCAAAAAATTCTAAAGAAGATAAGGTCTGTAGGTATTCGGTGGCCAACTCAAGGAGAAAACATGGGGACTCACATCTACCAAGAGTGGTGTATCCACCAGGTGAGTCACTATCAGCATAGTGAACATCAACCAACCTAAGGTGCTTATTAGTTTGTAATAATCAGCCTAAGAAGAAAGTATTGGGGACTCACATCTTCCTACAACGGAACTGATTGCCGGGATAGTCTGTCTTCGGCTCGACAAGTGCTATTCGACCTAGGGCGACTACTGAGTGAATGCCACTGGGGGACATATATCAACTCAAAGTGGTCAAGAGGAAAGGAGTCACTGGGGGACTTATCCTAAATCTCAAATATACTCGACCTAGTCAGTGCATGATGGCTAGTTCAAGAAGAAAGCATGTAGGCTTACATCCTCTTAAACAAACTTAACATGAGGTAGCTTACTAGCTGCGCAGTTAGGCCTACCAAACTAACGAGGTGCTCGTTGGTTTATAGTAGTCAAGTTAGAAAAAAAGCGTGGGGACTCACATCTTCCAAATAAATGACCACTGGGGTGACACACTAGCAATGTAGCATGTCAGCCCGACCTAGAGCAGCTAATGAGCCAAAGGGGGCTTGCTCCCACTTCAAAATAGCCCAAGAAAAAAAGATTTGTGTTTGTGTTAAAGGAGGACAAGATGCTGCTTAGGTTCTCTTACACCTACCCTAAATACGTCATGGCGGATCTACAAATAAGCAAATAATGCTTCGAATGAAGAGAATATTTTGATGAATTGGAATAGAATTTTGATGATAATTATTTTCAAACATGATTTTATGGGTAGCATTTCTTCAAATAGAGCCTATTAATTGGAAGCATCGGGTGTTCCCCTTTATAATTAATAAGTTGATAAGATCCTCGTTGATAGACCTTCTCTATGACAAAAGGGCCTTCCGAAGTGGATTCAAACTTGCCTCCCATTTTTTGACGGGTAACAATTCTAAAATAAGCTCTCCTACTTGAAAAGCTCTATGATAGACTAGCTTGTTGAAAGCTTGAATCATCTTGGCTTTATATAACTCGAGATTCTGGCATGCCTATAGGCATCTCCCCTCCAAACCTTCAAGCTCTTCTAATTGCAACCTGACATTCTAATTTGTAGTGATTTTACTACCCATTGCTAGCCTTAGTGGTGGGGCTGACTCTAATGGTAGAAGCGCAGACACTAAGAAGAAAGGGTAGGAGTTGAGTTTGTATGTGGTGCGGTATACCCACAAGGCTTCAACTAGCTACTCATGCCACTGTTGTTTGTTATCGTTGAGCGTCTTCTTTACTATATGGATAAGAGTTTTGTTGAATTCTTCTACTAGGCCATTTCCCCTAGGAGAGTAGATGGTGGAGTATCTCCAATCTATATTATGTCTCCTGGCGAAGCTATTGATATTAGTGCTCTTGAATTTTGTACCATTATCGGATATAATTTGTCGAGGCACCCTGAACCTATATGCGATATGGTTCCTGAAAAATTGGAGCACATGCTGAGCTGTGACCTCTCTAAGTGGGATTGCCTCTGCCCACTTGGAAAAGTAGCTAAGATGAACCGGTGACCCTTTGAAGAAGGAGGATCAATCAACCCACTATGTCGCACTCAACACAAAATGGCCATGAGGCCAATGTAGGTGTAGAATGTTGGGTGGTTGCAAGATCACACCATGTACTTACATTGGCATCTCCTAGCTACATCCATGCCTATAATCATCATCAGGTATCCTAGTCTTTGATCTTGGCTTTCATCTTCGGACTAGAGTGCTCGCAGACCAATGTACCTCTATCATGATCTTATAGCTTCATGTTTGTCTAAACAATGTAACCATATTTGATCAAAAGACCATCTGTACAAAGTGCCATCCACGAGAACATAGGAGAGAGCTCTTTGCTTCATCTGATGAGCTTGTGATTTCTCTTGAGATAGTTTTCCTGTGTTCAAGTAATCTATGAATGGTTGCCTCCAATATAGCTCCTCATTTTTATTGACAATGATAACCTCCCCTTTAAGAGAGAATCTCTCGATGAGTTCAACATCAATAAGGGATAAGACTTGCCTATTTTGGACCTTTATTGGAATGGACTCATCTTCCAGACATGCCAAATTCTTGGCAAGTTTTGTCGAAGCATCTACTACTGTGTTCTCTCCTCAAGGAACCTTATAGATGGTGACATCAGGGATTTGAGCCAATAGCTTCATGGTGTACTCATGGTTGTGACGAAGCTTAGGTTTTAGTACCTTATAGGACCCAACAATCTGATTGATGACCAGCTAAGAATCTCCATAGATGTTGATGCTTTTAACACACACTATAATAACTAACTCCAGAATGGGAATTAAAGTCTCATACTCAGCTTTGGTGTTGGTACATAGATTGGAGAGATAATATGAGAATATTATCACATCGTGATCTAGAGTTAAGAGAATAATTCATAGCATTGCCTTTCCTAGAAGAGTAGATCGTGGTTCTTCTCCTTTCTGAAAGGAAGCTGCACCATAAAATACATCTCCCAATGATGAATACTAGTGTCCTCTAAGTTCATGATTTGTTTATCGGGGAGGTCATCACTAAGCAGAGAATTAGCAGGAAGTGGGTGTGATGCTAAGAAATCCACTAGTGCCTATCCTTTCACAGAGTACTAATGTGATGTCAAATATGACAAGAATCATGGACCAACGCCAACCATCCGATAGCGCCATGTCATGAGATATTGTAGGGATTGATTGAAATCCACCTTATGAGAAAGCATATAGTCATAGCTTTTGGGATGCAAAGATTAAAGCTAATGTTTCTCAATAGGTGGGTAGTTTGCTTCAATAGGGATCAGACGAAGGTTGAGTAGTGAAGAGCATTCTCCTTCCCTTCGTCATTGATTTGGGTCAACAAAGTATCAAGGGAGTTATCCAATGCAGTAGTGTAGAGGATAAGTGGCTTGCCCAGGATAGGGGTTGCTAGAACTGGCAGCTTCACTAAATATTATTTGATGTCTTCAAAAGCATGCTGACACTTATTATCCACTTAAACTTAGCATCCTTGTTAACAAGTGCTGAAAATAACTTGCATCTCCTTGATAGATTGTGGACAAAGCATCTTAAATATGCCAACCACCCTTGGAATGATCTGAGTTATGTTAAACTTTTAAGGGGTGGCATTTCTAAGATAGCTTTGATCTTTTCTGGGTCTATCTCTATTCCTCGGTGTCGAAAAAAACAAACCCAAGAACTTTACAATGCACACTTTAGGGTTCATTTTGAGGTTGTATTATCTTAACCATTCAAAACTACTCTCAAGTCAAAGAGATGGTCTTCCTTTTCTTACTTTTGACTACTAGATCATCAACATTCAACTTGATGATGAATGAGTTCATTGAAGAAGTCATGGCCCAGGTATGTAGACCACATTTTAAAGGAAAGGCATGACCTTATAATAATATTTCGATCGTGGTTCAAAAAGTTTTTCTTTCATCCTCAGGGGATCTTGATTTGGTGTAGCGGATGACCCATCCATAAAGGAAACTACATGAGATGGTGATGTCCACCATTAATTCTAGTATAGGAAGTGAAAATTCATCCTTAGGACATGCCTTATTTAAGTCCTGAAATCGACATATGAATTTGGTCATTCTTTTTTCTTAGCTATGACACGCTAACCAGTAGGGTATTTTTCTTCCACGATAAAACCGCATCGATCGATTTCTTGACTTGAAATGACTGTTGTTCTAATGCATGTGTCTAGGAGCTTGCTTGATAGGGTTAGCGTTAGGTCTATTGCTAGTTTGTGGACCATGGAGATAATCGGCATCTCTTCATAGCTCCATGCAAGTAGTCTCCTTCGTCAATAAACTAACTAAGTCATTTGTTTCTTCTTCATTCAGTAGAGAACTAATGTATGTGGGGCATGGATCTTTTTCTATCTAGAGGTTGATTTCTTTGAGCTTGTCAATGGTTGAATAGATTTTCTCTTCAAATTCTAGAGGTGCGTCTATGATTTGAATATCATCAGGATCATCTGAAGTTTTTAAAAACACATCCTCATAAGAGTTAATGTGATTTAAGAAGAACATATTAGACTCTAGATGATTGGTGACAACTAAGCAGTAATTATTATCATCGACTGGACCAACTGTACCAAATCCTAGTCCTGGTCTTGATTGTGCATCCTCTCCTTTATTGTCCCACAACTTCTTGAAATACTCTGACCTATGCCTGGACCATGTGTAAGGAATCAAACCTTTCTTTGCAAGATTATGAACACAAGGCGAGTACCAATCAAAAGGTAATTCCATTAAATCTTTATATGAATCATCCTCAAGTTTTACATCTATTTTTGGACTTAAGAATGATGATCCCAACAAGAATCTCTTTGGCTTGACATCCATGGAAGATCTAGGGGCTTCCTTAACTACCAAACCTTTAACTTTTTGAGAAGAAAGTGGGGTTAGAGTTATGGTTCCCAACTGCAGCTTAATGGTTTTATACATTCATGCTTTGCTTAGAGGATTGATCTTCATCACTGTCTGGCTCAAGTGTCACCTCCAATGAAACCTGCTAAGAGGGGTTGGCTGGTATACTAATCATATGAGGCTCATCCTCTAAGCTAGATTTCAAGTCTATGTGAATAGCAGGAGAACTCCTATGAACTGGAACATAGCCTATTGGTTGCCAACCCAGGGGTCTTCCACCTCTGGGCCCTATCTACCTTTGCCTCACTGGAGGTTGAGTCATCATACCCATATGTTTGTATGGTAGAATGAACTATGGGTGGAATGTAACATGCGGCTCTACCTCTTCCTCGGTGTTCATTTCTCGCTCACTTGTACTTTATTTTTTCTTTATTTTTTCTCTTTCTTTTTCTTGTTTTCATTTTCTTTGGTATTTAAACTTTGGTCAAGTTCACGAGAATATGTGTTTTGATTTTAAGGAAGATAGTAGGTTGCATCCTCATATATCTTGATCTCTCAAACTAAAAATGGCTTTTCATCTCCTTTGAAATAGTATTCGATTCCATCTCTTCGAAACTTGATGCAATGATGAAGCAAGGATGGAAACATCTTGTTCTAGTGTATTCAAGGCCTACCGAGCAAAGCAGTGAATGATGTATTCGAATCAATTATATAGAACTTGGCTTTAATCACCTATTTTTAAAGGTACACTATGGAGTCCTAAAGCCCTCTCTCACTTCATTGAATCCTCAACATCATCCATCTCCTCGAGCTTAGAGATGTCAATCTCAAATAAGAAAGCATTTTAGGCTCATAATATTCACCACTGGATCCAACACCCTAGAAAGTCTTGCCCATATCCATGATGTAGAGAGGATGGTTGTGCTCCATATCCCAAGAAGGTCTTCATCGGTGAATGTGACTGCCTGAGCTTCTCTTGAATAATGTGCCTCCTCTCCAATAGCAATCTGAGCTAAGCATATTTTTGGATCAAGAAGGGCCTTGATTAATGATTCCCCCATCTCTTTAGATAAGATAAGGGCATCATATATGCTTAGTTTAGGCAACTTTCTTAGGTGAGTGAGGATATTATATAATCACTGATCCTCCACAAGCATATCCATGGGTAGAGCATCCTGTGGAGGGGATTCTTGATCACTAGAACCAATGACTTGCTTTCCCTTATTTGAGGTGCTACCATAGGAGGTAGAACCTTACCACTACGGAGGTTAACTTTGGTGACCTCTTATGGTGATTTAGTGGAAGATTCTACCTGCTCATCAGGCATACCTATAGCTTCTCCTATAGGACCCTCGAAATCAGATGATTCCAAGTCTATCTCAAGAGGTGATATTATTCAGAGAAGGATAGTCCATCTCTGAATCAAAAAGAGGATGATCAGAGTTATTATAATTATTAAGACTTGAAGAGCTTTCTGAAAGAGTAGAATCAGATAACCTATCAAAAGTGGACAAATATAATTCAAACTAGCTTTATTCTTCAATTTCTTAGATTTATAAGGGGGTACATAGTAAAAATCTAGTAAAGTAAGTGGGGCGAGGGATTTGATGCCCTCATTCTCCGATACAAGATGTCTACTAGAAGAAGAACTAGCTAAAGTAGGAGTGCTGACTTAAGTAGTAGTTGCAATGATGGAATGGAGGTGGACTGGATGGTTGCTACTTGGCTATCACAATATGGGCTCTCTACTTCCTGAGCTCCCACTTTTTCCAAGTTATTTTTGGTAACTTGAGAACCTTCCTTGATGTTGGAGGTTCGAGTTACCTCAGGCACCTATAAGGAAAGTTTCTTGATTTTAGAAATAATATTTTTAGAGGATTGAGAAAAAGAGATATCCCAACCTTCTTTATTTTGAGAGGATCACACATATCCCCAAGAGTTACCCTAACAGAACTGGATGGTTATTCTACTAGATATTCCTTAGGGATAACTATAGCGCCTGACTTGTAGCTATGCTCAATCCAATTTTTAAATGTAAAGCAATCTCCAAAACATGGCCTAGGATGCGGTGGTAGGGGCAAAAGTTAGGATCATCACTCATGCCCACTTCCTCCAGCTTCTAGGCTCGGGTAGCTAAAAATTAGGTTTCTTTAAGAGATTCTTAAAGTTTTTTCTGACTACCTCCCTCTTAAATGAATAAGTTTGTCTAATTTATCCAAAAGAGTAGGTGGATGTTAGCTACCTAGGCGGTATTGTTTTTATGAGTATGGTGAGGAGGAGGTGTGAGGCATGGAGGCTCGTGGCGGAAAAGATAGCCGGTGGTGGTAAAGGAGGAGCAAAGGGAGAGCTGGTCTCTCATAATCCCAGCTTGTTTCCCCTATCTTTGCTACTATCCCTGGCTTCTTTTCATAGACTTTCTACGGCTTTGGCTTTGATGGCTGATCTTGAAAAGGTAACTGTTTAGCCTTTCCTTGTAGGCTAGCCACCATGTTGATTAGCTTCTCAAATATCTTAATGGTGGAACCTTTAAGCATGAAGGAAACCGGGCCATGAATATTCTTTAATAAAATTTTAATAGTGTGCTGTTTAGACAGATGTGGTTCGCATTTCTTGCTTAAGTTATGTCATCTAAGAATATAATCAATGAGGGACTCTCTGGAGTGTTGTTGAACCACAACGAGATCACCTAGAGTTACCTTTTGCTGAGCTCCAATAAATCTCTTAACAAAGAGTTGCTTCAATACAGCAAAAGTCTTCATTGAATCATTGGGGAGTTCAGAATACCAATCAAAAGCTATACATAACCGACAAAGAGAGATAATAATAATTCGCTTGCCACCAGCATTGCAACTGGTCCAGTGTACTATGCTTATGTCGAGGTTTCCTGTTGCCATCAAAGCTTTTGAAAGAAGGAGGCACAAAATCTTTAGGATATTGAGTAACATCGAATTCCTCTGGGTAGGGTCTACCCTTTGAAACCGATGAACCACCTCAGGCTTGCACCAGCATTTCCCTCACTTATTATTCAACCACGAGTTTGATATCTTTTTCTTGTATGGAGGTACTGTCCACTACCTTTCTATACAAGTTAGTACTGCCCTGCTCTACCGAAGGTGAACTCTTGGGTTGATCCAAGACATCTAATAACATAGACTGACCAGTCTTCACAACAGTAGAATGTGCTATTGGAGCTAGATTCTAAAGTGCTAGAACTATCGCTAGCAAATCTTTAAGTCTCTTTCCCATCTTATCAATTTGCTCATCC
Organism: Cymbidium sinense; assembly: GCA_021442155.1. Classification (NCBI taxonomy): domain Eukaryota; kingdom Viridiplantae; phylum Streptophyta; class Magnoliopsida; order Asparagales; family Orchidaceae; genus Cymbidium; species Cymbidium sinense. Next base: position 97,603,389 of record CM038222.1, read on the forward strand.
ATCTGTTTGAGTTGTTGAAGGAGGCATTAGGTCGAATAGGTTGTATCGTCTTGTTCGGCTACAACACCTTTCGATCTCTGATGATCCCAAAGGAGGGAACCTTTGGTATCAACCATATGCACCTCTACTGAGTCTTCCAATAAATCATCTTCGTTGGGATGAAAGCTAACCTTCTCTTTCTCGAGGTCAGACCAGCCATACCCTAGGATTTCTGTCTTCTTGGTGAGATACTATGCTACGATATCATCCAAGGATAGGTCCAACTATGCAGGAATAAATGCTCATGGTTGACCCATGGTGGGATCATGTTCATGAATAGAGATGCGAACTCCCTACTACGGAGAATAACCAGGGCTATGCTTACTAGAGGATGCATGGTATCAGCTATGGATGGAGTCTACCCACAGGATCTATATCCATGGGATAATATAATCTCCTTCTCTCTTCTAATATCCATGATCTACTGAGGTGGTGGTGGTGATGGTATGACTATGATGCTATGAGGTCGCCACTCCCTCTTCACCACAAAGCGGGGAGGTGGCGGGAGCTCACCTCCCCTCGATGGTGGATGAAATGGGATCCCTTGACCGTAGTCAAATCATTATTGGGGCTTTCTTCTCTCCTGATGCTACTCTCATGGATTTAGATGGAGTTATGGAAGATGGAACCCACCTGGCATGTGGATGTGAGTGAGCAATGTGATAAAGATAACACTCCCTTTGTGGGGCTCTCTCTTCACATGATGGGTAGTACCGGTCAATAATAATATTAGTGACGCGGGTAGCATCGAGAAAATCTATGAGGCGAGGCTGCCACGGCGCTTCATCTCTCTTTGCTAGTAACATGAACTGATACACGAGCCTCTCTGCCCTCTCCTCACAGATATGCTCTCCTACACAGTGAGGAATAACAGATTGTAAATTAAACTGGGCACCAGACTTTGACAATTTGTAAGACCTGGCAACTTGGCTTAGAATTATCACGAGGCCTTACCTCCTCATATCTCGTCATAATGAAGCGAGGTGGGGTGACACTGTGATCCTCCTAACATTTTCCTCCCCTTGAGAACTTGAAAGAGGATGGAACTTGTTCTGAGTAAGCAAAGGAGAAATTACCCTAGGTGACTCCTCTACTGCAATGCGAGAGACTGCTTCCATCTCCTATGGCAATGTGCACATGCTGCTGCTTGATCTTGTAGCTCTTATTATGTGCGAGTTCTCTTGGGTGGAGGCAGAACTAGACATCAAAGGTAGAGACTATCCCGAAGCGGGTAGCCTTCCCCTTAGAGGAAGGCAATGAGTGGGTATTAGCCCATCGAGCGATGATGGGAACAAGCATTGCACGGAGGCTGGCTGGGAACCTCTGCCTTCCTCTCTTGATGAGGGAAATTTAGAATCTAAAGGCATCTCAATATGGATGACTAGCTTCTGCCAGTCACCACATTCCTGTTGACAGTTGTGAGGGTTTCCCCCTCACAACTAGCCCCCTCTAATCCTTGGCCAAAGTGTATCAGATGAGCGAAATCAGTCTGGGGGAGGCAAGCTCGATCCAAGGCCAAATCCATCCCAAAGGAGAAGGTGAATACATACTTTTGAGAAGCCATTTGTACTGTACTGAATTGAGAAAAAGCTGACTGAGGCTGAATTGGAACTCTGTAATTATTGGAAACAAATCTAAATCAGATTTTCTATCTTGATATTTTGCTAACTTTTTAAATGTGATTTAGAATTTGAACCCACACTCAACAATTTGAATATGTTAAGTGGGGCTCATTGAATTTAGGAGAGAGAATTTGAATGAATTGGAGAGGAGATTTTGAGTTTAGAATCCACTTTCAACAAATTTATGTATGTTGAAAATGGGTTCAAATATTTTGAATAGGTTTTTGATGCTTCCGTTGGTTTATATTTAAATTTGATTTTATATTTGGGGACCCTTTATTTAACGAATTTGAGTATGTTAAATAGAGAGTCAATTGATTTTTTTTGGGATTACTCACTTCGTAATTTTGGGTATGTTAAATGAGTTATTTGAAAACAATTTTCTTCTTTTGCATGTTTTCCCATGATGTGTATCATGTGTGAATTTAGAAATAAAATCTTTACTTAGCAAATATGTGTATGCTAAATAAAGCCTAAATGTGTTTTATTTTGAGTTTGTTTTAATTTTGAAAATGGGATATTTACTTAGCAAATTTGTGTATGCTAAATAAAGACCAAATGTGTTTGATTTTTGTGTTTGAAAATGGGATCTTTACTTAGAGAATTTGTGATTGCTAAGTAAAAATCCAAATATATTTGATTTTTGTGTTTTGATTTTTGAAAATGATATCTTTACTTAGCGAATTTGGGTATGCTAAATAAAGCTCAAATGTGTTTGATTCTTGTTTTGATTTTTGAAAATGAGATCTTTACTTAGCAAATTTGTGTATGATAAATAAAATCTAAATGTGTTTGATTTTGAAAATGGGATCTTTACTTAGTAAATTTGTGTATACTAAATAAAAATCCAAATGTGTTTGATTTTTGTGTTTTGATTTTGAAAATTGGATTTTTATTTAGTAAATTTGGGTATGCTAAATAAAGTCAAAAATGTGTTTGATTTTTGTGTTTAGATTTTGAAAATGGGATTTTCACTTAGCAAATTTGTGTATGCTAAATGAAAATCAAATTTATTTTGAAAAAAGTTTCTATTTAACAAAATGGTGTGTTAAATGGAGTCCAATTTATTTTCAATTTTCTTTTTAAAAAATGAAACTCTCATTTGACAAATTTGGTTATGTCAAATGGAATTCCAATGTATTTTGATTTTTATGATTTTTTTCAAAAGAGTTTTCTATTTAACAAATTTGGGTATGTAAAATAAAAGTCAACCATATTTTATTTTTCAAAGATGAAAATTTTGTGGGTGATTATTGCTTTTTGAAAAGAAGGGAATTCTGACTTAAACATATGTGGAATGTGTTGAGTGGAATTTTAAATGGTGTGATTTTAGTTTTTTTTTTAAAAAATAAAATCTCCATTCACCTAATTTGGATATATTGAATGTAAAGGCTTATCTTCAAATTAGTAATTTTTGAAAAGAAGGAAACTCCAACTTCAACATATGTGAGATATATTGAAAAGGAGTTTCAATTTTATGATATGATTTTATTTGAAAATGAAATCTTCATTCAATAAATTTGGGTTTATTGAATGAGGATGTTCATATTCAAATATGTGGTTTTGAAAGATAATTTTGATTTTATTTGGAAAGGAAATCTTCATCTAATAAATTTGGGTATATTGAATGAGGATGTTCATATGTACTTTTTTGAAAGATGATTTTGATTTTATTTGAAAAATAAAATCTGCATCTAATAAATTTTGATATATTGAATGAGGATGTTCATATGTGCTTTTTGGAAGATGATTTTGATTTTATTTGGAAATGAAATCTTCATTCAATAAATTTGTGTATATTGAATGAGGTTGTTCATATGTGTTTTTTAAAAAGATTATTTTGATTTTATTTTTGAAAAGAAGATACATATAACAATCATGATGATTGTTAGATGAGGTTGAGTTATATATATTTTGTGAAAGTTTTTTTGTGCAAATATTTTATTATGTAAATTTTAGAAAAGTGCTTTTGGAAAGTGATGTTTTTATGAAGGATTTATTTTTCTTACTTGTAGAATGAACATTACCTTATCATAGAAATGGTAAGGAGGTTCAACAAAGTTTTTAGCAGTCTCTTTTGGTTAAATTTTTATTTTCACCTATTAGGGGACCCAATAAGGGTTTTAAGACATACATGGAGTGAGGTCCTAAAACCTAAAGGATGTTGGCTAGCTTAGCTTAAGAATGAAATGAGCTAAGTGCTAACAGAAAAAAAGGACAATCTCGAATTCATATAAAATAAAAATCCACTATCGATACTTGCAGACAACGATCATTTATCAAAGATGGGGAGAGGAACCATCCCCAACAGAGTCACTAGAAAATTTGTGGTGTTTTATTTTCTTTTGAATGAAAATGTTGTGTTGGGATACCACGTAGATCCATAGATGTACTCATTTGGATGATCGAGTGTGACATAGAGAAATGATGTACTATCTCGAGAGATATATGTCACCATCATACAATGGATTTAATCATTTAATAAGGACTCCTAAGGACAATGGGCCTTAGAATGTACTAGAGATCTTTCCCCTACTTTATATGAAAAAATAAAATAGGGTTTGTTAAGTTCCCTATGGAGGCAAGCCCCCATAGTTAATTACATCCTAAGGAATGAGATTCCTTAAGATACTCTCGATTAAGGTAAATGATTGTTGTCTCCAAAGATTTCAAAGATACGACTATCAACAAATTGGTTATTTTTGAAAAATGAAGTGGGACTGATCAAAAGGAGGGGGTTATTATGAAAACTAAAGGGAGATGAGTAGGAGATGCTCATGATACTAAGAAATCTAGTGAGCATCCTAAACTATCCTATGGTTGTGCTTTATATTTTTAAAATTTTGGGAAAGTTAATTATTCAAGTTGACATTTTATTAGAACATTAGGGCTTATAATCTATCAACACAAGATTGTGAAAATGCCTAAGAGGTGAGGATTTATGCTTGTAGCCTACAAAGGGAAACAACAACCTTGGATCCTAAATACAGGGAGCTTTGGCAAGGGCCAAGGTACGACCTAAATCTAAGGCAAAAATGAGTATATGGTTTACCTCCACAAGAGAGGATAAACCACCTGACTATTGGACTTACAACCACCTGGGGGTGGCCGCCAACTAAGTCCTCCTATGATTTTAAGTACACGTAGGCAGGTCTTATGCTTTGCAATATGGCTAAGCTATTAGTTATTTAGAAAGGAGACTAAATCCTTAAACACACTCCCTAGAGACTAGATCATGAAGGGCATGAATAATGACTTAAATCTAATGCAAACTTTGTCAAGTTTTATTTTGATTTTTGGACATTTTTATTTGACAAAGGCTATGGGATTTCATATGCCTAATGCATGAGAAAATTGATTATGAGCCAAAATCAGAAAGAAGGAGGTGTGCTTCCACCATAACTCTCAAAGGTGAAGCTATTTTCTCTGGCAAAGGTGGAAGCCCTGCATTAGCAAGAGTGAAGCAATATGATTTATGCATGATGTGAAACATACAACATCTAGTTAAGGGGTTGTTAAATCTTTTATTATATTAATTTATGTTGTAGGCATTAGGTGAGATTATGAGTTATTTAGTTTAATTTTGAGTTGATTAATTGGATAGAAAATTTATTTTTCTCTAAGAGCCTAATTGCATCCAGACCATTCAACAGTCATCAAATAATTAAGAAACTAGGAAAATCATGCCATCCTAATTGCACAATCATAAATAAAATATCAATCAATTTATAAAATTAGCACAAGAGAATAAGAGGTCAATGTGGTCAGGTTCCACCACACAACCTAAAAAAAAGTGTGGGTAGCTGAGCTCTACCCTTAAACAACCTGGATTATAAATAAATAATTAAAATTAGAAGAAATTCATATTATGGGGGTCTTCATTCTTCATTTATTATTTTCTTCATTTTTTTGATTTGGTTCTTTTTGATTAGCTTCTCTTCTTTCTTCATTTCTTTCTTTCTTTTGGTTTGACTTGGGATGTAATTTGCTCCAAGGCTTCATATGATATATAAGACATGGCATTATAACCAATATTCACCTTAATTCCTCATAACATTCATGCAAAATCTTAATTGCAAAATTTACATCAAAATGGGAAAGATAAATCTGACTAAACTTGCAAAATAAAGATTAGCTAAACATGCCACACAACCTAAGTAGTTATATGAATAAGTTAGACTTGACACCCCACATATGGGCAACCAAGCCCATCTATCATAATTTGAGTTATGCTTAGGGATATAAGTAACCTGCACATCAAAAGCATTTATATTTTATTACAATGCCCCTTAAACACAACCCCCTACAAAAAGTATGATTGTGCTAAAATTAGCCTAACATCAAGACTATGCACATACACCCTAACATCCAGTCTAATAACATTACATCATAAAATAAAATCAGTCATCAAACCATGCACCACCCTAACATAGAGCTATAAATGGTGACTTAGGCTAATGTGTGTGCCATTTAAGACTTGTGTGGCATGTCTTAACTAGGCTTTAAGGTTGAAATTTTCTAAGTGTGAAAGGTTGAATTTAGAGGGTGATTTCATTTCAAGTGATTTAGTTGATTTTTTAATTTTAGTTGGTGATTTGATTTGGTTTAAACGAACCTACACTTAGTTACTAAATATTGTGAATAGAAGAAAAGAGAAGAGGACTTCTTTTTCATCCCTACCTTAAGTAATTTCTAAGGTAGCTTCATTAATGATTTTTTAGTGAGTGTTTTATTATGTATTTTTATGAACCCTAAGATTAGATTTGCTTTAAATAGCCCTATTTAATAAGAAAGGCATCTTATGATTAGTTAAGATGGATTACTGCCACATAACACACACCCATTTATTTCTTTCCACCATGTATATCATGCATATGAATAATCCTAAGCAGACCTATACATGCAATCCAAAGTTTTAGCACACTTTGAAGATGAATGCTAAGAGATATGATTTGTAAATTTGGATATTCAATTGATGCATGTCTTTATTATGTAGAAAAAGGGGAACTTCTCATCCATTAACTAAATACACACCCACATGTATAAAAGACATAAGTGAGTATGACGATATTATTTTCTACACTAGGGGCATGATTTACAAGTCCTACTTAGAGCTACTTAAAGCCTCGCAGCTTCGGGATGTCCAGACTAATATACCACTTTTCTTAAATACATGTAAATGTATAAAAAGAAACAAATGGATGAAAAATCATGCAAAAGATTTTATGTGATTTGGTTGCATAATTTGCAAGTGTAAATGTGAATTTCCTTCTTAAGTCATAATATAGAAATGCATAGGAACAGATTTAAGCAAGTATTGTGTTATTTTTAAATGAACTATACACTTTGCAAGTCCTATGTAAATCCATGTTAAGAGATGAAGAAAGAACTTCATAATACACATCTTATGCTATAATCACATGCAAGCGTATAAGTATTCATAAATAGCATCACTTCATTCATAGTATTTGATTTATAAATTTTAAATATAATATTTTGTTTAATAGTAATAATAGCCACTCATATCCTTAACTCTAGCCAACACATGCAATTTGACATAAAAGGAAACATTTTATTTTATTGATTTTTTTAAAGAAATGAATGCATGATTTCATATAGCAAACAATATTTAGCATGCCTATAAAGAAATAAAGGGATGTAAGCACATGTCTTCATTCACCCTAATTATTTCCTAAGGACAATAATATAAAAATATGATTATTTAAAATGAATCAAAATTCTTTAAGGAGATTTTTATTTTTGAATTTGATTTGACTTAGAAAAAATGAAGAGGGTTTGCTGGTCCTAACCCATTTCCCCCATGTATAAATTAGTTTAGTTTAATTTTATAATAATTAGGTTGATTTTATGTTTTATTTAGGTTAAGGTATGAATTAAATCAGTTAATTATGCCTTACCTATACCAATTTAACATAATTATTCAAGTAATTATGAGCCAACATATGATATGCAAGCACATGAAAATTAAATCAGTAATGCACCTATGAAATGAAGGAGCCTAATGCAATTGGCTCATAATTATTGATTAATTAAGCTAAAGGGTTTAATTAAGTATTTTCATAACCATACACATGTAGTTTGATTATGATTTACGTTGAAATCCTCTTAGGTTATTGAACACCTAAGAATCTATCCAAAAATTAAATGATTAAGTTCTGGAGTGATTTAGTTTTTAAAGTTTGATTAATTGATCAAGTTAATTAGGTGATTATGTCATTAATTAATTTGCAAATTAATTAAGTGTTTATCTAAATGCAATAAACTTAGGGGAAAGGATTAGAAAAGAGATCTTAATCTCATTCCCCAAGTCCATTCACTATTTCATGATGATTAACAAGCTTAATTAATGAATTTATCACTATTTAACATGTTAATTAATCATTTAATTAATTAAGAAAGTGATTAGGACAAGCCATTCCCCTAATTAATCAAGCAATAAATTCCAAGAAAATCATTGGAGGTAGAGGTCATCCCACTAATTAATCTCAAAAAGTTTGGAGTTAATTGCTAGATTATTTAAAGAATAATTAACTTAATTATATTTTTAATAAAACTCAAATTGAGTTAAAATCACTATTTAAAATTAATTAATTTTCATTTTCTATTATTCTCCTCTGAATTATCTTTAAAATGAGCATAAGTTTACATTTTTTATAATTTATTATGAATTTAGGAAGTTTCAGCATTAAAACTAGATTAATTAAGCCAAATTAACCCCATAATCCCATCGGGCCACGTGGCGGCTGACGCTGTGCGCTGATGTGGCATAGTTTTCACGTGCCATAATGGGATAGATTATTCAAATTATCACATCCGTCTGCTTAGTCAATCGGCGGCGGGCACATCTTCTCTAGGGGCCGTCCGATCTAAGATCGGACGACAATGATTAATCCTACAGTTTAGGCTTAAATTAGAGGAGATCTAACGTGATCTAATCACAGCCATCCGTTCTAATCACGCAGAACAAACGACGTGTGATCTTTCTCCTTCACGAGCGATTTGAGATGAATACTGTTCGTCTCTCTTCTTTCAATTCAAGCTCACCCGAGCTCGGATTGGGATCAAAATGATCCCACACCTTCAAAAGGAGGGGGGATGGACATCCAATGGTCAAGATCTCAAGGAATGACACTTTCCTTCAAAAATGACCAAGCTATTTTTCTTATGGCTACGGTTTTGAAAAATTACCTCGCCAGAGGCTATCACTAGCGTGTCCAATAGAGGAGGTAGCTTCGTCTGGTAGAGATGAAGCCCTGTTAAAGGAATTAGGTCTTGATTTGAAGTGGATGATTTGGTTGACCAAGCCCCCCTTCAATGGCAATCAACCTTGATCGAAGTCATGATTCCTGCGGCTTGGAGACTTGGGATATGACTTGGTTGAGCTCGATGAAGTCCACTGATTGTGTGTGTGAGGTTAATTTGATTTTGATGGAGAATTGAGTGAGTTGAATTTTTAATCTACCTCCCCTGTTTTGGCTTTGAGCAAAATCAAGAAGGAGAAATGGAGGAGCTCGAGAATGGCTTGCAAAGGCTTGGAGATGCTTCGACTCAACCACCTTAGCTTTGTGGAAATGAATGCTTGTGGTTTGAGTGGGAATGAGGGGGAGTATATCTCCCTCTCCTTGGATCAGACGGTAATGGGTGGCTTTGCCATTTTTGATCAATGGCAAGGATTGGGTTCATAGTTTGGGTTGCCAAACATCCCATGTGAGTCATTTTAGGTAGTGGGGGGAAGGAGAGTGGATGCCCATGTGTCAGGTGAGTGCACTAGGTGATCCAAGTGTTCAATTTCCATTGGAGGGGTCGATTTGGCCTTGGCTTGAGTCATGGATGACCCAAGCTCATTGGGTCATGTTCACCACCCTCCTTGGGGTCCATGTGGACCACTAGGAGGATGCTAAGTGCCTTGAAAAAAAATGACCAAATTCAAAGTGAATTAGGTCATAGGATACCCTTTGACTTAAGGGAAAAATTATCATTAGGCTATGATTTTGATTTGGGTAGATTTGGAATGATTTAAAAATGAGTTTGGCCAAATTTCAAGTGATTTGGAGTTCATTTGAATTGAATTGGTTCAATTTGGCCCATTTAAGTCAAGTTGGGTCAAATTGAGTTAGGTTGATCAATTGGTCAAATTGGGTCAATCTATGGGTTTGGTCATGTTAAAATGATCATTTGGAGCCTATGGGTATCATTAGTTTGGTTCAATTTATTTTAGATTTAGTTTTGGTTCATTTAGGTTCATTTAGGTCAAATGGGTCAAGTTGACCAATTTAACCCATTTGACCCAATTGGGTTAGGTCATGGGTTGGTTTACAATTGGTTGATCATTTGAAATGTATTTCAAGATTTGGTTTCAATAAATTTTGATTTGGTTTGATTTCAAGTTGATTTGACCTTTTAGGTCAAGTTTGGTTCATGGTCAATTGGGGTAGGTTGGGTTTAATTTATCAATTGAAGCTTTGGTCAAGTTCAACAAGTGATTTGAAATGAATTTGACCCATTGATTGCAATTAATTTAGCTTAGATCAATATTTGACCCATTTTGACTTTTTAGGTGAATTTAGGTCAACTTAGGTCAAGTGGCCAATTAGGCTTGGTTTGGCTCAATTGATGGCTTGGTCAAGTTCAATCATTGATTATGGATTGATTTAGATTAATGGTTTCAATTAATTTAGCTTATAGTAAATTTTGGCTTGTTTAAGTTTTATTTGGGCTAAGTGTTGACTTAATCAAAGGCTAGGTTTGACTTGGGTTGACCCAATTTGAGTGATTGAACATCCTAGGATGATTGTTGATCATAATGTGAGGCTTAGATGGGCTTAGTTCAATCCAATTTGGGTTGGATTAGAACTTGGCTCAAAAAGGTGCTTTAGCTCACTTTGGGTCAAGAGAGCCTAAATAGGTTAATTGGATTGATCAACGCTTGATTCAAGTTTGGCTGAACTCACTTATGGACTTATGATTGAAATATATATCCAATTGCAAGTGGTTTGAAGTCAAATGGGTTTTAGTTCATTTGATAATTTCAAGTCAAAATGATGAACATGGGTTTGACTTGGGTTAGTTTGATTTTGGTTTGATGATTATAGTTTATGTTTATATTTGGGCATGTGATTGAAGAAGTGATTGTTTGAAGAGAGAATCCAAGGGTTTGGATTGATTTGAGAATGGTTTGGCTAAGTTCAAAGATTGGCTTAAAGGAGTATAGGTTGGATTTTAATTTGAGTTTTGAATTGATTTTGGTTATTTGGATTTATATTTCATTTATATTTGTGAATATAAATGAGAATATAAATGGGTTATGAGAAAACTTTTGAGTTTGGAGGTGATTTGGATTTGGTTTGAGCTAAGTCCATAAGATGTATTCAAAGGGCTTAGGAAAGATTTTGGGATTTAAATTCAATCATGGGTTTCAATCATTTGATTTGGAATTGATTTATGATTTGAATTTTGGAATTGATTTATGATTTGAGAAATTCAATTGACCTGGAATTGATTTAAGATTTGATTTGAATTAGTTTGAAGGAGGGTAGTAAGGATTGGGTTTAAGCTACAGGGTAGGCAAGTCCTCCTAATACCCCTAAGGCATAACCTATTCTTATGACTAACTCTTCTAAGTCTCTAGGGTTAGGTTAAGTGTTCACCTAATCACTAAAGTATCTTCTGACTAAGAAACTCTTAGTGTTTAGAGGAGTCATATGTATAAGATGAAAAAGTTGAGAGCTCACTCTAAAGGTGAGGTCAACAAACCACTTCTTTAGTTTGATCTCCAATAATATACTGAGTTTTCTTCCTTAAAGAGGAAATTCTTAGATGTTCCCATGCCATGAGTACCATTTGTGCTTGCCACAATTTTTGCTAGGACTAGTATTACCTCTTCTGCAACCCCAGCTCTTAAGGGGAAGTCAATTCTCGCATATGAGATTATTTCCTCTACTTTCGTGGTCGGTACTAGTTCTCACCATGCACCCTTAACCAAGACTCAGTGGCATAATAAGATTATTAAGATCAAGAAGTACTATGAGCACATGGTCAAGGAGGTTGAGGAAGCATCCCTGTAGCTGAAGAGGGGTCCATTCATGAGATCTCTCCCCTTCTTAGTGGTAGTAGGTTTCACCCTCTCTCAGTTGCAGAGGGAGAGGAAGATATTAGTAGGATAGCAGCATCACCCCCATGACTCGCAGAGTATGAAACACAGGATAGGGAGAGGAGGAAGCCCTATGTTGGTTTGAGGTCAGTGCTCAGGATATTCAGGAGAGTCCATTGATGTTCTGAGTTCGCCACGATTCATGACTTGAGATGAGAGATCACAAGGAGTGTGAGGGATCATATCTATAGAGGCCATGAGCCAGGCTACTCAAGTGGGTAGAGAGATAGGAGATTTGACAAGCGGGACCTCGATTGATTGACCATCTCGACGGTGAGTTGATGCGATCATTCAGATAGTCCTTATTAGTTCCGGCAAGAAAACCAGAGGGAGTCAGTGTCACCACTGCCACATTGCTCCACTCACCGATCACCATCACTAGTCCATGTTCCATAGTTCGAAGTGCCTGCCAAATGCCATAAATAAGCATATGGACAAAAGACATCCCTCTTGGTGATACGATTATGTCCCAAGGACCGCACTCCATCTACTCCACCGATTGAGGCAAGGCCGAGCTCTCCCACTCAACTTCCCACCCCAACAGTAGAGAATAAAGAGTGGTGGCCCAAGAGCATCATAGTCGCTCCACTATAGTAGCCGGAAAAAAGAAAGAAGGAAATGTCGGGTTGACTCCCATGTTGTCGAGTCAGTCAGAAGTAACACTCTTCTTATTCAGGCAATACATTGCATCACCTATTCAGGACATAGTCCAGAAGTGAGTCAGTACCCAACATATGTCCAGTAGTTTCGGGTAGGGTGGATGATCGATCATTAGAGGAGATATTAGAGGATTATCGTGCCGCAATGAGGTAGATAGTTGAAGATGATCTTTTTGATCAAGATGAGGGTATGATAAATTTCAACATTGATGAGGATGGCCTTTTAAATGATACTGCTAAACTCCACAGGGTTGATACCCAAGGATCCTTGCATAGGGAATAGCTTAGTTAGGAAGCTTAGGGTGTTGTACTTAAGGAAGATGAGGCATCAAACTCAACTCAATGCCTTCTCCAATAAATCAAGCTCAAGGATGATTAGATCGATAGGGTGGAGAGGAAAGTATATGAGTTGATGGTAGTGGTACTAGCATTATAGAATCAAGCACCTATCTCACAACTCGCTCCTATGGAGGCTGATAGACCCGAGTCAGTGCATATCCTAGGTCATCCCAAAAGCACTGCTCTAATGGATGAGGATACCAGTAGCCTGCATAGGATAATAGCTGAAAGTACTTCCATGCATGAAAAAGATAATAAGAAGATGGTAGAACAACAAGTGAAGGAGGCATTGGTGCAAGCCCAAGGGAGCTCAACTGTTCCAAAGGGTAGACCCTACCCAGAGGAATTTGATGTAGTTCAATACCCTAAGGGTTTTATGTCACCATCCTTCAAGATATTCGATGGCGGTGGGAACCCTATGCAGCACATTGCAAATTTCAGAGCTAGTTATTGCAACGCCGATGGTAGTTATGCCCTACTCTTTTGATAGTTTATCAGCAGTCTTTCTGGAGTAGCCTTTGATTGGTATGCTGAACTACCCAATAGTTTGGTGAAGTCTTTTGTAGAATTAGAGCAGCTTTTTAACAAGAGATTCAGAGGAGCTTAGCAGAGAGAGACTATAGAGGACCTTATTGTAGAGAAACAAAAACTTAATGAGTCCCTTTTTGATTATATTCTCAGATGGCAAAACTTGAGTATGAATTGCAAACCACAGCTACAGGAGCAGCATGCCATTGAAATTCTTCTCAAGAATATTCATGGCCCAATCACCTTCATGCTCAAGGGATTTACTATTAAGGCATTTAAGAAACTAATCAGCAAGGTGGCTAACCTATAAGAGGAACCCAAATAATTACCCTTCTTAGACTAATCATCTAAGCCTAAACCTCAAAAAGTATTTGAAAAGAAGCTAGGGACAATGGTAGCAGTGGATAAGGGGAAATAGTTAGTGAAAGGATAAGTTAAAGGCCCAAAGCTCAGTAGCCTTCACTCCTACCTCCTCTTCCACTACCTCAGCCACCACAAAGGCCACCCCAACAACCTACACAATAACGATACTAGTATCCACCACTAGGTAGCTACTATCCACCTACTCTTATTGATAAACTAAATAAGCGATACTCATTCAAGAGGGAAGTAGTCAGGAAAATCTTCAAGATCCTTCTTAAGAAGCCTGATTTCTAGCTACCCGAGCCTGGATGCCAGAGGAAGTGAGTAGGAGTGATGATCCTAACTACTGGCCCTGCCATCATATGTTTGGTCATGTCTTAGAGGATTGCTTTACTTTCAAGGATTGGCTTGAGCATAGCTACAAGTCAAGAGCCATAGCGATCCCCAAAAAATACTTAGTGGAACAACCTTCTGGTTCCATTAAAGTAGTCTTTGGAAAAACATCTGATCCTCTTAAGACCAAAGAAGGTTGGGATATCTCTTTATCTTGTACCTCTGAAAAGTTTATTTCTAAAGAAAGAAACTTTCTCTACAGGTGCCTGACTCAGCTCAGACTTCCAACACTAAGGAAGGTCTGCTAGTTGTGAGGGACAATTCGGGGAGGGTGGAAGCCTAGCAGCAGTAACAGTCACCATATGCCCGAGATAGTTCCATAGCACCATCACTATTCATGTCTAGCATTCTTCCTCCCATAATTGTAGTTACGACATCTACTAGCTCCATCGCCATTAGCAGGAGTGTTGTGTTTATGGATGAGGGCACCAAGCCACTCATATCGCTTACTTGACTTGACTTTTACCATGTATCACCAAAATTGAAGAAATCAATGAAGAAGAATAATTCCGCTTACATCTTGTCTACTTTTGAAGATCATAGTGATTTTATTCCCATTGATAGCTCTCCAAGTCATAATAACAACAGTTTGAATAACTTCGATCAATTTTATTTTGATTCATAAATAGATTGCCCTTTTATGATTCTTCAAGCTTCACCACTTGAGATAAATTTGGAGTCATCAGACTCTGATGATTCTTTAGGAGAAGCTGTAGCTATACCCGATGAGCAAGTAGAACTTTTCACAAGCTCCTCATCATAAGAAGTCATTGAAGTTATCCTTCGTAGTGGTAAGGTTTTACCTCTTAGGGTAGCACCTCAAGATAAGGGTAAAAAGGTCATTACTTCTAGTGAGTAAATAGCCCCTCCACAAGATGCTCCACCCTTAGATATGCTTGTGGCAGACCAACCTAAATTTGATTACAACATCGTGGCACACCTTAGAAAGCTGTCCGCTAAGTTATGCATATACGACGACCTTGTTTTATCCAAAGAGATGAGGGAGTCACTAGTCAAAGCATTGCTTGACCTGGAGATATGCTTAGCTCAGTTGGCCGCTACTAATCCAGCTAGAGAGGATGCATATTTTTTAAAGGAAGTCTTAAGAGTCACGTTTTCAGATGAAGACTTACTACTGGAGATAATAGAACACAACCGCCCCCTCTACAACATTGTGAATGTTGGCAAGTTCAGGCTATCCAGAGTATTGGTTGATCTAGGTGCATCATTGAACATTATGAGTTTAAGAACCCTTGCCTACTTGAGAATCAACATCTCTAAACTCCAATCTAAGAAGATTATGTTGAAAGGATTCAATGAACAAGGTGAGAGGGCTTTAGGCTTGTTGACCTCATTTTTGGATGAGGTTTACATCAATCTGAAACCAATATTTATGATGTCCTAATTTCAAATAGGAACTTCCTAATTCAGTGCTTAGGATACTATAACTAGTGTCCTAAGAACTCTTCATTGGGTTTATTCTAACCTAGTTGACTTAGGTGGACTCAACCTAAACTTTCAATTTGGATTAAACAAAGTAATCCAATTGAATCAAATTAAAATTAAATCAAAACAAATCAAAGAATCCAAAGTAAAATCCAAAATCAAATCTAAAGTCAAATCTAGTCAACATAGGTTTGGCTTAGGTGGCACCCACCTAGTCAAAGGACAACCCCCCCTACCCCAAATTTGCAAGTCCTTCTTCAACCAATTCAGCTAAAATGCTCCTAAAATTAATTAGTGGTAATATTAAACCTTAATCAAGTAAATTAAACACACTTTACATAACTCCAAACCAAAAGGATCTTAAGACAAATCAAACTCATGATAAGTCAAATTCCATTTGCTTAAGCCCATTCCTTCTCAACCTCTTCACCTTGGACAGGTGTAAGATGAATGAGAAGCATGTTAGCAAGCCTCCAAGGATTTCTATTAGCCTAGCCAAATAAGGAGAGGGAGAAAAAGGGGGAGGACTCATGGAAAAGAATGAATTGATATATACAGCTTTCCACAAGCTCAAAAAACCTCCTCGTCACCTTCACCAGCTAAAACGAAGGAGAAACAAACCTTCTCCCATTCTCCACACCACCGAGAAGCAAGAGAACCACCAAAAGTGAAATATAGGCTAGGTAGCTTGGTATAGGGATCAATCTACAAGGAGATAGCTCAATTCCTTTGGCACACAAGCTTCTCTTGGAGTTTTGAAGCTTTTCGAATCAACCACGTTGCTGTAGATCGCCGAACTGGAGGTACGCCATTAATGCCCCCTCTTTTCTTGAAGCTTTTTGGCCTTGGTAATTTTCAAAGGAAACATGATCTCAAGTGAGATCAAGCCGTTTAGATTAATAGAAAATCCTTCCATGATCATTTTGCAATTGAAATCATGTGATTTAGTTGCTTGGATCGCCAAAAATCAAGAAAATTGAATAAACGGCTCTTGATTTAGGCAGTTCAGGAAGGAAACGCAATCACTACCATCCATTCCTTCTAAAAGGAATAGACAGCTCTTATTTAGTCGGATCACTCGATTTGAACCCCTTTAGGAACCGCAGAGTGATCGTGGACAGTCCAATCTTTGATCGGACGGTCGGGATCAATCTCGCATCTCACCATCATTTTAACACGGGATCCACATGGATCTCGCATGGACCTATCTGTGTACGAAACGTGGTAGGGCTGCCATGTCAGCGCTAACTGGTTTAAAGAGGAAAATAGGGATTTTTGAATTAAAAAATTATTAAAATCACTCAAAACTTCTAAAAATCATAGAAAAATAAATATAAATCAAAAAAATTCAAATGAGGGCTCTATAGACTCATCTTGATGAGCAGAATCCATAAAATTAAAATCCCCAATTTATTTGGGGGTACTTTAGCCTTAATGTGGGTTTAGTTAAAATAATTAAACTTTAATTACTCTTAAATCATAAATCCAATTGAATTGAAACTTTACGGAAATGAAATTGAGATTAAAACACACATTGTGAAATTTTTTCATAATTTATTTCAGAGTATTTCAAGAAAAATGAAATTTCAAATCCTAAACTTTAAATTTAATTAATAAATTAACTTAAAATGAAAGAACAAATAAAAATGAATCAAACAACCTTAAATCAATTTAATGAACCCTAATGAACATTAAAACTTTATGGGAACTTAGTTAAACTTAATAAAGCTCAAATTAATTTAATTAAGTAATTAAATGAATTAATTAATTCAAATAATTAACAAGAATTTAATTAAATCATAATCAATCAACTAAATGTTCAAAAATTATGAATGAACTCTCTTTATAAACATTTTTCAGACATGAATTAATGAAAAATAAAATCCCTAAATGAATTTCATTAAATTAGGCATAATGTTAGTTTTAATAAAATAATTAAAACTTTAATTATATCCTAATTATGAATCTAATCAAAATGAAACTTTGGATACATGAAATTGACATGTAACCCCACTTGCCAGAAAAATTTCAAACCCAATTGTTCTCTAGATTGGGAATTATTGAATTTTTAAATTCCTAAGTTAATATTAATCAAATAATAAATAAGAAAAGTCCTTAATTCATTAAATTATGAAACAAATTGAAATAACCTTAATCAAACATCAGAAGCTGTTGAAGGTATTTCTCTAAACATCCTAAGTCAAAGAAATAATCAATTTCAAACTTAAAGACTAATGAAATTAAACCTTAAGTTAATGAAATCCTTAATTAAATTAAACATTAAAACTTATGTCACCAACACTTAATGAAATCATTAATCTCCAATTCAATTAATCTAAGAATGAATTCAAATCTTAGGTTAATCCAATCAAATCAAATTAAACCATCACAACTCAATCCAAATCTTAACCTAAATGCCTTAGGTTAAAATAAACCAAAACAAACTAAAGTCGAAAAACCAAATCATTGAAATAAAATAAATCAATTCAAATTAAATCAAATCAAATGAAATGAAATGAAATAATTAAATCAAGCTAAATTGGAAATTAAAACAAGAATTAAATGAAAAAAGAAGAATAAATCCAAATTCAAACAAACTAAATGAAATCAAAAGGATTAATTAAGGTATTTAAGGATCTTAGTTAGACCTTTGGGAAGAATCTTCATCATAGGATGATGATTTCATTTCATTAGGAGTTGGGATGTATAATAGAATAGATTCCATCCAAAAATGGAATCCATTATACTCTTCATTCTTAAAAACCTAAACATCACTTTAATCAAATAAAGTGAAAATAAAAATATAAACTAAATCACTAAATCATTTAAATTAAACCACCCAAAGGTAATTCAAACAAACTCATGCTCAAATTGAAACTTAAACTAAAGAGGCCTAGAAAAGTATTACCACACAATCCTATCTTCTTCACACACTAGATCATTAGGTCACGAACCCTAGACTTAGTTAGGCCATTATGTGATTCCTTTGTGATTCTTTATGATGTGTATTGATATGTTGTACTTCACATATCTTTGTGGTGTACTATTTTAGACTGCATGTCTAAGATTGTTTGTCCATTAGACTGGATGGTAGGACATTCTTTCTAGATCTAACATTGTCTTATGCAAGGGGCTATGCTAGAAAGGATTGCTATCATAAATAAAATTAAAAATATTATTTCTTGCAGGTATGCTTAAATCCTTAAGCATAGTCCATAAGATAGGTGGACTTGGCAAGAAACTAATGCTAAGCTTGTATGTTTGTAAAATATAATTATTGTGTGTTGTTTATTTTTCCTAACATTTCTTTTGTAGGACTTAGGATTTCTTTTTGAATTTTAAAATGTAAATTTGAGCTTAGAATTAGGTTAGGATCTATGTTGTCTAAGATTAGCAGGAGCTGACCCTACTAGAAGATGGCGCAGTGTTCCCCTATGGAGCCTGATGGATGTCCCTGAAGAAAGAGATTGTCCTGGAAAGAAGACTCATAGATCTAGACTTGTAGTTCTAGGCTGGGCTATATAAGGGTATGACTACCCATTTTTCTTTCTTCCATGGTGTACAGCGGTACTGGGTCGCATTGGCCTGTTTCTATAAATTTAAATTGGCTTGATTTATTTTAGGTGCACAATAGAATCAACCTATTTTTATAAGTTTCTTTCTGTCCTGTGCTTTCCTGTGAATGAACGCCTGGACGATTAGGCTCATAGGAAAAACTAAAATTTCTACCCATAAATCTAAATAATTGAAATATAAAATAAATACAACTTGAAACTTCATATAATTAAAGCCTTAGGCACAACATAAAATCTATTAGAAATAATTAGGTTTGAAATCATGAAATCATATTACTTCTATTCCTTGAATTGGGAAACTTCACCCATTGCACATAAGGGGCATTTATCGTGTGAGGATGACCACCTTCATGGGGAAGCCTGCCTTCTATTATTGATTTAGCTCATTACCATTTCTAATTGCATGATATTAGGCATAAAATGCATACCCATGGCCTAAAATAAATCTTGAGTCAAAATATATAAAAATTTGAAAAATATGCATTAGTTAGATGCATTTCACACCCTATTTATCTTAAGGATTAAGGAGTGAGTCTAAGTTCATAGATTCTTTTTCTAAAAGTACAACAATCCTACCATTTTACATTCATTGGAATTATCATCATGAATTTAAAATACACTTAGTTGGTGTTAACTGACAGCCCTCTCTAGGTAGGTTATAAATCTAGAAGAGTCAGAGATAGGTTAGTTCCCTCAAGTGAGAGGAATAACTGATAATTCTAAAAGATAGAACTAGGTCAAGCATCTAACATGTGTTAAAAGCACCTATAGAGTAGATTCAGAAGCATCCTTTTAAGGAATAAGTCTTCAAACTTAGGCCTTTCTGCAGTCTTATGATGCTAGAATCTAAGTCCTAAATTTCTAAAAAAATGTCAACTCAAAATATAAATTAAATTCCAAATTTAAAGCCCAATTATAGGATAGTTAAAATGCATACTGGGCATCCCAGTATCAATAGGCATTTCCTACTTCATCCTAATTGACTCCCAGAAAGAACTCTCTCCAATTTGATCATTCCCAATTGAAAATTCCAAAAAATCAATTCTTTGAAAACCATCTTAAAATTTTTTAGAAATAACAACTTATTTCTTTAATCAAAAGTATTCTTAAGAAAAGAATCTTCTTAAGATGTAATTAACTATAGGGTCTTGCCTCTAGAGGGAACCATGAACCCAGTTTAAAATTAAACCCTGTTCTACCTTCCATGTAGTTCAGGTGAAAAATCTCCAGTACATGAAAGACCCATTATCCTTAGGAGTCTTTTATTAAAATGATCGAATCTATTATAGGAAAATATGTTTATCTTTAGAGGTAATATGCTTATTCCTTAATGACATATTTGATCATATAAATAAGAAATTCCTAAACTCTATGTGGTGTCATAAATTTTCTCCATAGAAATATTTTCTGGTGACTCCGTTGAGGACTGGTTCCTCTCTCCATCTTTAGAAATAAGTGGTTATTTCTATATATCGATAGTGTACTAGTGCCACTCACAGGTCAAGACTGCCTTTCTTTTCATTGGATACCTCTCCATTTCATTCTTGGTTGAGCCTATCCAACATCCTGAACTAAGGTTCTAGAACTCTTTGTTTGCCACAGTTAAACGATTGGGTCCTAGAACCAAATCCAAAAATAAAAAAAGCAGGAGAGAAATAAATGAATACCAAGTCATTTTTATTAAGACCTAAATCTGGTCAAAATAAATTTGAAACCATTCCAATATGGAAAAGAAATGTTAAATTCAAAAAAAAAAAAAAATGAAAAGTACTTCAAACTTTGAAAAATAAATCTCAAGAATAAAATCTCAAAGTTAAAATTTGTCCTTGATCTTACTTTGGCTTTGTACTAAAGTTAAAGAGAATGAGGGTAGGGTCTTTGAATGGATACCCTTTGTTCAACTACATTAAAAAGTAACAAATACCTAAAGATGTATTTTGAAATGAATGAGTTCTTTCATATCTTGAGAAAATCTAAATCAAAAGGAGGCATAGTAGTACCTATTTCCCCTTACCACTATGATTGAAGCTTGAATTACATTTAAAGAAGAATAAACTCAAAAGAAAATAAAAAGAGGGATAAAAAAACCATCCCAAACTAATGCCTTATTGACCGTAGGCAGAGGTTGATTAAGGAACTGTGGTAAAAATTTTATGTATATTCCTACCTTCATCTATCCACCTTTTGGAAAAGAGGATAAATGAAAACATAAATATATAAAATATGCCTTGTTAGGATGCCACGTAGATCCATATATGTTCTTATTAGGGTGATCGGGTATGACCTTGAGGAGAGGTGTACTATCTCGAAAGATAGAAGTCACCACCCTATAATGGACCTAATCACCTCAATAAGGACTCCTAAGGACTATGAGTCTTTTGAATATACCAAAGATTCTTCCCCTACTTTACATGGAAAAGTAAAGCAATGTTTATTTTAAATCAGGTTCATTAAGTTCTCTATAGGGGCAAGCCCCCATAGTTAATTACATCCTATGGAACATGATTCCTTAAGAATACTCTTGATTAAGGTAAATGATCATTATCTCCAAAGATTTTGAAAGGTAGGACTATCAATCGAGTGGTTCATTTTTAGAAAAGTCAAGTGGGATCAATCTAGAGGAGGGAGTTCTTATCGAAACTAAATGAAGATAAGTAGGGGATGCTTAGGATACTAGAAAGCCTAGTAAGCATCCTAAACTATCCTATGGTTGGGCTTTATATTTTTGAAATTGAATTGATTTATTTGAGTTGAATTTTTATTAGAAAGTTAGGGCTTACAATTCCATGATATAAAGTTATGAAATTTTCTAAGAGGTGAGGATTTATGCTCATAGCCCGCAAAGGGAAGTAGCAACCTCTGAACCTAAATCTAGGGAACTTTGGCGAGAGCCAAAAGCACGACCTAAATCTAAGGAGAAAATGGGTATTTAGTTTACCTTTACAAGAGAGAATAAATCACATGACTGTTGGACTTATAATCGCCTAGGGGTGGCCACCAACTAACTCCTCCTATGATTTTAAAACATGTAGGCAAGTCAAATGCTTTTGCAAGATAGCTAAGCTATTGTTTATTTAGAAAGAGACTAAGTCCTTAAACACACTCCTTAAGAGACTAGATCATGTAGGGCATGATTTAATGACATAGAACTAATGAAAATTTTTTTACATATTATTTTTATTTTTGGACAATCAATTTGACATAGGCTTTAGGATTCATATGCCTAATGCATGAGAAATTAGATTATGGGCCAAAATCAGCAAGATAAGGAGGTGTGTTTCCACCATGGCTCTCAAAGGTCAAGCTAAATTCTCTGGTAAAGGTGAAAGCCCTCCAATTCAAGAGTGAAATAATATGCCTTTTATGCATGATATGAGAAAGAAAGTATAACATCCAACTAAAGGGTTGCTAATTCTTTTATCTTGATTTATGACCTAAGCTTTAGGTTAGGTTATGAGTTATTTATTTTTAGTTTGAATTATTTATGTTGGATATAAAACTTAATCTCAGAGCCTAATCGTTATCCAGGCCATACATTAAAGTACGGAATTAACTAGGAAAATATGCCATCTTAATGCACAAGCTAAATAAACACCAACCAATTTATAAAGCTAGTGCAAAAGAATAAAAGACTATTTATGGTCGTAACCTGAAACAAAATTGGGTAATCGAGCTCTACCTATATACAACCTAGATTTACAAATGAATTAAATCCAATCAAGAAGGAATTCATTGTTATGGGGGTCTTCATTCTTCATTCTTCATTTCTTCTTTCTTCTTTCTTCTTTCTTCTTTTAGTTGGTTAGAATGTGGTTGTTCCAAAAGCTTCACATGGTACATAAGACATGATCTTATGACCAATGTTCATCCTAATACCCATAACAACTATTCCAAAATCCTAATTATAAAATTATATGAAAATGGGAAAAAGAAAATCTAACTAAAACCTACAAAATAAAGATTAACCAAACAAATTATATAATCCCAAGAATGTATATATATATATCACCTCACACATGGGACTTACACCTCCACATTTTGGATTATGTTTAGGGTATAAGCACTTGCACAAAGAAATACAATTTTATTATTATAATAGGACTAAGATCACCCTACCATTCAATTTACACACATGCACCCTAACATCCAGGATAAAACAAAACATCATAAAACAAAAGCAAACATTGAACCATGCATCGCCTTAACCTAAAGCTAGAAATGGTGACTTAGCTTAATGTGTGTGCCATTTAAGGTTTGTGTGGTATGCTTAGCTAGGCTTTAAGGTTGAAGTTTTCTAAGTATGAAAATATTCAACTTAGAGGGTTTGTTTTATGTAAGTGATTTTGTTACTTTGATTGATTTTATTATATATGTTTGATTTAGTTTGAATGAATCCTACAATTAATTACTAAGTTGTAAAGAGAGAAAAAGAGAAGAGAACTTCTCTTTCTTCCCTATCTTAAGTAATTTCTAAGGTAGATTCATATTTGATTTTTGTTTAATGAATGTTTTATTATTTGTTTTATTTAATACTAAGTTTAGATTTTCCCTAAATAAAACCTATTCAAAAAGAAATACATTTTTAAGATTAAGTAATGTGAAATACTATCACAAAACACACACCACTTCATTTCTTTCCCAACATGTGTAACATGCATATAGATGAATCTTAAGCATATCTATACATACAAATGGGAATGTTTAGCATACCTTAATGATGAATGCTAAGTGGTGTAACTTAAGAAAATTTGGTTGCTTTATGATGCATGATTTTCATTAAGTAGGAAAGTGTGATTCTTTTATCCATTTTTTTCATATGCACATTTACAAGTATAAAAGATATAAGTGAGTACGATGCCATTGTTAGTACCAGGGGTGTAAGGTACAAGACCTACTTAGGGCTACTTAAAGCCTCGCAACCCTGGGGTTGTCTAGACTGATATACCACTTTTCTTAAATACATGTGCATGTACAAAAAGAAATGAATGGAGAAAGAAAGATGAGAAAGTTTATGTTTGTTTGATTATTTAGTTTATATGTGTGATGTGGAATCCCTTCTTAAGTCATGACATAGGAGTGTATATGAATGGATTTAAGCAAGTGTTATGTCCTTTTCAAATGAAATATACACTTTGCAAATACTATATAATTCTATGTTAAGAAAGAGGGAGAATCACATAACACATTTTATACTATTCATATACAAGCTCATAAATAGTTATAAATAGAATACCTTTCAGTTTTGATGTTTAATAAATAGGTTTTAAAATAATTTTAGATTTAATAGTGATAATAGTCATTCATATTCTTAGCTTAGAGAAACATGCAATTTGGCATAAAGGAAACATTTTATTTTTTAATTTGATTTTTTAAAAGGCATGAATGCATGATTTTCATATGACATACACTTTTAGCATGTTAGGAAAGAAATAAAGTGATGAAAGCATGTAAATTCATTCACCCTAATTAATTCTTAAAGATAATCTTATGAATAAGAATATTTAAAGTAAACCAAAATTATTTTAAAGAAAATTTTGTTTTATTTTGAGTTTGATTTGGATCTAGGAAATGGTAAAAGGTTTACTCATCCTAACCCATTCCCACATGTGTGTATTGTTTTAATTTAATTTTTAGGGTGACCAGATTGATTTTATGCTTTAGTTAGGTTAAGGTGTAGATTAAATTCATTAATTACCCATTACCTACACCACTTTAACATATTTGATCAAATAGTTATGAGCCAATGTATGACATAAAACCACACAAGGAATTTAATAAATAATGCACCTAGTAAATAAAGGGCCTAATGCAATTGGCTCACAATTAGTGATTAATTAAGCTAAAAGGTTTAGTTTAAGTACTTTCATAACCCTTCCCACACATGTGGGTTGGATTTTGATTTCCTTAAGTCACTTAAGTTATTGAACACCTAAGAACCTACCCAAGATGAATTGGTTAAGTTTTAGAATGTTTTGATTTTGAAAAGTTTGATTAATTGAGCCATTTAATTAAGTGATTAAATTATTTAATTAATTTTTCACCTTAATTAAGTTTTGATCCAAATGAAATAAACTTAGGAAAAAGATATGGGAAATAACTCTTAATATTATTCCCTAAGTCCACTCACTATTCTAAGGTAGTTAGCAAAATTAATTAGTTGATTTATCATTATTTAAAAGGTTAATTAATCATTTAATTGAGTAAGAGAGTAATTAGAAATGAAGCAAGTAATTATCCCAATTAAATCATTAATAAATTTTGAGAAAATCATGGGAGGTAGAGGTCATCCCATTAATCAAAACTAGGAAGTTTGGAATTAATCTGTGGAATAATTAGGGAGTAATTAATATATTTACATTCCCAATAAAACCCTAATTCAAAAAATATCACTATTCAAAATTAATTAAAATAAATTTTAGATTATTTCTCTTTGAATTATCTTCATAATGTTTTTTATTTTGTATTTTTTTGATTTTTTTATATTTAGTTATGTTATTTTGAAGTTTCTATGATTAATCATTAATTAAATAGCCTAATTAGATGACTAATCCCGTCGGCGCCATGTGGACCACTGATGTGGCATGCACTTTCCACATGGAACGGAGGGATTCATCACTTAAGTTATCACATTAGAGTACCGTATCAGCGATGGCGCTATGCACTTTCTCCTCATCTGTCTGATCAAAGATCAGATAGTTGAGATCGAGCCCGTGGTTCTTAAGGGATGAATCAAGGGATCCTACATAGCTTGATCATGGCCATCCATCCAAAATGCACAGATGGATGATGCATGATCTGTCCTTGAGCTTGCCTATGGGAGATGGCCACCGTCCATCTTCTAGGGCAAGATCCGAGCTCGATTGAGCTCGGATTGAGCTCAAACTCAACTCATACCATCATAATGCAAGGGAGAAGACATCCAATGGAAAATTTTACTGGAGATGAAAATTTATTTCACAAAAGACCACACACTCTCTATTCTAGGCTTGATTTTGATCCATACCTCATCGGAGGCTATCACCGGTGCTCCCAACCATTGAGGTAGCTTTTTCTAGTAGAGACAAAGCTCTATTGAAAGTTTAAAGCCTTGGGATGAAGTGGATCTTCCTATGGACCAAATTCCTCTTCAATTGGGTTTGGCCTTGGTCTAGCTCCCCTCTTTCGTGCCTTGAGAACTTGGATTGAGATTTAGGCAAGCTCGATTGAGTCCTTTGAAGAAGCTTGAAAGAGGAATTGGCTTGATATTAAGTATTGAGTGAGATGGAAAAAAGGTGGAGCTCCCTTATTTTTGGCTTGAAGAAACCGAGAAGAGGACAAATGAAAATGGGTTAACGAAGCTTGGAGGAACCTTGGGGTGCTAGTTTTGAGTTTCCTAAGTTCAATCGAGTATGAGGGTGTGCAATTCAAGTGGAATTAGGGGGAGTATATATCCCCCTTGAAGGATCGAATGGTCGCAAGTTCTCCTTCCATTTTTGATCAATTGATGAGATGGAATGAGTTGTTTGGCTGTTAGGGCTTGCACATGGTTCAGTTTGGCCAGTGAGAGGTTGTGGGGAGTGCCATGTGCTCATGTTAAATGAGGCGATTAGTTTGACCATTGGGTTGGGTTAGGCTGACCCAAACCCAATGGGTCAGGTGCACCATTCTCATTAGTGACCCTTTGGCCACTAAGAGGATGCCAAGTGTCCATAAAAAGGAATTGACCAAATTCCAAGTGGTTTTGATTTTAGGTTACCCTATGGCCTAGGGGTAAAATGGTCATTTGGCTTGGATTTAAATTTGAATATATTTGGTATGACTAAAAAAATGGGTTGGGCCAAGTTTCAATAAATTTGGAATTGATTTGATATGATTTGGCTCATGTTGACCTATTTAGGTCAAAATGAGTCAACTTCGGTCAAGTTGACCAATTGGTCAAATTGGGTCAAACTAAGGGTTGGGTTAAGTTCATATGACCATTTGAAATGTTTTGGCATCATTGGTTTGGTTCAATTTGATTTATATTTGAATTTGGTTCATTTGATTTCATTTAGGTAAAATGGGTCAAGTTGACCAATTTGACCTATTTGACCTATTTAGGTTAGGTCATAAGTTTAGGCTTCATTGGTCATACGAAATGTATTGGTATTTTATTTCCAATCAATTTTGGTTTAATTTGATTTTGGCTCAACATGTCCTTTTAGGTCAAGTTGGGTTCAAGGTCAATTGGGCTAGGTTGAGTCTAGTTGGCCAAATGAGGCTTTGTTCAAGTTTAACAAGTGATTTGGAATGAACTTGACCCATTGGTTTCAATCAATTTGTCTTAGATCAAGTTTTGACATATTTTGACTTTTTAGGTCAAGTTGCGTCAACTTGGGTCAAGTGGCCAACTGGGCTAGGTTAAGCTCAAATGATGACTTGATCAAGTTCAAACATTGATCATGAATGAGTTTTGATCAATGGTTTCAATTAATTTGGCCTATGGTAAATTTTGGCTAGTTTATGTTTCATTTTGGATAAGTGTTGACTTGGTCAACCCTTAGGTTTGACTTAGTTTGACCCAATTTGCGTGATTGATCATCTCATGATGATTGTTACTCACAATGTGAGGCTCAGTTGGGCTTAGTTCAATCCAATTTGGGTAGGATTAGATTTTGGCTCAAAAGGGGTACTTTAGGGGTCAAGTGAGCCTAAGTGGGTCAATTGACTTGATCAAGGCTTGAATCAAGTTTAATTGAACTCACATATGGACTTATGATTGAAATATAAATCCATTTGTAAGTGATTTGGAGTCAAATGGGTTTTGATTCATTTGATAATTTCAAGTTCAAAGGGGTGAACTTGAGTTTGACTTGGGTTGATTTTTGAATTTAGTTTTGGTTTGAAGATTGAAGTTTATGTTTATATTTGGATTCATGATTGAAAGGTTGATTGAATCATGAAAAAAAAAATCAAGAGTATGGCTTGATTCGAAATTAATTTGGCAAAGTTAAAGAATTTGACTTGAAAGGTTTAGGTTGAATTTGGATTTGAATTTTGAATTTAGTTTTGGTTTGATGATTGATGTTTATGTTTGTATTTGGGTTCATGATTGCAAGATTGATTGAATCATGAAGAGAAATCAAGGGTTTGGCTTGATTTGAAATTGATTTGGCTAAGTTTAAGAATTTAACTTGAAATGTTTAGGTTGAATTTTGGTTGAATTTTGATTTGAATTTTGAATTTAGTTTTGGTTTGATGATTAAAGTTTATGTTTATATTTGGTTTCATGATTGAAATATTGATTGAATCAGGAAGAGAAATCAAGGGTTTGGCTTGATTTGAAATTGATTTGGCTAAGTTCAAGAATTTGACTTGAAAGGTTTAGGTTGAATTTTGGTTGAAATTAGAGTTGAATTTTGAATTTATTTTTGGTTTGATGATTGAAGTTTATGTTTATATTTGGGTTCATGATTGAAGAAGTGATTGAATCATGAAGAGAAATCAAGGGTTTGTCTTGATTTGAAATTGATTTGGCTAAGTTCAAGAATTTGACTTGAAAGGCTTAGGTGAAATTTTAGTTGAATTTGGATTTGATTTTTGAATTTATTTTTGGATATTTGAATTTATATTTCATTTATTTTTGTGAATATAAATGGTTATTAGAAAATTCCTTGAATTTGAATTGATTTATATTTGATTTAGGCTAAGTCCATAAGATAGAATCAAAGTGACTTAGGAAGGATTATTGAACTTGGAATTTCAATCATAAGCTTCAATCATTTGTAATTCATTTGAATTTGGAGAAAATCAATTGGAATTGATTTAAGTTTTGTGAAAATCAATTAAGTTGGAATTGATTTGAGTTGGAGTATGACTTGAAAGAAGGAAGTGAGGATTTGGTTCAAGCTATAGGGTAAGCAAATTTCCTAACACCCTTAAGGCATGACCTATTCCTATGGCTAACTCTTCTAAGTCTCTAGAGCTAGATTGAGTGTCCACCTAACTAGAAGTATTTTAAGACTAAGGAGACTCTTAGTGTCTAAGAGAAGTCCTATGCCTAAGATGGAGGGGTTGAGAGCTCATCCTAAAAATGAGGTCAACAGGAACTAAATGCAAATCTTCTATCCTTATAGAAGACAATTTTACATAAATGCAAATTAGCTTTAAACTTAATTCATCTCCACATGTCCACTAGAATATTAAAAATTTAGTTGTTCAAGCTGATTGGCCAATTCTATGGAGTGACTTGGAGGTAACCCTCTTTTAGACCTTTCAAAAACCTTAAATCCTTAAGAGTTTAGGAGAGAGTCAAAAGAGGAAGATGACATGACATAAATAAAGATAAAGTGACAAGATTCACTTTTGCTCCTAATCAATGAAATGAAAAGAAAGGGTAGCGAAAGAGAATTTTGATTCTCTTGATAAAGTTGAAATGAATGAAAGTTAAGCTTAATAAGTTTAAATCAAATTTCTTAATGGGAGTTTTCCCTTATGAATGAAATGATATTTCCTGAATGGCTTTCATTAATTTTAAGGACAAATCCTAAAAAAATAAAATAAATGAAGAGTTTAATCCTTCTAAAGAAATCATGACCTTAAGATTGGGGTCCTAGTGGTGATATTTCTATTTCTCAGAGTGAAAGTATGAAACTTCTATCTCTGGTAAGTTGATAGATAAATCACTTAGGACTTTAATAGTCCAAATGAATGAAGAAAGCCTTAGTTTTCTCCATTCAAGGACTAAGGCATTATATACTTTCAATACAAATTAAATCTAAGGTGAATCCTTTGCAATGTCTTATGACCCAATAAACAATGTCTTAATGCCTAGTATGGTAGTCAAATATTCCACTGTAAGATGAGATTACCTTTAATCTTGTATGTGCTATAAAAAAATATAAGTCAAACTTGACTTTCTAATAGCCAATCATCTACCCTAGAGGGTCCTCTTTTAAATGACGATCCTTTAAATAAATAGATCATAAGGTCTATTGATCTATTGAGGATAGAGTTAGACCTACCTTCCCTTCATATCAAAAGGGAAATTCTTGAAATCAAATTAAAAATGGTTGAGTCATACCACCTCAAATGACATCAAAAAGAAATGACAAATAAGTAATCTTCAAAATGTGATGTCTTGCCCATTTTATAGAAGTTGCTTGCAAAATCAAGCATCATAATGCTCTGTTAAAAAAAAAGAGCAAAAAAAGAAGAAGAAGAAGAAGAAGAAGAAGAAGAAGAAGAAGAAGAAATGAAATAAAAGAAATAAAAAAAATGAAAAGAAATGAAAGTAAAGCAAGGCATTACATAATCTTGTAATTTGCCTTACTTAATTATAAGCAACTTCTTTATGTGGAATTCCACTATAAAAAGGTTCTAGGGATATCTTCTATGATGAAGATAGACTACTAAGAACTTATTAACATCTTGGTTGATGTTGAAAGTAAAGGAATGGAAGGACTATATCCAAGAGCAAAAGGATGAAGTCTAAAATTTCTAAACATGTGGACATTTTTACCTTTGAATTACTCCACATAAAAATAAAGTGGTAGGGTTAGAAGTCAAGAATTGTCCCTATCTAAATAAAAATAATCAGATATCTCATACTTTATCATCATAGCCTTTACCATGATTGGGTGTGCTTGCTTGGCAGGTTAAAAGAGATAATGGATATTCTTTTATAGGGGTCCATATCCTTTATATGCCAAAGATTAAATTGAGTATACTTTGATTCCATTGCAAGTGGCCTATAACCATAAACAAGAAAAGTTATGGAACCATAGAGCCATTACAAGTTGAAAATTGTTGAGTAGCCAGGGTCCTGACTTTCTCTTCAAAAGGCACTCTAACGTATTGAATGAATGTTGTTTAGATGTGTTTGGAGATTTATATAGCCTTAAAGTTCAAGATGCACACTTAGAATTTGAAGAAGAATCCAATTCCACAATTGACAAGCTAAAAAAAACAAATAAAAAAAATAAGAGGAATTGATCTACATCTGATATTAATAGTCTATCTCTTTAATGAGTCAGCTATTGATGACTTGATAAAGCTATCTTTTGAGTTTAAAAACTACTTTATTTTGAAATAAATTGAAATGATCTCTAGATATAGCGGTCTATAAACTTAAGCTTGATGTCATCTCAATAAACTTAGTCCTTTGACAACTATGGTCAAACACCAAAAGAAAAGCAAATTTTGCTAAATTAAAAGTTAGAAAATGATGGCTTTACATGAGAAGAAAATATTCTTCTTGGTTAGATAACATCTTAATAAAAAAAAGAATGAAAATGAAGGATAAGAAAAGAAAATAAAAAGACCAAATCCATGTGACCCACATCTTGGGACTAGGATAAATTTTTTTACTTTGAAAATGAGTTCATATTACTCATACTTCATTTCAAAATAAAAAAAGCTTTCATGCATAAGATTTTCCTCCTTAAGGATAACTTATCTAAAAATTGTGAAATCAAAATAATTCTAGAAAAGAAAATTGAAAGCATATGATATGACATTCAGAATCCTTACAAAAAATATTCTGTTACATAGTCATATCATTTAGTCTCAAAATATTAGGATAATTTATCAAAAGGTCATGATCAAGATTTCTTATAACCTCACTTTCAATTAAGTGGAGAGTTATATTGAAAATTTTGCCAAAAAAAATGAAAAGATGAAAAGAAAATAAAAGAAACTTTGATATAATTTGAAAAATAACCATATTACTACATATAGTCTTGAAATTTACTTTTGAGTTAATTTCAAGGACCTTGTAGTAAAATGTCGAAGGATCAAAAATACAAAAATAAGAAATTAATTAAAGACATTTATGAAATATCATTTTATAAATCCTTTAAAAGAACAATAAATCAACTGAAGAAATTCAATTTCAAACTTATTAAGAGAATCTTAATTTCTCTAATAAGTTAATCCTTTAAATTCACTTATTGATTTGGGACAAAAAAATAGTCTCCATGCGAATCCAAGAGTTTGCTTATCTTGATTCTCATTTACTTTAGGAAGCTTCAAAGGAATCTCTTGATCTTTATTGAATCTAAGAGAAGGCCTTATAAGTTGTTGAGTTATGTCAACAAAAATAAAATGAAATACATGCCCAAACAAAAAGAAAAATAAATTTCATTTGAGAAGAACTGGTTGACTTTGGTTCTTATTGCTTAAAGAACTACACAGTCACATGCAAGCTCAAAAAGGTAGAATTCTCAAGTTAGTACCCTATGATGTCTTTCCTAGAGTGAATTAGACATCTAGTATGGTTCATTGTAACTTTGAGATAAAAAAAGAAAAAAAATGATGAACTTCTATGCTCATGACATAGTGAAGCATTGGGTCCAAAATATACCCAAATCCTCCTTCAAAAATAAATTTGAACTTTTTGAAACCTTCTTCACTAAACTTTTTCATGTGTAAAGAGTATTAGTGAAATCAAGGAATAGAAGAAAACCTTCCATTGCCCCTTCATCAAGTTAGACCAATCAAGTAAAGATCAAGTTCATTTGACTTTTACTTATTAGTCAAAAGACTCGGGGATTAGGAATTAAGTCACTTTGACCCCTTTTCCTCACCCATATTATCTATAGGTTAGGAGCAAGCTCTTTGTAGCATCTTTCCTATACATATCTTGAGTTGGGAGCAAGCTCTTTGTGGAACCTTTCTCATGTATTTATTTATGAGTTTGGAGTAAGCCTTTGTGCACCATTCTCATAAACTTAGAGTATGTATTTTATGGTATAACTCTTTCTTTTCATAAGATGGGAGTAAGCCCCACGTGTGGCACCTTTCTTATAACTTCCCATTTGTATGGAGCAAGCCTTTCATGGCACCATTCATATTGCGTACATGATAGGATCAAGTCATCAAAGACCCCTTTTAGGTCACACAGGCTATTTTGATAGGAATTAAGTCACTTTGACCCCTTTCCTACTAGCCAAACTTTTGAGGATTGGATCAAGTCACAAAATGACCCCTCTCCTCTCTTTAGCTAATCATGATGGATCAAGCCATTGAAGGCCCCATCTTATTAGCTAATCACATAGGAATAAGTCTCTTGGTAGGCATCCTATTAAAATGACTAAGGTTAGGATAACGTCATTGAGACCCTTATTCTTAAGTCAAAATTTTGAGGATTGGATCAAGTCACCAAAGACCCCTTTCCTCTTTCTTAGCTAATTAAGTTGGATCAAGTTTCCAAAGGCCCCATCTTATTAGCTAATCACTTAGGTGTAAGTCCCATAGAAGGCATCCTTTCATATAGTAAGATAAGGATCAAGTCTCAAAGACCCCTTTCTTGCTATCTAGACTATTTAGGTAAGAGAACAAGTCATAAAGACCCTCTTTCCTATTAGTCAAAATTTGAGGATTGGATCAAGTCACCAAAAGACCCCACTCCTCTCTTTAGATAATCAAGTTGGATCAAGTTTCCAATGGCCCCATCTTATTAGCTAATCACATAGGTGTAAGTCCCATAGAAGGCATCCTTTCATATAGTAAGATAAGGATCAAGTCTCAAAGACCCATTTCTTGCAATCTAGACTATTTAGGTAAGGGAACAAGTCATGAAGACCCTCTTTCCTATTAGTCAAAATTTGAGGATTAGATCAAGTCATCAAAGACCCCTTTCCTCTTCTTTAGCTAACTAACTTGAATCAAGTCTCCAAAGGCCCCATCTTATTAGCTAATCACATAGGCATAAGTCCCATAGCAGGCATCCTATTAGAGTGTGAGGTTTAAGATAGAATCATGAAAGACCCCTTTCCTCCACCTAGGCTATTTAGGTTGGATGAAGTCTCAAATGACCCCTTCCTAATAGCTAGAAAAAAATAAGTCCCCTAGTTGGCATTCTTTCTAAAAGACAAGAATGAGAATAAGTCATGAAGACCCATTACTTGTCAAAGAGGCTATTTAGGTTGGAATCAAATCTCCAAAAGACCCCTTCATAATAGCTAACCAAATAAGAGTAAATCCCCTAGCGGTATCTTCCCTGGTTAAAACATCAAGTGGTATGGATTAGGATTAAGTGTCCACATTGGCATCCTTTCCAACTACCATTCTCAATTAAGAGTAAGTCCTTTGAAGGCATCTTCTTTGAGCATAGTGATTGCATTAGGACTAGACCACCTTTGGGTCCATTCCTAATAACATTCCTATTCATCTTAGAACTTAGTGAAGTTAAGTTCCTAAGAATGAATCATTCCAAGACAAGTATAGGAATACATATGCCCATCTTTCACAATCAAATCTAAACCAAAATCAAAATCATGGATTTGAACCCCAAGCTTATGCTTGTATATTAATTAGTAAGGTCAACACCAATATGTGTAGTATACTCTGGTCGATCCACTACACATAATGGGGGTCCATTTATTGACCTCATTTTTGGATGAGTTTTACATCAATCTAAAACCAGTAATTAGGATGTCCTAATTTCAAATAAAAACTTTCTAATTCAATGCTTAAGATACTACACCTAGTGTCCTAAAGAATCTTCATTGGATTTATTCTAACCTAATTGGCTTAGGTGGACTCAACCCCACCCAAACTTTCAATTTGGATTAACCAAAGTAATCTAAATGAATCAAATTAAAATTAAATCAAAACAAATCAAAGAATCCAAAGTAAAATCCAATCCAAAGTCAAATCTAGTCAACATAAGTTTGACTCAAGTGGGACCCTCCTAGTCAAAGGTCAACCCTCCCCCCCTTCCCAAAATTTGCAAGTCCTTCAACCAATTCAACTAAAATGCTCCTAGACTTCATTAATGGTAATCCTAAACCTTAATCAAGTGAATAAACACACTTTACATAACTCCAAAACAAAAGGATTTTAAGACTAGTCAAAGTCATGATAAATCAAATTCCATTTGCTTAAGCCCATTCCTTCTCCACCTCGT
Organism: Cymbidium sinense; assembly: GCA_021442155.1. Classification (NCBI taxonomy): domain Eukaryota; kingdom Viridiplantae; phylum Streptophyta; class Magnoliopsida; order Asparagales; family Orchidaceae; genus Cymbidium; species Cymbidium sinense. The sequence continues at coordinate 97,638,392 of CM038222.1, forward strand.
CACCTTGGGCAGGTTTAAGATGAAGGAGAAGCATGTTAGCAAGCCTCCAAGGATTCCTATCAACTTAGCTGAATAAGGAGAGGGAGAAAAGGGGGGAAGACTCATGGCCAAGAATGGAATTGATATAGACATCATTCCACAAGCTCAAAAAACTTCCCCATCAACTTCACCAGCTATAACGAAGGAGAAACAAACCTTCTCCCATTCTCTACACTATCGAGAAGCAAGAGAACCACCAAAACTAAAATATAGGCTAGAAAGCTTGGTGTATGGAGGAATCCACAAGAAGATAGCTCAATTCCTTTGGCACACAAGCTTCTCTTCGAGTTCTGAAGCTTTTCAAATCAACCTCACCGCTGTAGATCGCCGAACCAAAGGTACGCCATTAACGTCCCCCTTTTTCTTCAAGCTTTTTGACCTTAGTCATTTTTGAAGGAAACTCGATCTCAAGTGAGATCAAGCCATTTAGATTAATAGGAATAATCATTTTGCAATTGAAATCATGTGATTTTGTTGCTTGGATCACAAAAAATCAAGCAAATTGAATGGATGACTCTCAGTTTATGCAATCCAAGAAGGAGATGCAATCTCCGCCATCCGTTCCTTCTAAAAGGAACGGACAGCTCTGATTTAGTTAGATCACTCAATTTGAACCTCTTTTGAAATCACAGATTGATTGTGGACCATCCAATCAAGGGATCAATCCCGCATCCCATCACTGTTTTAATGCAGGATCCACATGGATCCCGTGTGGACCAATCCAAGTGTGAAATGCGGCAGGGATGCCACGTCAGCGCTGACTGGTTTAAAGAGGAAAATAGGGATTTTTGAATTAAAAAATTGCTAAAATGACTCAAAACCTCTACAAGTCATAGAAAAATAAATATAAACAGAAAAATTCAAATGAGGGCTCTATGGATTCATCTTGATGAGCAAAATCCATAAAAATTATAATCCCCAATATATTTTTGGGTATTTTTGCCTTAATGTGGGTTTAATTAAAAAAATTAAACATTAATTACTCTAAAACCATAAACCAATTGATTTGAAACTTTGAGAAAATGAAATTGGGGTTAAAATACACCTTATGAAATTTTTTTCATAATTTATTTCACAGTATTTCATGTAAAATGAAATTTCAAATCCTAAATTTAAATTTAATTAAATAAATTAATTTAAAATGAAATAATTAATAATAATGGATCAAATAACCTTAAATCAATCTAACGACCCCTAATAAACATTAAAACATTAAGGGAACTCAGTTGAACTTAACGAACCTCAAATTGATTTAATTAAGCAATTAAATGAATTGATTAATTGAAATAATTAATTAGAATTTAATAAAATCATAATAAATCAACCAAATGTCCAAAAATTATGAATGAGCCCTCTTTGGAAACATCTTTCAGAGAGGAATCAATGAAAAATGAAATCCCTAAATTAATTTTATTAAATTAGACATAATGTAAGTTTTAATGAAATAATTAAAACCTTAATTACATCTTAATGATGAATCTAATCAAAATAAAACTTTGAAAATATGAAATTGGCATGTAACCCCACTTGCCAGAAAAATTTCAAACCCAATTAATCTCTGGATTGGGAATTTTTGAATTTCCAAATTCCTGAGCCAATATTAATCAAATAATAAATAAGAAAAGTACTTAAATCATTAAATTATGAAACAAATTGAAATAACCTTAATTAAACATCAGAAACTCTTGAAGGTATTTCTATAAACATCCTAAGTCAAAGAATTAATCAATTTTAAACTTAAAGACTAACAAAATTAAACCTTAAGTTAATGAATTCCTTAATTAAATCAAACATTATAACTTAAATCACCAACACTTAATGAAATCATTAATCTCCAATTCAATTAATCTAAGAATGAATTAAAATCTTAGGTTAATTCAAACAAATCAAATGAAACCAACACAACTCAATTCAAATCTAAACCTAAATGCCTTAGGTTAAAATAAACCAAAATCAACTAAAGTCAAAACACCAAATCATTGAAATAAAATAAATTAATTCAAATTAAATCAAATGAAATGAAATAATTAAATAAAACCAAATTGGAAACTAAAATAAGAATTAAATGAAAAGAGAAGAATAAATCCAAAACAAAATAAATTAAATGAAATCAAAAGGATTAATTAAGATATTTAAGGATCTTAGTTAGACCTTTAGGATGAATCTTCATCTTAGGATGAAGATTTCATTTCATTAGGAGTTAATATGTAGAATAGAATAAATTCCATCCAAAAATGGATTATGGAATCCATTCTACTCTTCGTTCTTGAAAATCTAAACATCACTTTAATCAAATATAGTGAAAATAAAAATGGAAACTAAATCACTAATCATTTAAATTAGAACCACCCAAAGTAAAATTGAAATAAACTCAAAGTCAAATTGAAACTTAAACTAAAGAGGCCTAGCAAAGTCTTGCCACACAAACCTATCTTCTTCACACACTAGATCATTAGGTCACAAACCCTAGACTTAGGTAGGCCATTCTGTGGTTCCTTTGTGATTTATTTTGATATGTTGTGCTTCACATGTCTTTGTGGTGTACTATTTTAGACTGCATGTCTAGGATTGTTTGCCCATTATACTAGATGGTAGGACGTTCTTTCTAGATCTAACATTGTCTTCTGCAGGGGGCTATGCTAAAAAGGATTGCTATCATAAATAAAATTAAAAATATTGTTTCTTGCAGGTTTTCTTAAATCATTAAGCATAATCCATATGAGAGGTGGGCTTGGAAAGAAACTAATGCTAAGCCCGTATGTTTGTAAAATATAACTGTAGTGTGCTGTTTGTATTTCCTAACATCAGTTTTCCAGGACTTAGGATTTCATTTGAATTTTAAAATGTAAAATTGAGCTTAGAATTAGGTTAGGTTCTATGGGGTCTAGGATTAGCAGGAGCTGACCCTACCATGAGATGGTGCAGTGGTCCCCTGTGGAGCCCAATGGATGTCCCTAAAGAAGGAGATTGTCCTGGGACCCATAGATCTAGACTTGTAGTTCTAGGCCAAGCTGTATAAGGGCAGAGCTCAGCTGCCCATTTTTATTTCTTTCGAGGTGTACAGTGGTACCCGGCCACATTGGTCTATTTTTATACATTTAAATTGGCTTGATTTATTTTAGATGCACAATAAAATTAACCTACTTTTCTAGGTTTCTTTTTGTACCGTGCTTTCCTGTGAATGAACGCCTGGACAATTAGGCTCCTAGGAAGAAATAATTAGGTTTGAAATCATGAAATCATATTGATTCCATTCCTTGAATTGGGCAACTTCATCCATTACACATAAGAAGCATCTATCCTATGAGGATGACCCCCTTCTTGGGGAAGCCTACCATCTATTATTGATTTGGTTCATAACCATTTTTAATTGCATGACATTAGGCATAAAATTCATACCCATGCCCTAAAATAAATCTTGAGTCAAAATTTATAAAAATCTGAAAAATATGCATTAGTTAGCTGCATTTCATACCCTATATTATTATTGACCTTACTTTTGGAGTGAGTTCTCAACTTCTTTATCATAGATCTAGGACTCTTATAGACACTAAGAGCTCCTTAGTCTTAAAAAACTTCTAGTGATTAGATGAACACTTAACCTAAGCCTAGAGACTTAGAAGGGTTAGCCATAGGAATAAGTTATGCCTTAGGAACTTAGGAAAACTTGCCTACCTATGGCTTAAACCCAATCCATGCTTTCATTCTTAAACCAAACCTCAAATTCAAATATCAATTCAAACTCCAAATCATAAATCAAATTCCAACTTCAAATGATTCAACCCCATGATCAAATCCAAATGCCAAGACCCTTCCTAAGCCCATTAATTTTTTCTTATGGACTTGGCCTTCACCAAATTCAAATCAACCCCAATTCAATTGATTTCCTCAAATATCAATTTAATATAAAATCAAATATAAAATCATGAATCAATTCCAAATCAAAAAAATCAATCTCAAATTAAATCCAAGACCAAATTTTCCTCCTAAGTCTTATGAACCACTCTCATAAGCTTAGTCAAATATCAATTCAAACTATTCCAAAATCAATTGATTTCTTTATAAATAAATTTCTCCTTCATTTATATTCACAAATATAAATGAAATCCACCCTCCAATGACCAAAATAAAATCAAAATAAATAGGTTTCCTTTCTTAGCCCTTTTGACCTACACCCACAAGCTTGGTCAAATTTGCTTCCAAATCACTCCAAACTCATGTGATTTTCTCTTGATCCATTTATATTTTCATTTATATTATGAAATATAAATTATTAAATCCAAATAGCCAAAATCAAACCCAAATCAAATCAAATTTCCAATTTTAGCATTTTTAGCCAATTTCTTGAACTTGGCTAAATGATACCCAAATCAATTCAAAACCCCTGTATTTCTTCATGATTCAATCATTCCTTTAATCATCATTCCAAATATAAACATAAACCACAATCACCAAGCCAAAATCAAGCTAACCAAAGTCAAACCCAAGTTAGCCCTTTTGACTTGAAATTGTCATATGAACCAAAATCCACATGGCTTCAAACCATTTGCAATTAGATTTATATTTCCATCTTAAACCCATTTATCAATACAACTAAACTTGAATCAAGTCATGATCAAGCCAATTGACCCATTTAAGTCCACTTGACCTAAAGTGACCTAAAAGACCTTCTTGAGCCAAGTTCTAATCCAACTCAAATTAGATTGAACTAAGCCCATCTGAACCTCATATCATGACCAACAATCATCCTAGGTTAAACAATTGTCTTGAATTGGGTCAAACCAAGTCAACATTTAGGCCAAATGAAACCTAAACTAGCCAAAACACACCATATGCCAAATTGACTGAAACCTTTAACTCAAACCAATTCATAATCAATGATTGAACATGACTAAACCCTCAATTGAGCCAAACTAAGTACAATTGGCCATTTGACACAAGTTGACCCAAATTGGCCTAAAAGCCAAAATATGTCAAATCATAATCCAACCCGAATTGATTGCAATCAATGGTTCAAGTTCATTCCAAATTGATTATTAAACTTGACCAAAGCCATTATTGAGCCTAATTTGACAAATTGGTCAACCTAACCTAACCTAGCCCAAATTAACCTAAAAGGTCAAATTAGCCAAATCTAAATTAATTCCAAATTAAACCAAACCAAAGGCTACAATCATTTTGAATTAGCCAATTAAACTTGACTCAACACCTAACATAACCCAATTTGGTTAAATTGGTCAAATTGGTCAACTTGACCTATTTGACCTATATGAACCTAAATGAGCCATAATCAAATCCAAAGCAAATTGAACCAAACTAATGACACTAATATAGTACAAATGATCATGTGAACTTGACCCAATCCTTAGTTTGATCCAATTTGACAAATTGGTCAACTTGACCTAACCTAACCTAATTTGATCAGAAATAGGTCAAGTCAAGCCAAATCAAACTAAATGAACTCCAAACCACTTGAAATTTAGGCTAACCCACTTTTGGCCCATTTCAAATCTGCCCAAATATAACCCATAGCCAAATTACCACTTCCCCTTGGGTCTAGGGAATCCCCTGAGATAAGAAACTTGCATCTTTGGTCATTTCCTCCCCTTGGCCAGTTGGCACCCATTCATAATTCTACTCAGGCACCTAGGACTGTGGCTGACTAGACCCAAGGGTGGTTGGGTCGACCATGACTCATGGGGAGGTGAAATTACCTCCCCATTCCCATTAGAGCATTTCAAAACACCAAAGACACCCACTACTCCCATGGAAACCACCTCACACCCTTCCTCTACTCATGTGAGGCCAAGTGGAGTGAATCTCTGCCCAAACCAAGCTCCCCATGGTGACCATTTGATCAAAAAGTTGAAACCATCATCACCGTCTAAGCCAAGGAAGGAGGGGGTATACCCCCCCCCCCCCCACCCCCCTCCTCATTCTCACTCAAACACTCACACTCACACTCGATTCAACTGCAGCAGCCAAGGAGAGAGATCCTAGAGCATCCCCTTGCATTTCCCTAGCTTCATAAATTCTGCATTCTCAATTTTACGCAAAATTGAAATAGAGGAGGCCATCTTCGATTACCTTTTGTTCAAACCTCCGACAAAGTCCAATTAACTTTGCACACACCATCCTTAGACCTAGACGAGCTAAAATGAATCATTTCCCAAGCTTCCTGATGGTTGGACAGTGGAGTTCGATCAAGGCCGATTGCTTATGCACCGTGGGTTGGTCTTCAGTGCAAACCACACCAAATTAAAGCTAGTGCGGCTCAACAGGGCTTCATTTTTATTGAACAAAGCTTCCTCAATCATTGAAATTGTTGGTCATAAGCTCTAGAGAGATATGCAATTAAAACTGATCCTTAGCTTAATATAGGTTCATCCTTTATGAAGGAAACTTGCATCTCGTGCGATCTCCACTGTTGGATGTGTTTGATGTGCTTCCCTGAAGGTGTGGGATTAATTTGAGCTTGGATTAAGTGACGATCGCTTTCCACTCGGGAGGAGACAGATCACGGACCATCCATTACGTGTGATTAGAATGGCCGGTCCTAATATGATCACATGTAGAACCCATCTTTTCTCCTTCAAAACCATGTATTTAATCATGGCCATCTGATCTTAGATCGGACAGCCCATGCAAAAAATGCATTCCATCACCGTCCACATCAACATTCGATGTGACAACTTAATTAACTAATCACATCGTGCCATATGGAAAGTGCACTGCGTCAGCAGTGACATGGTGCCGATGGGATTAGAGGGTTAATTAGGTTAATTAATCTATTTTAATGCTAAAAGTTTTAAAATTCATAACTAATTATAGAAAAATTCAAAAATACAAATAAGGGCTCATTTTAAAGGTATTTTAGAGGAGAATCCATTAAAATTATTATTAATTAATTTTGAATAGTAATATTTGCTTAATTAAGGTTTAATTAAAAAATAATTAACCTAATTACTCTTTGATTAACTATCCAATTAATTTCAAACTTTCTACAGATGTTTAGGGGGATGACCTCTGCATCCCCTATTTTTCTTGGGATTTGTTGGATAATAAATTGGAGAAATCAATGGATTAAGCCTTAATTACTCTCCTATCTTAATTAATGATATTTAAGCAAATGAACAGTAAATTAATCAATTAATTAAGCTTATTAAGTTCTATTAATGGTGATGAAGTTTAGGGAAATGGATTGGGACCCTCTCTTCCAATCATTTCCTTAAGTCTTCTCCATTCCCTCTTAAATAAATAATTAATTAAAACACATTAAGTAATTAATTAACAAAATCAATCAAAATCCAAATCATACCTGAACTTTAATTAACTAATTGAAAAGATTTAGGGATTGAGACTCAGGCTCTCTTCTTTATCTCTTTTCCTAAGTCCATTTCATATTGTTGATTAAAGAAAATTAAGATTTAATTAGATAATTAATGAACTTAATTAATTTGATTGAATCTACTTTTCTAATTAACTTTTGGGTAGCTCTTTGGGTGTTCAATAACCTAGAGAGAGCTAATGAAATTATGGTTAGCTCATATGTGTGAGAAAACTGTAAGAGCAATTAAATATGCTCTTTAAGATTAATTAATTAATAATTATGAGCTAATTGCATTAGGCCCCTTTCATTTCATAGGAGCATTTCCATTTACTTTCCATGTGGTTGCCTATCATATTAGCTCATAATTGTTTAATTGATTACCTTAAGGTGACATAGGTAAGGGTTAATTAATTGATTTAATCCATGCTTAACTTAATCAATCCATAAAATCAACCTAATAGCTTGTCATTGAATCAAATTAACTCACACATATGAGAATGGGATTAGGACCAGCAAACCTCTTCTACATTTCATAAATCAAATCAAATATGAAATCAAAAATGGTTTTAACAAACTTTGGTTTATTTTAAATAAGCTTGTTTAATGTGTTTGTTCTTAGGAATTAGTTCGATTGAATGAGATTATATGCTTGTGTATCTTTATTTCTTTCCGATCATATTAACGTGTTGTATGCCACTTGTAGTCATGCATTCATTCTTTTCAAAAATTAATTAAGTAAGAAATGATTTCCTTTATGCCAATTTGCATGTGTTGACTTGATTAAGAATATGTGTGGTTATTATCACTATTAAATTGCAAATATATTTTCAAAAGGTTCTTAATGAATAAGAATATGTGTTGTGACTTTAGTTATGTATATATAGGAAGTGCATGTGAATATAAACTTAGTGTATAAAGTAAAATTTCTTTCTTATATTCATATGTTGATTTGCATAAGCAAGAATGTTAGTGCGTATATTAGTTTGGGCATCGCAAGGATGCATGACTTTAAGTAGCCCTAAGGAGGTTCCTACTACACTCCCATGGTGTAGAACAATGGTGGTGTACTTGCTTGATTTCATTCTTATACATCTTTGACATTAGAATTTAGATAAAACTTCAATTCATTTACACAAATAAATTGATCAAATTGAATCCAACTTTTGTATAGTTTTCATTTATATAGTTGCTTGCACAATCAAATATATATAAGAATAGTGGGTATATTAGTCTGGACATCCTAGGGATGCACATCTTTAAGTAGCCCTAAGGAGGTTCCTACCTCACTCCCTTGGTGCGAAATAATGGTGTCGTATGTATTAAAAATTCTTATATATATATATATATATATATATATATATATATATGATACAACTAGTGGATGGAAACCATAATTTAATCAAGTCAATTCTACTTTTGCATGATTCTCATTCTTATAGTTGCTTATACATATATATATTTATCTGAGGATAGCGGGTATATTGGTCTGGACATCCCAGGGACGCACGGCTTTGAGTAGCCCTAAGGAGGTTCCTACCTCACTCCCTTGGTGTAGAATAATGGCGATGTACTTGCTTAAAACTCTTATATATTTGTGTGTACATTTGGCTAATGAATGGAAATCCCCTTTTCTATTAAAAAGAAACATGCATTCATACTTTGTTTAAGTGGTTGAATTGATTAATCATATAATTCAAAATTCTTTCTTTATGACTTTGTATAAGAATTTATATAGAGCTTTAAATAATATGACAAAATAATTCAACCAATTGAAATATCAATTCCAAATACATTTGCTTACATTCATCATTCAAGTATGCTTAAATATAAATTGCATGTATAGGTATGTTTAGGACTTAACCATATGAATGCTATATATGATGGAAAGAAATAAACAAACATGTATTATGTGATAGTAATTCATTCCAATTAATCTTAAGATGCCTTTCTTATTGAATGCGTTTATTTAAAGTGAACCTAAACTTAGGATTAATTAAAATATGTAAAAAGCCATTCACTAAAAAAATTGATTAATCAATTTGCTTTAGATGTGGCTTAAGGTAGGGATAAAAGAGAGTGGTCCTCTCTTTTCTTCTCATTATAACATTTAGTTGTTAAGAGTAAACTAAGTGAAACAAAAGAAAACATTTAGTAAAATTTGCAAATCAATTACACCACTTAAAGTGAAACCACCTTTCATAATTAAATCTCTTCATACTTATGAAACTATAACTCTAAATCCTAGTTAGGACATATCACACAAGCCTTAATACACATACATTAGATTAATTCATCTCTTCTAGCTTTATGTTAGGACAGTGCATAATTTGATATATGTTTGTTTTGTGTTGTATTATTTTAGACTCGATGTTAGGGTGTATGTTTTGTAGACTAGATGTCAGGCCATTATTAGCCTAATTATGTCTCTTGTAGGGGATTGTGCTTAAAGGGCTGCTAAAAAATAAATATAAATGCCTCTTTGCAGGTTTCTTAAGCCCCTAAGCATAATCCAAGTTAGGACAGGTGGGCATGGTTACCCATGTGCAGGGTGCTAAGTCCAAATTATTCATGTAACTGCTTGGGTTGTATGGTGTGTTTAGATAACACTTATTTTGCAAGTGTAATTAGATTTACTTTTTCATTCTTTTAAATGTAATTGTGCATTAGAAATTTGATTAAGTGTTATGGGGGTTAAGGATGAACATTGGTCAGAAGGTTTAATCCTGGGGTGCCATATGATGCCTAGATGCCTACCAAATCAAATGAAAAATCAAATGAAGAGATGGAGGGAGCATGGAGACATAAGGACCCCCACAACACTTATCATTTATAATTTGTAATTATTCTTTCATATTCCAGGTTGTATAAGGGTAGAGCTTAGCTACCCATTTTTATTTTTGGGTTGTACGATGGTACCCGACCGCACTGGTCTTTTATTCTTTTATGTTAGTTTTATAAATTATTTGATGATTTGTTTATATTGCGCACTAGAAATTGCATGCCTCTTATAATTTCTTTCAGTATTGATGCTTTAATGTGTGGCCTGGATCTGGTTAGCTCATACTTAAATTTCTAAATAGCTTATAACCTCACATAAAGCCTAAGAATTAAATCAAGATAATTTATAGATTTAGCAACCCCTTAGCTGAATGGTTGAATGCTTCACAACATGCATATCATATTATTTCTCTCTTAAAAATAGGGGATTTCCATCCTTGCACGATCGGAGAATGCTTGACCTTTGAGGGTATCCCTTGTAGTGGAAAACATCCCTTCTTGCTGATTTATCCAATAATCTAATTCCATAATGCATATAATCATACAAAATCCCAAAGCCTTTATCAAAATGAAGTGTCAAATACAAAAAAATTGAAAAGATTTACATTATACTAAGTCATTACTCATACTACCCATGCTCTAGTCTCTTTAGGGAGTGGGATTAAGGACTTTAGTCTCTTTCTAAATAATAATAACCTAACTATCTTGCAAAATATAAGACTTGCCTACATGATTTTAAAACGTATGAGGAGTTACCTAGCTGCTACTCTAGGAGGTTATAAGTTCAGCAGTCAGGTGGTTTATCCTCTCTTATGGAGGTAAACCATATACCCATTTTGCCTAAAATTTAGGATGTGCTTTGTCCCTCACTAAAGCTCCATAGATTTAGGATCTGAGGTAGCTATTTTCTTCAGGCTACAAGCATAAATCCTCACCTCTTAGACATTTTCACAATCTTGTGTTGTGAGATTGTAAGTCCTAGCTTTCTAATAAAATTCCAGTTCAAATATATAATTCTCCTCAACTTCAAATATATAAATCCCAACTATAAGATAGATTGAAATGCTCACTAGGTTTCATAATATCATGAGCATTCCCTACTCATCTCCCTTTGGCTTCGATAATAAGTCTCTCCTTTTTTATTTATCCCGATTGATTTTCCAAACATAGCCAATTTATTGATAGTACTATCTTTTAAATCTTTGGAGACAATAATTGCCTACTTTAATTGAAAGTATTCCTAAGGAACTCACCTTCCTTAGGATGTAATTAAGTATGGTGGCTTGCCCCCACAAGGAACTTTATAACCCAGTTTAAATAGACCATACTTCATTCATCTATGTAAAGTAGGGGAAAAATCTTTGGTACATTTGAAGATCCATCATGCCTTAGGAGTCCTTATCAGGTGATTAGGTCCATTGTAGGGTGATGATTTCTATCTTTTGTGATAGTGCACCATTCCTTGATGTCATACCCGATCACCTCAATAAGTACACCCTTAGATCTGCATGGTGTGCTCCATACACATATATCGATAACAAACTCCACAAATTTTTTTGACGACTCCGCTAGGGATTGTTCCTCTCTTCATTTCTAGTAAACAATTATTATCTCTAAGAATCGATAGTGGACTTGTATTACATATGAGTCCAAGACTATCTTTCCTTCTGTTGGCACTCGACTTATTTCATTCTTAAGCAAAGCTAGCCAACATCCTCTAGGTTTTAGGATCTCACTCCTTGTAGGTCTTGAAACCCCTATTGGATCCCCCAATAGGTGAAAGATGAAATTAACTAATAAAAAGAGATGACTAAAATTTAGAACCTCTTTACCACTTGGTTGGTGAGGCAAGGTTCATCTTATATTTAAGAAAATAAACTCTTTTGCAAAATATCACTTTCTAAAAGCACCTTTTTCAAAATTCACATAACAAAAGATCTTGTACAAAATTCAAAAGAAACTTTTTAAAAGAACAAAAATCATATAACCAAACCTCATCTAACAATCCCCTTACATGGATGTTCTTTTCAAAATCAAAATTAAAATCATTTTTTCAAAAGCATATTTTTTAAAATAGTTACCTTCATTGAACATACCCAAGTTTTTTGAATGAAGATACTATTTTCAAATAAAATCATAGCATAAAATTAAAACTCCACTTAACATATTTCACATATGTTAGAGTTGCAGTTTCCCTCTTTTTCGAAAAGCACATTTGAAAATGGCCATCTTTATTCAACATACCAAAATTTATTGAATGAAGATTCTATTTCAAATAAGATCATAGCATAAAATTGAAACTCCACTTAACATATTTCACATATGCTAGAGTTGGAGTTTCCCTCTTTTTCAAAAGCACACTTTTGAAAATGACTACCTCCATTCAACATAATCAAATTTGTTGAATGAAGATTCTATTTTCAATTAAAATCATGGCATAAAATTGTAACTTCACTTAAAATACTTCACACATGATAGAGTTGAAGTTTCCCTCCTTCCAAAAAGCAAGAAATCACACATGAAAGAAAGACATACCATCGAACTCTATTAAACATACTTAAATTTGTTAAATAGATTTCCAATTTTCAAAAAAATCATATCATATTTGATTCCCATTTAACATACTAAATTTGTTAAATGAGAATCTCATTTTAAAATCATATCACATTTGATTCCCACTTAACATACCAAATTTGTTAAGTGAGAATCTTATTTTCATAAATCATAATCACATTTGATTCCCATTTAACATGCCAAATTTGTTAAATGAGAATCTCATTTTCAAAGCATGCCACATTTGGCTCCCACTTAACAAACCAAATTTGTTAATGAGAGTCCCATTTTCAAAAAAGCAAATAATAACACATTTGATTCCCATACCCAATTTGTTAAAGTGATTCTCATTTTCAAATCATATCACATTTGGCTCCCCCTTAACATACCAAATTTGTTAAGTGAGAGTCCCATTTTCAAAAAGCAAATCATAACACATTTGATTCCTATTTAACATGCCAAATTTGTTAAATGAGAATCTCATTTTCAAATCATATCATGTTTGACTCCCACTTAACATACCAAATTTGTTAAGTGTGAGTCTCATTTTCAAAACATAAATCATATCACATTTGATTTGCACTTAACATATCAAATTTGTTTAAGTGAGAGTCTCTTTTTAAAAATCATATCACATTTGATTCCTACTTAACATACCAAATTTGTTAAGCAAGAGTCTCATTTTCAAAACATTTGATTCCTACTTAACATACCAAATTTATTAAGTAAGAGTCTCATTTTCAAAAATCATAAACACATTTGGCCTCCTACTTAACTTACCAAATTTGTTAAGTAAGAATCTCATTTTCAAAAATCATATCACATTTGATTCCCACTTAATATACCGAATTTGTTAAGTAAGAATCTCATTTTCAAATCATAAACACACTTGGTTCCTACTTAACATACCAAATTTGTTAAGTAAGAGCCTCATTTTCAAATCATAAATCCACTTGACTCCCACCTAGCATATTTGTTAAGTGAGAGTCTCATTTTTAAAATACAAATCACAATCTTATTTGGCTCTCATTTAATATACCAAATTTGTTAGGTGGGAGCCTCATTTTCAAACACATATCAAACACATTTGGCCTCTACTTAACATACCAAATTTGTTAAGAAAGAAGCCCCATTCTCAAATCAACATATATCACACATATAACCAATCTTCACAAGCAAAGATACTTTCACAAAATTTTCAAAACACACAATCAACACCTCTTCTTAGCATACCTAAATTTGCTAAGTAAAGATTTTCCAAATCAAAATTTTCAAACAAGACCCAAATACAAATATCTTTAAAGGTCTCTCCAAATATTTGAACCTCGCCCAACCTACTTACATTGGTTAAGTATGGGTTTTAAATCAAAATTGTATGGCAAAGACTCTCCTCACATATCAAAATCTCTCCAATGATCCGCACTTAACATAACTAAATTTGTTGAGTGTGGGTTCAAATTTTCATATCAAGTCTAGAAATTATTTCTAAAGGTGAATACGAAGCTGAGAGACTGATTCAGTTATGTTTTCAACAAATGTAGAGTTTCAGCTCAGTCAGTTTCTGTTCAGTTCAGCTCAGTACACATGGCTCCTTGCAAGTTCTTATTTTCCTTCCCGTTCGGTCTTGACTTGGCCTTAGATCAAGCCAAGCTCACCTTGCCCATTGTGCATTTGATTCAGTTTGGTCACGGATTCAAGGTTATGTGAGTTACTTGTGAGGGGACAGTCCTCACAACAGTTTAGGGAGGAGGTGGCGGGGCAGATGCCACTCATTCTCCTTGACATGCCTTCTGACTCTAAGTTTCCTCCACTAAAGAGGAAGGTAGTAGAGGTCCCCATAGCAAGAGTAGCAGCTTCAACATGATTGATTCCAATGGTAGCACCAGCAGTGTCAGTGGTTCCCCTGTCTGTTCCATCAGTTGTTCATTCTGCCGCCCCGATGAGGGCTGACACCTCCTCGTTGGTCTTTATTGACCTCATTTTTGGATGAAGTTAATTTAGCAATTAGGATATCCTAATCTTAAATAAGATTCTTCAAATTCAATGCTTAGGACACTATGTCTAGTGACCTAGGTAATTCACCTTAGGTTGGATCTAACTTATTTATCTTAGGTAGGATCAACTCAAGCATCTAAATTCAAAATCAATTAATCAAATCAACAATCAATAATCATCAATCCAAGATGATTAAAAGTCAAATTACATTTAATTTCAAAAATACCCTTGAGGTGATTTTTAATTGGATCAAACTAAAATTAGTGCACTTAATTTGGATTCAAACTTCAACCAAAATCAAATGTACTCCAAATGTAAACTCAAATTGGGCAGCACACATTAGTCTAGGGCTATGTAATGCCATAATCATAAAATAAAAAAGGGAGAAAATGAGAAGAAGAAAAATGCAAACTCCCTTTTTCCCACCTCATCCCACAACGCCTCTTCCTATGCCAAACAATCCACCTCTTAAGAGGATAGCTGCCTTCAAGTGAAGGAAGGCAATCAAGCAAGGAAAAGCCAACAAGGATTTGGCTTCTCCAAAGGAAGAAGAAAAAGAAGAGAAGAGGAAGAGGAGAAGGAGCTTTTCTGCCAATGATGAAAAATAAGCAAGGAAGCTCCTTACCTCTGATGTGAACATTCCATTATGTTCACAAGGCCATAAGAAGTCAATCACACACCTTGATCAGCCCTATCACCGCCGCTGGCAGGAGTTCGGCTTTCAAAAATCTCCTTTATAGTGCTTGGACAAGAGTTGAAATCAACCAAGGAGGCTCTAGACTTGGGCTGTGAACACTCCAATGTATTCATAAGGTCAAGGGGTGTTGATCTCACACCTTGACCGACCCTGCTGCCACTGGTGGCCTGAGTTCGATCTTCAAATTTCTTCCTTATAGAGCTTTCGACCAAGCATGGAAAAATGGGTAGGAGACACTACCACCTCCCCATTTTCATTCCAAAAGCATCTTCAAGGAGAGTGACAAAGTTTCCAATCCTATCCTGACCCCCTCGCTGCTGACATGCCAGCGAACAGTTGAAGGCCGAACGACCTCTCATGGTGAAATCCCTGTGTGGATTTCATCCCCAATTGAAGCTACCAACACATTCACAAGCTCAAAGGGAGCTCAAACAAAACTTCACTGGACCCTCTCGCCGTTGGAAAGCCAGAAAATGACCAATGCCACCTCAAATTGAGTGTGCGTTGGTCTAGGGAACAATCCATGGGGAGGCAAGCCACCAAACTTCTTGCACATGTTTGTTGGGTCAAGGCGAAGCTAACGGGATCGATCTCACCATCAACGATTGCCAAAATCTGAGTATGCATTTTCTCCCTCCCTCTATGCATTTGGTATTGGAGCTTTGTAAAGAAAGTTGGATCCTCAAATGGATCTAATCATATGGATGGACCCTAATTTGATCCCTGATCATTTTGGGATCGAAATTGGGGCTTGATTCACTGGTGATCGCTAGCGATTGGCAAGAAATCATAGATGGTTTTTGTTTCTTGCTGGAGAACCTCGGGATTTAATCCTGACCATATGATCTTTCTCTTAGGATCAGATGGATCCGATTTAGGTGCAACATCGGATTAAATTCCTTTACGGACCATGGGATCAATTTGATCGAACGGTCCGTAAGCGATCCTGTATGTTAACTTATGCTGTGTGGGACCCTCCCCACTTCAAAACCATTAGGATTAGTTGTTTAACAGTTTAATTAATTAATTAAATTCCTTTGCAAATAAAGCTCTATGGATTCTTATTGATGAGAGGAATCCATAGAAATTAAAATCCCTAATTTTTTATTGGGTAATTTTCTCTTAATTTGGGTTTAATTGGAAAACATTAAACCCTAATTACTCTCAAATTAATAATTCAATTTATTTGAAACTTTAGAGAAATGAAATTAAGCTTAAAACATACTTTAGGAAAAATTTTGGGGATTTAATTCTCTGAATTCAATGGAAATTATAATTTCATGTGTTTAACCTTGAAATTAATTAAATTAATTACCCTTTAATGAAATAATTAGAAAACTTTAATCTAATAACCTTAAATCAACATAATAAATATTAATGAATATCAGAATACTAATTAAACCTAATCAAACCTATATGAACCTAATAGATCACTAATTAACTCAATTAGATAATTAAATGAATTAAATAATTCAATTAAACAACCTGAACTTAATTAAATCATAATAAATCAAACAATTAACCAACAATTATGAATAAACCTTCATTGGAAACATATTTCAGTTACAAAGAAGTGAAAAATAAAATCTCTTAATGAATCTTAACAAATTAGGCTTAATTTAGGTTTTAACAAAATAATTAAAACCTTAATTACGCCCTAATTGCATCTCTAATCAAGATGAAACTTTAGGGATATAAAATTGGCATGTAACCCTACTTTCTAGAAATATTTCAAGTCCAAATAATCTATGGATTATGAGTTCCTAAATTTCCAAATCCTTAGGTCAATGTCAATCAAATGTTAGGTTAATTAAATTAATTAACCTATTAAATAAAGTGGTAATTCAACTAATCTCTATCAAATATCAGGAAACTATTAAGAAACTTCTCTAAATATCCTAAGTCAATTAAAGTGATCAAATTCAATCTTAGGTTAATGAAATAAAACCTTAGGTTAATAAAATTATTACTTAACTTAAACCTTAACCTTTGAATCAATAAAATTTAATGAAACTACTCATCCTTAATGAATTTAAATAATGAACCTAAAACCTAGATTAATCAAATCAGATCAAGTACTTAACCTAAGTACTTTAGGTTAAGCATAATACATGAACAAACCTAAGGTACTAATTCATATTAATGAATTTAAGCCTTAAGCTTACAAATTCATAATTTAATAACTTAAGTTAAATTGAATAAAATCAAACTCTTTAAATTAACATAAGCCAAATCAAATGAAACCCACATAGCTCAATTCAAAATGAAACAAATTAAATCAAATAAAGCAATTCAAACAATTGAAATAACATAAATCAGACCCAAACATAAATAAAATCAAAAGGATTAATTAAAATACTTAAGGATTTTAGTTAGACTTTTGGAAACTACATTAGGATTTAGGATGTGGAATAAAGTGAGTTTCACCTAAAAATGAAATTCATTCTATTTCTCATTCTTGAAAACCTATACAAATTTAATAAAATAAAATGGAAAAAATGGAAATTAAATCAGTAAACCATTTGAATTGAAATCAACCAATGGTAAAAATTAAACAAATTCAAACTTCAAATTTAAAATTGAACTTAAGGGAGCCTAGCAAAGCCTTACCACACAAATCCCTCTTTTATACACACTAGATTACTTAGGTCATGGACTCTAGATATAGGTTTTATGATTTTCTTTTAATCTCCTGTAATATGTTGTGCTGTGCTTGTGTTTGTGTGTGTTGCTTTAGGCGGATGCTAGGCTTGTTTGTTCATTAGACTGGATGTTAGGGCATTCTTTTTTTAGATTTGACTCTATTTTTTGCAGGGGACTGTGTTAAAGGGATCACTATAATAAATAAATCATAAAATTGCTGTTTGTTTGTAGGTGTTGAAAATCCCTTAACATAGTCCATATGATAGGTGAGCTTGGCAAGCAACTAATGCTAAGCCCATATGTTTGTGAAATATAAACTGCTTTGTGTGTTGTGTGTATTTCCTAACATATGTTTTGTAGAGCTTAGGATTTCTTTTGAAATTTAAATGTAAATTTAAGCTTAGAATTAGGTTAGGATCTATGTGGTCTAGGATTAGTAGGAGCTGACCCAACCAGGAGATAGTGTGGTGGTCCCCTGTGGAGCCCGATGGATGTCCCTGAATAAGGAGACTTTCCTGGAAAGAAGACTAATAGATCTAAACTTGTAGTTCTAGGATGGGTTGTATAAGGGCAGAACTTGGCTGCTCATTTTTCTTTCTTCTAGGGTGTACAACAGTACCTGACTGTATTGGCCTTTTTCTTATATAATTTAATTTGGGTGCGCAATAGAAATATCATGCTTTTCATAGGTTTTTTTTTGCTATGTTTGTGTTGTATGCCTGAATGAAGGCTCATAGGATAAACTAAATTTTCTACCCAATTAAATAAATCGACACATAAAAATAAATACAACTCATAATCTTCATATAAAAGCCCAGACATTAAAGCAAGATAAAATATGTAGCAACCCCTTAGCTGGATGTTTTAACATCATGCAAAATCATATTGTTTCACTCTTGATTAATGAAAGACTTCCATCCTTGTCAGAGAACTTGGGCTTGACCTTTGAGGGCCTATGATGGAAGTACACCTTTTTTTATTTTGATTTGGCCCATAATCTTTTTCTAATGACATGCATTAGGCATAAATTGTATCCCTATGACCTAAATGAATCCCGAGTCAAAATTATAAAAATCTAAAAAATATGCATTAGTTAGGTATATCTTCATACCTTATATAATATTAGGGATTAGGGAGTAAGTCTAGGTTTATAGATTTCTTTCCTAAAACTACAACAGCCCAACCATCTTGCATTCATATGACTTAGCCTCATGGTTTTAAAATGCGCTTAGGTGGTGTTAGTTGACAGCCTTCTCCAGGCAGGTTGTAAGTACAGAAGAGTCAGGGATAGGTTAGTTCCCTCAAGTGAGTAGAATGGCCAATGATTCCCAAGGATAAAATTAGAATGAGCATCTGGCATATGTCAGAAGCACCTATAGACTAGGTTCTGAAGCATCCTTTTAGGACTAAATCTTCAACCCTAGGCATTTCCACAGTCTTGTGCTACTAGAATCTAAGCCCTAGATTTCTATGAAAATGATAACTTGAAATCTAAAATTAAATCTCAAATTTGAAGCTCAATCATAGAATAGATGAAATGTCTACTATGCATCCTAGTATCAATAGACATTTTCTACTCTTTTCCATTTGACTCTTAAAAATAACTCTCTCTAATTTGGACCTCTCCCAATTGAATCTTCAAAAATTATTCCTTTGAAAGCTACCTTAATAGTCTTTAGGAATAATCACTTATTTCTTTAATCAAGAGTATTCTTAGGAAGAGACCCTTATTAAGATGTAATTAACTATAGAGGCTTTCCTTTATAAGGAACCATGATCCCAGGATAAAATAGACCTTGTTCTACTTTTCCATGTAGTTCAGGGGAAAATACTCTGGTACACGAAATACTCATTAGCCTTAGGAGTCTTTTATTAAAATGATCGAATCCATTACAAGAGAGCATGTTTATCTTTCGAGATAATATGTTTATTCCTCTTTATCATCTAAATAAAATAAAACTCAATAGTCCCCTTAAAGGGGATGGCTATCTTGGCCTATGAGATAGTCTCCCCTACTTTTGAGGTAGGTTCCATCTCTCACCCCACTCAACTCACCCGCACTTAAAGCATTGGAACGAGAGCCAGAAGGTTAAGCAGCATCACGACTGAGTAGCTGTTGAGGTAGAGGTAGCATCCCATGTTGTAGAGGAGGGTTCACCTCGGGAGGTCTCCCCCTTACTTAGTGGAAATAAGTTTTATCCCCTCTCAGGCTCAGATGGAGAGGAGGATTATAGAAGGATTGTAGCATCACCTCCACCACTAGCATAAAATGAGGTATTAGCTAGGGAGAGGAGGATGCCCTACGCTAGATTACATTCAGTTATTCTCCAGATAGGAAGAGCCCATGGATGCTTGGAGTCTGGTGCATTATTAGACTTGAGGTCTTTGATCCCTAGGAGTGGGATTAGATACATAGAGCTAGATACACAGAGGCTCGAGTGGCAGTATAGGCAAAAAGGTGGGAGAGGAGAAAATATGGCTGATAGTCGGCAGCCTCTGCTCTTGTGGATTTCCTAGGTTGGCAGGCTACTAGAGCCAACCATATCGATAATATAGTACTTACAACTGCAGTCAATCGCAGGAGGAGAGCTCTTGCTGAGTGGTAGTCGGTGTCTCCACCACACCGCACCACTCATCGTTCATCTTCACCAATATATGATCCAGCATCCGCTGTGCCAGCTAAGGCACAGAAGGCAACATCGGGGGAGAAGAAAACCCCGTTGGTGATCCGATTATGACCTTAAGGTCCCGTTCCATCTACTCCACCTGTTGAGGTGTGGTCGAGCTCTCCTTCTCAAACTTCTACTTCAACTGTGGTGAAGAAGGAATGGCAACCCAAGAGCACTGTAGTCATTCTACCACCTTCACCATAGTTGGCAGTAGTAGTAGTAGCAGAGGGGGAGGGAGGCAGTTCTACAGTCCCTATGTCAGTAGATCCCCATAGAGATAGCACTTCACTGATAGTCAGTCATGAGCATGTATCTTTTAGTGAGCATAGTCCTCTCAGGGATAGCACTCTAGTGGCAGGCAGTGTTAGATGCATTTCAGTTAGTGAGCATAGCCCTACTACTGATCAGTCGTGAGTGTTCATACCAGCACAGTTAGACCGTTCATTGGATGACATTCTAGCACAGTATTTTGCAGAGAAGGGATAGATTTTTGGGAGCGATTGCTCCGATCAGGATGAAGGTAAGGTCAATTTTGACCCCGATGAGGATGATTTGTTGGAGGACTCAGCCGAGGTCCACATGGTCAATACTAGGTGCTCCCTCCATAGAGATAGCAGAGTCAAGAAAGTATTATGGTTGAAGAGGATGATGACATTCATTTGACTCAGCACCTCCTCTACCAGCTTAAATAGAGAGATGATCACATTGAGAAGATGAGAAAGAAAATTGAGGAGTTAATGGTAGTAGTTTCAGCATTGCAGAACTCAACCCCAGTTTCACAGCCTTCTCCCAAAGTAGTCGACAGAGCAAAGCTAGCACATACCTCAGATCATCCTAGATGCATTTTCGTAGAGGAATATAGTGGTAGCTTGCATAGGAAGGTGATGGATAGTACCTCCATGTATGAGAAATATATTAAACACATGGTGGAACAATATGTGAGGGAAGCCCTGGCACATGCAAGATGTGGCTCATTTGTTATAAAAGGTAGACCATACCTGGAAGAATTTGATGCAGTCCAATATCATAAGTGCCTCATTCTTTCAGAATCTTTGATGGTAGTGGGAACCCTTGCCAATATATTGCACATTTTAGGGCTTGCTATTGCAACATCGGTGGTAGTGACACCCTTCATTTCAGATTATTTATTAGCAGTTTATCAGGTGTTGCATTTCATTGGTATGCCAAATTGACCAATGGTTCGGTAAAGACATTTGCTAACTTGGAGCACCTCTTCATTAAGAGATTTGCTGGAGCACATCAAAGGGTTACTGTATGTGATCTTGTTGTAGCAACATAAGTTTCTAATGAGTCCCATATTGATTACATTCTCAGGTGGTGAAACCTTAGTATGAAATGTGAACCATAGCTGTCTGAACATCACACCATAGAGATTCTCCTGAAGAACATCCATGGCCTGATTGATTTCATGCTCAAGGGTTTTATAATCAAAACCTTTGATAATCAATAAGGTGGCTAGTCTACAAGAGGAAGCCAAATAGTTATCTTTCTAGGACCAGTCAGCCAAGCTCAAAACTCAGAGGGCATTTGAAAAGAAGCAGGGGTAGTCACAATAGTTGATAAGGGGAATTAGCCAGCTAGGGTTCAGTCAGATAGACCTGGAGCTTAGTAGCATCCTCTACCATCTCCTCTGCCACCACCTCAACCGTCATACCAGCCACCTCAGTTGCCATAGTGGCCACCATCATCGCCTCCTTATTAGCATCAGCAACAGCAGTATTCCTACTCACCACCACGTAGCTATTACTTATCTACTCTTACTGATAGATTGAATAAACCTTATTCATTCAAGAGGGAGGTAGTCCAGAAGATCTTTAAGAAAATCTTAAAGAAGCTTGATTTCTAGCTTCTAGAGCTTAAGAGGCCAGAGGAAGCGGGCAAGAGTAATGACCCAAATAATTTTCCCTACCACCGCTTGTTAGGCCATGTCTTAGAAGATTGCATTACCTTTAATGACTGGCTTGTGTGTAGCTAAAAGTTGGGTGCCATCGTCATCCCCACGGAATACCTATTAGAATAACCTTCTAGTTCTATTAGAGTAGTCCTTGGGGATACATGCGATCCTCTTAAGATAAAATAAGGTTGGGATATCTCCCTATCCTGATCCTCTAAGAAAATCATTTCTAAGATCAAGAAACTACCCTTGTAGGTGCCTGAGGTATCTCAAACCTCCAACTCCAAGGAATGTTTGTAAGTTGCCAAGGATAACTCAAGGGAGGTAGGAGCCCAGCAGCAGTAATGGCAGCCTCCACTTGCCAGAGATAGTATTGTAGCGTAACCACTGACCAATTCCAACACTCTTCCCACAGTTGCAACTACAGTTCCTCCAGTCAACTCTCCTTCTAGTAGCCGTATTGTATCAGAGGGGTGCCAAACCCCTTACTTCTTACTTGATTTCTACTTTGTACCTCCATCTAAATCTAAGAAATCAATGAAGCGAGCTGATTACACTTACATTTATGTCACTTCTGATGATCTGCCTGATTTTATTCCTATAGAAAACTCTCCAAGTCTAATTAATAATAATAACTCTAGTTTTGATCATTCCTCTTCTGATTTAGAAATGGATAACGCATTCTTGAATCGTTCAGGTTCACCCATTGAGATTAATTTGGAGTCATCTAACTCTAATGATCTCATAGGAGAATCTAGAGGTAAACTTGATGAGTAGGTAGAACTTTCTACTAAACTATCTCATAAAGTCACTGAAATCAACCTTCGTAGTGGCAAAGTTCTACCTCCTAGGGTAACGCCTCAGGATAAGGGTAAATAAGTCATTGGTTTCAGTGAGCAGATAACCCCTCCACAGGATGCTCCACCTATGGATATGCTTGTGGAGGACCAAGTCATAGTTGATTACAATGTCCTATCACATCTTAGAACATTGCCAGTTAAGTTAAGCATATATGACACCTTTGTCTTATCCAAAAAGATAAGGGAAGCTCTAATCAAGGCTCTTCTTGATCCAGAGATATGCTTAGCTCAGCTAACTGTTATTGAAGAGGAGGCATACAGCTCAAAGGACATCGTAGGAGTTACATTCAGTGATGAATACTTGCTTCTAAGAATGACCAAGCACAACCGCCCTCTTTACATCACAGCAGATGTTGGCAGATACAGGTTATCAAGAGTTCTGGTTAACCAAGGTGCATCAATCAACATTATGAGTTTAAGAATCCTTGCCTACTTAAGGATCAACATCTCTAACCTCCAAAAAGAGAGGATGATGTTGAGAGGATTTAATAAACAAGGCGAGAGGGCCTTAGGCTCGACAATATTGCCATTAGAGATAAATGATTGGAAGACTAAAGCTAAGTTTTATATCATAGACTTGGATACATCTTTCAATGCTTTGCTTGGGAGACTATGGATACATGAGAACAACATAGTTCTGTCCTCTCTACATCAATGCATAAAGTTCATGAAATGTGGAATTGAGTACTGCATCAAAGGAGATCTCAAACCCTTCACAGTTCATGAGGTTGAGATATATAAAGATGCAACCTATTTCCTTCCCCAAATTCAACAAGTCCATCCTCGTGAATCTAGTCAAGATCCCCATGAAGAACAAAAAGAAAGAAAAAAAAAAGAAAATAAAGAAAGAAGAAGAAAATAAAAGTGAGCGCACGGACTTAGGGAAAGATATAGAGCCTGACATTAGATTCCACCCACAATTCATTACTCCATTCGAACACATAGGTTTGATGACCAGATCTCCACCAGGAAGAGGTAGAGGATAGTTTAGAGGTAGCCCATGAGGTGGAAAGCCTTCTTATTGGCCACCCAATTGGAAGTATGTCCCAGCCACCAGGAGTACACCTGCTATCCACATAGACTTAGAATCTAATTTAGAGGATGAGTCTTATGTGGTTACCATACCAGCCAGCTCTTCTCAGCAGTAGATCCCTTTCGAGGTGACATTGGAGCATGATAGTGATGAAGATCAGGCTCCAAAGCAAAGCATAAATTGATCCAAGTCTGCAAATAAGATAGACAGGAGTCAATTGGGAACCTTAGCTCTAACCCCACTTTCCTCTCAGAAAGTTGAGGGTTTGATAGTTAAGGAGGCCCTCAAGTCATCTACAGATATCAAGCCAAAAATGTTTTTGTTGGGAGCATCATCCTTAAGTCAGGAAGATGATGTAGAACTTGAGGATGAATCATATAAAGATCTAATATAATTGCCTTTTTTATTAGTACTCGCCTTGTGTTCTTAACTCACTAAAGAAGGGATTAATCCCACATACTTGGTCTAAACACATGCCATACTACTTTGAAAGGTTATGGGACAACCAAAGCAGACATCTTCGATCAAGACCACAACTTGGATTCATCACAGTGGGTCCAGTCGATGATGACAACCATTGCATAATCATCTCTAATCATTTGGAGTGTGATAGGTTCTTTTCAAATCATACTAACTCATATGAGGAGGTGTGTTTAGAAACTTCATACAACCAAATGAGTTTGAATCAGTGATGCATCACCAGAGTTTAAAGAAGAAATCAAATCAACCATCGATGAACTCAAAGAGATTAACTTAGGCACAAAAGAAAATCCAGGTTTGACATTCATCAGTTTCTTATTGAATGAAGAAGAAACCAATGACTTAGCTAGGCCATTGGATGAGTTTAAGAACAACTTCACATAGAATTATGAAGAAATGCCTAGTTTATCTCCTAACGTAGCAGTCGACAAACTAGCAATATAACCTAATGCTAACCCTATCAAGCAAGCTCCTAGATGGATGCAAATAGATATTGAATAGTAGATCATTTTTGAAGTCAAGAAACTGATCGATGCTAGTTTTATCAGGGAATAAAAATATCCTATCTAGTTGGCCAGTGTCCCTAAGAAAAGGAATGGCCAAATTCGCATATGCGTTGATTTTAAGAATCTAAATAAGGCATGTCCTAAAGATGAATTTCACTCCCTATCTCAGAATTGATGGTGGACATTGCCTCATCTCATGCAATCTTCTTTTTCATGGATAGGTCATCATCGCCAAATTGATGGATATGAGGAAAAATACTACTTTTTGAACCCCAATCGGAATCTATTATTATAGGGTCATGCCTTTCGACCTTAAAAATGCCGGTGCTACCTACCAGCAGGCCATGACTCAGATCTTCAATGAACTTTTTCATCATCAAGTTGAATATTACGTTGATGATCTTGTAGTCAAAAGTAAAGAAAAGGAATACCATCTCTTTAACTTGAGAGTAGTTTTCTAATAGTTAAGATAATTTAATCTTAAAATAAATCCCTTGAAGTGTACGCTCGGAGTAGCTTCAGGTAAATTCCTTCGATTTGTTGTCTGGCATTGTGGAATAGAAATCAATTTGGAGAAGATCAAGGCGATATTAGAAATGCTACCCCCTAAGAGTCTAACTCAACTCAAATCATTCCAAGGGCAATTGACATATCTAAGATGCTTCATTGTCAACCTATCAGGAAGATGCCAACCACTTTCAACACTTATCAAAAAGGATGCCAAGTTCAAGTGGGATGATAAGTGTAAACATGCCTTCGAAGACATCAAGCACTACTTGATGACATCGCCAGTTCTAGCGGCCCGTATCCCGAGCAAGACATTGATACTATATACTATTACGTTAGATGACTCCTTTGGTGCTTTGTTGGCCCAAACCAATGACAAAGAGAAAGAAAATGCACTCTATTATCTCAGTCATCATCTAATCCCTATTGAGGTAAATTATCCACCTATTGAAAAATATTGCCTAGCTTTAATCTTTACATCCCAAAAGCTACGTCATTACATGCTTTCTCATAAGGTGAATCTAATCTCTAGGATCAATCCACTGCAATATCTCATGACACGACCGATGCTATCCAGATGATTCGCACATTGGTCCATAGTTTTATCGCAGTTTGACATCATTTTTGTACATCTCTGTGTGGTGAAAGGACAAGCACTAGCAGATTTCTTAGCAGCACACCCACTTTCTACTGATTCCTCGCTTAGTGATGACCTCCTCGATGAATAAATCATGAACATAGGGGACACTTGCAGTCACTGCTGGGAGATGTATTTTGATGGTGCGACTTCCTTTCAAATGGGAGAAAAACTATGATCTACTATCCCAGGAAAGGCAAGGGTAGGAATAGTTCTACTAAATTTAGATCGCAATATGATGAGATTCTCATATCATCTATCCATTCTATGCACCAATAATAAAGCTGAATATGAGGCTCTAATTGCTGATCTAGAGTTATCCATTATAATATGCATCCAAAGTATCAGCATCTTTGGGAATTCTCAATTAGTCATCAACCAAATTGCTGGGTCTTACAAAGTTCTGAAGCATAAGCTCCATCATTACCATAAGTATACTATGGAGCTATTGGCCCAAATCCTAGAGGTTACCATTTACAAGACTCCTCATAGAGAGTAAACAGTAGCAGATGTATTAGCCAAGCTTGCCAAAGAGTTGGCATGTTCGAGACATGAGTCCATACTAATAAGGTTCCAAAATAGACAGGTCTTATCCCTTATGCTAAACTCATCGAGAGACTCTCTCTTAAATGAGAGGTTGCCATTGCCAAAAAGGATGAATAGCTGGATTGGAGGCAACCATTCATGGATTATCTAAATTTAGGAAAACTACCTCAAGAGAAGTCACTAGCACATCAGGTGAAGCAGAGAGCCTTTTCCTACGCTCTCGTAGATGGCAACTTGTATCGACGGTCTTTCGGTCATATGTGGTTACATTATTTGGACAAACATGAAGCCCATAAAATCATGACCAAGGTGCATTCAAGTTTATGCAAAGTGCATCAATCTTGTCCAAAGATGAAAGCCAAAATCGAGAGACTAGGATAATACTAGCCTTCGATGATCATAGACTACATGGACGTAGCTAGGAGATGCCACCAATGTTAAGTGCATGGTGTGGTCCTACATCAACCACCCAACATTGTACATCCAATATTGGCTTTATGACCATTTGAGTGTTGGGGTACTGACATAGTGGGTCCGATCGATCCTCCTTCTTCCAAGGCTCACCGATTCATTCTAGCTACCACCGACTACATTTCCAAGTGGGCGGAGGCAATCCCACTCAGAGAGGTCACAACTCAGCATGTGCTCCAATTTTTTAGGAACCATATCGTATATAGGTTCAGGGTGCCTCGATGAATTATATCCGATAATGGTACTGCATTCAAGAGCACTGAAATTAATAGCTTTGCTTGGAGACACGACATAGATTGGAGGTATTCTAACATCTATTACCATAGGGAAAATAGCTTGACAAAAGCCTTCAACAAAACTCTCAACCAAATATTAAAGAAGACACTCAACGATAACAAGCAACAGTGGTATGAGCAATTAGTTGAAGCCTTGTGGGCTTACCGTACCACATACAGAACTCCAACTTAATCTACCCCATTCTCCTTAGTGTATGGGTCTAAAGTAGTTTTACCATTAGAAGGCCAACTCCCATCATTAAGGATAGTTGTGGGTAGTAAAATAATAATGGAGCATAACACCAAGTTGCGGTTAGAAGAGCTCGAAGGTTTGGAGAGGAGATGCCTCCAGGCATGCCAAAATCTCGAGTTGTACAAAGCTAAAATGATTCAAGCTCATAATAAGTTGGTCCATCCTAGAACTTTTCAAGTAGGAGAGCTTATTTTAGATCCAAGGAGATTGTTTCCTGACGAAAGATGGGAGGCAAGATTGTACTCACTTGAGAAGGAGCTTTTGCCATGGAGAAGACCTACTAAGGAGGATCTTCTTAGCTTATAAATTGTAAGGGAGAGTGCCCTATGCTTCTAATCAACGGGCTCTACCTAAAGAAATAATATCCATAAATCTTATTTCAAATCAATTATCAATAAAATATCTTTCATCTTAAATTCTACATCTTCTATGTTGAGGAATATCTTTATTTGTAAATCCACCATGATGTGTTTAGGGTAGGTATATGGAACCCAAGTGATGTCCTATCCTTTAGTAACACAACACCAACACAAACTACACACCACCAAATATCAAACAAACACATATCTTTTGTCTCGGGCTATTTTAATGTGGGATAAAGCCCCATGTGACACTCACTCATTAGCTGCTCTAGGTCGGGCTGACATGTTACTTTGCTAGTATGTCACCCTAGTGGTTACTTGTCTAGCGGATGTAAGTATACACGATTTCTTCGTAACTTGACCATTGCAAACTGATGAGCACCTTGTTAGTTTGGTAGGCCTCACTACATGGTCGATAAGCTACCTCATGTTGACTTTGCTTAAGAGGATATAAATCTACACACTTTCTTCTTGAACTAGACATCATGCATTAACTAGGTTGAGTATATTTGAGGCTTAGGATAAGTACCCTAGTGACACCTTTCCTCCTGATTACTCTAAGTTTGGGTCTAGTCCTTACACGGGACTCCCCGTTTAGTAGTTGCCCTAGGTAGTATAGCATCTGTCTCACCGAAGATAGACTATCCTGGTGATCATTTCCGTCTGTGAGGATGTAAGTCTATAAGCCTTCTTCTTAGATTGATCATTACAAACTGACGAGAACCTTAGGTTAGTTGGTTATCAATATGCTGACATCAACCCACCCTGTGGATACATAACTCATGGTAGATGTAGGTCTACAAACATTCTCCCAGAGATGGCCATCGTCTACCTATAGGCTTTCTTTTACAAGGTTTTGGATAAAGCCCCTAGCGGTACCTCTACTGTAGGCACTCTATTTGGATCACGTCCTTAGCAATCCCATTTAGACACTACCCTGGTTACTCTTAGATTGGACAGTCCCCCTTTCCTAATAGACACCCCTGTGGTTGGAGAATTTATCTTGTGGATATGTAGATTCTCCCTTGGTGTAGTAAGTTTGAGATAGGACTAGGCTGATATAAGCTCATTT
Organism: Cymbidium sinense; assembly: GCA_021442155.1. Classification (NCBI taxonomy): domain Eukaryota; kingdom Viridiplantae; phylum Streptophyta; class Magnoliopsida; order Asparagales; family Orchidaceae; genus Cymbidium; species Cymbidium sinense. The sequence continues at coordinate 97,668,013 of CM038222.1, forward strand.
TTAGTGTGGTCCCTCGCACACTAACAGAGTCCACACAAACATATAAACAAATATATATATTTTAGCTTATGGATTAGGAGGAAAACCCCCAACGGTACCTTTTCCCAAGCAATCATCCTATCTTTAGGGCAGTGTCAGCAAAACTCCCTATAGGAATCCTCTGACTACTTTTGAGTTAAGACAAATCCCGGGGTCAACACTCTCTCAATAGTTGCCCTTAAGTCAGGTTCGATTTGTTGTGCCACCAACATGTCACCCTGACAGTCATCCTTGCTTTGGAAGATATCAGTCTATCACACATTCTTTTTAGCACGACCATTGCACACTGACGGGTAGCCTTAGGTCAGGTTCGATTTGTTGTGCTATCAACCAATCACCTAGTGGTCCCTTGTTTAGAAAGTTGTAAGTCTACAAGCTTTCTTCTTAATTTGACCATTGCACACCGTATGACACCCCTTAGGTTGGTTAGCTCTACCCCACAGTTGGTAGACTATCCCTTTGGATTTGTAAATCTAAGGTAGGACTAGGCTAATATTAGCCCCTCCTTAGTGGATCCATCACACACTGATAGGGTCCATCCTAAATTAAATTAATTTTGACAATTCTTGAGTCAATGTGAGTCCACAATGGCATTCACTCAAATAGTAGCCATAGGTTGGGTTCAATTTATCATGCTATTAACTGATCACCATAGTGGTTCCTTATTTAAGAAGATGTAAGTCTACAAGCTTTCTTCTTAACTTGACCATTGCATACCGAAAGGCACCCCTTAGGTTGGTTAGTCCTACCTGATGGCTGGTAGACTATCTATTTGGATTTGTAAATCTAAGACAGGTCTAGACTGATATTAGCTCATTCTTAGTAGATCCATCGCACATTGATAGGGTCCATTTCATCGAATCCATTCTCCTCCCTCCAATGGAGTCCAAATTAAATCCATCTTATCCCCAATAGATCCAAGCTCATATCTCCAATAGATGTGTGCTCAAAACCAATCATATCCTCTCCCAGTAGAGCCTCAAATCATAATCAAACTAAAATCTCATCCCCAGTGGATGCCCACCAATTAATTCAAACTAAATTTCTACCCAACGAGATGCAAGTCATATCCTCTCTCTAGTAGAGTCCTCAAAAAAATCGAACCAAATCAAATCCCTATCCTTAACAGATAACTTGAACTTGCTTCCCTAGTGGAAGGTTCATACACTCATCCCCAATAGTTCTTTTCTCTCCAAATCATATCAAACCAACTCAAACTCTTATCCTTTATGGATAATCTGAACCTGCTTACCTAGTGGAAGGTTCACATGCTTGATCCCTCAGTGGATCCTTTTTTCCTCTCTTATGCCCTTGGCATAAGTTGAGTTGCAATGCACTAAGATCTTGATTCTGTCTATACCTCAGGTTTAGGGGTAGATCATTTCCATTAATGCTTGTGATCCTTTATATGTTGTTGATCATCTTGGTCAACACCAATGTGTTCGGTGTGCCTTGTTAGTTACACCACACCTATTGGGGGTCCTTTTGTTGACCTCACTTTTGGAGTGAGTTCTCAACTTCCTCGTCATAGATCTAGGACTCTTATAGATACTAAGAGCTCCTTAGTCTTAAGACACTTCTAGTGATTAGGTGAATACTTAAACTAAGCCTAGAGACTTAGAAGTGTTAACCATAGGAATAAGTTATGCCTTAAGGACTTAGGAAAACTTGCCTATCATATGGCCTAAACCCAATCCATGCTTTCCTTCTCAAACCAAACCTCAAATTCAAATATCAATTCAAACTCCAAATCATAAATCAAATTCCAACTTCAAATGATTCAATCCCATGATCAAATTCAAATGCCAAGACCCTTCCTAAGCCCTTTGATTTTGTCTTATGGACTTAGCCTTAACCAAATTCAAATCAACCCTGATTCAATTGATTTTCTCAAATATCAATTTAATCTCAAATCAAATATCAAATCATGAATAAATTCCAAATCAATCTCAAATTAAATCTAAGACCAAATTTCCCTCCTAAGTCTTATGAACCACTCTCATAAGCTTAGTCAAATATAAATCCAAACTATCCCAAACTCAATTGATTTCCTTATAAATCAATTGTTCCTTAATTTATTTTCACAAATATAAATGAAATACACCCTCCAATGACCAAAATCAAATCAAATTAAATATGTTTTCTTTCTTAGCCCTTTTGACCTACACCCATAAGCTTGGTCAAATTTGCTTCCAAATAACTCCAAACTCAAGTAATTTTCTCATGAATCATTTATATTTTCGTTTGTATTCCCAAATATAAATGCAATATAAATCCAAATAGCCAAAATCAAACCCAAATCAAATCAAATTTCCAATTTTAACCTTTTTAGTCAATTTCTTGAACTTGGCTAAACGATACCCAAATCAATTCAAAACCCATGGATTTCTTCACAATTCAATCATTTCTTTAATCATTGTTCCAAATATTAACATAAACTACAATCACCAAGCCAAAATAAAGCAAACCCAAGTTAGCCCTTTTGACTTAAAATTTTCATATGAACCAAAATCCGTATGGCTTCAAACCATTTGCAATTGGATTTATATTTCCATCTCAAACCCATTTATCAATACAACTAAACTTGAATCAAGCCATGATTAAGCCAATTGACTCATTTAAGTCCACTTGATCCAAAGACTTTTTTGAGCCAAGTTCTAATCCAACCCAAATTAGATTGAATTAAGCCCATCCAAACCTCATATCATGATCAACAATCATCTTAAGCTAATCAATTATCTTGAATTGGGTCAAATCAAGTCAACCTAGCTAGCTGACCAAGTCAACCTTTAGCCCAAATGAAACCTACACTAGCCAAAACACACTATATGCCAAATTGACTGAAACCTTTGATTCAAACTAATTCAAAATCAATGATTGAACATGACCAAACTATCAATTGAACTAAACCAAGTCCAATTGGCCATTTGACCCAAGTTGACCCAAATTAGCCTAAAAAAGCCAAAATAGGTCAAATCACAATCCAACCAATTTGACTGCAACCAATGATCTAAGTTCACTCCAAATTAATTATTTAACTTAACCAAAGCCATTATTTAGTCAAATTTGACCAATTGGTCAACCTAACATAACCTAGCCCAAATTGACCTAAAGGGTCAAATTAAGAAAAATCCAAATTAAACTAAACCAAAGGCTACAATCATTTTCAATTAGCCAATTGAACTTGACTCAACACTTAACCCTGCCCAATTTGGTCAAATTAGTCAAATTGGTCAACTTGACCTATTTGACATATATGAGCCTAAATGAGCCATAACCATATCCAAAGTAAATTGAACCAAACCAATGACACCAATACACTCCAAATGGTCATGTGAACTTGACCCAACCCTTGGTTTGACCTAATTTAACCAATTAATCAACTCGACCCAACCTAACCCCATTTGACTTAAATAGGTCAAATCAAGCCAAATCAAACCAAATGGACTCCAAACCACTTGAAATCTGGGCTAACCCACTTTTCACCCATTTTAAATCTGCCCAAATCAAGCCCATAGCCAAATGACTACTTTGCCCTTGGGTCTAGGGCATCCCTTGAGATAAGACACTTGCATCTTTGGTAATTTCCTCTCCTTGGCCACTTGACACCCATTCATAAGTCCACTTAGACACCTAGGACTGTGGCTGACTTGACTCAAGAGTGGTTGGCTCGGCCATGACTCATGGGGAGGTGAAATCACCTTCCCATACCCATTGGAGCATTTCAAACCACCAAGGACACCCACTACTCCCATGGAAGCCACCTCCCACCCTTCTTATACTCATGTGAGGCCAAGTGGAGTGATTATCTGCCCAAACCAAGCTCCCCATGGTGACCATTTGACCAATACGTTAAAACCATCATCACTATCCAAGCTAAAGAAAGAAGGGGCATACCCCTCTCATTCTCACTCAAACACTCACACTCAATTCAACTCTAGTAACTAATGAGAGAGATCATAGAGCTTCCCCTTGCATTTACCGAGCTTCCCAAATTTCGCATTCTCAATTTTATGTAAAATCAAAATAGGGGAGGCCATCTCTGATTTCCATTTGCTCAAACCTCCGCCAAAGTGAAATTAACTTTGCACTCACCATCCTTGGATGAGCCAAAATGAATCATTTCCCAAGCTTCTTAATGGCCCGAGGGTGGATTTCGATCAAGGTCGATTGCTTACGTGTTGTGGGTTGATCTTTCGAGCAAACCACACCAAATCAAAGCTCATGCCGGTCAACAGGGCTTCGTTTCTACCAAATGAAGCTTCCTTAATCATTGGAACCATTGGTCATAAGCTCTGGTGAGGTATGCCATTAAAATTGATCCTTAGCTTAGAATAGGTTGGTCCTTTGTGAAGGAAACTCATCACCATTAGATGTGTTTGTTGTGCTTCCCCGAAGGTCTGGGATCAATTTGATCTCCATCTGAGCTCGGGTAAGCTCAGATCAAGTAATAATCGATGGATAGTATCTGGCGCTCGCCGCTCAAGAGAAGACAGATCATGGGCTATCCATTCCATGTGATCAGAATGGAGGGACCTGATCTGATCATGCATAAAACCCCTCTTTTCTGTTTTAGAACCATGCATTCAATCGTGGCCGTCTGATCTTAGATTGAACAGCCCATGCTAAAAATGCATTACGCCGTTGTCTGCGTCAGCATTTGACATGATAACTTTGTTGGCTTAATTAGCCTCATGTTCAATTTGATTAATTTTGATGATAACAAACAAATGCTTGGATTTTCTAATGAATATTTTTATGTGTTTCAGATATGTCAATTGCTAATTACATATCCAATACATCTCACAAATTGTTAGAAGAAATTGCAAGAATAAAAGAATGAAAGGGTGAAGCTCATGAGGTTATATGACTATTCATATGAGTTCTTTGGCATGAATCAATTTGCTCACAACCTAACATACTATTTTAATGAGGTTAATTTATATAAATCTTTATTTAATTAACATTCAATTATATATTTTTTCTACATAGCAATAAAATTGTCAAAGTAATAAATGATCATAACTATTAAGTATAATTATTTTATTTACTTAATATAATTAGGTATTTTAATTTAATTTTCTGGTTATATGATAACTAACATATTTATGATTATATATAAATTATATCATAATTTTTAAATGTCACATGTCAAAATTAACAAAAAAATATAAAATTTTGTATTTTAGCCAAAGTCATTATTTAATCAAAGAATTCATATCTGATTTTATCTCCATCGGATTCCTTGGATTTTTTCCTTTAAAATAAGTGGTTACATGACCCACTTTGCATTAAAATTGAATTTATTATGATTTTTTAAACATTACCTGATTTTAATAATGGATGCATGCTACATGCTTTGAATATATTAAGATGCTATTTTGATTACTTTTTGACTTTCCCATGTGAATAGCCGAATTTTGCTGCTAAATTTAATATTTGTTTAATATAAATTATATTTTTTATTGAATATTAAATTATCACATGATAGCATGAGATTTGTATAATATATTTCTTTGAAATAATTTTTTAAAAGACCTTCTTGCCTATAAATAGCCCTCATTCTCTTCATGAAAGCATCCCTCATTCAAAATTCAAAATCTCTCCAGCAAATCTAAGAGAAAATCTCTTAAATGTTCCTTCCAAGTGTTCTCCAAATATTGCAAGATCAAATCCTTGGTTTGGAAGCTTCAACATCAAAGCCTTTTAAATTACTTGAGTTTATTTTCTTGATCTTAATACTTCTTAGTTGTTCATGCTATTTTCACCATCTATTTCTTCTTTCTAATTTATACTTCTTGGTGGATTAGTCTTTGAACATTGGTTTTCACATCAAAGTTTCTCAATTATTTTTTTTGGTGAAAAACTCTTGTGATAATTTGTAGGATCAATTTCAACTTGCTGAAATTTTTAGCTTCCTACAAATTTCTTTTGGTTTCTTGAAATATTTCTTCTTTGGTCTTATTTTGAAAGATCATTTATTCTTAGATTTATTTTAGAAGTATATTTTAAGCATTGTAAAATAAATTATTGTGCTGAAATTATTTTCATATTTGCTAGATCTCTCTTTTAATTGAAAGCTTACTAGCCAACTTAGATCTATCATATACTTTTTTTTTTATTTTGTGATCATTAGCATTAATTGAAAGAATCTTTTGGTTAAAATAAATTACTCCTTGCTGAAATTTATTTTATTATGAAAAAATATATATTTATTTTGAAATCATTTTGTATTATTCTACAAATTATAATAACATAAACATCCTAGTAAGATCACTTTAAGATATTTATTTTTCTTAATTGAGCATTTTGCCTTGCCAAATTTTTTAAGTTGTAAAGTGATCATTTATAAGTTGTGAGATCACTTTTTGAATTTGATTGCTTGGTATATTTGTGTTGTAAAATTTATTTTGGGGTTGTACTCGCCCTTTTGTAGGAGAGTACATATTGTTGTAGGGGTTGTACTCGCCCCGTTATAGGAGAGTACTTTTTGTAAACCATTTTTTATTTAGTGGATTCCTAGCCAGGGGTGGCTAGGCGTGGACATAGGCCGGTTTTGGGGTTTGGCCGAACCACGTAAAAATCGAGTGCCTCTTGTCTCTATTTACTTTATTATATTTTTATTTTTACTGCATTTAGAATTATATCTTATCATTATAAAATCAAAATCTAATTTTCTATTTAAAAATTAAAATTTAAGTTTTGAAAATTTTAATATTACCCAATTCACCCCTCTTGGGTGCTATAGTGTCTCACAAACTTAAATAACTAATCACATCGTGCCACACGGAAAGCACACTATGTCAGCAACCATGTGGCGCCAATGAGATTAGGGGGTTAATTAGGTTAATTAATCTATTTTTAATGCTGAAACTTCCAAAATTCATAACTAATTATTAAAAAAATAAAAAAAATACAAATATTGGCTCATTTTCAAAGTATTTCAGAGGAGAATCCATTAATATTATTATTAATTAATTTTGAATAATATATTTTGGTTAATTAAGGTTTAATTAAAAATTTAATTAGCTTAATTACTCTTTGATCAACTATCCAATTAACTTTAAACTTTTTAGAGATATTTAGGGGAATGATCTCTGCCTTCTCTATTTTTCTTAGGATTTGTTGGATAATTAATTGGGAAAATTATTAGATTAAGCCTTAATTACTCTCCTATCTTAATTAATGATAATTAAGTATATAAATAGTAAATTAATCAATCAATTAAGCTTATTAACCTCTGTAAATGATGATGAAGTTTAGGGAAATGGATTGGGATCCCCTCTTCCAATTTATTCCTTAAGCCTTCTCCATTCCCTCTTAAATAATTAGTTAATTAAACCCATTAATTAATTAATTAATAAAATCAATCAAGATCCAAATCATACTTGAACTTTAATTAACTAATTAAAAGGATTTAGGGATTGAGACTTAGTCTCCCTTCTTTGTCTCTTTCCCTAAGTCCATTTCATATTATTGATTAAGGATAATTAAGATTTAATTAGATAATTAATGAAATTAATTAATTTGATTGAATATACTTCTCTAATTAACTCTTGGGTAGCTCTTTGGGTGTTCAATAACCTAAAGTGAGAGCTAATAAAATTATGATTAGCTCATATGTACGAGAAAATCATAAGAGTAATTAAATGAGCTCCTTAAGCTTAATTAATTAATAATTATGAGCTAATTGCATTAGGCCCCTTTCATTTCATAGGAGCATTTTCATTTACTTTCCATGTGGTTGCATATCATTTAGCTCATAATTGTTTAATTGATTACCCTAAGGTGACATAGATAAGGGTTAATTAATTAATTTAATCTATGATTAACTTAATCAATCCATAAAATCAACCTAATTGCTTTTCATTGAATCAAATTAACTCACACATATGAGAATGGGATTATGACTAGTAAACCTCTTTTATATTTCATAAATCAAATCAAATATGAAATTAAAAATGGCTTTAACAAACTTTGGTTTATTTTAAATATGCTTTTTTAATGTGATTCTCCTTAGGAAATAGTTGGATTAAATGAGATTGTATGCATGTGTTTCTTTATTTCTTTCCAATCATATTAAAGTATTGTATGCCACTTGTAGTCAAGCATTCATTCTTTTCAAAAATTAATTAAGTAAGAAATTATTTCATTTATGCCAATTTGCATGTGTTGACTTAATCAAGAATATGTGTGGCTATTATCACTATTAAATTACAAATATATTTTGAAAAGGTTCTTAATAAATAAAAATATGTGTTGTGATTTTAGTTATGTATATATAGGAAGTGCGTGTGAATATAAACTTATTGTATGAAGTGAAGTTTCTTTCTTATATTCATATGTTGATTTGCATAAGTAAGAATGTTAGTGGGTATATTAGTCTAGACATCCCAGAGATGCACGACTTTAAGTAGCACTAAGAAGGTTCCTACCTCACTAACTTAGTGTAGAACAATGGAGACGTACTTGCTTGATTTCATTCTTATGCATCTTTGACATTAGAATTTAGATAAAGCTTCAATTCATTTACATAAATAAATCAATCAAATTGAATTCAACTTTTGTATAGTTTTTTTTTTCTATAGTTGCTTGCACATTCACATACACATAAGAATTGTGGGTATGATAGTCTAGACATCCCAAGGATGCACAGCTTTAAGTATCCCTAAGGATGTTCTTACCTCACTCCCTTGGTGCGAAATAATGGTGTCGTACCTACTTAAAATTCTTATGTATTTATATATATGTATGTGTGATACAATTAGTGGATGAAAACCATAATTTAATCAAGTCAATTCTACTTTTGCATGATTCTAATTCTTATAGTTACTTATACATCCATATGTATCTGAGGATAGTGGGCATATTAGTCTAGACATCCCAGGGATGTAGAGCTTTGAGTAGCCCTAAGGAGGTTCCTACCTCACTCCCTTGGTGTAGAACAATGGCGACGTACTTGCTTAAAACTCTTATATATTTGTGTGTACATTTGGCTAATTAATGAAAATCCACTTTTCTATTAAAAAGAAACATGCATTCATACTTTGTTCAAGTGGTTGAATTGATTAATCATATAATTTGAAGTTCTTTCCTTATGCCTTTGTATAAAAATTTAAATAGAGATTTAAATTAATAGGACAAAATAATTCAACCAAATAAAATATCAATTCCAAATACATTTGCTTACATTCATCTTTCAAGTATGCTAAAATATAAATTTCATGTATATGTATGTTTAGGACTTAACCATATGCATGCTATATATGATGGAAAAAAATAAATAAATATGTGTTATGTGATAGTAATTCGTTCCAATTAATCTTAAGATGTCTTTCTTATTGAATGAGTTTATTTAAAGTGAACCTAAACTTAGGATTAATTAAAATATGTAATAAGCCATCCATTAAAAAGAATTGATTAATCAATTTGCTTTAGATGTGGATTAAGGTAGGGATAAAAGAGAGTGATCCTCTCTTTTCTTCTCTTTATAACATTTAGTTATTAAGTGTAAACCAAGTGATACAAACGAAAGTATTAAGTAAAATTTGCAAATCAATTAAACTACTTAAAGTGAAACCACCCTTCATAATTAAATCTCTTTATACTTAGGAAACTATAACTCTAAAGCCTAGTTAGGACCTACCACACAAGCCTTAATACACATACATTAGATTAAGTCACCACTTCTAGATTTATGTTACGATGGTGCATGGTTTGATGTATGTTTATTTTATGATGTATTATTTTAGACTGGATGTTAGGGTGTATATTTCGTAGACTGGATGCTAAGCCGTTATTTGCCTAATTATATCTCTTGTAGGGGATTGTGCTTAAAGGCCTGCTGAAAAATAAAAATAAATGCTCTCTTTGTAGGTTACTTAAGCCCCTCATAATCCAAGTTAGGATAGGTGGGCTTGGTTACCCTTGTGTAGGGTGCTAAGTCCAAATTATTCATGTAATTGCTTGGGTTCCATGGTTTGTTTAGCTAACACTTATTTTGCAGGTATAGTTAGATTTACTTTTCCATTCTTTTAATCATAGCTGTGCATTAGAAATTTGGTTTAAGTGTTATGGGGGTTAAGGATGAACATTGGCTAGAAGGTTTAATCTTGGGGTGCCATGTGATGTCTAGAAGCCTGCCAAATCAAAGGAAGAGATGGAGGGAGCATGAAGACATGAGGACCCCTATAACACTTATCATTTGTAATTTATAATTATTCTTTCATATACCGGGTTGTATAAGGATAGAGCTCGACTACTCATTTTTCTTTTTAGGTTGTATGGTGGTACCCGACCGCACTGACCTTTTATTCTTTTGCTCTAATTTTATAAATTGTTTGATGATTTTTTTATATTGTGCATAAGAAATTGCATGCCTCTTATAGTTTCTTTATGTAATGATGCTTTAATGTGTGGCCTAGATGCAGTTAGGCTCTTAGGGGAAAATAAATTTTCTACCAAACTACAACTCATAATTAAAATTCTAAATAACACATAACCTCACATAAAGCCTAGGCATTAAATCAAGATAATTAAAAGATTTAGCAACCCCTTAGCTAAATGGTTGAATGCTTCACAACATGCATATCATATTATTTCTCTCTAAAAAATAGGGGATTTCCATCCTTGCATGACAGGAGAATGCTTGACCTTTGAGGACATCACTTGTGGTGGAAAACACCCCTTCTTGCTGATTTAGCCAATAATCTAATATCATCATGCATATAGGCATACAAAATCCCAAAGCCTTTGTCAAAATGAAGTGTTAAATATAAATAAAATTTTAAAAGATTTCCTTAATACTAAGCCGTTACTCATACCACTCATGCTCTAGTCTCTTTAGGGAGTGGTTTAAGGACTTTAGTCTCTTTCTAAATAATAAAAACTTAACTATCTTGTAAAACATAAGACTTGCCTACATGGGTTTAATGTGTAGGAGGAGTTAGCTAGCTGCCACTCCAGGCGATTATAAGTCCAATAGACGAGTGGTTTATCCTCTTTTATGGAGGTAAACCATATACCCATTTTTCCCTTAGATTTAGGACATGCTTTGGCCCTCACTAAAGCTCCCTAGATTTAGGATCCGAGGTAGTTATTTCCTTCGGGCTACAAGCATAAATCCTCACCTCTTATGCATTTCTGCAACCTTGTGTTGTGAGATTGTAAGTTCTAGCTTTCTAATTAAATTCCAATTCAAACATATAATTCTCCTCAACTTCAAATATATAAAGCCCAACCATAAGATAGATTGGAATGCTCACTAGGTTTCCTTGTATCATGAGAATTTTCTACTCATCTTCCTTTGGATTCGATAATAAGTCTCTCCTTTTTATCTATCCCGATTGATTTTCCAAACATAGCAAATTTATTGATAGTCTTATTTTTAAAATCTTTGGAGATAATAATTACCTACTTTAATTGAGAGTATTCTTAAGGAACTCACCTTCCTTAGGATGTAATTAACTATAGGGGCTTGCCCCCATAGGGAATGTTTGAACTCGATTTAAATAAACCCTACTTTATTCATCCATATAAAGTAGGGGAAAAATCTCTGGTATATTCGAAGACCCATCATACCTTAGGAGTCCTTATTAGATAATTAGATCCATTGTAGGGTGGTGATTTCTATCTTTTGAGATAGTGCACCATTCCTTGATGTCTTATCCGATTGCCTCAATAAGTACATACCCTCAGATTTACGTGGTGTCCCACATACACATATAACGAAAATAAACATCACAATTATCTTAGGGATTAAGGAGTGAGTTTATGTTCTTAGATTCTTTTCATAAAAATATAACAGTCCCACCATCTTGCATTCACAAGACATGCATCATTTATTTAAAATGCACTTAGGTGGTGTTAGATAACATCCCTCTCGAGGTGGGTTATGAGTCCAGAAGAGTCAGGGATAGATTTGTTCCCTCAAGTGAGAGGAATAACCGATAATTCCTAAAGATAGAACTAGGTCGAGCATCTAACATGTGTTAGAAGCACCTGTAGACTAGGTTCTAATGCATCCTTTCCTAGAATAAGTCTTCAACCCTAGGTGTTTCTATAGTCTTATGATGCTAGAATCTAAATCCTAGATTTTTAAGAAAATGTCAACTCAAAATTAAAATTAAATTCCAAATTTAAATCCCAATTATAGGATAGTTGAAATGCATACTAGGCATCCTAATATCAATAGGCATTTCCTACTTCATCCCAATTGACTCCTGAAAAACTCTCTCAAATTTGGTCATTCCCAAGTGAAAATTCCAAAAAATCAATTCTTTGAAAATTGTCTTAGAAATATTTAGAAATAAAAACTTATTTCTTTCATTGAGAGTATTCTTAGGAAGAGACCCTTTTTAAGATGTAATTAACTATAGGGGGTTGCCTCTATAGGGAACCATGAACCAAGTTTAAAAGTAAACCCCATTCTACTTTGCATATAGTTCAGGGGAAAAATCTCTGGTACATGAAAGACCCATAAGCCTTAGGAATCTTTTATTGAAATGATCAAATCCATTATAGGAAAACATATCTATCTTCTGAGATAATATGATTATTCCTTAATGATATATTTGATCATCTAAATAAGAAATTCCTAAACTCTCTATGGTGTCATAAATTTTCTCCACAAGGCTCCATAGTGTTGCCTTTAGAGATAGATAATTATAAGATAGAAGCCAAGTTTCACATAATAGATTTTGAGACATCTTTCAATGCTCTTCTAGGGTGACCTTGGATTCATTAAAACAACATGGTCCCATCCTCTTTACATTAATGTATCAAGTTCATTAGGGATGGTATTGAATATTGTGTTAAAGGAGATCTCAAACCATTGACAGTACATGAGGTCAGGATTTATGAAGATGCAAATAATTATCTCCCTAAGAAACAAAATATCTTCTCTCATGAACTTAATCAAAATGATAAAGAAAAAAGCAAAGGAAAAGAACGAAAAGGAAAGAAAAGAAGATGAAAAAATTAAAAAGAAAAGAAAAGGGAGCAAGAAGAAGACATTAGGGAGGAAATAGAGCCTAAGATTAGATTCCACGCACAGTTCATTACTCCATTTGAGCAAGTGGAGAGGATGAGCTGACCTCCACTAGGACAAGGAAGAGGCAAGTCTAGAGGGAGCCGCAGGGGTGGAAGCCCCCCATACCTACCACCTACTTGGAGGTTCGTTCCAGCATCCAGAAGTACATTTGTCATCTACATAGACTTAGAATCTAGTTTAGAGGATGAGTCCTATGTATTGAGCAGGCTGACTAGCTCTTTACATTAATAGATCCCATTAGAGGAGACACTAGAGACCGATAGTGATGAAGACCAGGTCCATAAGCAAAGCATGAATGTATCAAATCCCTTTTATGTGGAACTATTGGATTTCATATGGGTGTCTTAGCTCTAACCCCACTTTCATCACAAAAGGTTGAGGGTTTCTTAGTTAAGGAAGCTCCCTAAAACATATGTGAATGCTAAAACCCAAAGGTTTTACCAAGGAGCAACATCCTCAAGTCAAGAAGTTGATGTAGAGCTTGAGAATGAATCATTCAAAGAATTAATAGAATTACCGTTTGATTAGTACTCACCTTTTGTTCTTAATTTAGCAAAAAAAGGTTTAATTCCCCATACATGGTCTAAGCATAGGTCAGAGTATTTCAAGAGATTATGGGACAACAAGTGCAAAAATTCTCAATTAAGACTCGGACTAGGCTTTGGTATAGTAGGTTTAGTGGACAATGATGGTTACTGCTTGGCCATTACTAATCATTTGAAATCTGATAGATTCTACTAAAACAACATTAACTCATATGAAGATGTGTATTTTAAAACTTTAGATAACCCAGATGAGCTCTAAGTTAAAGATGCACCTCTAAAATTTGAAGAAAAAATTAAATCAACCATTGACGAATTTAAAGATATCAACTTGGGGACTGAAGATAATCCACACCTAACATATGTTAGCTCCTTGTTGAGTGAATCTGAAACCAATAACTTAGTTAGGCTACTCATTGAGTTTAAGGACTACTTTGCATAGAGCTATGAAGAAATGTCCATATTAGCTCCTGAAGTAGCGATTCATATGCTAGTGATACAGTCCAATGCTATCCCCATCAAGCAAGCTCCTAGATGCATGAGATTAGAAATTGAACAACAGGTCATTTCGAAAGTCAAGAAACTGATTGATGTTAGTTTCATCAAGGAGGAAAAATACCACACCTAGTTGGCTAGCGTTGTTCTAGTTAAGAAGAAAAATGGCCAAATTTGAATATGCGTCAACTTTAGGGATCTTAATAAGGCATGCCCAAAAGATGAATTCCCATTATCGATACTGGAATTGATGGTGAATATTTCCTCATCTCATGCAGTATTTTGTTTCACGGATGGTTCATTTGGATATAACTAAATAAAGATGGCACTTGAAGATGGAAGGAACATTGCTTTCAAAACTCTGATCAGAATTTATTATTATAAGGTCAGGCCTTTTAGCCTTAAAAATGCTAGCGCTACATACCAGCGAGCCATGACTCAAATTTTTGATGAACTCATTCACCACCAAGTCGAATGCTATGTCGACGATCTCTTGGTCAAAAGTAAAGAAAAAAATACCATCTCTTTGACTTGAGAGTTGTTTTCAAGCGATTAAGACAATATAATCTTAAAATGAACCCTCTAAAGTGTGCATTTGGAGTACTTCAGGGAATTTCTTGGAGTTTGTTGTTCGACATCGTAGAATTGAGATCATCCCAGAGAAGATTAAAGTGATATTGAAAATGCCACCCCTTAAAAGTCTAACCCAACTTAGATCATTCCAAGGGAGGTTGGCGTATCTAAGGTGCTTTATATCTAACCTATCAGATAGATGTCAATCATTCTTAGCACTAGTGAAGAAAGATGCCAAGTTTAAGTGGGATGACAAATTGCAACATGCATTTGAAAACATCAAGCATTATCTTATGATGCCGCCAGTCCTAGTTGCCCCTATCTCTAGCAAGCCCCTCATACTTTACACTGTTATGTTAGATAACTCCTTAGACACTTTGTTGGCCCAAGGCAATGATGAGGGGAAAGAGAATGCACTTTGCTATCTCAGGCATCATTTGATACCCACTGAGGAAAAATATCCACCCATTGAGAAGCATTGCCTAGCTTTAATCTTCATAGCTCAGAAGCTACGACACTATATGCAGTCTCACAAAGTGAACTTGATTTCTAGAATCAATCCACTACAATACCTCATGACACGGTCGATACTATCTACACAGTTGGCATGATGGTCCATGAATTTTTACAATTTGACATCGCATTCGTACCCCTCTGTGCGGTGAAAGGTCAAGCACCCGCGGACTTTCTAGTGGCGTATCCACTTCCTACAGATTCCTCGCTTAGTAGCGATCTCCCCGATGAACAAATCATGAACTTAAGGGGTTCCAACATCCTCCATTGGGAGATGTACTTTGAAGGTGTAGGTTCCTCTTAAAGAGGAGAAGAACCACAATTTTTTCTTCCAGGTAAGGCAGGGATAGGGATAGTCTTTCTCATGCCAGACTACGATATGATGAGATTCCCATATTATATGTCTGAGCCTTGGACCAATAACAAAGTTGAATATGAGGCTCTAATCACCAGTTTGGAGTTAGCCATTTCACTAGGCATTCAGAGTATCAATATCGTTGAGGATTCACAACTAGTTGTCAATCAGATCAATAGGTCTTATAAAATTTTGTAGCCCAAACTCCATCACTACCATGGCGTTATTAGCTCATATCCTAGAGGTCACAATTTATATAATCCCTCGAGGAGAAAATTCCATAGCCGATGCCTTATCCAAACTTGCCGAAAAGTTGGCATGTCTGAAAGATGAGTCTATATCAATAGAGGTTCACAACAGGTAAATTATGTCTCTTGTTGATATTAAATTCATCAATAAATACACTCTTGAAGGAAGATTTCCATTGTTAAAAAGGATAAGGAGTTGGATTGGAGGCAGCCCTTTATTGATTACCTGAACAAAGGCAAGCTACCTTAAGAGAAATCTTAAGCAAATCAAGTAAAGTAGAGGGCACTCTCCTACGCCCTCATGGATGGTGTCTTATATCGACTATCTTTTAATCATATGTGGTTACACTATTTAGACAAGCATGTAGCCCATAAGATCATGACTGAGGTGCACTCAGGATTATGTGAAGCTCATCAATTTGGTTCCAAGATGAAAGCAAGATCAAAAGACTTGGGTATTACTGGCCAATGATGATCACGGATTACATGGATGTAGTAAAGAACTATCATCAATGCCAAGTACATGAGGTGGTTCTACACCAACTGCTCAACATTCTATATCTGACTTTGGCCTCATGGCTACTCGGGTGTTGGGGTACCGACATAGTGGGCCAGATTGATCCTCCCTCATCTAAGGGCCACCATTTTATTCTAGTAGTTATAGACTACTTCTCCAAGTGGGCGGAGGTGATTCCACTCAGAGAAGTCAAAGCTTAGCATGTGCTCCAATTCTTCATGAACCATATTGTGTATAGATTTGGAGTGCCACGCTGAATCATATCTGACAATGGTACTGCCTTTAAGAGCACTAAAATCAACATCTTCGCTCAGAGACACAACATAGATTAGAGATACTTTACCATCTATTATCTAGGGGTGAATAGTTTAGCGAAAGCCTTCAACAAAACTTTCATTCAAATACTCATGAAAATGCTCGATGACAATAAGTGATAGTGGCATGTGCAGTTTGTTCAAGCTTTATGGGCTTGTCGTACTACCTATATGACTCCAACATAATCTACCTCATTCTCCTTAGAGTATGAGTCCAAATTCATTCTACCATTAGAGGTTCAGCTCCCATCACTATGGACAGATGTGGGTACCAAAATCATGACTAAGCAGAACAATAAGGTGTGATTGCAAGAACTTGAAGGTTTGGAAGAAAGATGCTTACAAGCATGTTAGAACCTAGAGCTGTATAAAGCAAAAAATGGTTCAAGCTCATAATAAGTTGATCTTCCCTAGAGTTTTTCAAGTTGGAGAGCTTGTTTAATTTCTAAGAAGACCAATTACATCCCATCGCAAGATGAGAGGCAAGTTTGATCCTACTTGGGAAGTCCTTTTCACCATGGAAAGGTTGTGCTGTTTATTTTTGAGATGTGGGACACCACACAAATCTTAGGGGGTACTTATTGAAGTGATTGGGTACGACATTAAGAAATGATGCACTATCTCAAAAGATAAAAATCATCATCCTATAAATGAACCTAATCACATAATAAGGACTCTTAAGGCATGATGGGTCTTCGAATGTACCAGAGATCTTTCCCCTACTTTACATGGAAAACTAAAGCAGAGTTTATTTTAAGCTAGGTCTGTTAAGTTCCCTATGGTGGCAAGCCCCCATATTTAATTATATCCTAAGGAATGGAATTCCCTAAGAATACTCTTGATTAAAGTAGAAATTAAGGTCTTTAAAGATTTCAAGGCTAGTCTATCAAAGTATTGCTTGTATTGGAAAATCAAATAGGATTGTTCAAGGAGAAGACCTATTATTGAAGCCAAAGGAATGAGTAAGAGATGCTCATGATACTAGGAAGCCTAGAGATCATTCCAATCTATCCTATGGTTGGGCTTTATATGTTTAAAGTTGATGAGATTTATTCAATTAAAGTTGACATTTTATTAGAAAGCTAGGACTTATAATCCAACAACACATTTTTATGGAAAAGCCTAAGAGGTGAGGATTTATGCTTGTAGATAAAAGGAAATAGCTACCTCATATCCTAAATCTAGGGAGCTTTAGAAAGAGCTAAAGTACGACCTAAGTTTGAGCGAAGATGTGTATAAAGTTTACCTCCACAAGAGAGAGTACACCACCTGACTGCTGGACTTACAACCGCCTGGAGTGACCGCCAACTAACTCCTCCTATTCTTTAAATCCATGTAGGCAAGTCTTATGAAATTGCAAGATAGTTAGGTTGTTATTATTTAGAAAGAGATTAAAGTCCTTAAATTCACTCCCTAAGAGACTAGAGCGTGAGTGGTATGAACAATGACTTAGTATAATGCAAATCTTTTCAAATTTTATTTATATTTGATACTTCATTTTGACCAAGGCTTTGGGATTTTCATGTGTCTAAATGCATGATGAAGTGGATTATTGAAATCGAGAAGAAGGGGTGAAGCTCAGAGGAGTTGCTCTTATAGGTCAAGAGGTTCCCATGCATGCAAGAATAGAGGCCCTCATTTTTGCAAGAGTGGTAGAAGATGCATGCATGATATTAGACATACAACCATACAGCTAAGGGTTGCTAAATCTTTTAAGTATCTTGATTTAATGCCCAGGCTTTATGTGAGGTTATGAGTTATTTAGAAATTTAATTATGAGTTGTAGTTGGGTAAAATATTTATTTTTCCCTAAGCCCCTAATTGCATCCAGGCCATACACAAACACCAATCATAAAGAAACTATGAAAATGCATATAATTTCTAATGCACAAGCCAAACATAACATCAAACATTTTATAGCTAACATAAAAGAATAAAAGGCCAGTGTGGTCGGGTACCACCGTACAACCTGAAAGGAAAAAATGGGTAGCCGAGCTCTACCCTTATACAACCCAGTTCATAAAAGAATAATTTTCAATTTACAAATAATGAATGCTATGGGGGGTCTTCAAGTCTTCATATCTTCATGTTTTTATGTGTCTCCCTCCTTCTTTGATTTGGTTTGCTCCACTTCAAAGGCATCACATGACCTCCCAAGATAAAGCCTTCTAGCCAATGCTCATCGTTATCCCCCCATAACACTAATCCAAATTCCTAATGCAAAATTACTTTAAAAATAAGAAAAGTAAATCTAACTACACCTGCAAAATAGAGGTTAGCTAAACATACATACAACCCAAGCAGGTATATTTATAATTTGGACTTAGCACCCTGCATATGGGTAACCAAGCCCACTTGTCCTAACTTAGATTATGCTTAAGGGCTTAAGCAACCTACAAAGAGAGCATTTATATTTATGTTTCAGTAGCGCCTTAAGCACAATCCCCTGCAGTAGGCTAATCATGACCTACCATCTAGTCTATGAAGCATTCACCCTAACTTCTAGTCTAAAACATTACATTACAAAATAAAATATATATCATACCAAGCATTGCCCTAACATAAAGCTAGAAGTAGTGACTTAATTCTAACATGTGTGTTAAGGCTTGTGTGGTATATCTTAACTAGGATTTAGAGTTAAGATTTTTTAAGTGTAAAAAGATTCAATTTAAAGGGTGGTTTCACTTCAAGTGCATTAATTGATTGACAAGTTTTAATTTGTGTTCTCTTTTATTTTATGTGACCTAAACTTAGCAACTAAGTATTATAAAGAGAAGAAAGAGAATTTCTCTCTTTCATCCTTGCCCTAAGCCACTTTTTAAAGCATGTTAATTTGGTTTAGTTCTCTTTAGTGAATGGCTTATTACATATTTTAAATTAATCCTAAGTTTAAGTTCACCTTAAATGATTGCATTCAACATGAAAGGCTTCTTAAGATTAATTTTAGCAAATGACTAACACATGACATACATCACATTATTCCTTTCCATATCATGTAACATGCATATGATATTAAATCCTAAATATACCTACACATGCAATATATTTCTTTTGGCACACTTTAAATGAAAAATGCATATGTGCATTTTATTAAAAATGGGATTTTCACTCATTAGCTAAATGCACATTCAACTGTATAAAAGTTTTATGCAAGTACTTCACCATTATTAAACCAGGGGATTGAGGTAAAGACCTCCTTAGGGCTACATAAAGCCATGCATCCCTTAAATGTCCAGACTAGATAGACCAACTATTCTTAAATACACATGAACGTACAAATGATTACAAGAATGGAAAATCATGCAAAAAAGATCATTAAGTTGGGAAGAAGATTTTCATTCATTAGCTAAATGCACATATAAGTGTATAAAAGCTTTTAGTGGATACTTCGCCATTATTGGCCGGGGGAGTGAGGTAAAGACCTCCTTAGGGCTACTTAAAGTCTTGCATCCCCGGAATGTCCAGACCAGATATACCCACTACTCTTAAATACACATGAATGTAAAAATGACTACAAGAATAGAAAATTATGCATAAAGTTCATTAAATTGGAAAGAAGAATTTCATTCATTAGCTAAATGCACATACAAGTGTATAAAAGTTTTAAATGGATACTTCACCATTGTTAACTAGGGGAGTGAGGTAATGACCTCCTTGGGTCTACTTAAAGCCTTGTGTCCCCGGAATGTCCAGACTAGATATGCCCACTACTCTTAAATTCATATGAATATACAAATAACTACAAGAATGGGAAATCATGTAAAAAGTTATATTTATTTCAATTGAATTATTTATACATGTGAGTTGAAGTTCTATCTAAATTCTAAGATAGAAATACATAGGAATGAGTTCAAACAAATGTTGTGCCCTTTTCAAATGGTCTATACACTTGTTAAGATTCAAACCTTATGTAAATCCATATAGACTAAAGAAAGAGAACTTCATGTAACATGTTCTAAGCCATAGACACATACAAACTTATAGATATTTATAACCATTATCACTCTAAATGTTATCATTGATTTATAAATTTTTTACAGAAAGTAGATTTTAATTTAATAGTGATAATAATCACACATATTTTTAGGTTAATCAACAGATGCAAGCTTGACATAAAGAAAATTCATTTAAGTATAAACATTTTGAAAATATGAATGCATGAAATAATATGACACACATCATTTAATATGATTAGAAAGGAATAATATGATATAAAACACATGCTTCATTCTATTAAACTAATTGCTAAGGACAATCACATCAAATATAAGTATTTAAGGAAAACCAAATCTTGTTAATGCCATCTTTCATTTTATGTTTTGATCTGATTTCATGAAATGAGGGAAAGTTTGCGGATCCTAACCCATTCCCTTGTTTGTGATTTAATTTGGTTTAATGAAAAGTAATTAGGTTGATTTTATGGGTTAATTAAGTTATAATATGCATTAAATACACTAATTAACCCTTACCTATGTTACCTTAAAGTAATTAATTAAATAATTATGAGCCAACATGATATGCATGGAAAATAACTTGCAATGATCCTAAGAAATGAAAGGGCCTAATGTAGTTAGCTCATAATTAATAATTAATTAGGTTAATGAACTTAATTAAATGCTTTCCCACACATGTAGGTTAACCATAATTTCCTTAAATGTCTTTAGGTTATTGAACAATTAAAAATCTACCCATGAATTGATTAATTAGGTTTTGATTTGTTTTACATTTTAATTAGATTAATGAAATCATTAATCACTTAATAAAATTAAAACTTAATTGCCACAAGGGTTAACTATCCTCCAAATGAAGTAGACTTAGGAAAAAGATTAGGAAAGAGGTCCCAATTTAATCCTTAAGTCTCCTCACTGTTAAATAGTGACCAATGAGCCCAAATAATTTGTTAATTTATTGTTCATGTGATTAATTAATCCTTAAGTTAGGAGAGTAATTAAGGCCCAATTAGTTAATTCTCCTAATTAATTAACCAATAAATCCCAAGAAATTAGGGGAGGCAGAGGTCATCCCCCTTAACAATCTCAAAAAATATTGGGTTAATTAACTAACTAATTAGGGAGTAATTAGGGTAATTTTTTTAATTAAACTCTAATTAAGATCTAATTAGTGTTCAAAATTAATTAAAAATATTTTTAGTAAATTCTACTCTGAAATATATTCAAAAAGAATATTTATTTATATTTTTATCATTTTTCTATGATTTTTATGGTTTTCCAAAGTTTCAGGTGATTTGAATGATTTTTCATGACTTTCATAAAGTCTATTAATTTATTTTATCTAAATTAGACTATTTGAGCTTCATAATGCAATATCTCCTAATTCAGAAATCCTTTTGACTTGAAATTTTTGTGGTATGTGTATTTTAACTTTAATTTCAACCTGTAAAAATTCAAATCAATATGATGTGTATTTTTAGATTAATCGATAAAATTTAATTTTCACTAAAACTCAAATTAAGCTCAAACTATTTAGTAAATTTGGGGATTTTGGATTTATTGGATTCCTCTCAGAAAGTCAAATTCAACAAGCCCTTGTTTATAATTTTTAGTTAATTATTTTATTTTCTATAAAGTTTTGAAGTTCTAGGAGATTTAAAAAAAATTTAAAAGTAAAAAAAATCTAGAATTTCTACTTCACAATCCCGCAGGCGATTAGTGGTAATTGTACGCATAATTTTGCATGGTTACATTAGTAAATAGCGAGGGAAAATAGTGTATTCTGTGTGGATAGAATCAGATCATCCAATCATGGATCGGATGGTTTAGATCGATTCACATAATTTGACCAGCTAAAATGGATGGATCTGGGCTGATCTAATGCAAAATCTGGACCGTCCAATCCCTAGCCATGGGATTAGATGATTATTACTTCATGGCCTGCAAAAGTTACGAGAACAGTGAAACCGACGGGATTTTTACAAAATCTGAATGAAATCTCATCCGAATGGCCTCATTTTTACATCGATTCATACTGAAAAACTTCTAATTTTCATATTGGGACTAAATACAATGAAAAATGCAAGGGTTTTTAAAGGAAATTCATAAAATCACACAAAAATTATCACAAATAAAAGCTCCTAAAATTGACTACAGTTCTTAAAAATTACCTCACTAGGGATGATTATCGGCGATGGTGATGATCCAAGCACACTCTTGAATGCAAGAAGAAACTTTAGAATGGATGTAGACCTTTGTCTCCCTTTGGAATGATGTCTTCACCAATGACCGCTGCTTCCTCCCCAAAATCTACTTGATTTTGATAATTTTCACTCCAAAATAAAGTGGGAATGATTGTTGGTTGGCTTGGGAGCTCTAGGGGAGTGAAATGAGGCCAAAAGAGAAATTTTTAGGCTTCTATTTTTGTGTGTTTGGTTTTGGTTGAAAATCCCCTTTTATTATGATTTTTGGTCCCTAGTGGATGTCCTATGGCTTTGGGTGGTTGGGAATGGTAGGGAATCATTCTAGGTGGCTTCATTTGAGTGGAGGAGCATGTGAGAATGCAACCAAGGCAAGGGTTGTGGGAGTCCTTGCTTGCCAATTGTTTAAATGGGGGAGGTGAGGTGAATTCACTTCCCCATGAGTCATGGCTGACTTAACCACCTCTTGGGTTAGCTTGGTCAGTGTCCTTGGAGCCTAGGTGAACCAATGAATGAGTGCCAAGTGGCCAAGGAAGAGAAATGACCATTTACATGAGTTTTTTATCTTATGTGATACCCTTAGCCCAAGGGTAGAGTGGTCATTTGGCATTAAATTTGATTTGGGCAGATTTGAAATGAGTCAAAAGTGAGTTGGACCAAATTTCATGTCATTTGGAGTTTATTTGGTTCAATTTGACTCAATTTGACCCAATTGGGTCAAAATGGGTAGGTTGACCAATTGGTCAAATTGGGCCAAACCAAGGGTTGGGTCAAGTTCATATGACCATTGGGAGTGTATTGTGTCTTTGGTTTGGATTTAATTTTGGCTCATTTGAGTTCATTTGGGTCAAATAGGTCAAGTTGACTAATTCGAGCCAATTGGCCAAATTGGCTTCGATCATGGCTTGGTTTGGGTTTGATTGATCATTTGGAATATATTGTAAGAATTGATTGAGTTTAATTTGGATTTGATTGGTTCTTGGTTTGGTTTGACCCTTTAGGTCAAGTTGTGTTCAATAGGTCAAGAGGGACAATTGGGTTTGGTTTGGCTCAATTGAAGGTCAATTCATGATCAAGTGTTGATTTTGGGTTGATTTGAATGATTGGTTTCAATGGATTTAGCTTAGGTTACAATTTGGCTAGTTTGGGTTCATATGGGTTAAAGGGTTGACTTGGTTAACTGGCTAGGTTGATTTTGTTTAACCCAATTCATGACAATTGATTAACCTAGGATGATCAACAATCATGATATGAGGTTTGGATTTGCTTAACTCACTTTTATTTGGATTGAATTGGATTTTAGTTTATGTAGATCAAATTGGCCACTTTGGGTCATGTGAGTCAATTGGGTTTAGTTAGCTTGATTTTGGGTTGAGTTTGATTCAGTTAAGTTTATATATGGATTTAGGATTAATATATAAATTCAAATGCGATTAGTTTGGGTTCAAATGAGTTTTGGTTCATTTGAATATTTTAAGTCAAATGGGCTAAGTTAGGTTTGACTTGGGTTGATTTTGGTTTGGCTTGATGATTGTAGATTTCATTTATATTTGAATAGATGATTGAAGGAATGATTAATTCAAGAGAAAATCCATTGGTTTTGATAGGATTTGGTCAAGTTCAAGGAATTGGCTTAAAGGGCTTGAATTGGGTTTTGACTTAATTTTGGACTTGGTTTTGGTCATGTGAATTTATATTTCATTTATATTTGTGAATATAAATGAAGATACAAATGATTTATGAGAAAATCACTTGAGTTTGGAGTGGTTTGAAAGCAAATTTGACTAAACTCATGGAGGTAGGTCAAAAGGGCTTAAGTAGGTGATTTAGTTTGATTTAGTTTTGATCATTGAGATGGAGGTTTCATTTATATTTATGAATATAAATGAAGGACTAATTGATTTATAAAGAAATCAATTGATTTTTGGTTAATTTGGGTTAAGATTTGGTTGAGCTCATGGAATTCAATCATAATGCTTTTAAGGAGGATTTTGATTTTGGATTTGATTATGGGTTGCAATAATTTGGTTTAGGGTTTGGATTTAGATTTAGTACATGATTGAGGGGTTGAATTGGTCTTGAAGAAAATTAATTGAATTTGGATTTATTTGAATTTGTCTTAGGCTAAGTCCATAAGATCATATCATAGGACTTAGGAAGGATTTGATCAAGGGCTTAAAACATTTGATTTGGAATTTGGAATTGAAATTGAATTTGGATTTGAAATTGAGTTTGAGGTTTGGTTGGAAATTTGGATTTGAATTGAATTTAAGAAGTTGTACATGGATTGAGTTTAGGCTATAGGGTAGGTGATTTTTCTAAGTCCCTAAGGCATGACATAATCCTATGATTAAACCCTTCTAAGCCTCTAGGATTAGGTTAAGTGTTCACCTAATCACTAGAAGTATCTTATGACTAGTGAAGTCTTAGTGTCTAGAAGTCCTAAGTCTAAGAAGAGGAGGTTGAGAACTCACTCCTAAAGTGAGGTCAACAAATGGGCATCCAATAGGTGTGGTATAACTAATGAGGCACATTGCATGTATTGGCGTTGACCAAGATGATCAAGAACATCCAAAAGATTATAAATACTAAAAAAATGATCTATACCTAAACCCGAGAGGTAGATAGAATCCCGATCTTAGCATAATGCAACTCAACTCTTGCTAAGGGCATAAGAGAGCAAAGAAAGAATTTGATAAGAACTCTATATCAAGGATATGGAGGTAGATCCACTAAGGGATCACACAAACATTAGGCATGACATGTGAGAGGTTTATGCGAAGGGCATAAGGAAGAATCCACTAGGGATGAGAGTTTGGTGAGTCTGATATGTTTAATTTGACTCAACTAGGGAGGTTGGTTTAATTTATTTTAAAATTTAAATTTTTGATTTTGAGATGGACCCTGTCGGTTTGTGATGAACCACATTGAAAAGGGGCTATGTCAACCTCAGCCTATCTCAGATTTTTTGATTCAAAGGGGGTAGTCTACCAGCAACATGGTAAGACCATCTGACCTAAGGGGTTTCCTTTCGGTGTGCAATGATTGTACTTAAGAAGAAAGCGTAACAGACTTACATCTTCCAAAGTAGGGATCAAGCTGTGATGCTGAGATCAACCCAACCTAAGGGCCTCTTGGGTGAAAGCCCCGGGACTTATATCAACTCAAAAGTAGTCAAGTTTAATTTCTTTTAATTTCATTTGATGGATCCCATCGATTTATGATGGACCACTGAAGGGGCTATGTCAAACTTGGCTGTCAAAACCAAAGGGGTAGTCTACTACGAGGGTAAGACTATCTGACCTAAGGGGTTGCCTTTCATTGTGCAATGGCTATACTTAGGAAGAAAGTGTAGCAGACTTATGTCTTCCAAAGCAGGGATCAACCACTAGGGTGACATGTTGATGGCACAACAAATCAAACCCGACCTAGGGCTGCCCATCAGTTTGCAATGATTATGCTGGAAAGAAAGCATAGTAGACTTACATCTTTCAATGTAAGGATGATCGTTGGGGCAACCTGTTGGTGGCAGAATGGATTGAACTCATCTTAAGGGCGACTACTAAGAGAGTGCCGCGGGGGACTTAAGGGGTTTCCTTTCGGTGTGCAATGATTGTACTTAAGAAGAAAGCGTAACAGACTTACATCTTCCAAAGTAGGGATCAACTGCTGGGGCGACCAGCTGATGGCACAACAGATCAACCCAACCTAAGGGCGGCTACTGAGTGAAAGCCCTTAGGGACTTATATCAACTCAAAAGTAGTCAAGTTTAATTTATTTTAATTTCATTTGATGGATCCCATCGATTTATGATGGACCGCACTAAGAAGGGGCTATGTCAAACTTGGCCTATGTCAAATTTACCAATCCAAAGGGGTAGTCTATCGGCCAAAGGGTAAGACTATCTGACCTAAGGGGTTGCCTTTCATTGTGCAATGGCTATACTTAGGAAGAAAGTGTAGCAGACTTATGTCTTCCAAAGCAGGGATCAACCACTAGGGTGACATGTTGATGGCACAATAAATCAAACCCGACCTAGGGCTGCCCATCAGTTTGCAACGATTGTGCTGGAAAGAAAGCATAGTAGACTTACATCTTTCAATGTGATGTCTGTTGGTGGTGGCGAGATTGAACTCATCTTAAGGACTACTAGAGAGTGCTGGGACTTATCTCAACTAAAGAGTAGTGGATGATTCTAGGAGTTTTGACACACAAAGATAGGATGCCTTCTTGGGAAAGGTGCTGCTGGGGGATTTAATTCCTAATCCACAAGCAAATTTATATTTTTTTTATTTATTATCATGGTCCCTATTATTTTGCGAGGGACCATACCAAGAAGGGGACATGATGGCCTTGACCTATCTCATATTTACTAGACCAAGGGAGAATCTGCTCATCCGCTAAACAAACTCTCCAACCACAAGGGTGGTTACTAGGAAAGGGAAACTGTGTAATCCAAAAGTAACCCAAGAAGTGTCTAAATGGGGTTGCAAAGGATGTGAGCCAAGTAGTGTTCCTACAGGGGAGGTGCCGATAGGAGATTTATTCTAATCCTTGAAGAAAATAATGCTTGGAGGTATGCGGTGGCCAACTTAAGGAAAAAGCATAGCAGTCTTACATCTGCCAAGTGTGGTGTATCCACTGGGTGGGTTGCTTTCAGCATAGCAAACACTAACCAACCTAAGGTGCCCGTCGGTTTGCGATAATCAATCTAGAAAGAGGGCTTGTAGACTTACATCTCCTTAAAGCGGAACTAATTGCCAGGATAGTCTATTGTCAGCTCGATAAGTGCTATCCAACCTAGGGTTGCCCATCAGTTTGCAACGGCTACATTCAGGAAGAAAGCATAGTAGACTTACATCTTCCAAAGCAGAGATCAACCGCTGGGGAGACCCATTGATAGTGTAGCAGATTGACCTGACCTAAGGGTGACTACTAATTTGGGAGCCACAAAAAGGATTGGATCCAGATTTGCCTTAGTCAGGAGGAAAGGAGCCACTAGGGGACTTACCCTAATCCTCAACTTGAACAAATCAGTTCACAATGGCTAGTTTAATAAGAAGGCATGTATACTTATATCTTCTTAAATGAAGCACAGTCATGACGGTAGCTTACCGACCGTGTAGTAAAGCCTACCATGCTAACAAGGCATTTGTTGGTTTGCAGTGGTCAAATCAGAAAAGCAAGCATAGCTGACTTACATCTTCCTAAATGAGGGACCACTGGGGTGACGCACTAGCAGCATGACATGTCAGCCCGACCTAGAGTAGCTAATGAGTGAGTGCTGCAGGAGGCATTATCCCACATCAAAGTAGCTTGAGAGAAAAGATATGTGTTTTTTTAATATGTGTTTGTGTGATATTTGTGTTTCTGTTGTGGAAGAAGGAATATGAAGCCACTTGGGCTCTCTTACACTTATCTTAAACACGTCGAAGAGTGGATGAAATGGTGCCATATGGGCAATGTGACTCCACTAAGAAAGGATGTTACTTGAGTTCTCTTACACCTAACTTAATTGTGTTAGTTGAAATAGGTTCCCTCTTGGGTTTTCTTACACCTATCCTAATAGCATTGGAGATTTGTGTGTAGTTTGTGTTTGTGTTGTGGAAGAAGGAATAATATGTCGCTCGGGTTCTTTTACACTTATCCTAAACACGTCGTGGCGGATTCACAAATAAGCAAACAATTCTTCAAATGAAGATAAGATTTGATGAATGGAAAGATAGAATTTTTATTGATGATAATTATTTTTAAACATTATTTTAAGGATAATATTTCTTTAAATAAAGTCCATTGATTGAAAGCATCATACACTCTCCTTTATGGTTGATCAACTGATATGATCCTCCTTGGCAGGCCTTTTCTATGACAAAAGGGCCTTCCCAAGTGGGTTCAAACTTGTCGGCCATATTATGACTGGCAATAATTGGTCTCTTTAGAACTAAAATAAGCTCTCCTACTTGAAAAGCTCTAGAACGGACCAACTTATGTGAGTTTGAATCATTTTGTCTTTATACAACTCAAGGTTCTGGCATGCCCATAGACGTCTCTCCTTCAAACCTTCGAGCTCTTCTAATCATAGCTTGGTGTTCTACTCCATTGTGATCTTGCTACCCACTGCTATCTTTAGTGATAGGAGTTGGACTTCTAATAGTAGAACGGCTTCAGACCCATACACTAAGGAAAAAAGGAGTATACTAAGTTGGAGTTCTGTATGTGGTGTGGTACGCCCACAAGGCTTCAACTAACTACTCATGCCACTATCGTTTATTATCATCGAGTGTTTTCTTTAGTAATTGGATGAGAATTTTATTGAAGGTCTCTGCCAAGCCATTTTCCATCTGGTAGTAGATGGTAGAGTATCTCCAATCTATGTTATATCTCTAGGCAAAATTGTTGATCATGGTGCTCTTGAATATAGTATCATTATCAAATATAATTCATAAAGGCACCTCGAACCAATATACGATATGGTTCTTGGAAAACTAGAGCACATGCTGACCTATGATCTCTATGAGTGGAATCATCTCTGCCTACTTGGAAAAGTAGTCGATAGTAGCTAGGATGAACTGATGATCCATGGAAGAAGGAGGATCAATCGGACCCACTATATCAGTACCCTAATACTCGAATGACGATGAGGCCAATGTTGGATGTAGAATGTATAATATTGGATGGTTGATGTAGGACCACACCGTGCACCTGACATTACTGGCATCATCTAGCTATGTCCATGAAATCTATAATCATTAACGGTTAGTAGTATCCTAGTCTCTTGATCTTGGCTTTTATCTTCAAACCAGATTGATGAGCTCCACATAATCCTGAGTGTACCTAGTTCATGATCTTACTGGGCTTCATGTTTGTTAAAATAATGTAACCACATGTGATCGAAAGAGCGTTGGTACAAGGTGCCATCTACGAGAGCATAGAAAAGTGCTCTTTGCTTCATCTGATATGCTAGTGACTTCTCTTTCAATAGTTTGCCTATATTTAGGTAATCTATGAGTGATTTCCTCCAATCCAGTTCTTTATCCTTTTTGGCAACAGTAACCTCCCCTTTAAGAGAGAGTCTCTCGATGAGTTCAGCATCAATATTGGATAAGACTTGTCTATTTTGGACCCTTATTGGTATCGACTTATCTTCTGAACATGCTAACTGCTTGGTGAGTTTGGCTAAAGCATTTGCTATAATATTTTTTGCTCGAGAAATCTTGTAAATGGTAACCTATGGGATTTGGGCCAACAACTCCATGGTGTACTTATGGTAGTGATGGAGCTTAGTCTTTAGAACCTTGTAGGACCCAGCGATTTGGTTGATAGCTAACTGAGAATCCTCATATATGTTAATGCTCTGGATGCATAGCATGACTATTAACTCCAGAATGATAATCAAAGCCTTATATTCAGCTTCGTTGTTGGTGCATGGATTAGGCAGGTGATATGAGAATCTCATCACATTGCGGTCCGGAGTTAGGAGAACTACTCATACCCCTTCCTTTCTTAGGATAGTAGATTGTGGTTCTTCTCCTCTTTGAGGGGAAGCCGCATCATCAAATTACATCTCCTAGCAATGAATGCTAGTGTCCCCTAAGTTCATGATCTGTTTATCGGGGAGGTCATCACTAAGCATGGAGTCAGT
Source organism: Cymbidium sinense (assembly GCA_021442155.1). Classification (NCBI taxonomy): domain Eukaryota; kingdom Viridiplantae; phylum Streptophyta; class Magnoliopsida; order Asparagales; family Orchidaceae; genus Cymbidium; species Cymbidium sinense. The sequence continues at coordinate 97,698,453 of CM038222.1, forward strand.
AGGAAGTGGGTGTGCTGCTAAGAAATCTGCTACTGCTTGTCTTTTCATCGAACAGAGGGTTACAAAAGTAATATTAAACTATGACAAAATCATGGACCAACGTGCCAATAGTTCGGATAGTGTCGGCCGTATCATGAGATATTACTGTGGATTGATCTTGGAGATCAAATTCACCTTATGAGAAAACATGTAATGCCGTAGCTTTTTGGATGCAAAGATTAAAGCTAGGTAATGTTTCTCAATGGGTGGATAATTTGCTTCAGCAGGGATTAGACGATGACTGAGATAGTAGAGAGCATTCTGCTTCCTTTTGTCATTAGCTTGGGCCAACAAAGCATCAAGGGAGTCATCTAATGCAGCAGTGTATAGAATCAATGGCCTGCCTAGGATAGGGGCTGCTAGAACTGGCAGCATCATCAGGTAGTGCTTGATGTCTTCAAAGGCATGCTAACACTTATCATCCCACTTGAACTTGATGTCCTTTTTGACAAGTGCAAAAAATGTTTGGCACCTTCCTGATAGGTTGGATATAAAGCGTCTTAGATACACCAACTATACTTGAAATGATCTGAGTTGAGTTAGACTTTTCAGGGGTCACATTTCTAATATCACTTTGATATTCTCTAGATCGATCTCTATTCCCCGATGTAGAACAACAAACCAAGGAACTTCCCACTACTCCAAATGCATACTTGATCATTTTGAGGTTAAATTGGCTTAACCATTCAAAAACTATTCTCACGTCAAAGAGATGATATTCCTTTTCTTTACTTTTGACTACGAGATCATCTACAAAGCATTCAACTTGATGATGAATGAGTTCATCAAAGATTTGAGTCATGGCCTGCTGGTAGGTAGCACTAGCATTTTTAAGGCCAAAAGGCATGACCTTATAGCAATAAATTCTGATCAGGGTTCAAAAAGTAGTGTTTCTTTCATCTTCATGGCCATCTTTATTTGGCTGTATCTATATGTGACATCCATGAAGGAGAAAATTGCATGAGATGAGGTAATGTCCACCATCAATTTCGGGATTGGTAGTAGAAATTCATATTTTGGACATGCCTTATTCAAGTCCCTAAAATCGATACATATGTGAATTTGGCCATTCTTCTTCTTAATTGGGATGACACTGACCAACTAGGTCGAGTATTTTTCTTCCCTAATAAAATAAGCATCGATTAATTTCTTGACTTCAGAAATGACCTATTGTTCAATGTCTAATCGCATGTGTCTAGGAGCTTGCTTGATAGGGTTAACACTAAGCTCTATTATTAGTTTGTGGACTACCACATTAGGAGATAAATCGAGAATATCTTCATAACTCCATGCAAAGTAGTTCTTAAACTCAATCAATAGCCTAACTAAGTCATTAGTTTTAGTTTCATTCAACAAAGAACTAATGTATGTTGGACATGGATTGTCTTCAGTTCCTAAGTTGATTTCTTTGAGCTCATCGATGGTTGACTTGATCTCCTCTCCAAACTCAGGTGGCGCATCTTTGACTTCAAAATCATTTGGAGCATCTGAATTTTCTAAGCACACCTCATATGGGTTAATGTGATTTAAAAAAAACCTATCAAATTTTAAATGATTGGTGATGACTAAGTAATAATTGTCATCATCGATTGGACCTACTGTACCATCCTTGTCTTGATTAAGAATGTTTGCATTTGTTGTCCCATAACCTCTTGAAGTAATCTAACCTGTGTTTAGACCAAGTATGTGGGATTAATCCCTTCTTTGCTAAATTAAGAACACAAGGTGAGTACCAATCAAAAGATAATTATATTAAATCTTTATATGAATCATCCTCAAGTTCTTCATCGACTTCTTGACTTAAGGATGATGCTCCCAAAAAGAACCTCTGCACCTTCATATCTGTGATTGATTTAGAAGCTTCCTTAACTATCAAACCCTCAACTTTCTGTGAGGAAAGTGGAGTTAGAGCTAAGGTTCCCAACTAATGCCTAACCACTTCACATATAGACTTGGATACATTCATGCTTTGCTTTGGAGGCTGGTCTTCATCACTGTCTAGCTTAAGTGTCACCTCGAAAAGAATCTGCTGTTGAGAAGAGTAGGCTAGTGTGCTAACCATGTAAGACTCATCCTCTGATCTAGATTCTAAGTCTATATGGATAGCATGTGTACTCCTAGTGGCTGGGACATACCTCCTATTGGGTGGCCAATAAGGAGGCTTTCCACCTCTGGGGCTGCCTCTGAGTTATGCTCTTCCTCTGCTTGGTGGAGGTTGGGTCATCCTACCCACATGTTTGAATGGAGTAATGAACTGTGTGTGGAATCTAATGTTAGGCTCCACTTCCTCCTCCAAGTTTATTTATCGCTCCCTTTTACTATCTCTTTCATTTTCTTTCTCTTTTTCTCTTTCTTTTTCTTTTTCTTTTATTTTTGAACTTTGGCCAAGTTTTGAGAATAGACTTATTAATTTTGAGGGAGGTAGTACGCCACATCTTCATATATGTCAACCTCATGAACTGTAAATGGTTTGAGAACTCCTTTGATACAGTAGGCGATCCCACCCCTCACAAACTTCATACACTGATGTAGAGAGGATGGAACTGTGTTGTTTTCATGTATCCATGGTTTCCCAAGCAAAGCATTGAAGGATGTATCTGAGTCTATAATCAGAAACCTAGCTTCAGTCTTCCAGTCATCTATCTATAATGGAAACACTATGGAGCCTAAAGCCCTCTCGCCTTGATCATTGAATCCTTTCAATATCATCCTTTCTGAACTGAGTTTAGAGTTGTTGATCCTCAAGTAGACAAGGGTTTTTAGACTCATAATGTTGACTGATGCACTGAGGTAAACCAACACTCTGGATAATCTAAATTTGCACATGTCCACTGTGATGTAGAGTGAACAGTTGTGTTTGATCGTCCCTAAAAGTAGGTCTTCATCATTGAATGTGACTCCTGGGATGCCCTTCAAAAAGTGAGCCTCCTCTTCAGTAGTGGTCAACTGAGCTAAGAAAATCTTAGGATTAAGCAGAGCTATGATTATAGAATCCCTCATCTCTTTGGATAAGATGAGGGCGTCATATATGCTTAGCTTAGCTGATAACTTTCTTAGGTAGGCAAGGACATTGTAATCCACTCTAGGTTGGTCCTCCTCAAGCATATCCATAGGTGGAGCATCCTGTGGAGGGGCTACCTGCTCTCCAGAACCAATGACTTGCTTACCCTTATCATGAGGTGCTATCCAAGGAGGTAGAACTTTGCCACTATGTAGGTTGATTTCATTGACTTCATGTGGTAGGATGATAGAAAGTTCTACCTGCTCATCGAGTATACCTACAACTTCTCCTATGGGACGCGGAGAGTCAAATGACTCCAAGTCAATCTCAATGGGTGAACCCGATTTATTCAGAAAAAAAAGTTTGATTCTAAATCATAGGAGAAAGGATCAAAATTATCTGTGTTATTATTGTTATTATTTAGAATTGGAGAGCTTTCGATTGAAATGAGGTCATCAAGACTATCAAAAGTAGATAAGATCTAAGTGGAATCTACCTTCTTCATTGATTTCTTTCTAAATGGAGGTACATGATAGAAATCAACTAAAGTAAGAGGAGTGAGGGGTTTAGTGCCCTCGTCCGCAGATACAATATGTTTACTAGAAGAAGAGCTGGATGAAGTGGTAGTATATACAATGGTGGAAGGAATGCTCCACTCGATTGGTGGTTACAATACTGGCCTATCTCTAGCAAATGAAGATTGCTGCTGCTGCTACTGAGCTCCCACTTTTCTCAAGTTATCTTTAGCAATTTGCAAACCTTCCTTGGTGTAGGAGGTTTGAACTATCTCAAGCACCTGCAAGGAGAGTTTCTTGATCTTAGAAATAATTTTCTTACATGTTTGAGATAAGGAGATATCCCAACCTCTTTTGTCTTGAGAGGATCACATGTATCTGCAAGGATTACCCTAATAAAACTAGATGGTTGTTCTAATAAGTAATTTCTAGTGATAATTATGGCACCTGACTTGTAGCTACGCTCAAGCCAATCCTTGAAGGTGAAGCAATCTTTTAAGATATGGCCTAACATGCAGTGGTAGGGGCAGAAGTTAGGATCATCACTCTTGCCCACTTCCTCCAGCTTCTTAGGCTCAGGTAGATAAAAATCAAGCTTCTTTAAGAGGTTCTTAAAGATCTTCTTGATTACCTCCCTCTTAAATGAATAAGGCTTGTTTAGTTTATCCAAAAGAGTAAGTGGGTAATAGCTACCTGGTGGTGAATATGTGTACTGCTGCTGAGTATACGGCTAAGGAGGTGGCGGTAATGGTGGTGGAGGCTATTGTGGTGGCCGATATGATGGCCGAGGTGGTGGTAGAGGAGGTGGAAGTGAAGGCTGCTGAGCTCGAGATCTCTCAAACTGAACTCTAGTAGGTTTCTTCCCCTTATCAACTAACACTACTGCCCCCTGGCTTCTTCTCAAAGCTTTATATGACTTGGAGTTGGATGACTGGTCTTGAAAAGGTAACTGTTTGACTTCCCCTTGCAGACTAGCTGCCTTGTTGATTAGTTTCTCAAAGGTTTTGATAGTAAATCCCTTAAGCATGAAAGCAACTGTTCCATGAATATTCTTAAGAAGAATTTCTATAGAGTGCTATTCGAAAATCTGTGATTTGCATTTTATACTCAGGTTTCACCACCTGAGAATATAATTAATGAGGGACTCATTGGGATTTTGTTGACAAGGTTGCCCATAATTACCCTTTGCTGAGCTCCAGTAAACCTCTTAATGAATAGTTGCTCTAACTCAACAAATATATTTTCTGAATTATTTGATAGTTTGACATGCCAATCGAATGCAATCCCTGATAGACTACTGATGATGAGATGGAAAGGAGCACGTCACTACCTTTAGCATTACAATAGCTAACTCTAAAGTGTGCTATATGCCACCAAGGGTTCCCACTGCCATCAAAAATCTTAAAAGATGGTGGCACAAACCCTTTGGGATACTGAATTGCGTCAAATTCCTCAAGGTAGGGTCTACCCTTTGGAACGCATGAAGTACCCCAAGCTTGCGCCAATGCTTCCCTCACCTACTGTTCCACCACTTATTTGATGTCCTTCTCCTGCATGGAGGTCCTATCTTTGACCTTCATGCTGGGGCTTCCTATCTGATCCGCGGAGATCTCTCGACCTCATCCTTTGGGTGTTGGTTTGGGTGTCATCCACTTCCTTCCTTGTGCTGATGGTTCTGGAAGGAATCTCAGTATGACCATATGGACTTCTGTTGAGTCATCTAATAGATCATCCTCGTTAAGGTCAAAGTCTACTCTATCCTCTTCTTGATCTGAAAGATCACTCCCAAAAATCTATTTCTTTTTAGCAAAGTAGTCCTCAAAATTATTGTTTAAAGAATGGTCTCCGGCTATGTTAGGTTGGATAGGCACAAACACCCACACTAACTTCGGTAAGTTGTGTTCATCTAACTATGCATACGCTTTATGGGTGCTCTCACTAGGAGGGTCCACTACAATGGGAACTGTCATTTTTCTTGCTCTGAGCCTCTGGTGGTATGACCATGATGCTTATGGGTCACCACTACCTCTTTGCTATAACTGAAGTGGAAGGTCAAATAGGAGAGCTTGACCTCACCTCAGCTAATGGCATAGATGGAGTGGGATCCTTAGGCCATAGTCGTATCACTAATGAGGATCTCCTCTCCCCAGATGTATATTTTTGAAATTGGAGGGAACTTTGGAAAGGGGAACTTGAATGGGTGATGGTGGACCAGGAGTGGAGTGATGTTATGGGGGTGACATCGACTGCCTCTCCGCTGGAATTCTCCTCCGGTGGCTGGTGGTGTCGGTCAGAACTATGTTATAAGTATGATCAGCTTTGGTGGCCTGCCGATCGAGAAAATCAACAAGGGCAGAGGTTGTCGATTGTCTGGCATATCTCCGTCTCTCTCTCCTGCATGCCTGGGTTGCTACTTTGGCCTCAGCGGCTCTCTCCTGATGGATCTGACCACTTACACTATGGGAAATCACTGACCTCAAATCAAACAATGCACCAGACTCTGAGCATTCATATGTTCTACCAACATGGTGAAGAACTATACTAAGACCTACATAGGGCTTCCTCAGTTCCCTAGTTGGTATCTCGTAGTGAGCTGGTGGTGGAGGTGATGCAACAATCCTCCTAATATCTTTCTCTCCATTTGAACTAGAGAGGGGGTGGAATCTGCTACCACCGAAGAAAGGGGAGACCTCTTATGGAGAACCTTCTTCGGCAATGTGGGAGGCAGTGTCGATCTCTGCGTTGCTCTCTTATGGTCTTTCTATTCTTGTTGTGGCGTTGGGTTCATGAGAGCAGGGTGGTGCAAGAATTGGAACCTACCTCAAAGGTAGGGGAAACTATCTCAGATACCAAGATAGCTTTCCCCTTTGAGGGGACTAAAGAGGAGGTGCTAGCTCACTGGGGCTTCAAGAGCATGTACAGGGAGCAATTGGTCGCGATCTTGATCAAGGGGTGGGAACCATGGCAACCTTCTTCTTCAATGAGGGGAACTATCCTACCACCTCCTCCCTATTGACCGTTGTGAGGGCTGTTCCCTCACAAGTAACTTAGACTCCCTCAAAATCACAGCCAAAGTAAATCAGATGTGTGGCATCAATCGAGGTGAGATTGGCTTGATCCAAGGTTAGATTTACATCGGAGGGGAAAGAGAAAACAAACTTGCCGGGAGCCATAACAACTGAACTGATTGAAGAATACGAAAGAACTGACTATGTTGGTATCACTGCATTTGTTGAAATATAATTGAGTCAGACCCTTGCTTTGATATTTATCTTCAAAAAATGATTTCTGATATTACCTTGCAATTTTGAACCCACACTTAACAAATTTAAGTATGCTAAGTGGGATTCATTAAGTTGGAGAGATTTAAGGAGAGTCTTTGCCATTGAATTTTGATTTTGATTTAGAACCTTCATTCAACAAATATGAGTATGTTGAATGAGGTTCATTCCATTTTTGAGAGACTTTGGAGATGTATTCTTTTGTTTATCCTTTGTTTGAAAATTTTGATTTGATTTTTTTTTTGGAATCTTCACTTAGTAAATTTGGGTATGCTAAGTGAGATTCAAGTGCATGTTTGAAAATATTTGGAATCATTTTTGTTTGTTTGCGATGATATGTGTGTCATGTGTTTGATTTATTTTGATTTGTTTTGAAAATGGGAACCTTACTTAGCAAATTTAGGTATGCTAAGTAAGGCCCAAATGTGTTTGATGTACTTTGATTTGATTTGAAAATGAGACCTTTACTTAACAAATTTGGGTATGTTAATAAGGCTCAAGTGTGATTGATGAATTTGTTTTGTTTTGTTTCAAAAAAGGAAAACTTCTATTTAACAAATGCGGCATGTCAAATAAAGTCCAATTTGCTTTTAATTTTGAAAGATGGAACTCTCATTTGACAAATTTTGGTATGTTAAATGGAGTTCGATTGTGCGTGATTTGTTTGTGATTTTAAAAAGGGAACTTTTACCTAGCAAATGTGGGTATGTTAAGTAAAGTCCATTTTGTTTTGACTTTTGAAAAAGAGAATTATCATTTGACAAATTTGGGTAAGTCAAATGGAATTCAAATGTGTTTTGATTTTATTTTGAAAAAATGGATTCTCATTTGACAAATTTGGGTATGTCAAATGGAATTCAAATGTGTTTTAATTTTGTCTTGCAAAAGGGAACTCTACTTAACAAATGTGGGTATGTTAAGTAGAGTCCAATTTGTTTTGATTTTTGAAAAAGGTAATTCTCATTTAAAAAACTTGGGAATGTGAAATAGAATTCAAATGTGTTTTGAATTTTTTTTTTTTGAAAAAGGGAACTCTACTTAGCAAATGTGAGTATGTTAAGTAGAGTCCAATTTGTTTTTAATTTTTGAAAGGAGGAACTCTCATTTGACAAATTTGGGTATGCCAAATGGAGTTTAAGTGTATTTGATTTGCTTGTGATTTTAAAAAGGGAACTCTACTTAGCAAATGTGGGTATGTTACATAGAGTCCAGTTTATTTTGATTTTAAAAAAAGGGGTGTTCCACTTAGAAAAGCTAGGTATGTTAAATGGAATTCAATTATATTTATTGATTTTTAGAAATGGAATTTTTGTGTGTGATATTGCTTTTGAAAAGGGAAACTCCAACTTAGCACATGTGGAATGTGCTAAATGGAATTTCAATTTTATGTCATGATTTCACTTGAAAATAAGATCTTCATCCAACAAACTTGGGTATTGTTGACCTCATTTTAAGAATGAGCTCTCAACACCTCCTTCTTAAACATAGGATTCCTCTCAGACTTTAGGAGATCCCTAGTCTTAAGACACATTTAGTGATTAGGTGGATGCTCAACTTAGCCCTAGAAGACTTATAACGGTTAACCATAGGAATAGGTCATGCCTTAGGTGTGTTAGGAAATTTGCCTACCCTTAGCTTGAACCACTCCTCACCTTCCTTCCTTCAAGTCAAACTCTAAATCAATCTCATTTGATTTTTTCCAAACTCAAATCAACTCCATGATTGAAACTTTTGATTGAAACACATGATCAAAGTCCATAAAAATTCCTAAGTCCAAATTTTTCTAAGTCCTTAATCCTCCCTTAAGGACTTAGCCAAAATCATGATCTAAAACCAAATCAAATCTTTGAGAATTTCTCATAACTTTATATTCACATATATAAATAAAAGATAAATTCAAACTCCCTCTCAAGCTCAAATTCAAGCACATGGGAGGTTGGCAATCCACTCCTTGGCTCAAATTGACCATGTGCACACTCTTAACTAATCAAACGACCCTCAACCTATGATCAATTGGATCAAAACGACAAGAGCATTTTCGACCATCTGATCCTTCAAGGGGGAGATATACTCCCCATAAACAAACTAAAATGCATCATTCCCCAATTTTATTGAGTGCTAGTAAGACTTAGGAGCCATCAGAGAGTGATAGTAAGCTTCAAAGAGCTCTTGCCAATTCCCCATTCTCAGTTTTGCATAGTGAAAAAATAGGGGAGCCTCATTGAAGAGCCAACTTCCTCTTCACTGAATTTCCTTCCAATTGCTCTTACAAACTTCATCAGAGAGCTAAGTCGAGTGCACCTAAGCTTCTTTTGGAGTTCCCACAACAAGGAAGGGTTCAATTCAATCAAGGCTGCAAGCTAGACAAGGAGTTGGTCCATACATCAATCCACTCAACCTCAAGTGTTCATACTCTCAACAGAGCTTCAACTCAACTAGACGAAGCTTCTCCAAGGGAATCGGGCATCAGTGATCACCTCTAGTGAGGTATGAGATTTTCCAACCATTAAACTCAATAGGGTGTGGAGCTTTGTGAATGAAATATTCGCCCCATCAATTTTTGATCGTTGGATTTTTCGCTCTCTTTCTTTAGATGCTGTGGGTTGAGTTTGGTTTTGATCCATGCTAGATTAAGCTTGGATCTTTTCCTTGATCATGGAAGATCTCTATTCATAAAGGGGAAGAACTTGGGAGATCTCACCCATCCATCCACACATTTAGATGGACGGCTAAGATAATTCTGCATGTTAGAAATTCCTTTTAGCCATTTTAAAATGCGAGGAGATCCTTAGCCATCCGATCTTTGATCGGGTGACACAGGATTAAAGCGCGTGTGCTGCCAGCCACCATTTGGGATGTGATGTTCAAGTGACCCCCTCACGGCACGATGCGTGTAAAGCATGCTGACCGCCGCCGCCACGTGTTGTGCCGTGAGCCAGGAATTACTTAGGATTAGTTAAAAATGTTTAGTTAATTTCTAAATAATTTAGGGGTCTTCTAAAATTCATAACTCCTAAAAAATTTAAAAAATGTGACATAAACTTCTATGGAAAGATTATTAAACCTAGAACATTTTAAAATTAATTTTGATGAGTTTTGTATTATGCTTTTCTCTAAATTTTAGTTTTATTGGAAAGATTATTTTTGCTAATGACTTTTTAATTAGGCCTCTGATTAATCCCAAATTTCTTGGATAAGTTTTAAGAGATGACTTCTACCTCCCCTAATTTTCTTGGGATTTGTTGAAGGCTTGATTAGAAGAATTGCATATGGTTTCCTTAATTACCCTCCTTATGTAATTAAGCATAATTAGGGTATGATTAGTGATTTTAACCAATGATTAGGGTTGATTAAGGTCAGATCCAATAAGTAGGAGGTTTATGGAATATTTTAGGGGCATTTCCCCTAAGCTATTCCCTAAACCCCCTCTTCTCTCCTTAATCTCCTCTTAATTAAGGGTTAATTCATTAATTATCCCTTTAATCACTTTCTAAAGATTCTAAAAAGTTCTAGAACATAATTAAGCTACTTTGGGTAGATGCTTAGGTGTATAATAGCCTAAGTTTAATTACAAAAATCAAAACCCAATTCACATGTGTGAAAGGGTGTTTTGAAATTACTTAAGCTAAACCTCTTTGCTTAATTAACTTTTAATTGTGAGACAAATTGCATTAGGCCTTTTCATTATTAGGTGCATTGCAAATTTAAATTCCTTGTGGGTTTTATGTCATCTCATTAACTCCTAATTACTTAGTTAATTCTTCTAAGGTGGTGTAGGTAAGGGTTAATTAAGTTACTTAATTCATACCTTAACCTAATCGATGCTTAAAAATAGATCTAATTATCTAAAAATTTTAAAAAAAATATCAAACACATGTGGGAATGGGTTAGGAACAACAAACTCATCTCACCATTTTAAAATTAAATCAAACTTCAAACTAAACAAAAATCATAATGAATTTACTTTGATTTATTTTAAACTTTCTTATTCCATAAGAATGTCTTTCGGATTTAAGTAAAATGAGTATGTTTACATGCATTCATTACTTCGAATCTTTCCCAACATGTTAAATTTGTATGTCATGCGATTTCATGCATTCATATTTTTCAAATTCAAGTTTAAAAATTAAATTATTTACTTTATGTCAAATTTGCATGTGTTGGCTAAAGTAGAAATATGAGTGGCTATTATCACTACTACATCCAAATTATTTTTGAAATACATAAATAAAATACCAAATATGAAAATATGCTAGTTATATTTTAATTATGAGTTTGCATGTGATAGATTATAAAGGTATGCTTAGCATAGGTTTCCCTTCTCTTTTATGTTGGTATAGTTTTGAATAGAAATTTGGTGATATACATGGTCCATTTAAAAAGGACCTAATACTCACCTAATTCTATATCCTATTAATTTCTATGCTACCACTTAAGATGGGCTATCTATACTTGCATACATAAATTACATAAACTAAATGAATTAATTAATGCAACTTTTGCATTCTTCTTTTCCATTTCATTTCTTTTATACACATGTTTGTATTTAAGAAAAGTGGTATATTAGTCTGGATAATCCCGAGGTTGTGAGGCTTTAAATAGTCCTAAGTAGTTATACCTTATAACTCTAGTTAACAATGGCGCAGTACTCATTTATGTTATTCTTACTTTCATGTGTGTATGTGAAAATTTGGATAAAGAAACCCTTTTCTACTAAAGAAAATCATGCATACTAATCTTCTAAATTTTTTTTAAATGAATTACTTAGCATGCATCATAAAGTGTGTTAAATACTCTCATTTGTATGTATAGATATGCTTAGGATTCATTCTTATGAATGTTATACATGTTGGGAAAGAAATGAAGTAATGTGTGTTATGTGAATTTTGATTTAATTTATTTAATCTTAAAATGCCTTTCTTTTTGAATAGGTTTATTTAGATTTTATCTAAACTTAGGATTAATTAAAAGATTTAATCAAAACATTCACTTAAATAAAACTAAAATGTGAATCTACTTTAAAAATCACTTAGGTTAGAAAAGGAAAGAGAAGTTCTCTATTCTTTCCCTCTCTTCATAACTTAATAATTAATTGTAGGATACCCTTGAACCAAATCAAAACATGAAATAAAAATCAACCCATAATAATTAAACAACTTAAGTGAAATCCTCCTCTAAGTTGAACATATTTTCATGCTTAGAAAATCCTAACCTAAAGCCATAGCTAAGCACCACACAAACCTTCAAAGCACACACATTAGCCTAAGTCACCACTTCTAGCTTTAGGTTAGGTTGGTGCATGGCTTGATGCTTTGTTTTGTTTTGTGATATATGTTTTAGGTTGAATGTTAAGGTGTATGCTCGTAGAATGAATGGTAGGATGCTCTTAGTCTAACTATTATTTTCTGCAGGGGATTGTGCTTTAGGGGTGTTATCATAAAATAAAAGTAAAAATGCTTTTCCTTGTAGGTGTTTATACCCCTAAGCATAATCCATAGGCCAAGTGGACTTAGTCGCCCATGTGTGGGATGATAAGTCTAATATACATGCTTGGGATTTATGTGGATTATTTTAGCTAACCTTTGTTTTCCAAGTATCAGTTAGATTTTTATTCTTTTCTTTTTCATGTAAATTTATACAATTAGGATTTTGGAATGATTGTTATGGGGATTAGCATAAACATTGGTCATAAGATCTTATCTTATATATCATGTGAAGCCTCGGAGCATCCACCTTCCAACCATCTAAAAGGAAGAACCAAAAGAAGAAAGAAGAAAGAAGAAAAGAAGAAGAAAGAAGAAAAGAAGAAAGAAGAAAGAAAGCTTGAAGACCCCCATAACAATGAATTCCTTGCTTAATTGTAATTTAATTCATTTGTAATCTAGGTTGTATAAGGGTAGAGCTCGGCTTCCCAATTTGATTTTTTTGAGTTTGTACGATGGTGCCTAACCACAACGGCCTTTTATTCTTTTTGCGCTTAGCTTTGTAAATTGATTGATAATTTATTTATCTTGTTGAATAAGTGGCATGCTTTTCCTAGTTTCTTCCTTACTTTATGTATGGCCTGGATGAGGATTAGGCTCTTTAGAAAAAAATAAATCTTTTATCCAACTTAACAACTCAAAATTAAAAATAAATAACTCATAATCTCACATAAAGCTTAGGTTTAAAATCAAGATAAAAGAATTAACAACCCCTTAGCTGGATGTGCATTTCTTTTGTAATATCATGCACAAATGTATCTTATTTCAATCTTGATTGGAGGGCTTCTACCTTTGTCAGAGAAACTTGGCTTGACCTTTGAGAGCCATGGTGGAAACTCACCTCCTACTTTCTCACTGATTTTGGCCCATAATCTCATCTCTTATACATTAGGCATATGAATCCTATTAGCGTGAGTCAAAATGATTGTCCAAAAATGAAAATAAAATGAAAGTTGAATTGCATTAGATTTAGGTCATTTGAAGCATACCTTTACATGATCTAGTGTCTTTAGGGAGTGAGTTTAAGGACTTAGTCTCTTTCTAAATAAAGATAACATAACTATCTTGCATTAAGCATATGACTTACTTACATGTGTTTAAAATCGTAGGAGGAGTTAGTTGGCAGCCACCCCCAGGCAGTTGTAAGTCCAAGCTGTCGGGTGGTTTGTCCTCTCTTATGGAGGCAAACCAAATACCTATTTTCGCCTTAGATTTAGGTTGTGCTTTTGGCCCTCTCCCAAGTTCCCTAGATTTAGGTTTTGAGGTTGCTTCTCCACTTTGTGGGCCATAAGCTTAAATACTCACCTCTTAGGCATTTCCTTAATATTGTATTATGGAATTATAAGCCCTAACATTCTAATAAAAATTTCAACTCAAACAAACTAAATCAATTTCAATATAAAGCCCAACTATAGGATAATTTGAGATGCTCACTAGGATTCTTAGCATCATGAACATCTCCTACTTATTCCTATTTTAGCTTCGATAATAAATCTTTCTTTGATCAATTCTATTTGATCTTAAAAAATAAATCAATCGATTAATAGTCCTTTCCTTTAAAATCTTTAGAGATAATGATCATTTACCTTAATAGAAAGTTTTCCTAAGGAATCCTCATGCCTTAGGATGTAAATAACTATGGGGGCTTGCCCCTGTTGGGAACTTAATGAACCCAGTTTAAAATAAACCCTACTTTACTTTTCTATGCAAAGTAGGGGAAGAACCTCTAGTACACTTTGAAGACCCAACATCCTTAGGAGTCCTTATTAAGGTGATTAGGTCCATTAAAGGGTAGTGACTTCTATCTTTTGAGATAGTACACTATTCCTTGATGATGTGCCTGATCACCTGAATAAGCACATCTGCAGATCTACGTGGCATCCTAAAAAGATGAATTTTTATAGTCTTGTCTTTCCTTTCTCACCACAGATTTGAAAGGCGACTCTATAGAAATTTTTCACCACAGGTATGGAGATAACTATTTTCAAAAATGTGCTTTTAAAAAATGGATTTTTAGAAATGTTTGATTTTGATTTTGAAAAGAACCTCCATGTGGGGGTTTGGTTATCTTTAAATATTTTGAAAACTTTATGCAAATCTTTTATCATGTGACTTTTAATTAATTTGAAAAGTGATTTTTTATTTTTAAAATAATATTTTTACAAAGGATTTATTTTGGGATGAGCCTTGCCTCACCAAGAGGTTGGTAAAGAGGTTTTAAAAATTTTTAGTCATCTCCTTTAGTTTAGTTAATTTATTTTTTAAGACCTACATGGAGTGAGATCCTAAAACCTAAAGGATGTTGGCTAGCTTTGCTTAAGGATGGAATAAGCTAAGTGCCAATGGAAAGAAAGATAGTCTTGGGCTTATATAAAATATAAGTCCACTATCAATGCTTGGAGACAATAATTATCTACTAGAGATGGAGAGTGGAACCATTCCCAATGAAGTCACCAAAAAAATCTGTGGTATTTATTTTTGAGATGTGGGATACCACGTAGATCTTAGGGGATACTTATTAAAGTGATCGAGTAGGAAATTAAGGAATGATGAACTATCTCAGAAGATATAAATTATCACCCTATAATGGACCTTATCATCTAATAAGGACTCCTAAAGCATGATGGGTCTTCGAATGTACCAGAGATCTTTCCCCTACTTAAAATGGAAAAGTAAAGCAGGGTTTATTTTAAGCCGGGTCCATTAATTTTCCTATGGAGGCAAGCCCCCATAGTTAATTACATTCTAGGGATTGGAATTCCCTAAGAATACTCTTGAATAAAGTAAAAATTAAGGTCACCAAAGATTTCAAGGCTATATTATCAAAGGATTGTTTGTATTGGAAAATCAAATGGGATTATTTAAGGAGAAGACTTATTATTGAAGCAAAAGGGAATGAGTAGGAAATGCTCATGATACTAAGAAGCTTAGTGAGCATTCCAATCTATCTTATGGTGGGGCTTTATATGTTTGAAGTTGAAGAGATTTATTCAATTAAAGTTGACATTTTGTTAGAAAGGTAGGACTTATAATCTAACAACACATGATTGTGAAAAAGCCTAAGAGGTGCAAATTTATGCTTGTAGCTTGAAAGAAATAGCTACCTCGGATCCTAAATATAGGTGCTACCTCGGATCCTAAATATAGGGAGCTTTAGTAAGAGCTAAAGCATGACCTAAATCTGAGCGAGGATGGGCATAAGGTTTACCTCCACAAGAGAGAGTAAACCACTCGACTGCTGGGCTTTCAACCACCTGGAGTAGCCTCCAACTAACTCCTCCTATGCTTTAAATCCATGTAGGCAAGTCATATGAAATTGAAAGAAAGCTAGGTTGTTATTATTTAGAAAGATACTAAAGTCCTTAAATCTACTCCCTAAGAGACTAGAGTGGGAGTGGTATGAACATTGACTTAGTTTAATGCAAATCTTTTCAAATTTTATTTGTATTTGACACTTCATTTTCACAAAGGCTTTGGAATTTTCATATGTCTAAATGCATGATGAAATAGATTAATGGCCAAATCAGAAGAGAAGGGGGTGAAGCTCCATCAATAAGAGTTGCTCTCATAGGTCAAGCGGTTCCCATGCATGTAAGAACGGAGCCCTCATTTTTGCAAGAGTGGTAGAAGATGCATGCATGGTATTAGACATACAACCATACAGCTAAGGGGTTGCTAAATCTTTTAATTATCTTGATTTAATTCCTAGGCTTTATGTGAGGTTATGAGTTATTTTGAAATTTAATTATGAGTTGTAGTTGGGTAAAGGATTTATATTTCCCTAAGAGCCTAATTTCATCCAAGACATACAACAAACACCAATCATAAAGAAACTATAAAAAGGCATGTAATTTTTAATGCCCAAGCTAACCATAATATCAAACATTTCATAGCTAACATAAAAGAATAAAAGGTTGATGTTGTTGGGTACTGTCGTACAACCCGAAAGGATAAAACGGGTAGCTAAGCTCTACTCTTATACAACTCGGTACATAAGAGAATAATTTAGAATTTAAAAATAATAAATGCTATGGGGGGTCTTCAAGTCTTTATGTCTTCATGTCTTCATGTCTTTATGTGTCTTCCTCCTTCTTTGATTTGGTTTGCTTCACTTCAAAGGCATCACATGGCCTCCTAAGACAAAGCCTTCTAGCTAATGCTCATCCTTATCCCCCCATAACACTAATCCTAATTCTTAATGAAAAATTACTTTTAAAATAGAAAAAGTAAATCTAACTACACCTGCAAAATAGAGATTAGCTAAACATACATATGACCCAAGCAGTTATATTTATAATTTAGACTTAGTACCCTGTACATGGGTAGCCAAGCCTACCTATACTAACTTAGATTATGTTTAGGGGCTTAAACAACTACAAAAAGAGCATTTATATTTATTTTTCAGTGGCCCCTTAAGCACAATCCCCTGTAGAAAATATGATTAGGCTAATCACGGCCTACCATGTAGACTACAAAGCATAGACACTAACATCCAGTCTAAAACATTACATCACAAAACAAAATATACATCATACTAAGCACCGCCATAATATAAAGCTAGAAGTAGTGACTTAATTCTAATGTGTGTGTTAAGGCTTGTGTAGTATATCTTAACTAGGCTTTAGAGTTAAGATTTTCTAAGTGTAGAAAGATTCAATTTAAAGGGTGGTTTCACTTCAAGTGCTTTATTTGATTGGCAAGTTTTAATTTGTGTTTTCTTTGGTTTTATGTAACCTACACTTAACAACTAAGTATTATAAAGAGAAGAAAGAGAATTTCTCTCTTTCATCCTTACCCTATGCCACTTTCTAAAGCATGTTAATTTGGTTTAGTTCTCTTTAGTGAATGGATTATTACATATTTTTAATTAATCCAAAGCTTAGGTTCACCTTAAATGATTGCATTCAACATGAAAGGCTTCTTAAGATTACATTGAATGAACGATTAACACATGACATACATCACATTATTCCTTTCCATCATATATAACATGCATATGATATTAAATCCTAAATATTCCTACACATGCAATATATTTATTTTAGCATGCTTTAAATGAAAGATGCATATGTGCATTTTATAGAAAATGGGATTTTCACTCATTACCTAAATGCACATTCAAGTGTATAAACTTTTTAAGCAAGTAATTCACCATTGTTAAACTACGGTAGTGAGGACCTACTTAGGGCTACTTAAAGCCTTGCATCCCCACAATGTTCAAACTAGATATACCCACTACTCTTAAATACACATGAATGTACAAATGATTACAAGAATAGAAAATCATGCAAAATGTTCAATAAGTTAGAAAGAAGAATTTCATTCATTAGCTAAATGCGCATACAAGTGTCTAAAAGTTTTAAGTATATATTTCACCATTGTTAACCAGGGGAGTGAGGTAAAAATCTCCTTGGGGCTACTTAAAGCCTTGCATCCCCGAAATGCCTAGACTAGATATACCAACTACACTTAAATACACATGAATGTACAAATGACTACAATAATGAAAAATCATGCAAAAAGTTATATTTTTTTCAACTGAATTATTTATACATGTGAGTTGAAGTTCTATCTAAATTCTACGATGGAAATACATAGGAATGAGTTCAAACAAATGTTGCGCCCTTTGCAAATGGGCTATACACTTGTTAACATTCAAACCTTATGTAAATCCATATAGACTAAAGAAAGAGAACTTCATATCACATGTTCTAAGAAATAGACACATAAAAAACTTATAGATATTTATAACCATTATCACTCTAAATGTTATAGTTGATTTAAAATTTTTCAAAGAAAATATATTTTGATTTAATAGTGATAATAGCCACACATATTCGTAGGTTAATCAACACATGAAAGCTTAACATAAAGGAAATTCATTTAAGTTGAAACATTTTGAAAAGATGAATGAATGGAATCACATGACACACCTCATTTAATATGATTGGAAAGGAATAATAAGACATAAAACACATGTTTCATTCAATCAAACTAATTCTTAAGGACAATCACATCAAATAAAAGCATTTAAGGAAAACCAAATCTTGTTAATGCCATCTTTCATTTTATGTTTTGACCTGATTTAATGAAATGAGAGAAAGTTTACTGATCCTAACCCATTCCCATGTTTGTAATTTAATTTGGTTTAATGAAAAGTAATTAGGTTAATTTTATGGGTTAATTATTTTGTAATATGAATTAAATCCATTAATATACCCTTACCTTTGTTTCTTTAAAGTAATTAATTAAATAATTATGAGCCAACATGATATGCATGGAAAATAACTTGCAATGATCCTAAGAAATGAAAGGGTCTAATGCAATTAGCTCATAATTAATAATTAATTAGGTTAAGGAACTTAATTAAGTACTTTTATGGTTTTCCCACACATGCGAGTTAACCATAATTTCTCTAAATGTATTTAGGTTATTGAACACCTAAAGATTTACCCATGAATTGATTAATTAGGTTCTAATTTGTTTTAGTTTTTAATTAGATTAATAAAATCATTAATCACCTAATTAAATTCAAACTTAATTGCCACATTAGTTAACTATCCGCCAAATGAAGTAAACTTAGGGAAAAGATTAAGAAAGAGGTCCCAATTTATTCCTTAAGTCTCCTCACTGTTAAATTGTGACAAATGACACAAATTTGGTTAATTTATGGTTCATGTGATTAATTTACCCCCAATCAAGTTAGGAGAGTAATTAAGGCCCAATTAGCTAATTCTCCTAATTAATTAACCAATAAATCTCAAGCATATTAGGGGAGGTAGAGGTCATGCCCTAAATAATCTCAAAAATTTTGGGGTTAATTAATTAATTAATTAGGGAGTATTTAAGATAAATAATTTTTTAATTAAATCTTAATTAAGCTCTAATTACTATTCAAAATTAATTATTGATATTTTAGTAAATTCCTCTCTAAAATACCTTCAAAATGAATATCTATTTGCATTTTTATAATTTTTCTATGATTTGTTATGATTTTACAAAGTTTTAGCTGATTTAAATGATTTTTCATGATTTTCATAAAGTCTATTAATTTATTTTAATTAAATTAGACTATTTGAGCTTCAGAATGTAATATCTCCCAATCCAAAAATCCTTTTGACTTTACATTTTTATGGTAGGTGTATTTTAACTTAAATTTCAATCCCTAAATATTTCAAGTCAATATGATGTATTTTTTAGATTAATTAATGAAATTTGATTTTTACTAAAACTCAAATTGTGCTAAAATGATTCAGTAAAATTTATAGATTTTGGGTTTATTGGATTCCTCTCGGAAAAGATGAATCCAATGATTCCTTGCTTACGATTTTCAGTTAAGTATTTTATTTTCTATGAATTTTTGAAATTCCAGGTGATTTAAATAATTTTTTAAAGTCAAAAAATCAATAATTTTCTACTTAACACAATTAGCATCGTGCGATGTTAACGGGCAACACAGTGCCATGCTGAGTCGTGTGATTAGATCGTGTGATTCTATGTGGCACACGGTGCCATGCAGCATTGCTCGATTGGATGGTGTGGTGCCGCATCAGTAAATGAGCAGGAAAATGGTCCATTCTATGCTGATCAGTTCGGACGATTCAGATCGATCCGCGTGATCTAACAAGCTAAAACGGACAAATCTAGGCTGATCTGACACAAAATCTGGACCGTCCAATCCCTAACTACTGGATCAGACAACTGATGCTTCTCGGTCAGCAAAAGTGACAGAAATAATGCAAACCCAACATAATTTTTGGGGTTTTTACATAATTTGAATGAAATCTCATTCAAATGGGCTCATTTTCACATCGATTCACACCGAAAAACTTCCATTTTTGTATTGGGACTAAATAGAATGAAAAATGTAAGGGTTTTCTAAGGAAATTTCTTAAATTGTGCAAAAAACTATCAAAAATAAAAGCTCCTAAGGCTGGGTATGGTTCTTGAAAATTACCTGATCGGGGTGATATTTGACAGTGGTGATGATCTGAGCATGCTCTTGAATGCAAGAAGAAGCTTTGGAATGGCTCTAGACCTTTTGTCTTTCTTTGGAATGATGTATTTACCAATGTTCATCGCTTCTTAATCAAAATTTGCTTTATTTTGATGATTTTCACTCTGAAATAAAGTGAGAATGGTTGCTAGTTAGTTCAGAGCTCTAGGGAGTGAAATGAGGGCATGAGGAGAAATTTTCAGGCTTCTATTTCCTTGTATTTGGTTTTTGGCCAAAAATCCCCTTTCATTATGATTTTTGGCCCCTAGTGGATGTCCTATGGCTTGGGGTGGTTGGGAATGGCAGGGAATCATCCTAGATGGCTTCATTTGAGTGGAGGAGGGTGTGAGAATGTAGCCAAGGCAAGGGGAGTGGGAGTACATACTTGCAAAGTGTTCCAACAGGGGAGGTGAGGTGAATTCACCTCCCCATGAGTCATGGATAACCAAACACCTCTTGGGTAAAGTTGGTCAGTGTCCTTGGAGCCTAAGTGAACCAATGAATGAGTGCTAAATGGCCAAGGAAAAGAAACAACCATTTACATGGGTGTTTTGTCTTATGTGACACCCTTAGCCTAAGGGTAGAGTGGTCATTTGGTATTATATTTGATTTGGGCAGATTTGAAATGAGTCAAAAGTGAGTTGGACCAAATTTCATGTCATTTGGAGTTCATTTGGTTTAATTTGACTCAATTTGACCCATTTGGGTCAAAATGGGTTAGGTTGACCAATTGATCAAATTGGCTCAAACTAAGGGTTGTGTCAAGTTCATATGACCATACAGAGTGTATTGGTGTCTTTGATTTGATTTAATTTGTTTTGGATTTCATTTTGGCTCATTTGGGTTAAACGGGTCAAGTTGACCAATTTGACCCAATTTATCAAATTAGCTTGGAGCATGGCTTGGTTTGGGTTAGGTTGATCATTTGGAATATATTATAATCTTTGGTTGAGTTTAATTTGGGTTAGCTTTATTCTTGGATTGATTTTACCCTTTAGGTCAAGTTGGGTTCAATAGGTCAATATGGCCAATTGGGTTTGGTTTGGCTCAATTGAAGGGCAATTCATGTTCAAGTGTTGATTTTGGGTTGATTTGAATCATTAATTTTAATGTATTTGGCTTAGGTTGCAATTTGGCTAGTTGGGATTCATATGAGTTAAAGGGTTGAGTTGGTAAATAGGTTATGTTGACTTAGTTTGACCTAATTCATGCTAATTGATTAATTTAGGAAGATCAACAATCATGACATGAAGTTTGGATTAGCTTAACTCACTTTGATTTGGATTGAATTGGATTTTGGTTTATGTAGATCAAATTGTCCACTTTGGGTCAAGTGAGTCAATTGGGTTTAGTTAGCTTGATTTTAGGTTGAGTTTGATTTAGTTGAGTTTATATATGGATTTAGGATTAATATATAAATTCAATTACGATTGGTTTAGGTTCAAATGAGTTTTGGTTTATTTGAATATTTCAAGTCAAATGGGCTAAGTTGGGTTTGAGTTGGGTTGATTTTGGTTTGGCTTGATGATTGTAGATTTCATTTATATTTGGATAGATGATTGAAGGAATGATTGATTCAAGAGAAAATCTATTAGTTTTGATTTGATTTGGATAGGATTTGGCCAAGTTCAAGGAATTGGCTTAAAGGGCTTGAATTGGGTTTTGACTTGATTTTGGACTTAGTTTTGGTCATATGAATTTATATATTTTATTTTTGAAATATGAAACAAAGACTAAGTGATTTAAGCTCATGGATTCATTAAGTAGGAAATTTATTTGATCATTAAGATGGGGTTTCATTTATATTTGTGGATATAAATGAAGAAATAATTGATTTATAAAGAAATCAATTGATTTTGGATTGATTTGGATTAAGATTTGGTTAAGCTCATGGAATTCAGCCATAAGGCTTTTAAGAAGGATTTTGATTTTGGATTTGATTATGGGTTGCAATCATTTAATTTGGGGTTTGGATTTGGATCTGGTATATGATTGAGGGTTGAATTGGCCTTGGAAAAATTAATTGAATTTGGATTGATTTGAATTTAGCTAAGGCTAAGTCCATTGGATAAGATCATAGGGCTTAAGAAGGATTTGATTAAGGGCTTCAAACATTTGATTTGGAATTTAGTTTTGGATTTGGATTTGGATTTGAAATTTACTTTGAGGTTTAGTTGGAAATTTGGATTTGAATTGAATTTAAGAAGGTGTACATGGATTGGGTTTAGGCTATAGGATAGGTGATTTTCCTAAGTCCCTAAGGCATGACTAATCCTATGATAAAACCATTCTAAGTCTCTAGTATTAGGTTAAGTGTTCACCTAATCACTAGAAGTGTCTTATGACTAGGAAAGTTTTAGTGTCTAGAAGACTCCTAAGTCTAAGAAAAGGAGGCTCACTCCAAAAGTGAGGCAAACAAAGGCCTACTTGGGTGGATCTTATCAACTCATCAATCATAAAGATGAACGCCCAATGCTCCCGATCAACGAGCTATATCCAAAGAAATATTATGCATGAACAATGTACAAGATAATTTTTCATTAATAAAAACTCTATTTTGATCGAATCATTTCCCAAGTTAAAAATGCTTTCAATTACAAAACTCTCGATTTGTCTTGGATATGTGTAAGAGAACCTAAGCGGCATCATAGACCTTATCAACACAATATAAACAAAAAATTGCACACAAACACAAAAAAGTCAAATGCAAATCCAATCACCTTGGGCTACTTTGAGTCAAGATAAAACCCCCAATGTCCCTCAATTAGTAGCTACTCTAGATCAGGCTCGATTCACTACTTGGCTAGTGTGTTTCCCAAGTGGTCAATTTTACTTAGGAGGACGTGAGACCCCATGCTTCCTTCCTACCTTGACCACTGCAAACCAATGGGTGCCTGTGGTGTTTATTTTTGCATGTACGAGGACACCATGTAGATCTAATGGGATACTTATTGAAGTGATTGGGTATAACATTAAAGTATGATGTACTATCTTGAAAGATAGAGGCATCACCCTGCAATGGACTTAATCACCTAATAAGGACTCCTAAGACATGATGGGTCTTCGAATATATCAGAGATTTTTTCCCTACTTTACATGGATGAATAAAGTAGGGTTTATACTAAGCTGGGTTCTTAAGTTTCTTATGAAGGCAAGCCTTCATAGTTAATTACATATTAGGGAATGAGATTCTTTAAGAATACTCTCGATTAAAGTAGATAACTATTATCTCCAAAGATTTCATGGCTAGACTGTCAATGGATTAGTTATGTTTGCAAAATTAATTAGGAAAGTTCAAGGAGAAGACTTATTTCTAGAATATAAAGGAAATAAGTATGGAATGCTCATGATACTAGGAAGTCTGATGAGCATTCCAAACTATCTATGATTGGGCTTTATACATTTGAAAGTGAAGAGATTTTTTATTCATTTGAGTTGAAACTTTATTAGATTGCTAGGGCTTATAATCCGCCAACACAAGGTTATAAAAAAGCCTAAGAGGTAAAGATTTATGCTTGTAGCTTGAAAGAAATAGTTAACTCAGATCCTAAATCTAGGGAGCTTTTAGCACAAGTGAAAGCACAACCTAAATCTAAGTGACAGGTGGACATAAGGGCTTATCCCTATAAGAGGGAGTAAACCCGTCTGACTTCTAGACTTACCATCGCATGGAGTGGCCAACAGCAAACACCTCAAATGCTTTAAATCCATGTTGTCCAGTCTTATAAAATTGTAAGATACCTAGGGTAGTTATTTAATTTGAAAAAGACTAAAGTCCTAAACTCACTCCCTAAGAGACTAAAGCATGAGTGGTATGAGCATATGACTTAATCTACAAGTACAAAATCTTTCCAAATTTTCTTTCTTTTTGACATAATATTTTAGACAAAGGCTTTAGGATTTCTTTATGCCTAAATGCATGATGAAATAGATTAATTGGCTAAATCAAAGGAGAGACGGTGAAGTGTCGTCATCAGGTATTGCTCTCATAGGCCAAGTGGCCTATATTATGTTAGGATAGAGGCCCTCATTTTTAGCATGAGTGATAGAAGATGCATGCATGATGTGAGTCATACAACATACAGCTAAGGGGTTGCTAAATATTTTAATTATCATGATTAGAGCCTAGCCTTTATGGTAAGGTTATAAGTTATTTAAAACTTTAATTATGAGTGATTAGTTAGATAGAAAATTTATTTTATCCTAAGAGTCTACCGTATCTAGGCCACACATTAAAAGATCAAACATAAAGAAATTATGAAAAAGATGGGATCCTGATGCATAATTTAAACAAACCATTAATCAATCTTATAAACTATCGCAAAAGAATAATAGGTCAGTGTGGTCGAGTACCGTCATACAACCTGAAGAGAAAAAGATGGCTAGCTCAGCTCTACCCTTATACAACCTAATATATGAAAGAATAATTACAATTAGAAATGAATATGTGTTATGGGGGTCATCATTCTTCATATCTTCTTGTCCACCTTGTCTTCCCCTTTTGATTTGGTTTGTGCTACAAAGGCATCACATGGCCTCCCAAGACTAAGCCTTCTAGCCACTGCTCTTCCTAATCCCCCATAGCACTAATCCTAATTCTTATTACAAAATTACATTTATATAAGGAAAAGTAGATCTAACTACACCTGCAAAATAGAGGTTAGCTAAACATACATACAATCTCAAGCAGTTATATGTATAATTTGGACTTAGCACCCTGTACATGAGTAATCAAGTCCACATATCCTAACTTGGATTATGCATAGGGGTTTAAGCAACCTACAAAGAGAACATTTATATTTATTTTTAAGCACCCCCTTTGGCACAGTCTCCTGTAGAAAATATTATTAGGCTAAGAATGACCTAACATCTAATCTACGAGGCATACACACTAGCATCCAGTCTAAAACATTACATCACAAGATAAAATATACATCACATCATACACCATCCTAGCATAGAGCTAGAAGTGGTGACTTAATGCTAATATGTGTGTTAAGATTTTGTGTGGTATGTCTTAACTAAGTATTAGAGTTGTATTTTTCTAAGTTTGACAATTGTTCAAGTTAAAATGATGGTGGGTTTCATTTGAAGTTGTTTAATTGATTTATGAATTTTGATTTGTATTTTGCTTTATTTTGTGTGATTTACACTTAGAAACTAAATATTATAAAGAGAAGGGAGATGATTACCCTCTTTCATCCCTACCTTAAGCCACATTTTAAGGCATATTGATTTGATTTAGTTCTCTTTAGTGAATGGCTTATTAAATAATTTTTAATTAATCCTAAATTTAGGTTAACTTTAAATGATCTTATCCAATGTGAAAGGCTTCTTAAAATTAATCTAATTGAATTACTATCACTTGACATATATTAAACCATTCCTTTCCATCACATGGAACATGCATATGATCCAATTCTAAGTGTCTCTATACATACAATATGTTCTAGCACACTTAAATGATGATGAATGTGTATGTTTAGAATTTATATTTTATTTTGATTGAATTATATAAACATATAAATTAAAGCTCTATCCAAATTCTAATACCAAAATACATAAGGATGAGTCACATAAGTACATTTCATTATTAACCAGAGAAGTGAGGTAATCAAATGACCTCCTTGAGGCTAACTAAAGCTTTGTATTCCCAGGATGTCTAGACTATATACTTATTAACATTCCAAACCTATGTGAATCTATACATGAATGAGGAAAACAGAGTGCTAATTTATATAAAATATGTGCTAACAACTTAGGTGAATATGGATGCATGCATTTTCAGTAACTAAAGGGGATCTTCATCTTTTAACTAAACACACATACACATGTATAAAATATGTAAGCAAGTAGTGCCATTGTTAACCAGGGAAGTGAGGTAATTAAATGACCTCCTTGGGGCTAACTAAAGCCTCATATTCCCGGGATGTCTATACTAAACACTTTCTATCTTGAATACATATGAATGTATACACAACTATAAGGATGGAAACCATGAAAAGATTTTATTATTTTTAGTTTAATTATTTAGGCATGTGAATTAAAGCTCTATCTAAACTCTCATACCAAAATACATAAGAATGAAATCAAATAAGTATGTGTCATTATTAAACCAGGGAAGTGAGGTAATCAATTGACCTCCTTGGGGCTACTTAAAGCCTCATATTTCCATACTATATACCCATTATTGTTCAAACTTATGTAAGTCAATATATGAATCATAAAAAAGAGAGCTTTATTTAATATGCTTAAGCTATAAACACATGCAAATCCTATATGTGTTCATAACTACTATCACTTCACATACTATTATCAATTTATAAACTTTTGGAAAGTAGATTTGAATTTATTAGTGATAATAAGCCAACACATGCAAGCTGTCACAAAGAAAATTTATTTGATCTATTTGGACTTGAAAACATGAATGCATAAAACCATATGACATACACCATTTAAAGTGATTGGAAAGGAATGATTAAATATAAATACATGGTTCATTCAATTAAACTAATTCCTAAGGAAAATCACATTAAATAAACCCATTTAAAGAAAATAAAAGTGTCTTTATTAATTTATAACTTGTGATTTTGATTAAATTTAAAGAAGAGAAGAATTATTTGTTTCTTTAATCCCATATTGGTGAACTTAATTAGTTTAAGAAGATGTAATTAGGTAGATTTTATGAATTAATTAAGTTGGATCCTTTTAACTGAATCAATTAATCACCCTTACCTATGCTTCTTTAATTTGATTAACCACTTAATTATGAGCCATAAATGACATGAACATGTGAGGAAAAAAAATTGCAATGCTCCTACAAGAGCTTAATGTAAATGGCTCATAATTAAAGGTTAATTAAATTAAAGAACTTAATTAAGTACTTTTATGATTTTCCCACACTTATGGGTTAATCATAATTTCCTTAAGAGTCTTTATGTTATTAAACACATAAAGAGGAACCCTTAATTTCATTGCTAATTATCTGATATGATTATTATTTCAATTTGATTAATTAAGCCACTTAATTACCTAATTAATCCTTAATTAATATTCATGTTAATTAACTTTCCTTCAAAATGAAATGGACTTAGAAAAAGACGCTATGAAAGAGGTCCTAACCCCATTCCCCTTGTCTATTCACTATTAGGCAGTGATTAGTGAACTTAATTAATTAATTTATTACTGCTTAGGGTGTTAACTAACCATTAAGTGGATTAAGAGAGTAATTAGGGCTTAAATGATCAATTCCCTTAATTAACTAAGCAAGAAATCCTAAGAAAATTATGAGCGAAAGAGGTCATTCAACTAGACTAACACACAAGTTTGGGATTAATTACTCAAGTAATTAAAGATTAATTAAGCTAATTAAGTTTATAATAAAATCTTAATTAAGCATTAATTATTACTTAAAATTAATGAGAATTAATTTTAAATAATCCTCCTCTATTTTACCTTTAAAATAAGTATTTATTTGTATTTTTTGGATTTTTTTACAATTTATTATGAATTTTTCAAGATTCAGTCAATAAAACTAATTAATTAAGCCTAATCTCATCGCTACCACGTGAACCACTGATATGGTATGCTTTTCACGTGGTGTCACGGGATTGGCTACTTAAACCCGTCCGACTCAACAACTATGTGGCTGGCGGCAGACGCGATCGGACGACAGAGATTAAACCAGTAGTTCTTAAGGGATTTAATCAGATAAAACCTAATGAATAATCATGACCATCCATTCTAATCATGAGGAATGGACAATGCGTGATCCATCATCTCTTGAGAGATGGGAGACAGGCACCGTCCATCATCCTTCACTTGATTCGAGGTCATCCAAGCTCGGATGACCACAAAATTGATCTCACACATTCACAATGTTGATTGTAAGGGATATAATGATCAAAATTGCATGACATTCAACTTTTCTTTAAAAAAGACCAAACAATTTTCACTAAAGCTCAACTTAATAAAAATTACCTCATGAGAGTTCAAGATCGATAGTGCAACGCTCGAGGAAGCTTCGCCTGGATGAGGCGAGGCCCGGCTAAGCAGCACGTGCGCTAATTCCTTGTGGTTGGCTCTATGGACCACGAACCATCAATTTGTAGAGGGACACCGATTGAAGTAGCACCACCGGTGGTTGTGGAGCTTGGGAGAAGTTTTGCTCATGCTCAAAGGAGTGTGGGGAGTGTATGGGTGAAATTAATTTGAGTTTGATGGAGATTTGATGGAGCTTAGTAAGAAATTGGCTTGCCCTATTTTAGCTTGGTGGTTTTCAACAAAGGGAAGGCTTGGGGGACTTGGGGATAGCTCTGGGGATTTTGAAATCACTCTTGGAAACTCTCTGAGGGTTCAAGTGATTGAAATGGCTCGAAATGAGGGTTGTATATCCCCCCTCCCTTAGATCGGATGGCTCAGATTTAATCCGAGAATTTGGCCGGTTAGCCACCGTCCGAGCACCGGAGAGGTCAAGATCAATGCTATGTGACTCAATTTCATTGACCAAAGGCCTGGTTGGTGGCTCAAGGAAGCTTCCCTCCTCTTTGGATCCAATTGGTTTGTCTAAGTATGGGGAGGTGAGTTAAATCATCTCTCATTGGTCCATGGTCGACTTAGCCCACTTGGGTTGGGCTAGGCATGTAGGTTATGTGCTATTTTGGGTGTGAAGCGGTTGTCATATGGAAAGGGGAGGCGTTGACTTAGCAATTTTTGGTTTGATCTCATGTTGGGAGCTTAAACTAATGGGTAAAGCCTTAGATTGGGTTTAAATCGGGTTGGGCTAGTTTGGGGCTGACCCAACGTAAGGATATGATGGGTTGGGTTAGGTACCAAGGTTAGACTTAATTCAAGTGGGTTTGGCTCAATTTGACCCATGTAGGTCAAATTGGGCTAGGTTATATTAAGTTGACCAATTGGTCAAATTGGAGCAAACCAAGGGTTGTGTCATGTTCAAATGAGTATTTAGGATGTTTTGGTTCAATTGGTTTGAGTCAATTTGGCTTGGATTTGATTTTGTCTCATTTGATTTCATATGAGTCAAATGGGTCAAGTTGACCAATTTGACCAAATTGGCCAAATTGGCTTGGGCTAGGAGTTGATTTAGGTTTGATTGACCAATTGAAGATGATTGTAGGCTTTAATTTCAATTAATTTGGATTTGGTTTGGATTTAGAATAATTTGAGCTAAATGGGTCAATTGAGTTCAATTGGTGAAATTAGGCTCAATTATGGCTTTGGTCAAGTTTAATAATCAATTTAAAATGAACTTGAGTCATTGGTTGTAATCAATTTGGGTTATATTTTGATTTGATCTAATTTAGTATTTTAGGTCAAATTATGTCAACTTGGGTCAAGAGGGCCAATTGGGTTTGGTTTGGCTCAATTGATGGTCAAGTCATGTTCAAATGTTGATTATAAGTTGGTATGTATCATTGATTTCAGTTGATTTGGCTTATGATGAAATTTGGCTAGTTTGGTTCATATAGGTTAAGAGGGTTGACTTGGTCAAATGGCCAAGTTGACTTAGTTTGACCCAATTTATGACAATTAGTTAATCAAGGATGATCAACAATCATGATAGGAGATTTTGGTAGGCTTGGTTCAATCCAATTTGGGTTGGATTGGAATTTAGCTCAAATAAGTCCTTCAGTTCACTTTGGGTGAGCCTAAGTGGGTCAATTGGCTTGATTTTGAGTTGAGTTTATATATGGATTTGGGAATGGTATATAGCTATGGTTGCAATTGATTTAAGTTTGAATGGATTTTGGTTCATTTGGATATTTCAAGTCAAATGGATTAGGTTTGATTTGATTGAATTGATTTTGGCTTGATGATTGTAGATTTCATTTATACTTGGGATGATGATTGAAGAAATAATTGATTCATAAGAAAAAAATAATTGAGTTTGACTTGGATTGAAGGGAATTTCGGTCGAGTCCATTGGATTGAATCATATGACTTAGAATAGGTTTGATTTGGTTTAGATTTTGACTATAGGTTTCAATCATTTAGTTTGGAATTGATTTTATATTTGATATGGGTTGATTGAAGAGTTGAATTGACTTTGAGAAAATCAATTGAGTTTGGATTGGTCTTGGCTAAGTCCATAAGATTGAATTATGAGCTTAGGATAAGTTTGATTTGAATTTGAATTTGATTATGTGTTTCAATCATTTGGTTGGGAATTTGGATTCAAATTTGGTATTTGAATTTGGATGAATTGAATTTAAGGTTTGGTTTAGGTCAAAGAGGCAAGCATAGATTGGGTTTGGGCTATAGGGTAGGTAAGTCTCCCTAAGTCCTAAGGCATAGCCTAATCCTATGATTAACCCTTCTAAGTCTCTAAGCTTAGGTTAAGTGTTCATTTAATTATTAAAAGTGTCTTATGATGAAGGATAATCTAGTGTTTGGAAGACTTCTAAATCTAAGGAGAGGAGATTAAATTCTAACTCCAAAAGTGAGGTCAGCATCGCCTTGTTAGCTTGGTACATCTTTTTTGCATGGCCAATGAGCTACCTCGATGGTTGGCTTTCTTTAAGAAGATGTGAGTCCCTGAGCTTTCTTCTTGAACTAGCTATCGTGCACTGACTGGGTCTGAATCTATATATCTGAGGATTAGGGAAAGACATCTAGTGGCTCCTCTTCCTCTTGACTACTTCAAGCTCCGGTTCAATCCTTCTTTATGACTCCTCACTTGGTAGTTGCCCTAGGTCAAATAGTAGCTATCTAGCTGATGATAGACTATCCCGATGATCAAATTTTCTTAGGAGGATGTGAGTCCCTGATGCTTTCTTGCTAGATTAATCATTACAAATCAACGGGCACCTTAGGTTGACTGATGTTCTCTTTGTTGATAGCAACCCACCCAATGGATAACATCACTCTAGCAGATGTGAGTCCCCGTGCTTTCTCCCTAAGTCGACTGTCGTATACCTACAGACTTTATATTTCAGGGATTATGATAAGACTCCTAGAGGAACCTTCCCTGTGGGCATTCTATTTGGATTACATCTTCACAACCCCATCTACACATGACCCAAGTTACTGTCAGATTGGACATTTCTCCTTTCCTAGTAGCCACCCCAATGGTTGGAAGCTCTATACTGCGAATGTACAGACTATCCCTTGAGCAAGTAAATCTAAGGTGAGCCAAAGCCCCTGTGGCTTTTTCTTAGTGTGGCCCATCACAAACCAACAAGGTCCACACTAAATAAACAAATAAACAAAATAACATCCCTTATGGATCACAATAAGACCTCAGAGGCACCTCTTCCTAAGCAGGCATCTTATCATTTTGGGTAGTGTCAGCAATACTCTCTATAGAAATCATCTCAACTATCTAAGCCAAAATAAGACACCTAGAGACCCTCACTTGGTAGTTGCCCTAGGTTAGGTTTGACTTGCAGTGCAATCAGCGGGTCACCCTGATGGCAAATTATTCTTTGGAAGATGTGAGTCCCAGAGCTTTCTTCCTAGTTCAGGCATTGCAAATTGATGGGCAACCATTAGGTAAGTCTAAGGTAAGTCCAAGTTTTTACAGCCTTTCTTTAATATGATTCATCTCAAACTAATAGGGTCCATATTAATGCAACAATCAAATGCAAGTCAAAATCAACACAAATCATCGAAGTAAAGCAAAAAAGATTTATCAGCCAAATTAATTAGCTAAAATAAATCAACCAAACCAAATCAACTCTAATTTAAATCTCATTCACCTTTAACAAATCCTCACTTATGCCCTTGGTATGATTCAACCTTCAACAAACCCTCTCTGTGCATTTGATGTAAAGACAAATGCCAAACCATCATGCTTAGGGAGTCCGCACTCATGCTCCTGGCACGACTCAATCCCCAGCAGATCATGCTTTGTAACCTTGACGCAAAACAAAATTGTATAGAAATCAAATGCGATCAATACTTTTCTTATGCCCTCGTCACGAAATAAAATGAACTGAATTGCATTGGGATCTTAGTTTCATTTATCCCTCCACTTAGGCATGGATGTCCTTCATTATTGTTCATGATCATCTTGAATGATTCTTGATCATCTTGGTCAATGCCAATACGTGTAGTGTGCCTTACTAATTATACCACACCTATTGGGGGTCCTTTTGTTGACCTCAATTTTGGAGTAAGAATTAACATTTCTCTACTTAGACTTAGGAACCTTCTAGACATTTGGTGCTAAGACACTTCTATTAATTAAGAAAACACTAAACCCAAGCTTAGAGACTTAGAGAATATAACCCTAAGCCTAGGATGTACCTTAGGATAAATAAGTTTTACCTATCCTATGGCCTAAACCAAGATCCATGCCTATTCACTCATCCAAATCTAAACTCATGTAAATGAAACACAACCAACCTCAAGCCTATTCAATTAATTTTACTTGAATTTGTTTTCTAATATAAGCTCCAAGCCAAATTGACTTAAGCTTTGACCCGAGTTAACCCCCATCACAATCCCATAACTCAATTCAAACCCATTCAAGCAAACCAAATCCAATTTGATTTTTTCAATCATCCAATTATTCATTAAATCATTTCAAGTCATCCCAATACTTGCAATGAAGTTAGTTGAACCAAAGAAAAGTGACCAACCCAAGTTCGGACATTTGACCTAAAGAGTTCAAATGAGCCAAAACCTAACTGAGCCCAAATCAATTGCAATCAAAACCACTAATCAACTATTAATCTATCATTGAACCCCTCTCAACATTAATTGACACCAACTTAGTGCAATTCAACCCAATTGGTTCACTTGACCCAATGAGACCTGAATGACCAATTTTATTCAAACTCCAATCTAACCCAAATTAGATTAAATCAGCTCATCCTATCTCTTTCATAATGATTGTTGATCATCCTTGATTGTCCAATTGTAATCAATCGGGTCATGTCAAGCCTGTTTGACCAATTAACCCAAGTTGACCCAATTGACCTACATGCCAAATTGGGCCAAGTCTCATTTCAATCCAAAAGGATTACAACCAATACTTCTAATCAATCATAAATTGATTATTGAGCACCCTATGATCATCAATTGAAGCTAATTTGACTAAGCCAACCCAATTGATCAACTTAGCCCAAATTAACCTAAAAGGACCAATTGAACCAAATCATTCCCTAATCCAAATCAATTCAAACCAACACTTACAATCATTTTCAAATAATTAATTGAACATAGGCCAACCCTTCATTTAACCCAATTTGACCAATTTGATTAAATTGGTCAACAAGACCCATTTGACCCAAATTAAACCATATGAGCCAAATTAAAATCCTCCAAATTGAATCAAATCAATTGCACCAATGCATTCCAAATGAGTAATTGAACTCACCCAAACCATTAGTTTGACCCAATTTGGTCAAATTGGTCAATTCAACCCAATTGAACTCATTTGACCATTTGGGTCATATTGAGTCAAACCCAACTAAATTTGGCTTGACTCATCATTGGGTCACCATGGAACTGACCAAGTGCACCCAAACCATAGTGAACCCAGTTTAGGTCAAACCCATTGAACCAAGCCCTTCAAATGGGATAAAATCCCCCATTTGGGTGGGTTCTCTAACTCGGTATTTCATGGCAGCCACCTTTGGTTCTTCTTGGACAAGAGGACCACTATCCCAACCTAACCCAAAGCTGTTGGGCTCAACCTTTAGCTATGAGAGGGTGAGTTCACCCATGGCAACCCATTGGTCCACCTAAGGGATGTTGTACACCCCATACTATACCACTACACTCCCTCAGCCTCTCACCCTCAGCCACCTCAGTGGTCCACTGCCACCTCCAGCAACCTACCCTAGTCGGATGGCTGCCAATGGCTAAACCAATCTCATCCTTGGTTCAGTTGGGGAGGTGAGTATACTCCTCCCCATGGATTCAAACTCAATACACACCTTCCCCAAAGCATTCCGCACATTTCCATACCTTTTCCCGAGCTCTTCATGCACTTCATCATTGGCGAGACTAGCCCCCTATTGAACCCGAGAGCTCTATTCGTCCAAGCTTCCAAAATCTCCACCAAACCAAAATTAACTCTTCCAACATTATCACCTCAGTCTGACGAGCCAAAATGAATCATTTCTCAAGCGATTCGAGCATCAGAAGATGTCCCTAGACCAACTTCGATGAGCTTTAAGGCGACGTTTGGTCCACAGGGAAATTGGTGAGGAAGCAGCTTGTGTTCTTCTCAATAGGGATTCATCTTTTCAAGATGAAGCTACCTCTATTAACGGACTACCGATTTATAACCCCAGCGACATAAAAATCTAGTAACCATAATTTCCCCCCTAGGTGTTGCTCTTTTCTGAAGTGAACTATGATTTCATGCGATTTCCACTGTTAGATCCTCTTAGATTTCTTCCTTGATTATTTTGGAGTCAATTTCACCATCGAATGAGCTCTAGTGAGCTTAGATTAAGTTGCAAAAGGTGGATAGTGTCCACCTTTCGGTGCTCGTGGGATGACGAATCATCGACCGTCCATTCTGTGTGATTAGAATGGACATCCATGATTAATTGTGCTAAAAATATTGATTTAATCCTTTTGAAATCATGAATTTAATCCCGATCGTCTGATCCGAGATCGAACAGTCGTGATGAAACTGCATCCACTGCCATTGAGTTAGCTACCTCGTCTGATGGTTTAAATAACCAATACTATGATACCACATGGAAATCGATGCCGCATCAACATCCACATGGCATCGATGGTTTAAAAGAATAATTAGGCTTTAAAAATGTAATTAAATGGCCATAACTTCAAAAAAAACATAACTAATTATATAAAAATCCTAAAAATACAAATCAACCCATTTTGGAAAGGATATATGGAGGAGAATTTAAGAAAAATAAAATCCCTGAGTTATGTCTAGTAAACATTGCTTAATTATAATTTGTAGGTTAGGTTAATTACTTTGATTAAGGCTTAATTACTTCGCTAATTAATTTTAAATTTGGTGGGATGATTCTATGGGATGTCCTTTGCCTCCCATAATTTTCTTTGAATTATTGGCTATGTAATTTAAAGAATGTAAAATTTCAATCCTAATTACCATATTAATTAATTTAATCTATATTAAAAATTCTAAATAGTGAAAATTAAATAATTTATGATAATTAATCACTATGAACAGTGGGAATGGTGAGAAGAAATAATTAGAGCCTCTTTCATAATTATTTTTATAGATGTATTTCCTTAGGAGGGTTGATTAACACATGTAATAATAAGGGAAAATTATTGATGAGATAGATATCAAACTAAATTAATGATTGGTTCAGATAATTCAAATATAATTCATTAGTTTCCCTTTAAGTGTTTAATAATATAAAGTTATTATGAAAATTATGGTTGACCCATTGGTGTGAAAAAATTATAAGAGTACTTAACTTAGATTCTTCCTTTCTTTAATCTAATTAACTTTTAAGCATAAGCCTAATTGCATTAGATTCCTTTAGGTGCATTACAAATTTTAATTTCCTAACAGCATATTATTGGAGGCTCATGATTAAGTAGTTAATTAAATTAAAGAAGCTTAGGGAAAAGTAATCAAATCAATGTGCTTAATGGTTTAAACCTAGTCAAGTCATAAAAATATTTTTAATTGCTTTCCTTAAGTATATTAAATCACCAATATGGGATGGGGTAAATATTAAGTATCATCTATCTTTTTAGGTCTTAATAATTTAAACACCAAAAAATCAAATTACATAAGAATTTTAGCTCGTCTTAAGGAATATTTATTTAGCTTGAATTTCCTTAGGACTTAATGTAATTGATTATGTTATGTGGCAATGTTTAATTACCTCTTTTCAAGCATCATAAATGTGCATTCCATTTGTGTCATATATTCATATTTTTAAAAAGAATCAAAAGAACATGATTACATCTATGTTGCAAGTCTTGGATAAATATTATTATATAGTATGACTATTATCACTAATAAATTCTAAATTATTTTCAAAACTATAAACTAATGATATAAATTTTAAATTAATGTTGGTTATAAATGTTCAATAAAATTTACATTTAGTTATAATTTAAACATGGAAAAGGATTGTTCTATTTTTCATGATTCATGTATATGTTTACATTTGTTTGGAGTTAACAAGTATATAGTCTGGACATCCCAAGAACACGAGACTTAAGTAGCCCCAAAGAGGTCTTAGATAATATCACTTCCTTGGTTTAGCAATGAGACATACTTGCTCAATTTCATTCATGTGTATGCATGTGTTAAAATTTGCGATAGAACTTTGATTTACATGAATAAAGGATTTGCTATTATATAATCTTTGCATGATTTTCATTCCTATGCTTGTGTATATGTTTACATGTATTTAAGTTAGCAAGTATATAGTCTGGATATCACAGGAATATGAGGCTTTAAGTAGCCCCAAGAAGGTCTTAGATAATCCCACTTCCTTGGTTTAATAATGCCATGTACTTGCTTAAATCTCTAATACATGTGTATATGTGCTTAACTAAGTGATGAAATCTTTCTTTTATACCAAAAATACATGCATTAATGATCATTCAAGTGTGCCAAAATGCAAATATATATATTGCATGTATAGATATGGGTATTAAATCAAATACCATGAATGATAAAAATGAAGAAATGTGTATGCTATTGTTGATGGAAAGAAGTGGTGGAATGTTATCCATATAATGGTGATTCAATTTTATTAATACCGAGATGCCTTTCATGTTTGAATAAGATCCCTTAAGACTAACCCAAACTTAGGTTTAATCAAAACTATTTAATAAATGATTCACTAAAGAAACCAAAGTCATAATAATATACCCTTAGAAAATAACTTAGGATAGGGATGAAAGGGGTCAACCACCCCTTTATTCTCTTCATAATAATTAGATAATCAAGTAGGCATAAAATGAAGAAAAATAAAAATGCAAATTAAAATTAATCAATTCATCCAAAGATTTGAAGCAGAACCTCCCGTAATATTTAACTTAAACATCCTAAACTTTAGATGATTATACTTCTAAAGCCTAACTAACACATACCACACTAAACCTAAGCACACACATTAGAATACTGAGTCACCAATTTTAGCCTTTAGGTTAGGCTGGTGTATGTTGTGGTGTTATATTTTGTTTTTTGATGTAATGTTTTAGACTAGATGTTAGGATTGTTTATGCGTAGACTGGATGTTAGGTCGCTAATAGATTAATGATATTTTCTACATGAGATTATGATAAAGGGACCACTATAATAATAAGTAAATATAAATGTTCTTGCTTGCATGTTGTTTATGCCTCTAAGCATAATCCAATTAGGACAGGTGGGCTTGGTTACCAAAGTGCAAGGTGCTAAACCTAAACATGTGAAGTATAATTAGTTGGCTTATATGTTTGTTTAGCCAACATCTATTTTATAGGTGTAGTTAGATTTCATTTTGTTATAAATATATAATTTTTGAAATAAAAATTAGGATTAGTACTATGGTGTTTAGGATGAGCAATAGCTAAAAGGCAAAGACTTAGGAGGCCCTATAAAGCCTGGAGTAAACTAATCCAAAAGAAGGAAAGAAAGACAGGAGGTTGAAGGTCCCCATATCATTCAATGTAATTGTAAAAATTCTATTATAATCCAAGTTGTATAATGTAGAGCACGGCTACCCAATTTTTTTCTATTTTAGAGTGTACATCAGTACCCAGCCACATCGGCCTCTTATTCTTTTACGAAATTCATATGTTTGATTATTATGTTTAGATTGTGCAATAGAAATGGTATGTTTTTCATAGGTTCCTTAAAGTGTGATGATTTGATGTGTAGCCTAGATGCAGTAGGCTCTTTAGGATAGAGTTAAATTTTCTATCCTCACTAAATAACTCAAACATAAATTTTAATACAACTCACAACCTCACCTTACAACCTAGGTTCATAATCAAGATAAATAAATGATTCAACAAC
Organism: Cymbidium sinense; assembly: GCA_021442155.1. Classification (NCBI taxonomy): domain Eukaryota; kingdom Viridiplantae; phylum Streptophyta; class Magnoliopsida; order Asparagales; family Orchidaceae; genus Cymbidium; species Cymbidium sinense. The sequence continues at coordinate 97,736,712 of CM038222.1, forward strand.
CCCTTAGTTGGATGTTATATGTTATCACACCATGCATATCATCCGGTGTCATTCTTGAATAGGGAGGGTCTCCATTCTTACATGATTAGGGATATGCTTGACCTTTGAGGGCTATCTCTTATAATGGAGAACACCTCCTCCCACTGATTTAGTCTATAACTTTATTTCATCATGCATATAGGCAAAATTTTCCCAAGCCTTAGTCCAAAATGAATGTGTCAAATAGGTGTAAAAGAATATAAACATTTTGCTTCAATCTAAGTCATGATATACCAATCATGATCTATTATTTTAGGGAGTAAGTTTATGACCCTAGGTTCCTTCCTAATTAAATAATAGTCTAGCTATCTTGCATCTACATAAGACTAGCCTAAATAATTTTAAAGCATATGAGGTGTTACTTGGCGGCCACTCCAAGTGGTTATAAGCTCAGAAGTGTCAGGATGGGTCTATCATCTCTTACGGAGGTAAACTATTATGTCCCATTTTTTTATTAGACTTAGATCATGCTTTTAGCTTGTGTTAAAGTATTTTAGATTTAGGTTCTGAGGTTACTTATTTTCTTCTGGCTATGAGTATAAGTCCTCATCTCTTAAGCATTTTTACAATCTTGTGTTGATGAACTATAAGTCCTAACATTATAATAAAATTCCTACTTAAATAAAAAGTAAATTCTCTCTTTCAAATATGTAAAGCCTAACTATAGGGTTTACTGGAGCAATTATTAGGCTTCCTAGTATCATGGGAGCTCCCTACTTATTCTCCTTTGAAATTCATAAACAAGTCTTCCTATTTGAACTCTCCCATTTAATTTTCATAAATACCTAATCCTTTGATAGTCTAGCTTTGAAATCTATGGAGATACTTATTGATTACTTTAATTAAGAGTGTTCTTAAGAAATTCCTATTTCTTAAGATGTAATTAACTATGGAAGCTTGCTTCCATAGGGAACTAAATAACTTGGAGTAAAATAAACCCTACTTCACTTCTCCATGTAAAGTAGGGGAAATATCTCTAGTATATACGTAGACCCATCTACCTCAGGAGTCCTTATTAGGTGACTAGGTCCATTAAAGGGTGATGTTTCCATCTTCTGAGATGGTACATCATACCTTAATGTCTCACTCGATCACTTCAATGTGTACCCCCTAAGATCTACATGGTGTCCCTGTAACTCCAAATTAAAACACCACAACTTTCAAACATTATAAGGTGGTCATTTATTACACATCATCGATGTAATACTTTACTTAGATTTATTTGATTTTAACCTTATCCCTCATATAGAGTTATTTACATTAATAAAAACTCATTTATACTATTATATATGTATATAGGTTGACCACCCAAGTTAGGACAATCAATCTGATAGGAAACACATAACTTAGGTTCACCTTACACAACATACTAGGTCAAGATTATCTTCTAAACTACTCTCATGGTTAGTATCATCAATATTATTCTATATTGGTCATTACCCTTGACACATTTAATAATTTCCCTGATATAGTTTGCCAGGTTTCTTACCACTCAACTAATCCCTTTAGTTGAGTGTTTCCACTTATGATGATTAAGTCTTCTTGACAAATATACTTAATATTCTCTCAGTCATATTAGCTTGACTAAGAAATTCTTTTAGTCCAATCATGCACACAATGATTTGTCTCACCCATAGAATAGTTGAACAACTATAGCTATGCTATATATATTATTTAAGCTTGGTCATCCATTAGATCAAGTTCAATTTAGAACTAGTTAATATTGCTTAAGTGAGTCATACAAACATGATGAAATCATTATGTAATTCCATCACCCACTAAAATTGGACACCATTGGGTTCTAAGTATCACGTGTAGTTAGTCCCATTCCTTCTTATTTTGAATAAAGATTTTCCTTTCAAAATCACCCTGCATTCTAGACATCTTGAACATAGTGTCACTTATCCAGAATCTTTCTTCAGTGTTAATACTATGGAACTAGAATTTCATCTAATAGTCAATGGCCTCAACTACTCATGCCATATTGATGCATGCACATGTGCATAATGGGGTGTTGACATTTTAGGTTGGATTATATCCTAATGGCACCAAGTCTTAACTTATATTTTAATTAATTTCTTCTTATAATCATATGATACTTTATCTAATAATAAAGGCCTATTAAATATAATCATATCTTATATCATCAATTGATATACTTATTTAGCCTAAAGCCTATCACTTTATTTAAATGCACTATAAAGTGATAAGCCTTAGGATAATCAAAGTATGTAATTGACTTAGATTGGTAAGTCAATAGGTCATATGAAACGCACTTAGGATACACTAACTCACACACACTTAGGCATTGTGATAAGTCCATAATCAGTTAGTATAAGAAGAGTGTAACTAGATCAATTTGATGTGTATCCATTTTGACTGCTCAAAATAAGACCATTAGAGTGTGACTAAGGTTTTTATTTATTGTTTGTTTACTTTGTGATGTATTACACCACTTTGATTATTAAGATGCAATATAATAAAGAAGTTTTTTTAGGCTCAACTTATGACCAATGCTTTATTTTATTGCTATAGAGGGTTGGGTGACTCAAAATATAAATATTAATGTTGATCTATGATTGTTCTATGATGTTATTATATTATGATGTGGTGGCCACATTTAATTTAATAAGTTCATTTATTTTACTCTTTTTAGACTCTATATATGTAAAAATAATATAAATTAAATTTTCTAACTCGATATAAGATGATTCAATCTTAATGAACAAATGCATAGTTTGAGATAGAAGGACTAAGATAAAAAAATTAAAATTATACTTTATTAATTTAAAATTTATAGAGATTGTCTACCCATTTTATTTATATCTAGGTATATAAGTGGTTTGCCTAATTGCATCAGCTTCTGACCTATTGTTTACAACCATCATAACATAGTGACTTATTTACTTTTGCTTCATCTTGTTTGATGTTATTTTTATATTTTTATTATGTTATGATTATCTAGAAATGAACATTTTTATCAGGCTCATAGAATAAAGTAACTTTCTACCAACTTTGAGAAATCAATAAATAATATTAAAATTAATTTAATTTTTTAAAATTAAAATTAAGGCTCTTTTTAGTCACATTTTAAATTTAATTTCCCTTTTTTTACATCTTAGGGAGGAGATATAAGGTAGAGCTGACTAGAGTTCAAAGCCCCCAAGCACTAGTGTACATTCATAACATTGACAAGTCTATTTTGCATTACAAGTCTCACTTAAAGATAGATAACTTATATATGATATCATATCTCTTTAGGATAGACCTTATGTAAGCATAGATTTAGTTACACCTAGAGAGTTTTAGAGCACTAGGTAGTGGCAGCTTGATCTAGATAGGTTCATATGTCAAACTTGATAGTCCTAGTTAAGTATGATTGAGCTATCACTCATTCTTCCTTCCACATGAACTTTTCCACTAATATGAAGATTACATGTCCTACAACTTTCAAGCCTTTTTTTAGAAATCTTATATCCTTCCTTGGTCCGAGTTTATAAGTCCAACTCTAGATGAAGTGACTCATGATTGCTGATAAAGTTCTTCATAACAAGTTGTGTCAATTACCTTCTCAAGCTAAATTGCTACAAGCTTGATAGATCAAGATGATGGATCCATGAGATTTGAACTGAAGTCATTTCTATCTTTTCTTTGATTTCTTATCTTGCCCACTTATCCATTCATCCCATTGTATTGCTTGTTAAGTTTATGATGATTCAATGATTCATCATTGATCACTAAGAAAAAACTTTTTTTTTGAGGATACTCTTCACCATCTTTATTGAGATGGGTAAGAGTATATTTTTCTGTGAGGCAGATTGATATAGATTCAACTATATTTTCCCTAACATTATATAGGGTTTATTTTGATCTAGGCCCTACTTCCCATGAATACAAGCCATCATAGTTACTTACCCGTCTTACTGCAGTAAGAGAGCACTGTCGATTAAGGTTGAAAAACAAACAAATCTTATCTGATATGAATTTGTGTTTAAGCTGTGTAATATGATATAAATGATTATTATTTAATTTAAAGCGTATATTGGGGACACATCAAGATCCCATGGTTCCATCATCCTAGGATATCTTGGTCCCTAGTTTACTTAGTCGGAGGAACTAGTTCCCGATCGAAGAATCCTTACCAGCAGTCATGGGTTTCATCATCCAAAGTGTTCTCTTAGACCTAGGTTGATATTTATCTAAGGTGATAAATTTAAGTCAACCTTAGCTAACATAAGGTTTTTTGACTATTAAATATATTCCATAATTTATGGCTCAAGGACAAAACTATTAGGGAACATACGAGCTATTTCCATGACTGAAATACAATGGAGATATATAGATGCCAAGCCACCCAGTCAGAGGGTGCTAATCATATCCGTATTTCATGTAGTGTCCTTTGGCAACAAAACCATGCAGCCATGTCCTTACTAGCATGAGATTATTTGAGTATGAACATAGTACAAAAACAACAACAACAAGCCTTTATCCCACTAACTGGGGTCGGCTACATGAATCCTTCATCTCCATTGTGTCCTATTATGTGTCAAATTCTCATTTAATTCAAGTAAACTAAGATCATTTTTTACATCTTAACCAAATCTTTTTAGGTCTACCTCTACCTTTCTTAACATAAGGCAAATCTAATGCATCTACTCTCCTAACTGGGTCATTGGACGGTGAACGCTTTATGTGGACAAACCATCTAAGGCAACTCTCTCTAATCTTATCTTCCATTGGAGTTACTCCAACTTTTTCTTGAACATACTCATTTCACATTTTATCTCTAAGAGTAAAGCCACTCATCCACCTGAGCATCATCATCTCTGTAACACTTAACTTAGTCTTATGCTTCTCTTTCATTGGCCAACATTTGGCACCATAAGTCATTGCAGGTCTTACCACCATCTTATAAAATTTTTCCTTAAGTTTAAGTGGAGCTTTTCTATCACACAATAGGCCAGATGCATTCCTCCACTTCAACCATCCAACTTGAATTCTACTAATAACATCTCCATCTATTTCACCATCATTTTGAACAATAGAGCCTAAATATCAGATAAATCACTCTTATTAATGACTTGTTCACCTAATGTCACAACTACCTAGAACTTCTACAACTAAAATTACACTCCATATATTCAATTTTAGATCTAATTAAATGAAAGCCTTTAGACTCTAATGTTGACCTCCATAATTCAAGTTTCTCTTAGACTCCCTCTCTAGTCTTATCAACAAGAAGAATGTCATCAGCAAAAAGCATACACCAAGGTACATCTTCTTGTAAATGCCTAGTAAGAACATCCATAACTAAAGAAAAAAAGATAAGGTCTTAAAGTTGAGTATGAACATAGTGATATATTTAATTTAACATTGGCTCTTTTGAGAGAAAAATATTTTTTAGCATATCATCTTTGATAAATTTTGATGGACGAGTGGATGATTGTTTACTTTAGGTTATTTTGAATGATAGACTTCATTCAATTTTAAAAATATCCCCTCCAATTGAATATTTAATCAACACAACCATCATTAGGGAATGATTTGGTTTTAGTAACCTGGACTCAATCATAAGACCCAATCGAGCTTCTTTTTAACATACATAACATCCTCAGACAATTAATTTAAATTTTATACATATGTTGGAGCACATACGGGTGATTTAGATTCATCATTCATTTTTTTAGAATTCATAAAGCATCCTTGGGCAATGGACTTAGGAAACTATTATTATGTCAAGGCCCATGTGGGTAATTTAAATTTATTTTATGCTAAGAGCCTTGGTGCTTCAAATATGGTGCCTAAGCATTGTATCATGCCTTGGGGCCGCACGATTAAGGTCATGCCTTTATATTTATTGTTCATGTTTGTTGTTTGAATAATGCATAGGTGTTGATAGTTTAGTGTTACAACACTGGTCAAAAGTTAGTTCAGGATAACTAACAGGCGTATAGGCACTTTAAGGGTGTGAGACAAACTTTTTGACCAGCACCTCAACACTAGGTTAGAGCACCATGAAGTTTCATTAATGTGATGCATCTTTTCAGTTACAAATTTAATGGTAATGAATACTCCTTTTTTATGAGCAAGGTAATAAACTTAACAAGTTGATCAGCACCTAGGAACTGCATGCAAGCATTGCGATGCAAGTTGTTGTTCTAGAACTTGAGAGGTTTGGCACCTCACACTGATATTTCAGCATCACACTATTAGGCATGGTATATAGATAGGCCCTTTGGACAATGAAAATTTTCATTCTATGGTCCTTCTTTATATATATATATATATATATATATATATATATATATATATATATATATATATATATATATATATATATATATATACCATTCAAGAGACTCGTTAGCAATAAGAGAGCCATCGAAGAAAAAGTTAATAGTTTGTTAGCTCTACAGCAGAGGAATGGTATTAGCATTCCCTCACCTACATGCATCTCATTCTAGAAAGGAGCTTCTACCACCTGAGTGGGAGAGTGGAGTAGATGATCAATGAGCATGGTTTGGCAAAGCTATCCTACAAGTGCAGCTCTTGCTTCATCCCCATGGTGTGAGAATTTTTTGCCAAGACGAAGGAGCACAAAGATAATAAAACATTCATTTGTGGGAAACTAGTAAGTGTCGATAACACTACCATTAATGCATATTATGAATTTCAAAATGTGGCACATGACCAGTATCTTTTCTATTACAATGAACATCCCTATTTTGATGTAATCTTTAGTTTTCTCACTGGCAGTAATGCTAATATCCAGTGGAAATCGTGGGAGGAAAGGATCATCAACTTTCTTTCCGTTAGCCTCACTGCTAAGTCTTAGGCTTGGCATTATTTCATTTCTGACAAACTAATGTTCATTGGTAATATTAGTGAAGTAAATAAAGACTGATCTATTTTGAATTTTGCAATTCAAAAGGGATTTACAATAGATATAGAGAATATAGTTTATAATTCCATTTGTAGTATGCTTAAGGGAAATACTATAGTAGGCTATGATCATCCCTCCCTCATTTATGATTTGTGCATTATGATAGGTGCATTAAGGGAGATTGATGAAGAAATCCTCATTTAGAAGGCCCCTCTAATAAAGAGGCTTACTGATGGGTTTGGTTTGAGGTATGAAGTGGGGGAGGGCTCATGTGCCACACAACCTTGACCCCAAACTCCTAAATCCTTAAACGAGCAAGTCTCGGATTTAAAGAGAGAAGTGGGCAAGAGTAGTAGTAAGCAGACGACTTTAGAAAAGAAGTTTGATAATCACATGGATCAATAATAAAAATAGTTTTTTATATGGCCCAATTTAATATGCCATTGGTCCATATGTTTGAAAATTATGGCCTTAGAGATCTAAGTCAAGATTCTTTTCCTGCGGTGCCTTAATATCCCCTTTATGTAGCTACTTCATTGGAGCAAGAAGAAGAGGAAGAGGATGATGATTATGATTACAAGTTTTTCCTCTTATTTATTTATATTTTATATTTTTCACTTTTTATATAATTTTCATAATATTTTGAATTTTAATAAGGATATTTTTATTTCACATTGTTGTGCATTTCTGTGTATACACCCTTTCATTTGTCAATTGGAAAGCTCCAAGATTTAAAATAAAAATGACATTATAGGGGTAGAGCTTAGGCACTGCCAGCTTGCGAGACATAAGCTTAAGACCTGAGGGCTTAGCACAGGGTAAGTGGCACTGCGGTGCTATGGGTTCAATTTAAAATAGAATATAAATGTCTTGATATTGTCCATTAAATATCAATTTCAAGAATACAATGACTCAACACTAGGGTATCGGCGCTATGGGATGTCTACCCAAATTCTATTTTTTTGAGGATGCAGTGCCTCAATGCTGGAATATTTACATTGTAGCACTATTTCATTAATCGCCATTTTTAGCTAAATTTTAAAAATTTGGCCTCCTAACTTCTTATATTATGATCTTTACAATGTTTTTAGTGTATTAACACTCTTCTCCCTTATTCTGGATCTAAGATCAACAGAGGGAGGGTTTCATTTCATATTAGAACTAAGTTTAATAGTAGAATAGACTTCTAGGCATAGCACCATGAAACCCGAAAGCATAGTGCCTTAGTGCTAAGTATCTGATGCCTCGACACTATGACGTAGAGTGCCAAGACTTTATTCTTGAGAGTTTAGTGCCTCAACATTAGGCTCTGTCAACACGGTGCCACAAGATAGAAATGCACATATTAAATGAGAATTCTTGAGTATTCTAGCAATTTTTATGAAAATTTTGATAGAGTAACATTTTAGCAATGCTACGTTCTTCTATTTTTAGTATAATTCTTCTTTGTTCCAGATCTAAGATCAACATAGGGAGGTTTCTTTTTCTTCACACACCAGAACTAAGTTCAACGAAAGAGGTTCTTTTTGAGTTCTATAATTTAATGGGTATGGAGATGTTCTTTTTACTCTAAATCAAAGATCAATAGAGATACACCATTTGATTTATCATCAGATCTAAGATCAAATCACACAAAATATCATTTCTAAGAGAAAATTTTGTATAAAATTGCATTTCCAGAATTTTACTTAGAATTTATGGTAATGGACTTGGCTTTGATCTTATGTAGAAGGAAAGCATCCTCGAACAAGCACTAGCCATCCGCTATTGGAAGTCTCCTTATAACTCTGGTAAGAGAGAAGTGAGGATTCAAGAGTGGGAGGAAGAAGGAGTAGCCAGAGGGATATTCCCCCTTTTATAGGATTTTTCACTGGTGGGCCAGTTTTTTAGCCCCATAACTGTTCCACCCAGGCCCACCCACTTTCCCTTGTGTGGTTATCATCATTGAGGCAGGGACAGTAGTTTTTCTTACTTCTTTAAACTACAGTTCGCTATTTTAGCAGCTTGACGCTATCATGTCAATGCCACAGTGCCATACCGTCAGCTTGCCAACTAGATTAAGAGTTATATTTCTAGAAGAATTATAGTAACACCTTGGTGCCAAGATCACATCGATGCGACGCTGTGGCAAAATTAATTTACTTAAATTTTTTGATGCCAATAATATTGTCCCCTAACAAATGTGTCTTATTGATAGGACATGATGCATTCGTTTCCCTTTCTTAGTGATTGTATTTAGGTGTATGATGAGAAGAGAGAAACATTGCTTTAAAAATTTCTAATCATTTTCATTTATCATATAAGATAATGATACAAGAGAGATTACAATTATAAATGATTAGCCTAAATTTCTCTAATGCAGATAGAAGCTATATAAGCTCTATAATCCATAATAGATTGTCTTCCTAGAGCTTCATGGAGATGCTAAAAGGCAGCTTCTTGATCATGAACTAATGTAGAAAGGATATGCTCAAGTTCGGACACATGAGTGTCTACATGTGAGCAATCCTCTTCTGTGGCTATGACAGCTTGTCAGATCATAGCTCTTATTTCTAATAAATATTATCTCCTCAATTGTAGCTCTTCTAATTTAGTTGATATGTCAAGGAGCTCAATTCACATTCTTAAAGCTCTCTCTGAATGGATTTCAAGGCTCTGAGGTTATGCTCGAGATCTTGATGAACTGGATAGACTGATGCGAAGTAGTGCTCAGTGAGGCTTCTGCATTAGCAATTATATCTAATAGGACTTCCTGGTAAGTAGTGCATAATGAGAATATTTCAAACTCAACATCTCTACATAAAGATTCCCAAAGTCATAGCTCCTTGGTTTCAAGACCTAAGGAAACAACACAATCTAATAAAGAATTCACCTCAATGCATAAACTAGAGAGCTCGAGTAAAAATCCCATGTCAATGTTAAGAAGCAAGTGGCACAATGTCATCACTATATGACATAGGCTCTTTGAAATGCCACACTATAATAGATCTAAAGCCTTAGGATGTGTCTTGGAGATGAAGCATGAGATCTCCATATTAGATAACTATTTTTGAACTATATAGGTTTGACTAAGAATAGGATGACTCTCTGCACAAGAGTTAGCATTAGAGGATTCATATTAGGTGGCACTCACTATCACCTAAGTTGAGTCAGATAAGAGTGGCTTATGACTAGTTACTAACATGCCAGATTCCTCTGTATATAAGTCTTCTTCATTATGTAGATAATCATTACTAGCGGGATGGGTAGAAGCTAGGGAAGCTGCACTAGCATCTATTGATAGTACCAGTGTGACATCACTTGCCCTTCATTTTGGTTCAATTGACACTAGTGTTGATCTCATTTTTGGATGAGGATAATTTGAATTCTGAAATTAGTAATTAGGTTATCCTAATCTCAAATAGGAATCTCTTAATTCAGTGCTTAAGACACTATACCTAGTGACTTAGTGCACCATCCTTTGGGTTGATCTAACCTAATTTCCTTAGGTGGAATCAACCCAAATTTTAAATTTGTATTAACTCAAATAAAATCCAAATAAATCAAAATGAAATAAAATTAAAATAGGAAAACCAAATCCAAATTCAAATCTAGTTAGCCCATTTGACATAGGTTTGACTTAAGTGGCTCCCATCTAGTCAAAGGTCAACCCACCAAGAATTTGACCAAACTAAATTATTTCAAATATCTCAAATGATTAAATAAACATGTTTGATCATGAATCTAATGAAATTCAAATTCATTTAGGCCTTAATTGGGTTCATTAGACCACTTAGTCTAACTGAACCTAAATGGGTCCTATTGGGTTCAAACCCAAATCAAATTGAAATTAATTCAATTTGATTACTCAAAATCATTTGGAAATAATACGTAAACATAATTCAACCCACCATTAGGTCTAATTTGGTCAAATTGGTCATTTGACCCAAATGAAGCCCAAGCTTAACCCATTAAGCCCACTTTGGATCAAATGGGTTTAAATTGAAATCTAATTGAAATTAAATGAAATCAATCACTCCAAATCATCTCACACATGTGATCAAGCATGATTGGAGTCCAAACTCAATCCAATTGAGTCAAATTGGTCATTTGAACCCAACTGGAATCAAATTTAACCCATTTATGTTTAAATGGGTTGAAATGAAATGAAATTCAAAATTAATTCTAAATTAAAGGAATTAAACAAATCAAAATTCAATTAATCATCAATTAAAGATGATTGAATTCAAAATTAAAGAGAATTAAATCAAAACTAAGTACTTTGAATCCAAATAGTTATTTTGGATTCAAATTCTCAATCCAAGTCAAATTGGGTTTAGACTTGAACTCAATTTCATTTGAGTTTAATGTAGGAAGCCACTTCTTCGCCAAAGAAATTAATAGTTATGCCATAAACCATAAAAAAAAAAGAATGAATGTTGTGGAATTATGAGAAGAGAGGATTTCAAAATTCATAAAAAAAATAAATAAAAGAAGAAGACAAGTCTCACTTTCCCTCTTTAACAAGTCTCATTCCACCTCTTAATTTCAAGAGATTGGATTGATACAAATCAATTGAAGGCCACCAAACCCTCAAGCAAATAGAGAACTTTGCTTCTTCCCAAGGAGAAGCCAAGGAAAGAGAGAAGAAAAAGTAAGAAGAAGAAGCATGGTCAAAGTAAGAAAAGAGGCCAAATGCCATCTTCCCTTCCATGTGAACAACCAAGTATGTTCACAAGGCCAAGGGGAATTGAATCCACCCCTTGGCCTGCCTTGCCACTTCTGATGGCTGGATTCTAGGCACAAGTCCATACATGAAGCTCTCATCCAAATATGGATATAGGGGAGAGAGAGCTTATTCCCTCCCCCTTTTCATTCCAAAATATCCACCAAGGCAAGAGATGAAGGAGGGGACCCTTCCCCCGGCCTCTCGCCGCTGGTACGCCGGTGAACGGATGAAAACTGAGCTCCATTCATGGTGAAATCCAAAGGAGTGGGTTTCTCTTCAAATTCAATGTTCCAATACGTTCTAGAGAACAAGGAGACCTTAAACGAATCACCACCCTGACCCCTCACCGCAAGCAAGCCAGAAAATGATCGTGACCATCGAAAAATCAAGTTGACGTTGGTCTAGGGATTAATCCATGGGGAAGCAAGCCATCAAATTTCACCCACACCTTCGTTGAGTCAAAACAAAGCTAATGGAGTCAATCCCATAAATCCTAAACCTCAATTTTAATTAAATAAATTGATATAAAATAAAATAATTAAATAAAATGATTTAAACAACCTTAAATCACCATAATGAACTCTATTGAACATTAAAACACTAATGAAACTCATCGAAACTTAATATATCACAAAATGACTTAATTAAGAAATTAAATGAATTAAATAATTTAAATAATTAACCAAAAATTAATTAAATCATAATAAATAAACCAAATGTCCAAAAATTATGAATGAACACTCTTTGGAAATATCTTTCAAAGAGGAATCAATGAAAAATGAAACCCCTAAATGATTTGTATTAAATTAGGCCTAATTTAGGTTTCAATGAAATGATTAAAACCTTAATGACACCATAATTATGAATCTGATCAAGATGAAACTTTAGAAACACAAAATTGGCATGGAACCCCACTTGTCATAAAAATTTCAAACCCAATTGATCTTTGGATTGGGAATTATTGAATTTATAAATTTCTAAGTGAATATGAATCAAATTATGAATAAGAAAATTCATTAATCCATTAAATCATAAAATAACTTAGAATAATCTTCACTAACATCAAAAACCCTTAGAATAATTCTCCAAACATCATAAGTCTAAGAACTTAATTAATTTCATACTTAGGGACTAATGAAATTAATAAATCATATTAAGAATAATTAAACCTTAAGTTAATTGGATTAATACAAATTTAATGAACCCTTAAATCTGCAATCAAATTAACCTAAAAAAGAATTCAAAGCTTAACCTAAAGGCCTTAGGTTAATATAAACCAAAATTAAATAACTCAAAATACCAAGTCAAACTAAATCAAATGAAATAAGTGAAATAAATTAAATGAAATGAACTAATTCAAATAAAATCAAATGAAATAATTTATTCAAATCAAATTTAAATTTTAAAGAAAAGAAATGAAACATCAATCATAATTCAAACAAACTAAATGAAATCAAAATGATTAATTAAGATACTTAAGGATCTTGGTTAGACCTTTAGGATGGATCTTCATCTTAGGATGAGGATTTCATTCTATTAGGAGTTAGGATGTTGAATAGAATAAATTCCATTCAAAAATGGGATTCATTCTACTCTTCATTCTTGAAAACCAAAACATCATTTTAACCAAATAAAATGAACCTCAAAATCAAAACAAATTACTAAATCAATTGAATTGAAACCATCCAAAGGTAAAATTCAAACAAACTCAAAAACTCAAAATTGAAACTTAAACTAAAGAGGCCTAGCAAAGTCTTGCTACACAAGCCTATTACTTCACACGCTAGATCATTAGGTCACGGACCCTAGAGTTAGGTTTGGCCGTTCTATGATTCTTTTATGATTCCTTATGATGTGCTATGATATGATGTGCTTTGCAGGTCTTTGTCGTGTACTATTTTAGACTGTATGTCTATGATTATTTACCCATTAGACTGGATGATAGAACGTTCTTTTTAGATTCAACATTATCTTCTTCAAAAGGCTATGCTAGAAAGGGCTATAATCATAAATAAATTAAAATTATTTTTCTTATAGGTATGCTTAAGTCCTTCAGCATAGCCCATATGACAGGTGGGCTTGGAAAGTTGCTAATGCTAAGCCCGTATGTTTGTGAATATAACTACTATGTGCTAGTTGTATTTTGTTGACATCTATTTTGTAGGGCTTAAGATTAATTTTGAAATCAAAATATAAATTTGAGCTTAGAATTAGGTTAGGATCTATGGGGTCTAGGATTAATAAGAGTTGTCCCTACCAGAAGATAGGTGCAGTGGTCCCCTATAGAGCCCAATGGATATCCTTGAAGAAGGAGACTATCTTGGAAAGAAGACCTATAGATCTAAACTTGTAATTCTAGGCCAGACCATATATGGGCAAAGCTCGACTGCCCATTTGCTTTTTCTTCTAGGGTATACAATATTACCCGATCATATTGTCCTTTTTCTTAAATCAAATTGGCTTGATTTATTTTGGGTGTGTAATAGAATCAACCTACTTTTCTAGGTTTCTTTTTGTGTTGTGTTTTCCTCTGATTGAATGCCTAGACGATTAGGCTCATCAGGAAAATTAAATTTTATACCCAGTATAAATCTAAACAACTAAAACAAAACTAATCAAAATTAAAATCTCATTTAAACTAAAGCCTTAGGCAAAGCATAAAATCAATTAGAAATAATCAGGTCTTGAAATCATGAAATGATATTGCTCCAATCCTTGATTTATGCAACTTTTCTCATTGCACATAATGGACATCTGACTTATGAGGATGACCACATTCTTGGAAAAGCCTGCCTTCTATTATTGATTTGACCCATAACTATTTCTAATTGCATGTCATTAGGCATAAAAATGCATACCCAAGACCCCAAATAAATCTTGAATCAAAACATATAAAACTCTAAAAAAATCTGCATTAGTTAGATGCATTTCATACACTATATGATTTTAGGGATTAAGGAGTGATTCTGGGTTCATAGATTCCTTCCTGAAAATGCAAAAACCTAGCATCTTCCATTCATGAGACTAGCATCATAAAGTTAAAATGCACTTAGGTGGTGTTAGCTTGCAGCCTCTCTAAGTTAGTTGTAAGTTCAGAAGAGTCAGAGATAGGTTAATTCCTTCAAGTGGGAGGAATGGCCGATAATTCCCAAAATGAAATTAGGTGGAGCATCTGACATTTGCCAGAAGCACTTGTAGACTAGGTTCTGAAGCATCCTTTCAGGAATAAGTCTTCAACCCTAAGCATTTCTACAGTCTTGTGCTGCTAGAATGTAAGTCCTAGATTTCTAAGAAAATGTCAATTTAAAATTTAAATTGAATTTTAAAATTTAAATCCCGATTACAGGATAGTTGAAATGCCTATTAGGCATCCTAGTATCAATAGGCTCTCAAAATAACTCTCTCTCCAATTTGAACCATTCCCATTTAAAAATTCCAAGAATCAATCCTTTGAAAATTTTTTTGAAATCTTTAAAAATAATAACTCATTTCTTTAATCGAGAGTATTCTTAAGAAGTGATCCCTCTTAAGTTATAATCAACTATAGGGGCTTACCTCTACAGGGAACTATGAACCCAATTTAAAATTAAATCTTGTTCTACTTTCCATATAGTTTAGGGGAAAAATCTCTAGTACACGAAAGACCCATTAGCCTTAGGAGTCTTTTATTAAATGATTAGATTCTTTATAGGAAAATATATTTATCTTTCAAGATAATATGTTTATTCCTTAATGATGCATTTAATCATCTAAATAAAAATTTCTTAAATTATATATGGTGTCATTAATTTTCTCTACAACTGGTAGGATGGGAACATGAATGAAGTCATTTGTCTTTACTATTTCCATATCAAGATCAACTAGTAAAGGGCTATGAATATCTCTATCATTCCTCTCTTGAGTGGCTAGAGTCTAACATTATCACTTCCTACTACCATTTTAGTGATCTAATGGCCTTTTAGAAGTTTGAGTCATATGTTGTGGGGAGTGCGAATGATGGGCCAGTCTAGCTTTCTATAATTTATGGTTGTATATGCAAAAGCCTAGCTCTAAGAAGGAAGAGAAGGTGTGGTAGATCCATAGCAACCATAGGCGACTAATTCTTATGTAAGTTTCTTGTGGGGCACACAAAAATTAGAACTAGTCTCTAAGTAGAGTGAGAAGGCCCATGCTATAGAAACTACTGCTAGATGAACAGATAGTGGCAATGTCCCTGAGGAATGAATATATGCTACATTCAATATTTTTTGAAGTTTATATATAGGTTTAGCATGTGTGAACTCATATTGCCTATCCACTCTGTTGGGGTTATATCCCTCCAAGATCATGGACTCATGATGATGATAGCAAAGCCAAGCAGGCCTCAACCTAATGAGGTATTCAGTTATACATTTATATCATGGCTTTGATAATAGTAAGGGTGTCCCCCTATCAGTGAGAGAATTTGTAAATCTCTATCGCAGACTCTAAGTAGGTAAACTATGGCAGGATGATCTAGAAATGATCCATCATGTGCATTGGAGCAAACATGAAAGTTTGTATTTGATCCCTATCCAAATCAAATGTAGCTCTGCTCAGCTACATAATCAGAATGAAGCACTATTCTCTGAAATACAATGGTGTGTTAGGATAGTTAAATGCTCCCAAAATATATGCATGAAGCCATCCATATAAATAGTGTCAAGGATCCTCCACATCATAGCATTGTGAGTCTATCATGATGCTTACTCTACCCAATCCATGGTACAAGTAAGCTAATACTGCAGGTGCCAATGCTATCCTCTCGCCATGGGTGAGCAAGCTGGACATTAGAAGAGTGAAAAGATGGAAAATCCTATTGTGGCCTAGAAATACAAACTAGCACAACCAGGTGGCAATGAAGGCTACTAGAGATAGCTCCTCATCAATGTCTCGTGTTAAAATATGTCAAGAATTCATTCTACCCTCAAGTTCAAATCTAAAACTGATGGACCTCTAAGAAGAATGAAACCATATATCAAATGGATCATCAAGCCATGCAAAACGAGACAAGCATATTGATAGATGTAGGAAATTCTCAGATAATATATCTAAAGTGATCATGCCTCATCATTTGTGGCCTAGCCTTCGATCTCAGTATACCGTTTGGTAGTGAGCTTGAGCATGATGAAAGCCTAAAGAGTATATGTAACTACCTCTTATATGCTGATTAATTGGGTAGCATTGAAAAACTCATGATCTGGAGGAATGCATTCCTCATAGGGAGTGCCTATAACGAGGAAGCCTGTTATATCCTGCACATCACCTTTATGATTGTCATCTCATGTGAACCAATCCAACACATATTCGTGGCCCTATCCCAATGTTCTGCAATACTCCAGATCCAAGTAAAGAGCAGATGACTATAATTAAAGAGTGAAGCATATACTGCATGATATATGGTAACTTTTTTAAAATATCACCATGCCTCTATAAGTGATGACTTGCCTAGTATAGATAGCCACTAACTGTTATCAATGGGGTACCAAATACTGATTTTGGGTCCCAATATTTCACTTCATGATGTAGTATGCAGTAACCCAATAATCATATTATGCCTACAGAGAGAGCTTTATCTTCAACTAATTGAAGTATATCCTAATCTCCAAAGTTAATATGGTCTGCGACCTGCTCCAAAGTAACATCATGGCTATGTCTCAATTTTAGATTGATCACCTAATCAATAGGATCGTGATCTGATGGTAACTCTAAATCAAGTGGCAGAATGAGTGATGATCGAGTAAATAAATCCTTAAAAATATCCCAACTATTAATCCTAATGCCATGTCAGTCTGTCCTATAACTTGATTGAACTATATGGATCACGGGCATCAATGGTGGCCCATATCTACTCTTTAGTGGGCTCAATAAGAGGCATATCATCTATCCTTCTCCAGGTGAACATTGTAGCTAGTCTGTAGTAAATCTTGATAAGAGAAGCATATAAACATCACTAGTATCATAAAAAATAAATAATATTTACATTTGTAAGTGGGCTATAATTATGGCTTTGATTCAAACTTCTCTAGTGTCAGAGAGTTTAAGTAATCCTCTTTTTGAATTTTTTTTAAATATAGACCCACCCTTTTATATGTACACTTAAATACTGTCCCTTTAGTTATGATGAATTTAAATTTAGATTTAGATTTGGTCTTGTTGAACATGATGAATCTCAAGGTTTGGATTTAGATTCGAGCATGTTTGAATCTAAATTTATGGTTTTAGATCTGACCTTTTTGGGCATGATGGCTCTAATCTGGCCCTTTTGGCATGATGGATCCAAATTTCAACTTTGGATCCAGCCCATTTGTGCATATGGATTTGATTCGGCCCTTTTGGACTTGATGGATTTGATTTAAATTTACTTAATCAGACAACATTTTCTTTTGATAAGGGATCTTTCTATGCAAGATATATAAAATTGCCCCTATTAATAGGGGAATTTCTCATTAAAATGAGAATATTTTCTTCAGAGTTACACATAATATCTTTTAAGATATTATCCATTTATAGGAGGCATAGGTTTGTTGGCTTTGCATCGATAAGTTGATAAGCTTTACCTTCGTATACTTTTTTGATAATATAAGGTCCCTCCTAATTTGGATCAAATTTTTCTCCAACTCGTTGATGTGGAATGATGGACCTTCTTCATAGCAGTAGAAGTTCACCTGCTTTGAACCTTCTTGGGAAAACCATATGGTCATGAGCTTAGGTCATTTTTGCTTTATATGTTTCTAGACATTGATGGGCTCATAGTCACACTTCATTTAGAGTTTCAAGCTTTTTGAGTTATATTTGGACATTTTCCTCCATTATAAGCTCATTTTAAACTGTTATGCAAAGTGATGATAACTCAACTTTAAGAGGCAATATTGCTTCTGCTCTAAAGGCTAAGGAGTATGGCGTTGCTTGTTGTGGTGAGAAATTTTTAATATATATATGTATTAATATATATATATATATATATATATATATATATATATATATATATATATATATATATATATATATATATATATATATATATATATATATATATATATATATATATATATATATATATATATATATATATATATATATATATATATAGATATTCCTTCCTTCATCTATCCCCTTTTGAAAAGAGGATAAATAAAAACAGAAATATATAACACCTTTGTCGGGACACCATGTAGATCTGCATATGTTCTTATTAGGGTGATCAGGTATGGCATTGAGGAGAGGTGTATTATCTCGAAAGATAGAAGTCACCACCCTACAATGGACCTAATCACCTTAATAAGGACTCCTACGGACTATGGGTCTTCAGAATGAACCAGAGATTCTTCCCCTACTTTATATGAAAAAGTAAAGAATGGTTTATTTTAAACCAGGTTCGTTAAGTTCCCTATAGGGAAAAGCCCCCATAGTTAATTACATCATATGGAACAAGATTCCTTAGGAATACTCTCAACAACAACAATAACAACAAGCCTTAATCCCACTAGGTGGGGTCGGCTACATGAATCCTTCGTCTCCATTATGCCCTATTATGTGTCAAATTCTCATTTAAATCAAGTATGCTAAGATCATTTTTTATACATCTTAACTAAGTCTTTTAGGTCTACCTCTACCTTTCTTAACATAAGGCAAATCTAATGCATCTACTCTCAATCGTCATCTGACCTAATCGATGCTTTATGTGGCCAAACCATCTAAGGTGACTCTCCCTAATCTTATCTACCACTGGAGCTACTCCAACATGAATATTCTTGATTAAGGTAAATGATCATTGTCTTCAAAGATTTTGAAAGGTAGGACTATTAATCGATTGGTTTATTTTTTAGAAGATCAAGTGGGATCGATTAAGAGGAGGGAGTGCTTATCAAAGCCAAATGAAGATAAGTAGGGGATGCTTAAGATACTAGGAGGCCTAGTAAGCATCCCAAACTATCCTATGGTTGAGCTTTACATTTTTGAAATTGAATTGCTTTATTTGAGTTAAATTTTTATGAGAATGCTAGGGTTTACAATTCAATGATACAAGGTCATGGAAATGCCTAAGAGGTGAGGATTTATGCTTATAGCCCGCAAAGGGAAGTAGCAACCTTAGAACCTAAATCTAGGGAGCTTTGGCGAGGGTCAAAAGCATAATCTAAATCTAAGACAAAAATGGGTATTTATTTTACCTCCACAAGAGAGGATAAACCAACCGACTATTGGACTTACAACTACTTGGGGGTGGCCGCCATCTAGCTCCTCCTACGATTTTAAATACATGTTGGCAAATTAAATACTTTTGTAAGATAGCTAGGCTCTTATTTATTTAGAAAGAGACTAAATCCTTAAACACACTCCCTAAGAGACTTGATCATACAGGCATGATTTAATGACTTAAATCTAATACAAATTTAATTAAATTTTATTTTCATTTTGGACAATCAATTTGACACGGGCTTTAGGATTCATTTGTATAATGCATGAGAAATTAGATTATGGGCTAAAATCAGCAAGATAAGGAGGTGTATTTCTACCATGGATCTCAAAGGTCAAGCCAAGTTCTCTGAAAAAAGTAGAAGCTCTCCAATCAAGAGTGAAACAATATGCTTTCTATGCATGATGTGATAAAAGTAATACAACATCCAGCTAAGGGGTTGATAATTCTTTTATCTTGATTTATGACTTAGGCTTTAGATGAGGTTATGAGTTATTTATTTTTAGTTTGATTGATTAGTTGGATAGAAAATTTATTTTTCATAAGAGCCTAATCATCATCCATGCCATACATCAAAGTAAAAAAAGAAACTAGGAGAAGATGTCATCTTAATACACAAGCTAAATAAACATCAATCAATTTATAAAGCTAGCACAAAAAAATTAGAGGCCATTTATGGTTGGGCTCCACCACATAAAGCAGAAAACAAATTGGGTAGCTGAGTTTTACCCTTATACAACCCGGATTACAAATGAATAAATTACAACCAAGAATAAATTCATTGTTATGGGGGTATTCATTCTTCATTTCTTCTTTCTTCTTTCTTCTTCCTTTTTTCTTTCTTTCTTCTTTCTTCTTTCTTCTTTCTTCTGTTGGTTGGTTGGAATGTGGTTGCTCCAAAGGTTTCACGTGGTACATAAGATAGAATCTTATAACCAATATTCATCCTAATCTCCCATAATAATCATTCCAAAATCCTAATTGCAAAATTACATGAAAATGGGAAAAGGGAAATCTAACTAAAACCTGCAAAATAGAGATTAGCTAAAAAAACTATATATTCCCAAGCATGTATATGTATAGATTTGACTTAGCACCCTACACATGGGT
Organism: Cymbidium sinense; assembly: GCA_021442155.1. Taxonomy (NCBI): domain Eukaryota; kingdom Viridiplantae; phylum Streptophyta; class Magnoliopsida; order Asparagales; family Orchidaceae; genus Cymbidium; species Cymbidium sinense. The sequence continues at coordinate 97,757,667 of CM038222.1, forward strand.
AACCAAGTCCACCTGGCCTATTTTGGATTATGCTTAGGGGTATAAGCACCTGCACAGTAAAAGTAGTTATATTTTTATAATAGCGCCCCATTAAGCACAATCTGCTGCAGAAGACAATGGTTAGACTAAGATCACCCTACCATTCAGTCTATGCACATACACCCTAACATCCAGACTAAAATATCACATCACAAAATAAAAGAAAATATCAAACCATGCACCGCCCTAACCTAAAGCTAGAAATGGTGACTTAGTCTAATGTGTGTGCTATTTTTAGTTTATGTGGTATGCTTAACTAGGCTTTAAGGTTAAAGTTTTCTAAGTGTGAAAATGTTCAACTTAGGGGGTGGTTTCATTTAAATAATTTAGTTGATTTGGTTGATTTTTATTTTGTGATTTGATTAGGTTTGAATGAACCTACAATTAATTACTAAATATTGTAAAGAGAGGGAAAGAGAAGAGAATTTCTCTTTCCTTCCTACCTTAAGTAATTTCTAAGGTTGATTCATATTTGATTTTTATTTAGTGAATATTTTATTATATGTTTTTATTAATCTTAAGTTTAGATTTTCCCTAAATAAACCTATTCAAAAATAAAGGTATTTTAAGATTAAGTAAAGTGAAATACTATCACGAAACACACAACACTTCATTTCTTTCCCAACATGTGTAACATGCATATGGATGAATCCTAAGCATACCTATACATACAAATGGAAATGTTTAGCACACCTTAATGATGAATGGTAAGAGATGTTAAGAAAGTTTGGATGCTTCATGATGCATGATTTGGTTAAGTAGAAAAGGAGTGATTCTTTTGCCCATTTTTCATATGCACATTTACAAGTATAAAAGACATAAGTGAGTACGGCACCATTATTAGCACCAGGGGTGTAAAGTAGAAGACCTACTTAGGGATACTTAAAGCCTCACAACCCCGGGGTTATCCAGACTAATATACCACTTTTCTTAAAAACATGTCAATGTACAAAATGAAATGCATTGAAAGAGAGCCATGGAAAAAGTTTATGTTTGTTTGTTTAATTTGTTTATGAAAGTGTGAATATCCTTCTTAAGTGATAACATTGGAATGAATAGGAATGGATTTAAGCAAGTGTTGTGTTCTTTTTAAATGAACTATACACTTTGCAAAATCTTATTCAAAACTATGCTAAAAGAGAAGAGAAGGAAAGTCACACAATGCACATCTTTAAATTTGTACTCACATGCAAGCCTATAAATAATTATAAGTAGCATACCCTTCAATTATGATATTTGATTTAAAAGTTTTGAAAATAATATTTAGATTTAATAGTGATAATAATCATTCATATTTTTATTTTTACCCAAAACATGCAATTTGACATAAAGGAAACATTTCATTTTTAATTTGATTTTTAAAAGGCATTAATGCATGATTTTCATGTGCATACATATTTAGCATGGTAGGAAAGAAATAAAGTGATGAAAGTATGTAAATTCATTCACCCTAATTAATTCTTAAAGACATTCTTATGAGATAGGATTATTTAAAGTAAATCAAATTTGTTTTACAGAGATTTTTTTTAGGTTTGTTTCAGTTAGATTTGAATATAAGAAATGTGAAGAGGTTTGCTAGTCCTAAACCAATTCCCACATATGTATATTATTTTATTTTAATTTTAGAATCATTAGATTGATTTTATAATTTGTTTAGGTTAAGGTGTACATTAAGTTCATTAATTACCCCTTACCTATACCACTTTAACATATTTAGTCAAATAATTATGAGCCAATGTATGACATAAAACCACACAAGAAATTTAAATCAGCAATGCACCTACAAAAGAAAGGACCTAATGTAACTGGCTCACAATTAATGATTAATTAAGCTAATAGGTTTAATTTAAGTACTTTCATAACCCTTCCCACACATGTGGGTTGGATTTTGATTTCCTTAAGTTACTTAGGTTATTGAACACCTAAGCACCTACCCATGATGAATTGATTAAGTTATGGAATGTTTTGAAAATTTTATCAAGTTGATTAAGTAGGTGATTAGTGGATTAGCCCTTAATTAAGTTTAGATTAAAGAAGGAAGGGGGTTTAAGGAATAGCTTAAGGAAAATATCCCAAAATTATTTCATAAACTTCCTGTTCACTTAAGCAAATCTTAATTAACTTAATAAAGGGATTAAACCACTATTCACATGTTTAATTAAGCTTAATTATAATAAGAGAGTGATTAAGAATTCATTAATTGATTTCTCTAATTAACTCATCAGTAAATCCCAAGAAAATTAGGGGAGGCAGAGGTCATCCCACTAAATGCATCTGAGAAATTTGAAATAAATTAATGAAGTAATTAAGGTTATTAAGTTTTTATTAAAACCCTAATTAAAGAAAATGCACTATTTAAAATCCATTAGAAATAATTTTACTGAATTTCTTACTAAATTATCTTCCCAATGCATTTTATTTTTTATTTTTTTATTTTTCTACATCTAGTTATGAATATTTGAAGATTTAGTGATTAAACCCTAAGTAAATAGCCTAATTAAATAGTTCATTCTATCGGCACCATGTGGACCACTACGCAGCATACGCTTTTCATGTGGCATGATGAGATTCGCTATTTAAGTAGTCACATCACATGCCATGTCAATGGAGGTGCTACTCGCTTTCTCTCTAGATCGTCTGATCAAAGATCGGACAGTTGAGATCGAGCCCGCAGTTCTTAAGGGATAAATCCATGTATCCGACACAGCTTGATCATGATCATCCATAAAAAATGCACAGATAGATGGTCCATGATCTGTCACTGAGTTTACCTATGGGAGAGGGCATCTATCCACTCTTAAAGGCATGATCTGAGCTTGATTGAGCTCAAATTGAACTCAAACTTTACCCACACCATCTAGGACTAAACACAAGTAGATCTAATGGTCAATTTTGCATGGGGTGAAAATTCTCTTCACAAAGGACCAACCACTTCCTATTCTAGTCTCAGTTTTAAGGCAAACCTTGCTGGAGGCTATCACTGGTGCTCCCAACCATCAAGGTAGCTTCATCTAGGAAAGATGAACCCCTGTTGAAGGTTTGAGGGCTTGAGGTTGAGTAGATCTCCTTATTGACAAAACTCCTCTAGAAATGCTTGGGGTCGTGGTCTAGCTCCCGTCTCCCTTTCCTCTGAAGCTTGGAAAAAGCTTTTGATGTTCGATTAGGCCCTTTAAGGATGCTTGAAGGAGGAATTGGATTGGAATTGGGTATTGGCTAAGTTGGAATTTCCCTTAGCCTCCCCTATTTTCAATTTGAAGGAATCTGAAAAAAAATTGAGAATGCCAATGGCTTGGTGATTGCTTGAGGGAGCTTGGGGAGCTTGTCTTAGGTCTCTCTCAGTCAATCGAGTATGAGTCTATGCAATTCAAGTGAAATTAGGGGGAGCATATCTCCCCCATGAAGGATCGGATGACCGAGCAAGGCTTTGTCATTTTGATCAAATTCACCTCCTTCAAAGGGTTTTTTTGGCTATTAATGGTTGCACATGGTTCATTTTTGGCAGAGGGGGGTAGTGGAGAAGTGCCATGTGCTGATTTTGGGTGGAGAAGTGATTGTCATGTGCTTGAAATGAAGGGAGTGGACAGTTTTGGCTTTAGGTTGGGTTTGGCTGACCCAAACCCATTAGTTTAGGTGCACCACTCTTATTAGTGTCCATGAGGTCCATTAAGAGGGTGCCAAGTGACCATGAAGAGGATTTGACCAAATTCTAAGTGAATTTGGCCAAGAATTACCCTTTGACCTAAGGGTAAAATGAACATTTTTCTTGGAATCTAGTTTGAATATGTTTGGTATGATTAAAAAATGGGTTGAGCCAAGTTTCAATGAATTTGGAATTGATTTGATATGATTTGGCTCATGTTAACCCATTTAGGTCAAAATGAGTCAAGTTGACCAATTGGTCAAATTGGGTCAAACCAAGGGTTGGGTCAAGTTCATATGACCATTTGAAATGTTTTGGCATCATTAGTTTAGTTCAATTTGATTTATATTTGGATTTGGTTCATTTGATTTCATTTAGGTCGAATGGGTCAAGTTGACCAATTTGACCCATTTGACCTATTTGGGTTAGATCATGGGTTGGTTTAGGTTTCATTAGTCATATGAAATGTATTGGTATCTTTGTTTCCAATCAATTTTTGTTTAATTTGATTTTTGCTTAATTTGACCTTTTAGGTCAAGTTGAGTTCAAGGTCAATTGGGCTAGGTTGGGTCTAGTTGGCCAATTGAGGTTTTGGTCAAGTTCAACAAGTGATTTGGAATGAACTTGACCCATTGGTTTCAATCAATTTGGCTTAGATCAAGTTTTGACACATTTTGACTTTTTAGGTCAAGTTAGTTCAACTTGGGTCAAGTGGCCAATTGGACTAGGTTAGGCTCAAATGATGACTTGGTCAAGTTTAGACATTGATCATGAATTAGTTTTGATCAATGGTTTCAATCAATTTAGCCTATGGTGGGTTTTGGCTAGTCTAAGTTTCATTTTGGCTAAGTGTTGACTTGGTCAACCCTTAGGTTTGACTTAGTTTGACCCAATTTGAGTAATTGATCATCTTATGATGATTGTTGCTCATAATGTGAGACTTAATTGGGCTTAGTTCAATCCCATTTGGGTAGGATTAGAATTTGGCTCAAAAAGGGTACTTTAGGTAACTTTGGGTCAAGTGAGCTTAAGTGCATCAATTGACTTGATCAAGGCCTAAATCAAGTTTGGTTGAACTCACATATGGACTTATGATTGAAATATAAATCCATTAGCAAGTGATTTGAAGTCAAATGGGATTTGATTCATTTGACAATTTTAAGTTCAAAGGGTGAACATGAGTTTGATTTGGGTTTGATTTTTGAATTTAGTTTTGGTTTGATGATTAAAGTTTGTGTTTATATTTGGATTCATGACTGAAGGGTTGATTGAATCATTAAGAAAATCAAGGGTTTGGCTTGATTTGAGTTTAATTTGGCTAAGTTCAAGAATTTGACTTGAAAGGCTTAGTTGAATTTTGGTTGAATTTGGATTTGATTTTTGAATTTAGTTTTGGTTTGATGATTGAAGTTTGTGTTTATATTTAGATTCATGATTAAAGGATTAATTGAATCATGAAGAAAAATCAAGGGTTTGGCTTGATTTGAGTTTGATTTGGCTAAGTTCAAGAATTTGACATGAAAGGCTTAGGTTGAATTTTGGTTGAATTTGGATTTGATTTTTGAGTTTATTTTTGGATAATTGAATTTATATTTCATTTATATTTCTGAATATAAATGAGAATATAAATGGGTTATGAGAAAATTTCTTCAATTTGAATTGATTTGGATTTGATTTAGGCTAAGTCCATAAGATAGTTTCAAAGTGACTTAGGAAAGATTTTTTTTGAAATTTGGAATTCAATCATGGGTTTCAATTATTTGAAATTGATTTGAGTTTGAAGTTGATTTAATTTGGAGTTTGACTTGAATGGAGGATGTGAGGATTTGGTTCAAGCTATAGGGTAGGCAAATTTTCCTAACACTCCTAAGGCATGACCTATTCCTATGGCTAACTCATATAATAGGGCTAGGTTGAGTGTTCACCTAATCACTAGAAGTGTCTTAAGATTAAGGAAACACTTAGTGTCTAAGAGAAATCCTATGTCTAAGGTGGAGGGGTTGAGAGCTCATTCTAAAAATGAGGTCAACACTTGTGTAGCAAATTTGTATGTAATACGGTATGCCCATAATGCTTCCATCAACTTATTGTGCCACTCTTTTTAATTTTTTAGAGAATTTTCTTGATAAGTTTAACCAACATTTTTTTTTGAATGCTTCTACATGACCTTTGGCTTTTGGATTGTATATTAAAGAATATTTCCAATCTATCTTATATTTTTCAATGAAATGATAGACTTTTGGATTCTTGAAAGTGGTGTCATTATCGAATATTATTCTTTGAAGTACTCCGAATTAATAAATGATATGATCTTGGAAAAATTTTACTACAATGTCTGCTTTTACTTCTCTTAATGGGATTGCTTCTACCCATTTTTAGAAGTAATCAGTAGTGGCTAGAATGAAGCAATATCCCCTAGACGATGAAGGATCTATCAGGCCAATTATATCAGTTGCCCAATTTTCAAATGGCTAGGATGCTACTATTGGGAGTAAAGAATTAGGTGGCCAGTGCAATGTGTTTGCATGCATTTGACACTAATGACACTTTATAGCATGTTCAATGTAGTCTTGAATTTTGTTGAGCCAATAATATCCCAGTCATTTAATTTTAATTTTTATTTTAAGGCTAGATTGGTATGCACTACATAGTCCTTCATGAACTTTAGCCATTACTTTCTTGGCTTTGTCTGGTCCTAAGCATCGAAGCCATATTTGGTTGAATGAGCATCAATATAATATATCATTTGTAAGAGCATATCACAACATTCTTTATAAAATTTGATGAGCATTTGATTTATCCTTTGACAATCCACCTTCTTTAAGATAAGTGATGAATGGTTCTCACCAGTCTTCTTCCTTTTTTATTGTAAAGATTTCGTGGCTTTCTTTAGCTTCAAAAGCTTGCAGGAGGGTTGGTACCAATGCTATCCTACTTTTTGACTATTAAATAATTGGCTTTCCCTAAGAGTCTATCATTTCTTTAGCTAATTTAACTAATGCATCAACTTTGCCATTATCTCATGTGACACTCTTATAATTATCATTTTAAGGATTTTTTTAGAAGCTCCAAGACATGATTATGATAAAGTGCCAATTTAGGCTTGTTTATCTTAAAAGTCTCAATTATTTATCAGATCTTATGCTGGGAATCTCTTTAAACATGAAGTTTCTTAATTTTTATGTTAATTACTCTCTCTAAACCTATAATTAATGCTTCATATTTATCTTCATTATTAGTTCGAGATTTCATTAGGCTATATGAATATCAAGGAACACCTCCTTGCGGTGTTACAAATATTAAGCCAATTCTGACATGTACTATAAGTAAACTAGGAATTTAGCTGGATTTACTGATGAGGCCCCATAAAAATAGAGTTCTCATTCTGATGGTTGTTCCCATTTTGATAGTTGTTGAGCTTCTTTTGTTAAGCAATTCATGGTTGAGTGAAGAGTTTGCTGGTATGGGATGAGAGGTTAAAAAGTCAGTCAGTCTTTATCTTTTTATAATTTTCTGCATGCATCTAGGAGCTCACTTATTAGGGTTAGTAGTAGGCTCTATTGCTAGTTTATGGACTGCTACATCAAAAGCAAATCCATACATCTCTTCATAACTCCATGCAAGCAGTCCTTAAACTCAATCAATAGTCTAACTAAGTCATTGGTTTTAATTTCATTCAACAAAAAACTAATGTATGTCGGGCGTGGATCTTCTTGAGTTCCTAAGTTGATTTCCTTGAGCTCATCGATGGCTGACTTGATCTCTTCTTCAAACTCTGGCAGTGCATCTTTGACTTTAAAATCACCTGGATCATCTGAAGTTTCTAAGCACAGCTCCTCATATGAGTTAATGTGATTTGAAAAAAAACCTATCAGATTCCAAATTGAAGTTATAGAACTGCCCATTTAACTAAATGACTAGTCAAGGTAGGTCTAGTCATCAAGAATTTAAGAGGGTCGACTTTAGATATTAATGTTATCTTATGTGATAACATATAGTCCTACAATTTTTGAGTAGCAAATATCATTGCTAGGCACTGCTTCTCAATAGAAGAATATTTATTTCAGCTCATATTATACTTCAACTTATATTGTATAGGACATTTTGCTTCCATTCTTCATTATTTATGCTAACATAGCTCATAAGGATTCTTTTAGAGCAATTATATATAGTATCAACGACTTCCCTATTATTAGTGCTGCCAAAATTAGGGGATGTAACATGTATTATTTTAGGCAAACAAATACTTCTTGATGAGCATCATCCCATATAAAAAGTGCATCTTTTTTTATTAGACGGGTGAAAGACTGACATCTCCCCAAAAGATTAGAATTAAATCTTTTAATGTAAGCTAATTTACCTTGTAGTGAGCATAGTTTCTTTAATGTCTTAAGTGTTGAGATTTCTATTATTGCTTTTATTTTAGAGGGATCAATTTCAATCCCTTTATCATCCACAATAAAGCCTAGGAATTTTCTATAAGTCACACCAAAAGAACATTTCAATGGATTCATCTTTAAGTTAAAACTTTAAATTCTATCAAATACAACTCTTAAGTCATTTATTTGCTCTCTTTGATTTTTCTTTTGATAATTAAATTATTGACATAATAATTCATATATCTATGTATGAGGTCATCAAAGATGCAGATCATTTCCCTTTGGGATGCAGCATCAATAGTTTTTGAGCCAAATGGCATCACTTAATAGCAATATATGTCGATTGGTGTGCAGAAGGATGTAGGCTTTTCATCCTCTGGAGCCATTTTAATTTGATTATATCCCGATGATCAATCCATGAAGGAGAGCATATCATAGTTGGAAGTATTATCCACCATGAGCTCCACATTAGGCAATGTGAAATCATCTTTTGGGTATGCCTTGTTTTAAGTCTTAGATATCAATGCAAACACAGATTTATTCATTCTTTTTTCTTACTAGGATAATATTGGCAATCCAGTCAGCATACTTGTCTTCATGGATAAATCTTACTTTGATGAGTTTTTTAGTTTTAGCAATCACTTGCTCTTCAATTTCTAATTGCATTCATCTTGGTGCTTGCTTTATAGGTTGTTAATCAGGTTTAATGATAAGCTTATGTACAACATCTGGTTGGCATTTCATTGTAATTTCATGCAAAATAATCTCTATATTCACATAGTAGTCCTCTTATTTTATTTACTCTTTATAGTGTGAGATTAGCACTAATAAAGGTGAGCCTAGGCGCTTCTTCGGCGCACAGGTTAATTTTCTAAAGTTCATCAATAATGGCTTGATTGCCTTCCTTGAATTATTTTGGAGCCTCCTTGAAGTCAATGATTAGTTCTTCTTCAGGTATATTCTCATTTGAAATATTCTTTTGTTTTTCTATAGTTTCCATATATGCTTCTACTTTGCAGGATATGGCATAGCATGAGTTCATTGAGCAGGATGCCGAAGTAATATATCATAATCCCTATTTGGTGAACTTTCCATATTCTATGAGATTTTGAGCAATATCCCCTTGCCAGAACCTCTTAAACAACTAAGCTTGTATGCTTGATTGTATAGATTGGATGTTATTTTGAATCAGCTTCTTTAGAGTTGATAAGAAGTGTTGAGGAATTATTATTGAAATATCTTCTTTCTAAAAATTGTTTTTTTATAATAATATTTGTGTAGGATTTGAGGTTAACTATTTTATCTTGCAAATAGAATTCTATATTCATTATGCCCTTTTTTAGGAGAGACATAAAAAAGTTTTCAATTGTTATATCTCCTCATTTCTTGAAGCATTTAAAATTTTTATGTGTGCATTTGGCACTATAGTTATTTTCATAGCCTTGTTGGAGATTTGGGATTCGGGTATCTTTATTAGAGAAACATGAGTTTCCTCTAATTGCTTTATCACATTATTACTACTAGCTTCCTCTGTCCTTTGGCTAACTGAGTTTCTCTTAAGTTGATTAAGTACCAACTCATCTTCATCATCTTCAGTATCACTGCCAAGATGAGGAATAACTTTGGACTGCTTTGATTCACTAGTACTTTTATCCTTTGAGTCATCGCCTTTCAGTATTAGTTTAATAGGTAGAGCCAATTGTTTTTGAGCTTTGACTTCCTCTACTTTCTTAGGCATGAAGTACTTGGTGTCATCATGGATCTTGATTTCATGTATAAAGAATGATTCATATCCCCATCAATTTGATGCTCTTAAACATTTTGAATATACTTCATATATTGATTAAGAGTTGAAAACACAATGTCGTATTCATGAATCTACAGCTTGCCAAGGAGCAATTTGTAAGCAACTTGGGCTTCAATCACATGGATTTTAACTTCTATGGTTAATTTCCCAAAGTGTGTGGATAATATAAGAGACCCCAAGATTTGTTGTCATTGTTCATTAAATCCTTATAGAATACTGTACTTTTATCCAAGTAGTGAGCATCTAAAGTTAGTGCTTGTAGCATTTTAACTATTATAAGATTGACAAAAACTTCTGGATCAATCAATATTCATTTTATTCGAATAGTGCATCTTTCAACTATAACATAAAAGGGTCGATTATGTTCGGTCATTCCTAATACCAGGTCATTCTTACTAAATGTGTCGGTTGCTATATTTTGAAAAGTTAAGTCCTCTTTTATTTCTTTTCTTCGGTGAAAAATACTTCATATTAGTTTGGATTTTGCAAAGCTTTGATTAATGTTTCATGTATATCTTTGGACAACATGAGAGCATCATAGATACTTAGTAAAGTAGGGAGCTTACATAAATACACTGGAACATTATAGTTTACTCCTATTTTGGTAGATGTTTGAGGTGTAGTTGGTGACGAGGGTAAGGCATATTTATTAATTTAAATTTTTTTGCTTATATCACTGCTTTTTCATTATAGAGGTGGTGAGATTTATTTTCTACTTCTTAATTAGACTTATGCCACTTCTTCTATTTGATATTCTTTATCAGAAGATGTCTCTAAATCCTATGCCCTCTCAGAATTCTTAGAGCTTTGAGGACTTTCAGAAATACTATCTAATTTAGGATGTAGTTTCTTTGAGCCTAACTTGACTCCTCATTTTATATGATTTTCTTTGGGAAAGCATAATTCATCCTTAGATTCAGTTAAAGTCATGATCACATTTATGGCACGACACGTTTCTTTCAGAATTTTTCTTCATGTTCTTCCATGTCAAGCTTTAAATGGGCCATGTATTCTTCTAGCTTAACTAACTTTTGAGGAAGTTGTTCGTATTACTCTAAAGAGTCAATCATCTTTTTAGTTTTAAACTTTAACTTTTGAGTCCTCCTTTTTCTTTCTTGATTTTTATGGCTTCGATGAAGAAGGCTGATCAATTTTTTGCTTGTTTCTTCATATTATATAAAAATTACCACCTTATTGAGGAAGAGCATTCTTGGATTGATTCAAGCTCTAAAGAATGCTTTCATTGAATACCTTTCATTTCTAGAAGAATATTGATCATTCTTTTAGTCTTCTTTGAGATGAAGGTCTACCAACCACCTTCCTCTTCTTCTTGTATTTGGTGGCTTGCCCTTATCATTTTTTATGATCTGAGTTCTAGCTAGCTCAACACTTTTGCTTTTTTCATCTTGGATTGGGTATGTTGTAACAAATCTCACCTTTTATTTATTTTAGGATGTATCAATATAGTGTCTGATAAGGTGAGTTCTCCATTTTGATAACTCTTTTTTACCCAATCTTTGAGGCTGAAATAATCTTCAATTAGGTGGCTTATGAGCCTATGAAATGGATAATAGTTGGGATCATCAACTTTGTCCACTTGGTCTGGCCGTCATGGCTCTGAAAACTATAACCCTAGTTTTAGGGGTGTGCTTAAAAATTTTAGTAGTACATTCTCTTTTGAATGAGCATTATTTAGTCATTTTCTTTGGGAGGTAAGCCCTTTTTTTTCTCAACTAGCTTTGATGTTGGTCGTGAGGATGCCGCTAGTTGTGAAGTTGTTGTACCTCCATTTTCTCTCTTGTCCAATGTGAATGTGAATGTGAATGTTGTATTCACATCATTCCTTTTTTAGTCGCCAGACTTTGGTTATTTTCCTTTTCCAAAGGGGTTATTATTGTTATAACCTATATTAAGCCCTTTTTTATTTAGGAAACCTTTCAAACTTGGCTATGCGATCCAATAATTCTTGGAATGAGTTAATGGTAGCCATAGCTAGATATGGGGCCATTTGATCATTGATATTCCCCATATGGAGTTCTATTACATGCTTTTCTATGAGCTGTTGGTTGCATCTCACGCTTAGATTTCTCCATCTAGTAATATCTTTGGTAATACTCTCATCTTACTTTCTCTTTCCTAATGTGAGATCTTCAATTGTTACTTTTTTTATTGTTCCTACAAATCTCTTGAAGAAAAGTGTTTCTAACTTAGTGATGGTTTTTACTAAGTCATTAGGTAACTCAACATACCATTCAAAGGCTATGTATGTAAGGCTACTAACAAATTATTGTAGTAGTAGGGCATCATTTCCACATGATGCTTTAAATTGAGCTAACTATTGTCGCAAGTTTTTTGTGACTTTAAAGGTATTAAACTTCGGCACAACAGACCCTTTAGGGTACTATACTTGGTCATATTCGGTCGTTTATGGTTGGCCTTCTCTAATTAATTGCTTACCATTTTTTGAATCTATCAATGCTTTAACCTTTTGACTGATGAGATATTTCATTTAGTAGTTAGTGATAACATCAGCTTCTTAGTAAGTGTTCACTATAGCTTCTCCTATAGGTTCATGTCATTATGTTGGAGTTGTTGGTAAATTAGGCAAAGCATTTTGTATGCCTCCCATTTTAGCTGTTGGATTACTCATTTCTGAAGAATTTCTTGGAGATATCCACTGTGTTGTAGATGCTATGAGGTTGAGCTAACTAAGTAGCTCTTACTTCAACCCACTCATCTCATTGAGTAGATTGCTGAGCTGGCTGATTTCTTGATCTCTTCTTTGAAGTTGGAACCCCATTTGCTATTGTAACCTTATTACAATGTTGGTTAACTCTTCAGTCACTTCCACTTCTACTTGAGCTTGGCTTCTAGACTCTTAGTGGTTTGGGTTCCTTTATTTCTCTTCTTGTTTCTTCTATTTGGGTACCATGCCTTTATTTAACAGACTCATGTCAACCATATGAATAACGTTGATCTCCATGTGATCACTATCTTCATTATTTTGGATATCAAAATTTTGATGTTCTTTATTTGCTAAGACATATTCATCTTCCCAGAAAAGTTGGTCATCCATGTCATCACCCACTGGCTGGCTCTTTTCGGACTGACATTTCTAATTGATGATAGGAGAGTTTGTTCCTTTGTCATCTGGTGGGGTTGGCTTATCATTGATGACTTTGGATTCTTTTAGTACCCAAATCTATCGGGACCTTCCAGTAGTGGATCTTTGGGAATAATATATCCTAGATGTCACACCTTGTGTTCATCAGATTTCTACTATGGTTACCAGGACCTTCCAGCAACTGACCACTTAGTGTCTTTGTGTGTAAGGGTTCATTGTCAATGTTCACTGACTATAATGCCTATAGACTTTGAGTTTTGCTGTAAGCATGCATGATATTATTGAATATTCTCACCTCTTTTAGGGTAGGAATTTGTTGTGTTGGTGACCTAGATCACCAACTTCTACATTTTTCTTTGAAGGTTTCTATTTTTAAGAACCTTTATAGCTTTGTAGATTTTGGAGGAGATGGTCTCCTCCTTCTATGGTTAATTTTGTGGACTGCCATGTGTATGTCTATCTTAGAATGATTTCTTTATAACTCATCATGAGCTATTTATTTTGATCCATCAGAGCAGATCAAAGTTGTTATTAGTGGATTTATTGGCTTCTACTAGTGGGTCATGTTATTGTTCGACATGAATTGGCAATCCAATAGCTCTATGACCAGGATTGCATTTCTGCGAGCCCTCCTATACATTTTTGGTGCGTGAGGAAGAAGCTTTGTGGTCATGCTTTCCTGAAGTAAGGATAGCATTATGTGGGGTAGTTTGCTCCCTTGATGCACTACTGAGTGGATTAATGATAATGGAGTTCAACTTAGGCCTGACTGTTGTCTTATCTTAGTAGAAATAGCTAGCATTACCTTCAAAAGTCTATCAAAGATGTAACCTCTTTTGGAGTTCAGGGCTTTAGGGTTGGGCTTATTCAGAATGATCACGTTCGACCTCTTTTTCATATTGAATGCCTTTAGCAATCCAATGCCCTTAATTATAGATTTAGTAATGGGTCCAGCTGGTAGAAATTGAATAACCTCCAAAATTGTTCCAAACTAAAGAGTAGCCCCAGCAAAACTAGCATTGATTATGGCTTGAAGGAACCTTACCGTGGATCCCTCACCAAGCTTAAAAGTCATCATATTCTTAATGCTTGCCATTTGACGCACCTAATCTAGATCTAAAGTTAAGTTTTACTAGGTTTTAGGAACTTAAGCTTTTTATAAAAGAATATACCTCATTAGCATAGTCTATGATGACACTGCATATTTTAAAATTTCCAATTAGAGATGAAGAGAAGCCATCCCTAGCGGAGTCGCTAGAAATTTGATTACTCAGAAAAAAAAATATACATTTTTGAGAATGCTTTTTGCCATCTTTATTGAGATGAGTAGAAGTATATTTTTTGTGAGGAAGATTGATATATATATATAGCCTAGTCTAAGGCTTGATGTTATTTCATTTCTAACAAGCTGATGCCCACTAGTAATATTAGTGAGATGACCAAGAATCGAGCTATTTTGAATTTTGCAATTCAAAAGGACTTTATGATAAATATAGAAAATATACATTATAATTATATTTATATATGCTTAGGGGAAGTATTACAGTAAGTTATGGTCATCACTTCCTCATTTATGGTTTGTGCATTATGGCAGATGCATTAAGGGAGCCAGATGAAGAAATCCTCATTCCGAAGGCTCCTCTAACAAAGAGGCTTACTAAGGGGTTTAATTTGAGGTATGAAGTGGGGGAGAGCTCACATTCCCCATGACCTTGACCCTAAACTTCTAAATCCTTAAACGAGTAAGTCTTGGATTTAAGGAGAGAAGTGGCTGAGAGTAGCCATAGGAAAAAGGCTTTAGAAAAAAAAGTTTGATTATCACATGGATCAACACTAAAATAGTTTTCTTATATGCCCTAGTTTAATATGGCATTGGTCCATATATTAGAAAATTATGGCATTGGAGATCCAAGTCAGGCTTTTTTTCTTGCACCGCCTCAATATCCCCCTTATGTAGGTACTTCGTCAGAGCCAGAAGAAGAGGAAGAGGATAATGATTATGGCAGTTAGTTTCCCCCTCCTTTTTTTATTTTTACTTTTATATTTTTCTCTTTTTTATTTCTATGTATTTCTTTTTGTGTGTCATTTGGAAATCTCTAAGATTTAAAATAAAAATGACATTATAGTGATAGCGACTAGGCACTACCAGCTTGCAAACATAAGCTTAAGACCTAAGGGCTTGGCATTACAGCACTATGGGCTCAATTTAAAATAGAACATAAATGCTATAATAAGATCCATTAAATGTCTATTTCAAGGATACATCACCTCGTTGTTGGGGTATCAGTATTACAATGCTATGGGACATCTGCCTAAATTTCATTTTCCCAAGGATGCAAGGCCTAGGCTCTAGAATATTAGTGTCATGATGCTATTTCATTAACATCCTTTTTTGAGAAGATTTAAAAATTTTGGTGGCATAATGCCTTATAATATGATCTTTATAACTTTTTTACTGTATTAGCACTATTCTCCCACATTCTGGATTTAAGATTAAATGAAGGAGGATTTCATTTCACACCAAAACTAAGTTTGATGGTAGAACAGACTTCCAAGCATGGTGCCTCGGTGCTGTGTAAGCAGATGAAACTCAAGAACATAGTGCCTTAGCACTATAAGGTCGAGTGCCAAGGACTTTATTCCCGAGAACTTAGCACCTCGGCATTAGGCCTTGGCACCTTAGCACTCTGAGACAAAAATATACATATCGAATGGGAATTCTTTAGTATTCTATCAATTTTAAGAAAATTTTGGTAGAGTAACACTTTAGCAATGCTAAGTTCTCATTTTTTTAGTATAATTCTCCTTTGTTCTGGATCTAAGATTAATTGAGGGGAGGTTTCTTTTTCTTCTCACACCAAAACTAAGTTCAACAGTAGATAATTTTTTTGAAATTTGGGATTTTATGGGTATGGAGGCATTCTTTTCACTCTGGATCAAAAATTGATGGAGATACATAGTTTGATTCACTACTGGATCTAAGATTGACGGTGAAAATCTCACAAAATATCATTTCTAAGAGAGAAATCCATATAAAACTGCATTTTTAGAATTTTACTTGGATTTTGTAGTGATGGACTTGGCTTTGATCTTGTGCCATCCTCGA
The DNA here is from genome assembly GCA_021442155.1 of Cymbidium sinense. NCBI lineage: Eukaryota > Viridiplantae > Streptophyta > Magnoliopsida > Asparagales > Orchidaceae > Cymbidium > Cymbidium sinense. The sequence continues at coordinate 97,773,762 of CM038222.1, forward strand.
ACAATCACCAGTCATCTGCTATTAAAAGTCTCCTTACAATTTTAACAAGAGAGCAGTGAGGAATTAAGAGTAGGTAGAAGAGGAAGAAGCAACCTAGGGGGACAATCCCCCTATTTATAGAATTTTCACTAGGGGTGTTTCTTTTTCCCCATTCACTCCCTTGGGTTGTTGCCTTTAAGGTGGGGAAGCTTTATTGCTTCTTTAAACTATAGATCGTTATCTCAATGCTATCATGTCAGCGCCTCAGCTCTATACCTTATGCTTGCTAACTGGACTAGTAGTTATCCTTCTAGAAGAGTTGTAGTAATGTTTCGATGCCAAGATAACAGTGTTGCGACAGTATGGAAAAATTATTTTACTTAATTTTTTTATACAAACAGTTATATAAATTTTCTATATATTAGACTATCATCTCTCTTTGTTATTATGATTCATCTTTTGTCTTGCAGATTGACACCTACTATATAAATCATTATATATTGACAATAATTATTGAATCAAGAGTGTTCCTAGAAAATTCAAAAAATAATATCAAAATAAGTTTCCAATTATCGAGAGTTTTTCTTGGAGATGTCCTTGAGTGTATTTAACTAGAAGGAGCCTAATCCTTTTGGGAGATTGAGTAACCCACATTATCTTAATTTCTTTGATTAATTTGATGACATGTCTATGAATATTTATTATGAGTTTAGTTGAAAGAAAGAAGACTCACTTGAATCCTCTTCTCATCTCCTCTTATGAAATGTTTCATTTGGTGATTTTATCATCTTGTGAATACATTTTTACCCATACCTTGAACACCTAGACTACTTGAAAAGTTATTATTTTAAGTTGATCATTATGAAGATTATGATAACTTTGGAAATGATGACCAAAATATTAGAGTTGAAATCAAAGCTTATCAATGTAATAAGTTGATGGCCTATTCTAAAGTTGGTAAGACCTCTTATTTTGTAGATGTACCTTAATAGTAGTTATATAGTAAACAAGAAATAATGACTACCTTAAATGGCATGCAATGAAGTACAATACTCACATGGATAGTTCTATTTTACAAAACAATTTAATAAGAAACGTGATATTATTTTCTTAAAATATTATTAAAAAGAAATGACATATAATATTTAAATTTATTTTCTGAATTCATTTTAAGTCTGATTTAAAAATCATCTTTACATTATTATAAGGCAATTGATAGTTTATTTTATAATTATTTTCTTCAATTTTTATGACTATTACATATATATGATAATAAGAAGTTAGTTTGACCTTTTTAAGGAACACATGTATTCGTGCAAACGAATTTTTCTATGACCATTTAGTATCCATTTTACAAACTATTTTCACCAAAGCATTATAGGCATATTTTAGTATTTATTGAATATTTTCATAATTTTTGGAATGACTGATCTTAAGAAAAAAAAAAGGGGTTTATATTAAGGGTTACAATAAAAATCAAATGATTTTAATAATTACATCTATAACTTTCTATATAAAAAATAATTATAAATATCTAGCCCACCACATGAATTTCTCCCCATTTTCATTCCCTTATGCCGTGAGTTATAGAGAGAGAAAAAAAGAGGAAGATGAGAGAGAAAGCTAGGTTTTGAGGTCCTAGTATTTATTTCATTCGCCGGGTCAATTGGACAAATTGACTATCTTGAGATAAGCTATCATTACATTACTTTAAATTTTTAAAAATTTTACTTTTTTATAAAAGTTTTGGTATTTTATTTGTATAAATTTTATATAAATTGAGATATCTCTGTATCCAGGAAATTTCCAATGTGTAGCTTTTAGTATGTTGTTACTCTAGTCATTCTATACATATTGATGTAATTACTTTATATAATCACTTGATTTTTTGGGTTTTGTCATATTTTGAATATTTTGGCAAACTTCAAAAAATTTGTAAGATTTAATATAGATCATCGAGACTACCTTGCTAGTGTTATACAAATTTATTATAGCAATGTTTTGTAATAATGTACATTGAATTTTGCATATTGTCTGTTGTGTTGCACTTGTAAAATTCTTATGTATTATAGTGAATTGCTTTTTACATCTAAATACTAATTCATTGATATTTATGCATTACATACATCTGTGTAGATAATTATGGCTTGATTGATAAATTAATATTGAATTTTTGTGTAAAAATTATATTAGGAGATATAAGGGCTTGAGTAATATGTATACTTTTAGGGAGACATAAGGGTTTGAATAAATATTTAAATGCATATATCAATATGTTGAGAGGCATAAGGTCCTAATGATATACATGTGATATATTTGGGAGGTATAAGGGCACGAGAGGAGAGATTATATGAAGTGTTTGAAAATATTATTTATTTTAGTATTTTTCTATGATTTAAATCTAATATCAAACATGAATTATATACTACAATTTTGACAAGTACTTTTAATACTAGAATTATTCTGACATGATGAACTCGATATGAATTATAATAAACCTATTAATCCACTATAATTGACAGTAGACATTAGTTTACCATTGTATATTAAAAATTTAGAGTATGCCTCATGTAACCTATTGAGAACTTACACTCATCTCTACTTTATTTATAGATGCAAATTTTAGAAAAGAGAAAGGGTAAGGAGCAGGGCAATCAAAGAAAGAGATTTTATGTTCTTGTTTATAGGTATGTTTAGTTTTTTGTTTTTTTTTTGTTTGATTATGGTGTTACTATTTTGATGGATATCGATGTGCACATGATAGTTGTGTATGTTCTTATTGTGCTTGAATAGTTTTTTTTAATATAAATTGAATGAAAGTTGAAGACTTTTATTTTATTATTTTTATTGATGATATTAATGGCTTCTTGAATGAAAAAAGAAGAATATAATTCATTCTAAATAGATCTTAGTTAGTAGCTGTTACACATCTGACATGATGTGACCTACTTCAATCTAAGGGTTATATCATTTTGGGCCATGACATGAAGTCTTTAACGAAATTTTGGGTAGCCATAATCATTGACCATAGTGGTATAATATTCATAGAGCTGAAAGGTGCCCTATCTTATTGTTTGCTCTGAGATAAATCAACCACTTCTTGAGGTTGAACATAAGATTAATAAAATATTCTTAATAATTAAAAAAATAATACTTAATGTTGTCAAGCACCACTTCACCGCCATCCAAGGAATCATAATGACTTATATCTCTATGCAAGTATAATAAGTTCTTGAATTTATTGCTTGAAAACTTTAATATGATTAATAAACTTATTATAATTGATTTATTTGACCATATAAGCTATATGATTTTCACATCACACTACATCAAGAGTGCTAGGCCTACCCACCAGTTTAAAAAAATGTGCATGGGTAGTGATTCTCAACACCACAATTATATGTCTATTAACCCACTCGCCTAAAAAGGCATGTGTCGGCCATCATATATTTGCAATTTTAATTTAGATGTTAATTTTATGTTTAAAGTTTATTTTAAATTAGGTTATTTAAGTCACCTATTAGCATAAAGTCTAGTGGTATTTCAGTAGTCTCCTGACATCATCCTAGAATAGGGGCTATATTATGAGTGTTAGGCCTGTTCACTCAACTAAAATTATATACATGGGTGGTGTTTTATAACACTGAGATCAAATGTCTATTAATTTTATTAACCTAATTTTTGGATGAGGTTAATATTATCCCTTGGAGCCTCATAATTAAGCACTTAGGACATTGTGCTAAGTGATCTAGTGAATTCTCCTAGGCTTTGATATAACCTAATGGGATTAGGTGGTTCCAAACCCAACCCAAATCTAAACAAAGAATTGAACCAAACACATTCTAACTGGAATCTGAATCCATTTGAGTTTAAAATAAGGTAATTTTAGTAGTTAATTCAATTATCCTACTTAAACTTAAAGTTACCTAAACTTAAGGAAATTTAAATAAAAATAAAATTGAAATAAAATCAAATAAAAAGCATTAGAGTTAATGAAAGAATTAAAATGAACCGAAAACTAAATCCAAATGAAAGTCAACCATTGAACATAGGGCTGACTTATGTGAGTCCCACAATGTCAAAGGTCAACCCACCATAATTTGACTAAATTGAATCATTCTAAAGGCTTAAAATCATTAAATAAACATGTTTAAACATGAATTAAATGAATTCAAATCTAATAAGTGCTTAAATGGGCTAATTGGATCATTTGACCTAAATAGGCCTAAATGGGCCTTAATGGATTCAAACTTAAATTAAATTGGAATTAATTCAAATTAATTTTCCAAAATAATTTGGAAATCATCTTGAAACAAAAACCAATCATTCTACCTAATTTGACCAATTTGGTCAATTGACCCAAATGAGTTCAACCTAACCCATTAAACCAAATTTGTGTTAAATGGGTGAAATATGAAATCAACTTCAAACAAAATTAAATTAATCATTCCATACATGTGATTAAACATGATTGGAGTCTAAACACACTTTAATTAAGTCAAATTGGTCATTTTACCCAATTAAACTTAATTTAACCAATTTAAGTTAAAATGGGTCAAATTAAAATAAAACCAAATTAAACCCTCACATGGCATGAATCAATTGACCTCCAAATTATCCATTGGAAAGTCAACATTAATTAGAACTTAAATCTAAAACCTATTAATCAAATGAAATACAATTAAATTACATTAAAATAATTTAAATTTAAATGGCATCAAACTAAGTTCAATTCCCAAATCCAACTCAAATAGACTTGGGTTTGATCCATGACTCATCCTGGTTTGACTTGGCCAACCAACCACCAATCCAAATGAATGTTATTGTGGTGCCAAAAGCCAAGAGAGGTCATGTGAGATGAAATCACAATGGATGAGCTGTAGCCATAGCAAGAGAGATAAAGAAACCCATGTGAAGAAGTCAAATTCCATTTTCTCTTCTCCACACCTCATTCACCTCTTCACCATAACTGATTTGGACCCACTCCAATCAGTTGACCACCTTTTAGAGCTAGCTTCCAAGGGTCGAAGTCACCATAGAAAAACAAAAATTAGCCTCCTCAATGGACGAAGATCATGGCCAAATGAGAAAATAGAGAAATGAGACATCCTCTCTTGATGTTATGCATCAATCCCAATACACTCACATGGGGAGGAGAGGCCAAACCGACCCCTCAGGCAGAGCTATCACCTCTAGTGGCTGGATTCCGATCACCTTAAATCTTCTATATGTGGCTCTTAGCCATATCTAGAAAGAGAAGAAGATGACTTCTTCTCATGAGTCCAACCATCCCAATATGCTCCTAAAGGAGAGAGAAGGAGAATTGAGATCTTCTCGAGCCTCTCACCGTCGGCAAGCTTGAAATTTGGCCAAAGCGGGCAGCCTAAGGTCGAAATGGAGCAAGACTACTCTTCTACCTAAAAAAAAAAAAGATGTCCCTAAACATTTAATGGGTAAAAATGAACTCAAATGAGATCTTCCTTGAGTCTCCCACCATCAGCAAGCTAGAGTTCAACCAAGGCCAACGATAAGGTGGTGAGCTATGGTCTCCATGGTGATCTAGAGGGAGGCAAGACATGAAACTTCTCCCAGAGGTTGCCACATCTCTACGAAGGTGTACAAACCATTTTGGCCATCGAGGACACTAGTAAGGTGCGAGTTCAAACTGACCACCCCCATGTATAGTTTGGTCATTTGTGAAGTCAAATTGATTTATATTGAAGTCAAGCAATTTAGATGGATTAGAAATTGTTCCTTGATTGATTTGCAATCAAAATGGCACAGTTTCATCACTTCGATCATCAAAGATCATCCCTGAAGGGCGGACAGTCCTCGGAGCTCTAATAGAGGATAGAGATATAATCCCCATCGTCCATTCCTTTTATTTAGAATGGATGTCTCTAGTTTAGTTGAACCTCTTGATTTAATCACTTAAGAAAATTGAGATCAAATCTAGGCCATCCAATCTGTGATCGAATGGCTCTAATCAATATCATGTCCATGCCACCTTTTGATGTGGGATCCGTGTAGATCCCACATGGTCTAGTGGCATTATGCCACGCGAAAAGCAATGTTGCATCAATGTCATATGTTGTCGACGTGAATAAGTATGAAAATCAATTTTCCTAATTAAAAAAAGGTAAAAAATCACCATAACTTCACAAAATCATAAAAAATAAAATATTCAACCAAAAATGCAAGAAAATTAAAATCCCTAATTAACTTCATTTAATTTAAGCTAAATTTAGGTTTTATTAAAATAATTAAAACTTTAATTAATTCTAAATTACACATTTGATTAGGATGAAACTTTAGGGAACTTAAATTAGCAGGGAACCCCACTTGCCATAAAAATTTGAAGGTCAAATGATCGCTAGATAAGAAGTTGTTGAATTTCCAATCTTTAGATCAATTTAGGTGAAATAATAAATTAGAAAATCATAAAAATTATAAAAATTTAAAAAATTAATTTCAAACATTTAAGGAAAATTTTCCAACCCTCTGAAGTCATGGAATTTAATAAATTACATACTTAGGGTTTAATGAAATGAAAAAAAAATAAAATTCAAACTTTAAATAATTAATTTGATAAATTCTTAATAAATCACTTAATCAATTAAAATCAATACCTTTTAAATTAAGCTTGAATTACAATATCAACTTAAATGGATTCAATTAGGTTAATAAAAATAAACATTAATGAAATTAATAAAGTAATTCAATTAAAATGAAATAAACTTAATAATTCAAACACACGAAATTAAATGAACAACTAATCAAAACAAAAGAACTACAGTAGGAATGAAGTCTCTAAATTGCATTAAATGAATCAAAACATTTGACAATAAATCAAACTAAAATGAGCATCAAATTTAATCATGATATATGATTAAACCCTTAATTAAGAATGAAAAAACACTTTAATCTTAACTAAAGGTTCTAATCTCAATATCATTAACATAAAACTCTAACTTTAAGAAAAAAAAGGTGAAACATAAATCATATTCAACTTAAAATGAATCATTCAAATGAATCCAAAAGAGGTTAAGTAAGATACTTAAGATTTTAGTTTGACCCTTAGAATGAAGATCTTATTTTGTTAGGATTTAGGATGTTGAATAGAATGGGTTTTGCTCAAAGTGGAATTTATTTTATTTTTCATTCTTTAAAACTTAGACTTTATTAAAATATAAAATGAACTTAAAAATAGAAACAAAAATCATGAACTTATTAAATCATTTAAATTGAAATCATTCAATGATAAATTAAATAAATGTTGAAATCTAAACCAAAACTTGAATTTAAATGCTTAGTATAGTCACACCACACAAGCACATTTTTCTTCACAAACTAGATTATTAAGTCACTAACCTTAGACTTAGGTTAAGTCGATATTCTGTGATATTATGTGATGTGATGTGAAATATAGTTTTTATTTTGTGGTGTATTATTTTAGACTAGATGGTTATGATTATTTGCCCGCTAGTCTGGATGCTAAGATGTTCTTTTTAACCTAACAATATTTCTTATAAGGAGGTTATGTTAAAGGGGATGTTGTATATATATATATATATATATATATATATATATATATATATATATATATATATATATATATGCTATTATTTTGTAGGTATGCTTAAGTCTCTAAGCATAGCCCAATAGGACAGATGGGCTTGGCAAGAAACTAATGCTAAGCTTGTATGCTTGCAAATATAACTGCTAAAGTACTATTTGTATTTCCAAATATATATTTTGTAGGGTTTAGGAAGTTACTTTTGGAATTTTAAATGTAATTTTAATCCTAGAATTATGTTAGAATCTATGGGGTCTAGGAATAATAGGAGCTGAGCCTATCAGTGCATGATTTCAGTGGTCCCCTGTGAAGCCCATGGAGCTCCCTGATGAAGGTGACAATCTTGGAAGAAGACCCTAGGCTGAACTGTATAATGGGCAGAGCTTGACTGCCCATTTTTCTCTTTCTTCCAGGGTGTATAGTGATATCTGGCTGCATTGGCCTCTTTTAATTAAATTGGTTTAATTTATTTTGGGTATATAATAGAAACAACCTACTATTTTGGATTTCTTTTTGTGCGATATTTTCTATGATGAATGTATGGAATGTGAGGCTTTTACAAAAACTAATTTTTTTACCGAACCTAAATCACAAAAATAAAGAAACTCATAACCTCATATTAAATAAATGCCATAGGCACAACTTAAAAATAACTAAAAATAATTAACTTTTGTGAAACATGATAGCATATTTTTCATAATCCTTGAATTAGGCACTTCACCCATTGCACGTAAGAGGGCATCTGACCTTTGAGGATGACCACCCTTCTTGAGGAAGTGTGTCTTCTCTTCTAATTTAGCTCATGACCCCTTCTAAGTGCATATCATTATAGGCATAAAATTGCATACCTATGGCCTTAAATGAATTGTGAGTCAAAGCATAAAAAATGAAATTTGTTTCATTAGTTAGCTGCATATTATACTGTTAACCTCACTTTTGAAGTGAGGATTAACTCACCCTTCCTTAGACTTGGAAATCATCTAGACACTAAGATTTCTCTAGTCATAGGACACTTTTACTGATTAGGGGAACACTAAATTCAAGCCTAGGGACTTAAGAAGGCATACCCTAAGCTTAGGTCATACCCTAGGGTAAATAGATCTAACCTACCATATGGCCTAAACCATAATCCATGCTTATCCACTCATCCAAAACCAAATCCTAATCTAGCATAATCAACCTTAATTGAATTTCAATTCATATCCAAGCTCCAAGCCAAATTAACTTAAACACTTAACTTAAACTAATTCCAACATCATCCTATGGATCAAACCCAAAGCCCATTCAGTTGAACCAAATCCAATTGCACTTCACAAAAGTACTCTAACTATTCAAATTTCTATTTCAAAACCTTCCAATACCTACAATCAAACCAATTGAGCCAAATCAATTCAATCGACCCAAATTATCCCATTTGACCCAAAGGGCCCAAATAAGTCAAAACCCAATTAAATCCAAATCAATTACAATCAAACCCAAAGTGACCTAAAGGATCAATTTGACCCAAACCTCCATCAAACCCGAATTGGATTGAATCAATCTATCCAACCTCTTCTACAATGATTGTTGATCATCCTTGATTGACAACTTACAATCAATTAGGTTAAACCAAGCTAATTTGATCACTTAACCCAAGTTGACCCAATTAGCCTATATGAACCAAATTGAACCAAACTTCATTCTAAACTCAATTGATTGAAACCATAACCTCCAATCAATCATAAATTCAGTATTGAATATGATTTGACCACCAATTGGATTTAACCAAGCCCATTTTTTCCTTTGACTCAAGTTAACCCAATTTAAACTAAAGTGCCAAATTGAGTCAAATTTCTTTCCAAACTCAATTGATTGAAACCAATGCCTCTAATCAATCATAATTTGACTGTTGAACATGATCCAAGCTTCAATTGAACCCAGTTTGATCAAACCAACTTAATTGACCCAATTTGACCTAAAGGGTCAAATTGAACTGAATCATTCCCAAATCCAAATGAACACCTACAATCATTCTCAAATCATTATTTGAACCTAAACCAACCTTCCACCTAAGCCAATTTAGTCAATTTGACCAAATTGGTCAACTTAGCCCATTTGACCCATATGAACCCATATGTGTCAAAAACCAAATTCACTTCAAATTAAACCAAACCAATTGAACCAATACATTCCAAATGGTCAAATGAACTTACCCAAACCATCAATTTGACTAATTGGTCAACCTAATCCAATTGAACCCAATGGGTCAAATTGAGCCAAACCCATCCAAACCAAGCTCAAACCCAACCAAACTTGGCATGACCCATCCATGGGTCACCATTGGTTAGCCCAAATGACCCCAACCCATGTTGGACCTAGTTTAGGACAAGACCCATTGGGTAAACTCATTCAAATGAGACCAAATCTCCATTTGGATGGTCTTACCTACTCACCAGCTCTTGGTAGCCCCTTTTACCTCTTTTTGGACACATAGACCACTAACTCACCTGACTCAAAGATGATTGGGTTTATCCATGGGTAAAGAGAGGGTGAGTTAACCCATGTCTTCCCATTGGCACACTTGGGGGAGGAGGTACACCCCACCTTTGCCCATTCCATTCCTTCAACCACTCAAGACCCTCCACCTCAGCCCATTACTGACACCTCTAGCCACCTGCATTAGCCGGACGATTGCCAAAAGCCAAAATTATCCTAGCTATTGGATCATTTAGGGAGGAGGGTATACCCCTCCTCATCAAATTCAAACCAGATAGAGAACTTCATTAGTAGTTTGCGAGCATCCTTGAACACTCTCGTTGGCCAACTAGACCAAAGCCGAATGAAACCAAGCCCTTCCCAATTGATCCGAGCACCGGAGACCACTCCTAGACCAACTCTAGTGACTTTTGAGGAGGTGTTTGGTCCACAGATACTTTGGCGGGGAGGTAACTCAAGTTCTTCTTAACAGGGCTTCATCTCTTCAAGATGATGCTACCTCAGTCATTGGACCACCAGTCTTAAGCTCCGACGAGGTAAATTCTAACAAATCATAGAAAATCCAATATGAGTTATTCTTTTGTGAAAGATTTTGTGATTTTGTGTGATTTCCACCATAAGATCTCCTTAAATCTCCTCCCCAAACATTTTGGAGTTGATCTTAATGTCGCACGAGCTTTGGTGAGCTTAGATCGAGTGGCGAAAGATGAATGGTATCCGTCTTTCAGCACTCAGGAGATAAAGGATCATCCACCATTTGTTCTACATGATTAGAATAGACGGCTCTCTACTAAAATCTTGATTTAATCCTTTAGATATCACAGGACTAATCCCTACCATTCAATCTAAGATCAAATGGTGGGAAAGAAACTGCATCTGCCACCGCTGACTCAGCCACCACGAGGGATGATTTAAGTAGCTTATCATGTGGCACCACGTGGCAAGTGATGTCACGTCAGCTCCCACGAGATGCCGACAGGTTAGGGGATTAATTAGGTATTAAAATATGATTAATCACTTAGAACTTCAAAAAATCATAACTAATTGTAAAAAAATCCAATAAATATAAGTAAACCAATTTCGGAAAGAGTAAATAGAGGAGAATTTAATAAAAATAAAATTCCTAATGTTTGAATAGTGAGCATTGGTTAATTAAAGTTTGAGGTTTTTCTTAATTATCTTAATTAAGCTTTAATTACTTGGCCAATTGATCTCAAATTGGATGTGTTAATTCTTTGGGATGTCCTCTACCTCCCATAATTTTCTTGAGATTTATTGGCTAGGTAATTACGAGAATTTAAAATTCAAATTTTAATTACCCTCTTTAAGTAATTTAATAATTATTAAAAAAAGCCAAACAGTAAAAAAATTAATTAGTTAAACTTGATTAATCACTGTTAATAGTAAATTGATGAAGGAGAATGATTAGGACCTCTTTCCTAATTATTTCTATAAATCCATTTCATTTAAGAAGGCTAATTAACTTAGGCATAATTAAGGGTTAATTAAATGAATTAATGATGAAATTAAATCAAATTGAAATGATAATTGCTTTAGATAATCTAAATTGAATTTATGAGTTCCTCTTTATGTGTTCAATAGCATAAAGACCCTTAAGGAACATATGGTTAACCCATGGGTGTGGGAAAATCATATAAGTACTTAGTTAGATTTCTCTTTAATCTAATTAATAGTTAATCATGAGCCTAATTACATTAGGTCTTGTTAGGAGCATTGCAAGTTTTAATTTCTCATTGGCATATCATTAGAGGCTCATGATTAAAAGACTAATTAAATTAAAGAGACTTAGGAAAGTAAAATTAAATAAATTGCTTAATGATCCAAACTTAATTAATCCATAAAAGTCACTTAATTATATTTCCTTTAAATATATTAAGTCACTCACATGGGATGGGGCAAAATAACAAATGTTATTTCTCCTCTTTAAGTTTAATAATTCAAAAAAAAACATCAAATTCCATAAGAAGCTTTGGTTGATTTTAAACAATTTTATTTAATATGATTTTCCTTAGGAATTAATGTAGTTGAATGGATTGTGTGGAAGTGTTCAATTATTCCTTTTCAATCATTATAAATTTTGCATGTCATTCGATATCATCCATTCATGGTTTTCAAATAAAAGAATCAATTGAATTTAATTATGTGTAAGTTGCATGTGTTGGATTAACCCTATTATATGTGTGGCTATTATAACTAATAAATTTCAAAATTATTTTTAAATTTATAAATGAAGAGTTAAATTGATATTGGCTATGAATATTCTATTTTATTTACACTTGCTTACATCTTAAGCATGTAAAAGTATTATTTTGTTTTGATGATTCATGTGTATGTTTACATATGTTTGAATGTTAGTAAGTATTTCATTTGGACATCCCAGGAATACGAGGCTTTAAATAGCCCCACGGAGGTCTTAGATTGTCTCACTTCTCTGGTTAATAATGGCACGTACTTACTTAATTTCATTCTTATGTGTACATGTACTAGAGTTTAGTTATAACTTTACTTTACATGAATAAATAAATTTACTAACATATAATCTTTTGCATGATTATCATTCTCATGATTTTGCATACATTCACATGTGTTTAGATAGCAAGTATATAGTCTAGACATCCTAGGAATACGAGACTTTAAGTAGCCCCAAGGAGGTCTTAAACTATCTCACTTCCCTGGTTTAAACAATAGCACATACTTCCTTAAATCTTTAATACATGTGTATGTGTATTTAACTAAAGAATGAAAATCCCTCTTTTCTACCAAAAGCATATGCATTCATAATCATTTAAGTGTACCAAAATATGATGCATGTATAGGTATTTTAAGTTCAAAATCATATGCATGTTATTAATGATAAAAATGAATGGTGAAACATTATCTATGTGATGGAAATTCAATTTCATTAATCTTAAGATTCCTTTCATGTTGAATAAAATTCTTTAAGATTAACCAAAAAAAATTAACAAAAACATTTAATAAACCAATTCACTAAAAGAAACCAAGTCATAATAATATGCCTTTAGAAAGTAACTTAAGATAGGGATGAAGAGAGTCAAACCTCTTTCCTCTCTTTACAACAATTGGATGTTAAGTAAATATCAAATGAAAGAAAATAAATAAAAACTAAAATCCACTAATCCTTTTAATAACTTAAAGTGAAACCTCCCAAAATGTTTAAGTTGAACAATTCCAAACTTTAGACAATTATAATTTTAAAACTTAGCCAAGACATACCACACTAAGCTTAAGCGCATAATATAGAATACTAAGTCATCACTACTAGCTCTAAGTTAGGACAATGCATAATATGATGATGTGTTTTATTTTATGATGTAATGTTCTAGACTAGATGTTAGGATCATTTATATGTAGACTAGATGTTAGGCCGTTGTTAGCCTAATGGTATTTTTCACAGGAGATTATGCTAAAGGGGTTGAAAATAAAAATAAATATAAGTGCTTCTGCTTGAAGGTTTCTTATACCCCCTTTGCATAATCCACGTTAAGATAGGTGGGCTTAGTTACCCATGTGCAGGGTGCTAAGTCCAAATTATATAATACAACTGCTTGAGTTTGTTTGCTTGATTTAGCTAACATCTATTTTGCAGGTGCTGTTAGATTTTATTTTCTAAATATGTAATTTTGTAATAAGAATTAAGAATAGTTCTATGAGGTTTAGGATGAGCAGTGGCTAAAAGGAAATGTCCTGGGAGGCCCTGTGAAGCCTTGTAGAAAAATTAAGTCAAATGAAGAAGAAGAAAAGATTAAGAATGAAGACCTCCCCTGACATTTTATTCAATTGCAACAATTGTGATTGTAAAATTTTATTGCAATCCAGGTGGTATAAGGGTAGAGCTTGACTATCTAATTTTTCTTCTTTTCGGGGTGTACGGTGGTACCCATCCGCACTGGCCTTTTATTCTTTCACGATAATCTATGAATGTTTGATTATTGTGTTTAAATTGTGCAATAGAAATTTCATGTTCTTCATAGGTTTTTTTAAGATTGATGTTTGAATGTGTGGCCTGGATGCGGCAAGCTCTTTAAGATAAAAATTAATTTTTCTACCCTCACTAACAACTCATAATTAAATTTTAAAATAACTCATAACCTCACCTTAAAGCCTAGGCTATAACTAAGATAATTAAAAGATGTAGCAACACCTTAGCTAAATGTTGAATGTTCTAACATCATGCATAACATATTATCTTGTTCTTGAATAAGGAGGGTCTCCACTCTTACATGATAGATGAATGCTTGACCTGTGAGGGCATCCCTTATAGTGGAGAACACCTCCTAATGTTAATTTATCCAATAACCATATTTCATCATGTATTTAGGCATAATTGTCCTAAGCCTTTGTCCAAATGAATGTGTCCAAAATGATATAAAAATTTATAAAATTTTGCATTTAGTTTAAGTCATGTCTTCATGCTAGTCATGATCTAGTCTCTTAGGGAGTGAGTTTAGGATTCTAGTTTCACTAGTTAATTAAATAATAGCCTAGCTATCTTGTATAAATATAAGACCGACCAACATAGTTTTAAATCATAGGAGGTGTTAGCTGGTGGTCACTCTGGGCGATTATAAGTCTAGAAGAGTCGGGATGGGTTTACCCTCTCTTATGGAGGTAAACCATTATGTCCCCCTTTTCACTTAGATTTAGGTTGTGCTTTTAGCTTGTGATAAAATATCCTAGATTTAGGATTCTAGGTTGCTTCTTTCCTTCGAGCTATGTGTATAAATCCTCACCTCTTAGGCATTTTCATAATCTTGTGTTGATGGACTATAAGCCTTAGTATTCTAATAAAATTTTAACTTAAACTAAAATAAACTCTCTCTTTCAAACATATAAAGTCTCATTGTATAATAAATTAGAGTACTCACTAGGCTCCCTAGTATCATGAGTGCTCCCTACTTATCCTCCTTTAGATTTCAAAAATAAGTCTTCCAAATTAAACTTTCCCACTTGATTTTCCTAAATACCCAATTCATTGATAGTCTAACTTTGAAGTCTTTATAGATATTGATTCACTACTTTAATCAAGAGTATTCTTAGGAGATCTCTATTTCTTATGATGTAATTAACAATGGAAGCTTACTTCCATAGGGAATTAAACAACCCAGCATAAAATAAACCCTACTTTACTTTTTCATGTAAAATAAGGGAAAGAACTCTAATATATATGAAGACCCATCTACCTTAGGAGTCCGTATTAAATGATTAGGCCCATTGTAGGGTGATGTTTATATATTTTGAGATATTACATCATACCTTAATGTTGTACCTGATCGCTTCAATAAGTACCCCCTAAGACTTGTGTGGTGTCCCAACGACTCCAAATTAAAACATCACATATACTTAGCATGATCGTAGAGTTTGGGAGTGAGTCAGGTTCTCAGTTTCTATCCTAAAAACAACAGTCAAACCATCTTGCAAAGCATAAATACCAGAATTGTGGATTTAAAAGTTTCTTAGATTGCGTTAGTTAGCAACTCTTTTAGGTGGGTGATAAGTCAAGTAGAGTCAAGGATTCTCAAGTGAGAGAAAGAGTCGATAATTCCCAAAAGTTGAATTACATCAAGCCTTTGACTTGGGTTAGAAGCATCTATAAACATAGGTTATAAAGCGTCCTTCTAGGAATAAGTCTTCAACCCTAGGCACTTCTACAACCTTACGCTACTAGAACCTAAGCCCTAGATTTTTAATAAAATACTAAATAATAATCTACTAAATTCAATTTCAAAATCATAAAGCCTAATGGTAGGTTAGTTGAAATGCCTACTAGACATTCTAGTATCTATGGGCATTTTCTACTCAATCCCAATTAGTTTTCGAAAGAACTCTTTCCCCTTTGAGAGCGTTCCTTATTAAATTCTAAATTACCATACTTTTGAAACTATCTTTGAATTCCATGGAATTAAAAATCTATTTCTTTAATTGAGAGTATTCTTATGAAGAAATCCTTCATTTCTAATATGTAATTAACTATAGGGGCTTGCCCTTATGCGGAACTATGAATCTTGCAATAAAATAAATCCTATTCTACTTCTCCATGTAGTTCAGGAAAAAATCTCTGATACATCAAAGACCTATCAGCTTCAGGAGTTCTTATTAAGTAATTAAATCCATTATAGAGAAATATATTTATCCCTTAATGACATATTAAATTACCAAAATAAGTACCCCAAGATCTGCATTGTGTCGAAACAATAAAAATTCTCACAAATGTATCCACCTAAAAAGTTGTGCATAAGCCTTCAAGTACCTACACAAACAAGACACAATTTTTTCATCACTGCATTGGAACAATGCATATGAATATTAAATTAATAGTTTTCTCACCATGTTAGAATGATGTGCATGAGTACTTAAAATAATTTTAGACACATTTTTGCATTTTACTTTCTCATACAAATCAAGGTGAGATGGTGATAAATGGCATGATTCTCAAGGGATGGAAGGTAAAGAGGGAGAGAAGCTCTTCCTCTCTCCCTCTCTCTCTATCTAATTTTTTTCAAATTTTTATGGAGAGGGAGTTGGACAAAAAGTTAGAGAGGGAGAGAAGTGTGAAGGTGTGGTCTAAAAGGGAGACAAAGGCCTGACATCTTTAGCGAGATAGAGTGTGAAATAAGAAAGGTTGGCCAATGTTCTGAGTGACATGGTGTAGTTTTAAGCATAGGGAGATGAAATCAAAGAGGATTGGCATGTATTGCATGAGGATGGGAAGCAATGTTTAATGGTATGGCTGGCCGTGTGCTACAATGCAAATGGGGACTAAGCCAGGCATATGATGAAGAGTGAAAGAGGGATGGCTCATAGATAGCATGTGATTGGAATGGAGAATGGTCTATCTATGGAGCTCGATTGGTACAGATTTGTATCTAACAATGTGCATTATAGAGAGGGAGGCAAGACTTGGGTAGGTGTTGGGAAGGAAATGGAGAATCGAGAGAGAATAAGTGAGAAGAATAGGAAGGAGGAATGGACTTTGGGATGTCGTGTGATTAATGAGGGAGGAGTGAGATGTGCACCTTTGATGGGAGAATGGCATGGGTGAGTGGGTTGTACATTTGATGGGACAAAATGTAGGTGCAACATGACTATAACAAGATTAAAAATTTCATATTTTTTGACATCACTTTGAAATGCATGTGATTTGATGAAATTTTTCATGTGATGATCCTAAATATTTGGGGTATCTATCGAAGGTTATTTTAACATTTTTAATGCAATAACATAATTTGTTTCACGATCAGAGGTCATTTGGATAACTTTGAGTCGATCAATATAATTTCAACTTGAATCTCATAAAATTGCATATGGAACTCATCATTCACACCATACTCAATCGAATTGATTATATAATGCCTTATTTGATAGGTTTTATATTTCAATAATATCAGCATAATCAATTTTCTGAATGCAACGCATTTGAATGTCAATGAGGCCATTTGACTCTGATATACATGTAATCACACTTACAGCTCATCTTATCCATTGAGCAATCATTAAATAATGTGAGGGGCTTCTCTTAGTTAATTTCAACATTCTAGATGCATCAGCGTAGTCTATTTGGTGATTGGAGGATAATTTGATTGATTTTGATGATGATCAAGTAGTTTTAACTTTGCTATGCATAATTATGCTTAATTTGACTTGTGGAATACCTTTGAAGGTCAATAACATCCTTTAGGAATATTTCTTATTCAATCCTTTCATTATAATCTACATTACGTTTAGCCATGTATTTTTTAATATATCTTGTAGTTAGTTATTTTAAATTTTAACTTGTTGGTGATTGCATTTGTTCATGAGCAAAAACTTAGATAACTTTGAAAGGTTTTAATCTTATAAAATTAAGAATATGGGATTTACCACATGAAATTGAAGAAATGTTGTGGATATGTAAGAGCATATATAGTGCATGCTAGTATGCCATTAAAGATAAAGTGTCTCCATTATATAACAAAAGTAAGTTAAATGGTAAGTAAATAGGAAATTAGGCATTACTATGAGGCCATTTGGTTTAATAAAAAAAGAGTGTAAGGTATTTTGAATACAGGGGTTTTAAAAAATTTCATGTTTTGTTTAAAGATATTGGAATGTAATGTAAAATTTTAATGTATTTTAATTCACATTTGTTGACTTCATGAGCCACACCTTATATGAAATTGATTTTGATAATAATAAACACATGTTCAAATGCTACTAATTGAGTTAAATTTAAGTGTGCAAAAAAAATTCTTCAGCTCTTGATTTTTCAAATCATCATTGTGCTACATTTTAAATCATCAACTAAATTACTTTCATTTCAAGTTATTACATTCTTTTCAAATTCTTTTTTAATTTTATTTCACATCATATACATCTTTCAAGCTTAATCATTACATTCAAGTTTAAACATCAATTAAAGTGAACTATCTTTCTTACCTTTCTTTTCACTTGCCTTAATATTATTGTAGTTGGGTTTCAAGACCATGATTATGTTAAAATTAAAAGTTAGATACTATCATATTTAACTTTCTTATTTTCTTGTTGGGCTGTACTTGCCTGTTAAGGAAAGTATGTGTTGGGTTGTTCTTGCCCATTAAGAAAAGGACGTGTTGGGTTGTACTTGCCCGTGAAAAATACTATGGGAGATTTGTTGTAATATCAACTTTATTTTAGTGAATTCCTAGCCTAGGTGGCTAGGCATGGATGTAGACCGATTTTGGGGTTTGGCCAAACCACATAAAAATCCCTATATCATCTTTCTTTACTTTCCTATACTTTTCTGCTATTGCCTATTATTGTTTGATTTCACTAAGGGGTTGTTTGGTTGCCTGCATTTAGAGTGTAATGGAAATCAAATGCAAAGAATTTAACTTTTTGAGTGTTTGGTATGGTATAAAGTAAAATTGCAATGCATTTGTAGCATATTTAAAATGCATACAAATGGCCATTTTTTGTGTATTTGGAATTCGCCTAATTTGGGATAATTCCAAATACATCGGTCGATCTAAAGTGTTTTTGTGTGCCCACCACCGGTGATACCTGTAATCACTCTGGTACTATCATCGCCGCCATCGTACCGGTTCATCGACTCCGTCGACCATCTTCCATCGCCCGACTCCATCGAATCATGCGGCATTTTCCATCAACGCTTGGGTCACCTCCCATTGGTCGTTTACCCACCCCATAGGTGCGCTACACTACAACCTCAAAAATACTTTACATTACATTTAGTTTACCAAAAAAATTCATGTATTTGTAGAGTTTTCAACCAAACAACCCTAAAGTAATCCAAATACACTGCATCTCTTTTACACTGCATTCTTTTTACACTGCCAACCCCTAAAGCATTTTCATTAAGTATTAAAGTTCTCTACAAAAGTTAAAATTAAATTTTCTAAAATTTATTTTAAAACCCAATTCACCCACCCCTCCCCCTCCCCTCTTAGGTGCTATAGCTAAGTAACAATATTATAATTCAAATTCATTATATTTGAAATTCTGCTAAATTTAAAAATTTTCTAAATTAAAAGTTTAGTGTAAAGTGAGGCTGGCCACCACTAGCATTTCGCATGTCACTAGTCGTATTCCATCGCCAAACCTTGACTGACCCAACCGTCTACCTCTCACCATCGTTTACTACTCACCACCAATAATTAACTATTGCTCACCGACGAATGCCGCCAGCAAACAAATCGATCAACCGCTCTGCCTACCAGCAGATTGACAATGCCATTTGATGGTGATTCTCAACATCCATTATCACGCTTCCATCAAAATTGTGGATATTTTACTTCACATTTTGTAGCTTTATCAATAAGAAAAGTAAATATTTATATTCATGAGACTTTTCAACCAAATAACTAAAAAGTAATCCAAATATGTTATATTCACTATATATTAAATTCTTTTTATACTACATTTCAAATTCAATTAATCGTATAATCCTTATACACTAATAAACTGAAACAATATAAATACACCAATGGCCTTTTTTGTAGTTAAGATTTGCATTCTTTGTTAATCTAATCACAAAAATGAGTTTGAATGTTCATTTGGGTTTTGTTGATTATTTTGTCAATCGCTAGAGTAATTGAGGAAATCATTTTAAGTTTTTCAATAGTTCAATTACATGATATTGGCATTTTTCTTATTCTAACCAAAATTCTTATGTGAGTGACTAGTACTTTTTACCCTTTATGCGCAAGTGCACGTCTAATTAAGTAATATAAAATGAGTAGAGAATCATTCTAACGAGGATTAGAGCAAAATTAGATATTAATTTATATTAAGTTAAGTACTAATCTTTTAAACTTTATTTTTATCCAACAAAATATAAGTGTTTAATTAAAATTACTATCTATTATTTTGCAAGATATAAAAAAACTAATTTTTATATTTTAAGATTTTTATAAATAATATATAAGTTTTTTTTTAATTTTAAAAGGAGTACTCTAAATTTATAAATTATTTAGACATATGTATTATATTAAACTATATAGTGGATAAATTTAAAGCTTGTAGTGGCAACAAGGAACAAAAGTGATGTACTCTCTATCTCTAGAAAAGTATAATCAAACAAATCCTTTTACCCAATTTTCTACCTAGTACCAAATAAATTTTGATTAGTTTATTTATCTATATTTTTCTTTAAATGATTGTAAATCCAAAAATAATCATATATTTAATTGCTATTTAGTTACCCCAAACTATCTAGTACATTAATGATTATTTAGTACATTTGTTTACCTTTTCCTCACTTATTCTTCTAAGATTCCATCGATATCTCTATATCACACTTATTTTTAACTTTATAATTAACCAGATAACAAGTAAATGAAACATGAAAAGAAGCAAAACATATTTTCATTAAAAGAACAAGTAGTTTTATTATATTAATCCACAATAAAGTTTAATGCAACACAAACATCTCGAAAGTTCATATAAATTCAGATCACTTTATAGAATAGTTCCCTGTCATAGAGAGAATGAAGGAAATTATATTAAACATAGTAAAATAAGATGTAGGATAGCTAGAGAAAAAAGAAAAGAGCACATCTAGCAGCTCTTCTAAGTCCACTCCTTGTGATCCTCTATTGCTTCCTCATGGGATTTTCTAGCATCCCTCGCTGAAAATCCTTGGTTGTCAATGTCCTTTTCCACTTCTTGTTTAAGAAAAAACTCTTTCACACTACTCTTACACACTCTCACTACACTTGGAGTGTCACTTTCTAAGTTCTTTACAAAGAACTCACACACACACACTCACCCTTTTTCCAAGAAAAGTGATAAAGAAAAAATTCTGAAAAAATATCCTTTTCTCTTAGAAATGTCCCATATATATAACCTAAAAACATCCTTGGTCTATTGTACAGATGCATCTATCATCTATTCTTTGAAATCACCATTGAACCCTCATAAATATATTCAATCAGGCTGTAGTGTTCTGGCGCTACTGATCAGACATTCTAATGATATGCTTGATGCTTTTGCCTCATATTTTTTCTCTAGTACAACACCTAGACTATGAGCTTGCTATAAAATTATCTCAAAGAGTCTGATATGGCAACATGGTGTTGTTGATATAGTGCCTAAGTGCTGTCTTTGCTATATAATTTCCCCAATTTAGGTCATTTATAGCGTGTATGCACTGAGCCTAAAATTTCTTCTTTTTTTCTTTTTCCTTTTTTTTTTTGATAATTTTCCTGGCACAACACAAAATATACTTAAAATAAATAAATTCTAACATGGAAACACATTTAAAAAGCATTAAAATTATTTTAAAAATTGCAATTTAAACATTTATCAAATACCCCAAAACTCAAACCATTATTTATTCTCAAGTAATTTGATTCTTTGCCCATATGCCTTTTTGAGTTAGTTGATAACATAGAAAGTATAGAAGTCTAAAATAATTAAATAAAAATTTCTCACTAAAAGTAGAATATACATTTTTAATGTTTATTCTTTCATTTCATCATTTCAAACTATAATATCATAAATTCTTATTATTAGCTAATTTTTTTCTGAAGTTGAAATTTCCTTTGTGCATATTATCGCAGTTGATTCTTATGAAGATAAATGCATTGAATTTTAATAAATAGTTGTGCATATAATAGAAATAAGCATAATTTTGACATTCTCAATTGAAATTATAGTATTATTATTTTATAATTTTCTTGAATTGATTTAGATTATAATAATTTTTAAAGTTCAATCATGCACTCAACCTCAAGTGACACCTTCTAACTATTTTTCCTTCTCTTTTATTTTATTTTTCTATGATATTTATTTTGTTTAAATGTACACCACATTGGCTTTATAACCGATTATAAATATGTTTCAATCTTTACTCAATTTAATATGGCCTTATTTACTTAACAATATTTTATAAGTTTTAATTAATAATAATTTAAACCATGCAATCTCTTATTATATGTATTTTTATTTATTTTAATATAAATTCATTAATTTCATTAAGAATCTCATATGTGTGATGTGAGTGCTTAAGTAAACTTTTAACTTAACAAAAATTACTAATCTCTTTAAGATTTTTTTTGTTATTATTAGTTTGGAAGCAATTCAATGATTAAATAAAACCTTAAATATAATTTACTTTTTTTGAGTTGAAATTTTGTTTAATTTATTTTAGCTTACAATAATTTTTAATATTTTTTAAACTGACTAAAATTTCTAAATTGTAATTATCTCAATTTCAGGAGGTATAATAATTAAAGTTTGGGGTTGCTAACTAACATTTATGCAAACATCATATTTAATACCACACATATGAAAAGATAAATATTTAACATTAAATTTACTTAAACAAATACAAATACAAATACACATATTTAAAAACTACTACAAATAAAATACAAAAAATATGCAAAAAAAAATAAAAACTATCATAACAATCCTCCTCCTCCTCTTCTTCTTTTGGCTCTAGCTAAGTGCAGACATAAGGCAGATATTACGACACTATAAGAAAAGAAACTTAGCTTGGGCCAACATTAAAGTTACAATTTTCAAACATGTGAATGATGAGTTGAACTCGATCATATAAGAAAACTACTATTGTTGCTGACTTATGTGATGATCAAATTTTTGCTTTAGTTCCTGTTGTTGCTGGTTACTTTCACTAACCCTTTTCTTAAATCAAAGACTTCTCCTTCAATTTCTTGGAGTTGCTCATTTAAAGTTTTAGAAAATTGAGAATTGGATTGAGGAGCATGTGAGCTTTCTCTTTCTTTCAATTTTGATGATAGTCCTTCAATTATCCTTTTGTGAAGGGAGCCGTCACACCAGCCTTGAGACATAAAGCATAAATAATAGTGGGGTGACCAAAATTTATTGTAGTACTACCTTTAATCATATTATATATATATATATATATATATATATATATATATATATATATATATATATATATATATATATATATATATATATATATATATATATAGTAAAACCTTTTTTAATTACATAATTCAAAATGACTCTATCCTTAGTTACCTTATTGATATTACTAGTGGGCATCAACTTGACAGAAATGCAGTAATGCTAAGCTCTAGCTTTAGCCTCGGTAGTCATGCCGGCGACGAGAAAATTAATCATATTTTCCTCTCACCTTTTTTATTGAATATTAGCATTTCTTATAGTGAGGAGTCAAAGAATTTCATCAAAGTCTGGATGACTATTATAATAGGAAAGTTAGTCATCATTTGCATAATTCTGCAATTTGTAATATGTATTAATGGTAATACTATCAAAACATACCCATTTTTTCTTACAAAGACCTTAATGTCCTAATGCTCATTTGTGTTGGTGAAGAACCCTTGCACTACAAGGATGAAGTAAGCATTGTTATTGTAGGATAAATATTTTAAGCCTCGCTCATTGATAATCATTTCTACACTCCCACACAGAATGTAAAATCCCCTCTTTGGAATGAGATATTTGTGAATAGAGTGTGTTGGTATCTCTCTTCTACTTTAATGATATATAAAGCTATCGGAGTAGTTCGCAGCCACCCTCTTCTTATTCTTATTGACATACTTGATCAGCATTTTGGTTTTCAAGATTTGGAGAAATGCTAAGAAGGAAAGGTGCAAGAAACTATGAAGAATAGGGCTTCGTAATAAATCCATTATGTAATATCTTAGTTGTTCTTCTATTACTTCTTCATACTTTGAATGATGACATGATCTTATAATTTTTATAATTTCATTACCAGGAATGCATCTTCTAAGAATTAGATTTGGATATTTCTTATAGAGATAAGGTTCATCCCAAAAATATAATTTTACATCATACAAAAATTTCTTCTTTTGATTATAGTTGATTCTATAGGGTACAATGTCCCTTAGTAGATAATTCACAATATCTACATACCATAGAATTTCTTTATGCTTGAATATGAATAATTGTTCATCTATAAATTCTTCCTTAATATTTTCACTATCTCTCAACTCTTCCTCAGTTGTTAATCTAAACAAGTGATCAACTACTTGATTTTCATATCCTTTTTTATCTCTATTTTTTAGATCAAACTCTTGCAACAATAATACCCATCTAATTAATCTAGGCTTAGCCTCTTTCTTTTCTAATAGATATTAATTATTACAAGATCAGTATATACTATAGCTTTTGTTCCAACTTGCTAGGATATAAATTTATCAAAAGCAAAGACAACAACTAGTAACTCTTTTTCAGTTGTTAAATAATTTAATTGATTTCAATTCAAAGTTTTATTAGCATAGTATATCATATAAAAGATTTTATTTTTCCATTATCCTAAGACTACCTTTACTGCAAAATCACTTGCATCACACTTCAATTTAAAAGAAAATTTTCAATAAGGTGTTATAATAATCGGAGTAGAACTTAATTTGACTTTTAGTAAATCAAAAGCCTCTTGACATTCCTTTGTAAAAATTAAATGATGTATCCTTTTCTAATAAGTTGCACAATGATTTTGGTATTTTTAAAAGTCCATGATAAATCTCCTGCAAAATTCAACATGTCCTAGAAAAGTTCTGACTCCTTTAACATTAATTGGTGATGGGAGTATTTTTATAATTTATACTTTCACCCTATCCATTTACATTCCTTTTTTAGAAATTTTATGACTTAGTACTATCCCTTCTCTAACCATTTAATGACATTTCTCCCAATTAAGTACTAAGTTTTTTTCCTTCACATCTCTTAAGAATGATTTCTAGATTTTCTAAGCAATGTTCAAATGTTAAACCAAAAATAGAAAAATCATCATGTGGTGGTATTTTTATTTGGAGTCATTCGTCGAGACACCACACAGATCTTAGGGGATACTTATTGAAATGATCGAGTATGACATCTAAGGAATGATGTACTATTTTAAAAGATAAAAGCATCACCCTCCAACGGACTCAATTATCTAATAAGAACTCCTATGGTAGATGGGTCTACATATACCAAAGATATTTCTCCTACTTTACATGGATAAAGTAAAGCAAGGTTTACTTTTGTCGGGTTTTTTAGTTCCCTATGGAGCAAGCCTCGTAGTTAATTACATCTTAAAAAATTAGAATTTTCTAAAATTCTCTTGATTAATGTAGTCAACTGATGTCTCTAAAGATTTTTAGGTTTGATATCAAAGGCTTGATAGTTATTGGAAAATTAAGTGGGAGTGTACAAATGGAGAGAGTTCTTAACAAATTCCAAAGGAGGATAAATAGGAAGCACTTATGATACTAGGAAGCCTAGTGAGTGCTTTAATCTATCCTATATTAAGGTTTTATATTTTTGAAAGTAAAAATTATTTTATTTGAGTTGATATTTTATTAAAATATTAGGACCTAGATCCCAATAACACAAGATTATGAAAATACCTAAGAGGTGTGGACTTATACCCATAGCAAAGAAGAAATAAGTAGCCTCTAAACTTATATCTAAAGTGCTCTAGCACAAGTTATGAGGTTGACTTAAATCTACTCAAAGAAAGTAGGATATAATGATTCACTTCCACTAGAGAGAACGAACCAATCTCGACTCTTCTAGACTTACAACTACTTCGGATAGCTGCTTGCTAACACCTCTAATGATTTAAAACTATGTGGGCTAGCCTCATGTAAATGAAGATAGTTAGGCTGTTATTTATTAAAAAGGAATCTAGAGTCATAAACTTAGACTAAATCATAATTGGTGTGCAAATTATGACTTAGACTAATGCAATAAAATTTATACATTTTTATATTCTTTTTTGACTCATTATTTTGGACTCAAGCTTGGGAGAATTTATGCTTAAATGCATGATGAAATTGGATTATGAGATAAATTAGTAAGAAGAGGTGTTCTCTACTACAAGGGACCGCTCTCATAGGTCAACCCTTATCACTTATCATACAAGAGTGGAGTCCATCTATACTCAAGAAAGAAGAGAAGATGCATCCATGATGTTAGAACATACAATCATATAGCTGAGGGGTTACTAAATCTTTTATTTCTTGATTAAACACCTAGTCATTAGAATGAAGTTATGAGTTTATTGAAATTTTAGTTAAAGTTATTTAATTGAAGTGGAAATTTAATTTCCTAAAGAGTCTACTACATCCAGAACAAACAAAAAATAATTAAACTTTAATAAATCTATGAAAAGTATGTCATTTCTACTGTCCAATCAACATAAACAAGCCAATCAAACATTATTTCATTGAAAAAAAATAAAAGGTCAGTGCAGTCCTGTCGTACACCCAAAAAAAATGAATAGCCTAGCTCTACCATTAAACAACCCAAATTAAAATTAATATTCAAATAAAAATAAAACTATGTGGGTCTTCAATTCTTCATTTTCATCTTCACTTTATGGGTTTGAATGCTCCAAGCATCATAGGGTCTCCTAGGTCTAAGCCTTCTAATCATTACTCATCTTATATCCTATGGCTCTGATCCTAAGCCTATTATAAAAGTTACATTTTATGAACATATAATTCTAATTATACCTGCAAAATAAAAGTTAGCTTAACACATATTCATACCAAGTAGCTATAATTAACACATTTGGGCTTAGCACCCTATTATGGTTCACCAAGCTCACCAGTCCTAATGGATTATGCTTAGGGGGATTAAGCAGTACCTACAAGTAAGAAATATTTATAAAATCATTATTACAGTGGTCTCCTAAGATTATCCCCTATACAAAATATCATTAGTCTGACATCATCCTAACATCCAAACTACGCACAATCAATCTTAATATCTAATCTAAATTATTACATCACAAAATAGAACATCAATCCACAATAAAACATCAGCCTAATCGAACACTAGAATTGGTGACTTAGTATCCTAATGTGTGTGCTAGGTTTGATGTGGTATGTCATGATTAATCTTTAATATTTTAATTATCTAATGATGAACATTTTAAATTTTTTATTAAAGATTATTACACTTTATGTGATAAATGATTTGAAATGATTTTTAGACTTATGCTTTGATTTTATTTTGAATTCAACATTTAATTTGTGGTTATAAAGAGAAGAAGAAAAACTAAATCCTCTTTAGTCCTTATCCCTTGATTAATTCTAGAAGATAAATTCTTACAATTTTTTAATCCTCTTAACGAAGTGTTATAAATTTATGAGGTCCTATGTTTGGATTTAACTTAAGAGATTTTATTCAAATATAAAAAGGCATCTTAGAATTAATACAGTCAAACTATGATTAATTCAATAATACTCTTTTGACATTCCTTCATCATTCTTCAATACTCATTCAATTAAGTAAATTTGTTTAATTAGATAATTTGACTTAATAAATATATATCATATTTTAATTACCCCACACTTGGTACATGATTGGATTTATACACATTAATTGACATATAGAATATGATGCATGAATTTTATAGAAGAATTTATTTATACTTTATACATATACATATACATCAGCATATCAAATTTATAGAAGTATGTGTCATTGTTAAACTAGGGAAGTGAGGTAATCAAAGACCCCCTTGGGTCTACTTAAAGTCTCACACTCTTGAGATGTCCAGACTCTACTTGTTAATTCATATACATATGCACACATATATGAACATAAAAATAAAATTATGACATTTTTTAGAATGCTTCAAATACATATGAGTGAAAATAATTTAGCCTTAACATGTATTTCACCATAGGTTTCAAGATACGTGTCATGTTATACCAAAGGTAGTACATAAGACCTCCTTCGGAAAAATAGCCTGCAGCCTCGGGTTTCCAAGCTATATACCTTTAAAATTATGATTTATACACATTGGAATTGAATTTAGCTTTTAATTATTCATGTTAGTTTAGATTTATAGTAATAAATATTTTTTGATTTATCAGGAAAATAATTTGAGATTATTAGTGATGATAGCCACACTATTTAATTCAAAGCCACATAATTAAATGCAACCTTTCAATTTTGAATTTAAAACATGAGTGCATTAAACAAATGGAATACAAATTTATGAACAATTGAAGCAAAGCAATCAAACATTATGAAATAATTTATTTAACATCATTAATTTCTAAGTACATTCACATTAAATAAACACACTTATGCCTAATTGAGTTCATTAATGATTAATTTCAGAAGAGAGAAAATAATTAAAATTATTCCTTTGCCCATCTTTGTTCATTAAGTGATTTAAGAATGATTTAAGTGAGTTTTATGATATAAATTAGGATTAATTAAATTTTTAATCAAATTAAGTCCAAAGAGGCTTATGAATCTAATTAAGTCTTGAATATAAGCCTAAAAATTATGAGAGATTTACTAAAAATGCATAAACATAAAGTAAACATGCCTTATAATTCTAATGCAATTAAGCTAATAATTAAGAGTTAATTAAATAAATATAGAAAACCCAAATTATCAATTACACTCAAAATACTCGAAACCAATTAGGGATTTTGATTTCATTAGAAACTGTTTACATCAAAAGAAAAGACGTGAAAGAAAATAAAAATTTTCTTGCTATAGCATCACGACGCTATGTTCTTGGTGTCATGGCACTGCTTTGACCTTCTAGAAGGATAACTACCCCATTCTAGTTGTCGAATTATGGTACAATACTCTGGTGCTGTGATCTTGGCACCGAGGCACTACACTAGCTGTTGAGAGGGAATAATTATCAGCCTAATACTATAAATAAGAGTGAGAAATTCACTCCAAAGACTATTTCCCCATTTGACTCCACTCTCTCATTGAACTGGTGATCATCCCTCACTCCAAGATCTCTCACTTTAGGTAAAGAATCTATGTCATTTTACTTTTGAAAAGGCATGTTTAATAAAAATCCTATCATTGATCTTTGATCTAGTGTGAAAAACCTAGAAATTTGAAGACCTTTCATTGAATTTCATTCTGGTGCGAGATGAAAATCCCCTGCCCTCTGTCAATCTTAGATCCAGAACAATGGAGAAGAGTGCTCCGCACTATGCAACTTTGAAATCTAGCATTGTTATGGTGAAATGCTACCAAAATTTCTAAATTTTTTTCTAAAATTTTACAAGAAATTCAATTTTGACTCACGACATGAATAATCGAATTGCGATCGGCATTATGCCCTCGGTTATGTCTATTATAATGAGCAGTGCCATGGCGCCCAGGAAATAGTATTGCGATGCCCTATCGAAATCATCCTCATGCCATGGCATTGGCTCCGTGGTGCCATGCTCACTTGGAGTGGGAAATTGACTTAGAATATTTTCTAATAAAATCTCCTAGCACCGAAGGACCAATGCCTCATCGCTATATCTCCTAGTACAAGTAAAAAGGACTTGAAAATTTTTCTTCTAAGGGGTAGAAATATCACCTTAGCACCGTGATTCCATAAGGTCAGCATCATGGTGCCAAGCTATCGAGTTTTTCATTCTGCTCATAGCGCCGAGGCGTTGTCACTCAGATTTCATTTTTTATAAATATGTTCAAATTTTTTTATTTTAATCCTGAAGCGATAAACCAATATCTTGTTGATCACATACAAACATATAACACAAAGGAAATAGGATGGGGAATTTTATTTTTTTAAAGAATAAAAATTATAAATTACAAATTATAAAAGAAAATAAAAAAGAGAAATATACATAATGGAGGGAAACTAGTAATCATCCTTGTCACCCTGCTCTTCCTCTTCATCCTCTTTCAAGCATGATACTAGTGGGGTAATCACACAAGATTGATACTATGGCGTCGTAGGGAAGGAGACCTGGCTTAGATATGCTAGATTGCAATTCTGAAACATGTTGACCAATGTAGTATTAAACTGGGACTTGCAAGAGAATTGCATCTGCTATTGACCCATATGATGGTGAAACATATGCTCTAGAACCTCCTGCCTATGACTACTCTGTTCCACCTTGTTTCTCAAGTTCGTGACCTAACTGCAAATTTCTTGGACTTGCTCGATCAGAGACTTCGAAGATTGGGGTCGAGGTCGTGGGACACGTGAGCCTTCCCCAACTTCGAACCTCGGCCCAAATCCCCCAATTATCCTCTTCATTAGAGGAGCCTTCTGAAGGAGTATTTCTTTATCAACCTCCTATCGCTACCACCGTGATACATAAACCATAAATTAAAGAAGGATTATTGTACCCAACAATTGTATTCCCCTTCAACAAATTATAAATAAAATTATATATAACTTTCCCGATATCAATCACAAATCCTATATGAATAGAAAATTTCAAAATAGCCCTAACTTTGGCAACCTCTTTAATGTTACCAGTGGGCATAAGCTTGGTGGAAATGAAATAATGTCAAGCTTTATATTCAATAGTGAGACCAAAGACAGGAAAGTTAATAATTCTTTCCTCCCATCATTTCCACTACACATTGGCATTCCCACAAGAAAAAAATGGAGAATCTCATCAAAATCAGGATGGTCATTATAATAAGAAAGATATTGATCATAATCAATATCTTTAAGATTGTAATATGCTTTAATTGCACTACTATCAAAACTTATCAGTTTTTCGGGTACATATGATTTATTGTCCTGACTTTCACATGCATTCACGAAGAATTCATGCATCACTGGGATAACACACAAGCTATTATTGTAGGCTAGTTTGGCCCAGCTTTGCTTCATGATCACCCATTCGATAATACCATCAGGCACCTCAAAACTCCTCTTTGAGATCAAGTGTTTGTAGATGAAAGCATGTTGATACCGCTCCTCGATTTCTACACTGACAAAGTGATCGATATAAATGGATGCCCTCTTCTTGCTCACCACTCTTCTGAGAGGCATGATGAATATGTTAACTGGAGAAAAATAAGAGCTGAAAAAGAGAAATAAAATCTGTAAGGAGATAGACTACTGAATGAAATCCTTAATAGCCCATGTGTTATATTTATAAATCAAGCCCAGAGCCACGGTGCCCATACTTGGTGCTGAGGTGCTGGCCTCTCGGGTTGCAGAACACAACCTAAGTGCCCACATACAATGTCAATGTGCTGGTCAGCCCATCCCTTCGATTATTGTGATGTCAAAAAGATAGATTTAATTATAATAAATTTTGTAACTAATGTGTACAAAAAGAGCATAGCGCCACAACACTTTGACCCAGTTTTGCAGCCCTCATTAAAATGAGACTATTGTTTCCCCTTAAAACTCATTACAAGCCTATCAGGAATTTTGGCTAGTGTCGTATCACAGTCCAGGAAAAACTATGACATTGTTCAAATAGTCAAAGGACCAATAATGTTGTCTCTGTTGTGCTACTCATGTAGTGCCAAGGCTCTGGACCTCGCAACTCATCTATCCACCTAGGCAATGGGCTCCACCATAACAGTGCTTAGGCACTGCTGATCGGCACAAAGGCATTGTCCTTTGAAATTTTTATTTTTTTATTCTAAATAAAATGACAATATGGCTGACTATCACATAAATCTTCTATTTGTTCACCATGCAAACAACCCCTATATGTTAACCATGTGAACATCTACATGATTTTTGGCATTCTACAAAGGAATGTAAGCCCAATCTTCTATCTATTTGCCATGTGAACAACACCTATATGTTCACCATGTGAACACCCACATAAATTTTGGCATTCTGCAAATGGATGTAAGCCCAGTCTTCTATTTGTTCACCATGCAAACAACCCTTATATGTTCACCATGTGAACATCTACATGATAAAAAGGATGTAATCACAGTCTTCTATATGTTCACCATGTGAACAACCCCTATATGTTCATTATTTGAACATCTGCATAATTTTGGCATTCCGCAGGGATATAAGCCCATTATATACTTATTTTTCATGAGACACTCTTACATCTATTTGCCATATGAGCACTTTATATACTTATTTTTCATGTGAACACCATCCCTGGTTGAGTCTCATGACTGGCTTCGGATTACCAAAACCTAACTCACAATTATGAAGGTTGTATTTTTTGTAAAATTCTTCCAGAGGGGATATGCTTTATCTAAAATAACTTAAAGCAAATAATCATCCACTCATCCATTATTATTCATCATGAATGATAAACTAAGCAAACCTTTGCCCACAAAAGTAGCCAATATCAAATTAAATCTATCATTATGTTCATGCTAGTAAGGACATGGCATGTGTCCTCTGTTTGCATGGCTTTACCGCTAAACAGCAACACATAAAATGTGAATATAACCAAAACTCTCTGATCATGTGGCTTGGCATATCTTGGGATGACAAAATCATGGGATCTTGATCGGGCACATCATCATTCCCCCCCTCCCCATATATGCTTTAAGTTAAACGGAATGATAATTTTATCCTATTGGCATTCTAAAGAAATGTAAGCTCAATCTCTTTATTCGTTGTGTGAATTTTATATGACAGTCATCTATGTTGCACATACCTCTGAGGCAGCAATGCATATTAATGAAATATGTCTATTTCCAACCTTAATCAAGAGTGCTCTCTTGCTACAGTAAGAGAAATAATTAACTATGGAGGCTTGTGTCTATAGGAAGTAGAGCCCAAATCCAAATAAACTTTAATGGGATGTTAGTGAAAATCTGGTTGAATATATACCAATCTATCTCATGAAAGAACATATTCCCATCTATCTCACCAAAGATGGTAGAGAGCATCCTCAAAGGTGTTTTTTCTGAGCGATCAAAAACCTCTTTGTTAATTGAGCACAAAGAGGGCTTGGTTAAAAAATTTAATGGTCTACCTTAATTACTATGATTTTCCTAAATTATAGGTTAATTAATGATTTAATTAATCAAATAAATGTTCTTCAAGGTGATTTTGGGAAATAATTAGAACCAAGGGTCCTAATTAATTTCTCTTGTCATCCTTACTATTTTGATTAGGTTTTCATAATTACTTTTATAATTTTCATGGTTTTAAATAATTTGTAAATGCATATAATGCTTAATTAAGATTTGGAAATCAATATTTCCTAAATTACTTAGCAAATTACATTGAGAAAATTATGGGAGGCAAAGGTCATCTCAAAGAACAATTATACCAAATCACAAATTAATTAGCCAAGTATTTAAGACTTAATTAAACTAATTAAATAAAACTTTAAACCTTAATTAATCATTACTCACTTAATAAAAATAGAGCTTTTATTTTTTCGAAGTTCTCCTCTATCTAAGCTTTCCAAAATGAGTTTATTCATATTTTGTGAATTTTTCTATAATTAGTTATAATTTTTCAAAGTTCTATCTAATTAAAATATATTTTAAAACTTAATCAATTCATTTACACCATCGGCGCCATGTCTGAGTTGACGCGATACCACTTTCCATGTGGCATCGCAGGATTAGCAACTTAAATGTCATGCGTAGCTGCTAACTCAGTGGCAGTGGATGCACTTTCTTTTCATCATCTAACCATAGATCGGACGATGGAGATTAATCTCACAATTTAAATCAATATTTCTAGTGTGATTAATCATGGTCATCCATTCTAATCATGCGTTACGGACAACAGATGATCCATTGGTGACCCATGGCGAAAGATGGACACCATCTACCTTTGCTGCTCGATCCGATCTCATTGAATCTCATTTATTGGTGGAATTGATTCCAAATTGATCAAGAGGATGTCCTAAAGGGATCCTAAGGCTCAATTGACACCATGTTTAAAATCCTTCATAAAAGACCAATGCCTAGGGGATTTTTTATAGTTTTTCAAAATTTATCTCACTGAAGTTATAGACAAACAGCCCAATAACTAAGGTAGCTTCACCTTGAAGAGATGAAGCCCTACTAAAGATGTCTCAAGCTACCTCCCCATCGATCATCCTCTAGACCAAACGCTGCCATAAAGCTTGCCAGAGTTGGTCTATGAGTGATTTTGGGTAAACAAATTGAGTTGTGGTAAGGCTTGGTCTTGTTAGTGGCTGAGTGCATGGGGAGCTTCGAGAAAGCATGGGAACTTGGGAGGATGCTCTAGTGATGGTCTCTGTGGAGTTTAAATGGGGGATAAGGTGTATACCCTCCTCCTCATGTGAACCAACATAAGAGGTTGGTTCAAGTCCGTGGTAGTCGGTCTACCAGTGGGGGTGGTCGAAAATGGCATGGGATTGATGAGGTGGCAGCCCCCTAGTGGCTCGTGAAGTTTGATGGTAACCATGAAGTGGACATCTCAAGGGGAGTGAACCGAAGGTCGGCCAAGGTGAGAGGGACCTCACTTTGGTCAATGGCTGAACCCAACAACTTTGGGTTTGGTTTGGTCAATGGGTCTACGCTCAAAGAGTGCTATAGATGACTATCACGGTCAAAGGAGATTAGTAGAGCATCTAAATAGATATGGTTCACTTAGTTTGGGCTAAATCGAGTTCACCTTGGGTTGGATACACTTGGGTAGGTCAATGGGGACCAAGGGGTGAGTCATGTCAAGTTTGATTGAGTTTGGCTCAAATTAGGTTCAAATGGGTTAGGTTGACCAATTGACCAAATTGGGTCAAGGGGGCTATTGAGTTAGGTTCGAATGATTATATGGAATGGATTGGTGCATTTGGTTTGATTCATTTTGAAGTGGATTTGAATTTGGCTCATATGGGTTCATTTAGGTTAAATGGGCTAAGTTGACCGATTTGGTCAAATTGGCCAAATTTGGTTAGATGAGGGGTTGAGTTGTGTTTGATTGATCATTTGACATGGATTAGAGCCTTTGATTTGAATTGATTTGGTTTAAATTTAGTTTTGATTCAATTTGGTCCTTTAGGCCTAATTAGGCTAAATGGATCAATTGTGTTGGTTTGACCCAGTTGGTTACAATTAAAGGTTGTTAAGTGATCAATAATCAATATATAATTAATTGGAGGTATTAGTTGCAATCAATTTCAATTGAAATGAGATTTGGCCCAATTTAATTATTTAGTTCAAATTAGGTCAGCTTGGATTAAATGGACAAATTGGCTCAATTGGACTTAATTGGTTGTAATTAAGAGATCAATTGTGATCAATCATGACCAATGATCATTTTAGAAGTGATTGAATGATTTGGTTTGATTCAATTTCATTTGAATTAAGATTTGACTCAATTTAATCTTTTAGGCCAAATTGGGTCAACTGAGTCAAATGGCTCGATTGGGTCAAATTGAGATCAATTGAATATTGAGAGATGTTCAATAATGAATTTAGAATTGATTAATGGTTTTGGTTACAATTAATTTGGGTTAGCTTAGATTTTTGCTCATTTGAACCCTTTAGGTTAATTGAATCAACTGGTGAAATTGGATTGATTAGAATGAATCAGAATGTTTAATTGAAGTGTTTATAATGATCATGGGGCTTGAATTGATTCAATTTGGCTTAAATCAAGTTTAATTGAATTTTTGGTCTTATGGGTCAAATGGGCCAACTTGGGTTAAGGGCTTATTAGGTTTAATTATATGCAATTGTGCTACAATCAAGATTCAATAAAGTTCAATTAAAGCTCAAATGAGTTTGGGTGAGCTCAATTTCAATGGATTGGATTAACTTTGGGTTTAGCCCTTTTAAACTCAAATGGGTCAAGTTAGATCAACTTAACCATTAAGCTAAATTGAATCCCAATGGGTCAAGTTAAGTTTAGAATCAATTGGTTTTAGCTAAGGTTAGGTTTGTAATCAATTGGTTTGGATTTGAAGAGTTGGTTTGGCAAATAGCTTAATTTGGTTTAGGGTAGGTGGGACCTAGCTATCCTGAGCTAGGGTCTAACCCTAGGGCTAAACCCTATAAGTCTCTAGGCTTCAGGTTAGTGTTTTCCTAACCACTACAAGTGTCCTAGTACTAGGAACATTTTTGTGCCTAGGAGGATCCTAGGTCTAAGGAGGAGATGGTTAACATCACTCTAAAAGTGAGGTTAATGCATCCATAAACACTTCAATACAATTTTCAATTAAGTCAGAAATATAGTCATCATATAACATTGAAAAGTAGCAAGTGCATTACATAAGCCAAAGAGCATTCTTCAAAAATTAAAGGTACCATAAGGATAAGTGAATGTTATTTTCTCTTGATCCTTAGGTGTTATGAAAATTTGATTATATCCAGAATACACATCTAAAAAATAATAATATGAATGGCCTGCTACCTTATCTAACATTTGCTCAATAAAAGTCAAAGAAAATTGATTTTTTTTCTAGTGGATTTATTTAGCTTCCTATAATTAATACAAATCCTCCATCCTGTGCATGTTCTAGTAGGAATGATTTTAATATTTGCATTAATAACAATAGTCATTCCTCTTTTTTTAAGCACACAATAGATTGGACTTATCCATGTACTATCAGATATATTATATATAATTTCTACTTCCAGCCACTTTAAGATTTCTTTTTTTTACAACTTCTTTCATAATAGGATTTAATCTTTTTGGGTTTTCTATAAATGGTTTACTATTTTCTTCCAGTGAAAATTCTATGCATATATATATTGAAGTACTAATTCCTTTAATATCTACTATTGTCCATCCAAATCCTTTTACGTGTCCTTTAAGAACTTCAATTAATTTATCTTCTTAATTTTCTTCAAAATCAACTGAGATGATTATTGGTAATATTGATTATTTCTCTAGATAAGCATATTTCAAGTGATTTGGTAATGGTTTTAATCTTAATTCTGAGGCTTCTATTATAGATGGTCTGAGATTCTTTCTTTATATATACTTTTCTAATGGTTTAAACTTTTCCTTAAACTGATTGGGTGTTATTCTAAGGAATTGAAAGTCTTCATATTCTTTCATCATCATTTTATATTTTTGTTCCATAAAATTATTTATGATATAAGCATCCAATTCTTTTTCTAATTTACTTTCACTTAATCCAATCTTATTACAATCTTCATTTCTATCAACATAAAATTTATTAGAGTTAAACACATTAAATTTAACTTCTTGATCATTTGCTATAATTATCAATTCCCTTTTTTGAACATCTATCATCATTCTTCTAGTAACTAAGAAATGTCTCCCTAAAATAAGAGATTGTATTTTCCTACATATCTAATATGATAAAATTTGTGGGGAATATAAATTTATATACCTTAACTAGTGCATCCTTAATAATACCCTTAATATATATCAAAGATATATTAGCTAATTGAAGAGCCACACTTATAGGTTCTACTTTTCATTGTCCTAGTTTCTTAAAAATTGATAAAGGCATTAAATTTATACTAGCTCCTAAATCACATAATGCTTTTCCAAAAAATTTATCTTTTATAGTGCAAGGACTAGTAAAACTCCATAGATCCTTAAGCTTTTCAGGTTTTCTTTTTCCACTATATTCTTCAGTAAGGGATATAGTTTCATTTTCTCCAAATTTTCTTCTTTTATATAGAATGTTCTTCATAAATATGAAGTCATTGTTCCAAAGCTTCAAAGAATGGTGTATTTATGGATAATTTTTTAAATATTTTCAAGAATTTAGGAAATTGATTATCCACATTTTATTTTTGAAGTCTTTGGGGAAATGGAGGTGGTGGTATTTCTCTCATTTTTCCTAAATGCTTCTCTTTCTACTTCCTTTCTCTTTTCTTCGATTTCTTTATTTTCATTTTCTTCCTTCTCTTTTTTCTTTACTTTACATTTCATTTTCCTTATTTTTATCTTAGCCCTATTTCTTTTAATTTCTTTTCACTTCTTAATAATTCAATTGCTTTACAATACTCTTTGCGTTTATCTTTAGGATTTACTTCAGTGTTATTAAGTATGTTTCTTTGTGGTCTTTTTATAAGATTATTAACTAGTTTCCCTAATTGAATCTCCAAATTTCTAATTGAAGCTCCTTGGCTTTGTAAATGAGTTCTCATTTGTATCACTAATTCTTCCAAGGTAGGTTTCTTTTCCTTAGTTTGATTTTGTGGAGGATATCCTAGTGGAATGATAGATCTAAAGTTAGAGTTTTGAGGGTTATAATTCCTACTGTTTTAATTTCCCATATTTTTATTTTGTTTATAATTTGCATTTTTATTCCACAAAAAGTTTGGTAATTCCTTCAATTTGATTGAATGTATTTGAGTAAATATCATTTGGTTTATTTCAGATATAGTTCAGCATTTCTAATCTTTGATTAGTTTGTTCTTCTAATACACTAATTCACTAGTTTCTCACCCCTTGATTCATATTGTTAAAATTCTGATTAATTCTTAATTTATCTAATTTCTTAAATAATAAAGCTACTTGGGAAGTTAACATTATAATCATATCATTATTATTAAAACTGGACACTTTCTTAGGATTTAATCTATCAAAGGGCCTTTGAAAATTATTAGTTATCATTTTCTCTATTAAAGCATAAGCTTTCTTAAAAGTTTTTGACATTAGGCTATCTGCTGTTGCTACATTTATGATAGTCCTTAAAGATCATACTAAGACATTTTAAAATGATTAGATTATAATCAAATTAGGTAATAAATGATTAGGACATTTCCTTAATAATTTAGTATATCTTTCTCAAGCCTCATATATAGATTCATTATCTAATTGTAGAAATTGTGTAATATCATTTATTAGCTTAAAAATTTTAGATGGTAGAAACTATTTTGCTAGAAATTTTTTAGTTAATTCATTCGAAGTTGTTATAGATTCTTGAGGCTGTGAATTCAACCACATTTTAGCCTTGTCTCTAAGTGAAAAAAAAATAATAATAATAATTTTAATCTAATAGCATCATCACTTACCCCATTGTATTTAAAGGTTGCATAAATTTCTAAGAAAATGGTAATATACATATTAGGATCTTCAATAAGTGAACCCTCAAACTGAGAGTTTTACACCATTTGAATTATAGATCGTTTAAATTCAAAATTATTGGCTTGAATAGTTGGTCTAGCAATACTCTGATGTATTACATCTATAATTGGTATAACATAATCTCTAAGATGTCTAGATTGTTCTTCTACTAGTTGATTATCCATTACTAGTTTTTTTTGCTTATTCTCTCTTCTCTTTCTAATTTTCCTACAAGATAATTTAATTTCTAAGTTCAATGACACTTTTCTATATTTTAGTATCTACGCATACAATATTTAGATATGATAATTTTGGTTCAAAAACTGAAATAACAATATTACACTAAACAAGTACAAATATATTTCACACTAAACACATAACACAAATACTTGTAACAACAAAGTTGAATTACAAAATAGTTTAGCAAGACTAATTTCACCTTAATATAAATTAATATTTGTACTTCTAATCCTTGGAAATGGTGCCAAAATGCTTTATCAGTACTTTTATCATTTATACATAAGTGCATATGTCGAATCAAATAATACAAAATGAGTAGAGTATCATTCTCAAGAGAATTATAGTAAAATTAGATATTAATTTATATTAAGTTAAATACTAATCTCTTTAAATTTAATTTTTATTTAATAATATGAAGTGCTTAATTTAAATTACTATCTACTATTTTGAAAGATAATAAAAAAAACTAATTTTAACAATTTTAGATTTTTATAGAAAATATATAAGTGTTTTTCTTAATTTTAAAAGGAGTACTCTATATTTATGATTTCCTATTAGACTTATGTTTTATATTAAACTATATGGTGGATTAATTTAAAGCTTGTGGTGTTAACTAAAAGCAAAAGTTCTATGCTCTTTATCTCTAGCTACGTGTAACCAAACTAATCCCTTTACCCAATTTTTTGCCTAGTGCTAAGTAAATTTTGATTGCTTATTTTATTTATATTTTACTTTAAAAGATTGAAAATCCAAAAAATAATCATATATTTAATGGATATTTAGTGACCCTAAACTATCTAGCACATTAATAATTATTTAGTATATTTATTTACCCTTTTCCTACTTGTTCTTCTAGGATTCCAATGATTTCACTAGATAACTCTTATTTTTAATTTTGTAATTGGCCAGATTACAAGTAAATGAAGCATGGAAAGAAGCAAAATACATTGTTGTTAAAAGAATAAATAGTTTTCTTATATAAATCCACAACAAAGTTTAATATAGCACAAATAACTCAAAAGATCACTTAAATTTAGAATACTTTATAGATTAGTGCTCCATAATAGAGAGAAAAAAATGAAATTATATTAAACATAATAAAACAAGTCGTATGATAACCATAAAGAAAAGAAAAAGCTCATCGAATAAATCTTCTAAGTACACTCATCACGATCCTCTACTGCTTCCTCGTGGAAATGTCCAACATTCTCTGCAGAGAATCCCTAGTTGTTGATGTCCTTCTCCACCTCTTACTTCAGAAAATACTCTTTCACACTACCCTTACATACTCTCACTACACTTGAATTGTCACTCTC
This sequence comes from Cymbidium sinense, assembly GCA_021442155.1. Taxonomy (NCBI): domain Eukaryota; kingdom Viridiplantae; phylum Streptophyta; class Magnoliopsida; order Asparagales; family Orchidaceae; genus Cymbidium; species Cymbidium sinense. The sequence goes on from CM038222.1 coordinate 97,814,545, forward strand.
CAAGTGCTTTATAAAGAACTCGCACACACACACTCACCCTCTTATCAAGAAAAGTGAAAAAGAAACAAATTTTAAAAAGTTCTTTTTTTTTTCTCTTAGAAATATCTCTTATATAGCTAATATCTCAAGATTCTCTTTGCTATCTTCAAAAACTACTCAAAATCATTGTTGAACCATCACGAATCTATTTTGTTAGGCCATAGTGATGTGGCATTGTAGCGCTGGTGATCCAAGGCTGTGGCACTATGCTTGCTGCTTCTGCCTCATATGTTGTGGTACAATGCTACAACATTGCTTATACAGCACCTAGACGCTGAGCTTGTTGTAAAACTATTCCAAAATGAGTTTGACATGATGCCATGGCTCTATTGATGTAACACATGGACGCTAACCTTACTGTAAAATTGCCCCAATTTAGGCCATTTACAGCGTCAAGGCATTGGGCCTAAATATCTTCTTTTTATATTTATTTTTAATCATTTTTTATTACAATAGAAAATATATTTAAAATAAATATATTTTAACATAAAAACACATGTAAATACATTAAAATTATAAGAAATTTTCACAATTTAAACACTTATCAGTGTATACACTTTGGTGTTTGTTGAATTAAAAATTCAAAAGTTTGTTCGGTTGTGTTGATCTATACATTAAGCTTAGTAATTACATTTTTTGCTCACTGCACTTTATAGTCATACACCTTAAACCAATTATTTAAATGTTCTTTTTAAGTTGAGTAAATTTAATTTATTATACTTATAATAGTCAAGTGATATATACATAAAACTATTTATTGTTATTCAATCATATTAGCATAACAAATTATATGCACTCACTTGTATTATGTTTTATGTATGATTAATTATTTGAATAGTTATTTTCCATGATTAATGTGTGGGATTGAATTGGGAAAAAATTTTTAATTATATAATTTCGTTGCACAACTAATTCACTCCCTCCACTCCCTCTTTGATTTCCTTAATATTAACAATTGCCTTTAAGCTTGAAAAATTAAGAGCAACCTTGTAATGACTAAATATCCCATATGAGTGACCAAATAATAAAAGATTTTCAATCACCATTTGGTTGTGAGTTGGCCCTAAGCCTCAAATGTAGGGTACAATCTCTATCCTCATAAACTCAAGTTGGTAGAGCATCCTAAAGCCTTTAAGCCATAAAATTTAAAATAACATAATCATTTAAGATTAATATGATGACCTCCATAAATCAAGATAGTCTTTAGAATTCTAACCATGTAGAGATGCTCATTTTTTTTAAAATAAATTATATATGGTATGCATAATAAAGTGCAACTAACCTAATACTTAGTTTATTTCATTTTTAATAGGCAACATTTTTTCTCTTTTACACTTATTTATATAAACAAAAGAAATAAAAAAAGGAAATAAGGCCATCATTTAGACTTACACATGAAGGAAATTCCTAATTTAGTAAGGCAAGAGTCATAAGAACTATGATGCTTTTGATTCAAAAACCTAAAAATATCAATTTGAGAACCCTACTCAAATGATTTTGTACCTAAAAGCTAAGTCATTTTCTAAGTGTCAAAGACTTTACGAGACAAGTTGGCTATATAATGACCTTATAAGGTGATGGAGGTTCTTTAATAAAGCCTTGGCTTGCTTTTCTTTATAATGATATGAGCATATGACAATTTCTCTTTAGAAGGGTTATTATGTGGTTAAGTTATGGGCGTATTGCCACATAGAATTCCTTAAATTAGTTAAGAAATGTTAGGGTTATATAATTATTTTTTGAGAAGTTTAAATGAATTAATGGATCAAGTATTATGTTTCAAAGTGGTGGGTAAGAGTTTTCAAGGGTGGATTATGGTAGAGATGTTGTGGATATATAAATAAAACTTATAAAAGACTTTATGGTAGAACTAGTATTTAGGAGGGAGTTAAAAGATGAGAGCACCTAGAATTAGAATTTTTGGATTAAGAGAAAGGAGAAAAAAAACTAATATGAGAATTTTCAGTTGTAAATATTGTAGAGTGAGATTATGAAGAGCAAGCTAAAAAAATTATCATTAGAAGAACTTAAAATTTTCACCACCAAGCCAAAAATTTAGAGAGAGAACATTATTCCAAATATTTTCATCTAAGTATCAATTCATTGATGCTTCAATTCTTTATTTACATTCCTTGAATTTTATGAATATTAAGTTCGATAAAGAGATACATATCTTAAGCTTACTCTCATCATAACTAGAGAGTTAGGTTGGCATTATAACAACTATCAATAGTTCTTATTGTTCATCCATAATGAAGCTCAACAATTCATAAATCTTACTCTTAGTGAGAATCTTAGATAATACAAAAAGGTGAAAGTACATCATCTTCTATTTTAAATATTGATAATTAAATCAAAATATTAACAACAACAACAAAGGTAAAAATCCTATCCTAAGGCTCTTGTATCAAATGTCAATGAAAAATAAAATTATAAAATCACATAAGTGAATTAATGGATCAAGTATTATGTTTCAAAGTGTTGGCTAAGAGTTTTCAAGGGTGGATTATGGTAGAGATGTTGTGGATATATAAATAAAACTTATAAAAGACTTTATGGTAGAACTAGTGTTTAGGAGGGAGTTAAAAGATGAGAGCACCTAGAATTAGAATTTTTGGATTAAGAGAAAGGAGAAAAAAAAACTAATATGAGAATTTTCAGTTGTAAAGATTGTAGAGTGAGATTATGAAGAGCAAGCTAAAAAAATTATCATTAGAAGAACTTAAAATTTTCACCACCAAGCCAAAATTTAGAGAGAGAATATTATTCCAAATATTTTCATCTAAGTATCAATTCATTGATGCTTCAATTCTTTATTTACATTCCTTGAATTTTATGAATATTAAGTTCGATAAAGAGATACATATCTTAAGCTTACTCTCATCATAACTAGAGAGTTAGGTTGGCATTATAACAACTATCAGTAGTTCTTATTGATCATCCATAATGAAGCTCAACAATTCATAAATCTTACTCTTAGTGAGAATCTTAGATAATACAAAAAGGTGGAAGTACATCATCTTATATTTTAAATATTGATAATTAATCAAAATATTAACAACAACAACAAAGGTAAAAATCCTATCCTAAGGCTCTTGTATCAAATGTTAGTATTGTAGCAAGCCTGACAACATAATGAAAGAATATGTTAAAGAGACATATAAATAAGACCAAAAACTAAAAAAAGAAGCAATAAATGTAGCTATAGAAGACAATTAAAATGTAATGATACTCATTACAATAATTTGATGAGGACATGAATATTAAGGCAACATTCACCTTTTCCGTTTTCCTCTAATAAAGCTTTAATGCTAAATTATTGCATAAATAAATGTGGGATCCGAAAATTCGCCACCGACATCTTTCGAAAAAAGGAAAGAGTTGTTTAAGTGTCGGTGATAATTTCAGAAGGCAGATGAATAGTAGATAAGACACTACCCAGAGATTTCGTTCTCATTTGGTGAGAACTTTTTTATACCTGGATTCAGGTTTCCTATAGGCGCAAGCCCCTATAGTTAATTACCCCTCCCAATACTGAGAGAGCACTTTCGATTAAGGCTAGTCAATGAATCGTTGAATAACGAGTATATAATTGCAGTGAGTGGAGTTTAGAACTTATGAAATTTATTATTTTAACTTAAAACTTTTGTGGGGAGCGATGCGCGATCAAGATCCCATGGTTCCGTCATCCCGGTCGTGGTCCCTTAGTCAGAGGAGGTAGTCGACCCAACCTGACCGAAGGATCCTTGTCAGCAACACATGGGTTACGTCGTCCAAGGTGTCCTTAGCTAACATAGGGCTTTTTGCCCAACCAAATACATTCTACATTTCACAGCTCAAAGAGCAAAGCGTTGGGGAACATACGCGGCCGTGACGTAATTTAGTGGTGCCATATCGCGAACCACCAGGGAGGCTCATTCATTTATGTGGTGCCATATCGCGGCAAAACCACGCGGACAGAGGACACGGGCCACGTCCTTACGGGCTTTAGGAATATTTGAGTGTGAAGGTAGTTATGTATTTAATTTGACATTGGCTCTTTGTGAGCAAAAGTTTTCTTAATTTGTCACCAAGACAATTGGAGGGTGAATTAATTTTATTTTTTTAATTTTTTTTTTAATAATTAATTTCATTTATTTTATTTCCTTTTTGTTATTTTCTTTGAATTTTGATCATTTTATGATTGATTTTCAGATTTGAATATATATGATCATTTATCATTGAAATCTTAATTATAATTACCCTTCTCGATCATAATATCAATTGATAGACCTTTGTCTCTGTCGGTTTTCAGAGGATCGGTCTAAATTCATCATCTCAAAAAGTATAATCCTTCAAAACCTTGTCCACTCTAGTTTGAACATAGAGGATCGGGTTTGGGACTTTTCTTTCTAAGAATTTGAATTTTAGAAGCTATGTTAGTTGGTTCATGTCTTGTATTATATGTGAGTTAGCTTCTCGATATTATTAATTTGAAATTCTTATAATATCAAATTTTTAGGTTTTGTTAACCGGACACGGTCCAAGACCAAACCGATGATGTAGTATCATTCTTTTATATTTGACTTAGTAATTACTCCAACATGCATATGGATATCTTTGAAAATTGCATGGACATTAAGATGTCTAATGTTGAAGCTTCGATGTCAAATTTTGATTTTTGAGTTTTGTTAACCCGGACCCGGTCCGAAGACCAAACCGGGAAGTATAGCATCTATTCTTTTGTATTTGTCTTACTTGCACATGTCCCTAATGTTTGAACATTCCAACATACATACGAGCATCTGTTCTTTTAAAATATTGTATGGACATGGAATGTCTAGTTGAAATGTAAGTGCAATTTTTGATTTTTGAGTTTTGTTAACCCGGACCCGGTCCTAAGACCAAACCGGGATTATGTAGTATCTGTTCTTTTGTATTTGACTTGATTGTAATGCAATCATGCGTTTTGATATGGGATTTTTAGGTTTTGTTAACGTCCAAGAAACCGAAGGATAGACCACTCGACTCATTATTTTCTCTTGAGGATCAGATCTAGATTAATTATTTCAAGATCAATCATTCTCCAAACCTTGTCAACTCTAGATTGTACATAGAGGATCGGGTTTGAGATTTTCTTCTTGAGATCTTGAACTTGCAAAAAATACATTAACAGTGATGTCAATAGATTTATCTTTAGTCATTTCGTGACAGAATTAACTTCTAAGATTTACAATAGCATCATTAGATTTTTAGGTTTTGTTAACCCGGACCCGGTCCTAAGACCAAACCGGGAAGTATGTAGCATCTGTTCTTTATATTTGACTTGATTGTAATACAAGCATGAGTTTTGATATGGGATTTTTAGGTTTTGTTAACCCGGACCCGGTCTGAAGACCAAACCGGGAAGCGTAGTATCTGTTCTTTTATATTTGACTTAGTAATTACTCCAATATGCATACGGATATCTGTTCTTTGGGAATTGTATGGACATTAAGATGTCTAATGTTGAAGTTTTGATGTCAAATTTTGATTTTGAGTTTTTGACGGTCAAGACCAAACCGGAAGGATAGCATTTGTTCTTTTTTTGTTTTATACTAACTTTACGTCTCTATCGTTTGAACACTTCAACATGCATACGAGTATCTGTTCTTTTAAAATGTTGTATGGACATTGAATGTCTAGTTGAAATATATGTTCAATTTGCAAGCTTAGATTTTAATATGACATTTTAGGTTTTGTTACGACGTCAAGACCAAAGGATTATGTATCTGTTCTTTATTTTATCTAACTTGCACATGTCCCTATGTACAAAATCGGCAAGTATAAAGGGGTGAAAATAATTGATTTAGAGGCCCATATGATCATAAGTAAAGTAATGGGCCTAAAATGGGCAGATTTGATTTAGGCTAATAGCCCTCTCTTTATGTTGCAAATCAGCCAACATAAAGGGCTGAAAATAATTGATTTAGAGGCCCATATGATCATAAGTAAAGTAATGGGCCTAAAATGGGCTTAGGCAATTTGATTTAGGCTAATAGCCCTCTCTTTATGTATAAAATCAGCAAGTATAAATGGGCAAAAACAATTGCTTTGGAAGCCCATATGACCATATACCATAGCCCATTTATTTCTCTTGAAAAGGGAAAGGGGAATATAAAAATATGAGTAGATGTCATATTTCATTTAAAAGAAAAGTGGATTAATTAAAATCCACCTCCCTCACATGCAAGCTCATGACAAGTGGGGGGGGACACAAACTCATTAAATTTATTAAAGAGGAATGGCAAAGACTTTACTTTCCTTTTCAAAGAAAGGGATAAGGATGCAGGGCATACATGTCCATGCATGTGCATGTGACAAGTGGCATCACCTTAGATAGTTCCCTTGCATGCAATTTGACAATGACATGTCGATTCCATAAGAGTAGATGGCAAAGGAAAGGGAAAGCCTATAAATAGGAGGGGTTTCTCTTTACAAAGTACTTACATTTTTCTCTCCTCTTCTCCCTTAAGCCACAAGTTTAAGTTCTTTCAACCTTGCAAAGAGGATTAAGGTGTGCCACACATACTTGTGAGTTTCCTTTCTAACTCAACAATTTTTTTTTCTTCTTGATATATGTCAAGTTATATGATAGATTTAGTTTATCTCATATGTATTTTGCTTCAAGTCTTCACTATATCTCATTTATGTATGTAAATCATGTGAATGACAAGTAAAGTAGAGGAGGTATGAGTATTCATATATAACCTAAAGAAGCACTTTAAGCCAACATGTGAACCTAAGCATTTCATCCTTTCTTTTCTATCTTCTTTTTTTTAAGAAAATTTGGTGACCTCCGTCATCCCACATACCGGGGCTAGGTCTTCCACCATGAAAGGCGTGTATGTAGGTGTCGTGAGACACCGCGTATTTCCCACCGCCAAGAAAGGCGTGTATGGGTTCTGACCTGACATTTCCCTTGCCGTTGGAATCTGAGCAAGTACTATAGCAGATTTCCCCGCGTGGAACAATGTGAACGGTACTTATAGCATAAATAAATTTGCATTCACATGTATATGAAATTAAAGTATAAGCATTTATATGACATTTCAACTTTTATTTTGAAAATTTGGCGACCTCCGTCATCCCACATGGGGCTTGCCGGGGCTAGGTCTTCCCGCCAAGAAAGTGTATGGTAGTGTGACAATGAAAATTTACCCACCACGCCAAGAAAGTATGGGTTGCAAGACATTTCGCACGTTGGAACAACGTGAGCAATACTATAACAAGATTTCCGCGTTGGAACAACGTTACTTATCAGGTTTCCGCGCATTGGAACAATGTGAGCGTACTTATAACATAGAGCAAAAATAATCAAAATTTACGCTTCCACATGTGGGGTTGCCATGAGAGGCTGGGCACGCCCACCATGTCAAGAAAGACATGTATGGTGTATGTGAGACAGCGGTAGAAATTTTGATAGCATATTTCCACCATCTGGAGAACATGGTGGTACTTATATCATAAATTTAAAGCTCATTTGCATATAAATAAAAGGAAAGGCAGCATAAACATTTGATTAGACATCAAAATTTACAACACCTCTCTTCCCCACAAGTGGGGTTGCCATGAGGAGGACGCCCACCATGTCGAAAGACATGTATGGGTGTGTCGAGAGGCTAAATTTTGATAGCATAACATTTCCTACCATGTTGGAGAACATGGTGATATATCATAAATTTAAAGCTCTCATTTGCATATAAATAAAAGGAAATGCTGCATAAACATTTGATTAGACATCAAATTTACAACCTCAGGCTCTTCACAAGTGGGTTGCCATGAGAGGTGGGCTGCCACCATGTCAAGAAAGACATGTATAGGTGTATGTCGTGAGACGTAGAAATTTTGATAGCATAGCATTTCCTACCATGTTGGAAAACATGGTGTAATTATATCATAAATTTAAAGCTCACATTTGCATATAAACAAAAGAAAAGCAATAAATTTGATTAGAGCATCAAAATTTACCTCGCTCTTCCCCAAGTGGGGTTGCCATAGGACGCCATGTCAAGAAAGACATGTATATGTATGTCGTGAGACATGCGAAATTTTTGATAGTATTTCCTACCATGTTGGAAAACATGGGTATATATCAAAATTTAAAGCTCACATTTACATATGAACATGTTTGCATATATATACCAAACATTTTATGAGCATTGTTTCATCACTATTTCACTCTCATAATTCAAGAGCAAGAAAAAAATAGAACAATGTATCTTGCATGATTCCAACCTCAAACACTCATGGAATTGAACATATAATTGTTTTAATGCAAGATAGAGACATGGAAATTGCTTTTGAGTAAAGTATGAACAAGCAGGCAAGATGCAACTTTAATGAAACTAAGCACCAAAATGAGAGCTTTAAACTTGCACAAAGCCACATTTCGATTGTATTTCAAAGGCTAATTAACTTAGTGATCACAAGAGGAAAACAAGCACAAAGTCAATCAACCCCCTCCTCCTCTTCCTTTAACATGATGATTATATGAAATTTACTTCACATAGATTAAACAATCACACTATGTTTAATAAATCAAAACCCAACTCTTCCCTTTATAAGGTAGCCACTCATGATTGCAAGTAATCAAAGTGGAAAGAGGCAAAAGTGAAGAAATTCATAGGAGAACATCATATCTCATCAAACAACAAGCTAATTGATTTTTTTTTCTTAGATAAGAAAGTTTAGCAAGCCTTATACTCATCAAATAACCAAATGATTGATTCCCCTTAAAAAATAAATTTCAAGCTTCATGCCTCTAGACCATAAGCTAATGATTTTCCCTTAGGTAAAATATTTTCAGCATGTATTATCCCTTTAGAAAAGCCAATCAATGGATCTCCCTTAGGTAAAACGATTTCAGCATGTATCATGCCCTTAGATAACAAAATGATCTAATTTCCTCTTAGGTAAAACAAATTTCAGCCATTTTCCCACATGCAAATTTTTCAGCAACATACTAACTAATGAAACAATACAACTTCCACTTGATTTCTGAAAGATGCATAGATATCCATAGAACATAGCATCATGACATTAGGGCCTAGGATTTAAGCCATGCAATAATTTGAAAACCCCTTTTAATTTTAGATTTCAATCCAATCATGTGCAAGAGGCATAATATGTACCATTTCTCAAGTGAAACCAATTTTGAGCAAGATGAACAAATGAAATTTATAGGAAACGAAAGCAAGAAAAATGGTTGGGCCATTATCCCAAAGCATTTTCAGCAAGATAAACACCATAAAATCAGATAATAGGAAATAAAATGAGATTTGGGCCATACATCATCCCAAATCCTAAAGGAAACTCTTAGCATAATCCCAAGCATAAGATATAGCATATTAAAAACCCTAACTTCCAAAGAAGCTTAAATGCATAAACTTAGGGTTAGAGAAACAACCGGAGGTTTGAATGCTAAGAGGAAAGGAGGAAAAGGTTTTGGCTAGGGTTAGCTCTCTGATCCTTCGTTTCTTCTTGTGTGAGAAGGAGGAAGGAAGAATCGTGAGAGGGAGAAAAGAGAGAACGAGAGAGTTCTTCGTCAGGAGGAGTGTTCAGGCCCTGAGGATGGGAGCGAGAGCAGGAGCCAGAGAAGGAGAAGGAGTTCTTCTGAGGAAGTTCTCGCTTCAGGGGCAGGAACACGAGAGAGGAGAAGTGGAGAGCGTGAGCCGAGAAGCGAGAACGAGAGGGAAAAATGGTCGTGAGAGTGAAGTCAACGAGGATAACCCTCGTTTTAGAGCGGCTCGATTGGTCGAAGGATTAGGTAGGAATTAAAGTCGATTAAGAGATTAACCATTAATCCCTTTAATTATAATTTAATATTATTTTATGTGATATTAATTTATGCACTAAACCCGATATGGGTCAATTTTGTTGTTTTAGATACGCGGCGATCAATTCGTGATCGGGTCGTTGGACAACGCCGTCGTCGCGGGATAAAATTAGGTTTACAATTTGTGCGGCCGCATTTGATCGACATTCGCGCTTTGCGAATGGGTCCGGGAAGGCGTCGTTTGATCTCGGCGTTTGGCGGACATGCGATCAATTTCGCAAACGGAGGTCGTTTAGACATCGTCGAGGCTTCTCGACTTTGATATGCGCATAATTTCATTAAAAATTAATTTTAATTTTTTTGGATCGATCATTAATTGATTCGATATTTTCTATTTAATTATTTTTGATGTTTTTAGCATTATGAAGCGAATTTTCAAATCAAATCGAATTTAATTAATTTGATCGCGATTAGGGCATTTAACCTCATGTCATTTACTTAATTTTATAGTTGTAGGTCAACAAATGCCCCCCAACAAACACGATGGGCGGAGCGGTTTGTTGTATAGTTGAACTTCGGATCTCCAAGAGATTTGCTTGGATGTCACAAGTTGTAGTTTCTACAACTTCTTGATAATACGATCGTTGCCCTTTGATAGAAGTGGGTATAACTCGGGTTGGGCAAGCATTTACATTTCATCGGTTCAGCAATAGCTCGTTTAACTGGTATTTGTTGTCATTAATCCAATGTTTTGTGCTTGATGGACTAGATGAAGGAGATGATTTGACTTGTCATCATCAACTTGTCAAGAGAATTTGATGCATCTTCAACCCTATGTTTTCTGCTTTGGCGGACTTGTTGAAGACTTCACCTCGAACTTTGGGATTTGCATTTTCCTCCTGTCCTGGCTTTATGCCTTGACGGACTTGATGGAGTTGATGAGAATATCTTTCGCACTGCTTTGTGCTTTGACGACTTGTTGAAGATTTCATCTCGTACTTTGGGATTTTTTTCCTCCGCAGCTTTGTGCCTTGATGGACTTGATGGAGTTGATGAGATAGAAATATCTTGTCCTGCTTTGTGCTTTGGACTTGTTGAAGATTTCATCGTACTTTGGGGATTTCCTCCACCTTACGGCTTTTCCTTGATGGACTTGATGGAGTTGATAGAGATAGAAATATCTTGGTCCATGCTTTGTGCTTTAGCGGACTTGTTGAAGATTTCATCTCGAGGTTTTATCTTGTGCCTCCTTTTATCACGGCTTCATGCCTTGATGGATTTGATGGGTGAAATCTGAATTATCTGGAGATTTGTCGTCATGAAATTACCTTCCTTACGCTTTTGCTTGTAGAAGGATATGTGCCGACGGCCTAGCTCTCAGAGCTTGTGCTAGATCAATGGCGAAGAGTCATCAATCCTGTGCTTTGCACATAACGGATATATTGATGACAAAAACTCCCTTAGTTCGGCATTTAGCCTTTCTGAACATTGGGATAGCTTCTTGGTCCTCGCTTTTTTGCTTTATTGGACTTCGAAGAATTTCCTTCGGTCTTTGCTTTCTGCTTTGATAGACTTATTGAAGGAGTTGAGATTTTACGTTTGTATTTGATTCCAAACTCGGCTTAGTGCCTTCTAGTAGGATATCTTTGTTTGTTGTAGAATTTTGAAAGATGACTTGACCAATAGGGATAATTTCCCGATGGGTCACTTGAACTCACCAAGTTGGAGAGATTTGGGGATTTGGATGCTCTTGTCTTGACTAGCAGTAGGAGGATCACTACTACTTTGTGGCGTGAGTAAGCGGATCTGCTGACTTCGGCCATATTTTGGCGTGTTGAATCAGACCTTATACACCCAGAGTGTGGACTTGAGCAATTGATGAAGGATTTTATCCTCGGGGCTAACGAGATGGGATCTCTTACTACGCCTTTGTGGTGTTGAGTAAGTAGCACTGTCGACCATATTTTGGCGTGTTGAGTCGACCTTATACACCAACTCGAGCCTTTAGATTTGAAGTGGGATGAAAATATCCAACTTGGTTTGTTGAAGTTCTTGAGACTTGAGTTTTCTTCTTTTGATAACTTTGAACATTTGAACACATAATTTTGAGTATGCACTTGGGGATCTCGACCTAGCACGATGTCACCCAAAGAAAAGAAAGGCCCCTGTCTTACCGAGAAGCGATACTTTACTATAAAACTTTAAAAAAATGCCCTGTCTAGGGATTTTTATTTTATTTTGGAAATGCATTCTTGTGTTACAAGAGAATTTCCAATGAAAATTTTCATAAGTGTTTGACAAGATTTTCAAATGCAGGATTTGTCCAATCACACTTTCATGTGTAATATTTCTTTAAATGCCGACCGTTGATTGGCGGCATTGGTCTTTCACCTTTGAAGTCCACGAGCTGATAGGCTCCTCCTTGATATACCTTTTCGATAACAAAAGGTCCTTCCCAATTAGGTTCAAATTTACCGCCAATTCTGCGATGAGGGATGATTGGTCTTCTCAGCACCAGGACCAACTCTCCTTCCCGAAAAGCTTCGAGTCTTGTATGATCGAATGCTCGGACATTCCCGATATACTTCTAGATTTTCTGAGCTTGGGCGACCTCGTCGCATCAAGCTCTTCCATCCAGAGCGAGCATTCTCATCTTGGGTAAGATTTTGTTGAATGGCTACTCGGGCGAAGGTAGTTCAACTTGAGTGGCACTTGACAAACACTAGTGCATAGGTAGACTTTGTAGGAGTTTTATAAGTAATTGGTAAGCCCATAAGCTTCCACAAGTTTGGTATGCCACTCCCTTTTATTTCTTGTGAGAATTTTTCTAAGCAATTTGACTAGTGTTTTATTAAATGCCTCGTAAAGCCATTTGCTCTCGGATTATAAATTGATGAATATCAAATCAATCTTATGTCGATCGGAAATTTGTAAACTTTAGTGCTTTTGAAGGCGAACCGTTATCGAAATGATTGACGTGGTACACCAAATCTATACGATATTGTGGGTAAAGAAGTTAGTCACTTGTTCTTTTTAAATGGTGCAGCTTCAGCCCACTTGGAGAAATAATCGATGGCTGCTAAGATGAAGCGGTGACCAGCTGATGATGGCGGATCAATTGGTCCAATTACATGTCCCCCAGCACTCAAACGACCAAGATGCTATCGTTGGGTGCAACGGATTTGAGGCGATGAATTATGTTACCATGGACGGCATTCATGGCATCTCTTGGCGTGATTGATACAATCTTTTACCATAGGCGGGTATCCAATTCTTTTAATTTTGAAAGCCATTTTAGGACGATTGGTGTGCACCACAAAGTCCTTGATGGATTTCAACAATTACTGCTTCTTCTATTCCCAAACATCGCGCCACATGTCAAGGATCTACGATACTGATTGCCAACATAAGCATATAGTGAAGCCTTTTCTCAAGTTGTGCGACTATCGACTTATTACTTGGCAATTTGCCTTCCTTGAAGTAGTCGACGAAGCGTCTCCGTCTTCCTTCTTCTACTATAAGGATTTCATTGTGTGGTTTTGGCACTTCCTCAAGTTGAAGTCTTTCATCGGAATGGTTTGAAGCTTGTCTTGTTGACTTTGAAAGTAATTTGTAAGGAGTATAAGAACACATGAGCACCTGATTTATATTTGATGACCCCTCTTCCGGTGGGATCTTAAACTTATTGGCTCTAGGACTCGAGTGCACACTAATTAGTATGTAATTAGTCATCCATACTGCCATTTCTTTAGCTAATTTAGCTAAGCAATCGCTTTGCTATTCTAGCTGGAGACTCGAGTCATAATGACATTTGAATTTGCTTCATAAGCTCGAGAACTCGTTTGTGATAGTAGGCCAATTCAAGCTTGTTGATTTTGTAAAGGCCCAACACTTGATTAATGACGAGTTGAGAATCGCCATAAATTTGCAAATTCTGGACTCCCATGGAGATGGCTTCCTCTAAACCTGCCACCAACGCTTCATATTCTGCTTCGTTGTTGGTTCGTGGTTGAGTTAATTTATAAGAATGTCTCAGTATGCCACCTTCAGGTGTGATCAAGATGAGACCGATACCGGCTTGAGCCTTTGGGAGATTTGAGGGTTGAGTGTATCTAATGGACGAGGCTCCATCAAAATACAATTCCCACATTTGTTGCTTTTCATTTTCATATATGTGCATGATTTGCTCATCAGGAAGATCATCGTTAAGCAATGAGTCTGCCGGTATGGGATGAGCGGCAAGAAAATCTGCCAGAATTTGCCCCTTCACCGCTTTCTGGGGAACATATGTAATATCAAACTGTAGCAGAAGAACAGCCCATCGTGCCAAGCGACCTGTCAACGTTGGTCTTGTCATCAAGAACTTCAACGGATCGATCCTTGAGATAAGGGTAATTTTATGAGATAGCATGTAATGACGTAACTTTTGGGCAGCAAAAATTAACGTCAAACAATGCTTCTCAATTGAGAGAATTATTAGTCTTCATTAATGTAGTATAGAATTCTCCTTTCCTTCCTCATTATGTTGCCAACAAAGCACCTGAGATTCCTCAGTCTTTGTGTACAAGATGAGAGGCTTTCACGGGATTGGGCTGCAAGAATGGGTGGATTCAACAGATATGTTGATCTTGTCGAAGGCCTCTTGACATTCTTGTCCCACTTGAAAGGAGTATCTTTCTTCATTAATTTTGCAAAGTTCGGCACGTGATTTGATATAAATCTTCTAATGAATGCGAGATGTCACGTATGCGAAGTTGAGACTCCTTGGAGGAGGCATTTCGACAATTGCTTTGATTTTGTTGGGATCGATTTCAATCCCTCCACGCGGCGCAACATATCCAAGGAACTTTCGAAGAGACTCCAAAGCGCGCAGAGGATTCATCTTGAGATCATATTTTTACGATTCTTTCAAAGACAATCCTTAAATCATCGAGATGATCTTTGCGATTATACTCTTGACAACGAGATCATCAACATAGCACTCTTTTTGATGAATCAACTCGTCAAAGATTAGGTATAGCCCTTTGGTATGTAGCTCGGCATTCTTCAAGCCGAAGGGCATGACGTACAATATATACCAATTGGCGTCACGAATGAGGTATGTCTCTCATCTTGAGAGCCATCTTGATTGATTGTAACGATCCGTCCATAAATGAGAACATGTCGTGGTTTGAAGTGTTATCCACTTGATTCGATGCGAAGCGGAAAATCATCTTTGGACATGCTTTGTTTAAATCACGAGTCGATACGATCTGAATCGACCATTCTTCTTTTCACGGGGACAATATTTATCCGGTCGGTATTTTTCTTCTCGAATAAAACCACAATGAGCTTCTTGGTTTCGCAATTACCGTTCTTCAACCTCCAATCTCATTCGCTAGAGGCTTGCTTGACCGGTGTGTGTCGGCTTAATTGCTAGTTTGTGATGCATATCGGGATAAGCGGCATTTCAGCATATGTCCAAACAAGCGATCCCGAATTCACGAGCAAGATTTTTAATTCTTCCATTTTATCTTGAAAGTAGAGGCGATGAGCGTTGGTGAGGATCCTCCTCGGTTCCCAAATTAACTTCTTTAAGTTCATCCATAGTAGCGCCTCCCCACCATCTTCAAGCTCTTGAGGGCCGCTTCTACTTTCATTATTCGTGAGAACGTTAAAAATGACATTCTCATCTTCGCCATCACTCTCTACTTCTATTCCTGTTACAGCGTAACAGGTATATCCTTGTGGACCGCTGTCTTGGATAAAACCAAGGCCTTTGGTAGTGTGTTTATTTCTCTTACCAATGGTTTGAGAACCTTTTGGGTACCACATCATTTCGAAGAGCTTAGTCCTTTGCTTTTCGCTCGACTGGACCCCATGTTTTTGCGCATTAGATTTTGCATCTTTGGAGTAATATTTTGGTATTCTTGTGGGCATAGCTTCTTCTTCTTGAGATAGTTGCATTACCCAAGATCTTCTTCTTGACACCTCAGTTTATAAAGCAGGGCTTCGGCGTGCTTTCCGGGGAGAGGAGGTAGAAGGTCAGTTCCTCGACTTTGTGAGTTTCTCGAGGGTGATTTCTTTAAAATGTTGGGGAGGGATAGGGTGACTACGAGTGTAGTCTCTACTCTTGATCTATGATTGTTTTAAAGTAGGTGCATTGCACTACCTTCAAAAGCGATTCAAACTCATGTCGAGTCCGATTTTCCTCAATCGAGTGTTTTCGGAAGATTCATGGACCTTTGGATTTAGAAGGAACACATTAGTCTTCTTCTTGTATCCTTTGCCTAAATGAGGGATGTGTTATTGATTTTGGACTTGTTCTTATATCCCTAGGACATTTGGAACAATTTCCTTTCCTTTATTCATTTTATCTTCTTGTTCTTTCATGGGTTTTGAAGTAGATGCTTTTAGTTGTTTTGTTAGCTTTGATTCCTTGAAGGAAATGGCGGCATCTTGATAAATCTTCATTTCATGTGCATAAAAGGTTGCATGTCACCCACAATTTGGCATTCTTCTCCATCCTTTGTATATTTCATACATTGATGCAATGTAGATGGGACAATGCCATACTTATGAAGCCATGGTTGCAGAAGCTCACGAATGAAGTATGCACGCGATCACATGAAATTTAGCTTATGTAGAGGTCTCCAAATTTAAGAGGAGAGGGCCAGATAGTTTTCCCTTCTCATTGAATCCTTGAACATGACTTTATCTCGTCCAAATGTTGTACATCTAGAGATAGCCACCTGAGGGTTCTCAGATTCATAAGATTCACGGAGGAACCGATCAATTAAGATCCATATTATAATTTCATCACTTTGTAACATCTGAGGCGATTGTGCTCTGCGGTCATTAGATCATCTTCGAAAATGTGATTTGGAGGCTCTTGAACATGCAAGGTCTCCGTTAGGCGTTGAAAATATGCTTCAATTTTCCGACTCTTTGAGAGCTTCAATTAAGGTTTGAGATCTTGACATTAGAAGTGCTTCGTATACACTAAGTTGCGCCGGAATTTTCCTTAGATGGGATAGAATATTGTAATCGATCCCTTTTGATGAAGGCTTCTTATTTGAATCCTTAGGGATAACTTTTTCATTGACTTCAATTTCTTTTCTTTTATCTTTATTCATTGGCTCTTTCCTCTGTTGGGATGGTAGCACTTTCGACCACTTCTCAAGCGTACTTGAGCTACTTCATTTGCATCGAATCTTGAGATGACTCGTTCTGCATCAAAGCCCCATCAATGATAGACTAGAAGATTGATCGCCCAACTTTATATTTTTTATGTTGTTGATATGGTGAGCTCGATTCATCTTCATCAGGAAACGAGTTCTTCCGTTATCAACTTCATGCATCATCGAACAAGACTCGGTAGGAAGTTCTTGACTTCTTCCCCCTTGATCGAAGATTTGAAAATCGCGTAATGATGTCTTCTGATTGTATGTAATCTTCCATATTATTGATGATCTTTTGTGTTACGCTGCGACCATCCACAGTAGTGGTAACATTTTGCGTTACTGTCTTCTTCTTTTTATTTAATTTGTTTTTTGGTTTGGCAGATTTCTTAGCCTTCCATTGCGGTATTTGGCTAGGCTGTCTTTCGTGAGATGAACTAGCCTTCCCATAACTTAGGTTTTGTCTCAACTCAAGTACGGGCTCAAGTGGTGATTTCCACTTAATACGCTTCTAGTTGCTTCACATTTCTGATCTTTTTTAGAGGACTTCCATCCTTCATCATCGACTTCTCTTTGCCTTCGTTGCTTGATAGTCGGAGATGAGGTGATTACTTTGGTGGATTCTTTCTTGGACGCGCAATACAGCGTCCGATAATGTGAATTCACCGTTTCTATATTTTCGCTCTAACCAATCTTTGAAAATGTAGCAATCTTCAACAGGATGGCCGAGCACCCGATGATATGGACAATAATTAGGATTATCAGCTTGTCCAGCCTCTTCAGGTCTTTTACACTCTGGTAATTGGAGACCTACTTTGAGTGCATGTTTAAACAATTTGGCCACACTTTCCCTTTTAAAAGAATACTCTTTGTTCAGCTTTTCTTTCAGGGTCGGGGCCATTGAGTCATTCGCTCCTTTTGTTTGTCTTGGTCGCTCGCCTTCACTGAAGCGACCTCGAGGTACATCATTACCTCCAAGTATGAGCTTGGGTTGTGGAGCAGGATTGAATGACTGTCTTGGTTTTTCTTGATAGACAGGTAGCCTTTCTTTGTCTACGTTGTAGACTAACCGCTTGCCTGTATCCTTCTTGTATAAGGTGAAATGTGTCTCACCTTTCTTTGGGTCTGGAGCTTTTGCTCTTTTGAATTTATCTTGCTGGCCTTCGGAGCGTGACAAATTTAATTTTTCAAATTTAGCCACCCTATCAAGGAGCTCTTGAAATGTGGTAATTGAAGCCATGCAAAGATAAGGCGCCATCTTATCATCGATGTTGCCCATCAGTAATTGAATTGCATGCTCTTCTTCTAATTGTTGTTCACATTTCATACTCAAATTTATGTATATATCTAGATTGGTCGTCTTTCTTCCTCTTCTCAAGAGCGAGATCAGCAATTGTTGTCTTTTTGACTGCGCTGGCGAATCTTTTAACGAACATATTTTCGAGTTCGGCAAAAGTCTTGATCGAGTCATTTGACAACTCAGCATACCATTCGAAGTTAAACTCCGGCGGCGGAATAATAATGCATCATTACCCCTGTATTCTGCGCGGATGCTTTGAATTGGGCGATCTTTGCTTGGGATTACCATTCCGTCGAATAGATTGAACTTTGGCATTGAATATCCCTTTGGATATGGAATTTGATCATACTCCGCGGGATATGGGCGACCTTTGCTCACCAATTTTTCTGCCTGCCCCGCAGCTATAACAGCTTTGATTTTCTCATTCAATATAATATCAAGTTGAGAGACTGTCACGGCTTCAGATGTAGTTTGTATATTACGGAATTTGCCGACTCATTTATTTCAATCCTCGCTTCAGGCTCAATTTGGACCCTTGAAGCATGCGAGATCAAATTTATTGGAGGATTGTCATTGGCATTGCTCGAGGCTTGATGATTATTTGGGGGGCAGTGTTGGACTGCCGATATTCTGCATTAAGCGCATCGCATGATCATCGCATCATCATTTCGCTCATTTTCATATTCAAGCGGCGATTTCTTTATCTTTGGCTTTCATCGGCAATTGTCTTTCGCCTCAAAAGTGGTAGTATCGATGAAGGTGGGATTCTCTTCCATTTCTTCCTCTTCTTGTTGCTCCTCTCACGAAGACTCGAGAGGATGCTTCCTCTATTTGAACATTTTGTTGTTCTTGAGGTTGAGGGAGAGTATGTTATGCACGCCTGTTGATATTGGCGCACGGATAGCTCACGACATTTGCACCATATACACTACTTCAACAGTCGTTGCCTCCTCTTCTTCTTCTTCGTCCTCTTGGACACGAATTTCAGATCGGCGTCTCCAATGAACTTCCAAGTGTGGAATCGAAATTTCTTCGATTAGAGGCTTGATCAGTTAACCTCTTCTTGATGTGATGGAATTAATTGATGACGGGATCCCCTGGAGGATTCTCCAAGGTGTCTACCGTCAGATATCTTATCATCTGGGGCCCTCTTTTTAGGCTCCCATCGTTGATAGATGAGTTTGGGGATCTCACAGGAATTCACACCGGATGTCGCCATACCTTTTCTAGAGCAATTTCTTTGAGGCCTAGGCCTCGGATCACTACCCTTCCAGGACCTTTCGGTGGATTCACACTGTGGTCCAAGTGTCACACCCCGATGTTCACCGTGTGGGACGTGAATCTGTTGGCGTCCTGCCATTTGAGTTGTGGGATGAGGTCTCCTTGGAGGAGCAGTCCTAGCATCCTTAATAACAGGACCTTGGTATTTTCTTTTCATCAGTCCCCTCTCCTTGGCTACTTGGAGAACCCGATGTACGTCTGCAGATATAGTTTGGGTTTCCTCAGGAGGAGCTGAACGATGTTGGGGTCCAGAAGGGCTGAAGACGGTGCTGTTTAACCCACTTAAGGTTATCAAACCGATTGTGGGTGGGAACACTCACTGCTGGTTCCAATTGGTTGCACAGCTGGCTGCACAGGCATTAAGTGTTGAGCATGCAGCTCAAGGTTTCTTTTTCTTCTTTGCCTCCGGCTAAGCTTGCCTCCAGATGAAGAAGCTTCAGCATCATACCTCCCCGGGGCGAATAGTTCAGCTGGCTGGATTGCATTATTCTGAGGGACAAAAGAGACCGTCCGCCCAGTAACAACCCTTTTCATGATTGGTGTCTCCAAGGGGCCGAGCCTCTCAAAGGCGATTGTTTCTTTTGAAGTGACCCTACTGCAGTAGGGGTCACAACCTCAACAGACCTTTTGATTCGCACATGGCGTCGGGGGCGAGTTTGACAAGTGAGGCTAGCAACTTGCTCGTTCAAGATGGTGGAAATCCGCTACCAAAGCGGATGGTAGCTCGGTTTCCGGCATTAATGACGGCGTTGCCAAAGCGGATGTTGGCGCCAGTAGAGTAACATGGCGGTATGTTCGTAGTGCCATTCGGAGTTTAAAGGTAAAATTAGCAATTAAAAAATAAGCACTATCACCTTACTTCCAAAATATGGATACGATAAGATAAACATACTAAGCATATGCACTAAATAAAATCTCATATAACTTAAGACTTTGAGTAGCAAGCTAAGTTGTCAAGTTTAACTTATCGTTTCTATTTCATTTCAATTTCATATTTCATTTATCTTTTCATTTTTTTTATACTCCCAATTATAACTTAGATTTGACTAGCCAAAGATGGAAGAGAAACGTCCCAGTAGTCGAAATCTGTGGGATCCGAAAATTACATCTTTGAAAAAGGAAAGAGTTGTTTAAGTGTCGGTGATAATTTGAGGATGAATAGTAGATAAGACACTACCCAGATTTCGTTCTCATTTGGTGAGAACTTTTATACTGGATTGGGTTTCCTATAAAAGCCCCTATAGTTAATTACCCTCCCAATAGAGAGCACTTTCGATTAAGGCTAGTCAATGAATCGTTGAATAACAGTATATAATTGCGATGAGTGGAGTTTAGAACTTATGAAATTTATTATTTTAACTTAAAACTTTTGTGGGGAGCGATGGCGCGTCAAGATCCCATGGTTCCGTCATCCGGGCGTGGTCCACGGTCCGCTTAGTCGAGGAGGTATTCGACCCGAAGGATCCTTGTCAGCAACACATGGGTTACGTCGTCCAAGGTGTCCTTGTAGACCTAGGGTGGAGTTTGTCTAAGGGGACAAATATAAGTCAACCTTAGCTAACATAGGGCTTTTTGCCCAACCAAATACATTCTACATTTCACAGCTCAAAGAGCAAAGCCGTTGAACATCATGCGGGTGAGTAATTTAGTGGTGCCATATCGCGAACCACCCGGTCGAGGGCTCGTCATGCGCCATTATTATGGTGCCATATCAGCGGCAAAACCACAGGACGGAGGAGGCCACGTCCTTCGACTTTAGGAATATTTGAGTGTGAAGGTAGTTATGTATTTAATTTGACATTGGCTCTTTGTGAGCAAAGTTTTCTTAATTTGTCACCAAGACAAACAATTGCGGAGGGGAATTAATTTTTTATTTTTTTAATTTTTTTTTTTAAATAATTAATTTCATTTATTTTATTTCCTTTTTGTTATTTTCTTTGAATTTTGATCATTTTATGATTGATTTTCAGATTTGAATATATATGATCATTTATCATTGAAATCTTAATTATAATTACCCTTCTCGATCATAGGGCTAATATCAATTGATAGACCTTGTCTACTCTGTCCAGTTTTCTACAGAGGATCGGGTCTAAATTCATCATCTCAAAAAGTATAATCCTTCAAAACCTTGTCCACTCTAGTTTGAACATAGAGGATCGGGTTTGGGACTTTTCTTTCTAAGAATTTGAATTTTAGAAGCTATGTTAGTTGGTTTCGTATCTTGTATTATATCGAGTTAGCTTCAGATATTATTAATTTGAAATTCTTATAATATCAAATTTTTTGGGTTTTGTTAACTTGGGACGGTCCGAAGACCAAACCGGATGATGTATATCGTTCTTTTATATTTGACTTAGTAATTACTCCATGCATATGGATATCGTTCTTTGAAAATTGCATGGACATTAAGATGTCTAATGTTGAAGCTTCATGTCAAATTTTGATTTTGAGTTTTGTTAACGGGACGGTCAGACCAAACCGGGAAGTATAGCATCTATTCTTTTGTATTTGTCTTACTTGCACATGTCCTGTGTTTGAACATTTCAACATACATACGAGCATCTGTTCTTTTAAAATATTGTATGGACATGGAATGTCTAGTTGAAATGTAAGTGCAATTTTTGATTTTTGAGTTTTGTTAACGCGGACCCGGTCCTAAGACCAAACCGATTATGTAGTTCTTTTGTATTTGACTTGATTGTAATGCAATCATGCGTTTTGATATGGGATTTTAGGTTTTGTTAACGGACGGTCAAGACCAAAGGAAGGATAGACCACAATCATTCTACTGAGGATGGATCTAGATTTATTTCAAGATCAATCATTCTCCAAACCTTGTCAACTCTAGATTGTACATAGGGATCGGGTTTGAGATTTTCTTCTTGAGATCTTGAACTTGCAAAAATACATTACATGATGTCAATAGATTTATCTTTAGTCATTTGGCAATTAACTTCTAAGATTTACAATAGCATCATTAGATTTTTAGGTTTTGTTAACCCGGACCCGGTCCTAAGACCAAACCGAAATATATAGCATCTGTTCTTTATATTTGACTTGATTGTATCTGAGTTTTGATATAATTTTAGGTTTTGTTAGCGGACGGTCAAGACCAAACCGGAAGCGTAGTATCGTTCTTTATATTTGACTTAGTAATTACTCCAACATGCATACGGATATATGTTCTTTGGGTGTATGGACATTAAGATGTCTAATGTTGAAGTTTTGATGTCAAATTTTGATTTTGAGTTTTGTTAAGACGGTCCAGAAACCGAAGGATAGCATTTGTTCTTTTTTGTTTTATACCTAACACGTGTCTCTATCGTTTGAACACAAAGCATAAATCAGTATCATTAAATGTTGTATGGACATTGAATGTCTAGTTGAAATATATGTTCAATTTGCAAACTTAGATTTTAATATGACATTTTAGGTTTTGTTAAGGACAAGACAAACCGGGATTATGTAGTATCTCTTTTTTATTTTTATCCTTGCACATGTCCATGTACAAAATGCAAGTATAAAGGGGTGAAAATAATTGATTTAGAGGCCCATATGATCATAAGTAAAGTAATGGGCCTAAAATGAAAGCGATTTGATTTAGGCTAATAGCCTCTCTTTATGTTACAAATCCAACATAAAGGGCTGAAAATAATTGATTTAGAGGCCCATATGATCATAAGTAAAGTAATGGGCCTAAAATGAGCTTAGGTAATTTGATTTAAATAGCCTCTCTTTATGTATAAAATCAAGTATAAATGGTGAAAATAATTGCTTTGGAGGCCCATATGACCATATACCATAGCCCATTTATTTCTCTTGAAAGGGAAGGGGAATATAAAAATATGAATAGTTGTCATATTTCATTTAAAAAGGCAAGTGGATTAATTAAAATCCACCTCCTCACATCAAGCTCATGACAAGTGGGGGACACAAACTCATTAAATTTATTAAGAGGAATGGCAAAGACTTTACTTTCCTTTTCAAAGAAAGGGATAAGGATGCTGAGGGCATGCCACATGTCCATGCATGTGCATGCAACATGACAAGTGGCATCACCTTAGATAGTTCCCTTGCATGCAATTTATGACAAAATACCACGTCGATTCCATAAGAGTAGATGGCAAAGGAAAGGGCCAAGAAAACTATAAATAGGAGGGGTTTCTCTTTTACAAAGTACATTTTCTACTCTCCTCTTCTCCCTTAAGCCACAAGTTTAAGTTCTTTCAACCTTGCAAAGAGGATTAAGGTGTGCCACACATACTTGTGAGTTTCCTTTCTAACTCAATAATTTTTTTTTTCTTCTTGATATATGTCAAGTTATATGATAGATTTAGTTTATCTCATATGTATTTTGCTTCAAGTCTTCACTATATCTCATTTATGTATGTAAATCACGGTGTGAATGACAAGTAAAGTAGAGGAGGTATGAGTATTCATATATAACCTAAAAAAGCCAACATGTGAACTAAGCATTTCATCCTTTCTTTTCTATCTTCTTTTTTTTAAGAAAATTTTGACCTCCGTCATCCCACATAGGGGGCTACGATAGGTCTTCCCACAGAAAGTGTATGGTAGTGTCGTGAGACACGCGACCAATTATTTTCACATAAGAAGTGTATGGGTTCTGACCGACATTTCCTTGCGTTGGAATAACATTGAGCAAGTACTTATAACATTTTCCACATTGGAACAATGTGAGCAGTACTTATATAGGGCAATAAATTTGCATTCACATGTATATGAAATTAAAGTATAAGCATTTATATGACATTTCAACTTTTATTTTGAAAATTCTCGGTCATCCCCATAGGGGCTACTTGCTAGGTCTTCCCCACCAAGAAAAGGCGTGTATGGTGGTGTCGTGAGACAGGAAATTATTAGCCAAGAAAGTGTATGGGTTCTACCGTAGACACATTTCCTTGCCACGTTGGAACAACGTGAGCAATACCATAATAGATTTCCCACCGTTGGAACAAGCGTGAGCAGTACTTATCCAGTTTCCCGCATTGGAACAATGTGAGCGGGTACTATAATAGAGCAAAATAATCAAAATTTACAACCTCGGCTCTCCCCCCATGTGGGGTTGCCATGAGAGGCTGGGCACGCCCATGTCGAAAGACATGTATAGGTGTATATGTGAGACAAGTAGAAATTTTGATAGCATAACATTTCCACCATTTGGAGAACATGGTAGTATATCATAAATTTAAAGCTCTCATTTGCATATAAATAAAAGGAAAAGCTGCATAAACATTTGATTAGGAGCATCAAAATTTACAACCTCCGGCTCTTCCCCAGTGGGGTTGCCATGAGAACTCACATCACCATGTCAAGAAAGACATGTATGGGTGTATGTCGTGAGACACCGAAATTTTGATAGCATAACATTTCCTACCATGTTGGAGAACATGGTAGGTATATCATAAATTTAAAGCTCTCATTTGCATATAAATAAAAGGAAAGTTTGCACGCATAAATATTTGATTAGGAGCATCAAAATTTACAACAGCCTCCCGGCTCTTCCCCCCACAAGTGGGGGTTGCCATGAGGGCACCCCACCATGTCAAGAAAGACATGTATAGGTGTATGTCGTGAGACAACATGATAGCATAGCATTTCTACCATGTTGGAAAACATGGTAGGTATATCATAAATTTAAAGCTCACATTTGCATATAAACAAAAGAAAGGCGCATAAATTTGATTAGAGCATCAAAATTTATGACCTCGGCTCTCCCCCCACAAGTGGGGGTTGCCATGAGATCACGCCCACCATGTCAAGAAAGACATGTATAGGTGTATAATGTGAGACACTTCAAATTTTGATAGCATAGCATTTCCCTACCATGTTGGAAAACATGGTAGGTACTTATATCACAAATTTAAAGCTCACATTTACATATGAACATGTTTGCATATATACTTAAACAAGACAGCATTTTATGAGCATTGCGTTTTCATCACTATTTCACTCTCATAATTCAAGAGCAAGAAAAAAGGCATAGAACAATGTATCTTGCATGATTCCAACCTCCAAACACTCATGGACGGCGAACATATAATTGTTTTAATGCAAGATAGAGACATGGAAATTTTTTTAGTAAAGTATGAACAAGCACTAGGCAAGATGCAACTTTAATGAAACTAAGCACCAAAATGAGAGCTTTAAACTTGCACAAAGCCACATTTCAGATTGTATTTCAAAGGCTAATTAACTTAGTGATCACAAAGAGAGGAAAACAAGCACAAAGTCAATCAACCCTTCCCTCCTCCTCTTCCTTTAACATGATGATTATATGAAATTTACTTCACATAGATTAAACAATCACACTATGTTTTAATAAATCCGCAAACTGAACTCTTCCCTTTATAAGGTAGCCACTCTCATGATTGCAAGTAATCAAATAGTGGAAAGAGGCAAAGTGAAGCAAGAAATTCATAGGAGAACATCATATCTCATCAAACAACAAATAATTGATTTTTTTTTTCTTAGATAAGAAAGTTTAGCAGCCTTATACTCATCAAATAACCAAATGATTGATTCCCCTTAAAAAAATAAATTTCAGCAGCTTCATGCCTAGACCATAAGCTAATGATTTTCCCCTTAGGTAAAATATTTTCAGCATGTATTATCCCTTTAGAAAAAACCAATCAATGGATCTCCCTTAGGTAAAACGATTTCAGCATGTATCATGCCCTTAGATAACAAAATGATCTAATTTCCTCTTAGGTAAAACAAATTTCAGCCATTTTCCCACATGAAATTTTTTCAGCAAGCAACATACTTACTAACTAATGAAACAATACAACTTCCACTTGATTTCAGCAAGATAAATGCATAGATATCCATAGAACATAGCAAGCATCATGACATTAGGGCCTAGGATTTAAGCCATGCAATAATTTGAAAACCCCTCTTTTAATTTTAGATTTCAATCCAATCATGTGCAAGAGGCATAATATGTACCATTTCTCCCGTAGGAAACCAATTTTGAGCAAGATGAACAAATGAAATTTATAGAGCAACAAGAAGAAAATGGTTGGGCCATACATTATCCCAAAGCATTTTCAGCAAGATAAACACCATAAAATCCGTAGATAATAGGAAATAAAATGAGATTTGGGCCATACATCATCCCAAATCCCTAAAGGAAACTCTTAGCATAAAGCATAAGATATAGCATATTCAGCAAAAACCCTAACTTCCAAAGAAGCTTAAATGCATAAAACAAGCTTAGGGTTAGAGAGAAACAACCTGGAGGTTTCGAATGCTAAGAGGAAAGGAGGAAAGGGGTTTCTAGCTAGGGTTGTGCTCATGATCAGCGTTCTTCACATCGTGTGAGACGGAGGAAGGAAGGAAGAATCGTGAGAGGAGAAGAGCGAGAAGCGAAGAACGAAAGTTCTTCGTCGAGGAGAGTTTCAGTGCCAAGAGCTTGATCGGGGCCGAGAGCAGAGCAGAGCTTAGTAGAAGGGAGAAGGAGTTCGCAGGAAGTTCAGCTTCTGCTTCAGACGAGCGAGTCGAAGCGAAGAGAGTCGAATCGCGGGAGTGAAACTTAGAAGCGAGAAACGAGAGGAAAAATGTGCGTGAAGTCAACGAGGGGATAACCCTCGTTTCCCCCCTTTAGAACCGCGGGCTCTGATTGGTCGAAGGAGCGGCGGATTAGGTAGGGAATTAAAGTCGATTAAGAGATTAGGCAACCATTAATCCCTTTAATTATAATTTAATATTATTTTATGTGATATTAATTTATGCACTAAACCCTAGCGATATGGGTGTCAATTTTAGTTGTTTCAGTTGTGCCGAATGCAACGGCGCGATCAATTTCGTGATCGGAGGCTGTTCGGACAACGTCGCCGACGATCGGGATAAAATTAGGTTTACAATTTGTGCGTGCGATGTCGACATTGCACTTTGCGAATGGGTCTCGGAAGGCGTCGTTTGATAGGTCGCGTTTGGCGGCAGTGCGATCAATTTAAGCGAGGTCGTTTAGACATCGTCGAGGCTTCGACTTTGATATCGCATAATTTCATTAAAAATTAATTTTAATTTTTTTTGGATCGATCATTAATTGATTCGATATTTTCTATTTAATTATTTTTGATGTTTTCGACGCATTATGAAGCCGAATTTTCAAATCAAATCGAATTTAATTAATTTCGATCGTGATTAGGGCATTTAACCTCTATGTCATTTACTTAATTTTAAATGACACATAGTTGTAGGTCAACAATAAATATGACAAAATATTTTTGTTGTTGATGATGTGTCCTTGAACATTATGGACATTAGACTGTGATAATCAAGATAGCAATTGACATCGCTTGAAAACTAAACAAATTTAAACATATCCTTCACTTAAATAAAAACTTAATTCCACACGCATGATGACATGATGCATTCCATTATGATACTTGAAAAGTAACAATAGATGCATTGGTGATTGCTTGAGATAATAAGATAGGCATTCTTTGCACCACCACTTATATTGAAATAATGGGAGCGACCACTAGCATAGAGGTATATTTAAATTTATGGCATCAAAGCCTATGGCATATGAGTGATGAAAGCCTAAGATTCCTTGCTCTATAGGTAGGATTAAATTTTTAAATTTTATTGAATCCACCTTTTGCAAGATTACATTTTAGAGAAATAAAATAGGGTTGGTTTCTCAAAGATTGAGAGAGAGATCAAGTCCAAAAGGCTGGAACTAGTATATAGATGTATGAGCAGCATGTTCATCACTTTCTTAAAACGATTCTTATACTATGCCACCTTTATTGGTGACTATATCAAAAAAAAAAGTATGAATATATTTTATCAAAATAAATCTTATGTATTTATGATTTTTGTGAAGCAAAAGAACTTAGTGAAGGATGAAATTTAAGATAAATTCAAGTACATAAGATCTAATAATAGTGGGAAGTATGATTTTATATAATTAAAAAAAGTACTACACTATTCATGGTATTCATTTAGAGAGATTGATACCAATAACTCAATTACAAAATAGAGTAGATAAGAGAATAAATATAACTCTCAATGAATGCATAAGAATAATGAGGTTAAATGCAAGTCTTCTATAGGCCTTTTACATAGATGAAATAAACACAACATCATATTTGATTAATAGAGCATCATCAATTACACTTAATTTTAAATTTTTTGTAAAAGCTTAAATAAGAAAAGTGGTATGTTTATCAAATTAAATTTTTTATTATTATTTATAATTTCTTTATATTGATCAAATTATCAGAGATAAACTTAAATGAAAATCCAAGAAGTGTTATTTCAGTAGAGATGGTGGAGATGAGTTAATATGCAAATTCTAGGACAATGAAAGTAATAAAATTATTATAAATATTTTCTCCCTAATATTTAAATTAATGACTAGTCATTTAATATTGAGAATTATACCAGCAAAAAAATCTACACCATGAACAAATAGATGTTATGACAACTTTTCCTTATGGTGGTTCAAAGGAAGACATTAATATGAAACAACCATAAGGTTTTATTGAACTTGGAAAAGAAAACATTATCAATTACTTAAATGGTGACTATAAATTTTTAAATTGGGTCTATCATAAAATCTTAAACAAAGGCCACCATAAAATTCTACAATAAAAACTACAAAGTCTTTAAAGGTTCGATCATTAATGCTGAAAGTAAACTCTTCATTATGTAAATCAATGTAATCCTCACTTGAAAAAAATCTCACACTCATATGCAAACAAATAGAAGGGAAGAGGAAGAGAGAAGGTAAGAGGGGAAAAAGCTCTTACAATAGAGAAGATAGAGAGAAGAAATAGTGTCAACGCCTTGTTCTCCACATCCAACCTTGTCATCAAGATAGATGGTTATATCTCCTCGTAATCATTAACATAGACAAAGTAGTATTTTTATCTCTCTCTATTCATCTGTTTTGAAGCTTAGTAAAAAATTTTTATTTATATGAGATTATGGATGTAAATCAATTTCATTAAACCACACAAATTTGTGTCTTTTATTTGAGATCTTTAGTACTTTTTCCCAATCTCATTTAGTTGTTTGCCTGAGATTTTATCATTATCCTAATAGAGAAAGAGGAAGAGGATAACAAAAATCAAAGAGAGAATGAGGAAGAGGATACCAAAAATGAAAGAGAACCAATTTATTTCATCTTGATACCTAGTGCTTCCAAAAAGGAATATTTAAAATAGGAGTGTGCATTATTTTGTTTTAACCAAAAAACCAAATCGAACCAAAGTTTTTGAGTAATTTGGTTTGGTTTTGAACTTAGTAATTTGGATTTTGGTTTTCATTAATGAAAACTTTGGTTTTTGATTTTTAGATCGGTTTGTTAAATAAAATTTTGGATGGAACCAAATAAATCGAAGTAATTATATGTAATACGATATTATTAATTTATGTATAATAAGCTTATCTATTATATATTAATTTTTATTTATTCTTGAATACTTAGTAGGTGCTTTTTTGGAGGACTATTATCCAATTTTCTAAAATATTTTAGTCGCATAATATGATAATATGGTTCCATCAAATTCTAAGTTTAAAACAACATTTAGGTAAGTAAAAATTAATTTTAAATATTTGTTTAGGGCATGAAATAGTTAATTGCATTTTTTTATTATATTTATATTATTATTTTTATTGCTTGTTCATTATACAATAAAAAGTCATGCAAATAATTTTTAAATGTAGCCAACTTCGATTTTTCCAAAACCAAACCAAAATAACCTAACCAAATTATTATTTGATTTGTTTGATTTTGCATTTTATTTGATCATTTTGGTTCAATATTTTAAGGAATTCAAAACCAATCAATTTTAAAAATTTATCATTCAATCCATCCAAATCAACCAAATACACACCCCTAATTTAAAAGCATATGAAGATTCATTTTGTTACCTATTAAGCCTAATACACTTAAAACTAAATATTATAATCATGTAATTACAAACCCAGACAACCTATTATAATTCTCTATCATTCAATTTAAATATAGATTTTCACATAAAAATGCATTCTCCACTTTTCCACTTGTGTTGGGGATACAACTTCAATGCTTTTACAGACAATGAACTTGCCAAAAGTCCTTTCTCAGCTAATGAAAGACAATATATAATGACAAGAAACCATCAGAAAAAAAAAATTTTTGATTAATTTAGCCAAAGCCCAACAAAATTCTCACTTAAAATGTTCTTTAATATATTAAAATGATAAAAAAAAAAAGGGACCAATCAACACAGAAGCGACGGAATTTTGGCCGTTTTGGTATGAGTAATCGATTTGGCATAGGAATTTTGATCCCTCATGGAAATCCATAAAAGAAGTCTTCTGTAGAGATCTCGTGTACTTCAATTACAATTACTACTGCGACACATCGATTTCATTGAAATCATTAACGAAGTTCCTTATCAAGACCATAAAAACTTGAGCTTTAATCTAACGTACTTTAGAACAAATGATAAAGGAACAATACCCAAGTAAACTACATGCTGTTTCTTGAAGTTTTTAAGAGTACCTCTCATCAACTAGTCCTACGGTGAAAACAATACCCCCTCACAGGAACTGTCCCCCAGCTTTAAGGACTCTGCATATGAATCTAAACCCATTTCTTCTGCGTAGACATTGCCTTCTCTTTCTGCAAGTTTCTCCTTCGAGCCTTCTGATCTGAGATAGAAGAAACCAATTGCCTTGGCCTTTCTGGAACATTTGGTTCAACTTTCCTGCTCACACGATTTTCCTTGAGAGGGCTCCTTGCTTGCTGTAGCGTTGAGACAGAAGTACTCATAGTCTTTGCTACATCAAGCCTCCTGTCTTTCACACTTTGCAGAATAATCTCATTCAATGAATTATTTGAAGGATTCGCTCCACCCTTCTGAGGAGAATCACAGTCCGAGGATGAACTCGTGCAGCTCATGTCATAGAGAATATTTTCAGTCATAAGCGGTAGACTTCGAGTGGTTGAGTTTGAGGGAGAAGAAGACGTTGATGGTCTTCGAAGCCTCGTCAATTTGACAATCTGCAACAAATTTCCACTGATGCAAAGTTTCACTAAAACGTTTTTCTTTTATGTGTTTAGTATCTTACCTGTTGTTCTAAAGCCGACATATCCTTTTTCAGTTTTGTGATTATCATGTTTTTTCTTCTTATAACCTCTTCCAGTTCTGTAATCCTCTATTTGGCAGGAAATGATTCGAAATAAGATAAAGGTTTCACAAATAAAAAAAAATGCAGAAATTTGCATTGAAAGGCAACCTTAGAGAAAGTAACATTGGAAGCATGAGCAGCAGTTGTCAGTCCTTTAATGGTGGCGTCCTTCTCTTCGCATTCCTTTCTAAGATTGTAAAGCTCTTGTTCTTCTGCCAATGTACGCAGTTGTGCAGGCTAAAATATTCACCAAACATTTGTTATAAATTATTTGAATTTTGATCTCCAATGCACTCAAAAGATAGAACATATATTGAAAAAAGGTAAAACAAACATCAGAAGGAAGTGAGTAGCAATTTTGGGTTTTGAAAAGCAGGGAAAGAAAGGTGGTGGTTGCATAGCAACGACAAATTACTAACATCTTTGAATTCAACCCTCGAATCATTTCCCTGAGCAAGAAAGAGGCCTAGAGGATTACCATCCTTCTCTTAGCCAGACGAGGTTTCTTAGCATGCCTCAATTGTAGGGCGATTGGAAAAATATTGTCCTTAAAGGAATGCTACTAGGACATCTTTGATAATATATTTATGAGGTTAACATATGCCTACATAATATACATACAATTAGATAAGTGGCTGAGAATAATTTATTGTAAAAGCCAAATTCAATGGTCCACTATTCATATCATTTTAAACACCTAAAATTCCATTTTTAAGTGCCTTAAATATCTCCCAGGCTTGCAAAATGAAGATTCAACCTTTAATCCCCATTGAGACCCTCCTTAGGCATCAAGTGTATGCCTATTAAGAATGATAAATCTCTACGCTTGGATGATCTCATGCTCATGCACACTTGGCACTTGCTCCGCTCATTGCACTAGTTGCACTTCGCACTTCTATGAGCTAGCATCTACCTACACTCATTGTTGTTCCATCATGCCTATTGCAGGCATGTGTGTACTTAACATGCTTCCTAACAGTGCTTGGTGAATGCTCATCAATGCTATGGAGCATTATCCCCTAGGTTTTGGTGCACGTGATATCTGCAATCTCGATGCCTTCAATGATGCCCATACTGTCATGACATTGCTCGCATCTAATCAACTTTTGTTCTATTTCTCATGCCTGTATCATGTATCCTTGCTCTCTCTTGTTTCAAATCTTGTTTTATAACTTTGATTTATTTCTCAAATAAGTATTGGTTGTATCCATCATTGTCTATAACTTAGATTTATTTCCCTAGACAAGTGCTTACATTGTTATTTATGCTCTCATGTTAATGTGGTAATCTTTATGTTTGATGCTCTTTATCTAAAAGTAGAAAAGTTAATTTAATCATTACTTAACATCTTTTAATTACTTTATCTCGAGCATAGAAGTGTGAAAATGTTTGGGAGATCAAGGAATTTCTTAGCTTACAAATCTTTTTAATGTTATTTTAAAGATTAAAAAGATATCAAATGAGTGGAGAAAGAGTTTGTTTCTTCCTATATTTAAGAATAAAGGTGATGCACAAGAGTGTGCAAACTATAGAGGAATTAAGTTAATATGTCATACATTTAAATTATGGGAGAGAGTAATTAAGCATAGGTTATGATGTGATACAAAAGTTTCTCACAATTAGTTTGGTTTCATGCCAGGTAGATCTACTATGGATGCTATACATTTGTTAAGAGGTTTGATGGAGAAGTATAGAGAAAGTAAGGAGGATTTACATATGATATTTATTGATTTAGAGAAAGCTTATGATAAAGTTTCAAGAAATGATCTTTGGAGAGTTCTAGAAAAGAAAGGAGTTAATATTGGTTATATTCAAGTCATTAAGGATATGTATACTAAAGTTGTTACTTGTGTCCAAACTCAAGGAGGATTGACAAAATATTTTCCTAATTCAGTTGGATTACATCAAGGATCAGCTTTAAGCTCTTATCTTTTTGCTTTAGTTATGGATGTTCTTACTAGGCATTTACAGAAAGATATACCTTGGTGTATGCTTTTTGCTGATGGCATTCTTCTTGTTGATAAGACTAGAGAGGGAGTCCAAGAGAAACTTGAATTATGGAGGTCAACCTTAGAGTCTAGAGGTTTTCATTTAAGTAGATCTAAAATTGAATATATGGAGTGTAATTTTAGTTGTAGAAGTTCTAGTGGTAGTGTTGTAACATTAAGTGAACAAGTCATTAAAAGGAGTGATCGATTCAAATATTTAAGCTCTATTATTCAAAATGATGGTGAAATAGATGGAGATGTTTTTAGTAGAATTTAAGTTGGATAGTTGAAGTGGAGGAATGCATCTAGCCTTTTGTGTGATAGAAAAGTACCGCTTAAACTTAAAGGAAAATTTTATAAAATGGTGGTAAGACTTGCAATGATTTATGGTACAGAATGTTGGCCAATAAAAGAGAAGCATAAGTTAAGTTTAGATAAGGATGCTCGTGGATGAGTGGCTTTACTCTTAGAGATAAAATCTAAATGAGTATGAAAAAATTGGTAACAAAGATAAGATTAGAGAGAGCCTAGATGGTTTGGCCACATAAAGCGTCGCGCTCGATGACGTTAGGAGAGTAGATGCATTAGATTTGCCTTATGTTAAGAAAGGTAGAGGTAGACTTAAAAAGATTTGGTTAAGATGTTTAAAAATGACCTTAGTATATTTGGATTAAATGAGAATTTGACACATAATAGGACACAATGGAGACGAAGGATTCATGTAGCCGACCCAACTTAGTGGGATAAAGGCTTCTTATTGTTGTATCTCGAGTATAGTTTAATTCATCATATTATTACTCCAATGCTTGTTATTAGCATTTAACTAGATTAATCATATAAGCTTATGTATTGTAATCATATGTATGAGATCTTATTGTTTATACACTATCATTAGCTCAACCTTAATTATTTTCTTAACACAATCACTTAATTGGATAATTACATTTGTTAGATCAATTAAAATAATAACAAACTTGTGTGTAGTTATAGGTGAGCAACCTACTGCCTACATTATCACTATCTACTATCCTCATACCAAACCACATGTTTTGTTTCATAACTACAATTGTATAAATAGTTATTGAAATAACTAGTAAAATTGTTTGGTGCGAACCATAAGAGTGCATCAAACTACAAGTGAGTGTTTGCTAATATTAATAAGTAAAATCACTTAAATTGTGCCCAATAGTTAAACATTCATTTGTATTAATGTATATGTATATCCATGAATGCCCCTCGAGTCGAGAGACCAGGCGATTACCTCGATCAAGATAGCACAATCGCTAAGGCCCACCTCAGATACAATGATTCGCCCCGTAACAGGAAAACTCATGAAGAAGGGAGCCACACCTAACAAACAAATGTTCGGCATCCCATCTCTGGTTTGATAGCTCGTTCGCACACCAATAACTTCAAAGCTAATGGCACGATAAGTGGGCCACCACAACAAGGCCCAAAACTCCAACATAAGAAACTCACCAATCACAGGTGAGCCATTTCTTTTTACATTTGACTCAACAATTATTCCATGCGGGGGGGGGCAAATTCAAAACAGAAGGGGGGACTTTTCTTCTTGTCTTTTGGAGTTTTTTTCTTTATTGGAAGAAAGAATTATTTAGTTCTTGTTCCATCTTATCTCTTCATTTCCTCGACTATACTGTAGTGTCCCCCAGAGAAAAGGAAGGGCCCCTTTTTATTTAGTTCTTTTAACTTATTGAGATTTTCTTACACCTTCCTACTTCCTCTCTACTATCTCTACTCTTTAAGTGTCTAAATAGGTTCTTCCTCAACCACAAATAAAAACGAATTCAACATCCTTTCAAGTGCAGCAAGCATGGACCGAGGATGAGAACTTGAAGTCAGGCATAGAACGAAGCAAATCCCTCGGTGTGAGACAACCGAGCAGGAATTGAGCCAAATATTCAACCAATAACAGACATGAAAGATGGAATCGCACGACTAGTGCAGACTATTATGGAAAAAGCAAGAACCGACGGACAACCGACCAGGGAAAACGAAGGCTTCTCAGGGTCGGCAACTCGCCGACAAGGGAGAGCTGTCCAAAACGCCTAGTCTCGATGATGAGTCCTATAAGGCAAATGAAGATAAAGAAACCCAAAGGGAATATATAATTCCAACCAATGCTTTCTCCCAAAAAATCGCAGAAGGTCGCCCTCCGCATAAGCTCAAGATCCCACACTTTGAGTCCTATAGAGGTCGCACAGACCCTACTGATTATATAACCTACTTTGAGTCAGCGGCATCATTACTGGATCTAGATGATGCTGAGGTGTCGACTCTTCTTCATCACCTTTAATGAGTCAGCCCTTACATAATTCTTAGAGCTATCGGTCGGAACTATAACTTTCTTTACTGAATCCAAAATAATGTTTGCAATTCAATTTTCTTGCGCTAAAGAGCTCACAAGCTCCGTTACAAATCATCACTCTTTTTCAAAGGAAAATGTTGGAAAATAAGATCTAGAACTTATAGTCGCACAAGCTGCACTTGCTCAAGGCCTTAAAGAGGGTCTTTTAGATATGCGTTTGGACTACCAAAACCCTTAGCCGAACTACTGGAATTGCAAATAGCAACGTCAACGCTAAAGAATACAATGAGGTTGCTCAGTGTAATGCTCACACATACAATTCTACTTTACAAATTATTTTATAATAAAAGTGATATGATTTTTTTAAAATATTATTAAAAAAATGACATATAATATTCAAATTTATTTTTTGAATTCATTTAGATCCAATCTTCAAACCATCTTTGGCACATTATAGAAAAATTAACACTATATTTTATAAATATTATTTATAATTTTTATAAGCATTGTATATATGAAAACATAAAGTTATTTATTTAATTTAGACTTCTTAAGGAATTTGAATGTATTCGTACACAGGTTTTTAAGGGTCATCTAGGATCCATTTCATAAACCATTTTACCAGAATTTTCTAGACATGCTTTAATATTCACTAAATATTTTTCATAGTTTTTGAAATTTTGAATCTCAAGAAATAAATAAGTTTATATTAATGGTTATAACAAAACTAAAACAATTCAAATAATAACTATTATGTCCTTTTAATATATTTATAAAAAAATAATTAATTATATAAATATCTTAAGCCATGGATTTTCCCCCCATCCATTTTCCTTAGCCGTGAAGGTTAAAGAGAGAAAGTGAGAGAAAAAGAGAGAGAGAGAGAGGAGAGAGAAAGCCGAGTTTGGACAACATTCTAGAGTCTATTTCATCTGTCGGGCCAATTGAAAATTTTGATCGTCTCGAAGTAGGTTAATATTACCCTACTTAAATTTTCAAAAATTTTGCTTTTTTATAAAAATTTTGGTATTCTATTTGGTTAGATTTTGCATAAACTCAAATCTATAAAGATTTACAAACTTTTCACCATATCACTTTTGATATGCTATAAAATGAACTATGCTAGATATATTGACATAGAAAACTAAAGTTTTCACTAGGTATTTTGTGTTATATAGTATTTTGTGTATTTTTGTGTGTATATTAAGCTTGATAAAAATTATTATAAAATAAGAAAAGCTTCAAAATATTATTTTGAATATTGTATATAAATGATTTTATAAATGATGATTGTTAATGTACACACACAAATTTACTTGTAAATTCTACAATTATTTCACACTTATAAATTTCTTATATGCTGCAATGAATTAATCATATTTATCAAAATATTGATTTATTAGCATTGATGCATTGTAAATATTTGTATAAATATGTGACTTGATTTACAAGTAAATTGTAATTTTACGTGTGAAATATATTGAGAGGCATAAAAGTTTGAGTAACATGGAATAAACATGTTTGGAGGTCTAAGGGTCTTATGATATATATATGTAATATATTTGGGAGGTATAATAGCTTGATATATAAGTGATATATTTGGGAGGTATAAGAGCCTAAAGGAGAAAATGATATGAATTGTTTGAAAATATTATTTGTTTCAACATTTTTTTATTTTTTATTTTTTATTTTTTTATTTTTTATTTTGGTTCAAATGTAATGTTAAACATGAATTATATGCTACAATTTTTGACATATGCTTTTAATATTAGAATTGTTTTGATAGGTTGGACTAGATGTGAATTGTAATAAACCTATTAATTCATTATATTTGATAGTAGATATTATTTTATTATAGTATGTTTAAAATTTAAAGTAGATTTTGTGTAACCTACTAAGTATTTATACTCATTCCCCTTTTACTTGTATATGTAAATTTCAAGAAAAAGAAAGGGTAAAGAGCAAATTGATTAGAGAGAGAGTTGTGTAACCTACTTGTATATGTAATTTGCAATAAAAACTAAAATGTCATTATTCTTTTTGCAATCATTACATTATTGTTTTGATGGATATAAATGCGTACCATAATTGTTATGCAAAATTTTTTTGTGATTGTATAACTTTTGATATGAGTAAATGTAAATGAATGACTTTTACTTTATGATTTTAATTGATGGTATTAATGATTCTATGTGGAAAAAAAGAAAGAAGAATATATATTTTTCTAAATAGATCTTGGGTAGTATTTGTTATGCATCCGACACAATGTGACCCACCTCAATTTAAGGGTTATATCGTTTTGGGTCATGACACTCAGCCACCCGCAATAACTTGCGGAGGTGATCCCATGAAAATGTCACTCTTCGAACGACTCTTAAGGAATAGACTTCGAGTAAGGAGACGTGACCAAGGAAGAAGGCACGCTCGAAAGGGAAGAAGGATCAATACACTATAGGGGTGTGCATTTTTGGTTAAAACCGAATTTTTGAATTCGGTTTGGTTTCAAATTTTTTTATTTCGGTTTTGAATTTGATAATATTCGATTTTTTATTTTCGGTTCAGTTTTGTATCATCTTAATCCGATTAAACAGAAAATAGCTAAAAAACTTATTTGTTTCATTTTTTTTAGAAAATTCTTCTCAAGAAAGCAATTTCAATGATAAATTTGCATATTATTGGTTTCATTTGTTAAAGAGTTACTTAATTTTGTATGAAATGATTAATAAAGTGATGTAATTCTTTGATAAATAATAGTTATAGAAATTTATATTTTTTAATTTTTGATTTTGTCTAAATTGAACCGAAAATCCAAAAAAAAATCAATTTAGATCAATTCTTTTTATGTTATTGATTAGACGTATAGGTTTTTCCGGATTCTAGATTTAAAACCGATCATGTTAACAAATTTAAAAACCAATCCGTTCAAACCAATTGATTGCACACCCCTAATACACTAACAAGAGACCAAGCATCAATCCACTCATCATCAACATTGCAAGTATCCATCGCCCACCACTGCATCACCCTAAAGAGTATCAATGATCGAGTTAGTAGAAGCATCTAGAACAAAGAAAGCTTCAAGCGGCCACCACCCTTGAGGCTAGATGAAGGTCGCGATCGATGAGGGTATTGTGCTTATAATTGCGATCATGGACATGACATTGAAAAGTGCTACCGCCTATAGAGTTTGGTGGATCAACTCATCAGAGCCGAAAAGTTCAAGGAGTTTACAAAGAGACTATGAAAAGAAGTCACCGAGACGGCTAATGAGCCCATCCCAACTCATGCTGTTATAGAGTGATGTCATTCGGGATAAAAAATACTAAAACAACTTACCATAGGATGGTGGATCAAGTTTTCAAGGAATAAAAAGGTAGAAATATAGATGTTTATGTAGACAACTTGCTGGTCAAAAACAAGTCGCCCGAGCAACCTATCCAACCTATCAAAGACCTAAAGGAAACCTTTGCCACTCTAAAGAGGTACAACATGCACCTCAACCCCCTAAAATGCACATTCGGCACAAGGCTAGGTAAAATTTTTGGATTCTTCATCACCTCGAAAGGCATAAAGATCAACCATAAAACAACAACAACAATAACAAGCCTTTATCCCACTAAGTGGGGTCGGCTACATGAATCCTTCGTCTCCATTGTGTCCTATTATGAGTCAAATTCTCATTTAATTCAAGTATACTAAGGTCATTTTTTATACATCTTAACCAAGTCTTTTTAGGTTTACCTCTACCTTTCTTAACATAAGGCAAATCTAATGCATCTACTCTCCTAATCAGGTCATCGGACGGTCGATGCTTTATGTGGCCAAACCATCTAAGGCGACTCTCTCTAAACTAATCTACCACTAGAGCTACTCAAAGTTTTTCCTGAACATACTCATTTCGCATTTTATCTCTAAGAGTAAAGCCACTCATCCACTTGAGCATCCTCATTTCTGCAACACATAACTTAGCCTTATGCTTCTCATAAAGATCAAGCCTGACAAAGTGAAAAGCCATACTCTACATGCCCACACTAAGATCCATAAAGGAGTCAAGCAACTTGGTGAGTAAATCGTGGGGTTAAATCTATTCATCTCAAAAGCTAGGGAACGTTCACCATTTTTTAACGTACTCTAAATGCCAAGAGAGTCGAATGGATCCTTGAATGCAAAAAGGCTTTCGGTGACCTAAAAAACTTACTCGCGTCACCCCCATTACTGCAAAGCCCAGAGAAAGGAAGAAAACTTCATATTGTTTCTAGGAGTTGGAGATGATTTAGTTAGATCTGTTCTACTTCGGAAAGTGCATGGGGAACAATAGCCAATATATTGTGTAAGCAAGTCATTATGGAGCGCCGAGTTAAATTACCCAATCATGGAGAAACTCGCACTTGCACTTATTGTCTCAACACGATAACTCCGATGATACTTTCAAGCTCATTTTATTTAGGTTGTTACAGACAACCCACTCAAATTTATGCTCACTAAACTAGATCACTCGAAAAGATTATTAAAGTGGTCAGTGGAACTCAGTGAGTTCAAAATATCATACTCATCAAGAAGAGCAATCAAGGTGCAAGAACTCACAAACTTTTTCATAGATTTCAACAAGTGCGATGCCCCTATCGACTTAAAGCCCCTATAGCACTTGTACATGGACGGCCATGGGAGCGAGAATCAAACTAAAAGTTCGACAAGAATTATTGTAACGCGGGCCATCAAGTTCGACTTTTCGATCAAAAATAACCAATCCGAGTATAAGGCGTTGCTCGCTGAATTGAGATTCACTAAAGGACTTGGCGCTTTACACATTATTGCCGCTCAGACTCGCAACTCTTGGTAAGGAAAGTATGAGGAAAGTTGGGTCAACCACTTGAAGAAATTCCTAGAAATTGGGGAGCTAGAGGAAGGAATCAAAGACCCACAAAGATTCAGGATCAGAGCGGCGCAATACCTGTTGATCGGAAAAGTATTCTAGAGATCAGTAACCTCTCTTAACACAGGTGCGTGCAAGAAAATGAGTAGAAAAGAATACTCATAGTAGTACATTTTGGCGAGTGCAAAAGCCATTCAGGAGGACAAATACTCACCC
Organism: Cymbidium sinense; assembly: GCA_021442155.1. Lineage (NCBI taxonomy): Eukaryota > Viridiplantae > Streptophyta > Magnoliopsida > Asparagales > Orchidaceae > Cymbidium > Cymbidium sinense. The sequence goes on from CM038222.1 coordinate 97,855,686, forward strand.
ACAAAATTTTACGGTAAGAATAATTTTTGCCCACATTAAGGAAAGATGCAGAGAAATTCGCTAAAAGATTTAAACAATGCCAGAAGTTCACTCCTCTACAACAGCAGTCGTCATAGCTCTCAACCTATCACCAGCTTGGCCCTTCGCCATTTGGGAAATGGATCTGATTGGCCCGTTGCCACTCACTAGCAAACAAGCGAAATTCATACTCGCATGATTGACTATTTCAGCAAGTAAATCAAGGAGAAGTCACTCACCATAATAACTACCAGGTAATTCAAAAAAAAATTAGGCTGAGATCATTTGAAGGTATAGGCTGCCAATGGAAATTGTCACAGACAACAAGTCTCAGTTCGCAGACAAGCGACTGAGGAAGTTTTGCGAATCACAAGGAATTAAGTTGAAATACACTTCAATGCATCATCCTAGAGCAACAACTAAGTTGAAGTGGAAAATAAGAAAATCTTGAATTTGCTTAAAAAGATGATGAGGGGAGCCAAAGCAAAGTGGGTTGATATCCTATCCACTATGCTTTGGACTCTCAGGATGACTTTTACTTCAACTATCAATCACTCACAGTTTTCAATTTTCCATGGTATGAAGGCCATATTACTAGTCAAATACAAACTCACTAGCCAGAGAGTCATGATAACTACTAAATTAAATGAAAAAACTAGCGAATGGAAAGAATCTAATGCTGAATCGAAGAAAATCGCTTGTCCTATTGAAAGAATTGAGAGTCTAAGCCTCCCTAAGGCAAGGAAAAACAAAAAGACGGATAGCTCAATACAACAATCACCGCATCAAAGAGAACTGCTTCAGAGCTAACAACTTGGTATTAAAAAAGGCCGATGTAACAACTCGCCAAAATATATTAAACAAACTCGCCCACACTTGGGACGGCCCTACATAATCAAAAGAATATTTGGCCCTGGAGCCTATCAACTACAGACTTACTCTGGCTAGACGTGTCACGCACTTGGAATGCAAAGGATCTCAAGAGGTTTTATCCTTAAGATAGGTTCTATTCCTGTACTTCAATTAGTTTACTGATTTTCGAAAATGATAAAAAACTTTCTATTATATATAAAAAAATGAAGTGATAATCACACTCGCCGCCTAATTGGGCGAGTATTCTCAAATCCGAGTTAACTCTCAAAGTGTTGAGTACTATCTCAGCCTACTCGGCATAATACTTTCAACTTAAGTGCAAAACTTGGCAAGTCACTCTTTCCTTGGGTAGGTGGGAATTGGCTCAATAAAATACTCTTGAAAGTAATAAGATCATACTCGCTCAAAAACACTTCATTAATTATCAAAGGGATGAAGAGTAAAAGACCAGTGCAGAGCGAGGTCGGCGACTTTATAAAACCAACACTTCGTGAGGCTGGCAATCTAAGTATAAGATCGCAATCCTATGAGACTAGTAACTCGTTAAGACCAACACTCCATGTGATTGGCAATTAGAGTGTGTAAGACCGACACCCCATGAGGTCAGTCACTGGCCTAAACTAACACTCCATGTGATTGGCAACTAGAGTAAGACTAGTGCAGGGCGAGGTCAACAACTTCATAAGATCAACACTCCGTACGATTAGCAATCTAAGTATAAGACTGACACCTCATGAAGCTGGCAACTCAATAATACCAACACTTCGTGGTTGGCACTTTTTGTATAATTCTCCCTAACATGCAATGAATCCAATACCTTAAAGCACCACCGTCATAATGAGTACAATCAAAAGCTTTCCACCAAGTAAAACACATACCCAAAAATTTATCAATGCCGACCCAATTGAACATACTCGGCTAACATGCTTCATAGGATATATTTAAGCCGCCAATATTACTCGTGAGTATTTGATTTAAAAACGCGATATAGGATCTCGCCCTCACTTCAACAAACATTCAACCACTCCAAGCAAATAAGCACGTTCAAAAAAGTAGAAAGTGAAGTTCAAAAACAAAAAAAAAGAGGATTCCATTTTATAAAAAGTATACAATGGTCATCGTATACATCCTCTCAAGAAAAAGAAAAAAAAAGAGCTAGCTAGTGCTTCCTTTGTCGCCGTCTTCATCGCAGTCTGACTCTAACAAGATTTAAATATGTTCAAGATCCAAGAACTTGGCATCCAACCAATCGTGCATTACAAGCTTGGAGATTGCCGGACCGGAGGTATGCCATTAACGCCCCCCCTCATTTTTATCAAGCTTTTCGGCCTTGGTCCATCATGAGGGAAATTTGTTCTCAAGTGAGATCAAGCCGCATGGATCGGTAGAGAATCGTTCAACGATCGTTTTGCAATTGAAATCATCGAATTTCATTGCTTGGATCGTAAGAAATTAGCAAAACACTATCAACGGCTCTCGGTTTACGCAGGTTGGGAAGGGGACGAAGTCTCCGCCGTCCGTTCACGGCTCTGATCACATAGGATGATCTGATTTTTCTCCCTTAAGGACCGCGTGAATGATCAGGACTGTCCGATCCACAACTGGACGGTCCAGGATCATCCTACGTTTCCGCCTTTGTTGATGCGGACGCCACGCGGATCCGCGTGGACCAATTCAAGCATGCCACGTGGCAAAATGTGCCACACAAGCGCATGACATGCGGCCCGCCGCGCCACGTGGACCCCGCCTACTTAAAAACTGTTAAATCTCGTTAAATAATAGTTTAAAAATTAATTAAAATTCACATAATATTTTAAAATTCATAGAAAAATAAATAAAAATCAGAAAAATGCAACTAAAAGCTCTATGGATTTGTCTTGATAAGAGAGGTATCCATAAAAATTAAAATCCCCAATTTATATTGGGTATTTTTGCCTTAATTTGGGTTTAATTGAAAAATATTAAACCCTAATTACTCTCTAACCACTAATCCAATTAAGATGCAACTTTGGAGAAATAAAATTAACCTTAAAACACACCCTCTGGAAATTTTTGTTGATTTAATTCACTATATTTTATGAGAAATGGAATTTTCAATCCTAAACTCCTAATTTAATTAAATAAATTAAAATTAATGAAATTAACTTATGGAAATGAACTAAACAACCTTATACCAACTTAATAAACCTCAATGAACATTAAAACATCATTAAAACTCATCTGAACTTAATAATTCATAAATTGGCTTAATTAACCAATTAAATGACATAAATAATTCAAATAATTAACCAGAACTTAATTAAATCATAATAAATAAACCAATAATCCAAAAATTATGAATCAACCCTCATTGGAAACATATTTCAGTAAGGAATCCATGAAAAATAAAATCCTTAACTAAATCTAATTAAATTAAGCTTAATTTAGGTTTTAAAAAAATAATTAAAACCTTAATTACACCCTAATTACAAAACTAATCAAGATGAAACTTTGGACATATGAAATTGGCATGTAACCCCACTTGCCAGAAAATTTTCAAACCCAATTGATTTCTAGATTAGGAGTTATTAAATTTCTAAATCGCTAGATCAATATTAATTAAATAATGGATTAAGAAAATTCATTAATTCATTAAATCATTTGATAACCTAAACTAATCATAATAAAACATCAAAAAATCTTAGGGAAAGTTTATTAACAGTCCTAAGCCAAAGAACTTAAATAATTATACATTCAAAGATTAATAAACTTAATAATTCATATAAAGAAGAATCAAATGAATGGAATTAAATAAATACCTAATAAATCCTAATACTTGTAATTAATCCAATCTAAGAATAAATACAAACCTTAACCTAAGAACATTAGGTTAACATAAACTGAACTAAATCAACTTAATAACTTAATCTAAAAGATAACATAAACTTTTAGCATAAACTAAATAAAACAAACTAAATTAATTTAAGTAAGTTAATTCAAATAAAACTAAATAACATAATTTAAATTAACATAATATTATGTTAAGGATCAAACCAAATCAACATTTAATAAATGAAAGAATATAATCACATACATAAGTAACATCAAAATGATTAATTAAGATACTTAAGAATCTTAGTTAGACATTTTGGAAACTTCATTAGGATTTAGGATGTGGAATAAAGTGTTTCACCTAAAATGAAATTCATTTTATTTTACATTCTTGAAAACCTAAAGCACTACTTTAACCAATAAAATGAACATAAAAATGGGAATTAAATCACTAAACTATTTGAACTGAAACCAACCAAAGGTAAAAATTAAACAAATTCAAACTTCAAATTTAAACTTAAACTTAAAGGAGCCTAGCAAAGCCTTGCCACACAAACCCCTCTTTTTCACACACTAAATCATGTAGGTCACGGGCTCTAGATCTAGGTTAGATCGTTCTATGATTTTATTTAATTTTATGTGATATATTGTGTTGTGATTCAAATGTCTGGTGTGTTTTGCTTTGATGCTGCCTGAGCTTGTTTGCTCGTTAGATGTGAAGCGTTCTTTCTAGATTTAACACTGTTTTCTCTAGAGGGTTGTGTTAAAGGGATCGCTATCATAAATCAAAAATTATAAAATTGTTGTTTGCTTGCAGGTGCTGAAAAATCCCTTAACATAATCCATAGGACAGGTGAGTTTGGCGAGCAACTAATGTTAATCCCGTATATCTATAAATATAACTGTTGTGTGTTGTTTGTGTTTTCTAACATCTGTTTTGCAGGACTTAGGATTTCTTTTTGAATTTTTAAAATGTAAATTTAAGCTTAGAATTAGGTTAGGATCTATGAGGTCTAGGATTAGCAAGATCTGACCCTACTAGGAAATGGTGCAGTGGTCCCCTGTAGAGTCTGATGGATGTCCCTAAAGAAAGATACTTTCCTGGAAAGAAGATTCATAGATCTAGACTTGTAGTTAGTCGGTGTAAAGGAAAACTCTGCCGCTTTTCTTCTTCTATAGTTTAACTAAGTCAGATGAATCTTCTTTCAGAGTTCTAAGGGACATCCATCTGATCGTGAGATGGTGCAAGTGGAGATGGATGTCCCTAAAGAAGGAGATTTTTCCGGAAAGAAGACTCATGATCTAGATCAGTAGTTCTGTGTTGTAAGGGGCAAAACTTCGGATGCCCCTTTTCTTTCTTCCATCTGGCCGCATTGCTTTTATTAATTTAATTTGGTTTGATTTATTTTGGGTGCGTAATAGAAATAGCATATTTTTCTAGATTTCTTTCTGGATTGTGTTTGTGTTGTGAATGTATGGCTAGACGTAGGCTCATAGGATAAACTAAATTTTCTACCCAACTAAATCAATCAAAACATAAAAATAAATGAAACTCAAAACTTCACATAAACTAAAGCCTTAGGCATAAGATAACATAAAATCAATTTGAAATAATTAGGTTTGAAATCATGAAAACATATTATCTTCTATTCCTTGAATTGAGCAACTTCACCCATTGCACATAAGGGGCATCTGTCCTGTGAGGATGACCACCTTTTTGGGGAAGCCTGCCTTCTAATATTGATTTGGCACATAACCATTTCTAATTGCATGACATTAGGTATAAACTGCATACTTATGGCCTACAATGAATCTTGAGTCAAATTTTATAAAAATATAAAAAATATGAATTAGTTAAATGCATCTTCATACCCTACATGATCTTAGGGATTAAGAAGTGAGTCTAGGTTCATAGATTTCTTTTTTAAAAATACAACAATCCAGCCATCTTGCATTCATATGAATTGACTTTATAAATTTAAAATGCACTTAGGTGGTGTTAGCTGGCGGCCTTCTCCAGACGGGTTATAAGTCCAGAAGAGTCAGGGATAGGTTAGTTCCCTCAAGTGAGGAGAATGACCAATGATTCTCAAAGATAGAACTAGGTCGAGCATCTGACATATGTCAAAAGCACCTATAGACTAGGTTCTGAAGCATCCTTTTTTAGGAATAAGTCTTCAACCCTAGCCGTTTCAATGGTCTTGTGCTGCTAGAATCTAAGTCCTAGATTTATAAGAAAATGACAACTTAAAATCTAAAATTAAATCTCAAATTTGAAGCTTAATCATAGGATAGTTGAAATGTCTACTGAGCATCCCAGTATCAATAGGCATTTTCTACTTTCTCCCATTTGACTCTTGAAAATAATTCTCCAATTTGGATCTCTCCCAATTGAATTTCCAAAAATCAATCCTTTGAAAGCTATCTTAGAAGCCTTTAGAAATAACCACTTGTTTCTTTAATCGAGAGTATTCCTAAGAAGAGATCCTTCCTAAGATGTAATTAACTATAGAGGCTTGCCAGTATAGGGAACCATAATCCCAGTTTAAAATAAACTCTGTTCTACTTTTCCATGTAGTTTAGGAGAAAATTCTCTGGTACACAAAAGACTCATTAGCTTTAAGAGTCTTTGATTGAAATGATCGAATCCATTATAGGAAAGCATGTTTATCTTTCGAGATAATATGTTTATTCCTTAATGTCGTATTTGGTCACCTAAATAAAACACTCCTAAACTCTATGTAGTGTCATAAATTTTCTCCACACTAACTCACTCGACTCTACATGATGTCGAAGCAAAGTTAGCTCAACCTCCATAACCGCCAACTTTCTTTGGGGCTCCACCTCCGCTATCTACCACTACTACAGCTCGGTCTCTAATCTCACCCGAAGCTCGACAGACTCCTACCTCAACGAGTCCATCCCTTCCTTTAGGGAGGTCACCCTCCTCTGTAAGGCGACGATGTTGGCAGGGTAAAAGAGTGAGGCGGCTCCCATTATACTTCCCCCTCGGGGTGAGGGGACACTCTCCTTTCAGACTCGCCATAGGCATGGCGAACCGATGAAGGAAGACTCACCAGCATCTCCTGAATGTCAACCGAGGTAAACCTAGTCATCCCGACAATTGACTGAGCAGGAGTAGTAGCATTCCACTCTAGGGCCAGAAAACTAGCCCTCATGGGAAGACTCAAGCTCATTAGGGGAAGACTCAAGCCCATCAAGGGTGTTGAAGAAGCCAGAGTCGCCTCTACATGACAAAAGACAAAAACTCTAACGATGATTATTTTGTGATGATGAATATACTATCTTTGAATGTACAGGGATTGTAAATTGTTAATTGTCAAGTGAATGTATTTAAAAAAAAAATTGGTACAATTTTTCGATGGATAATCCGTTCAAAACATTGATAAATGCTATCACTTCACAAATACCATAAAAAAAAAAACTCTGGCGATAATTCAACTGATATTTTCTAATAGAAAATACACTTGAAAATCCACCAGTAATTTCCGACGTTAAGTTCGTTGAAAATTAATTCCCACCCACCTCAAAGAAGGTGGCTCAACACTGACACCTTCTCGATTGGTAAGCAACCAGAAACTAATTCTAACGATTTTTTTTATGGAAATAGTTTTCTGCGCAGGTTTTATCGACGAAAAATTTTCGTTAAAAAACTAATGAAAATTTCTGTTTTCAATGAATTTCTCAAAAAATTTGATAGAATGTTTGTTGAAACTTAACCATTTTCTTATAGTGAACGATAGATATGAATCAATTATTATCTTATTTAAAATATCTTGTACACAGCTCAGATAGAAGTGATAGAAAACAAAAAGATTTTTACATAAAATATTCATTAAAAAAAAAATCATCAATCTTAGCCCCATTAGAATAATTCACTATATATTTGAAGTGACAAAGTTCCACTATTCTCCTTAACTAGAGAAGATGAGGCTATAGTGTTATGAACACTTGCTTGTCCCTTTATAAGTTGTCAAATCATAATGTTAGCTAAGCTACAACAAATAAGCATCAATGGCCTAAGAATAACATTACTATAACATATGTATGATAGTAGTTCATCTATAACAACTATTGGTGGTGGTGATAGGCATTGATCACTGGTGGTTGTCAACTTCAATCTATCTTCAAAAGTGTGGACTTAACTCTTAGTTTTCTCCCCTTTTCATGTTGAAAATGGGATCCTATATATAAAGTTTTGTGGCAGGCATTTTAATAAATTTAGTTAAAATACCAAAACACTCAATCGAACAATTTGTGTTAATTTATTTGATCATAAATTATTCTTTTAACATTTAAGTGGATTAATGATCTCAAAATTGAGTGATCAGAGGCTCGTTGAATTCCTTTTGTTGAGTCACTTGATTCAACTATAACTATGTCAAACTTAAAGATTGTTTGACCCTTCAATTAATATTTTGAAACTTTATAATAAACTTTAAGTACTACATTAAGACTCATTTGGACTTAGATTGAATTACTTTTTATGTCGATGGGTTTGTTTCATAGAGACATTTAACTCAATTATAAATATTAAAATCAAAGTTTAGATGATTTTGAATCTAATTTTAGAATTTTATAAAATGATAAATCTTAGAGGCGTGATCTCACTTTGAATATGACGTCCTTAATTGAAAGTTCGGCTCCTAGATTGATGAGTATTGGAGTGAGAATATCCACCATTGTAAGCAATTACTTGTCAAACATTTGATAAATACATATAAAATAGTGGGAATAGGTTCCCATAGACGATACCAAACTATAACATGCTAGAAAACTCTCAAAGTTAGATATGAATCAAGTCTTAGCTCAATAAGAATATTTTGCATATATACAACAACAACAACAAGCCTTTATCCCAGTATATGGGGTCGACTACATAAATCCTTCTTTTTTAATGTGTTGTCAAATTCTCATTTAATTATAATAAAATAAAGTCATTTTTTATATTACCTAACTATGTCTTTTTAGGCCGCTCTCTACCTTTCTTAACATAAGTCGAATCTAATACATCTACTCTCTTAACTAGGTCATCAGACGACCGATATTTTATGTGACCAAATCATCTAAGGAGGCTCTCTTTAATCTAATTTGCTCTACATGAAAAAAGTAATAGAAAACAATAAGATTTTTACATGAAAACTACATAAAAGTAAAAAAAAAAAATCATAGTGCCTAACCTAATTAGAATAGTCAACTACATATTCAAAGTTACATAATTTCATTCTTCTCTTTTAATTGAAGAAGATGAAATTATAGAGTTATAATTACTTGGTTGTCCCTCTGTTGCTACAATAGAAGTTGTTAGATAACGATGTTAACTGAGTTACAATGATTAGGTAACAATAATCTGATAATAACAAGAATTTAATGGTCATATAATAATGGTTGGGCTACAACAACTAGTGATGGTTGAGGTCAATGACAATCGATAGGGATTGTGGGCTTAGCTCTTAGCTTTCTCTCTCCTTTATGTTGAAACTGGGATCCTATATATAAAGTTTTGAGAGGGGAAATTTGAAAATTTTAACTAAAATCCTAAAACATTACATTGAATGATCCGCATTGATTCATTTAATCATAAAGTACTTTTTAGCATTTAAGTGTCAGTGTACTCATAATTGAGTAAATATTGAGCTAATTAAATTCCTCTAATTGAGCTATTTGATTCGACTATAACTATGTTAAATTTGGAGATCATTTAACTTGACCCTTCAATTAATTCTTTAAAACTTCTTATTATATTTTAAGTATTTGAATTTGGGTTTATTTAAACACAAATTGATTTACTCTTGATGTTAATGGGTTTATTTCATGGAGATTTTCAATTCAACTATAAACTTGTAAAATTGGAGTTCAAATGATTATGAATTTAATTTTGAAAGATTCTATTACTTATATTTCATCGATATCTGTGCTTGATCATTTAGATTTTCATATGATATATCATGTATAATATTATCAAACGGTATTCTCTTTAATGATGCTTAATTTTTTTGCATATATTTTGTGGTTCATCAAATTTTTTATTAAGTTGACATTTTTATAGCAGAAAGTTAAACATAGTATTTTCCTAATGTTTATTATTATTAATGTCATGTCATTTTGATTAGACCATTGTATAACGTTCTATTGTCAGACACGACCATCCCTTCACCCAGTCTCCAGTATATTAGAATTATAATGAAAGGTAAATAGTTTGGGCAAAGAATTAAGCTTTGCATTAGATGTGAATAATGTGCATAGCTTGTAATTTGACTGTGAGCTCATGTCTAGACCAACACAGAAGCACAATCACAAACTTTCTCTATAACGATCTCGTGGTTGCAAAGAATATAGTTAAAGTTAAAATAACATAAACCAAAAGGCTTGATAAGCAGTGTCTGAGCCAATCAAACTGTAGTCGAACACAAATTCGAACAAAATGGTGAAAAATATAGAAAAAAACAGAGATTGAAAGTATCATAGAGACATATTAATCATTAAAGTTGGCCAATCTTTATATATATCTCATTCATGAAGTGAACAAAATAGTTTCATTTGCCTCACCTGAGAGTCTACAGAAGATGCAACACTCCAGCAAAAATCAGATAGATCGGACATTCTACGTTCCTCTTGTTCAGTTGCCATCTCATAATTGGTCTCGATCAATCTTTCTTTGTTCGGCTTAGTCACGCAAACATCCTGTGAAGGAAAATAGATTAGATAATATTTAATCAGCAGCATCAAACAAGAAAATAAATAATCACAATGCAGCGTGAAAAGCCTTTACTTTTGTTTTAATGGATCGGCTATGACAGAGCGGAACAATGCCATTATATGTGTTGAAATGAGAAACTTGACTATCACCATAGAAGAAAATGGATTCATTTTTCTCCGCCATTTCTGAAGCTATAATCTGCTCATTTTTGGACGGAAAGCTGCAGCCTGATGTCTGGGAGTGATCTTCTATAAATCTCATTTGATTCAACAAATCGTCAAGTTTCATCTGCATGTTCTTCAGTATCTCATCCTGTTCATAAGATAAAGAAGGCTAACATATGATCTCTTTTCTAAGAAACAGGAATACACAGCATCAAAAGAAATTTATTCAAACAATTAACTTCATAATTCATCTTACGTCACATACGGTCAGAGCATGTTAAGCTTATAAATTACAAGCAAAAGAGCAGATGCCTGAAATTCAAGAAAGCCAAAACTTCAATCTTGCTCTTAACTGCTACAAAAAGGAAATCTGGTACATATAGAAATCACTGAAGTAATTATGTATGTGTACTAATTATTGCCTTTAATTCCACATTTGATTGCCTGAGATAATGAAATATATTTTAAAAAATTATAAGATGGATGTAGTTAGAAATCTATATTGGTTTAGACTGACCAACCGTCTAAAGGCAACATTTGCTAGAACATACAAAATATATTTGGAAAATTGATAGGTTCGCTAGTTCAGCCAGTGATTTAGGAGCATTAGAAGTTAACGTTAACTTTAAGCACCATTAAAAACTTCCTCAAATATAATGATTTTTTTGTCAAACATAATTGAATAGGAAACATGTATTATAATTTTTCAAAATATAATTTTCATCTGCAAGTATCCAAATGAACCCTTGAACTCTTTTTAAATATAACAATTTTCAATTTCATACCTAAAATGAATAAAATAAAATTACTGCTTCATGAACACATATACATCGTTGATACAATTATTTAACAAAGAAAACTTCTATCAATCGAAGTTAGCTAGAATTAATTAAAGAACTGGATAAATTAAAAGCATCACCTACAGGAGACATTTAACTATACCAAAAAAAAACAATTCTGCAATTTTTCTTGTAAGAATATTTTATGCAATTTGCTTATCAAGACTCCTAATTAGGGCTGGTAAAGACACTGCCTCGAACAAATTCGGCCCCGGCTCAAGATTTGCTTAAGTTAGAGCCAAATCTAATCATAAGTTGGGGCAGATTTTATCTCAATTTGAGTCAAGCATGATTTATTATCTTCAATTTGAATTAGATTTGAGCGAAAAACAGTTGAAATTTCCATTATTTTAAAGATAAATTTTTAGTCCAATATATAATCCAAAGTTAGCTTGATCTGATCCTTATTAGACTCAATTTAAATTTGGTTCCACGACTATGATTCGAATGATTGGAGCCAAAAAAACTCTTGAGCTAAATTAGCAACCCTACTCTTATCGATTGGATGGAAGGTTAATTAGAAAAAGACAATTTTTATATGGCAGTATGCAGGATAACATCAAAGCAACCCCTATTTATTGACTAAATGCAAATTCATTATGGCCAAATTCAATAATCAATTACAGAAAAGGGCAAGCTAATGTATTCCAACTACTGAGTGGATTTTAGAGACTAACCCTAATGTCGACGGAACGCTGAAGCTGCAATATTCTCTGGGATCGCCTGCTTTCTGAAGAAGAAATGGCGACTAGGGCTAGGAGGAGAACGCGGTGAAGCGGCGTAAAGAACTCCCAGGCCACAGGTTCTGCGATACCCAGTCCCTTGTCTACGGATCTTGCTGAAGTGACCTCAGAAGCGCCGATGAAGCAGGACTGTGGCGAGAACCAAGCTAGCTGCCTGCGATCCGAGATGATAGGGCGGCTCGGTTCTGCAAAGCGGGTTAATAGGCGAAGTGGGGAAGCAGGAGGAGGAAAGGAGACGCAAGAAAAAGCGACCGACGCAGTTACTGGAAAGAAGGCGTCGGCGGCGTAGCCAATTGTCATGGCGACTAGGCAGTGACTGGAGGTGGAGTGGGGAGAACAGGGATGGAAGGAGCGCGAAAAGTTGTGGGATTGATGGTTTGAATTTTGGGGTTTTTACATACATACCACTCAAAACAATCTATTTTACTCATTTAATATGAATTTTATTACTGAATAAAAAGCTCATACCACTACTAAAATGAAAAAATGAATTACACCTTGTTTTGTGGTATACAAGTAATAATAAAGTTTCACATGTTAAATGAGTAAAATAGGTTATTTTGAGTGATATGTATGTAAAAACCCCTTGAATTTTTGTGTGCGGTCGTCGAGCCAAAGATGTTTCGATGGGGGGATTACAAATGAAATGGTGCTACGTGGGCAAATGGTATTGCCAGCAAGAGAATGCCAATTTAAAATAAATTTTTTAAGACAATTTATATAAGTTTACGTTATATTGAATAATTATCACAGAACATTAGTTAAAATTTGAATTGCTAATTTGAATCACCCCACAAATAAAAATAAGACACATCATTCTAATTTCATTTTTTAAATATAGAAGCATAAAAAGGAGAAATAAAATATATAATAATAATTAATTTCATTTTTAATGATCTATAGTCCTTGAAGAAGAGCAATGATGCTTTCCATGTCTTAGAAGATTGAGAGAATCAATTTAATATATGCTTAATTTAAGAAATTCTATACTAGTTGATTATGAAACAAGTTATACAACAAGAACAAGCCTTTATCCCACTACATTGGCTCGACTACATGAATCATTATTTTCGATTATGTCTTATTAAGTATCATATTCTCATTTAATTCTAGTAAAATAAGATCATCCGTTATACTTTCTAACCAAGTCTTTTTAGATATGTCTTTACCTTTCTTAATATAAGTTCAATCTAATACATCTACTTTTCTAACTAGGTCTTCGAGCAGCTCATATTTTATGTGACCAAAATCTATGCCAGCTCTCTGTAATCTTATCTTATAAAATTTTCTCCTAAGTCTAAGTGATACTTTTTTTTATTACATTGTAGGCACAATGCATTCCTCCACTTCAACCATCCAACTTGATTTCTACTAATAACATCCACATTTATTTCACCATTACTTTGAATAATATACTCAAGGTATCTAAAACATTCACTCTTCTTAATGACTTAATCACTCATTATCCCAACTCCAACACTAGATCTTCTACAACTAAAATTACACTTCATGTATTGGGTATTAGATATACTCAAACAAAAGCCTTTAAACTCTAAGGTTGACCTCTATAGTTTAAGTTTCTTTTGATCTCTCTCTATCTAATTTTACCATTAAGAAGAATATAATTAACAAAAAGCATTCACTAATGTACATTCTCCTATAAATGTCTATGTAGTGTTTATTTTTGGTTTGTGTTGTGTGTGTATATGTGAGGGGACACCACGCAGATCTGATGATGTACTTATTGAGGTGATTGGGTATGACATTAAGGAATATTGTATTGTCTCAAGAAATAGAAATCACTACCCTATAATGGACCTAATCACCTAATAAGGACCCCTAAAGCATGATAAGTCTTAGAATATACCAGATATTTTTCTCCTACTTTACATGAAAAAATAAAGCAGGGGTTTATTTAAATTGGGTTCGTTAAGTTCCCTATAGAGGCAAGTCTTCATAGTTAATTACATCCTAAGAAAGGTGAGTTCCCTAATAATACTCTCAATTAAAGTAGGCGATTGTTGTCTCCAAAGAATTCAAAAATAGGACTATCAATAAATTGATTGTATTTTTGAAAATCAAGCGAGATAGATCAAAAGGGGAGAGTTATTATCGAAACCAAAGGAAATGAGTATGGAGTGCTCATGATACTAGGAAGCCTAGTGAGCACTCTAATCTATCCTAGGATTGAGCTTTATGTATTTAAAATTAAGAAAATTTATTTGTTTGAGTTGAAATTTTATTAGAAATCTAGGACTTATAATTCCACAATACAAGGTTGTGTAAATACCTAAGAGGTGAGAATTTATGCTTGTAGCCCATGAAGAAAAATAGCAACCTCAAATCCTAAATCTAGAGAGCTTTGATGAGGACCAAAATGCAACCTAAATCCAAGGCGAAAGTGGGTATATGGTGTACCTCCACAAGAGAGAGTAAGTCACCCGACTGATGGACTTATTACCACTTGAAGTGACAGACAGCTAACTCCTCCTGCGCTTTAAATCCATGTAGGCAAGTCATATGCTTTGCAAGATGGTTAAGCTGTTATTTATTTAGAAGATGAATAATGTCCTTAAACCCACTCCTTAAGAGACTAGATCATGAAGGGAATGAGTAATGACTTAATCTAATGCAAATTTTATCAAATTTTATTTGATTTTTGGACTCTTTGTTTTGACACAAGTTATAGGATTTTGTATGCCTAAATGCATGAAAAATTGATTATAGGCCAAATCAAAAGAGAAAGAGGTGTCTTTCCATCAAAGGCTCTTACAGGTTAAGCCTTTATTCTCTGGCATAAATGGAAACCCTCTCTTAATAAGAGTGAAAGAATATGACATGCATGATATTATACATATAATTATCTAACTAAGGGATTACTAAATATTTTAGTATCTTGGTTTAACACCTAGGCTCTTATGTGAGATTATGAGTTATTTTAAAATTTTAGTTATGAGTTATTAATGGGGTAGAAAATTTATTTTTATCCTAAGAGCCTAAACGGATCTAGGCCACACATCAATCACCAATCATAATTATTTCTAATGCACAAGCTAAATAAAATATCAAACAATTTTATAAAGCTATCGCAAAAGAATAAGAGGCTGATGCAGTCGAGTACCACCGTACAACCCAAAAAGAAATTGGGGTAGTCGAGCTCTACCCTTATACATCTCAATATAATGAAAGAATAATTACAATTATAAAATGATAAGTATTATGGGGGCTTTCATTCTTCCTCCATTCTTCACTCTTCATCTTTCATTTCTTTGTCTTGATTTGCTCCATTTCTTTCTTTCTTTTGTCTTAATTGGGAGGTAGCTTGCTCCAAAGCCATCACATGGTATATAAGATGTCGTCTTATAACCAATGTTCATCTTAATTCTCATAATACTTATTCTATTACTAATGCAAAATTACATTAAAAGATGAAAAGTAAATCTAGCTACACTTGCAAAATAAATGTTAGCTAAACACAACATACAACCCAAGTAGTTATATGAATAATTTGAACTTAGCACCCCCACATATGAGTAACCAAGCCCACATGTCCTAACTTGGGCTATGCTTATGGGTATAAGAAACTTGCACAACAAAAAGCATTAATATTTTATTATGCCCCTTAAGACCCCCTACAAAAAAAAATATGATTAGCTAATATCGCCCAACATCTGCATTTACATACACCCTATCCTTTAAAATAATACATCACAAAACCAAACATTTATCAAACCAAGCATCGTCCTAACATAAAGCTAGAAATGGTGACTTAATATAATGTGTATATGTTAAGAATTGTGTGGTATGTCTTAACTAGTTGTGATTGAATTTAATTTATAAGGGTTGATTTTGAAATTTTACTTAGTATTTTTTTTTCTTATACTTAGCAACTAAGTATTATAAAGAGAGAGAGAATTTTATCCCTACCTTAAGAAAGTTACTTAATTCCTTTAGTAAATAGTTTATTATGTGTTTTAATTAACCCTAAGTTTAGATTCACTCTAGATAACCCTGTTCAATAAGAAATGCATCTTAAGATTAATTGAAATGGATTTCTATCACATAACACACATTCATTCATTTCTTTCCATCAAGCATATGAGTAAATCTTAAGCATACCTATACATGTAATTTATATTTTAGCATACTTGAATGATGAATGCAAAGATGTATATTTAGAATTTAAATATTTTATTTTTGATTGAATTATGAATTCATGCCTTTATTACATAGAAAAGAGGGATTTTTCATCCATTAGCTAGAAACACATTCATATGTATAAAAGTTTTAAGTGAGTATGGTGTCATTATTTTCTACACTAGGGGCATAAAGTACAAGACCTACTTAGGGCTTAAAGATCCTCATGACCACAGGATGTCAAACTAATATACCACTTTTCTTATATACATGTAGATGTATAAGCAACTATAAGGATAGGAAATCCCATGCAAAAGTTGTGTTTGGTTTATTTGATTTATGATTCTTATTCAGTGGCCATATTATACATGCACACACACACACACACACATATATATATATATATATAAGAGTTTTAAGTGAGTATGTTGTCATTATTTTTTACACTAGGAACGTAAGGTACAAGACCTACTTAAGGCTACTTAAAGCCTCGCAAATCTAGGATGTCAAGACGAATATACCACTTTTTTTCAATACATATGAATGTATAAAAAGAACCATATGAATAAGGAATCATGCAAAAAAAATTATGTTTGATTTGATTATGTGATTTATATATGAGATATGAAATTCTACCTTAAATCTTAACATGGAGATGCATAGGAGTATATTTAGGCAAATGTTGTGTTCTTTTCAAATGAACTATACACTTGCAAATCCTATGTGAATCCATGTAGGATAAGGAAAGAGAACTTCATATTGCATATCTTATATTATTATCACATACATGCTTATAGATATTCGTAATTAACATCACTTCATTTGTAATAATTGATTTATAGGCTTTTAAAAATAGTTTTTGATTTAATATTGATAATAGCCACACTTATTTAATTTAAGTCAACACATACAATTTGACATAAAAGGAAACCATTTCATTTAATTAGTTTTAAAATTAATGAATGCATGATTTCATATGGTAAGCAATATTTAGCATGATTGGAAAGAAATAAAGGAATGTAAGCACATGATTTCATTCATCCCAATTAATTCCTAAGGACAATCACATTAAATAAGGCTATTTAAAATAAACCAAAAATTCTTTAAAGACATTTTTAACTTTGATTTGATTTAGGAAATATGAAAGAGGTTTGTTAACCCTAACCCATTTGTGTAATTAATTTGGTTTAATGAAGAATATTTAAGTTGATTTTATGTTTAATTAGGTTAAGGTATGAATTAAGTGAATTAATTAACCCTTACCTATATCACCTTAAGTTAATTAACTAATTAATAATAAGCCAATATGATATGCAACCACATGAAAAGTAAATTTGCAATGCTCCTAAGAAATGAAAGGGCCTAATGCAATTGGCTTATGATTAATAGTTAATTAAGCTTAAGGGATCTCACTTAATTACTTTTATGATTTTCTCACACACATGTGAGCCAACCATAATTTCATTATCTCTCACCTTGTTATTGAACCAAGAGCTACCCAAGATCAATTAAGGTTGCTTAGGTGGATGAATTGATTTTTAATTTTAATTTCATTAAGCCTTTAATTAATTGATTAAACACTTTGGTTAAATTTTAATTAAAATGATGAAATTAACTTAGGGGAAAGGATCAAGGGCAAGGCCACAATCCTAATCTTTAAATCATTTAAACATTCAATTAGATTCTGATTTCCTTATTTTGAATATTAATCACTAAATTAATCAATTAATCATTCCATCAGCCATTAATTAATTTAATTTTTAAAGGTAAAGAAAACTTAGGAAATGAATTTGGAAAAGTGTCCCCAATCACATCCTCTAAGTTATCTTACTGCTCACCAAAGGTAATTAAGTTTAAATGATTAATCAAGTTACTATTCATTCATTAATTATGATTAATTAGATCAAGAGAGTGATTAGGGCTTAATAAGTGATTTTTTAACCAAAATCAAAAAAAAAAAATAGGGAGGCAAAGGTCATCCCCTAAACATCCATTTGAGATTAATTGAGTGTTTAATTAAGGTGTAATAATTAGATTTTTAAAATTTAATTAAGCTAAAATCATCACTCAAAATTAATTAAATAATTTTCTAGATTCTACAAAATATCTTCAAAATGAGCCTTTTGTATTTTTTTGGATTTTTTTATACTAGTTATGATTTTAGAAGTTTCAAGATTAAAAACTAATTAATTCCCTAATTAAAGTTTTTATCAAGCCATGTGCTAATGCGTGTACTTTCCACATGTGATGAGATTGGTTATTTAAGTAGTCACATCCCGACCGCTTGGTGGCGGATGCTTTCTCTGGACCGTCGATCTAAGATCGACGATCATGATTCGATCCGCAATTTAGGAAAGGAATCAAGGCTACCACAGATTTGATCGTGAGCCGCTCATCCCAATCACACGGAGATGGACTCATGATCTATCTCATTCGTGAGACAAATGAGATGTCTTCCCTCATCCACTTTCACTCGAAGCTCTGATTGTCTCCAAATTCTTCCCACACCTTGGGAAGACACATCAATGTTCACCATGAATTTTAAATTATTTCAAAAAGGACCAACCAATTTTTCATACAAGGCTCGATTTAGAAATTACCTCACCGAGCTAATGTCCTGGTGCAACTGGAGGTAGCTTCACTGGACAAGGCCATGTTGAATAAGTCCGGGCTTGATTTGGTGTGGGATGCTCAGTTGACCAATCCATGCACGCAAGGGGCTTGGCTCCTATCGAACTCACTCCTCCTGTTAATTCAAAGCTTGAGAATTGATTCGATTATGCTCGACTAGGTATTGCGTTGTATGGCTAAGATGAATTTGAGTTTGATTATGGAACGAGAGAGTATTGCTCGGGATTGGGATGCCTATTTTAGCTTTGCTCAGTAATGGGGAATGTCGATCGAAGAGGGCTTGAGGATGCTTGGGATTGCTCTTAAGGGGCTTCAAAAATAACTTAGAAGAATGCATTGTGCTAATTTTTGCTCAAAATGTGGGGTATACCTCCAATGGTCATGATGGATGGGTGGCCATTTACACCTGCCACCGTCCGCTGTCCAACTTGTCTCCATCATCAAGTCGTGGCATGCTAGGGATGGGAGGGAGGTCGCATGGATCCAATGTGCAAGGGTGCAAGGGCTTGGATCCAATGGGTGCTTGGTTTGGGTTGGAGGTGAGTCAACTCACCTTTCAAAGGTCCTTGACTGACCTAGGTTGAGTTAGGTTGGTTAGGTGGTTTAGGAGAAGGTTCTATGGAGTGATAAGGGGCTACCATGGGGATGGGAGATTGACTTGGCTTGGATCCATTAGTTTTGAGGTTTAAATCCCATGGTTTGATAGCTAATCCCCTTTGTGAGGTCCACTTGGCTTTTGGGGAAGTTTTAGATTGGCCTAGGTTGATTTTAAGCTGAGTTAGATCAACCCACAAGATTTCATAAGTTGGATTTAAGTGGTTTGGCTTGGATTGGTCAAATGGGTTTTAGGTTGGGCTGTGTTGACCAATTGGTCAAATCAACAAAGGCTTATATGATTATTTGGGATATTTTGGTTCAATTAATTTGGATTGGTTTTGCCTAGGTTTGGATTTGATTCATTTAGATTCAAAAGGGTCAAATTGACCAATTTGACCAAATTGGGTTGGGTTCGGTGTTGAGTCAAGTTCAATTGGTTGATTGAAAGTGATTGTAGGCTTTGGTTTAGTTTAATTTGGATTCAATTTGAATTTTGGTCAAATTAAACTTTTAGGTCAATTTGGGCTAGGTTGGGCCAAGTTGACCAATTGGTCAACTTGAGATCAATCATGACTCTGGCCAAGTTCAATGAGTGATTTGGAATGAACTTGATCTATTGGTTACAATCAACTTAGATTAAATCATAATTTGACCTATTTTTAGCTTTTAGGCCAATTGGGTCAATAAAATGGCCAATTAGGCTTTGGCTCAATTGATGATTTGGTCATGTTCAATCATTGATTATGAATGAGTTTGAGTCAATGGTTTCAATCAATTTGGTATATGATGGATTTTGGCTAGTTTTTTTGGCTAAATGTTGACTTGGTCAAAGGCTGTTTGACTTGGTTTGACTCAATTCAAGGTGGTTGATCACCCTATGATGATTGTTGATCATGATTGAGGTTTATATGGGCTTAGTTCAATCCAATTTGGGTTGGATTAGAACTTGGTTCAAAAAAAATTTTTAGGCCACTTTAGGTCAAGTGAGCCTAAATGGGTCAATTGGCTTGATCAATATTTGATTCAAGTTCAGTTGAACTCACATATGAGCCTAGGATTGAAATATAAATTCAATTGCAATTGATTTGGAGCCAAGAGGGTTTTGATTCATATAACAATTTCAAGCCAAAGGGATTAACTTGGGATTGATTTGGGTTGACTTGGATTTAGTTTAATACTGGTGATTTATGTTTATATTTGGATCAATGTTTGAAGGAATGATTAAATCATCAAGAAATCCATAAGTTTTGAGTTGATTTATATGTCGTTTAGCCAAGTTAAAAAGTTTTTCTAAAAGGGATAAAATTGGAAATTTGATTTGATTTAAATTTGGTTTGGACTATTTGAATCTATATTTCATTTATATTTGTGAATATAAATGAAGATATAAATGGGTTTTGAGAAAATTACTTGAGTTTGAAGTGATTTGGAAGCAAATTTGACTAGATTAATGAAAATAGGTCAAAAGAGGCTAACTTGGATTTTGAATTGGTTTGATTTATTTTTGGTTATTGGAGAGTGAGTTTCATTTATATTTATGAATATAAATGAAGGAATGATTGATTTATAAGAAAATCAATCATGTCTGAGTTAGTTTGAAGGAGTTTTGACTAAGCATATGAAAGTGGTTCATATGGCTTAGGAAGAGATTTTAGAATTTGGAGTTAATCATGAGTTTCAAATATTTAGAATTTGGAATTGATTCATGATTTGGAATTTAATTTGAGATTGAATGTGATAATTGAAAAAATCAATTGGATTAGGATTTATTTGGGTTTGGTTAAGGCTAAGTCCATAAGATAAAATCAAAAGGCTTTGGAAGGAATTTAGTGATGGATTTCAATCATTGGATAGTTGGATTTAATTTTGGAATTTGAATTTTTTGGTTTGAAAGAAGGAAGCAAGGATTGAGTTTGGGCTATAGGGTGCAAGTCCTCCTAAATCTCTAAGGCACAACCTATTCCTATGGCTAACTCTTCTAAGTCTCTGGGTTAGTTCTATTCACCTAATCACTAGTGTGTCTTAAGACTAAGGAACTCTTAGTGTCTATAAGAGTCCTAGATCTATGATGAGGAAGTTGAGAGCTCACCCAAAAGTGAGGTCAACAAAGGGCCAATGGTGTGGTGTGATGACAAGGCACACCACACATATTGTGTTGATCGAGATGATCAACATGAAGGGAACACAAACACTAAAAATGATCTACTCCTAAACCCGAGATGTAGAAAGAATCAAGATCTCTTGCAATGCAACTCAACTCATGCTAAGGGCATAAGGGAGTAAGAAAGGATCCACCAAGGGATCATGCATGTGAACCTTCCACTTGAGAAGCAGGTTCAAGTTATCCACTAGGGATAAGAGGTTTGGATTTGAATGCAAGGTATGATTTGTGTAGAGTATCTGTTGGGGATTAGGATGTATAACCTGCCAGGGATAGATGCATAAACCCTCCAATGGAGAAGTAGGTTCGAGTTATCCAATAGGGATGAGATTTCTTTTGAGGTTGCACTCACTGGGGAATGCAAGTTTGAATTGGGTTTAATTGACTCCACTGGGGAGGTTGAGATGATTGATGTCTCTCTGGGGAGAAGTTGGTTGATTATTTGTTTAAGTTTTATATTTCAAGATGAACAATGTCAGTTTGCGATGGACCACACTGAGAAGGGACTATGTCGATCTAGCCTATCTCAAATTTACCAATCCAAATGGGCAGTCCACTAGCCACATGGTAGAACTATCTGACCTAAGGGGTTGTCTTTCAGTGTATAATAGTTGTGTTAGGGAGAAAGCATAGCAGACTTACATCTCCAACTGCAAGGGACAACTGTTGAGGTGATCTGCATAACAAATCGAACCCAACCTAGGTCAACTACTGAATGAATTCCTTTGGGGAGTTATATCAACTCGAAAGTAGTCAAGATAATGTCATTTGATTGAATTATATTTGTTTTAATTTTAGTTGCTTTAATTTGATGGATCCTATCGGTTTGCGATGGATCCACTAAGAAGGGGCTAATATCAGCCTAGACCTATCTTACATTTACAAATCCAAAGAGATAGTCTACCGGCTGTGGGGTAGAACTAACCAACCAAAGCGGTGCTTTTCGGTGTGCAATGGTCAAGTTAGGAAGAAAATGTGGCGACTCACATCCTCCTAAATAAGGAACCACTAGGGTGATCGATCGCTTACACAACAAATCGGACCTGATCTAAGACTATCAGTTAGTTTGCAACAATCGTGCTGGAAAGAATGTGTGATAGACTTATATCTTTCAGAGAAAATGCGACTATAGGGGTGACTCATTGTTAGCACAACAAGTTGAACTTGACCTATGGGAAACTATTGAGAGAGTGCTGACCTGGGGACTTATCTCAACTCAAAGTAGTCAGAAAATTTCTATTGAGAGTTTTGCTGACACTGCCCTAAAGATATGATGTCTGCTTGAGAAAGGGGCCACCGGGGGCTTGAATTTCTAATCCACAAGTGAAGATATATTTTGTTTATTTTGTATTTGTGTGGACCCTATTGGTTTACGATGGACCATATTGGGAGGGAGCTTATATCCTAGTTTATCTCAATCGACTAAGGGAGAATGCATCCAAATTCTCCAACCAGTGTGGCTAGGAAAGGGGACCCCAATCCAAGGGTAACTGAGGTAGTGTCTAAATAGGGTTACTAAGAATGTGATCCAGATAGAGTGCCCATAAGGGAGGTGTCATTGGGGGTGTTATCCAAAACCCTATAATAGAAATCCTGTAGGTATTCGTGGCCAACTCAAGCAGAAAGCATGGGGAATCACATTATCAAGAGTGGTGTATCCACCGGGTGGTTCATCGTCATCATGTCAATAACCAACTAATCTAAGGTGCTCGCTTGTTATATAATCGCCTAGAAAGAAGTGTAGGCTTACATCTCTAAAGTGAACTCTGGATAGTTTATTTTCTCAAGGGCTATCCAACCTAGGACTACTCAAGGAGTCATGTGTGGGGACTAAACCCAAGATTGAAGAGAGAAAGGAGCCACTGGGAGACTTACCTAAACCTCAAATATATTTTGACCTAGTTAGTTGATGGCTAATCAAGAAGAAAGCATAGCTTACATCCTCTTAAACAAAGTCAATATGGGGTAGCTTTACCGGCTGCGCAGTAAGAACTATCAAACTAACAAGGTGCTTGTTGGTTTGCAATAGTCAAGTTAGGAAGAAAGTGTAGGGACTCACATCCACCAAACAAGTGACTATTGGGGTGACGTACTAACAAGGTAGCATATCGGCCCGACCTAGAGCATCTAATGAGTGAGTACCACAGGGGACTTGCTTCCACATCAAAATAGCCCGAGATAAAATATATATATATTTGTTTGTGATGTGAAAGAAGGAATAGGATGCCGCTTGGGTTGTCTTACACCTATCCTAAACATGTAGAAATGTTACTCCACCAAGAAAGGATATTGCTTGGGTTCTTTTACACCTAACTTTATTGTAATAATTGAAATAGGATGCCTCTTGTGTTCTCTCACACCTATTCTAATAGCATTAGAGAATTATGTGTAGTTTATGCTTTTGTGGAGATAGGATGCCGCTTGGGTTCTTTTACACCTACCCTAAACCCATCATGGCGGATTCGCAAGCAAAAGATTTTTCTAACACATGAGAGGTAGAATTTGATATGAAAAGAAGTTTTATTAATGATTATTTTCAAGTAAGATTTATGGATAGTATTTCTTTAAGTATAACATGTTGATTAGAAGCATTGGGCGCTCTCCTTTACAATTTATAAGTTGATAAGATCCCCCTTTGTAGGCCTTCTCTATGGCAAAAAGACCTTCCCAAGTGGATACAAACTTGCCTCCCATCTTTCGACAGGTAATAATTAGTCTTCTTAGAATTAAAATAAGCTCTTCTGGTTGAAAAGTTATAGAGCGGACCAACTTGTTGTGAGCTTGAATCATTTTTGCTTTGTATAACTCGAGGTTCTAGCATGCCCGGAGGTGTCTCTCCTCCGAACCTTTGAGCTCTTCTAACTGCAACTTGGCATTCTGCTCTGTAGTAATCTTTCTATCTACATCTATCCTTAGTTATGGGAGTTGGACTTCTAATGGTACAATGGCTTCGGACCCATACATTAAGAAGAATGGGGTAGATTGAGTTGGAGTTCTGTATGTAGTGTGATGGACTTATAAGGCTTCAACTAACTGCTCGTGCCACTATCGCTTATTGTAGTCAAGTATCTTCTTCAATATTTGGATGAGAGTTTTATTGAATGCTTTTGCTAGATTATTTTCCCTTGGATAGTAGATGGTAGAATATCTCTAATCTTTGCTACATCTCCGGGTGAATCTATTGATATTGGTGTTCTTGAATGCAATACCATTATCAAATATAATTCATTGAGGCACCTCGAATTTATATACGATATGATTCCTAAAAAATTAGAGCAGATGCTGAGCTATGACTTCTCTAAGTGGGATTTCCTTCGCCTACTTAGAAAAGTAGTCCGTGGCAGCTAGAATGAACCTATGACCCTTGGAAGAAGGAGGATCGATCATACCCACTATGTCAGTGCCCCAACACTTAAATGACCATGAGGCCAATGTAAGATGTAGAATGTTAGGTGGTTGATGACCACCACCGCAACATTGGTGGCTTCTCCTAGCTACATCCATGCAGTGTAATCATCAAGGTCGAGTATCCTAGTCTTTTGATCTTTCATCTTCGAGACGTGAGCTCGTGATAAACATGAATGTACATCAGTCATGATCTTATGGGCTTCATATTTGGCTAAATAACATAATCACATATGATCAAAAGACTATCGGTATAGGGTGCCATCCATGAGAGCATAGGAGAGAGCTTTCTATTTCACCTGATGGGCTAATGACTTCTCTTGAGGTAGTTTGCTAGTGTTTAGGTAATCCATGAATGGTTGCCTCTAATCTGACTTGTCATCCTTTTTGGGAATGATAACCTCCCATTTAAGAGAGTATCTCTCTATGAGTTCAGCATCAATAAGAGATACAACTTGTCTATTTTTGACCCTTATTGGAATCGACTCATCTTCTGAACATGCCAACTCTTTAAAAAGCTTGGCTAATGTGGCCGCCACAACATTATCTCCTTAAGGAATCTTGTAGATAGTGAAATCTAGGATTTGAGCCAACAACTCTATGTATACTTATGGTAATGGTGGAGCTTAGGCTTTAGAATTTTGTAGGACCTAGTGATTTGGCTAATGATGAGCTGAGAATCCCTGAAGATGTTGATGCTTTGGATGCATAGTGTAATTACTAACTCTAGACATCGAGCCTCATATTGCATGGATTGGTGCATGAGATGAGAATCTCATCATCAGTAGTTAGAGAACTATTTCTACCCCTGCCTTCCCTGGAAGAGTAGATCGTGGTTCTTCTCCTTTTAAGAGGAAGCCGCACCATCAAAATACATCTCTCAATGGTGAATTCTAGTGTCCCCTAAATTCATGATTTGTTCATTGGGGAGGTCATCACTAAGCAGAGAATTAGCAAGAAGTGAATGTGTTACTAAGAAATCCGCTAGTGCCTGTCCTTCGATAGCACGGAGGGATATAAATGTGTTGTCAAACTATGATAAAATTGTGGACCATCATGACAACTGTCTAGATAATGTTGGTCGTGTCATGAGATATTACAGTGGATTGATTCTAGAGATCATATTCACCTTATGAGAAAGAATATAATATCATAGCTTTTGGGATGCAAAGATTAAAGTTATGCAATGCTTTTCAATAGGTGGGTAGTTTACCTTAACAGGGATCAGGTGACGACTGAGATAGTAGAGAGCATTTTTTCCCCTCATCATTGGTTTGAGCCAACAAAATGCCAAGGGAGTCATCTAATGCAGCGATGTAGATGATCAATGGCTTACTCGGGATAGGGGCTACTAGAACTGGTGGCATCATCAAGTAGTGCTTGATGTCGTCAAAAGTATGCTCACACTTGCTTGAATTTGATATCCTTTTTGAAAAGTGCTGAGAATAGCTGACATCTTCTTTATATGTTGGATATGAAGCATCTTAGATATGCCAACCACCCTTGAAATGATTTGAGTTGAGTTAGACTTTTAGGGGTGGCATTTCTAAGATATCCTTAATCTTCTCCGGTCTCTCTATTCCCGCGTTGAAACAAACCGAAGCTACTCAATGTACACACTCGGGGATTCATTTTGAGGTTAAATTATCTTAACTATTCGAAAACTACTCTCAAGTCGAAGAGATGGTCTTCCTTTTCTTTGCTTTTGATTACTAGATGATCAACTTAGCATTCAACTTGAAGGTGAATGAGTTCATTGAAAATTTGTGTCATGGCCCACTAATAAGTAGCACCAATATTTTTAAGGCCAAAATGCATGACCTTATAATAATAGATTCTGATCGAGGTTTAAAAAATAGTATTTCTTTCATCCTCGGGGGCCATCTTGATTTGGTTATGGCCAGATGACCCATCCATAAAGGAGAATATTGCATAAGATGAGGTAATGTCCACCATCAATTCTGATATAGGAAGTAAAAATTCATCCTCAGGACATGCCTTATTCAAATCCCTAAAATCAACGCATATGTAAATTTGGTCATTCTTTTTTTTAATCGGGATAACATTAGCTAACCAGGTAGGATATTTTTTTTCTCTGATAAAGCCAACATCGATCAGTTTCTTGATTTCAGAAGTGACCTATTATTCAATTTCTAATTTTATGCGTCTAGGAGCTTGCTTGATAGGTTAGCATTAGGATCGATTGCTAGTTTGTGGGCTGCTACATCAAGAGATAAATTGGGAAATTATTTATAACTCCATTCAAAGTAGTCCTTAAACTCAGCTAATGGCCTCACTAAGCCATTAGATTCTTCTTCATTCAACAAAGAACTGATGTACGTCGGACATGGATCTTCTTATGTTCCCAAGTTGATTTCTTTGAGTTCATCAATGGTTGATCTAATTTCTTCTTCAAACTCTAGCGGTGTATCTCTGACTTTAGGCTCATTTGGGTCATCTGAAGTTTCTAAACATGCCTCCTCATAAGAGTTAGCATGATTTGAGAAGAAGTTATCAGACCCTAAATGAGTGGTGATGATTAGGCAATGGTTGTCATCATCGATAAGACCCACTATGCCAAATCCTAGTCTTGATCTTGATTGAGAGTGTCTACTTTGGTTTCCCCATAATTTCTCAAAGTAGTTCAACTTGTGTTTAGACCAAGTATGTGGGATTAATCTCTTCTTTGCTAAGTTAATAATATAAGGTGAATACCAATCAAAAGGTAGTTGTATTAAATCTTTATATGAATCATCCTCAAGTTCTAAATCAGATTCTTGAGTTGAGGATGATGCTCCCAATAGAAACCTCTTTGGCCTGACATCTATGGATGACTTGGGGGCCTTTTTAATTACCAAACCTACAACTTTTTAGAAAGAAAGTGAGGTTAGAGCTAAAGTTTCCAACTGCTGCCTGACTATTCTATATAATGATATTTTGGATACATTTATGCATTACTTGAAGGCCTGGTCTTTATCACTGTCTGGCTTGAACATCACCTCCGAAGTGACCCGTTGATAGGGGTTCGTCATTATGCTAACTACATGAGACTCATCCTCTGATTTGGACTCTAAGTCTATGTGGATAGCGGGGGTACTCTTGTGAGGTAGAACATAACTCCTACCGGCTGGTCGCCAGCAAGGAGGTCATCCACCTCTAGAATTACCTCTGGACTTGCCTCTTTCTCTACTTGATGGAGGTCTAGTCATCCTACCCATGTGTTCATATGGAGGAACAAACTGTGGGTGGTATATAACATCTGGCTCTACCTCTTCCTTGGTGTCTGATTCTCGTTCACTTGCATTTTCTTTTTCTTTTCCATTTTCCTTTTCTTTTTCTTTTCAATTTCTTTTTCTTTTTCTTTTATTTCTTTTTATTTTGATTTTGAACTTTCACCAGGTTTAGGCTACATTTTCATAAATCTCAACCTCTCTAACTAAGAATGGATTCAAGTCTCCTTTGACACAATACTCGATTCCACCTCTTCTGAATTTGATGCACTGATGTAAAAAGGATGGAATTATATTATTTTCATGTATCCAAGGCCTATAGAGCAAAGCATTGAAAGATGTATCTGAATCAATTATGTAGAACTTGGCTTCAGTCTTCCAGTCATCTATCTCTAGTGGTAACACTATGGAGCCTAAAGTCCTTTAGCCTTGTTCATTGAATCTTCTCAACATCATTCGATCTCCTTAGAGTTTGGAGATGTCGATCCTTAAGTAAGCAAGGGTTTTTAGAATCATAATATTCACTGATGCACCTGGATCAACTAACACCCTGGAGAGTTTAAATCTATCCATGTCCACTGTGATGTAGAGTGGACAGTTGTGCTTTATGTCTCCAAAAGAAGGTCTTCATCGGTGAATGTAACTCCATGGGCTTCTCTTGAAAAACATGCCTCCTCTCCAATAGCGGTCAACTGAGCTAAGCATATTTTTGGATCAAGAAGGGCTTTGATCAATGACTCCCTCATCCCTTTGGATAAGATAAGAGCATCATATATGCTTAGTTTAGCTGACAACTTTCTTAGGTGAGCGAGGATATTGCAGTTGGTCCTCCACAAGCATATCCATATGTGGAGCATCCTGTGGAGGGGCTTCTTGATTGCTAGAACTAATGACTTGTTTACCCTTACCATAAGGTGCTACCCTAGGAGGTAAAAATTTGCCACTACGAAGGTTGACTTCAGTGACTTCATGAGATAGTTTAATGGAAAGTTCTACCTGTGCATCAAGTTACTAGCAGCTTCTCTTTTAGGATCATCAGAATCATATGACTCCAAATCAATCTCAATGGGAAAACCTGGGTGATTTAAGAATGGGTAATCCATTTCAAAATCAGAAAGGAGTGGATTAGAATTGTTATAATTATTAATATTTGGAGAGCTTTCTATAAGATTAAAATCAACAAGATCATCAAAAGTAGAGAGGATGTAAGTAGAATCAATCTTCTTCTTCATTGATTTCTTAGATTTGGATGAAGGTACAAAGTATAAATCAAGTAAAGTAAGTGGAGTGAGGGATTTGGCACCCCTCTGCTGATATATAATGCTAAGAAGAGATGGTCAAGGAATTGTGGCTCAACCGTAAGCTTATACTCACGTGGTATTAATGTTCTATCCCGGGCAAGTGGAGGTTATCGTTGCTGCTGCTAGGCTTCTACCTCCCTCAAGTTCTCCTTAGCAACTTGCAACCCTTCCTTAGAGTTAGAGGTACTGCTCTGCACACAAGGGTAACTTTGATCTTAAAAAATTATTTTCTTGGAGGTTCTGATAGGAGATATCCCAACCTTCTCTATCTTGAGAAGATCGTGTATCCCCAAGGATTACCCTAACATAACTAGGGTTGGGGTATTCTAGGGATGATAATGACTTGTAGCTGTCAAGCCAAACCTTAAAGGTAAACCAATCTTTCAAGACAGCATGTGGCAAAAGTTTGGATCTTGACCCACATCCTCCGCCTCCTGCAACTAAAAATTAAGCTTCTTTAAAAGGTTCTTAAATATCTTCTTGACTACCTCCATCTTAAATGAATAAGGTTTATTCAATTTTTTAGTAAGAATAGGTAAGTGATAGCTACCTAGTGGATATGAGTACCATTGTTGATGTTGTGGATGGGGATATTGTTGAGCAGGCGGTAGTGGAGGCCACTGTGGCAATTGAGGTGGCTGATAAGATGATCGAGGTGGTGCCAAGGAGGTGGTAGAGGAAGTCAGAGTCCGGAATCAACCCTCGCCTTCCTATTAACTACTATGACTACCCCTAATTTTTTCTCAAATGCCTTCTATGGTCTAAGCTTGGCTGATTGATCTTGGAAAGGTAATTGTTTGACCTCCCCTTGCAAACTAGCCACTTTATTGATTAATTTCTAAAATATCTTAATAGTAAACCCTTTAAGCATGAAGGTGACCGGGCCATGAATATTCTTGAGTAGAATTTCAATGGCATATGTCAGATAGCTGGTTCAGATTTCATACTTAAATTGTGTCATCTAAGAATGTAATCAAGGGGACTCACCGGTGTTATTGAGTAAGATCAAGCTACCCTTTATTGAGCTCTAAAATCTCTTAATAAAAGTCGCTCTAACTTAAAATGTATTCACAACCATTGGGTAGTTCAAAGATACCAATCAAATATGATGCCTGTCAAGCTACTGATGAAGAGGCGGAATAAGAGTGCATTGCTGCCATCTACATTGCAACATCCGGCCCTGAAATGTGCTATATACTGACGGGGGTTCCCACTGCCATCAAAAATTTTGAAGGATGGAGGCACAAAGCCTTTAGGGTATTGGACACAATCAAATTCCTCCAGGTAGGGTCTACCCTTTGGAATAGATGAGCTACCTCTAGCTTGCGCCAATGCATCCCTCACCTATTGCTCCATTGTGTGTTTGATATCTCTTTCATGCATAGAGGTGTTATCCACCACCTTCCTATGCAAGCTACCACAGTCTCCCTCTACAGGAATGTATCTAGGATGATCTAAAGTGTGTGCCAATTCTATTCTATTGGCTACTACAGGAGAAGGCTATGAAACCAGAGCTGAATTCTACAATGCTGACACCACAACCATCAACTATTCAATATTCTTCCCCATTTGGTCAATATGATCATCCCTCTATCTAAGCTATTGGAGGAGATGTTGAGTTGAATGGATGACATCATTTTCTTCAACTATAATACTTTCTTGACCATACTAGTCTCTATGGAGGGACTCCCTAGTATCGACCATATGAACTTCAATCGAATCCTCAATAAGATCATCCTCATCTAGATCAAAGTTGACCTTTCTCCTCAACTGACCGTCACCCCTAGAAGTTCTCTACAAAGTCACTAAAATCTCATATGCCCTAATTGTACCGGTATAAATATGCGCTACTAATCGGAAGAGGGGCTATACTCACTGACAGAGATGCATCTAACACTTCCTGTCACTGGAGTGCTAGCTCTAGGAGTGTCATGCTCACTGGAAGAGATATGCTCGTGACTGTTCATGGATGGAGTAGTGTCCCTAAAGAGATCCACTACTGTAGAACTATACCCTTCCCCCTCTATAGTTGTCACTGTCACTAACTTAGATGATGGTGGTGGTGGTGGTGCAACCATGATGCTGCAGGGTTGCCACTCCTTCACCAAGATTGAAGTAGGAGGTTGAGTTGGGGAACTCGTCCTCACCTCAGTCAGTGGAGTAGATGAAGTGGGATCTTTTGGCTATAA
This sequence comes from Cymbidium sinense, assembly GCA_021442155.1. Lineage (NCBI taxonomy): Eukaryota > Viridiplantae > Streptophyta > Magnoliopsida > Asparagales > Orchidaceae > Cymbidium > Cymbidium sinense. Next base: position 97,887,506 of record CM038222.1, read on the forward strand.
CCGAATCACCAAGGGGGCTTTATTCTCCCCGAATGTTATTTTCTATGCCTTTGTAGGAATGGTGGATGGCAAAACGATGGTCAGGAGTGGAGACAACACTAGCTCACCCTCTTACTGGTACCCATCAACACTGTTATCGATCATATCACCGCTGGCGACCGGGAAATCACTAGCGGAGGCCATAGCAAAATTCCGCTCGCCCTGAGTGAGCTACTACCGCCTCGATGCTCTCACTGAATGTGCCCGTAACACTGGGATGATCACCTCAAAGTCAAATAATGTCAAGCACCGCTACTGGTGTAATACCATCCGTAGACTGGCATAGGACTTCCTCCTATCCCTAACCAAAATCTTGTGGTATGTAGGAGGTGGAGGCAATGGAACTATCCTCTGGTAGTCTTCTTATTTTTCTAATGATGAGAGGGGGTGGAATTGGTTGCTAGTCGAATGATGGGAGAACCTCATGTGGGAAATCCCCACACACCCATGTGGTGCACGCCTATGTCTGGATCACCTCAAGGGAGTCACCAAGTCGATAGCCTTCACCAGAGACTAAGAGATGCACAACCCAGGGGAAGCAAGTGAAGAACGACCCTATTAAAGGATGAAGTGCCAACCCTCATCCTGACTAATAGTAGTGAGGGTTTCCCCCTCATAGGTAATGTTGACTCCCTCAAATCTTTGGCCAAAGAACACTAGCTGGGTAGAGCCAGTCTGAGGGAGGCTGGCCTGATCCAAGGCCAAATCCATCCCAAACAGAAAGGAGAAAATAAGCTTCTGAGAGGCCATGTGTAAAGGCTGCACTGACTGATCTGAGTTGTATGTTTGCATATGTTGAAATATAACTTGTATCAAATTTTTGTCTTGATATATGTTCTGAGAAAGTAAAAGAGGTTTGGAATTTTAAACCCAATTAGTGTTTGGAGAGAGTTTTGTCATTTGATTTTTTTTATTTTAGAACCCATACTCAACCAATCCAATTGGTGGGTTCAAAAATTTGAGGAGAGATTTCTTTTTTGAGGATTGTTTGCATTTTGTGTTTCTTGTTTGAAAATATGGATAGTTTGAAAGAACCTTTACTTAGAAAATTTGGGTATGCTAAGAAGAGGTTGTGATTGTGTGTTTGAAATATTTTTGCTTGTGAATATTTGATTATGTGATATTTTGATTTAAAAATGAGGCTTCTTACTTTACAAATTTGGTATGTTAAGTAGAGGCCACATGTGTTTGATTTGTGCTTGAAGATGAGACTTTCACTTAACAAATTTGGTATGTTAAGTGAAAGCCAAATGTGATTGTAAGATAGATTTTCTTTTGAAGATGGGAGTCCTTAACAAATTTGGTATGTTAAGTGAAAGCCCCAAATGTGTTTGAGATATATTTGTTTTTCTTTAAAAATGAGACTCTCACTTAACAAATTTGGTATGTTAAGTGAAAGCTCAAGTGTGGTTGATATGAAAAATTTGATCCTTACTTAACAAATTTGGTATGTTAAATAAGGATCAAATGTGTAATAAAAATAGACCCTCACTTAACAAATTTAGTATGTTAAGTGAAAGCCTAAATATATTTGATATATATTTGAAAATGTGGCTCCCACTTAATAATTTAGTTTGTTAAGTGAAAATCAAAGTACGATATGACTTGAGAATGGGATTCTCATTTAACAAATTTGGTATGTTAAGTGGAATCCAATTTGGCATGATTATGTGATTTTTACTTAACAAATTTGATGAGTTTAAGTTGAATTGAATACATGCTTTGAAAGTGAGACTCTTACTTAGCAAATTGGATATGCTAAGTGAAAGTCTAAATGCACATTTTTGAAAATAAGACCCTCACTTAACAAATTGAATATGTTAAGCGAAAGTCAAATTTTATGTTTTGAAAATGAGACCCCCACTTAACAAATTGAAATTGCTAAGTGAAGGTCAAATTCATGTTTTGAAAATGAGACCCGCACTCAACAAATTGAAATTGTTAAGTGAAGGTAAAATTTATGTTTTGAAAATGAGACCCCCACTTAACAAATTGAAATTGTTAAGTGAAAGTCAAATTCATGTTTTGAAAATGAGACCCCCACTTAACAAATTGAAATTGTTAAGTGAACGCCAATTTATGTTTTGAAAATGAGGCCCCCACTTAACAAATTGAAATTGTTAAGTGATGGTTAAATTCATGTTTTGAAAATGAGATCCCACTTAACAAATTGAAATTATTAAGTGAAGGTCAAATTCATGTTTTGAAAATGAGACCCCCACTTAACAAATTAAAATTGTTAAGTGAAAGTCAAATTTTATGTTTGATTCAAATAGGGATTCTCACTTAACAAGTTTGGATATGTTAAATGGGAATCAAATGTGGCATGATTTGCTTTTGAAAAGAGAGAAGCTTCAACTCCAACAAATGTGAAATATGTTGAGTGGAGCTTCAATTTTATTTGAAAAATGGATTCCTCATTCAATAATTTTGAAAATGTTGAATGGGCATGGCTATTTTTCAAGAATGTGCTTTTGAATAGAACCTCCATGTAGCAATCATAAGGATTGTTAAATAGAGGGGTTTTGATTTTGTGAATTTTATGAAAGGTGCTTTTAGAAAGTGTCATTTTGTGAAAGAAATTATTTTCTTTAAATTTTATGATGAACCTTGCCTCACCAAGCTAGTGGTGAAGAGGTTCTAAATTTTATTATCTCCCCCTTCATTGATAAATTCTGTTCTCACCTATTGGGGAACCCAATAGGGGTTTCAAGACCTACACAGAGTGAGATCCTAAAACCTAAAGGATGTTGGCTAACTTTTAAAGAAGTGAACAATGGAAGGAAAGATAGTCTCAGACTTACATAAAATGCAAGTCCACTATCGATGCTTAGAGACAACAGTCGTCTACCAGAATGGAGAGAGGAACCATGCCCAGTGGAGTCGCCAAAAATTTTTGAGTTGTTTTTTTTTAGTTTGTGTTGTGTGTGTATATATTAAGAAATAGTGCATTATCTTGAGAGATAGAAATCTCTGCCATATAATGGACCTAATTACCTAATAAAGACCCCTAAAGCATGATGGGTCTTCGAATATACTAGAGATTTTTTCCCTACTTTACATGAAAAATTAAAGCAGAGCTTATTTAAATCGGGTTCGTTAAGTTCCCTATTGAGGCAAGCCTCTATAGTAAATTACATCCTAAGGAAGATGAGTTCCTTAAGAATACTCTCAATCAAATTAGGCGATTATTATCTCCAAAAAATTCAAAGATAGGACTATCAATAAATTGATTATATTTTTGAAAATCAAGTGGGATAGATCAAAATGGGAGAGTTATTATCAAAACTAAAGGAGATGAGTAGAGAGTGCTCATGATACTAGGAAGCCTAGTGAGCACCCAATCTATCTTATGGTTGGGCTTTATGTAGTTGAAATTGAGGAGATTTATTTATTTGAGTTGAAATTTTATTAGAAATCTAAGACTTATAATTCCACAATACAAGATTGTGAAAATGCCAAAGAGGTGAGAATTTATGCTTATAGCACACGATTAGATCCTAAATCTAGAGAGCTTTGTGGAGGATCAAAGCATGACCTAAATCTAAGATAAAAGTGAGTATATGGTTTACCTCTACAAGAGAGAGTAAGTCATTTGATTGCTGGACTTATTATCGCCTGGAGTGGCAGCCAGCTAACTCCTATGCTTTAAATCTATGTAGGCAAGTCATATGCTTTGCAAGATGGTTAAGTTATTATTTATTTAGAAGAGGAACTAAGTCCTTAAACCCACTCCCTAAGAGACTACATCATGAAGGGCATGAGTAATGACCTAATCTAATACAAATTTTATCAAGTTTTATTTGATTTTTGGACTCTTTGTTTTGACACAAGCTATGGGATTTTGTAGGCCTAAATGCATGAGAAATTGATTATGGGCCAAATCAAAAGAGAAAGAGGTGTCTTTCCATCAAAGGTTCTTATAGGTTAAGCCTTTATTCTTTGGCATAGATGGAAGCCCTCTCTTAACAAGAGTGAAAGAATATGACATGCACGATATTATACATACAATCATCCAGCTAAGAGGTTACTAAATATTTTATTATCTTGGTTTAACACCTAGAATTTTATGTGAGATTATGAGTTATTTTAAAATTTTAGTTATGAGTTGTTAATGGGGTGAAAATTTTATTTTTATCCTAAGAGCCTAAATAGATCTAGGCCACACAGTAATCACCAATCATAAATAAACTATCAAAAGGCATGCTATTTCTAATGCACAAGCTAAACAAAAATATCAAACAATTTTATAAAGCTATTTCAAAAGAATAAGAGACCGATGCGGTCAGGTACCACCGTACAACTCGAAAAGAAATGAGGATAGCCGAGCACTACCCTCATACATCTCAGAATAATGAAAAAATAATTACAATTATAAAATGATATGTGTTATGGGGGTCTTCATTCTTCCTCCTCCATTGTTCACTCTCATCTTGATTTACTCTATTTCTTTCTTTCTTTTGGCTTGATTTGGAGGTAGCTTGCTCCAAAGGCATCACATGGTATACAAGACATGGTTTTATAACCAATGCTCACCTTAATCTGCATAACACTTATCCTAATCCTAATGCAAAATTACATTAAAAGAAGAAAAGTAAATCTAGCTACACTTGTAAAATAAATATTAGCTAAATACACCATACAACCCATGAATAATTTGGACTTAGCACCCACCCCTGTCTATGCTTAGGGTATAGTAATCAAAAATATTTATATTTTTATTACGGTGACCCCTTAAGCATGACTTCCTACAGAAAATATGATTAGGCTAATATCGGCCTAACCTCCAGACTACGCACATACACCCTAACATCCAGTCTAAAATAATACATCACAAAACCAAACATTCATCAAACCATGCACTTTTCTAACATAAAACTAAAAAAGGTGACTTAATCTAATGTGTATGTGTTAAGGCTTGTGTGGTATGTCCTAACTAGGCTTTAGGGTTATCATTTGCTAAGTGTGAGAAATTTAATTTATAGAGGGTTGATTTCTCTTTAAGTGATTTAATTGATTTGAAGATTTTACTTAGTGTTTTCTTTTATTTCATAAAGCCTACACTTAGCAACTAAGTGTTATAAAGAGAAGAAAGAGAGGGAATCTCTCTTTTATCCCTAACTTAAGTCATTTATAAGATAAGTTAATTAATCAATTTTTTTTAGTGAATGGTTTATTATGTGTTTTAATTAACCCTAAGTTTAGATTCAATCTAAATAATCCTATTCAATAATAAAGGCATATTAAGATTAATTAAAATGGATTACTATCACATAACACATATTCATTCATTTCTTTCCATCATGTATATAATGCTTATGAGTAAATCTTAGGCATACATAAACATGCAATTTATATTTTTAGCATACTTGAATGATGAATGCGAAGAAGTGTATTTAGAAGTTAAATATTTCATTTCTGATTGAATTATGAATGCAAGCCTTTATTACATAGAAAAGAGGGATTTTTCATCCATTAGCTAGATATAAAAAGTTTTTTAAGTGAGTAGATCGCCATTATTTTCTACATGAAGGTAGACTACTTAGGGCTACTTAAAGCCTCGCAGTCCGGGGATGTCCAAACTAATATACCACTTTTCTTAGATACATGTAGATGTATAAGCAACTATAAGGATAGGAAAATCCATGCAAAAGTTGTGTTTGATTTATTTGATTTGTGATTCTTATTCATTGGCCACATTATACATGCATATGTATACGAGTTTTAAGTGAGTACTAGGGGCTTTGGCAAAATTTTATAGAGAATTTCTAAAGAATAAAATATAAACTTTCATCTTCACTCAATGCAGGATAAAATGAAGATAGAAATATACATCTCTTCTTTTTATGCATTTTTGACATAACATAGATATATAGATATTCTTATTGAGGGTGATCGAGTATGACATTGAGGAGAGGTGTACTATCTCGAATGAAAAAAGGTCACCACACTACAATGGACCTAATCACCTCAACAAGGACTCCTAAGGACAATGGGTAGGCATGTGTACCAAAGATTCTTCCCCTACTTTACATGGAAAAGTGAAGTAATGTTTATTATAAACCAAGTTCATTAAGTTCCTTATAGCAGCAAGCCCCCATAGTTAATTGCATCCTAAGAAATGAGATCCTTTAGGAATACTCTAGATTTAGGTAAATTATCATTGTCTCCAAAGATTTCAATAGCTAGGACTATCAATCGATTAGTTTATTTTGGAAGATCAAATGAGATTGATCAAAGAGAGGGAGTTATTATCGAAGCTAAAGGAAGATAAGTAGGAGATACTCACGATGCTAGAAAACTTAACAAGCATCTCAAACTATCCTATGGTTGGGCTTTATATTTTTAAAATTAAATTATTCATTTGAGTTGACTTTTTATTAGAAGTTTAGGTCTTATAATTTCATAATACAAGATTATAGAAATCTCTAAAGGGTGAGGAATTATGCTTATGGCCCATAGAAGGGAGAAGCAATCTTAGAACCTAAATCTAGGGAGCTTTGACGATGGCTGAAAGCATGACCTAAATTTAAGGCGACAATGAGTATTTGGTTTTCCTCCATAAGAGAGAACAAACCACCCGACTGCTTGGACTTACAATCGCCTGGGGATGGCCGCTAACTAACTCTTACTACGATTTTAAATTCATGTAGGCAAGTCATATGCTTTATGCAAGATAGTCAGGCTCTTATTTATTTAGAAAGAGACTAAGTCTTTAAACTCACTCCCTAAATAGACTAGATCATTGAAGGACATGCATCAAATTACCTAAATCTAATGCAAATTATATTACATGTTATTTTCATTTTTTGATAATCATTTGACTCTAGCTTATAGGATTCATATGCCTAATGCATGAGAAGTAAGATTATTGGCCAAAATCAGTGAGCAAGGAGGAGGTGTGTTCATTTTTTGATAATCATTTGACTCTAGCTTATAGGATTCAAATGCCTAATGCATGAGAAGTAAGATTATTGGCCAAAATCAGTGAGCAAGGAGGAGGTGTGTTTCCACCATGTCTCTCAAAGGTTAAGCCAAGTTTCTCTGGCAAAGGTAGAAGCCCTCCAATCAAGTGTGAAAATAATATGCATTTGCGCATGATGTTATAAAAGAAATATGCATCCAGCTAAGGGATTGCTAATTCTTTTATTTTGATTTTTAGCCTAATCTTTAGATGTGGTTATGAATTCTTTATTTTAATTTTGAATTGATTAATTTAGTAGAAGATTTATTTTTTCCTAAGAGACTAATCCACATCTAGGCCATACATCAAGCAAGGAAGAAATTAGGAAAATAATATCATCTTAATGCACAAGCTAAACAAATCATCAATCAATTCATAAAGCTAACATAAAATAATAAGAGGCCATTTGTGGTCAGGCACCACTACACAAACCTAAAAACAAATTGGGTAGCAGAGCTCTACCCTTATATAACCTGGATTACAAATGAATTAAATATAATTAAGCAAGGAATTCATTATTATAGGGGTCTTCAAGCTTCATTTCTTCATTCTTCTTTTCTTCTTTCTTCTTCTTTTCTTCTTTCCTCTTTAGTTCCTTCTTTTGGATGGTTGAAAGGTGGTTGCTTTGATGGTTTCATATGGTGCATGAGATGAGATCTTATGACCAATGCTCATCCTAATCCCCCATAATAATCATTCAAAAATCCTAATTGCAAAAATACATGAAAAGAAAATGTAAATCTAGCTAACACCTTCAAAATAGAGATTAGCTAAACAAACCATACAACTCCCAATCATGTACATTGGACTTAGCACCCCCACACATGGGTAACCAAGTCCACCTGGCCTATTGGATTATGCTTAGGGGTATGAGCACCTGCACAGTAAAAGTAGTTATATTTTTATTTCAGCACCCCTTAGGCACAATCCCTTGCAGAAAATAATGATTAGAATAAATCATCCTACCATTCATTCTACGCACATTCACCCTAACATCTAGACTAAAATATATATTACAAAATGAAAGCAAATATCAAACCATGCACTACCCTAACCTAAAGCTAGAAGTGGTGACTTAGTCTAAATGTGTGTACTTTAGAAGGTTTGTGTGGTATGCTTAACTATGGCTTTAAGGTTTATATTTTTTTTTAAAATGTGAAAGTGTTCAACTTAAAGGATAGTTTCATTTAAGTTATTTTACTGATTTGGGTTGATTTTATTTTATATTTTTATTTGGTTTGAATGAATCCTACAATTAATTACTAAGTTTTAAAGAGAGGGAAAAGAAAAAAAGAACTTCTCTTTTCTTCCCTACCTTAAGTAATTTTTAAAGTAGATTCATATTTAGTTTTATTTAGTGAATGTTTTATTATGTATTTTAATTAATCTTAATTTTATATGAACTCTAAATAAACCTATTTAAAAAGAAAGGCATTTTAAGATTAAGTAAAGTGAACTAAATTCACAAAGCATACATCACTTCATTCTTTCCCAACATGTATAACATGCATATAAATGAATCCTAAGCATATCAACACATACAAATGAGAATGTTTATCACACTTTATAATGAATACTAAGTATTTCACTTAAGAAAATTTGAATGCTTATGATGCATGATTTTCATTAAGTAGAAATGGGATTTCTTATCCAATTTTCACATGCACACATGAATGTATGAAAGGCATAAGTGAGTACGATGCCATTGTTAACCAGGGGTGTAAGGTACAAGACCTACTTAGGGCTACTTAAAGCCTCACAACCCCAGTTGTCTAGACTAATATACCACTTTCCTTAAATATAAGCATATGTACAAAAGAAATGAATGGAAAAGAAAAATGCAAAAGTTTGTACTTGATTGTTTGTTTTGTTTATGCAATTTATATGTACAAGTGTAGATAACCTTCTCAAGTAATAGCATATGAATGAATAGGAAATGGAATTAGGCAAGTGTTAGGTTCATTTCAAATGAACTAAACACTTTACCAAATCATATCCAAAACTATACTAAAAGAGGGGAGAAGGAAAACTACACTAAGCACATCCTTATATTTTACTCACATGCAAGCTTATAAATAAAATACAAGTAACACACTTTTAGTTTTGGTAATTGATTCATATATTTTCAAATTAATTTGGATTTAATAGTGATAATAGCCACTCATATTACTATTTTAGCCAAAACATGCAATTTGACATAAAAGAAATATATCACTTTCATTTTGATCTTTGAAAAGAATGAATGCATGAATTTCATATTACATACACATTTATCATGTTGGTAAGGAACTAAAATTATGAAATCATGTAAACACATTCACCCTAATTAATTCCTAAAGATAATCTTATGAAATAAGAAAGCTTAAAGCAAATCAAATTACTTTTAAGGAAAGTTTGATTTTGTTTTGAGTTTGATTTAATTTGAGAAATGTGAGTTATTTTTGTTGTTCCTAACCCATTTCCACATGTGTATGACATTCACGTTCAATTTTAGATGATTAGATCCATTTATATTTTGATTAGGTTAAGGTATGGATTAAGTGTATTAATTACCCCTTACCTATGCCACCTTAGCATATTTAATCAAATAATTATGAGCCAATGAGATGACATAAAACCTCACAAAGAATTAAATTTACAATGCACCTAGGAAGAAAAGGCCTAATGCAATTTGGCTCATGATTGGCGATTAATTAAACTAAGGGGTATAACTTAAGTAATTTCATAACCCCTCTCACACATGTGAGTTAAATTTTGATTTCTTTAATGTACTTAGGCTCTTAAACACCTAAGCATTTTTCTAAGATAGATTAATTAAGTTTTAGAAGGTTTTAGAATTTTATGAAATTAATTATGAGGGTAATTAGTGAATTAACCCTTAATTAAGGATGGATTAAGAAAGAAAAGGGGGGTGGGTTTAGGGAATATCTTAAGGAAAGTACCCCAAACTTATTCTCTAAACCTCACATTCACTTAATCAAAACTTAATTAATTCAATCAGAGGGTTAAACCACTAATTATACCCTTAGTTAAGCTTAATTATATTAAGGGAGTAATTAAGGAATAAACTAGCAATTCCCCTATTTAGCCACCAATAAATCTCAAGAAAATTAGGGGAGGTAAGAGTCATCACACTAATTAAGCACAAAAAGTTTAAGATAAATTAGAGGAGTTATTAAAGGATAATTAGCAAAATAACATTCCTAATAAAACCTAAATTCCGAGAAGAATACTGTCCAAAATCCATTAAAATTAATTTTAGAATATTCTATGTCCAATTATTTTTCATATGCAATTTATTCCATATTTTTTAAGTTTTTCTTCACTTAGATATGAATTTTAGAAGTTTTGGTGATTAATTAGAAATTATTTAATCCCTAATTATATTATGAATTCCGTCGGTGCCACGTGTGCTGCTAACGCGGCATGTGCTTTACACATGGCATGATGGGATTGGGTATTTAACCCATCACATTGTAGCGTCGTGTGGTGGCGACGCTACACTCTTTCTCCTCAACCGTTCGATTAAGGATCAGATGGCTGAGATTAAAGCCGCGGATCTAAGGGAGGAAAATATGGATATTATGCATTTTAATCTTGGCTGTCCATCCAAAATGCATGGATGGATGGCCAGAGATTCATCCTTGCCGCTCTTTGTGAGCCATGGAGACTGTCCATGTTTGAAGCCATGATCTGAGCTTGGATTGGAATGAAACTCAACCCACACCATCAACATGCAACCTAGATCACATCTAATGGCTATAATTCTATGGGATTAACATTCACTTCACAAAGCTCTAAACCATAGCTTGATTAAGCTTGAAAAATGGCTAATCTTGTCGGAGGTGATCATTGGTGCTTGATTCCCTCAGAGAAGCTTCATCTGGTGGAGATGAAGCTTTGTTGAAGGTTTGAGCTCTTGAAATTGAGTGGATGCTTCTATGGACCAAATCCCCTTTGCCTTGAGCTCGATCTTGATCAAGATGGCTCCTCCCTTACTTTAGGAACTTAGGACAGAGGTTGGGTGAGTTTGATTGGGGTCCCTTAGGGACTGTGCAAAAGGGAATTACACTGGTTTTGAGTGTGGAGTGAATTTGGTTTTCGGTGGAGCTCCCCTATTTTTACACTGTAAAAATTGAGAATAAGAAGTTTGATTTCACTCTAGAAAGATTGGGGAGGCTGAGGAATTACTTCTCTGACTTTACTAGGTTCAATCAAATTAAAGAATTTGAAGTTTGAATTGAATTAGGGGGAGTATATCTCTCCCTTTGGCAATCAGATGGCTGAAAAAGAGCTTTCTATTTTTGATCAATTGCCTTGATTTAGTCAGTTTGTTAGGCTGTTAGATGAGTCATTGAATTCGGTTTGTCTAGAGGAGTGGAATGGTGAACTCCCCATGTGCTCAAAATAAGTGGAGGCATGATTCCCATGTGGCCATTTCAAGGCATTTGCTCGGTTTGGCCATTGGGCTAGGTTGGGCTAACCCAAACCTATTGGGTTGGGTGCACTATACTCTTTAGTGTTCACTTGATCCACTAATAGAGTGTCAAGTGGGTATGAAGAGGATTTGACCAAATTCCAAGTGGAATTGGCCAAAATTTACCCTATGGCCAAGGGGTAAAATGCTCATATGACCTTGATTTCAATTTGGGTATGTTTAATATGATATGAAAATAGGTTTGACCAAGTTTTATTGAATTTGGAGTTAGTTTGATGTGATTTGGCTCATGTTGACCCATTTAGGTCAAAATGGGTGAACTTGGGTCAAGTTGACCAAGTGGTCAACTTAGATCAAACCAAGGGTTGGGTCAAGTTCATATGACCATTTAAAATATTTTGCTTACTTTGGTTTGATTCAATTTGGTTTAGGTTTGAATTTGGTTCATATGATTTTCATTAGGTCAAATGGGTCAAGTTGACCAATTTGACCCATTTGACCTATTTGAGCTAGGTCATGGGTAGGTTTAGGTTTGGTAGGTCATATATAAAAGGGATTGGTATTTTTGTTTCTAATCAATTTTGGTTAGGTCAAGTTGGGTTCATAGTCAATGGGCTACGTTTTGTCTAGTTGACCAATTGGGGCTTTGGTCAAGTTCAACAATCATTTTGGAATGAACTTGACCCATTAGTTTCAATCAATTTAGCATAGATCAAGTTTTGACACATTTTTACTTTTAGGTCAAGTTTAGTCAACTTGGGTAAAGTGGACAATTGGGCTAGGTTAGGCTCAAGTGTTGACATGGTCAAGTTCAAACATTAGTCATGAATGAACTTAGATCATTATTTTTAATCAATTTGGCCTATGATGGATTTTTCCTATGTTGAGTTTCATTTTGGCTAAGTGTTGACTTGGTCAACTCTTAGGTTTGACTTGATTTGACTCAATTTGAATGATTGATCATCACATGATGATTGTTGATCATGATGAGAGGCTTAGGTGAGTTTGATTCAATCTAATTTGGTTAGGATTAGAATTTGGCTCATATGATAATACTTTAGGTTTTTCAAGTGAGCCTAAGTGGGTCAAATGATTTTGTCAAAGCTTGATTTGAGTTTAATTGAACTCACATATGAACTTATGATTGAAATATAAATCCATTTTTAAGTGGTTCGAAGTCAAATGGGTTTTGAGTCATTTGATAATTTCAAGTTTAAAGGGTGAACATGAAATGGATTTTGGCTTGATTTTTGAAATGAGTTTTGGTTAAGTGATTAAAGTTTGTATTTATATTTGGATTCATGATTGAAGGATTGATTGAATCATGAAGAAAAATTAAGAGTTTGGCTTGATTTGAAGTTTATTTGGCTAAGTTCAAGAATTTGACTTGAAAGACTTAGGTTGGATTTTGATTGAATTTGAGTTTAATTTTTGGAGTTGGTTTTGGTTGTTTGAATTTATATTTCATTTATATATGTGAATATAAATGAGAATATAAATGGGTCATGAGAAAATTTCATGAGTTGGAAGGGATTTGAACATGATATAGGCTAAGTCCTTAAGAAGAAATTAAGGATTTAAGAAGGATTTTGAATCAGGAATTTGACTTTTGGGTTTAGTTTGATTGATTTTAATTTATATTTCATTTATATATGTTAATATAAATGAGTGTGAAAAAATTTTATGAATTTGAATTGATTTGAAGATGATTTAGGCTAAGTCCTTAAGAGGGAATCAAGGGCTTAAAAAGAATTTTGAATTAGGAAATTCAATCATGTGGCATTGATTTGAGTTTGGAGAAAATCAATTAGGCTTGAATTGATTTAGGTTTGATGTTGATTTGATTTGGAGTTTGACTTGAAGGAAGGAAGTGAGGAATGTGATTCAAGCTATAGGGTAGGTAAATTTTTCTAACACTACTAAGGCATGACATATTCCCATGGCTAACTGTTCTAAGTCTTTAGGACTAGGTTGAGTGTCCACCTAATCACTAGATGTGTCTTAAGACTAAAGATCTCTTAAAATCTAAGAAAAATCCTATGTTTAAGATGGAGGGGTTGAGAACTCATCCTAAAAATGAGGTCAACAGAGGCTAAGGTACAAGGCTTGCTTAGGGCTACCTAAAGCTTCACAACCCCGAGATGTTCAGACTAATATAGTACTTGTCTCAAATACATATAAATGTACAAAAAGAACCACATGAATAAGGGATCAATTAAAAAAATATATTTGATTTGATTATGTCATTTACATATGAGATATGAAATTCTTCCTAAGTCTTAACATGGAGATGCATAGGAGTAGATTTAGGCAAATATTGTGTTCTTTTCAAATGAACTATACACTTGCAAATCCTATGTGAATCCATGTAGGATATGGAAAGAGAATTTTATATTGCATATCTTATATTATTACCACAAGAAAGCTTATAGATATTCGTAATTAACATTACTTCATTTATAATAATTAATTTATAGGCTTTTGAAAATAGTTTTTGATTTAATTGTGATAATAGCCACACCAATTTAATTTAAGTCAACACATGCAATTTGGAATAAAAGGAAACCATTTCATTTAATTAATTTTAAAAGAAATGAATGTATGATTTCATATGGAAAACAATATTTAGCATGATTGGAAAGAAATAAAGGAATGTAAGCACATGATTTCATTCATCCCAATTAATTCCTAAGGACAACTACATTAAATAAGGCTCTTTAAAATAAACCAAAATTCTTTAAAGACATTTTTAGCTTTGAGTTTGATTTGATTTAGGAAATATGAAAGAGGTTTGCTAATCCTAACCTAATTCCTCATATGTGAGTTAATTTGGTTTAATGAAGAATATTTAAGTTGATTTTATGTTTTAATTAGGTTAAGGTATGAATTAAGTGAATTAATTAACCCTTTACTATATCACGTTAAGTTAATTAACTAATTAATAATAAGCCAATATGATATGCAACCACATGAAAAGAAAACTTGCAATTCTCCTAAGAAATGAAAGGGGCCTAATGTAATTGGCTTATGATTAATAGTTAATTAAATTTAAGGGATCTAACTTAATTACTTTTATGATTTTCTCACACATGTGAGTCAACCATATTTCATTATCTCTCACCTTGGGTTATTGAACACCCAAGGAGCTACCCAAAATCAATTAAGGGTTGCTTAAGTGTGGATGAATTGATTTTTAATTTTAATTTCATTAAGCCTTTAATTAATTGATTAAACACTTTAGTTATGTTTTAATTTTTGGGCAAAATATAAAGCTGAAAACTACTCAAAATTAATTAATTAATTTTCTAGATTACACTCACGAAATATCTTGAGAATGAACTTTAGTTGTTTTTTTTTTTTTTTTTTCTATAGTGGTTATGATTTTGGAAGTTTGAGTTAAAACTAATTAATTAGCCCTAATTAAAACCTTAATCCCGTCGGGCCATGTGGCGGTGTTGACCTCATTTTTAGGATGAGCTCTCAACCCCTCCATCTTAAACATATGACTCCTCTTAGACATTAAGAGATCCTTAGCCTTAAGACACATATAGTGATTAGATGGACACTCAGCCTAGCCCTAAAGACTTAGAAGAGTTAGCCATAGGAATAGGTCATGCCTTAGGGGTGTTAGGAAAATTTCCTATAGCAGAACATTCACTTCCTTCCTTGAGTCAAACTACAAATCAAATCAACATCAAACTTAAATAAATTCCAGCTTAATTGATTTTCCCCAAACTCAAATTAATGCCACATGATTGAAATTTATGATTGAAGCCCATGATTGAAACTCTAAATCTTACCTCAGTCCTTTAATCCTCTCTTAAGGACTTAGCCTAAATCATATTCAAATCAATTCAAACTCATGAAAATTTCTTATAATTCATTTATATTCTCATTTGTATTCACATATATAAATGAAATATAAATACAAATCAATCAAATCAAATTCCAAGTTGAAATTCTAAATTCTAAGTCTTGCCTAAGTCCTTTAATCCCCTCTTAAGGACTTAGCCTAAATCATATTCAAATCAATTCAAACTCATGAAACTTTTTTACAATTCATTTATATTCTCATTTTTATTCACATATATAAATAAAATATAAATTCAAATCAATCAAACTAAATCTAAAATTCAATTCCAAGTTCAAAATCTTTCCTGAGTTCTTTATTTTTCTCTTAAAGACTCAGCCTAGATCACGTTCAAATCACTTCAAACTCATGAAATTTTCTCGTAACCCATTTATATTCTCATTTATATTAATATATATAAATGAAATATAAATTCAAACAACCAAAACTAATTCCAAAATTCAAACTCAAATTCAATCAAAATCTAACCTAAGTCTTTAAAGCCAAATTTATGAACTGAGCCAAATCAACTTCAAATCAAGCCAAACTCTTGATTTTTCTTCATGATTCAATCAATAGTTCAATCATGATCCAAATATAAATACAAACTTCAATCAATTAACCCAAACTCAATTCAAAAATCAAGTCAAAATCTATTTCATGTTCACCCTTTGAACTTGAAATTGTCAATTGAATCAAACCACTTGCAAATGGATTTATATTTCAATATAAGTTCATATGTGAATTTAATCAAACTCAAGTCAAGCTTTGACCAAGCCATTTGACCTACTTAGTCTCACTTGACCCAAAGTGATCTAAAGTACCCTTATGAGCCAAATTCTAATCCTAACTAAATTGGATTGAACTAAGCCCACCTAAGTCTCTCATCATGATCAATAATCATCATGAGATGATCAATCACTCAAATTGGGTCAAACCAAGTCAAACCTAATGGTTGACCAAGTCAACACTTAGCTAAAATGAAACTCATCATAGCTAAAATCAACCATAGGCCAAATTGATTGAAACCAATGATCTAAGTTCATTCATGATCAATGTTGGAACTTGACCATGTCAGCATTTGAGCCTAACCTAGCCCAATTGGCCACTTGGCCCAACTTGACCTAAAAAAGTTAAAATGTGTCAAAACTTGATCTAAGCCAAATTGATCGAAACCATTGGGCCAAGTTCATTCCAAAATGATTGTTGAACTTGACCAAAGCCCCAATTGACCAACTAGACCAACCTAGCCCAATTGACCATGAACCCAACGTGATTGAAAGGGTCAAATTAAGCCAAATTCAAATGTAACAAAATTGATTGGAAAAAAAGATACCAATCCCTTTCATATGACCAACCAAACCTGAACCTGATCATGACCTAGCTCAATAGGTCAAATGGGTCAAATTGGTCAACTTGACCCATTTGACCTAAATGAAATCAAATGAACCAAATTCAAACCTAAACCAAATTGAATCAAACCAAAGCCACCAAAATATTTCAAATGGTCATATGAACTTGACCCAAGCCTTGATTTGACCACATTTGACATTTGGTCAACTTGACCCATTTTGACCTAAATGAGTTAACATGAGACAAATCACATCAAAATAACTCCAAATTCAATGAAACTTAGCCAAACCTATTTTCTTATCATACCAAATATGCCCAAACTGAAATTAAGGTCAAATGACCATTTTACCCCTAGGCCATATGGTAAATTTTGGCCAAATCCATTTGGAATTTGGTAAAATCCTTTCCTTAACCACTTGGCACCCTCTTAATGGGTCAAGTGAACACTAGGGAGTGTGGTGCACCCAACCCAATGGGTTTAGTCTAGCCTAACCTAGCCTAATGGCCAAACCAACCACATGCCTTGAAATGGAGCACATGGAATCCTCCTCACACTCAATTCAAGCACATGGGAAGTTCACAATTCCACTCCTTGGCCAAAATCAAATTCAAGGACACGCTAAATGGCCTAACAAATCCACTCCCTGTGGTCAATTGGATCAAAATGATAAGGCATTGCTCGGTCATCTGATTGCCAAAGGGGGAGATATACTCCCCCTAGTTCAACAAAATTTTCACTCTCCCTCAGTCGATTGAAGCATAGAAACTCAGAGCAAGCCCTAGCTTGTCTTCCCAAGATTCCAAGAGACAGTTTGAAATTCTCACTTCTCAGTTTTCACAGCTTGAAAATAGGGGAGCTCCACCTAAAACCCAATTTTCTCTACACTCAAAACTAGTGCAATTCCTTTTATAAGCTCCATCAGTGAGCTCAATTGAACTCACTGAAGCTCTTTCCTAAGTTCCTAAGGCCAAGGAAGAGTCACCTTGATCAAGACCAAGCTCAAGGCAAAGGGGAGTTGGTCTCTAGAAGCAACCACCCAATCTAAAGAGCTTAAACTCTCAACACAGCTTCGTCTCAACCAGACGAAGCTTCTCCAAGGGAATCGAGCCTCAGTGATCACCTCTGATAAGGTATGCCATTAAACTGAGCTTAAGTTCAATGTATGTTAGTCCTTTGTGAAGTGGATTTCAATCTTATGTTGATCTAGCCGTTAGATGCGCTTGTACTCATGTTTAGATGGTGTGGGTTAATTTTCAATCCAATCAAAGCTCAATCGAGCTCGAATCATGGCCTTAAAGATGGACGATCTCCACAGGTGGCAGGATGAATCTGGCGTCCATCCCATTTTTGGATGGGACCAAGATCGCATCCATGATTTTCTCCTCTGATCCACGGCTTTAATCTCAACCGTCCGGTCCTTGATCAGACGGCTGAGGAGAAAGCGCGTAGCGCCATCACCATGTGATGCTATGATGTGATGGGTTAAAGAGATAATCTTGTACCGTGCAAAGCGCGCCGCATGTGCGATGGGATTAGGATTAGTAGGGTATTTTAATATTCTAATTAATTATGGAAACTTCCAAAATTCATATCTAAGCCTATAGAAATAAAGAAATATAAAATAAGTTGCATTGGATAGATAATCAAATATAAAATATTTTAAAATTGATTTCAATGGATTTTGAATAGTTTTTTCTCTGAATTTGGGTTTTATCAGGAATGACATTTTGCTAATTACCCTTTAATTACTCCACTGATTAATCCTAAACTTTTTATGCTTAATTAGTGGGATGACTCCTACCTCCCCTAATTTTATTGGGATTTATTGGTGGTTTAATTAGGAGAATTGCTTGTTCATTCCTTAATTACTCTCTTAACATAATTAAGCTTAATTAAGAACATAATTATTGGTTTAACCCTCTAATTGAGTTAATTAAGTTTTGATTGAGTGAGTATGAGGTTTAGGGAATAATTTTGGGATACTTTCCTTGAGGTATTCCCTAAACCCATTTTCTCCCTTAATCCATCCTTAATTAAGAGTTAATCCACTAATTACCCCATTAATTAATTTCATAAAATTCTAAAACTTTTGAGAATTCAATTAATCTATCTTGGGTAGATGCTTAGTGTTCAATAGCCTAAATATAATTAAGGAAATCAAAATCCAACTCACATGTGTGAAGGGGGTTATGAAATTACTTAAGTTAAACCTCTTTGTTTAATTAATCATTAATCATGAGCCAAATTCATTAGGCCCTTTTCTTACAAAGTGCATTGCTGATTTAAATTCCTTGTGTAGTTTTATGTCATCTCATTGGATCATAATTATTTGGTTAATTATGTTAAGGTGGTATAGGGAAGGGGTAATTAACATGCTTAATTCATACCTTAACCTTAGTAACATATGAAAAATCATCTAATCACCTAAAAATTAAACTAAAATAATCAACATATGTGGGAATGGGTTAGGAATCGCAAACTTACCTCACATTTTTCAAATTAAATCAAACTCAAAATAAAATCAAGCCTTCTTTAAAAAAATAATTTGATTTACTTTAAGCTTTCTTATTTCATAAGATTGTCTTTAAGAATTAATTAGGGTGAATGTGTTTACATGATTTCATCATTTTAGTTCTTTCCTAACATGCTAAATGTGTATGTCATATGAATTTCATGCATTCATCCTTTTCAAAAACCAAAATGAAAGTGAAATATTTTCTTTATGTCAAATTGCATGTTTGGCTAAAGTAAAAATATGAATGGCTATTATCACTATTAAATTCAAAAATTATTTTTAAAATCTATAAATCAAATATCCAAAATTGAAAGTGTACTACTTATAGTTTATTCATAAGCTTGCAAGTGAATATAAAAATGTGTCTTATGTTTGCTTCTTTCCTTTCCTCTTAATATGGATTTGTATAAGATTTGCAAAGTGTATAGTTATTTTAAAGGAACATAACACTTGCTTAAATTTATTCTCTTCCATGTTATTAAGAAATATCCTTATACACACACTTACATATAAATTTCATAACCAAAACAAACATAAAACTTTTGCATCTTTCTTTCCCTTCATTTTTTTGTACATATACTTGTATTTAAGGAAAGTCGTATATTAGTCTGGACAACCCCGGGGTTGCGAGGCTTTAAGTAACCCTAAGTAAGTCTTGTACATTACACCCCTGGTTAATAGTGGCATCATACTCACTTATGCCTTTCACACATATATGTGTGCATGTGAAAAAGTGGATAAGAAAATTTCTTTTCTACTTAATGAAAATCATGCATCATAAAGTATTTAAATATTCTTAAGTAATCTACTTAGCATTCATCATAAAGTATGCTAAACATTCTCATTTATATGTATAGATATGCTTAGGATACATCCATATGCATGTTATACATGTTGGGAAAGAAATGAAGTGATGTGTGTTTTGTGAATTTAGTTCACTTTACTTAATCTTAAAATGCCTTTCTTTTTGAGTAAGTTAGTTTAGAATTGATCTAAACTTAGGATTAATTAAAATACATAGTCAAACATTCACTAAATAAAACTAAACATGAATCCACTTTAAAAATTACCTAAGGTTGGGAAGGAAAGAGAAGTTCTCTTCTCTTTTCCCTCTCTTTAAAACTTAGTAATTAATTGTAGGATTCATTTAAACCAAATCAAAAATACAAAATAGAATCAACCTAAATCAACTAAACACTTAAATAAAACCACCTATCTAAGTTGAACATCTTTATACTTAGAAAATCTAAACCTTAAAACCATAGTTAAGCATACCACGCAAACATTCTAAAGCACACACATTAGGTTAAGTCACCACTTCTAGCTTTAGGTTTGGGCAGTGCATGGCTTGATGTTTTTCTTTTATTTTGTGATGTTTTATTTTAGTATAGATGCTAGGGTAAAAATCTTAACCTTAAAACTATAGTTAAGCATTCCACACAAACCTCCTAAAATAAACACATTAGGTTAAGTCCCCACTTCTAGCTTTAGGTCAGGGCGGTGCATGGCTTGATATTTTGCTTTTATTTTATGATGTTTTATTTTAGTCTGGATGTTAGGGTGAAGTTGCATAGAATGAATGGTAGGATGATTTAATCTAATCATTATTTTCTGTAGGGGATTGTGCTTAAGGGGTGTTGTAATAAAAATATAAATGCTTTTGTTGTATATTGCTTATACCCCTAAGCATAATCCAATAGGTCAGGTGGACTTGGTCACCCATGTGTGGGGTGCTAAGTCCAATATACATGCTTGAGATTTGTATGGTTTGTTTAGCTAATCTCTATTTTGTAGGTGTTAGTTAGATTTACTTTTTCATTTCATGTATTTTGCAATGATTGTTATGGGAGATTAGGATGAGCATTGGTCATAAGATCTCATCTTATACCATGTGAAGCCTTTGGAGCAACCACCTTCCAACCATCCAAAAGAAGGAACCAAAGAAGAAAGAAGAAAAGAAGAAGAAAGAAGAAAAGAAGAATGAAGAAATGAAGCTTGAAGACCCCCATAACAATGAATTCCTCGCTTAATTGTAACTTAATTTATTTGTAAACCAGGTTGTATAAGGGTAGAGCTCAGCTACCCAATTTGTTTTCGGGTTTTTGCGGTGGTGCCCAACCACAAATGGCCTCTTATTCTTTTTGTGTTAGTTTTATAAATTGATTGATGATTTGTTTAGCTTGTGCATTAAGATGGCATCCTTTTCCTAGTTTCTTTCTTGTTTGATGTATGGCCTGGATGTGGATTAGGCTCCTAAGAAAAAATAAACCTTCTACCACATTTAACAATTCAAAACTAAAATAAAGAATTCATAACCTCACCTAAAGCTTAGCCTAAAAATCAAGATAAAAGAATTAGCAACCCCTTAGCTAGATGAGTATTTCTTTTATAATATCAAGCACAAAAGAAACTTATTTTACTCTTGATTGGAGGGCTTCCACCTTTGCCAAAGAAACTTGGCTTGACCTTTAAGAGCCATGGTGAAAATACACCTCCTCCCTTCTCGTTGATTTTGGCCAATAATCTTACTTCTCATGCATTAGGTATATGAATCCTATAAGCCTGAGTCAAATGATTGTACAAAGGTGAAAATAAAATGTAATGTGAATTGCATTAGATCTAGGTCATTTTTCATGCTCTTACATGATCTAGTCTCTTAGGAAGTGAGTTTAAGGACTTAGTCTCTTTCTAAATAAATAACAGTCTAACTATCTTGCATAAAGCATATATCTTGCCTACATGAATTTAAAATCATAGGAGTTAGTTGGCAGCCACCCCCAGGCAGTTGTAGGTCCAAGCAGTCGGGTTATTTGGCCTCTCTTATGGAGGCAAACCAAATACCTATTTTCATCTTAGATTTAGGCTGTACTTTTGGCCCTCGCCAAAGCTCCCTAGATTTAGGTTTTGAGGTTGCTTCTCCCTTCTATGGGCCATAAGCACAAATCCTCACCTCTTAGGCATTTCCATAACCTTGTATTGTGGAATTATAAGCCCTAAACTTATAATAAAAGGCCAACTCAAATGAATAATTCAACTTAAAAAATGTAAAGCCCAACCATAGGATAGTTTGAGATGCTCGCTTGGTTTCCTAGCATCATGAACATCTTCTACTTATCTTCCTTTAACATTGATAATAACTCCCTCTCTTTGATTAATCCCATTTGATCTCCCAAAACAAACTAATCGATTGATAGTCCTACCTATTAAAATTTTTGGAGACAATGATCATTTACCTTAACTGAGGTGTTTCTAAGGGATCTCATTCCTTAGGATATAATTAACTATGGGAGCTTGCCCCTGTAGGAAACTTAATGAATCCGATTTAAAATAAACCCTACTATCTTTGGTACACATGCAAACCCATTGTCCTTAGGAGTCCTTGTTGAGGTGATTAGGTCCATTATAGGGTAGTGACTTTTATCTTTTGAGATAGTACACCTCTCCTCAATGTCGTACCCGATCACCCTCAATAAGAACATCTACGGATCTACATGGTGTCAAAATGCATAAAAAGAAAGAGATGTATATTTCTATCTTCATTTTATCCTGCATAGAGTGAAGATAGAAGTATATATTTTACTTCTTTAGAAATTCATATTAAAAATTTCACCACAGATTTTTCAGGCGACTCTGCAGGGGACGATTCCTCTCTTCATCTTTGGTAAATGATCGTTAACTCTAAGTATCGATAGTGGGTTTGTACTTTTGTATGAATCTAAGACTATCTTTCTTTCCGTTGGCACTTAGCTTATTTCATCCTTAAGTTATGTTAGCCAATATCTTTAAGTTTTAGGACCTCACCTCGTGTTGGTATTAAAATTTCGTTGGGTTCCCCAATGGGTAAAATGAAAGTTTAATTAAAAAGAATTAATTAAAGGCTTCCTCCTTACCATTTTCATGTTAAGAAAAGGTTCATTCTAAAATAATAATGATGAAATAAATCCTTCATGAGACTCTTGCTTTTCAAAAAGCACTCTTTCAAAATGCACATAATAAAATGTTTTTGCACAAAAGTTTTCTTAAATCATCTTCATTTAACAATCTTCATGATTGTTATATGTAGGATCATCTTTACAAAAATAAAACTCTAATAATTACATTTTCTAAAAGTACAAGTGAGTTTCTTCACTCAATTCATTTTTGGTGAAGACCTCATTTTCAAAAATAAATTCCAACAATCTTATTTTCAAAAGCATAAAATTTTAAGATGGGCCTTTCCATTCAATACTTCAAGATGTGTTGAATGGATATTACCTCTTCAAGCAAAATCATAACTTTGAACTTCCACCTAATACATTCCACATGTGTTAGGTTGGGATTTGTCATATTTTCAAAATGCACATATGAAACCTCTCCATTCAATATACTCACACTTATTGGGTGGAGGTCTCATTTTTAAACAAAATCAAAAATAAACTTTCAAAAAGCACATATGAACCTTTTCATTCAATATACCCATACTTATTGAATGGAAGTTTCATTTTCAAACAAAACTAATTTTTTTTAAACGCACATATGAATATCTCCATTCAATATACCTAAATTTATTGAATGAAAATTTTATTTCCAAATAAAATAACATCACTTTGAAATCCCACTTAATATATTCCACATATGATTAGGTTGAGATTTCCTCTTTCAAAAATCAATAATCACACACAAAATATACATCTTTGGAAATTGAAACATAATTTATTTCCATCTAACATACCCAATTTTGTTAAATTGAAATCTCTCTTTTCAAAATCAATCATCAAAAAATAAAAATTTTTAAAACATATTTGGAACTTCATTCTAACATGCCCCATTTGCTAAAGTGAAGTCTCCCTTTTCAAAACAAAAATTTGAAACACCTTTGGTGTTTCATTTAGCTTACTCAAATTTGCTAAGTGAAATTTCCACTTCAAAATTTCCAAAAACACTTTTGGGACCTCACTCTTTAGCATAACAAATTTACTAAAGTGAAGCCTCCATTTTCAAAACAAAATCAAAACACAAAACTTTTGAACACATCTTTTAAAATTTCATTTAGCATACTCAAATTTGCTAAGTGGAAGTTTCATTTCACAAAATTAAATTGAACTTCATCTTTAGCATACCATATTTTCTAAGTATTGTCTCCACTTTCAATCAAAAAAAAAAAAAATCAAAACAAAAAAGAAATACATTAGGATTCCCTTAGCATACTTAAATTTGCTAAGCATCCTACTTTTTAAAAATAAATCAAAATAAAAAAGAAACACATTAGGATTTCTTTAGCATACCCAAATTTGGTAAGGATCCTATTTTTCAAAAATCAAAATATCCAAAACAAAAGAAACACTTTAGGATTTTCTTAACATACTCAAATTTGCTAAGAATCATATTTTTAAAAATTTTCCAAAAAATAAAACACACTTGGGTTCTGCACTTAGCATACCTAAATTTGCTATGTGGGAATTCTAACTTTTAAAATCACCAATAATTCACAAGATAAAGCAACCAAAGAAAAGAAAATAATTGTTTTCAAACACCTCACTTAGCATACCCAAATTTGCTAATGAATTCCAAAATATCAAATAAAAAAAAAACAAAATCAATTGACCCTTACTTTAACGTACTCAAATTTTTTAAAGGAAAGGGTCCTCAAATCAAAATCTAATTTCAAACATGAACCTATAGAAGCATCTTTCTAAAAATATTTGAACCCATTTTTAACATACCCAAATTTGTTGAAATTGGATTCATATTCAAAAATTCCTCTTTCTAATCAAATCTTTAAATCTTCTCTAAATCCATTTAAACCCCACTTAACACTTCCAAGATGTTAGATGTGGGTTCAAATTTTAAATTCAAATTCAGAAGTCAACAAAATAGAAATTTGATCCAAGTTTATTTCCAACATTGCAGATTCTCAACATCAGTCTCAGTTGTAGCAACAGTTCAATTTTCAATTTTCAACTAACTATAATGGCAGTTTCACAGAAGTTTGTGTTTACTTTCCCTAAATGAATTGGCCTCAGATGGGCCAATCTCCCTTCGGTGCACTCATCTCATCCATTTCATTAGAGGTTGATAGGATTACTATGAGGGCACTCCCCTCCTGGCTATTGGGGTCGTGGTAGTGAAGAAGATGATCATTTAGATTGATTTGCCATCGACTCGATATCCCTAGCGAAGGAAAAGCGGCAGTTTCTGACGGTAGTGATAGTACCAACATCAGAACCAGTCTCAATGCATCTTGTGGTTTCCTGTGCTACCCCGGTAAGGGCTAGCACCCACTCATTAGCACCCTCGAAGGGTAAGGCTCCTCTGATCCCAAAGATTGCCTCCCCAGCTTTTGAGGTTGGGTCTAGTTCTTACTCCACTCACCCTTCCAAGACTCAGAAGAGGAATAAAAAATGCATGATTAAGCAGTACCATACACACATTGCCAGAGAGATGGAGGTCGTTACACTATCAGTTGTGGAGGAGTTTCCCACTCTGATTTCCTCACTGGTTATAGTGAACCCATTTCATCTTCTATCTGGGTCAGACAAAGAGGATGCTAGGAGGATCCCTACTTCACCTCCACCAGTGGTTCAACACCAGCCCATAGTTAACTAGAGCAGGAGGTCATATGCCAGCCTCCATTCAATTCTACGCTAGCTTGGCAGGGCCTACGGATGTTCTGAGTCTGTGGCTCAATTTGACTTGAGATTTGTCATCCCCCACAACGTGGGGAAACATCTACCGCAGGAGAGGGCTAGGGAGGCCCTCAATATAGTTCAGATTACTAGTTAAGAGAGGTTTGGTGGCGGTTAGCATGCGGCTCATTGATTTTCATGATCGGCCTTGCCCGTGTGATCACTATCGCCAGGGACAACCCATCATAGGAAGAGGTTCCCTATTATGAGAAAGTCAGTGGTGTCTCCACCACACCGCTCTACCCCCCATCCACTATCTCCCATTCACGTTGCAGCATTTCCAATTCTGTCGAAGGCCATGAAGGCCACATCTGGGAGGAAGAGAACTCCGTTGGTGATCCAACTATGGCCAATGGATCCCATTCCATCTATGCCATCTCCATGGCTCCTACTTAGTGCAGTCTATCGCAAACCAATAGGGTCCATCTCAAAAATCCAAATCTAAAAATTAAAACAAATTCAACCCTCTTCCCAAGTGGAGCTTTCTCCCTAGCGAGACTCAAATCAAATTAAACACCTCATCCCTTTGTGGGTGACTTGAACCTGCTTCCCTAGTGGAAGGTTCACATAATCTATCCCCAGTGGATTCCACCTTCCCTCTCTTATGTCCTTGACATAAGTAGAGCCACATTACATTAAATTCTGGATTCCTTTTACACCTTAGGCTAGGAGTAGATCATCTCTGTTAGTGCTTGTGTGATCATTTGATGTTGTTGATCATTGCGATCAACACCAATAACTGTGGTGTTCCTTGTAAGTTGCACGACACCTATTGGGCGCCCTTTGTTGATCTCATTTTAAAAATGAGTTCTCAACCCCTCTATCTTAGACATAGGACTTCTCTTAGACTTTAAGAGATCCTAAGTCCTAAGACACATCCAGTGATTAGGTGGACACTCAACCTAACCTTGGAGACTTAGAAGAGTTAGCCATAGGAGTAGGTGGTGCCTTAGCGGTGTTAGGAAAATCTGCCTACCCTATGGCTTGCACTTTCCTTACTTCCTTCCTTCAAGTCAAATTCCAATCAAATCAACATGAAACCTAAATCAATTTTAGCCTAATTTATTTTCTCCTAACTCAAATGAATTCCATAGGATTGAAACCCATGATTTGAATCCATGATTGAAACCCATGATTGAAATTCCAAATTCCAAATATTTCCTAAGTCCTTAATTTCTCTCCTAAGGACTTAGCCTAAAAATCATCTTCAAATTAATTCAAATTCATGAATTTTTCCATAACCCATCTATATTCTCATTTATATTCACATATATAAATGAAATATAAATTCAAAGCAAATTCCAAGTTGAAATTCCAAAATTCCTAATCTTGCTTAAGTCCTTTGATTTCCCTTCAAGGACTTAGCCTAAAAATCATCTTCAAATCAATTCAAACTCACGAAACTTTCTCATAAACTCATTTATATTCTCATTTATATTCACATATATAAATGAAATATAAATTCAAATCAATCAAATCAAATCCAAAATTCAAAATCCTTCTTAAGTCCTTAATTCCCTCTTAAGGACTTAGCCTAAATCATCCCCAAATCAATTCAAATTCATAAAATTTTCTCACAACCCATTTATATTCTCATTTATATTCACATATATAAATGAAATATAAATTCAAATCAATCAAACTAAATCCAAAATTCAAGTTCAAATTCAATCAAAATCTTACCTAAGCCTTTCAAGTTAAATTCTTGAACTTAGCCAAATCAACTTCAAATCAAGCCAAACTCTTGATTTTTCTTCATGATTCAATCAATCCTACAATCATGAATCCAAATATAAATATAAACTTAATCAAAATTCAATCAAAATCCATCAAAAAAATTGTCAAATGAATCAAAACCCATTTGACTTCAAACCACCTATAAATGGATTTATATTTCAATCATAAGTCCATATGTGAGTTCAATCAAACTCAAACTAAGCTTTGACCAAGCCATTTGACCTACTTAGGCTCACTTGACCCAAAGTGACCTAAAGTACCCTTATGAGCCAAATTATAATCCTAACCAAATTGGATTGAATCAAACTCATGTAAGCCATCTCATCATGATTAACAATCATGATGAGATGATCAATCACTTAAATTAGGTCAAACTAAGTCAAACCTAAGGGTTGACCAAGTCAACACTTGCCAAAATGAAACCCAACATAGCCAAAATCCATCATAGGCCAAATTGATTGAAACCATTGATCTAAGTTCATTCATGATAAATGTTTGGACTTGACCAACTCAACATTTGAGCCTAACCTAGTCCAATTGGCCACTTGACCCAAGTTGACCAAACTTGACCTAAAAAGTCAAAATGTGTCAAAACTTGATCTAAGCTAAATTGATTGAAACCAATGGGTCAAGTTCATTCTAAATCACTTTTTGAACTTGATCAAAGCCTCAATTGACCAACTAGACCTAACTTAGCCCAATTGACCTTGAACCCAACTTGACCTAAAGGGTCATATTGAGCCAAATTCAAACTTAACCAAAATTGAGTGTAAATAAAGATACCAATCTACTTCATATGGCTAACCAAACCTAAACCTACCCATGACCTAGCTCAAATAGGTCAAATGGGTCAAATAGTCAACTTAACCTATTTGACCTAAATGAAGTCATATGAACCAAATTCAAACCTAAACTAGATTGAATCAAACCAAAGCCACCAAAATATTTCAAATGGTCATATGAACTTGACCTAACACTTGGTTTTATCTAATTTGACTACTTGGTCAACTTGACCCAAGTTGACCCATTTTGACCTAAATGAGTCAACATGAGCCAAATCACATCGAACCAACTCCAAATTCAATGAAACTTGGCCAAACCTATTTTCTCATCCTATCAAACATACCCAAACTGAAATCAAGGTCAAATGACTATTTTACCACTAGGCCATAGGGTAAATTTTGGCCAATTCCACTT
Organism: Cymbidium sinense; assembly: GCA_021442155.1. Classification (NCBI taxonomy): domain Eukaryota; kingdom Viridiplantae; phylum Streptophyta; class Magnoliopsida; order Asparagales; family Orchidaceae; genus Cymbidium; species Cymbidium sinense. The sequence goes on from CM038222.1 coordinate 97,916,265, forward strand.
GGAATTTGGTCAAATCCTCTTCATACCCATTTGGTACTCTCTTAGTGGATCAAGTGAACACTAGGGAGTGTGGTACATCCAACCCAATGGGTTTGGGTCAACCTAACCAAGCCCAATGGCCAAACTGACCATGTGCATTGAAATTTCCACATGGAAATTCTCCTTACACTCAATTCAAGCACATGGAAAGTTCACCATCCCACTCCCTAGCAAAATCGAATTCAAGGACATCCTAAATGACCAAACCAACTCATTGAATGAGCTCAATTGGATCAAAATAGCAAGGAGGCTTGCGGCCGTCCGATTGCCAAAGGTGGAGATATACTCCCCCTAATTTGATTTCATTTCAAGATTCCCTCATTCGATTGAAGACGAGGAAGCCATAGGAGCTTTTTCCAAGTGATCCCAAGAATCCTAGAGTGAAATCAAAATTTCATTTCTCAATTTTCTTAAGCAAAAATAGGGGAACTCCACTGAAATTCTAACTTGCTCTACACTTCAAACCAACTCAATTTCTTCTTCAAGCATCATTAGAGGATCAAGTCGAGCTCACCTAAACTCTTTCCCAAGCTCCAAAGGCAAAGGAAGGGTGCCCTAGACCAAAGTAGAGCTTAAGGAAAAGGGGAGTTGGTCCATAGAAGCATCCACTCAATTTCAAGAGCTCAAACCTTCAGCAAAGCTTCATCTCAACCAGACGAAGCTTCTCCAAGGGAATAGAATGTCTGTGATCACCTCTGACAAGGTTAGCCTTTTTTCTGAGCTTAATTTCAATGTGTGTTGGTCCTTTGTGAAAGGAATTTTAATCCCATGGAATTTTAACCGTTAGATGAGCTTGCCATTAGGTTTAGATAGTTGTTGACCTCATTTTTAGGATGAGCTCTCAACAACTCCATTTTAGGCTTAAGATTCTTCTTAGACTTTAAGAGTTCCTTAGTCTTAAGACACATCTAGTGATTACGTGGACACTCTAACCTAGCCCTAGAAGACTTAGAAGAGTTAGCCATAGGAATTGGTCATGCCTTAGGGGTGTTAGGAAAATTTCCTACCCTTAGCTTAAACCTTTCCTCACTTTCCTTCTTTCAAGTCAAACTCTAAATCAATTCAATTTAATTTTCTCAAACTCAAATCAATTCCATGATTGAGATCCATAATTAATCCATGATTGAAACTCATGACTAAATTTCATAAAAAATTCCTAAGTTAAAAATTCCTAAGTCCTTAACCCTTCCTTAAGGACTTAACCAAAATCATGATTCAAACCTATTCAAATCTTTGAGATTTTCTCATGAGCCCTTTATATTCTCATTTATATTCCCATTTATAAATGAAATATAAATTCAAAACCATCTAATCAAACTCAAAAATCAAAATCAATTCATGAAAATTTTCTTAAGACCCTTTAATTTTCCATTAAAGGACTTAGCCAAAATCAACTCCAAACTTTAATCAAACCTCTTCAAATTCTTGGGATTTTCTTAAAACTTATTTATATCCTCATTTATATTCTCACATATAAATGACGTATAAATATAAATCAACCCAATCAAAGGAAAAAAAATTAAATTCCAAATTTTAAATGCTTGAAATTCCCTTAAATCCCTTAATTTTTCATTAATGGATTTAACCTAAACTTTGATCAAACCATTTCAAACTCATGGGATTTTCTCAAAACTTATATGTATTCTCATTTATATTCTCATATATAAATGAAATATGAATATAAATTGATCAAATCCAATTCAAAAATTAAATTTTAAATTAAAAATCCTCTTAAATCCTTTAAATTCCCTTTAATGGATTTAACCAAAGTCATGATTAAACTCTTTCAAATTCTTGAAATTTTCTCATGATCAATTTATATTCTCATTTATATTCTCATATATAAATTAAATATAAATTCAAATAATCAAAACCAATTCTAAAAATCAAACTCAAATCCACTCAAAATCAAATCTAAGCCTTTCAAGCCAAAATCTTGAACTTAGTCAAATCATCTTCAAATCCTTGATTTTCTCTCATGGTTCAATCAATCCTACAATCAAGAGCTCATATATAAATCCAAACCTCAATCAAACAATCAAATTCAAAATCAAAAATCAAACCCAAGACCCCTCCATATTCTTCCTTTGAATATGAAATTTTCAAATGGATCAAAATTCATTTGACTTCAAACCACTTGTGAGTGGATTTATATTTCAATCATATGTCCATATCAAAATCAATCAACTTAAAATCAAGCTTTAACCAAGCCATTTGACACACTTAGGCTCACTTGACCGAAAGTGACCTAAAGTACCCTTATGAGCTAACTTTTGATCCTAACCAAATTGGATTGAGCCAAACTCATATATCCCTCTCATCATGGCCAACAATCATCATGGGATGATCAATTAATCAAATTGGGTCAAATCAAGTCAAACCTAAGACTTGACCAAGTCAACACTTAACTTAAAATAAAACCTAACATAGCCAAAATCCACCATAGGTCAAATTGATTGAAACCATTGATCTAAGTTCACTCATGACCTATGTTTGAACTTGACCAAGCCAACATTTGAGCCTAACCTAGCCCAATTGACCCACTTGACCCATTTTGGCTTAAAGGGTTGATTGAAACCAATGGGTCAAGTCCATTCTGAATCACTTGTGGAACTTGACCAAAGCCTCAATTGGCCAACTAGACCCAACCTAGCCCAATTGACCTTAGACCCAACATGACCTAAAGGGGTCATGTTTAGCAAAAATTGAACTTAACCTAAATTAATTGAAAACAAAGATACCAATCCACTCCATATGACTAACCTAACCTAAACCTACCCTTGACCTATCTGAAATAGGTCAAATGGGTCAAATGGGTCAACTTGACCCATTTGACCTAAATGGGTCAACATGAGCCAAACCTTATCAAATGGATTTCAAATCCAATGAGACTTGGCCAAATATATTTCCTCAACATACCAAACATACCCAAAGTGAAAAAAATAGCAAAATGACCATTTTACCCCTAGGACATAGAACAAATTTTGGCCTAGCCCATGGGTATTTTGGTCATACCCTCATCACAATTACTTGAGGCTTTCCTAAAGCTCAAGGGGACTTATTGATGAGTGGTGCACCCAACCCAATGGGTTTGGGTCAGCGCATTTGACCCATGGACCAAACCCGACGCTATAACCTAAAATTTAATTTTCAAACTCCCTCCTAATCTCAATTTGATGCACATGGGAGGTTGGCATTCCACTCAAGGGATCAAACCAACCATGTGCAGTGATCTAACAGCCTAAACAGCTCACTCCATATGGTCAATTGGATCAAAATGACAACTAATGGGTCGACCGTCCGATTGCCATAGGGGGAGATATACTCCCCCTAATTCACTGAAAATTCACTTCACTCTTAATCGATTGGTTCCTAGAAATCCTTAGAAACCACCTCAGAACATTCCTAAGCTTTCTAAGAGGAATTTGAATCTTGCATTTCTCAATTTTGCATAGTGCAAAATAGGGGAGCTCACCTCAATTTCCAACTTCTTCTACAATTGATCCCATCCAAATTCCTTCTACACTTATCATCTAAGGACCAATTCAAACTTGCCCAAGCATCCATTTCAATTCCCACAACAAGGAAGAGCTCAATTCAATCAAATCCGCAAGGATCTTGAAGAGGAGTTGGTCCACCCACTGATCCACTCAACCTCAAGGTCTAGGAACTTTAACAGGGCTTCATCTCCACCATATGAAGTTACTTCATTGATCTTGAGCGCCGGTGATCAGCTCCGGTGAGGTATGTGATTTTCTGACTACTTAGATTAAGAGGTATTGATCCTTTGTGAAAGAAATTTTCATTGCATGTAAAATCCACTGTTGGATTGGCCACTCTATTCCTCTAGATGGTGTGGGTTTAGTCTTGAATGATTCTATTCTAGATCAGCCTCAGAACTCCCCTTGGATCATGGATGGTCTCCATTAATCCTCAGGGAAGAACTTGGCTCATCTCAGCCATCCATTCACGCAGTTTAGATGGACGATTGAGATTATTAGGCACATTTTATAAATTCTTTATTTGATTTAAGCCGCGGGTTAATCCTTAGCCATCTGATATTTGATTAGACGGTTGAGAATATAAGCACGTGTGCCGCCAGCCACCCTCTCTATTTGACATTTAAGTGGATGGCTCACGGCACGATGCGTGTAAAGCGCACTGACTACCGCTGCCACGCGTCGCGCCGTGAGCTGATATTAAGTAGGGATTAGTTAGGGATTTTAATTAATTCCTAATTAATTCAAAAATCTTCTAAAAATCATAACTCCTTCAATAATATTAAAAAATAATTAAAAAAAAATGCTATGCATAGATAATTTCATCTAGAATATTTTAAAAATGTTTTAAATAGATTTTGAGTTCCCCATTTTCTCTGAATTTGAGTTTCTTTGGGAATTTTAATTAGCTAATTATTCTCTAATTAATTCACCAATTGATCTCAAATTTTTATGGTTCATTTTAGAGGATGACCTCTGCCTTAATTGGAGAAATTGTTATTTCATTCCCTAATTACCCCTTTCATGTAATTAAGAGTAATTAAGGTGTGATTAGTGGATTTACCCTATGATTAAGTTTGATTAAGGTTAGATCCAGTGAGTAGAGGTTTTATGGAATAATTTTGGGGTATTTCCCCTAAGCTATTCCCTAAACCCCCTTTTTCTTTCCTTAATCCCCTCTTAATTAATGGTTAATTCATTAATTATCCCTTTAAATAATTTTCAAAAATTCTAAAAAAAGTTTCAGAACTTAATTAATCTACTTTGGGTAGATGTTTAGGTGTTCAATAGCCTAAGTCTAATTAAAGAAATTAAATCCCCATTTATAAGTATGAAAGGGTGTTTTAAAAGTACTTAAGCTAAACCCCTTAGCTTAATTAACTTTTAATTATGAGCCAAATTACATTAGGTCTTTTCATTATTAGGTGCATTGTAAATTTAAATACCTTGTGGGTTTTATGTCATCTCATTGGCTCATAGTTACTTAGTTAATTTTTCTAAGGTGGTGTAAGTAAGGGTTAATTAAGCCACTTAATTCATACTCTAACCTAATCAATGCTTAAAAATAAATTTAATTATCTAAAAATTAAACAAAAATATAAAACATATGTGGGAATGGGTTAGAAACAGTTAACTCATCTCACCTTTCCAAAATTAAATCAAACTTCAAACTAAACAAAAATTATTTTGAAATTCATTTTGATTTATTCTAAATTTTCTTATTATTTAAGAATGTCTTTAGGATTTAAGTAAAGTGAGTTTGTTTACATGATTGCATTGCTTTAGATCTTTCCCAACATGTTAAGTTGTATGTCATGTGATTCATGCATTCATAATTTCATGTTTCAAAATTTTAAAAATGAAATTATTTACTCTATGTCAAATATGCATGTGTTGGCTAAAGTAAAATATGAGTGGCTATTATCACTACTAAATCCAAAGTATTTTCAGATCTTATAAATGAAACATCAAATATGAAAGTGTGCTATTCTTATACTTTAATTATAAGCTTGTATGTGATGAATTATAAAGTAATGTGTAGTGTAGCCTTTCCTTTCTTTCTTATGTTAGCCTAGTTTTGAATAGGAGTTGGTAAGATGTAGGGTTCATTTGAAAAGAACCCAACACTTACTTAATAGCATACCTTATTCATCCCTATGCTACCATCTAAGAAAGATTACCTACACTTGCATGAATAAATTGCATAAATAAAAATGAAACTATTAAACAACTTTTGCATATTCCTTCTCCCTTTCATTTCTTTTATATACATATTTGTACTTAAGGAAAATGGTATATTAGTCTGGACAATCTTGAGATTGCGAGACTTTAAGTAGCCCTAAGTAGGTCTTGTACCTTACACCTCTGGTTAATAATGGTGCTGTACTCACTTATGCCTTTCTTACTTTCATGTATGTATGTGAAATTTTGAATAAGAAAAATCTTTTCTACTTAAGAAAAATCATGCATATTTAACTTCTAAATTTTCTTAAATGGATTACTTAGCATGCATCATAAAGTGTTTTAACTATCCTCATTTGCATGTATAGATATGCTTAGGGTCCATCCATATGCATGTTATATATGTTGGGAAAGAAATGAAGTAATGTGTGTTATGTGAATTTTGATTCATTTTATTTAATCTTAAAATACCTTTTCTTTTTTTTTTTGAATAGGTTTTTTTAGGGTTTATCTAAACTTAGGATTGATTAAAAGATGTAATCAAAACATTCACCTAATTGAAATTAAAATGTGAACTTATCTTAGAAATTACTTAAGGATTAGGGAAGGAAAGAGAAGTTCCCTTCTCTTTCCCTCTCTTTATAACTTAGTAATTAATTATAAATTTCACTCAAATCAAACTAAAACATGAAATAAAAATAACCCAAAATACTTAAACAACTTAAATAATGAAACCCTCCTCTAAGTTGAACATGTTCTTCACACTTAGAAAACTTGAACCTAAAGTCCTAAGCTAAGCATACCATACAAACCTTCAAAGCATACACATTAGCCTAAGTCACCACTTCTAGCTTTAGGTTAGGTCGGTGCATTATTTGATGTTATGTTTTATTTTGTGATGAATATTTTAGACTGGATGTTAGGGTGTATGCTCGTAGAATGAATGGTAAGACGTGCTTAGTCTAACTATTCTTTTCTGCAGGGGATTGTGCTTAAGGGGCGCTTTCATAAATAAAAATATAAATGCTTCTTGCTTGTAGGTGCTTATACCCCTAAGTATAATCCATAGGCTAGATGGACTTAGTCACCCATGTGTGGGGTGATAAGTCCAATATACATGCTTGAGATTTTTGTGGTGTGATTTAACTAACCTTTATTTTGTAGGTGTTAGTTAGATTTATACTTTTCTTTTTCATGTAAAAGTTTATATATTTAAGATTTTAGAATGATTTGTTATAGGGGATTAGAATGAGCATTGGTCATAAGATCCTATCTTATGCACCATGTGAAGCGTTGGAGCATCTACCATCCAACCATCCAAAAGAAGAAAAAGAAAGAAGAATAAAGCTTGAAGACCCCCATAATAATGAATTTCTATGCTTAAATTGTAATTGAATTCATTTGTAATCTAGGTTGTATAAGGGCAGAGCTCGGCTACCTAATTTGATATTTTTGGGTTTGTGCGGTGGTGCCCAATCACAAACAACCATTTATTCTTTTTGCAATTAGCTTTATAAATTGATTGATGACTTGTTTAGCTTTTGCATTAAGTGGCATGCTTTTTCTAATTTCTTTCTTGCTTTATGTATGGCCTAGATGTGGATTAGGCTCTTTAGGAAAAAATAAATCTTTTACCCAACCTAATAATTCAAATTAAAATTAAACAACTCATAACCACACCTAAAGCTTAGGTTTAAAATCAAGATAAAAGAATTAGCAACCCTTAGCTGGATGAGCATTTCTTTTATTATATCATGCACAAAGGCATCTTATTTCACTCTTAATTGGAGGGTTTCCACCTTTTCCAGAGAACTCAGCTTGACCTTTGAGGGCCGTGGTAGAAACTCACCTCTTACCTCACTGATTTTGGCCAATAATCTGATTTCTCATGCATTAGTCATAAAAAATCCTATTAGCCTGAGTCTAAATATTTGTCCAAAAATAAAAATAAAATAAAATTTGAGTTGCATTAGATTTAGGTCATTTGAAGCATGTTCCTTTACATGATTTAGTCTCTTTATAGAGTGAGTTTAAGGACTTAGCTTTTTCTAAATAAAAATAGCCCAACTATCTTGCATAAGCATAAAGACTTGCCTACATGTATTTAAAATCATAGGAGGAGTTAGTTGGCGGCCACCCTCAGGCGGTTGTAAGTCCAAGCTGTCAGGTGGTTTGTCCTCTCTTGTGGAGGCAAACTAATTACCCATTTTCACCTTATATTTAGGTCATGCTTCTGGCCCTTACCGAAGCTCCCTAGATTTAGGTTCTGAGATTGCTTTTCTCCTTTGCAGGCCATAAGCATAATTCCTCACCTCTTAGGTATTTCTTTAATCTTGTGTTAAGGAATCTTAAGCCCTAAATTTTTAATGAAACATACAACTCAAACAAACTAAATCAATTTCTAAAATGTAAAGCCCAATTTTAGGATAATTTGAGATTCTCGTTAGGTTTCCTACCATTGTGGGCATCTCCTACTTGTTTCCTATTTTGGCTTCAATAATAACTCCCTCTTTTGATCAATCCCATTTGATATTCAAATACAAACCAATCGATTGATAGTCCTTCCTATTGAAATCTTCAGAGACAACGATCACTTACCTTAATCGAGAGTTTTCCTAAAGGATCCTATCCTTTAGGATGTAATTAACTATGGGGGCATGCTCTTATAGGGAACTTAACTAACCCTATTTAAAATAAACCCAGCTTTACTTTTCCATGTAAAGTAGGGAAAGAATCTCTGGTACATATGCAGACCCATCATCCTTAGGAGTCCTTATTGAGGTGAATGGTTCCATTAAAGGGTGGTGGCTTCTATCTCTCGAGATAGTACACTATACCTTGATGACGTATCTGATCACCTAAATAAGTACATCTACGGATTTGCATGGCATCTTACCAAGATGAATTTTTATATAGGGTCTTATCCTCTTTCATTTTTCACCGACAGATTTGGAAGGCGACTCCTCCCTGTATAAGATTTTTTCTCCATAATGGTGTGGGCTAAATTTTAGCCCAATCAGAGCTAAATCGAGCTCGGATCTTACCTTAGAACATGGATGACTTCCATTGCTCAGAGGAGATAATAGGGATGGATCTCTGGCCATGCATCCGTGCATTTTGGATGGATGGTCGAGATTAAAATGTGTAATATCTTTATTTTTCTCCCTCAGATCCATGACTTTAATCTCAGCTGTCCGATCCTTGATCGAACGATTGAGGAGAAAGTGTGTAGCGCGACCGCCACATGATGCTATGACGCGACAGGTTAAATACCCAATCCCATCGTGCCACATGTAAAGCACATGTCGGGTACGAGATTAATAATATAATTAGGGTTTAAATAATTCCTAATGAATTACTAAACCTTCTAAAATTCATATATACGTGTAGAAAAATAAAAAAATATGAAATAAACTGCATATGAAAGATTATTAAACATAGAATATTCTAAAGTTAATTTTAATGGATTTTGAATAGTATTTTTTTTTCTAAATTTGGGTTTTATTGGGAATGTTAATTTGATAATTACCCTTTAATTACTCCTCTGATTAATCCCAAACTTTTTGTGCTTAATTGGTGGGATGACTCTTGCCTTCCCTAATTTTCTTGGGATTTATTGGTGGCTTAATTAGGGAAATTGCTAGTTCATTCTTTAATTACTTCCTTAATATAATTAAGCTTAATTAAGGGTATAATTAGTAGTTTAACCCTCTGATTTAGTTAATTAAGTTTTGATTAAGTGAATGTGAGGTTTAGGGAAAAATTTTGGGATAATTTTCTTGAGATATTCCCTAAACCCCCATTTTCTTCCTTAATCCATCCTTAATTAAGGGTTAATTCACTAAATACCCCCTTAATTAATTTCATAAAATTCCAAAACCTTCTAATCTATCTTCGATAGATGTTTAGGTGTTTAAGAGCTTAAGTACATTAAGAAAATCAAAATCTAACTCACATGTATGAGAGGGGTTATGAAATTACTTAAGTTAAACCCACTTAGTTTAATTAATCACTAATCATTAGCCAAATTACATTAGGCCTTTTCTTCCTAGGTGTAAAAATTTAAATTTCTTGTGATATTTTATATCATCTCATTGGCTCATGATTACTTGGTTAAATATGCTAAGGTGATATAGGTAAGGGGTAATTAATACACTTAATTCATACCTTAACCTAATAAAAATATAAAATGGATTTAATCATTTAAAAATTGAACTTAAATATCATACACATGTGGGAATGGGTTAGGAACAACAAACTTACCTCACATTTCTCAAATTAAACCAAACTCAAAACAAAACCAAACCTTCTTTAAAAATAATTTGATTTGCTTTAAGCTTTCTTATTTCAAAAGATTATCTTTAGGAATTAATTAGGGTGAATGTGTTTACATTCTTTCATCATTTTAGTTCCTTATCAACATGCTAAATGTGTATGTCATATGAAATTCATGCATTCATTCTTTTCAAAGATCAAAATGAAAGTGAAATATTTTGTGAATTTAGTTCACTTTATTTAATCTTAAAATGCCTTTCTTTTTTAATAGGTTTGTTTAGAATTGATCTAAACTTAGGATTAATCAAAACACATAATAAAATATTCACTAAACAAAACTAAACATGAATCCACTTTAGAAATTACTTAAGGTAGGGAAGGAAAGAGAAGTTCTCTTCTTTTTTTCCCTCTCTTTAAAACTTAGTAATTAATTATAGGATTCATTCAAACCAAATAAAAATTCAAAATAAAATTAACCCAAATTAGTAAAAATAACTTAAATGAAACCATCCTCAAGTCGAATACTCTCGCATTTAGAAAATACAAACCCGAAAGCCATAGTTAAGCATACCACACAAACCTTCTAAAGCACACACATTTAGACTAAGTCACCACTTCTAGCTTTAGGTTAGGGCGGTGGATGGCTTGATGTTTGCTTTTGTTTTGTAATATATGTTTTAGCCTAGATGTTAGGGTGAATGTGTGTAGAATGAATGATCAGATGATTTAATCTAATTATTAGTTTCTGTATGGGGATTGTGCTTAAGTGGTGCTATAATAAATAAAAATACAAATATTTTTTGCTGTGCAAGTGCTTATACCCCTAAGCATAATCTAATAAGTCAGGTGGACTTAGTCACCCATGTGTGGGGTGATAAGTCCAATATACATGCTTGTAATTTATGTGATTTATGTGATTTGTTTAGCTAATCTCTATTTTGCAGGTGTTAGTGAGATTTACTTTTCCTTTTCATGTATTTTTGTAATTAGGATTTTGGAATGATTGTTATGGGGATTAGGATGATCATTGGTCATAAGATTTCATCTTATGTACCATGTGAAGCCTTTGGAGCAACCACCATCCAACCATGCAAAAGAAAGAACCAAAGAAGAAAGAAGAAAAGAAGAATGAAGAGATGAAGCTTGAAGACCTCCATAAAAATGAATTCCTTGCTTAATTATACTTAATTCATTTTTAATTCAAATGATTTTCCAAAATATGAAAATAATATATAACATGATTTGCATTAGATTTAGGTCATTTGAAGCATGCCCTTTACATGATCTAGTCTCTTTAGGGAGTGAGTTTAAGGACTTAGTCTCTTTCTAAATAAATAACAACCTAGCTATTATGCAAAAAGCATATGACTTGCGTACATGAATTTAAAATTGTCGGAGGAGTTAGTTGGCAGCCATCCCTAGGCGGTTGTAAGTCTAAGCAGTCGAGTGATTTGTCCTCTCTTATGGAGGCAAACCAAATACTCATTTTTTGCCTTAGATTTAGGTCATGCTTTTGGCCCTCACCAAAGCTCCCTAGATTTAGGTTCTGAGGTTGCTCCTCCCTTCCATGGGCTATAAGCATAAATCCTCACCTTTTAGGCATTTTCATAATCTTGTGTTGTGGAACCATAAGCCCTAAACTTCTAATAAAAAGTCAACTCAAATGAATAAATCAATTTCAAAAATATAAATCCCAACCGTAGGATAGTTTGAGATGTTTGCTAGGTTTCCTAGCATCGTGAACATCTCCTACTTATCTTCCTTTGGCTTCGATAATAACTCTCTCTTGTTGATCAATTTTATTTGATCTTTTGAAATAAACTAATCAATTGATAGTCCTACCTATTGAAATCTTTGGAGATAATGATCATTTACTTTGATCGAGAGTATTCCTGAGGGATCTCATTTCTTAGGATGTAATTAACTATGGAGGCTTTCCCTGGGAAACTTAACGAACCTGGTTTAAAATAAACCCTACTTTACTTTTCCATATAAAGTAGGGGAAGAATCTTTGGTATACATGCAGACCCAATTTCCTTAGGAGTCCTTATTGAGGTGATTAGGTCTATTGTAGGGTGGTGACTTCTATCTTTAGAGATAGTACACATCTACTCAATGTCGTGCCCAATCACTCTCAATAAGAACATCTACGGATCTATGTGGTGTCAAAAAATGCATAAAAAAATAAGTATATTTCGATCTTCATTTTATCCCGCATAGAGTGAAGATGGAAGTATATTTCTATTCTATAGAAATTATCTACTTATAAAAATTTCACCACAATCACTCTCAATAAGAACATCTGCGGATCTACGTGATGTCAAAAATACATAAAAAGAAAGAGATGTATATTTCTATCTTCATTTTATCCCACATAGAGTGAAGATAGAGTATATATTTTACTTCTTTAGAAATTCATATTAAAAATTTCACCACAGGCGGATGACACGGCGCGCTTTTCATGTGGCATGATGGGATTCATTATTTAAGTAGTCACATCTGTGCACTGACTCAGCTGACGGTAGATGCGCTTTCTCTATAGACCATCTGATCTAAGATCAAACAGCCATGATTCGGTCTGTGGTTTAAGAAAAAAAATCAGAGGCTCTACCGTGGGATTTGATCAGAGCCGTTCATCCCAATCACATGGGATGGATGGCTCATGGTCTATCCCGTTCATGAGCAATGGAAAATAGATGCCATCTGTTTTCCCTCTTTTGATTCAAGCTCACCTGAGCTTGGATTATCTCCAAATTCTTCCCACACATTTAGGGAAGGGTGGCACGCACATCTAATGGTCAAAAATCCTTGAATTTCGAATTTACTTCATAAAGGATCAACCCACTTTTCCATACAAGGCTTAGTTTATGAAATTACCTCACTAGAGCTAATGTTCAATGGTGCAACACTGGAGGTAGCTTCTCCTAGTTGAGGTGAGGCCTTGTTGAAGAAGTTTAGGTTTGATTTGGTGTGGAATGCTCGGTTGACCAATCCATGCATGCAAGGGGCTCGGCTCCGATTGAACTCACTCCTCTCGTGGCTTGGAAGCTTAGGAATTGATTCATTTTTTGCTTGACTAGGTATGGTGATGATGTGGCTAAGAAGAATTTTGATTTGATTGTGAAACGAGGGAGTATTGTTAGGATTGGGATGTCCTGTTTCAGCTTTCCTCAAGATTGGGCAATGCCGATTGATGAGGGCTTGAGGATGTTTGGGATCACTCTGAGGGGCTTCAGAAATGGCTCAGGAAGGCTCACGATGCAATTGTGCTAATTTTTTCTCAAAATGAGGGGGGGGGGGGTCTATGCCTCCAATGCTCATGATGGACGAATGACAGAGTGTGCAGGAATTGTACTGGTTGGCTGTCGTCAGGTCACCGGACTTGTCTCCATCAAGTCAGGGTGGCATGCCAAAGATGGGAAAAGTTAGGGGAGGATGCTATGGATCCATTGTGGAAGGGTGTAAGGGCTTGGATCCAATGGGTACTCGGTTTGGGTTGGAGGTGAGTCAACTCACCTCCCAAAGGTCCTTGGCCAACCTATGGTGAGTTAGGTTGGCTAGATGGGTCAAGAGAAGGTTCCATGGAGTGCTAAGGGGCTACCATGGGGATGAGAGAGTTGACTTGGCTTGGATCCATTGGTTTTGAGATTTAAATCCCATGGTTTGATGGCTAATCCCCTTGGTGGGGTCCACTTAGCTTTTAGGGAAGTTTTAGGTTGGCCTAGTGTGAGTTTAAGCTGAGTTAGATCAGCCCATAAGATTTCATAAGTTGGATTTGAGTGGTTTGGCTTGGATTGGTCAAATGGGTTTCATTTGAGCTAGGTTGGGTTGGGTTGACCAATTGGTTAAATTGGGTCAAACCAAGGCTTGGGTTAGGTTCATATGATGATTTGAGATATTTTGGTTCAGTTAATTTAGATTAGTTTAGCCTAGGTTTGGATTTGACTCATTTGGATTCAAACAATTTGACCAAATTAGGTTGGGTTAGGTGTTGAGTCAAGTTCAATTGGTTGATTGAAAGTGATTGTAGGATTTGGTTTGGTTTAATTTTGGTTCAATTTGAATTTTGGTCAATTTGACCTTTTAGGTCAATTTGGGCTAGGTTGGGTCAAGTTGACTAGTTGGTCAACTTAGACTCAATCGTGGATTTGTTCAAGTTTACTAAGTGATTTGGAATAAACTTAATCCATTGGTTGCAATTAATTTGAATTAAATCATGATTTGACTTTTTAGCCTTTTAGGCCTATTTGGGTCAACTTAGGTCAAATGGCCAATTAGGCTTAGTTTGGCTCAATTGATGGTTTGGTCTTGTTTAATCATTGATTATGAATGGGTTTGAGGCAAGGATTTCAATCAATTTGGTATATGATGGATTTTGGATAGTTTGGGTATCATTTGGGCTAAATATTGACTTGGTCAAAGGCTATGTTTAACTTGATTTGACCCAATTCAAGGTGATTGGTCACCCCACGATGATTGTTGATCATGATTGAGGTTTATATGGGCTTAGTTCAATCTAATTTGGGTTGGATTATAACTTGGCTTAAAAAGATCTTTTAGGTCACTTTAGGTCAAGTGAGCCTAAATGGGTCAATTGGCTTGATGAAGGTTTGATTCAAGTTTAGTTGAACTCACATATAAGCCTAGGATTGAAATATAAATCCAATTGGAATTAGTTTGGAGCCAAGTGGGTTTTGGTTCATATGACAATTTCAAGCCAAAGGAATTAACTTGGGCTTGAATTGGGTTGACTTGGATTGGGTTTGATATTGGCAGTTTATGTTTATATTTGGATCAATGTTTTAAGGAATGATTGAATCATGAAGAAATCCATGGGTTTTGAGTTGATTTAGATGTCATTTAGCCAAGCTCAAAAGTTTGACTAAAAAGGCTAAAATTAGGAACTTGATTTGATTTGGAGTTGGTTTAGACCAATTTGAATTTATTTTTCATTTATATTTATGAATATAAATGAAGATATAAATGGGTTATGAGAAAATCACTTGAGGTTGGAGTAATTTGGAAGCAAATTTGACCAAATTAAAGGATATAGGTTAAAAGAGCTTAGAAAAGGCCACCAAGAAGATAGAGGTGACAAACACAAAGATAAAGATAAAACTAGAAATAGAAGTTGTATTTAGGAAGGAGGTGATAAAGGCGACCTATTAGAAAGAGATGGTGATTAAAGAAGTGATCACTAGGAAGGTGTAGAAAGCAATGAGAAATTGTGGAGAACACATTGTTAGCCATCTAGAAGATAGTTATCATGAAGACAACTTAAGAAGCTGAGAAATTTTGTGCTTATCAGTGGAAAAGATTTGCCAAAGGATGTGATGTCATTTAAACTTGAATTTTTTATGATTCATCTTTTAACTTTGATGATTATGATATGACATTAGATCTCTTTTTGGATAAATGTCCACTATCGTAAGGATTATCATCTATCTTCTTAAAAAAGTGAGTAAAATGTATATATTTCTACTCGTACTCTATTGTTATACCCTCCAATGGTGGCCATCTTTCAGTAAGATAGTCACTTAATAGCCACTTGATCTCCACTCAACTAACTTTGAAATTCTATTTTCATTCTATGAGGATTGGTATAGCTTTGAATGGGCTTCAAACTTATCTTCACTACCCTTTAAAGGTGCTAAACATCTTTGTCATCCATTGGATATGTATATTACTTATTTAATTTTGTTCCACCGTTAATTGTGATAACATTTAATTTAGAAGATTTTATAATAAACTCAAGACATTGATACTTTTTTAGGACAAATTCTAATTAGGCCACAATATTTGACCAATTAGGAGGTGGATATCAAATCCTTTCCATCATCCATGAATGAGTTCCTTCTAAAATAAAGGGAAAGGTGTGCCACCTCTTGCTAAAGGACTTCTACCTTGGCACCTTTATGTTCCTTCAAAGGATATTAATGGTAAATAGTGCCAATTCTAGCAACTCAACATGACCTTCTAATGTTGAGGAGTAATCAATCTCAAAGGATACTAAATTGGAATTTATAATAGGTTAATGCTTATTAATGTGATTATTGATAAGAGTGATGAAGTTAGGGTTCCCATAGCCAAATACATTCAATCAATGTGGTCTTGCATGCATGCCATTGCCTTAAATCCTCCTCATATCAAGCTATAGTATAATAATGAAGATCCTCCTTCCAAGCATGACTCACCCTTTTCATTATACCTTTTTGATAGGGGTGAATATCAAAATAGAAAGTTTATGACCTTTACTTATTGTGTAAAGCTAAGTTATGATTATTGATGCATAGGAGCATATACCCTCACCTTTCATACTATAATGAACTAGCTTATTAAGACTACTATCAGTCTTATGTAGCTACAATTGATTAGAATAAGAAGAGGAGGTCTTTTGCAAGATGTAAGGGGCGAAGGAATAAGGCATCCAAACCTGGATGTTCGAAGAAAAGTTTATCGAAGCGAAGTTATAGGTAGAGGAGCTATCATAAAAGTTCAAAAGACTCACCTTTCTTGCTCAAGTGAGGGACGATACATATCAAATATTCTAAAAAAGTTAAAGAGGAGTGTCTTCATCCTTAATAAATTATTTAAAGGCTAATAAGCAAATAAAGAAGCTCTATTAAAGAAAATATTTAAGTAGATCTTCCTTCAAGTGGATATAAAAGATTCTTGAAGTTGGGTATGAATGATCAATTGTTTTACATGCCACCACCTCCTAGCGAGATTAATTTGAAAAATATGGCTACATTATATAATAAATCAAATGGTTGATTTTAGGATTACTCAAAATTTGTTTATAGTGAGTTTGACCTTCCTTAGAGAAGTTATTAGGGATCAAAATCTTCTCCCTTTGGAGATTTTATACATGTTCTCTTGTAAAACTTCATTTTTGAGATTATTGTGTACTTCAAAAGAGATTCACATGATGAGAGGCTTGAAAAATGATGATGATTGAGATTATGGTTACACATAACTTCATCCAAAAATAAAAAAATGCTAGATTATAAGTCCACATTGACTTGAGAGATGGAGTGAGACTCTCATTAGGGACTGAATGACAACAATATATACAGTTAAACCAAATATATCCTACCTAATTCTTGAACTATTTAGCAATTTTTTTTAGTTATAGAGTTTTATTTTGGAATGAGCATAAGCCTCTATGATTAATAACATCTTGAATATAAATCATCATGAATACATTCAATTCAAGATGATTATTTTGAACCCTGTGAGCATAAAGTATATTGTAGATTACAAGGATCATAAATTATATTTAGAAGTTAAGATTGATGAATTTAAATTAAGTGTATATGCTATTGATCGCCAAAAAAAATATCCTTTTGAAAACTCTCTGCCAGCTTTATAAAGATAGGTAGGAGTATATTATTTATGAGGTAGATTGATATATATTCAACTAGATTTCCCCTAACATTGTGTTAGGATTTATTTAGATATGGGCTCTACTTTCTATGATTGCAAGCCTTCATAGTTAATTACCCCTCTTACCATAGTAAGAAAGAACTCTCGATTAATGTTCAAAACAAATATATCTTTTTGACATGAATCGATGTCTAGTGGTTTGTGTGGTACAACATAGATGACTGTCTAAAAGAAATAAGAGGGTAGTTCCGATCATGATCCCATTATTCCAGCATCCCAAGACTACATTGTTCCAGTCTGCCAACATCAAAGGGTTAGTCGTAATGTCTAGGGAGTCTGGTTAGCAGCCATGAGTTACCTCATCTCATATATCTTGAGTAGACCAAAGGTTTAGTGTAGGGATGTTCGCATAGTGAACATAAGATTGGGCTTACATCCATTTGAAAGTCATTATGGTGCTCGCATGATGAACTCATGGGTTGAATTTATATCCCTTTGGAATGCCAGTAAGGTGTTCACATGGCGAATGGGTTGATTGAACTTACATCTATTTGGAATGCCATTTTTATAAGATTTGTGCATGGTGAACGTATATATTAGACTTACATTTCATTGTAATGCATGTAGGATGTTTGCATGACAAACACATAGATAGGACTTACATCTCTTTGGAATGTCAGTAGGATGTTTGCATTATGAACATATAAAGATTAGACTTACATCCCTTAGAAGGCCATAATTATTTAAATATTCCTATGGAGAATATTAATTTATGTTTCTAGGGGAGCA
Organism: Cymbidium sinense; assembly: GCA_021442155.1. Lineage (NCBI taxonomy): Eukaryota > Viridiplantae > Streptophyta > Magnoliopsida > Asparagales > Orchidaceae > Cymbidium > Cymbidium sinense. The sequence continues at coordinate 97,934,435 of CM038222.1, forward strand.
GCGCTTTTAGCATTGAAAATATGACACCTAGGCGCTATCATGGTAGTGTCTCAGCGCTATTAACATAGCACCTTCACATTGAGTAATTAGCACTGCAGCATTATAAGGCGATAATTCGTGTCTTAAAAACCTGAGGGGTCCACGCCCTGATGCCATAAGATTGTGCTACAGTGCTTAAGATAACATGAGATTGAAATAATTTGATCAGTCTAACCAATTGATTGCCGCCTCAGTGCTTATAAGTTGGCACCACGGTGCCAGTCAAAGATCAATTCAGAAAAGCTGGTAGATGGATAGACATTTTTAATTGGAAAGGACAAACTTTTTGACCAGCACTGTGTCAGAGCACCACGATGCTACATCAATGCTTAACGTGCTTTTTGGTTATGGTCGATTACAAAATTATTGATAATAAGTACTCTTTTTGAATGGCACAATAACCATTTTGACTGCGTGATAGTTCTAAATCTCAAAAATCGTGAGGCCAATGCCTCGACACTATCAATGTAGTGTTGTAGCACTGGGTCCAGTTTATAAATAGAATGCTTAGGCTATGAATTTTTTATTCTAAAGCTTTTATTCCCTTTTAAAAATCCATGTGATCCTCCTCTCTCAGTTTTTATTTATTTATAATAGTAAATATGCCAGTAAAGTATGTCAGTAAGGGCAAGAGGAGGGCAGATGTTAGCGACATTAATAGGTTCATTAGTGTAGAGGTAGAGGAGAGATATCAACATGCGCTCATCCACAAGCATCTCATTTCAGAAAAAATATTTCTACAATCTAGGTGGGAGCATAGAGAGAATCATCAACGAGTGAGGCTGGGAGAAGCTAGCCTACAACAATGTATCTTGCATCGTCCCTATGGTGCAGAAGTTCTTTGCCAATGCAAAGAAGTACCCGAATAACACCTTAATAGTGCTAGATTTCATAATTTTTTAGTGCATTAGCACTTTTCTCTCTTATCTCGGATCCAAAATCAATGGAGGAAGGATTTTATTTAACACCAAAACCAAGTTTGATAATGAAATTGATTTCAAGATTTAGCGCCTCAGTGTTGTGAAAATAGCGCTATGACCCTACTTTAAAGAAGTGAAACTCGAGGATGTAGTGTTGTGACACTAAAAATGAGACGCCAACCCGAGCGCTTAGCGCCATGGGAACTCTATTTTTTGAGCCGGATTCTTGCAAAATTAATAATTTTTATGAAACTTCGGCGGCATAACAATTCTTGCTAGTTTTTTATCTATTTAGTGCAAAAGCACTCTTTTCTCTTGTTCCAGATCCAAGATCGATGGAGGAGGGTTTTTTTTTCTCACGTATGAACTAAGTTCAACGGCGAAGGTCTTCAAATTTTAATATTCTGGAATTTTGGTCTTGAGAGCTTTATTTTTTACTCCGGATCTAAGATCGATGGAAATAAGCCACTTTATTTCTAATCGGATCTAAGACCGACGGTGGAATTCTTATTATTTTTTTTTCAGAGAAAAAATTATATGAAAAGAGCATTTCAATAATTTTTTTACTTGGAGTTAACGGTAATAAGCTTTGATCTTGTCTCGTGCATGAAGAAAATGCTCTTGTGTAGAAGCTAAATGCGCACTATTGAGAGCGCATGAGATCGGAGCAAGAAAAGTGCACATGGGATAGAGGGAGAGAGAGAAAGAGAGAAAAATAAAGAAAGTTGGTAGGGTGTAGTTCCCCTCTTACAGAGTTTTTGGGAAACCGTTCTTATCTTTGTGTTGTTTTCCACTCTATAACTGTTCCCCTTACTCCCCTCTAGGCAGTTATTGCTGTTGGGGTGAGAAGGGTTAGTTTTCTTGCTTTTAAAACTGAAAGCCATCGCGATAACTTAGGTGTTGAGATAACAGTGCTTCGACGCTGTATTATTTAAGTAAGCAATCGTCAAGGGTAATTTGAGTTTCTAGATTTTGTAAGGTAGCGACAAAGCCTAAGTGCTAAGATTACAACTCACGACACCCCAAGTTGAGATGTTCAATTTATTTCATTTTTTAGATACAAACAACAACAAACATGTGCTCCATCAGAACATATTAAGCACACATATAATGCATTATCGTATAATTACCTATTTTAATTAGAGTCAAATAAATATTGGTCACGGGAAATAAAGACTATTTTACCTAGATAGCATGAAAAGATAAAAATTGGATTCATGTTTAAGGTTAATCATTACATGTGCAACTTCCCTTTTTAAACCTTTCTAAGTTACTTTTCTTTGGTTTTGAAAGACATGGACTCTCTTTTATTGAGCGATGGTGTACATTGATTTGGAAAGAGTTAAGGCTAAATTTTCATATTAGGCTTAATTAAAAATTTAATTAAGTAATTAGGCACAAAAAAAAAAGTTAAAAAAAATGTCACGTTGAACAATTGATTGATTCACATCGGCCGGTTCTGACTCGATGAGCTTAATTTTTTTAAAAAAAATTTGGGGTAATGGTAGAAATTTGCCCGTATCGGACTCATTCGGTGTTAGAATCGAGCGATCTTGGTATCGTTGGAAATTTAACAAAATTTTCCATAACTTTTATGTTGAGAAAACTCTCTTTATCGACAACAATTTTTTGCAAACACTGTAAAACTACGGTGCGGTTGAAAAATTTTCGCGCATCGAACTCATCCGGTATCAGAATAGAGTGAGTTTAGTATCCTTAGAACCTCAACAAAATTCTTCATGACTTTCATGTTGACAAAATTTTGTAGCCGATACACAGCAGTTTGCAAATGCTTTCATAAAATTTTGGGGAAGTCATAGTATTTTGCCCGACTCATTCATTGAGAATGAGGAGTATTGTTGAAACCATAATAAAATTCTCCATGACTTCCATTGTTGACAAAAATCTTTGATTGTAGCCCGGTATACAACAATTTTTTTTTAAGATTTTAATATTATAGGACTCATGGAGCAAGCTTAGTATTGTTGGAACCATAACAAAATTCTCCATGAATTTATTGTTCACCAAAATCTATGATTATATCGTGGTACGCAACAGTTTTTGCAAACACTCACAAAAATTGCTGTGCGGAGTTGAGAATTTTAGGGTGGCTACAGTATTTTGCCCGTATCAGAATCATCCGATGTCAGACTGGAGTGATCTTGGTATTGTTGGAACCGTAATGAAATTTATCATGATTTTTATGTTGACAAAAATCTACAATTGTAGCTCTGTGCACAACAGTTTTACTTCATAAAGCTGCGGTCTGAGTTGAGAATTTTGGAGCGCGGCATATGACTCATCCGTTAGAATTGAGTGAACTTGATATCTATGGAATCATAAAGAAATTTCTCATGACTTTTATGTTAACAAAACTCTCGATATGATATATTACTGCTTTTGTATAAATGAGAACTTCTTCGGATAGTTCATCTTCCTCAACTATTCCAGAAAGTCTTCTTGCAGCTAACACTCAAAATAATCTCACTCCTCTCAAATTCCTTATGGAAGACATCCAAGCTATTGTTAACATTCCTCTTTCAAACAACAACTATCCTCTATAAAAATCTTAGATGCTAAGACTACTTTCTTCAAATAAGTATGAAGGCTTTTTAGATGGATCCACCACATGCCCAAACAAATTCCTTACTGATGCCAACAAATAAATCTCCTAGTGCATCCATCCTATAACACTTGGAAGCTCATCGATCAGAACCTTGCAACTGCCATCTACTCCATCCTAACTACATCCGTTGTTCCTTATGTTCTAAACCTTTCTACATGTTCAAAAATTAGGGCCACCATTGAGAAAAGATAACGATCATCCAACAGATCCCGCATCATTCTATTGAAGAATGAACTTCATCACATCATAATCGGGAATAAAATAATGCAACAGTACTTACCTAAGGTGAAATACCAATGGAAATTCATAGTGGTAAACAGACATTACAAAAAAATCAATCCCAAAAAGTGGTAAACAATCAACTTCAAACATTTATATGGAAAATCCGTGGAAAACATGGACATTCAACATATTATTATTGGTTCAAAATTAACAATTTAGTCAGTTCTCCAAACCCAATAACTCTTGCAGGGTTCAAGCTTCCAAGTAGAAAGAGAGTAGTAAAAAAATGTACAAACCACAAATGTGAAAACAAAAAAAATACAATAGCTATGTACAAAAGAGACAAGTAAAACATCTATCGATGACGATGTATGTGTGGTGGAAGTGCATCACTCCCTGAAGTTTACTGGATCAGTGGTGATTGAGGACGGTCTCGTAGATGGTGTTGTTATTGTTGTGCTATGTCTTCAACTTGTTCAGTTGTCTGTAGTGCATCATCAAGGGGTGTAATATCATGTATCTCTAGTGATGCCCATGGCGGGAACGAGACAATGGGATACATTCCATGCATGTGCAGCATATAGACCACTGGAGGACCAGACATATGAGGGCCTATTGCCTGCCATGACTAAAATGGACTCAATATAGCTCAAGGCATTTTGTGAAAAGCGATATAATGTTGTAATATATAGATGTTATTAGTATTTGTATCGGTAATCCATGAGCCCACTTTAGTATACCATTGAAACACTCTGACACATTAATGGTCATGGTACTATAGTGGTAACCACCATAATAAATCAATGCCCACTTAGCAACATACCTAGCAAGCAACCACTCAATAGCCTTTGGTTTGATGTTTCTAATGTCAGTCATATAATGTGTGAACATGTGAATGTCATCTGTGTTACCTACAGTATACATCTTCTAGCACATGAATTTAACTTCTAAAATACCCATAGTTCTACAAGCCTTCCTAAAATTTTCTCTGAGATGGCATAAGCAGTGTCGATACGCGGCCCAGGGAAAAATTTCTCTGCAGCCACATACTAAGCCAACGTGTCGATCAAACATAATGCACAAGTCATTTCTTATGGATATTAGTGAAATCAAGTCCTGCATTGTTCGAATAAACCAAGCCTAGGACTCATTGCATTCAGCTTCAACTACTTCAAATGCAAGTGGATATAGGCAATTGTTTGCATCAATCCCAATAATAGTGAGAAGAGTTCCTCTATACTTACCCAACATAAATGTGTCATTAAGACTTAAGACTGGTCTACAGTATTGTCAAACCACTATGGATGCCCCAAATGACCAAAATATGCGTTGAAAATGACATGACTTGGTTGAGTGAATATGGTTGACTGTGCTAGGCATAACTGAGCATAGATTTCTATGAAGTGATCTAGTGAATGATCCGACTCTTCCCAACTTCCAAAAATAGCCTTTATCGCCTTTCGATGTGCATCCCAAGGTTTCATATAAGAAACCCTAATGTTAAACTTAGATTCCATACGACCAATTATTTTCCTAGGCTTCAAATCTAACTGATATCTAATCATAGATTAGATGAAATAACTAATAAACTATGAATTACACTCCCTGTGTCCAGTACTTAGTATGGAATGAGTATAAGAGTGTAAGGAAATTATACTGGAGATACTCTAAGCACTGCCTAGCCTCTTGCTTATGCAATCATGTAGACGCCACATGTAAGATCTACTGGGATGATCATGATGTATGCATAGCATAGTAAACTTCACCTTGTTAGAGGCATATGTAACGTATTCAATATTATTTATAATGGATCAACCCTGAATAGTAAATTTAAGCTATTTTTTATCATGGAAACACATCCCCTCAATTATCTCATATGGAATGTAATTCTCTTCCATGAACACAAATTCATTTGAGTGTCCATCAAAATTCATTTGTTCATCCCATTCCTATACTGTTTGGCAAGCTTGCATATAGTCATTATTACTAAGCATGTGTACTTCAGCCATATTTATTCTGTAAGAGTAATCTCTTAGCAAGTGATCGCTCTCAAAGTCTAGACATTGATCTTCTCCAATGTCACATTCACTGTCAGCAGTGTTGGCACTTATTGCACTAGGTATTATTTCATATATGTTGCCTTCACTTTCACCATGATATTCACCCATACTAGCAGAACTTGTGGCAACATAGTGAACATGAGTGAATGGAGCAGTAGCATTTCCTTCAACAGTGCTGTCAATTATGACGTAGTGAATAAGATATAACAAAACAATAATACCTTAAAAATGAATGATACTATGATTTCATTGTACGTACCTATGAAATTGTTGATTGACTTCCCTCTAATAAGTTCCTTATGAAAGTAATGTCACGTGTTCCGTTTCAATTGGAGGAACTTGACCTTCAGTCAAATTATGAACTTCTCTTTTCTCATTATGTATTAACTCAACTTCAATATATATAATCAAAGGTTGTATAGTTGCTGGATTAATAATGAACTCACACACTTAATCGTCAGTTATCAGAGAAGCAATGAACCTAGCACCAATTGGAAATCGACATGTGAGATTAACACTAAAATGTGTTGGATCAATTTTTAATAATCTTAGAATTTGATTTTGTAGGCTTTCAATATCGGTTTGGCGTGAAACCTATATAGGATAGTTTTTTCCACCCGTGAACATAGGAAAGAAGCCCTTACAAACGCTGAGTTCACCGTCATAATATAAAATTAAAAAAACTGCATCCAAACTCATTTTTCAATCTTAATATGTGTATTGGATGCACACTCCCTAAATATCATACCTATTCAAATCAAACAAACTCATAAGAACTAAATGAACTCACTTGCCTATATGTGACACATCAAAAAATTACTCTATAACCAAATTCTGATAAACTCATATTTTCATATACTACATCTTATTTTAGACACCAACATTACATGCAATTTTAAACCCTAAATAGAAAAAAATGCTAACAATCTGGATATTAAACATACAATACATTCAAGAGATCTTAAAGTTAGCCCTAAACATTATATATAACATCATCTAATCCTAAAAAAAATTAAACACACAATCCAAAACTTTTCTAATTTCCTTTTAGCATGCCTTCAGCTACAGTTAGCAAACTAATGTTACACTTATCAAAAAAATTAAAATAGCATAAACTTAATAATCAAGGTTTTAAACACAATCTAAAACATCCATAAGAAAAGTTAGGGTTGAAAATTTTATTTTAAAAAAATTGTTTAAAACACACATACTATAGATTTATCTAAAACACACATAAATTTATTTAAAACACACATAATCTCAAATGTAGCATCCAACCTTATAGATCTAGCAAATGTAGCATCCACCCAGTTTTAAAACACGCATAAACACACATAATGTAACATCCAAACGATTTTAAATGTACCATCCACGATTTTAAAATATATATAAACACACATAATTATGATTTTTTTTCAAAAATTTAGTTTTCCCTAAAAATCTCAAATATAGTATCCAACCTTATAGATCTAGCATCTAAACTTACTAATCACATATTTAAACTTACAATTGGTTGAAAAAAATACCTTAAAAAATAAACAGATCAACCCTAAATCCACAAGAAAAGGGAGAAGTTGCCGACGCAAGGCCGGTGGTCAAGAGTGATGGCGTTGTGGCGGCCGACGGCGTCAGTCGGCCGGAAGAAGCTCAAGGAGGGTCGGGAGTGGGGAGGTGGGTGGCAAGGCAAGGAGAATGAATCTCTCGAACGGAATGGGGGTCCGACTTATTTGAGCAGAGGCCAGTCGCCCATTGAACGGGCGATTGACGCTGACGTGGAATCCTCGTCGGCGCCAGTCTCCCATTCAACAGGCGATTGGGCCTATTTTTAAAATTTTTTTTCATACCTAATTACCTATCAAAACTTTTAATTAAGCCTAATATGAAAATTTAGCCAAGAGTTAACAAGTGACTATCCTTCTAGTATACAAACCACTTTGTGCCTAATTTGTTAAATGATGTGATCCTCCCTTCTTTTATATTATTATTATATTATTTAAGTTAAACCACATAAATAATGGTATTTCTCTTTTTATGATATTTATTTTTTCTAATTACTTTATGGCTCATGTTCATTATATGTGCTCTTAAGTTGATTTTCTGTTGCATAAAATTAAGCATACTCTTTTCTAATCATTATTGTGTTATATGAAATAAAATAATTCTACTCACATATAAAGTAGTATAAAAAACAATAGATATGCTCTTGAAATCATAAGAAATTATACATGTAAAATGGAAATTTTCTAAACACATTCTAATATTAAAAATCACTTCTCAGAAAAAAAAAAGTCATAAAAAGAAGTTCTGTACCACCTACATGTAAACTAATGTGCATTATTTATAATTTTATATTTAAGCAGTTAGTTTCCTATCACAAAATCTCATCTAAGACATTCAAAAGAAACAAACAATTAGATCTAGGTTTCTAATCATTCTCCCTCATTCATTTTAAAATTATACAGATTTCTCAAGTATTACCATCAGCATGAGGTCATTATGCAGTCATCATGGAATCAAATAACTAATGCATAATATTTGATTTCTCCTGTCGTGAAAGTTTGTCCATTTCTCATTTCAAAATAAATGAAAACAAAACTGAAACATAACTTCTCCCATCTCTCAAACTTTTTATACACTTTGCCGATGCAGGCAATGTTTCTGTACATTCTTACAAATGTAATCTCTCTCACTTGTAAAGTGGAGAAGATGATGCATCAGTGGATGCCACGACTTCTCCAGTTGGAAACAGCTAATCTCTACGATTCTCCTATTCACCCGTAGAATCATTCAGAGTGGAACTTTTACACTTTTCTTTTTTTTTTCTGTATTTGAACCTCAAGCTATTCTTTTAGATCAAATAACTGATGCCTTACCTAAAAAAACACAGGATAAGGACTGTTCACTACTAACGTTAGAATTCTGTGCTTTGGCAACCAGCTGTTTGGCTGCTTTGCTTTTTCAGAAAGTAATCAAAAAGCAAAGTAAATCCTTTTGACAACCAATTTTTTGGTCTTATTTCATAAAATTGTAGTGAAAAAATTATTTTGAGAATCAAAACTGTGAGAATATGGTGGCTATCAAAAAATAATTTTTTGAATTTTTCAAAAAAAAATTATTTCTGACACAAATCGACTTTTCAAAAAATTGATTTCTCTACTGCAGCTAGTTATAACTTCCCCAAATAGATCTTATATATATATATATAAAATATAGTTTTTATATATTTATATCACTTATTTCTTTAATGAGAAATACACCTTTTCATCTAAAAAAATGTTATACATATAAAATTTAAATTTTAAATATTAGATAAATATATTAGAATTTTATGATATGAATATAAATCTTTAAAATAAAAAAGTCAATACTGCTTATCCAGCGTGGAAAGGCTTGTGCATTCCAAATCAATGAATCTTAATTTTTTTTTCTAATGATTACAATCAAATCATTTTCATTGAGGTTCATTATGTAAAAGCCTGAAGCATTTGTCCTTTCTTGAGTTGACTCTGAATGTTCAGAATTCGCCGCTCTTATCTTCGAAAATGGCCCACTCAACTACGCTTGCTTAGCTCAATCGAATTTATCTTTTTTATTTAGGAAGCTTTAGCTGTTGCCGACATGGACGTCAATTTTAATGCTCGGCCATGGTGATATATTGCATGCGAGGACTTTATGATTTTGGACATATTTGCTTAGGATATTGTTAGGTATAGAGTGTCAATATAAAGTTTATAATTGCAAAATATATATTATATATAACTAAGATGAATCAATAGGATAATTAAAAACATACCATCATATTCTTTTATATTAACAAATCTAATTTTTATGCGCTCTATTGCAGCTCGGTGGTAGGAAATAACCTGAAAAAACTCTGATTTATCATCTGAAACTTGCACGTAAATTGAACTGTAATATGAGTCTTTAATTTCCACTCCTTAACTGCTACAATAGATTGCATTCTCGTTACGACGGCCAGACTAGGGATCACATTTGAACTTCAAGATTATATGAAAGTTGGATTTATTTTGACTTTAAATCACCTAGAAATTAAATCTGAATCTTTGTTGGTAGATTATAAAGCTTGAGTTGGGATCAGATTTTAACTACGCTGATATAGAAATAAGTTTGAATGCATGAGAAGATATACTTTTGCATATGCATGCATGCTTGTTTTTATTCAACATTATTTTTATAAGAACGTTAAAATTACTTAGTGGTATGCATAAAAAATTAATCATATTGATCATTAATAGCCATACTGATTAATTATTTCCATTGATAAAAAAAAGTGCAAAATATAAAATATGTATTGCAGGTTAAAATTATTAGTATTATATCCTGAGCTAAGTTTTGATGAGAATACCGTCAACTAAAGTTCTCCCCCTCTCCATAGCTCTAAGGAAAAGATTGGATAGAAAACATATAATGAAGTTTGAAGATTATGAGTTTGTTTGGGCTGTATGAAAAAATTATGATGAAATTGTTGTAGCTGCAGTGATATATATATAAATCAAATCTTAGCTTTCTGACCGTCATCACTAATAGTCAAGTCAAGTTAAAAAAACACAGCTTTTCTTTTACAAATTCCTCAAAATACAGCTAGATGCAAATCCCAAACGGCGTAGTAGTTGCTAGGGGTGTGCATTATTTGGTTTTAACCAAAAAATCAAGCGAACCAAAGTTTTTGAGTAATTTGGTTCAGTTTTGAACTTAGTAATTTGGATTTTGGTTTTAATTAATGAAAACTTTGATTTTTGATTTTTGGATGAGTTCGTTAAATAAAATTTTAGATGGAATCAAATAAACCAAAGTAATCATATGTAATTTGGTATTATTAATTTATGTATAATAGACTTATCTATTATACACTTATTTTTATTTATTTTTAGAATACTTGGTAGACACTTTTTTGGAGGACCATTACCCAATTTTACAAAATATTTTGGTCTCATAATATGGTAATATGTTTCCATCAACTTCTAAGTTCAAAACATCGTTCAGACAAGTAAAATTTAGTTTTAAATATTTTTTTAGCGCATGAAATAGTTAATTACATTTTTTATTATATTTATGTTGCTTTACTTATTGCTTGTTCATTATACAATAAAAAATAATGTAAATAATTTTTAAATGTAGCCAACTTCAATTTAAACAAAACCAAACCAAAATAACCAACCAAATTATTATTCGGTTTGTTTGGTTTTGCATTTTATTTAGTCTGTTTAGTTCAATGTTTTTAGGAATCTAAAATCAATCGATTTTAAAAATTTATTATGCAATCCATCCAAATCAACCAAACGCACATCCCTAGTGGTTGCTCCCCCCAAAATGCTGCTATATTTATGTAGAGTGGAGGTAGGCATAATTTCTTTTTTCTTAAAAATAATAATATTAATCGGCATGTTCATGGCCCCTGCTAGAGTAGTAGTAGCGTAGGAGGAAAGAGATAAAGAGATTTGAAAAATGAATTATTGTAGGAGCATGCTTAGGGCATAGGGAGGAGAAAGAAGAAGATAAGAAGATAGTTGAGTTTTAGGGTTCTAAAAGGCTTGCCACTTCTGAAATAAAATTACACGTGCATCTGCTCCACAATTGAACTGGTGGTCCACCTCTTCTCTTTCTCTCTCTCTAAAAAAAAAAAAGGAACCATAGATACTGAGAGGAGGGACCATTCCACCGCCCTCCTACTATTGGAGATCTACTGGTAAATGCCAACTCAAAATATTTAGCAAGATCATCCCACACTGGAATCTCTTACACGCACCACTGATATATATATTATTTCATTATTTTCTTTTCTTTTGAATCCATGGAGATTTTTCTTTTGGTAGATTCAACTGAGAAGTATAATTCTATGATCTAAAATCTCGGAATTTGAAGAGAGTTCAAAAGAATTGTTATTTATTGAATGCTGCCGTTTGATATACTTTTTTCTCTAATATATCGGTTTCGTTTTTTAAATAAATCAGGGTGTTATATATTAATATTAGTTCAAATTAAATTAATTGAAAATAAAAATATATGTGTAAGTGCTTATTTGGTTGTTTTTATAATGACAATAAAGTTTACAATATAATAATTTATTATGACATGCGAAAAACAAAATTATTATATTTTAGGGTTTTGTAGAACTTAATGTCGGTACTGATTTCTAGCTTCACCTAAGTACATAATAGATCTATTAATCATTAAAAAATTTGGAAATATATTTTTCAATTTAATCAGGCATGTAACAAAATGCCACCCTCCTGCTTCAATTGATGAAGAGTGGCAGCTTCATTGGCTTATCTTGCGGCACTAAGGAAGGTTCATTTAACTAGACCTTCTCTTGGCACGATGAGACTTACTATGTTGCTTGCCATGACATTATAAGTGGACATATTAATGGCAGAAAAAAGTTCATGTGCATAAAATGAAGATAGCGAGGGATGTGCAGATTTTGCTCACTACTAAAATGATAGTATGTTAAACATGACATTTCATAACAGCGACTTAAAAATTGTTACGTATGAAGAAAAATTAAACTGTACCTAGACAGATTATAGTAAATGTAGATATGAAGAGGAAAGGATAAACCAAAGAATTCAATACTTCACATAATAACCCAAAGAAAGCAGGTACAACTGTCACCTCCTCTCAGATTGATGAGTGTGGAAGAGTTGTCAATTTGCTACTCAAGAGATGAAATCAAGCAATACTAAGTGGTTTGGTGAAGAGATCTGCTAATTGCTCTTTGCTGTCAATATGATGAACAAGAATCTAATTCTTCTAAATTCATTCACGTATAAAATGATAGTCAATGTCGATGTATTTGATCAAGAATAGAATAAAAGATTGTTAGCTAATGCAATGTCTGAAGCATTGTCACAATAAAGGGGAGTTGGAGTTTTAATTGTGATATAGAAATCCAAAAGAAGTTGTTGTATCCATAGAATATTAGTAGCATGAGTGGAGCCAAAAGCTTAGTATTCAGCTTCAGTGGATAAATGAGCCACGGTCGATTGTTTCTTGGCTTACCATGAAACAGGAATAGAGCCCAGGAAAAGGTAATATCCTGTGATAGATTTACGATCACCAATGTCGGCAGCCCGGTCTAAATCAATATAGGCTGTTAACTAGAGATTCTATGTTTGAATAAGAAGACCATGCATGACAGTTGCTTTGATGGAGAGTGTGTTTGAGCTGTTGAAAATGAGCATTAAGAGAATGATGTATTTGTTGATATAGACAGTTGACTGTAAAAGAAAGATCATGTCTAGTTATTGTTAAAGACTGATGAGCTCCAACAAGTTGTCAATATAAATGTTGTTTAAAGAAAGGTTGAGTATTCGAAGTGGATGTAGTTATTTTAATGGTTGTTGGTGTAAATAGAGGTTTACAATTTGGCATTTTGGCTTGTTTGAAGATATCCATAGAACTTGAGGTTTGATTTAAGTGAATTGCCTTCGGTGAATAAGTTGTTTGAATTCCAAGAAAGTGGGGTAGACGTCCAAGGTCACACATTTTGAATCAGGAATGGAGGATTTGAAGAAGCTCTAAAATTGTAATGCTATTATTTTCGATTAGCAAGATGTCGTCCACATAGACAAAAAAGAAGTTCATTGAAGAGTACTTTCTTTACTTCAAAAAGACGGATCAACATGGTTTTAAGTGAAACCCAATTATTGTAAGTACATGGAGAAAGTGGGAAACCATTGCCTAGGAGATTGTTTGAGCCCATAAATAGCTTTATGTAAGCAATAAGGATGTTGATAATCGACAAACCCAATAGGTTGCTTCATATAAATAATTTTTTGTCAAGATGCCCATGAATAAAGGCTTTAAAGGCATCAGATTGCTTAACAGGCCAACTATTGTAGATTACAATAGCAAGAAAGATACGAACTATTTGGAGCTTCGCCATTGGGCTCGATGTTTCATCAGAGTAAATTCCATATTCTTGTTGATATCCATAGGCTATAAGACGGGCCTTCTATCAAGTGATTGAGCCATCAAAGTTGAGTTTGGTCCTGAATGTCCACTTGCAACTAATAATTTTATGATATGATGTAGGAGGGACTAGAGTCCAAGTATTTTGAGAAATAAGAGCATCAGACTCTTTCTACATTGTATATTTCAAGTGAGGGAACAAAATTGCTTTGATATAAGTAGTGGAAGTAGAATTGGAAATTGGATGATGGGTGAGATTGAAAATATTTTGTTGTTTAAGACGGCCAATTTGTAATCAAGTTTTCATTGGATAGATGAATGAATGAAATTGGTGATTTAGAAAGAGGTGGAGGTGGGGAGAAAGAGGGTTGTTGGGTGGGCTGATGGTGTTTTCCAAGTGAAGTCAAAATAATAGGAGAATGAGGAGAAGTTGAGTGTTGTGAATGTTATGTTAAAAGTAGAGAATGGTTAGAGATTGGCATCTGAAAGAAATGGGGTGGTGGGTGAGTACATGAAGTTGGTACTAGAATTAAAGGATGATCAATTTGAGGTGAAGAATCGGAAGAAGATATATTTGTATATTGTTTATTGAGGAAGGATGTTTCATGAAATGATACATGCTAGAAAAATAATAACTTTGACAATTTTTGGGTTGTAATATTTATATCATTTGGTTGTAGTAGGGCATTCAATGAAGATGCAAGGTTCTGATTGAGGGCCAAGTTTGTTGGTAGAGTAAGGGATGAGCCATGAAAAGCACAGGCAACCAAAAGCTTGTTGGTATGAATAGTTTGGTTTCGTTTTATGTAATAGTTGAAATGGTGATTTGTGTTTGGTAGTTATGGATGAGAGTCAATTAATGAGGTACACAATCTAGTAATAAGGCATGGGCTATTTCAAAAATGTGTTTATGCTTGCGTTCGACAAGACCATTCTATTTAGGTGTATGAGGGCAGTAAATTTGTTGTATAATTCTAGAATATCTTAAAATGATTTGAAGAGCGCATTGCAGTACTCACCTCCACTATCAATATGTAGGATTTTGATAATGGTGTTATATTGATTTTCAATGAGATTCTTAAAATGAAGAAAAATATTTGTGGAGTTAGATTTATTTTGCGTTAAAAAAATTAAGAATATCAAGATCAATCATCAATAAACAAAATATAATACTTATATCCTTGATTAGATTTAATAGGGGACAAACCCCAAACATCAGAGTGAATAAGATGACATGGGGTTACATATAATAATGTTGGATCTAATAAAAGGAAAACAATGGCTTTTAGCCATCTTATAATATGTGAAAAAATACATACAAAGTTTAGGAATAACATTTTTAGATTTATAAAAACCAACAATGGAGGGATGTCTTATTTGTTGATGTCATTGAGAGACTAAGTGGCAAGTGGAAGACAGAGTTGTAATGTGGGATGGTGGTGGGGGCTTTGGTCACACTCATTTAGGATAGATTCCTTGACAACTAGGATCATGAAGAAAGATTTGGTTCATCTTGTTGTCCTTGATAGAGTAGATAGCAACATAGAAGATAATAGAGCAATGACTGTTAGAAATAAGTTGGTGAACAAATGATAGATTATGGGATAAATGTGGATCATGAGTATAGAGGAGAGAGATAGCTTACAAAAGTGGTGGGTAGAATGTCTTGTCTACATTAGATATTGGTATGGTCTGCCCATTTCTTATGAAAGCTTATTTTGTGTCATGATACGAAGTGATATTAGACAATCGGCTAGCATTAGATGTGAGGTGTGAAGAGTATCCGATCATTTGTAATGGGGGTGGCTGAAGATTGTAGAGTCTATGGTTGATTTTGAATTGGTAGAGTGCATTGAAGATTCATCCTATGCTAGCAATTCAGCATTGAGTGTCCAATTTTTCATAGATTTGACATTTTATATTGAAACTTCTTCCTCTTCCTCTGCTACTACCTCCACATCCACGGGTTACATAAAATGTATTTGAATGAGCTTTACCTCTGTTGTTATCATTTGTAATTAATATAGATTGAAGTCAATTACTTATAGAGAGATTGCAAGTTGCTTCACTAACTTGGTCCTTTCTTCGTTACATAATAGCTAGTATAAGTCATTAGGACTTATAGAATGAAGGTTGGTTCGAATTGCAACTTTAAAAGCCTAGAATGAAGGTGGAAGACCATTTAAAGTGTATAATATGTTGTCTTCAGTATTAACTGGTGATCTAGAGGCATCAATGAGATCCATGTTGTATAACTCGTTGTTTAGCTATATTATATGAGTTCTATTGGTAAATTGTAAACAAGATTTTAGAATGCTCCATGTGTCAGCTCTTGTTGCCAAATATATGACATATGTTAGAATTAAATGTGATATAATAGCATATAATGTTAATGATAAATATTGATCAATGAGAATTCAAAGATTATAATGAGGATTTTTAGTCAATGTACCTTCTTCAATGGTGATTGTGGCATCTGGGTGAGTGACATGTCCAATTAAATACCCTTCAAACTTGTTAGCTCAAACAACTTTAGAACTTGGGATTTCCAAATCTAATGATTATTTGCCTTCAAGTGAGTTTGGACTATGTTTTGTACATTGGCTATTAAAAATTTCAACTAGGGAGGAATCAAATTATCCATGGCTTGATTGTTCTTATCCTTGCACTATGGTTGGCTAAAGGTAGCTGAAGATGAGTGCCTCCCATGCTGTGAAGTCATACTAAAATGATGAAATCAGAGATGAACACTACATAAATATTGTTTATTTATGGCAAACAAATTCTCTAGTAATCAACAAGTAATCTGCCGATAATTAACTTTTCGACGAATTTTCTAAGGATATAGGTCAGCTGGTAAAACCATTGTTGGAAATATTTTTGACAAACGAAAAATCCAACGAAAAAAATTTATCATCGGAATTCCAATGGCCTGTCTGCCAGAAATGTTATCAGGAAGAGCCGACGGACATACCGTCTGATAATTATCGTTAGAACAACAAACCATCGGAAAGTTTTTGATTGTTTATTACCCGCAAAAAATGTTCGGCAGTGTCAATCCATCGAAAAATTGATGGAAACCCACTAGTCAAAAAATTTCAGTGATTTAATCATTTGTCGACGCCTCATATCGAGGTTTCTAGTGGAAAATCCATCGACAGTCCACTGGAAACTTGTACAAAAATAAAAAAAAGATCAGAGCTTCACTCATGCTCCAATTTTTTACACGTGTAGAAGATTTACAAATAAATAATCATAAGAATACATTCAGCATTAACATATGTTTAACAAATAACTAATCTCAAATATTTATTCATTAGTTTTAGTATTTTTAAAACCATTACAATTAACAATTAGTTTTAAAATATTTAAATGGAAGTCTCAAATATAAAAATCTAAACAAAGTGTTTACATATGCAAATATAATAAACATGAAGCCTCCTCCTTATCAGTCTCCTCATCCCCTTCCTCCTCCTCCTCCTTATGATCTGTCGCAACACTTGCTCCTTCCTCTTGTGGGTATCATTGTGCATCTTCTGTATTCTTTCCCCCATCTTAGCCATCCGAGTCTCCATCTATGCAATCATCCTGAATTCCATCTCCTCGTCCATCGTAGCAACCAGCCTCTGAATAATATTGCCTATCAATTGACTGCTCATTCTAGAGAATGAATGGCATGCATCATATGCTACTCCATGTGAGCCCAAGCAGTAAATCTATCCCTTCTTCTTCTCCCCAATAGCCTCCTTCCATATATCATATTTTAGCTACTCAGACTACTCACTAGAACTGCCTACACTAGTGGAGCCCTGACTACCAACTTTCTTCAGCTGCATCTAGTCATCCTATGAGCAACTAGAATGTAAGTTAACCATAATAGATTATTAACTCAATTATATTTAAAAATAATAATGTTAACTTACATATTCTCTTCATGAACGAACATCAACCCATTATTGGTCAATCTGATGCTGATGTGTTCTACTATATAATTTAGTAGTATGCTCACAGCCAAAAACTTTAGCCTGTAAATAATAGAAATGAAATTCATTAGTTGAATAATAGGTTTAATTAATAAAAATAAAAAATAACTTACCATCCTCCGTTAGTACTCGGTATGTGGTACTGAACCTCTATTATGCAAAAAGGTGCCCATGCCCCCACAATCAGAAGCATGATTCTGCTTTACCTACTCCCCCTTGCAAACATACTCTAGGAGGTCCATACTCTTCAGAGGCCAGCCCACACATCCTCTCTAATCCAAATAGGTATTTGCCCAGACTTGCGTATATCTGTGAATATACCACGTAGTTGAGTAGCCCCACTAGACTTAAAGTTTGTCTGATCTGCTAGCTGTACTCTGGAAACTAGCTGAAATCCTTCTATAACATTAAACAAACAAATGCTAATTAGTAATTATTAAAGATCAAATGGCTACATCCACTGATCTTGCATTGGACCTCCCAATTTAGCTTCATACGATAGATGTATTGGCAGGTACTCCATGGAGTCAAACCTCATTGTTTTATAGCTTCCACATTTAATCGAACTGAGGATACCTTTAAAAATAGATTTAGCTCGATCAAAGGATTTAATATTTTCTCTGGTAAAGCACTAAATACAACTGGAAGTAAGCACTACAGAAAAATGTGGCAGTCGTGACTCTTCATTTAAAATAATCTTCTCATGATCAAATCAGCACATCTGGTCAAGTTGGATGCATATCCATATGGTAACTTCAATGACTGTACCCACTCACATATTGTTCTTCATTGTTCCAATGTGAGACCGTATTTAGCTTTAGATTTCTGAAATATATCATATGTCGTGTCTCTCAGCTCTAACTCTCTTCTACAATAATATTCCTTCGAGTCCAACTAGCTTTAACATTATCTTTCATTTTCCTCTTAGCATCCATCACTGTGTTGAAAATATTATCAAAATAATTTTTCTCTATATGCATCATGTCAAGATTATGCCTTATGAGATTAGATTTCTAGTACGGTGCATCCCAGAAAATGCTCCTCTTTATCCAATTATGTGTCACACCAAAACACAATATACAACCTTCAGCTAATATAGGAGAATCAACTATAGTCAGGATAGAACAAACAATATGCTATAAATCATCCTCACTCAATCTTGTAGGTGACTTCGTCTTTTCAACTCATTTTTTTGTGGATGCATCCTTATTTCTTCTGAATGGATGATGAGTAGGGTGGAATATAAGATGACAGTCAAACCAAGAATTGTTTTGGCCATTTTTAAGAGTGAATGCCTTTGACAGATCCATATAGTGTGGAAAAGCTAATTTCTCAGCTGTGCTCCACCATGATAACATTTCATACATAGGAAAATTACTGATAGTCTACATAAATGCTACTTTCAGTTGAAAGTTTTGCTTTGTTGCTATGTCATATGTCAGTACACCAACATCCCATAAGATTTTTAACTCTTCTACCAATAGTTGTAGGTATACATCAACCTTTGCCTTAGGGTTATGTAGCCTAGGGATGATCAAAGTTAAGAACATATAAGGAGTTGTTATGCACACCTATGGTGGTAAATTATATGATGTAACTATTACTAGCCAACATGAATAGAGAGATGCAGACTGACTGAATAGTGTGAAACCATCAGTACAAAGGCCAAGTCTAACATTTCGTGGCTCAACTATAAAATCGAGGTAAGTGTGATTGAAATGCTTCCTCGCTTCTACATCTAATGGATTGCTCAAGATAAGTGATGGACTTGTTCTATTGTGATGCCATCGTATGTGTTGGGCTGAATGCATGGAAGAATAAAATCTTTGCAAATGTGGAGTTAACGGTAAGTAGAATAGACACTTGTGCAAGGCATCCTTCTGCTTTCCCTATTTTCTATTATGTGCATTGAACCTCGGTGCTCCACAAAATTTGCATTCAGTATCTTATGCACTATTCTTGCAATACAACATACAATCATTCACACAACAGTCAATTTTTTCTAAACTCAGGTCTAACTTTGACACTAACTTCTTTGTTCTATACAAGTCTTCAGGAGCTAAGTTTTCCTACGGGTTTATTTCTTTTAGTAGCCCTACAAATTGGTTAAAGCATTCATGTGACATATTAAATTTAGTTTTAATAGTTAAGATTTATATGACCACAAATAGCTTAGTGTGGTTTGTGCATCCTTCACATAATGGTTGTTGTCCTGCCTTTAGTTGATCATAGAACTTTTAAGATTCATTATTAAGTGGCTCCTCCTCTACAGGGTACTCTGCTCTAGCAACATCATAAACCATTTTTTCATAAGTTTGGCTAGAGACATAATCACTTGAGCCGCATGTGTGGCTTGCTGAGCACCATCGACAACATCAACATGTGGCTCGAACTCACCATGTGAGGTCCAGAATTAATAATATGGTTGAAAACCCTTGTGAGATAAGTATACTTTGACTTCATCTGATGCTAGAAAAGCTTGATTCTTATGCCTCACACATGGACATCAAAACTTCCTTTAGAAATGTAAGAAGAAAGTTGAGATGCCACATTTATGAAGTGCTCAACATTACTTAAGAATTTATCGGTTAATCCTTTTCTGCCTGGATGCAATCTATTATACATCTATGCCCACTAACTACGAATATCCATAATCACCATTAATTAGAAAATATGAGAATTTTATTAATATTCCATCACATTATATAAATAATATTGATTACATAATAAATGACTAATTTCAGGTGACACCCAAACTGTTTAAATTATTCTCAATGAAAGAATTTTTTTACAACTAAAATCATAGCAACACTTAATCACTAAATCCTAATTTTTTTAAAAAAAATTGAGACAGACACATTTTGTAAAATTTAAATAAATGCAACAAAAATTTCAAAATCATATAATGTTTTATTTTACATATTAAATGACTTAGAGGAACAATTAAGTCTAAATTCCTAAATCCTAAATTTATCAAAAATATAAAAACTAACATGTGCAACTAAATATCTACAGTTAAATAGACATTCTAATATAACATTTAACAAATTCAAATTAATTTGGAGAAAATTTAACCTAAATCTATTAAACTTCTTGGAAGCTTCAAATTCCTATTTCTAACATACCAATAGATGGAATTATGAAAAAATTGCAATATAATGAGTAGATCAAGGTATACCTTTAATTATACAGAAAATGGAGGAAATAGATACATTTCAGATGAGAATCGGCGTGCCCTAAACTTCATTCCAATGCCGATTGAGAGAGAGAGAGAGAGAGAGAGAGAGAGAGAGAGAGAGAGAGAGAGAGAGAGAGAGAGAGAGAGAAGGAAATCGAGGAAATAGCTCAGGTGTGGGGGCCGTTAGCCGTATATTAACGATTTTCGGCTGCATTTCTGGCAAACAATTTGGCGGAAACCATTACGACGGCTTAAGCCATTGGCTATTTAGTCAAGTTTAAGTGAATCGAGCTCGACTTCCTTTTCAGGTGAAAAAGACGTCAAATTTTTTTTCGTTTGACCATCCACAAGGTTATTCAGCTGATAATTTTTGACAAAAATGCCATTGGAATATAGCAGTATTTCTATTGTGGAAGTTTGTTCATGTGGCTAAGTAATTGCTCTAATTCCATGAAAAAATATTAAATTGCATCTAGATAGTTTAAAGTAAATGCAAATACAAAGAGAAAAAGGATAAACTAGAGAATTCAATACTTCACATAACATCTCATATCTTATCTTATCTTATGTACGGTGAACAACATAGCCTTATTTAGAATAGTTTGTGTATAATGAAATTGTCAGAGTTTGTTAGAGAGTAATGATGAACTTAAGAGGACACGTAGAATCATCTGCCAAAGGAGTGAGTGCTTCACCAGCGTGATACAACTGTCAACCTATATAATAATATATAACATCGATTTCATGGTAGATTTGCAATGGTTTTATTACTGTCACTGAAAACTAAAATAACCATCGCAAAAGCTTCTATTTTGGCTCGAACTTCATAATAAAGACCAAATAAGCTTAGGATTATAGGATAACCATAAATTTAAGATTTCATATATAACACTTCTATTTTGGCTTGACACCGCGACCCATCGGCTCGTCCGCTTTCAGGACACCCAGACGCCGCTCACGCCCGCGCCCAATGAATCCTACACGCAAGACGCGACGAAGCGCATCGCTTCATGTGCTGCGCTACGCGCATGCGCATGCCCACGAAGCCCTTCGCTCGACCAATGGGTCCAGAATCAAATTTCACACACATACTTATACATATTTGTGGCTATGCGCTCTGGTCGTGAACTGCTTACATGAAGATCTGCTCTGTGCTCAAATTAATTCTGCAGATTTTGTTAAGACTATTTTGAAGATTGACACATTTTTTTTTGATGATTGACATGATATCATCCAAAAATAGTAACCGATACACCGAAAATTCCTCTACAAGACGAATCTTGATGCCGAAAGCAAGCTGATCAGAAATTGAAACTGGTCGAGATCAAGCATATAAAATATCATTGAAAACTTTGAGACATCAATTAAATTCCTAAAAAGCTCTCAAATATAGAGTGTTTATAGTCAAAACGAGCGTCTCGACGAGCCGGTTCCAACAAGCCAAAGATCTTGCAATTCTGACTTCATTTGAGCATTCAAATATTTAAAATACATCAAATGATCAAAGGGATCAGGTGCCGTCCATGAAGTGGAGGTACGGGTTTTGCATGTATTCGAGACGCCACTCCTCCAATCTATAAATACCTCATTCCTCATGAGGAGCCCAAGCAAGAGAGAGGAGAGCTCTAAAGATCCTCCAAGCACAATCGCGTCGCCACTGAGCAAACCACTGCCGCCACGCCACTCACCTTGCCGTCCACCGCCGGTTATCATCACCGACCACTATCGTCGCCATCATCGCCAACATCATCGCCAACATCGCCGCCAACATCGCGCATCGCCGCTATCATCGTACTACTAGAATCGTATAACCCGACGGTTGTCACATATTTATGTTCCTTTCTCATATACACTCGTAATCCGACGGAAGATCTTGTACTCAAATAGATACATAGTGAAAGTTTTTTTGGGCTAGCCCCGTGATTTTTCTCTTTCGAAAAATTCCTGAGTTTTATCATCACACACTTTTATACTCAGGTGTGCCGATTTCACAACGAAGCTAAGACGAAAACTTTTACTCTACCGCAACTGATTTTCTAGCACGCAACAAGTTGTGACTCATGTCAAACCATACTCATTAGACAATCATTTTGTTATTTGATCACAATTTAATCAGGAGAGAGTATACTGTTATCTATTTTTAATTACCATGAAAAGTACTTCAAACTAAAAGGTAATTTCCTTCATGAAAATTACATAATATCTTTATTTTGATCATTTTAGAGAGATTTTTCACTACAAAAAAGAGCTCAAATCTTCTTAAGAGAATGCTCCATTATTGATGACTTGAACTACAACCTCCACCAATAAATCTTGAGTTACAAAACCAACCTATATGATATGCACCATAATTTTTACGCAAACTTTTTGTTGTATAACCCTTACCCTAAGATTTGTATTATAGTTATCCCCAAATATGTGGCATCTCCATCATGTAAAACTCGCATTGCAACCATACCTCAAAACTGATCTCTTCATCTTTTCCCTATTAACAGCTTCAGCCACCACTCTAATCTACAATTTCCATGATAATTATATTATCTTATGCTTGACTCATTTTTTCAAGGGACATTTAAATGTGAAAAGGATGGACCTTCTACTCTTTCTAAAATAATAAAAGATGTTGAACTGGAAAAGTCTCATAAATTTGATATTCAACTATTAAATCTCATAAATTAGCAAAATGTAGTAAGTCTTCTCCCCATCTTCACTAAAAATCTTGATTTTTTATAGGCAACAATTCACTATTGTTCTCTTTTCTCCTCATCCTAAACTAATATTTTACCACACTTTCTTTAGTTTTCAGTTTATCTAAAGAAAAATTATTATGTGCAAAGTCTAAGTGTAGAAAGTTACATTCAGACTCCAATAACATAACATTATGTGACACTCAGCCAATGCACAACTATTTTATATTGGTTGTAAAGTACTATGTATTAGTTATTAAGTGTTGTGTATTATTGTGTATATAGATGTTATGCATTATTATGCAGTTAATATTGCATCAATACATAGCATTATATAACACTTTACAATCAATGCACAACAACTGTATATTGACTAAGAGCCACATGATGCTAAGTTATTGGAGTCCAGATGCTGAGCTATGTCCGGACTCCACACGTAATAATCTCTCTTATCTAAATAGGTCCACCGATCTTGAAATAAAAATAAATATGGTCCAAATAATAGACTCTTGAGGATATGATTTTTAAATCATATAATTTTTATATTAAATTCTAGATTTGAGATATATAATATTTAAATATTAATTAGTAAACTCCCCCAGAAATTTTAATAAATTAAAATACACATGAAAAAGGTAAAAAAACTTATAATCTTCCAAAACAAGAACACACACACACCCACACACCCACACACACACACACACACACACATATATAAAATAAATTTTGCATTTTTTAATTACAAAATTAATAAACTTATTAAAGAAGGCATATTGTTTTGACCTCTATAAATTTTTAATGCAACTCTAAATGAGAAGTTGTGATAACAATATCCAAAATTTTAATTCAAAACAATATTTAACTCTATATGAATTTTATACAAAGAAAAATGTGAGCTTATTAATTTAAATGCTTCATTAAAAATATATTAAATAATTATAAATTAAAATTTAATGAAATTATTTAATATTTTTAAAATTTTTATTTAGATGTACTTGGTGCATAACAACAACAACAACAATAACAATAAGAAGACTTTATTTAATTATGTGGGGTCAGCTACATGAATCCTTCTTCTCCATTGTGTCTTATTAAGAGTCAAATTCTCATTTAATTCTAATAAACTAAGGTCATTTTTTATACATCTAATCAAGTCTTTTTAGGCCTACCTCCACCTTTCTTAATATAAGGAAAATCTAATACATCTACTCTTTTAATCGAGTTATTAGATGACCGATGATTTATGTGGCCAAACTATCTAAAATGACTCTCTCTAATCTTTTCTACCACTAGAGCTACTCCAACCTTTTCTTTAACATATTCATTTCGCATTTTATCTCTAAGAGTAAAGCCACTCATCCACCCGGGCATCCTCATCTCTACAACACTTAACTTAGTTTTATGCTTCTCTTTTACTGGCCAACATTCTACACCATAAATCATTGCATGTCTTACCACCACCTTATAAAAGTTTCCCTAAAGTCTAAATGATACTTTTTTGTTACACAACATGCCAGATGCATTCCACCACTTCAACCATCTAACTTGAATTCTATTAATAACATCCCCATCTATTTCACCATAATTTTGAACAATAGACTCAAGATATTTAAAACACTCACTCTTTTTAATGACTTGATCACCCAATGTCACAAGACCACCACTAGAACTTCTGCAATGAATATTGCACTTCTTATATTTAGTTTTATATCTACTTAAATGGAATCCTTTAGACTTTAAGTTTGACCTTTATAATTCAAGTTTCTTTTGGATTCCCTCTCTAGTTTTATCAATAAGAAGAATGTCAACAGCAAAAGCATACACCAAGGTACATCCTTTTGTAAATGCTTAGTAAGAACATCTATAATTAAAGTAAAATGATAAGGGCTTAAAGTTGATCCTTGATGTAATCCAACTAAAATAGGAAAATATTTTGTTAATCCTCCTTGTGTTTGGACACAAATGACAGCTCTAGTATACTTATCCTTAATGACTTGAATATAACAAATATTAACTTCTTTCTTTTCTAGAACTCTCTAAGAGACTTCTCTTGGAACTTTATCTTATGCTTTCTCTAGATTGACAAATATCATATGTAGATCCTCCTTACTTTTTCTATACTTCTCCATCAAACCTCTCAACAAATGTATAGCATCCATAGTAGATATACTCGACATGAAACCAAACTCATTTTGAGAAACTTCTGTATCACATCATAACCTATGCTCATTCACTATCTCCCATAATTTTAATATATGACACATTAACTTGGTTCCTCTATAATTTGCACACTCTTTTGCATCACATTTATTCTTAAATATAAGAACTAACGAACACTTCCTCCACTAATATGACTTCTTTTTAGTATACAAAATAACGTTAAAAATATTCATAAGCCAAGAAATTCCTTGATCTCCTAAGCATTTTCATACTTCTATTGAAATATCATTAGGTCATACTATTTTACTACACTTCATTTTCTTTAAAGCCTCTTTAATTTCAAGTTTACTAATACGATGATAAAAATAAAGTTTATATTTTTTTTTATAGTGTTAAAGTTACAAAAATCAATCATATTTTCAGATCCTTCATTAAAAAGTTTATCAAAATAACACATTCTTTGATATCCAATCTATTAGTGAGCCAAGGGCAACTCAAGGTGAGAGAGATCTCACCTTGGTTAATGGTTGGACAAGCCAACCTTGGGTTAGTTTGGGAGAGCTCAAGACATACTAATGTGGTTGTCTTTACTAAAGGGAGAGGTTAGACCCTCTTATTTTAAGATTTTTTATTTTTTTACTATTTGGAACCTTTAGTTCTCTTGGTTTAAGTTGAAGTAGGTTCACCTTAAGTTGAGTTCACTATGGCAGGTCAATGAACATGCGAGAATGAGTCATGTCAAGTAGGGTTTGGTTCATTTGGATTCATATAAATCTATTTGGGTTTAATTGGATCAAGTTGACCAATTGATCAAATTGGTCTTAAGGGGCTATTGGGTTACGTTCAAATGATGATTTGGAATACATTGATATAATTGATTTGATTTAATTCGAAGTTGATTTGAATTTGGTTCTTATGAATTCATATAGACCAAATTGATCAAGTTGAACAATTTAATCAAAATGGCCAAATTGGGTGCAATTAGGAGTTGATTCGTGCTCAATTGCTCATGTGGAGTTGATTATAAGATTTGATTTGATTTAATTTAGTTAAGATTGGGTTATGGTTCAATTTGATCCTTTAGGCCAATTAGGCTAAGTTGGTCAATTATGTTAAGTTGATCAAATTGGCTTCAATTGGATATTTTGGAATGTTCAATAATCAAATTGGAACTGATTGCAAGTGTTGATTCAATCCAATTTGAATTGAATAACGACTTGGTTCAATTTGACCATTTAGGTCAAATTGGGTCAATGGGTTGAATTGACTCAATTAGGCATAATTATGTATTGGGTGATGATCAATAATCATTTTGAGATTGATTGTAATCATTGATTTTGTTTAAATTGAATTAAATCAAAGTTTGGTTCAATTTATCCTTTTTGGTCAAATTGGGTCAAATGAGATTAAAGTTTTGTTTAGGGTAGCTATAGCTTTTTGTAAAGCTGGTTGTAAGTTGCTTAAGAGAAAATAGCTTTTAATAAAAGCTATTATGATTGTTATAAATATATAGTTTATTTAAAAAAAACTTAAAAAAGCATCTTTCTAGTAGTCTCCACATTCTAATAGCTCTATTTCTCAAAAGTAGTTTTTCACCACAAAACTTTCTCAAAAGCAGCCAAAAAGATGATAGCCAAATACAAATGTAGTTACTTTCTAAAAGTAAAGAAACTAGAAAGTTGTCCCAAACGCCCCTAAGTGGGTCAACTAGCCAAATCGATCTATTTGGTTTTAATTGGATGTTACGATATGACCATTAATCATTTTTGAAGTGATTATAGAAGTTGATATGGGTTGAATTGAAGTTTGATTTAATTTGATCCTTAAGATGTAATGAGTCTAGGTTGAGCTAAGTTGATTAATTAATTAAATCGGGCTACAATTGATCATGAAAAATGTCCAAATATGTGATTAGAATGATTTTGGAGCTTTAGGTTGGCTTAATTTGGCTTGGAGCAGATTAGATTTGCTTTTGCCCCTATAAGGCTCAATTGGGTCAATTTGGGCTAAGTGAGTCAATTGACTAGTTCAAATCCTAATGAGGTCTCAATCAAGTCCAAATAATATTTCAAGAAATTTAGGTGAGTTCAATTCCAAATGGTTCGAATTAATTTTGAGTTTAATCCCTTTAGGCCTAAATTGGTCATATTGGGTTAACTTGGTGAGTTGGCCAAATTGAATACTAATTAGGTATGGTTTTGATAATTTTATGATTTTTGGTGGCATGTAATCAATTAGGTTTGATACATGGGATTCGGTTTGATGTCGGGGTCCTAGTCTGAGTTGGGGTCTAGCTTTAGGGTTGAGAATTGTAAGTCTTCTAGGTTTTAGATTGGTGTCCCCCAAGCCACTAGAAGTGCCTTAGCTCTTGATGAGGAAACCTTAATGCTTAGAATGAGTCATAGATCTAAGGAGTGATGATTATCAACATCACTAAAAGTGAGGTCAATAATACTGCGTGTGTGTAAGTGAGTTAAGTTGGAGTGGCATTATTAAAAATTTATTGCTTAAAATTCTACTATCGTGTGTACATATGATTATTTTTCTATGATTTAAAGTGTGGATGATAATGCATATATTATTTATTTTTTATCTATAAAGTTTTTAAAAATATTTTTAAATTGAACGGTCAAATTTATGTATTTATTGATTATACAAATAAAGTATTAAATTGAAAAAAAATCATTGAAAAAATAAATAATAATCTTTTACATTTTATATTTAAATGATATACATAAACAAAAAAAATATAGAAATTTTTTCTGTAAACATATATGATTTCCCTAATACAAATTAAATTATGATAAATATTTATTATCATAACTCATTTCAAAGCCATTAACAATAAAATGTGAGCTCCATAATTTAAAAATTATGGGAAAATATTTTTGGCTTATTAGTTAAATGAGATGATTGTACCTCTAAATCATGAATTAGAGTCACAAATTAGAAATTTATCACTCAATTTAATATATATATATATATATATATATATATATATATATATATATATATATATATATATATATATTAAAAATTAGAATAGATATTGTACCCACATTGACTATGTAGAGTATATACTTGTAAAACTATTAGCTATGATATAATTCTCAACCTATATAAGCTACAATCATAACCGATGATCAATTCATTTTAGAGAGAGAGAGAGAGAGAGAGAGAGAAATTTAAAGATTCTTGGAGGCTTTGAAGTTAAATAACAGTAAGTGCACCTTGTTGCTTCGACAGCAACCAATGTTTTTTATTTTTCGGGAGAAACGACGGCCACGATCGATCCAGTCAATTTCATTGATGCTAATAAAATTACAAGCAATTACATTTCAAACAAGAGAAAAACAAAGAAAACTTCTGAAATAATTGAAAAGTTCTAAAATATCAAAAAAATTTTATTTTTTTTTGCAAAAAATCGAAAGAGCTTAGAGAGAGAAATTATAGCAGATATATGGATATATGATTGGTTTCATCTGAAGGTAGCATCCTGTTCATTAAACATTTATTTAATTCTGAATTAAAATCAAATCTCCAGTAGAATACAATCATCATATAAAGGATAATAGTACAGCAACCAATAGAGCAGGCGCAAGGATACCAGAGAATTCTTGCTTAGTTGAAACTACCAACAAATGAGAAGAGCTTTTGTTTCCAACTAAGAATCTAAGTGTGCATTCTATCCTAATTTTGGACAATCAATAGATTTAATTCTTGCTGTTAGCTAGGACTAAAAACATGATCTCAAGCTTTTCCCCCATTTAAACTCTTTGCCCTCTATTTCAAATGTCTCAATTGCTGCCAATTGCCTCAAGTTCTCATCTTATTTGAAGCCACTTCTTGTAATTTCTTCATGGAATTAAAGATCATAATCTTACCTGGCATTAGCTTAAATTTGATGTTTCTCCATATATTTCAATTATTTTTTGGTTTAAAATACAAATTTATTTTTTAAGTTTTATCTTTATTTTCTTAAAAGTTTACCTCTAGCTTCAATAGATTTATTTTACTATGATATACAGAGTTAAGCTTGAATTTATATGATTGTTATATCTACACATATTTTTTGTAGACGTATAATATCTGGATAATTTTGTGTTAATTTTAAAATTTTAAATTGTAGGATATATTTTTTCAATTTTAGTGGTAGAGAAATTAATTTTGAAAATCATTTTTAAAAAAGTTTTAGTATTGTAATTTTTTTATTAAAGTTTTAAATGTGTTGAATATTAATAATCATAAATATAAATTTTTATTTAATATAAAATTTAAATTAAAGGGCTAAGCTCTTAGAGCATAACATATGATGTCCAATCCTCCTAGAAGCCTTACTCAAGTTGAGCATTATGTTTCATTAAGGAGATAGTGGAGAAATAAATGGCTACTTTTGTTGAAAATATAAATGCTAGGATAATGATGATATAGGCAGAGGTGGCAACACTATCCAAGAAAGAAAGCAAGGGAAAAAGAAAAGTAGGTAGTTAATGAGAAAGATTAGGAGGATGACAAAAAATGGAGGAAGAAGATTGACTATGTTTAGAAATGTGTTTATTGTTTATTTTTATTAGGTCATAATTATATGATTTAACTTATTTTATAATGAACTATTTTTCTTATATTATATGATCAATTTAAGTTTATGTTAATGTTGTGAAGTAGTTATGTTTCATCTCAATGTTTTTGTAGTTTGAATGTAATGCAATTTTCTAGTTAATGCAATCCATTGTGATGAGAATAAATACATGCACTGAAATGAACAATCATAAAGTATATATATAGATATATATACTATAAGTTTCAATTGATTTTCTGTTAGCAACATTGATGCTTTTGAACCTTCGATCGAGTGATGCAATGAAGGTTAAAAAAAAATCATCAGCTTTTCTAGAAGATTCCAATGGATTTCTGGAAAAAATTTAATAGAAATTTTGCTAGTAACCCAATTCACCAAAAAATGCCCCTAGAGATCGAGTTATAATGGTTATTTTGTATCATAAACACACATCAATTTTTTGTCGAGTACAATGTTGGGAATCATTTTTTTGTTGAAACATATTTATGCCATAAATGATTTCCAACATGGTTATTTCCTAGGACATAAATCCGTCGATAATCCATCAAAATATTTTTACCAACATATTTGTACTTGTTTTCTATGAATTTGACTGTGAGAAATACAACATTTTTTTAATAATTGATGTCCAAGAGTATATAAAAAAAATCATCTTTAATAAAGGCGAATAAGAATGGAGATAAAGGACATCTCTAACAAAGACTAGAAATAGATGAAAAATAACATCTAAGTTCCCCCATTAATAATAATGAAGAAGTGTATATGAGAGGTATAAGCAATAATCTATTTAAGTAAACTAAAAAAAATAGAATTCTCAATTTGCTGTATAAAAAATGCTAATTAACTTTATGAAAATCCTTTTTAATATCGATTTTAGAGAACAATTAATTAGAAGAATTAAACCCATAGAAAGTTTATTAGCAAGAATAAAATAATCAGTAATATTTTTGCTCTGAATGAAAGGCTGTTAAGTAAGATGTATGAGCTTTGGAGGCAGAAAATTCAATCTTCTAGCAATAAGCTTGACTATCACTTTATTCAAGGTATAATATAAAGAAATAGGCCCATAATCATTCGGTGTTTTCATATGAAATTTTTTAGCAATTAAGGTAATAGGTGAGACTTTAACATGTTTTAGTAATTTAGATGAAGAGAAAGAATGTTGAATTATCTTAATAAAAGATAGACCAATAATACACCATGTATCTTTGAAACTTGGATGCAAAACCATCTAATCTAGAAGTCATATCATTACCAATATTACATAAAGGCAGATTTAATATCCTCATCGAAAAAGGCTTTAACAAGTAATTGATTATCTTTAGAAAATAAAATGTATCGATTAGGGATGTCCTTCGCATAGGGATCAATTGCATGACTATCTTAGTTTAGGAGATCAAAGAAGTAAGAGATAGCTTCCTTAGCAATATCCTCTTGAGAATAAGATATATTCACATCACGAAGAAGCTCTCAAATATAATTCATGTTACTTCTACTTTAATTAAGGCCTTTTGATTGTTAAAATCCTCCTAGAGAAGAGATTAGTTTAATGGTTGCTGTTGCGTGCTAGAAAACCAGTCGCGGTAGAGTGAAAGTTTACGCCTTAGCCTTGTTGTGAAGTCCAAAGACACACGTAATTAAAGAGCGAACAAGAGACACTCCGAATTTTAACGTGGAAAACTTCAAAAGAGGGGAAAACCACGGCCAGCCCAAGAAAAAAAGCTTCCACTATATATCCGTTTCAGTACAAAATCTTCCCGATAACATTAATTGCATAGAGAGAGGAATAACAACGCGGTAACAATGATCAGTAATTGTACGATAGTGGAGATGGTAATCAGGAATACGTACAATTAGTGACAGTGGCATGATGGCGATGGTTGACCGCCGAGAGTGCAATCTTGCTTGGTGCATTGGAGGATCTTCAAGCTGAGCTCTCTCTTCCTCCTCACTTGGCTTTTCTTCTTCTTCCTGACTCTTCCTTTTCTTCCCTTGAGATTGGCAAGGATCGGATGGCGGTGGTATGGTGGTTGACGACGCCGAGCTGGCTCCTCTTCTTCACTTTTCCCTCTTCCCTTGACCTCCCCTTCATGTGAGGAATGAAGGCCTATTTATAGATGGGAGGAGGGGCATTCTTGTAAATTCAAGCGTACCACCCCTCGACGGATGCCGGATGATTCCTTCGATCATTTGATGTGTTTGAGCATTTGGATGCCCAAATGACGTCGAATTATGAGATCTTAGGCTCGTTAGATCCTCTCGAGACGCCGATTCGACTATAAACACTCCATATTTGAGAGCTTTTGAGATTTAATTGATGTCCCAAAGATTCCAATGATATTTCAAGTGCTTGATCTCGACGGTTTGACTCAAAATCATATCGCTGACATCAAGATTTGTGCTTTGACTTCAACCAAGAAGAAGTTCGATATTGGTCACTCCCAAGGGAAATAATTTTTTTTTCAACAAATGCACCAAGTTTCCCTCTATTTGTCATCCATAACACAACAAGGGCCCCTTCGGTATGAGCAAGTTGTTTGATAGGGAGGTACAGGAAGTATCGGTTTGGCAATATCGGGTACTTACAATGAATAATGTACTAAAATAAAATTTAAGGTACCATCCATCAAAACAAGATTAAATTTATAGATAATGATCAAATTTTTATCAGTTGCATATCAATATTCTTAAAGATTCTACCATGGTTGGATTTAAGATTAGTAATGATATTAAATATGTGAGTAAGGAATTCTACTTGGTAGCCTTGAGAGCATAGTTAATAATATAGTGCCTATTGTAAAATGCAAAAAATAGGGTCACCCATTACTAACTTATTCTAAGCTTAAAGATAACATTGAGAAAGTTTGAGCAATGGATTTAAGAATTTTTATAGAAATATCTGTCTTAAGAGCATAAGAATTTCTTAGAAAGATAAAAATAATATAATGATCAGAAGTTAAAGAAGCAAGAACTTTGAAGTAAGAGAATAGATAAGAATCCTTTCAAGGATTAACGAATAAAGCATTATCTAAAAATTATTTATTAGGGATGTACACCCAATTTTTAAACCAATTGAATGAGAGATAAAAATTTGGGAAAGCCACAAACTAGAATTACAGATGCATTGATTAAATGTAGCTATCTTGCATAGGAGAGGACTGATATCTGCAACCTTCTTTAAAATTGATTTACGACAATTAAAATTTCCCAAGAATTTATGGCTTAGTAATATTAACAACAATATCATAAATAAAAGTTAGTCAAGAACTTCAGAACCCCTTGAAACATTTGTCAAAAATATTGAATTTCAAAGATTCAGAGTATATAGTCACCAAATAATGCTTAACTATAATATATAGTTAAATCGAAGCAATAAAGGACATTTGTTAAGATGCAAAAATTTGAAGAGTACAAGCATGAGGAGACCTTGAGAACCCAAGATGTGGAAACCACATGAGACTTTGAAAACATTAATATCAACCAAATAAGCATTATGATGGCTTCAATCAACAACAATCAAATCAACTTCAATAACAATGATAGATCAAGCATAAGATTTTATCAGCTCATAATTATCTACCTAAAATTAGTCACCAGTAATTAATTACTACCTCACTCACACTACTTACCAGGCTTCATATGCAAAACTAATTTATGGCTTCAAAGATAAAGAATACTTTTCTAGCCACCCCCATTAATTTTGTAGTCTCATATCAAGATCCTTCACAAGAAAACACCCTTTTATAAAGAATACAATATTACAAAAAGCATTGATGATGCCTTCTTGAGTGAAAAACTCATCAAGTTAGAAGTTGAAAGAATTCATGTCCATTCTATTTAATGAAAAAATAAAACACAGGAAATAGAAATAAATTAAACTAATTACATCACTAGTCATTCATATTATAAGAAGTATTCCATGAGTGGAGAATATCCAGAAATGTCATGGCTTGGAAAGAAAGTTTGATATGTAAACTTTATACTTTGTTTATATTTTTTAAATTTTTTTTGAGGCATTCATTTGGTTTTCTTTGTAGAGAAAATATTGATAGATTATACCAAGAAAGCTTAATTTTCATTAAATATTATATGAGCTTGTTGCTCCATATTTGTCAAGAAATTAGCCCCTACAATAAGTTTTATGAAGTCATTATTAAATATTTAAAGAATTTGGTACTTGATAAGAACTCCAAAAGCTCATTACTTGTTACTTAATATTTGTCAGGCACTCATAAAACTTGACCCAAACCAAGTTCCATGAGGTTATTATTAAGACATGAAGAACTCAGTACTTAGAAAATACTCTAAAAGCTCAGTCATTCTTACTTGATAATTTTTAAGAAATTTGATAATTTTCATATAGTAACTCATTAATTCATCAATAAACACACATAGCACTTAACTAGTTTATTGCTCGAATAATCTAATTTTTCTCCCAAATTCATAATAGTTAAGGATCATGCTAAAATTCTAGGTACCTTGAAGGATAAAAAGTAAAGACCTAGATGCTTCCTTTTTGCTACAAGATCTACATTGAGTAATGAGAGCAGTCAAACACAAACTCTAAAATTCTTGTTTAATAAAGAGAGAGATCTTTTCAAAGTAGTGAATCTAGATAGTTTCTTTGCAAAGACAAAAGCTTTGTGTATCGTGAGCCTACCCAAGATAATGACTTACTCAAAAGTACATTAAGAGAATAGTCCAAATATCAAGAATGAAACCATTTATTTTCAATATCATCTTGGTAACTTAATGGTAATTAAAAATTTGACAAATTCATTTTAACTATCAAATAAAAAAAAATTATATTTCATTAATTAACCATGCTTTGAGGGATTATTTAAAAAATCTCTTAAGTTTTTATTCATTCCTTACAAAAGCATAAAAATTATCTTCATCGCCAAAAATGATTATTTATTTCTATTTAAAAGTTTTAAAAGTCATCTCTAGAATATAATCTAATTGACTATATTGGTATTCTCGAGTTTGCCTAAGTGGGATAGAGTAGAGATTTCACCAGAAATTTTGAACACGAAGATGAAATGAAAGAAATTGATCAGGTGAAAATTATGAAACATCAAATTATGATATAAAAAAAAGCCAGGAGGAGACTTAATTAATGATTATGAGAAGATTGTCTAAGAAGATGAATATTTATGAATGACATGGAGATATATTATTGCAATCAAGATCTTTCTCTTATAGGATAAAGTAAAATCAAACTTCTTTCTCATAAAGAATTGTGAGGCTAGCTTAACCCTCAGATCACACCAAAATGAGTATTAAGGAGTCTTCCTCTACCCAACTTAACAATATGGCCAACATAACACAAAAATATTTTCTAAACCTTGAATGCTATTTTTCTTAGAAGAGAAAAAAGTAATTGTATTAAAAAGCATTTTTACAAACATAAACTAAAATAAATTCAAATCAACTTCTTTACTCTTTACTCTCATAGGAAAATAATAAAATAATTAAGTTGGAAAAATATTTTGGCATCAATTTAATTAGTACCAGGCTTAATACCAAAAGATCTTAACCACTTTGAGGAGAAGGGTGGGTACAAGTGAAATCAATTTGGTCTTGATTGAAGAAAAAATCATCATATTTTAATAACTTAGGAAACTCATTAGCCTTTGAATTTGAATGGTGAAGTTATCTTTAATCTCAAATTCTAGACACAAGGTGTTAAGGTTGTAATCCATCATAGTCAAAGTAAACACTGAACCTTTTTTAGTGTTGTCGAGATAGTTCAAAAATGCCTTTGCTAATGAAGAACAATGCATTGAGCAAGTAGTCATAAAGAAGAATGTTAAAAATGAGAATACAATGATAAATGAATCATCTAGGATGTAGTTATAAAAATATTTATATAAATTGAGTACCATAGTCAAGTATAACACAACAACACTCAAACATCACATCAATAAATTATATTTAGTCACATAATTTCAAAGCAACATAAATTTGAGTAAATTGATAAATTATCTTTCAAAGGTTAAATCAATCATATAAGCATTTCAATATGTGTGTGTGTGTGTGTGTGTGTTCTTAATTTAAATTCTTTTTTGCACTTACATGAAAAACAAAAAAAACTAACGTCCATGACAACTTTAGGATGCCAACAAGTTTTGAAACTTGACAACAAGCGACATTGCTAGGTTACCAACTAACCTTGTACAATGGGAATAAAAATGATAAAATTTGAGCTTAATTTGTTATAGATAAAATGTTGAAGCAAACTGATGAGTACCATGGAATTGACTTATTTGAAGAGATAAATTCATTTTTCTTTAAAAGAACAACGTCCTAATTCTAATTGCTTGTTTTTCGCTTAATTTCTTAGGAAACTTCTAAAGTAGTATCAAGTCTTTTTGAGAGAAAAAAAAATCTCATAATTACTTTTTTCAAGTGACTTCTCATAGATTACCACAAACTTAAAGTTAGAAACTCTCTCAATAGACTTTTAATTTTTCAAGCTCCAAGTTAGTTTTAAGGGCTAGTATATGATCTTTTAGAGTTTTAAAATATTTAAGAGAAGGAACTAAAACATTCATAGATGAAGACTTAAAGTTGAAATTTTGGTAGCTCTTCCAACAGATTAATCTTCAAGATCATTTCTCTCAACCTTTCCTGGTAATAACTACATTCACATATTCACCTATTGGTTCAACTTAAAAGTTGACTTCTTGATCAACATCAAAAGCAAGTAGCTAGCTTGGTGCAATAACAATATTACTAACAAGTTTCTTTGCTATTTTTCTTTTCATCGAAGATATGTCAAGTAAAAAAGAGCCGCAGTTAATATTTTTGCTTAGGAGAGATTTGTCAATAGTGCTACTTACATGACAACTAAATAATAGCTTACCCTTCTCATTGTCAGTCTTTGATTTCTAGTTCAGCTTTCTTTAAGGAAGATAAAGATAAAGAGTCATCCATGATTTTACTCTTTTCCCACTCTTATAGTATTGCCCCTATTAGAAAACATTTTAACTTAATTCATGCTTGAAGAGGA
This sequence comes from Cymbidium sinense, assembly GCA_021442155.1. NCBI lineage: Eukaryota > Viridiplantae > Streptophyta > Magnoliopsida > Asparagales > Orchidaceae > Cymbidium > Cymbidium sinense. The sequence goes on from CM038222.1 coordinate 97,971,836, forward strand.
TGAAAATGTTTAGAATAAAATCTTCATAATGAGAAAGAGCTATATGATTCATTTATAAAACATCTTCTAACACTAATATGTGCATTAAAAATAAAGTTCAATGATTAGCATAGCCAAGGTGCTAGCTATGAATGAAAGTCATTTTTTTTTTAAATTATAAGAAAACAAATAAACTAAATGGACATCTAAAATTACTTCATTATTGTTCAACCAAACTCAAGATATTGGAAGTCGCCCTATAGTGAATTGAAAAGTGAGATCGAGTATCTTAAGATGAAGTGATGATTGCATAAAAGGAAATAACGGCACTTAGGCAAGTAGCCTATAAACATTGTCCTAAAGGTCAACCATAAAAGCATATTTAAGGCTTTCAATATTGAAGCTCACTAAAACTCAACCAAAAATAAAGGTCAGCCAAGAAAGTTCACATAGTTCTGTCTATAATAGAAAAAATCTTAATGCACATCTAATGCTAATTAAGAATCACAATTAAGTATGTTTATTATATGAAAAACTTTTCTTAAGCTATTTTCCTGTACTTTATTATTATTATTTTTTGAATGTGATAATTTTTATAGAATTATGCACTTTCTTGTAGCTATAAATAGGAGGTAAAGGTATAAGCTTTTAACACACAACTCATTATCTCAAACTTGTTATTTTTTGACAATAAGAAATTACAGAATCCTCTCTCTCTCTCTCTCGCTCTCTCTTCTTATTTTTTAATTATTCTTGTTTAATTATAAGGCAATGGATTTGGTAAAGACTATTAATTGCACCTAACTTTCAATTCAAAGATTGCGGACTGCAGTCTTAAGATAGTGATTTAGTATACAATTTTTTTTAAAAAAAAATGTTTTTTTTCAAAATCGATTCTAGCAGTCTAAATTGAATGATAATTAATTCCAACACAGTATTTTTTTTTTTTTGTTGTTTTGCAAAAGAAGGGAATAGAATTTTTTTCCAATAAAATGTCAGATTCTGATCTAATAATTTTGGGAAAAGATTATTTTTTTAGTATCAAAAATTTTAATTGCATAATTTAAAATTTATTACTGATCATTATAAAATATAAAACAATATTGATAATAATGCAACATTTACTTTTTCTAGAATTTGAAACAAAACTTTAGTGAGTCATGAAATGAAAAAAAAGAAGAAAATTCAGTCAAGATATCTAAGCATGTTTAGTATAAGATAAGATTAAATTTATTACATATATTATTAATTTTATGCATCACAAAGTATCTTTCAATACAACAAAATTAATAGATAATACAATTAAATTTAAAATATAAATATAATTAACACATTCGACAATATAATTAAACTATATATGTATTAGACAAATATTTTAGTTTTGCATTATACTTATTGATATGTCATTGAAAAATCTCTTAGTTGAAGCACACATCTTGATGTATGTGTTATTGAACATCACTCAGAATCAAAATCATAATCTTTTAAACTCTTTTTTGATCATTATAGAGCTGATATAAAACACCTTGATTAGATCAAAAGTAATCCAATTATGAGTCCAGACTAGTCCAGATTTGCACTTAAAGTATAATTGAAAACTTTGGGATATCAGACATATCCCTAAATAACTTATAAATATAGAATATTTATAGCCAAATCGAGCGTCTTGATGAGCTGAATCTAACAAGCCTAAGATCTTTTAATTCCGATTTTATTTGAGCATTCAAATACTTAAAATACATCAAATGATTAAAGGGATCATTTTGAGCCGTCCAATGGAGTGGTTTGGATTTTGCCTATATTTACAGAAATGTCACCACCATAATTTATAAATAGCTCATCATTCTTCACATGAGGGGACCGAAGTTGAAGAGGAGAGAGCTCTGATACTTGAAGAATCTCAAGTCATAATCATGTCACCGCTCGACCGTCGTTGGACCACTGTCGGCCGTTGTCTTCGATCACCACCGCCGACCACTACTGTCGGCCGCCGCCGTTGGTCACCACCTCCCGATAGTCACCAGATCACCGCCAGCCGCCACCGGCCACCACCGCTGGTTGCCGCCCATAGTTGGATTATCACCGGCATCGCCGGTGCCATCATGCTGGCCGCCGCCTTGCCATCGCCCAGCCACATCGACAATCATCGGATCACTGCGCCGCCACGTTGATCCGCTGCCGGTACCGGTCCTGCGCGAACCGCCCGACGATTGGGATCGACACCACCTTGTTGGTCATCGCCGGCCGCCGCCGCCGGTCATCATCGCTAGTTTCTACCGTCGACGTCGTCGTCCGGTAGGTCATCGTTCGGCTGCCAGCGCTCGCTTTCAATCTGTCGCCAGATCATCAGACTACCCCCTCAAACGAAGCCTTCGTCACTAATCCATCTAGTAAAATTTCTTGTAAAATCTACTCTTGTAAGCTATTATACTCCAACTTTTGGAATATGATAATAACTGTAACAAATACTGATATAGTGAAATTATTTATAACTAATCCATCTAGTAAAATTTCTTGTAAAATCTATCCCATCAAACTTTCGTGCAATGTTAAGATATTAAATTCTCCTACTCTACTGATCCTAATCTTTCTGCACGCAACACTTATGAATATCTAATCATTTAATTATATTTATTTTCTAAATATTCAGTTATTTTATCTAAAAATTATTTAAATTGAGAGATAATAAATTATGAATACAATTTTTAAAATTCATAAAAAAGTAATTTTATTTTGACAAAACATATCAAATTATTCTCATAGAAACCTTTTCCTCAAAGATTAATAACAAGAAGTCATATTTTGTTCATGGCACAGTTTGTTTTATTCTATCTTTTAACTTATATGAAAAATATCATCGATGCGCAAACTATGACCAAGTCATCAGATAGCAATAAATACCCGACGTGATAAATTAAATTTGTGTTGAATTGAATTTTTTATTTTTATTTTTTTGACCACTCATTATAAAATTTCATTCAACATCTTATAACTTAAATGTATTAGGATTTTGAACAAATCAAAAAATAAGAAGTGGGAGCTGCTCAAATATAAAATTATTTCTTCTTGAATATTGTTATATTATATTGTCTTTTGTGATGAAGTAAATTTAAGAAAAAAAAATTATATTTATTTTATATAAATTTTTTTTATAATTAAGTATTTTATTCAAGATTTATCATTCATAAATTTGTGATACAAAATGCAACTAGATATTTTAGTTATGCATAATTCTCATAAAAAAATGTTATTTAATTGTTTTAAAAATAATGTAAAAACAAAACATTAAGAAACAAATCCCAAACTAAATAGTCTGTGGAACAAATGTTAGCTTAATAAACAATTATTTTATTCTAAGCGTTGAGGTCATAAATTTGAATTCAACTTATAATTTTTTTAAAAAAATTTATAAGTAATAAATATAATATCTATTTGTCTTTAAATAATATTATTTTTACTTCATAAAAATTAATAATTAGGATAGATTTCTTTCCTTATCTTTCATCGTCACGGGTTTCCGGTGACGGTTGACCACCAATCAACGGCCACGATGTTGATAGGTGAGTGCGTGCCTTTCTCTATTAATTTTCCTGAGCGCAGATTGCTACGTGCCCGAGAACTTCACCGGTAACATGGAGGGGGGAGAGGCGGCAGTTCCAGGATTGATCGCTGCCGCTTCTTCTTAGACTCATTAGAAGCCACTCATATGCAGAAAGCACCATCAGCTCTATTTCTGCTATTTCGTTTTCAGACTTTTTAATTTAAAAATTAGATAGAAATCGATCCGTTTTCTGATCACAAGAAGACCTACCACAGGTCAGCTTCCCTTCACGCAAGGTAAATAAAACTTTCGAAATGAACATTAATTGAGATAATTATAATAACTCAAAAAATAATCTAAGTTAGTTATGAGTAAGATCAAATCAAGGGCTCGAAGTATATTCAATATCTTTATAATATTAATTAAAAATAAAATAATATTTAAATTTTACATATATAATCTAAACTACTAGATGGATGAAAAGAATCCGATAAGTCTAACATCACTATTTTGAGGTTATTAAGATATTTAAATAATAAAATAATCATCTATAAACACAAAAATCAATATGGTCTATTCAATAGTGCATTTAAAATTTTGGCTAAATTTGCTAATGCTATTCCAAAAAATCATAAATAGGTCCCATTTTTTATATGGTTCTGAAATTGAAACTATAATGAGCTTTAAGATTTGAGAACCTTTAGAGCTTTACTTGATGTTTAATATTGATGTTCACTGCCATTAACTATTGGCATTTAATTATTATTATTCATCTACCATTGCTTGACTTTCGACTTTCTGTCACTAGCATTGACCATTGTAGTTCATTCACCATTATTTAAAAATTATCAACTGATTCTCATATTTTAATCGTTGTCATCCTATTACCAAAGTTTGATTGATATTGTACAATCATTATCATCACTTTTTAATACTTTTCGAATATTTTGAATTACGATTAATGGAAATAGAGCTAATGTTCTAAACATTTTAATTCGATATTCTCAATGAGAATTCTTGGTTTAAGATATTCTATCAGATTTCTACACCTCTAATGTTTATTGTAGAATTATATTTAAGATGCTTAGTTTGAGACAATTACACTTTTGCACTAATATATTACATGACATTTTATAGAAGTTACTCTATAGTTTAATGAGGGTTCATAGAAACTTGAAACTTGAACCTTTTGAGTTGAGGATTTAGGACAAATGTGGCCCTAGTCTTAATTTTATTCCCTTTTGTGACATAAATATTCATCCTCTTTTTGTCTTATGAAAAATAACTATGGAGACTCATTGATGGGCCTCATTATGGCATTGAGTTGAGTTAGAAAAGATGAGAAAATTATTCAAAGGAGTTGATGGTGTAACTAATAAAAAATTAAAACAACATCTAAAATGTTGTTCAAAAATAAGTAACATTTAACAACATTAGAAAATTTGTAAAGAGGCAACATGTTTTTGAAGTAGAACATCAAGAAAAAAAAATTATTATTGCCCCACTACAAGATCAAGATTAAACGTTCAAGCTAATAGCAAGGGCCATAAGAGCCCCATCATAAATTTAAAATCAATAGCTTAGAAAGATTCATGCATTAAGAAATATTAAAGAAATTCCTATTTAATTTTTTTGAATTAAATACTTAATAAAAATCACTATAAAAAATAGCCAATATCTAATAGAAAAATCCATAAAAAATCAGTAATTTCTATCAAAAATGTAAGCTTTTGACGGATTTTCGACATGATCACTCCTGTTAGCAAAATATTGAATGAAATTGCATTCCAACTGAATAAATATTTGTTGGAAAAGAATTTGTGATGGATTTTTGACAAAACTTTCTTTGGAAATCATTTTTGGATGAACCAATGAAAATAGTCATGGGAATATCCTACAAAAATTTCCCTAACACAATTTCTAGTCGAATTTTTGGTGAAAAGTTTTGCTAGAAATTTTTAACGGCCTGAGTCTTGTAGAAACCTATCAAAGTTTTGTCATTGGAAATTTTGTGTCGATCGATAGATCTCCTGATGGTTTAATCAACCATAAGAATGAAAAATCTATCAAAAACCTATACAAATTCAAAAAAAAAAGCTTCATATATATTCCAATTTTTATACCTATAGAAAAATTACACAACTATATAATTGATTCACAACTGGCTGTAACTTGATCACAACAACTCCGTAAGAGTTCAGACCAATAAAAAAGGATAGTTCTTATTAAAATTTTCATTTCAAAATTTCTAAAATATTAAAAATACATCAAATTATTTAATAACTTAAGTTAAACATAAAAAATAATATGATGCTAATAGAATACTAAAATACAAAATAGACTAGAAGTACAAACAGAGAACTCATTACTGTTGGTCTCCTAATTGTCATTTTCATCATCATTCTTATCCTGCTCCACCACTAGCTCTTTCCTTTTATGTCTGTCTAGATGCAACATATTCAATTTTCTTTCATGACGGTCATCCGAGCTTCCATCTGAGCATTCATTCGAGTCTCCATGTCCTTAACCATTACAATAACATGTCTTCTAACCATCTAATCGATTGAATCAATGCTCATTTGAGATAATGAATGATGTGCATCATAGGTCAATTTTTATGAACCTTGGTCATATATTCTTTCTAGTTTCTTACCTCCAATAGCTTCTCTTCTAATGTCAAACTCAGACTGCTCAAACTATCCACTTGAACTACATGCACCAATAGAGCTTTAGCTATGCACCTTTCTCAACATCATGTAATCATCCTACAAAAAAAAATGATGCTATTTAAATAAAATATATTTTCAATAGAGTTATAATTTTAAAATAAATATTTTACTTATGTAAGCTTTATGTGATCACACATCAACCAACTGCTAGTCCACTTGGAGATAATGTGTTTTCCTATGTAATTATGGAACTATGGGATTTTTTCAAGAACTTATTTCTTAAACATACTAATAAAATTAATAAATAGTGATTATAACTTTAATTTTTAGAAGTAATCAATGACTTACCAGTCTTCTCCTATACTCAATGTAAGGAACTGTGCTTGTAGTATGTAGAGAGCTACCCATGCACCTACAATCAAATGCTCAATTCTGTTTAGCCCATTTCCTCTTACAAACATAATCTAGAGATGCCCACACCTCATTCCTAATCCAAAGCAGTTTTTTGTCCAAACTTGCATATGTTTGTGAACATATTTCCTAAATGGGCAACACCTCTTGATTCAAAAGTTTCTAATGTTTTGACTGTGTTCTAGCAGCCACCAAAATTTTTTTATTACATAAAGCACATTAATAATAATAATCAATAGACATTTAACATAATCTATCACATTGAATATGTGCAAATAGCTAAGATAATACTTCAAATTCCCTAAACCATATATCATGTACTTCAATTGACATATTCTTCCATGTTACATAAGGAGCATCATATTTGCTTCTTTTTATGTCTCTTATTTTATATAATGCTTGTCATGATGGATTAAACCTGAAAAAAAAGTTAATATTAGCATAAAAATTTTTAAAAATTTAAAATTTTAAAACAAACTTATGTGTCACCTTTTGGCTCAATAAAAGTGTGTGACATAAATGGCTTAACTCCACCATACTGAGTAGGCGTTGATAGAGCGATTTGGTAAGGTGGCATATGGTGATAGTTGGGATACTTCTAAGATGTGTGGACCTGAAGCGGATAAGTGCCATAGTGTAAAAATGGTTTTGAGAGTGGTGGGCACATGTATGTGTATGTCTAGCAATCCGAGGTGGCAAGATTGAAATAGAGGTCACGGTGGCGATTGTAGTGGTAGCTTGAACACTATCAGAAAATAATATTCTTATTTCTCCTGAAGATGCTCATGATCGATCTACGAGGGACATCATCACCACCACCTTATGCTATCTACAATAAAGAAAAATTGTAAATGATTAGATTAGTAAGAAAAAAAAAAAAAGAAATGTACTAAACTAAAAGAAAACGGGGCATTAATAATTTTAGTGTAAAAGTAAAAAAAAAACACAATACTTATACAAAAAATAAATAAAACAGTGCGTTAATATGGTGTATAAAAAACATAAAGAAGCACATCTTAGGTATTAAGTAATAAAGATGTAATGCAAAGGTTTACTACTTATAAAAAGAAAATAAAAAAAAGTATACTATCTTTAATGTACAATAGTTTCCTCTAATAAATCACTAGAAATTGATTCTAAGGTGTCCTGATCCTCATCATCCTCATTATACTCATTGCTAGATTGAATAACTTCCTCATAATCACCATTAGTATCTTGTAAGCTTATTATTGGTTCAAAATCATCATCTGGAAGTCCAAAACCCATTATCTTCTTCTCTTGATGAGCAAAGTCAATAGTGTTTTGAACTTTAACTCTTACTTGAAGCTTAATTTTAATAACCATTGTCCAATCTATTTTTTTTAATTCTTTTGAGATATCTAAGATAATACAACTAAGTGGCTTGATACGTGAAGATACAAAAAAATCAAACTTAATATATTTTATGCTCAATTTTACTTTAGTAATACCATATGAGTTATGTGTCCTTATTTCTCTATTAGAAATAAGATCAAATCAATCACAATTGGATAGATAGGAATCCTAAAATTTAATCTAGGATACTACAATTGCATAATCTCTTGTAAAACCCCATAATAATCTTCTTCATCTAAATATGTGTTGCCTTCAATGCACACGCTCGAGTTATAAGTTTTTCTTCATTTTAACCAAGAATTGTATGAAATATGTAGCCATTCACTTCATTAATTAGTCATGTATTCACAACTTGTATAGGTCCCCATGCAAGTCATGATGGTCCTAGTTATTCACTCTATTTTTTTAATCATGAAACTATTAAGTGGAGTTGTATAAAAAGATGCATATAGCTACAAATTTAAACATAAATTTAGTTTATAATTAAAATTACTTACATGCAATCTAAATAATGTAGAGAATTTTTCTTCAACTTTCGTATTAATAATAGTAGCATCGTCTATATGTAAGGAGTTCACGAATAATCTAAACTCAAATTTGAAATTAATATTATCAGAAAAATATCATATTTAAGGTGCAACCAGAAATTGGATATCATTATAATGATTGTCTTACTTAAGAAAGGTTAAAATTTATCATAGTTGAATGTCTCTGCTCTGAGCTTTTTGCCATTCAAATATCTTGAAGTGCTTCTATTAATGCTTTTTTGGAATATTGAAAAAATGAAGAGAACATTTTGTGATGCTCCAACACCTTCGGCATCATCCTTCTATGCATGTGGCTTAAAGTAGTAGAAATTTGTAGCTTTCTGAGTTAACTAAACTTTATATATTGAGCCTTTAGAGCAAACTTTATTCTTCATAATTATCTTAATATTATTCAAGAATCTATAATAGTTTGAGGAATTAAGTATGAATAAATTTACAGTTAATTAATATTATTGGTCAATAGATATAAATATCTCCCAAAAAGGTACATCCATGGATACTGCACTAGACATCCAACTCTAGCTTTATATAGTAGATGTGTTGGTAGGTGCTTCATTAAATCAAAAAAGCAAGGGGAAATTTCCTCTCAATCTTGCTATGGTGTTTAAATTTTGGAATTTATAAGGACACCACATAGATCATAGGGGGTACTTATTGAAATGATGAAGTGGGACATTAAGAAATGATATACTATCCTGAAAAGGTAGAAACATCACTCTATAATGAACTCAATCATTAAATAAGGACTCCTGAGGTAGGTGGGTCTATGTATACCAGAGATATTTTGCCTACTTTACATATATGAAGTAAAGAAATATTTATTTTATGCTTGTTTCTTAAGTTCTCAATGAAGGCAAGCCCTCAGAATTAATTATATCCTAGGAAATTAGTATTTTTTAAGAATACTCTCAATTAAAATAGTCAATTAGTGTTTCCAAAGATTTTAAAATTATAATATCAAAGGATTGGTGATATTTAAAAAATTAAATGTGAAAGTTCAAATCGAAAGAGTTCTTAGCTGATTCCATAGGAAAATAAGTAAGAAATGCTCACGATACTACGAAACCTAGTGAACACTTCAGTCTATCCTATAGCGGGGCTTTATATTTTTGAAGATAATCATTGTTCATTTAATTTGATAATTTATTAAAAAATATAGGACTTCTATCCCAACAATATAGGATTATGAAAATGCATAAGACATGAGAACTAGCACTCGTTGCAAATGAGAAACAAGTGGCCTTTGAACTTACATCTAAGGTGTTCTAGCACAAGATATGAGCTCAGCCTAAATCTATTTGAGGAAAGGGGGATATATTGATTCATTTTTAGTAGGTAGAGTGAATCAATCCAGACTCTTTTGGACTTACAACTGCTTGGAGGGACTGCCAGCTAACACCTCCTGTGATTCAAAATCATGTGGACCAGTCTTATATAAATGCAAGATAGCTGTGATGTTATTTATTAAGAAAGAATCTATGATCCTTAACTCACTCTCTAAGAGCCTAGATCATGATTAGTATAAAAGTATGTCTTAAACTAAGGTAATAAGAGTTACAAATTTTATTTGATTTTGACTCATCATTTTAGACTCAAGCTCGGGAGGCAATTATGCTTACATGCATGATGAAGTAGGGTTGTGGGCTAAATCAAAGAGAAGGGGTGTTCTCCACTACAAGAGAACTGCTCTCATAGGACAAGTCTTGACCCTTATCGTGCAATAGTGAATATCCCCTATTTACAAGAAATAAAAAAAGATGCATGCATGATGTTATAACATACAATCATATAGCTAGTGGATTACTAAATCTCTTATTTCTTTGATTAAATGCTTAAGCTTTAAAATGAACTTATGAGTTGTTTAGAATTTAATTAAAGTTGATTAGTTAAGGTAGAAAATTTAAATTCCTAAAAAGCCTACTGCATCCAGGAAAACATCAAATAATCAAACTATAAGAAACTTATGAAAATCATGCCATTTTTATTACACAATCAAAGTAAATAAATAAATAAATATTATTGATTAAAAGAATAAAAGGCCGGTGCGGCTAGTTATCATTGTACACCTTGAAAAAGAAAAGAAATTCGGTAGCCAAACTCTACCATTATATAACTCGGATTATAATTAATTTATAATGAAAATAAAACTATGGGGAACTATGGGGATTTTCAATCTTCATCTTCAACTTCACATTCATTTCATGAATTTGGGCACTTCATGATCACATGGCTTACGAAGTTAAGCCTTGTAGCCGCTACTCATCTTAAACCATTTAGCTCTAATCCTAGGCCTATTGAAAGAATTAAATTTTTATAAAAAATGAAAATCTAAGTACAACTAAAAAATATAAGTTAGCTTAACACATGTTGCATCACTTTTGGAATGAGGATTGACCTTTCTCATCTTAGACTTAGAAACATTCTAGAAACTTGGATTTTCTTAGTGCTAAAACACTTCTAGTGATTAAAGAAACACTAAACCTAAGCTTAGAGACTTAGAGGGCATAACCCTAAGGCTATGATATACCTCAGAACAAATAGGTTCTACATATCCTATGACTTAAAACCAAAACTCATACATATTCACTCATCCAAATTTAAGCTCATGTAAATGAAACATAACCAACCTCAAACCTATTTAATTAATCTTACTTGAATTTGGTTTTCTAATTCAAGCTCTAAGACAAATTAACTTGGATCTTAACCCAAGTTAACCCCATCACAATCCTATAACTCAACTTAATCTTGTTTAAGTAAACTAAATCCAATCTAATTTTTCTCAACCTCTTCAATTATTCATTAGATTATTTCAAGCCATGCCAATACTTGTAATCAAGCCAATTGAACCAAAGAAAAGTGACCAATCCAAGCTAGCCCATTTGACCTAAAGGGTTCAAATGAGCCAAAACCTAATTGAGCCTAAATCAATTGCAACCAAAGCCACTAATTAACTTCAAGTAAACTAAATCCAATCTAATTTTTTTTTCAACCAATCCAATTATTCATTAGATCATTTCAAGCCATACCAATTTCTCAACCCCTCTAATTATTCATTAGATCATTTGAAGCCATGCCAATACTTACGATCAAGCTAATTAAATGAAAGAAAAGTGACCAATCCAAGCTAGCCCATTCGACCTAAAGGGTTCAAATGACCCAAAATCTAATTGAGCAACTAAAGCCACTAATTAACTTCAAATTCATCATTGGACACACACTAACCATCCATGCCTTGACCAAGTCACTTAATCCAAAGTGACCTAAGAGAGGTGATTAAGCCAAACTCTAATTAAGTTCCCATTGAATAAGGAAATGCCATCCAATCCTTTCATTGATGATTTTAGATCATTATTGAACATTGCACTGTAATCAATTGAGCCCAACCAAGCTAATTAGACAATTTGACCCAAGTTGACCTAATTTGGCCTAAAGGGTCAAATTGAACCAAATAAAATCCTAAACCAAATTGATTGAAACCAATGCTTCCAACCAATCTCTAATCCAATATTAAACATAATCCAACCTTCAATTGAAATCAATTTGGTTAACATAACCCAATTAGCCCACTTAGCCCAATTTGACCTAAAGGGTCAAATTGAACCAAGTCACTCCATAATCCAAATTAATTCAATTTAACTTTTCCAATCAATCATCAATGATCAATTGAACTTAAACCACACCCATGCTCAAGCCAATTTGGCCAATTTGGTCAAATTGGTCAACATGACCCATGCGACCCAAATTAAATTATATGAGCAAAATTCAAATCTAACCTAAATTGAGTCAAACCAATTGTGCTCACTCACTCTAAATGACCAATTGACTCACCCAAACCATTAGTTTGACCCATTTTGGTCAAATTAGTCAACTTAACCTAATTGAACCCATTTGACCCATATGGGTCAAATTGAGCCAAACCCAACTAAGCGAAGCCCAAACTCAACCAAACTTGGCATGACTCATCCTTGGGTCACCATGGGCCTGCCCAAGTGGGACCAACCCATGATGAACTTGGTTTAGGTCAAACCCATTGAACCAAGCCACCCAAATGGGACATAATCCCCATTTAGGCAGGTTCTCCACCCCCATACCCCATGGCAACCACTTTTGGCTCTTCTTGGATAATATGAACACTAACCCAACCTGACCCAAGGCTGTTGGGCTCAGCCTTTGGCCATGAGAGGGTGAATTCACCCATGACAACCCATTGGTCCACATAAGGGAGGTTGTACACTCCATGCCAGACCATAACACTCCCTCAGCCTTTGACCCTCAGCCACCTCAGTAGTCCCCTACCACCTCCGGCCACCTACCCAGGTCAGACGGCTGCTAAAGGTTGAACCAATCTCAGCTCCTCCCTATGGATTCAAACTCATCACACACCTTACCCAGAGCATTTTGCACAGTCCCATATCCTCTCTTGAGGTCTTCATGCACTCCACCACCGACGAGACCAACCCCCGATCGAACCCAAGAGCTCTGTCCATCAAAGTTTCCAAAATCTCCACCTAACCCAAATTAACTCTTCCCACACCTTCACATCACTCTAGCAAACTGAAATGAATCATTTCTCGAGTGATTCGATCATCGAAAGATGTCTCAAGACCAACTTCAGTGAGCTTTGCGGTGGCATTTGGTCCACAAAGCAATTAACGGGGAGGCAGCTCGTGATCTTCTCAACAGGGCTTCGTCTGCTATTGGTGGACTGCCAATCTATAGCTCTGACAAGATAAAAATCTGGCAACCATAGTTTCCCCTCAAGTGTTTAGGGTTTAGGGTTTAGGGTTTAGGGTTTAGGGTCTGACACTGTGGTATTGGTTATTTAAATCATTTGACGCGATAGCGCTTCCCACATAGCTCTGATGAAATCACGTCTGTCACCGCTGAGTCAACTATAGCGTCAAATGATTTAAATAACCAATACCACAGTGCCATGTGGGAAGCGCTATCGCGTCAGCATGACACCAATGGTTTAAAGGGTTAATTATGCCTTAAAAGTGTAATTAAATGGTCAGAACTTCAAAAAATCATACCTAATTGTAGAAAGTTCCAAAAAATATAAATAAACCCATTTTTGGAAAGGTTAGACAAGAGAATTTAAGAAAAATAAATCCCTAATTTATGTTTAATGAACAATGCTTAATTAGGTTTTAAAGCTTAGGCTAATTATCTTAATTAGGCTTAATTACTTAGCTAATTAATTCTGAATTTGGTGAGATGATTCCATGGGATGGATCTACCTCCCATAATTTTTTTGGAATTACTTGCCATGTAATTTAAAGAAATTAGGATTTCATTCCTAATTACCTTCATTAATTAATTTAATAATTATTAAAATTTATAAATAGTAAAAATTAAGTAATTAATGATAATTAATCATTGTGAATAGTGAGGAGAAATAATTAGGACCTCTTTCCTAATTATCTTTCTAAATGTATTTCCTTAGGATGGTTAATTAATATATGTAATAATTATGGATTAATTAGGATGATTAGTGATAAAGTATAATCAAACAAAATCAATGATTGATTTAGATAATTCAAACATAATCCATTAATTCCCTTTTACGTGTTTAATAACATTAAGAAAATTATGATTATGCCATTGGTGTGGAAAATAATTAAGGCCTATTTTCTAATTATCTTTCTAAATGTATTTCCTTAGGAGGGTTAATTAATATATGTAATAATTAGTTATTAATTAGGAATATTTGTGATAAAGTAGAAATCAAACAAAATCAATGATTGATTGAGATAATTGAAGCATAATCCATTAAGTCCCCTTTATGTGTTTAATAACATAAAGTTGTTAAGAAAATTATGATTAACCATTAGTGTGGGAAAATCATACGAGTACCTAACTTAGATTCTTTCCTTCTTTAATATAGTTAATTCTTAAACATGAGCCTAATTGCATTAGATTCCTTCAGATGCATTGCAAATTTTCTTTTCCTAAGAGCATGCCATTGAAGGCTCATGGTCAGACGCTCTTTCTTCTTTTCATAATAGTTAGATATTAAATAGGCATCAAATGAAATAAAAAAAATATAAATTAAAATTAATTAATTCATTCAAAGATTTGAAGCGGAACCTCCCCTAATGTTTAACTTAAATAATTCTAAACTTTAGATGATCACAGTTCTAAAGCCTAATTAAGACACACCACACTAAACATTAGCACAATTATTAGAATATTAAGTCACCAATTCTAAATTTTAGGTTAGGCTCGTATAGATTGTGGTGTTATATTTTATTTTATGATGTAATATTATAGACTGGATGTTAAAATTATTTATGCATAGACTGTATGTTAGGTCCATAATAGTCTAATGATATTTTCTATAGGGGATTATGCTAAAAGGGTCACTGTATTAATAAATAAATATAAATATTCTTGGTGCCAAATAAATATATTCTGAGTCCAAATAAATGAAATATAATTTCTTGGCTTGTATATTTGTTTAACTAGCGTCTATTTTGTAGGTGTAGTTAGATTTCAATTTTCATAAATATGTAATTTTTTTGCAATAGGATTAGGATATATGCTATGGGATTTATGATGAATAGTGGTTAGAAAGTAAAGGCCTGGAGGCCTTATGAAGCCTGGAGAAAAATAAATTCTAAGAAGGAGAGAAGAATAAGAAGTTGAAGGCCCCTATAACATTCATTATAATTGTAATATTCTATTGTAATCCAGGTTGTATAATGGTAGAGCTTGGCCACCCAATTTCTTTTCTTTTTTTGGGGTTTATGGCAGTACCCAGCCGCATCAGCCTCTTATTCTTTTATGAAATTCATATGTTTGATTTTTCTATTTAGTTTGTGCATTAAAAATGACATGCTTTTTTATAGATTTCTTAAAGTTTGAAGATTCGGATGTGCGGCTTAGATGCGGTAGGCTCTTTAAGATAAAATTAAATCTTCTACCCTCACTAAAAACCCATAATTAAATTTTAATGCAACTCATAATCTTATTTTAAAGCCTAGGTTTTTAATCAAGATAAATAAAATATTTAGAAACCCCTTCGCTGAATGTTGTATGTTATCACACTATGCATATCATATTAGAAAATAAGCAACCTACAAGTAAGAATATTTATATTTATTTATTATTTGAGCAACCCTTTTAACACAATCCCATACATAAAACATCATTAGGCTACTAACGACCTAACATCCAGTACACGTACCAACAGTCCTAACATCCAGCCTAAAACATTACATCATAAAATAAAACATAACACCACAACATACACTGGCCTAACCTAAGGCTAGAATTGATGACTTAGTATTCTAATATATGTGTTAAGGTTTGGTGTGGTATATCTTAGTTAGGCTTTAGATATATGATTATTTAAAGTTTGGAATGTTCAAATTACCAAATGGAGGGAGGTTTCACTTCAATTGTTAAAAGGATTAGTGGATTTTAATTTATATTTTCATTTATTTCAATTGAGACTTACTTAACATCTAGTTGTTATAGAGAGAGGAAAAAGGTTTTACCCCCTTCATCCTTATCCTAAGTTATCTTCTAAAGGCATGTTATTATGGTTTTTATTTCCTTTAGTGAATGGTTTATTAAACATTTTATTAATCTGAGGTTTTGGTCAATCTTAAAGAATCCTATACAAACATGAAAGGCATCTTGGGATTAATGAAATTGAATCACTATCACATGGATAATATCCCACCATTCCTTTTCATCATTAATAGCATGCATATATTTTTATTTCTATTATTTGTGATATTTGATTTAGCATATCTATACATGAAATTATATATATGTGTGTTTTGGCATACTTGAATGATTGTTAATGGATGTATTTTGCTAGAAAGGAAAGATTTCATTCCTTAACTAAGTATACATACACATGTATTAGAGATTTAAGCAAGTACATGTTGTTGTTAAACTAGGGAAGTGAGGTAATCTAAGACCTCCTTGGGCTACTTAAAGCCTCGTGTTCCTGGGATGTCTAGACTATATACTTTATATCATAAATATGTATAAATATATACATGAATATAAGAATAAAAATCATACAAAGATTGTATTGTAACCAATTATTTATTCATGTAAAGTAAAGTTCTATCCAAATTCTAATACATGTATACATGTGAATGAAATTAAGCAAGTACGTGTCATTGCTAAACTAGGAAAGTGAGGTAATCTAAGACCTCCTTGGCGCAACTTAAAGTCTCGTATTCTCGGGATGTCCAGACTATATATTTGCTAACATTCAAACACATGTAAACATACACATGTATTATAAAAATATAACAATCTTTTGGCATGTTTAAACTACAAGTAAATGTAAATTTCATAAGATATTTATAGCCAACATTTACTTAGACTTTCATTTTTTATTTATAATTTTGAAAATATTTTGAGATTTATTAGTGATAATAGCCACACCATATAATAAGATTAATTCAACACATGCAACTTACATATACATAACCATACTCATTTAATTCTTTTATTTGAAAACATGAATACATGATATAAGTGGCATGACAATTTATAATGATTGAAAAGGAATACCTAAACATTACTACATAATACATTAAACTACATTAACTCCTAAGAATAATCAAGTCAAATAAACATTCCTTAAGATCAACCAAAGTTGTTTCATGAAGTTTGATTTTGGTGTTTGAATTATTAAAACTTAAAGAGGAGGAAAGACACTTGGTGTTTACCCCATCCCACATTGGTGACTTAACATGTTTAAAGAGAATGATTAAGTAAAGTTAATATATTGGTTAGGTTCAAATCATTAAGCAGTTAAGTTAATTATCCTTTCCTAAGTTTCTTTAGTTTAATTAACCACTTAACCATGAGCCTTCAATGATATGCTCATGACAAATTAAAACTTGCAATTCTCCTAAAGGACTTAATGCAATTAGGCTCATGCTTAAAACTTAATTAGATTAAAGAAAGAAATTATGCAAAGTACTCATATGGTTTTCTCATACCCATGGGTTAACCATAAATTCCTTAATGACTTTATGTTATTAAACACATAAAGGGAGGAAACCATGAATTTCATTTGGACTTTCTAAACTAATTATCATTTTAATTTCATTTTTACATCATCATTAATTGCCTAATTAATCCCTAGTTAAGGCATGAATTGATTAACCCTCCTAAAGAAATACATTTAGGAAAATAATTAGGAAAAATGGGCTTAATTATTTCCCCTCACCATTTTCACTGTTTATAGTGATTAAGTACAATTAATCATTTAGTTCTTATTATTTAGCAATTATAAGAAATAGTAAATATATTAAGGAGGGTAATTAGGATTAGACTTTCGAATTCTTTAAATTACATGACCAATAAATCTCAAGAAAATTATGAGAGGCAGAGGACATCCATAGAGCTAACCCACCCAATTTGGGATCAATTGATAAAGTAA
Organism: Cymbidium sinense; assembly: GCA_021442155.1. Taxonomy (NCBI): domain Eukaryota; kingdom Viridiplantae; phylum Streptophyta; class Magnoliopsida; order Asparagales; family Orchidaceae; genus Cymbidium; species Cymbidium sinense. The sequence continues at coordinate 97,989,776 of CM038222.1, forward strand.
TTAAGCCTTAATTGGGGTAATTAGCTTAGACTTCAAACCCTAATTAAGCACTATTCACTGGTCAAAAATTGGGTATTTTATTTTTATTAAATTATCATATATTTAACCTTTCCAAAATAAGTTTATTTATATTTTCTATAATTAGTTAGGAATTTTTAAAGTTATTGCCATTTAATCCTATTTTAAATACTTAATTAACCTCCTAAACCATTGGCACCACGCAGAAGCTGATGCAGCAATGCTTTCCACATGGTGCCATGGGATATGTTATTTAAAACGTCCAATGCGGCAACTGACTCAGCTATGGAGGATGAGATTTCATCCTCACCGTCTGATCTCGAATCGGATGACCATGATTAATTTTGTGATTTCGAAAGGATTAAATCAAGAAATCTAACATATTAAATCATGATCGTCCATTCTAATCATGCAGAATGGATGGTTGGTGATCCGTCGTCCCCCGAGCACTGGAAGATGGACACTGTTCGCCTTCTACAACTTGATCTGAGCTCATCGGAGCTCGTAAGATGATGTGATTAATGACAAAATGTGCGAGGAGGAGATCTAAGAAGATCCTATAGTGGAAATCACATAAAATCATATTTCGTTTCACAAAAGACCAGCACCTAATGGGAAAATCTACAGTTGCTAGATTTTTACCTCGTTGGAGCTAAAGATCGGTGGTCCATCGACTGAGATTGCTTTATCTTGAAGAGACGAAGCCCTATTGAGAAGATCTTAGAGTGCCTCCTCGTCGATTCCTCTATGGACCAAGCACCATCACAAAACTCGCTAGAGTTGGTATTGAGGTGCCTTCTGGTGATCAAATCACTCAGGGAATGATTCATCTTAACTTGCTGGAGTGTGGTGAAGGTGTAGGGAGAGTTAATTTGGATTTGGAGGAGTTTTAGTGAGGTTGGATGGCTCTCAGTTTAGCTCGGTTGTTGATCTCGCTGGCAATGGAGTGCATTAGGGATTCGGGGAAGGGTCTTGGACTGCTCGAAATGCTCTGGGGATGCTCTCTATGAAGTTTGGATGGATGGAGAGGAGTATACTCTCCTCCCTAAGTTAACCAAGGGCTGAGATTGGGTGAGCCTTTGGTAGCCTTCTGGCTGGGGTAGCTGGTTGGAGGTGGCAGTGGATTGCTGAGGTGGATGTGCTTGAGAGACTGAGGCGGTGGCATGGATTGGCATGGGGTGTATCTCCCCCTCCAAGTGAACCAATGGCATGTCATGGGAGAGCTCACCCTATCATGGACAAAGGCTGAATCCAACAGCCTTAGGTTAGGTTGGGTCAGTGGTCCACATGTCTAAGAAGGGCCAAAGGTAGCTGTCAAGGCTTGGGGATTGGGAGAACCAATCCAAATGAGGATTTTATCCCATTTAGGTGGCTTGGTTCAAGGGTTTTAACCCAAATCAGGAATAACATGGGTTGGGCCCCCTTGAGTAGACCCATGGTGACCAATGGATGAGTCATGCCAAGTTTGATTGAGTTTGGACTTAGTTTGGATGGGTTTGGCTCAATTTGACCCATATTGGGTTTAATTGGGTTAGGTTGGCCAATTGGTCAAATTGAGTCAAACTAAGAGTTTGGGTATGTTCAATTAATCATTTAGAATGTATTGGTTTAATTGATTTGATTTAATTTGAAGTGGATTTGATTTTGGCTCACTTGGATTCATTTGGGTCAAATAGGTTATGTTGACCAATTTGGTCAAATTGGCCAAATTGGCTTAGGTAGAGGGTTGGTTTAGGTTCAATTGATCATTTGAGAATGATTGTAAGTGTTGGTTTGAATCAATTTGGATTTGAGAAGGATTTGGTTCAATTGGACCCTTAGGTCAATTTGGGCTGAAGGGGTGGGTTAGATTGACCCAATTGGGTTCAGTTGAAGGTTAGATCATGTTCAGTAATAAATTTATGATTGATTAGAGGTATTAGTTTCAATCAAATGGAGTTGGAATAAAATTTGGCCCAATTTGACCCTTTAGGTCAAATTGGGTCAACTTGGGTTAATTGGTAAAATTGGTTCGGTTTGATTCAATTGATTGTAATTGGGCTATCCAAGATGATCAACAATCATTATGGATGGGATTGGATGGGTTGATTCAATCCAATTTGGGTTGGATTGAAGTTTGAGTCAATTTGGTCATTTAGGCCACTTTGGGTCAAGTGGGCCAATTGGGTTAATTGAGTTGAATTGGGTGTTAAGAAGAGTTCAATGATGAATTTAGGGTTGATTAGTCGCCTTGATTTCAATTGACTTGCATTTGATTGGATTTTTGGCTCATTTGGACCGTTTGGGTCAAATGGGCTAACTTGGGTTGATTAGATTCATTTGGTTCATTTGGTTTGATTGCAAGTATTGGAAGGGTTTGAAATGATATATTGAATGATTGGAGTGATTGAGGAAATTAGATTGGGTTTGGTTCGCTTGAAATGGTTTTGAGTTGGATCATGGTGGAATGAACTTAGGTTAGGTCCTAAGTCAATTTGGCTTGAAGCTTGGATAAGAAATAAAATTCAATTGAGATTGGTTGTGTTGGATTGGGATTAGTTTTGGATGAGTGAACAAGCATGGGTTGGTTTAGGCCATAGGATAGGTAAGACCTATTTACCTTAAGGCGTATCCTAAGCTTAGTGTATGCCTTTCTAAGTTACTAGGCTTGGGTTTAGTGTTCCCTTAGTCCCTAGAAGTGGCTTATCACTAAGAAAATCTAAGTGTCTAGAAGGTTCCTAAGCCTACGATGAGGAAGGTAAATCCTCACTCCAAAAGTGAGGTCAATAAGGTCCATTATAGGGTGATGTTTCCATCTCTCGAGATTATACATCATACCTTAATGCAGTACCTCATCATTTCAATAAGTACCCCCTAAGATCTGCATGGTATCCCTACAACTCCAAATTAAAACACAATAACTCACATTCACACTGAGTAGTTATATTTCATACATTAGGGCTTAGCTTCCCTTTCTTAGGTCACTAAGCCCATCAATCATAATGGATTATGCTTTGGGACTTAAGCAACACCTACAAGCAAAAGCATTTATGATTATTATTATTATAGTGGTCCCTTAAGCACAATAACCTACAAAAATATCACTAGTCTAATATCACTATAACATCCATACTACGCATATAAACCGTAACATTCAGCCTAAAACTTTACATCACAAAATAAAATATTTTGATCCACTACAAAGCGCCATCCTATCCAAAGTTTAATATTGGAGACATAATATTTTAAGTGTATGCTATGTCCTAGTGTGGTATGACGAGATTAGACTTTTATGTGTATATTTTTCTAAGGATGAATGTTTTAAATTTACCATCAAAGGATGATCATAATTCAAGTGATTAATAATTTAAAGTAAATTTTGCATTTCAATTTGAGGTCTTGGGTATGCATTTTTATGCCTAATATAATGTTGAGTCTACAGATGAATTTATAATTTTTAAATATCTTAATGAATTATTATGAATTTTCTTATTATGCTATATATTTGGATTTGACTTAAATGATTTTATCTAAATACAAAAGATATTTTAAGGTTAATAAATTCAAACCATGGTTGATTTAGTAATACTTTCTTAGCTTTGCTTCATCATTTCTTAATATTTGATTAATTGGATGGTATAATTAATAATGTTGTTAAATTTAATAAGTATATGTATATCATTTGAATATTTCATACTTTGATGCATGAATAAATTGATTTATTTTATTTTTTAATATTTAATGTAGGATATAAATATAGTATGCTTGAATTTTGTAGAAAAGATAATCTGATTATTCTATATATATATATATATACACACACACACACACACACACACACACACACATTAGTATATTGAATTTATATAAGTTCATGCCATTATTAAACTAGAGAAGTGAGATAATCAGAGACTCCCTTGGCACTACTTAAAGTATCACATTCCTAGGATATGGAGACTATATACTTGTTAATTTATATAAATATGTATATGTACATAGATATAAGGATGAAGTTGTAAAAATTTTAAAATGCTTAAGTGTATGAGTCATGTTGAGAAAATATACAGCACCACATAGAGTTTAAGAATTTCTTATTTAGATGATCAAATACGTCATTAAGGAATAAGAATATTATCTTGGAAGATAAACATGTTTTCCTATAATGGATTCGATCATTTCAATAAAAGACTCCTAAGGTTGATGGGTCTTTCGTGTACCAGAGATTTTTCCCCTGAACTACATGGAAGGTAGAATAGGTTTTAATTTTTAAACTGGGTTCATGGTTCCTTATAGAGGCAAGCCTTTATAGTTAATTACATCTTAAGAAGGGTCTCTTCCTAAGAATACTCTTGGTTAAAGAAATGAGTTTTTATTTCTAAGTTGGTTTTCAAAGGAATGATTTTTTTGAATTTCAATTGGGATTGGTTCAAATTGGAAAAAGTTATTGAGGAGGCCAATTGGGATGAAGTAGGAAATTTCTATTGATACTAGGAAGCCCAGTATACATTTGAATTATCTTATAATTGGGCTTTAAAATTTAGACTTTAATTTAGGTTTTGAATTAACATTTTCTTAGAAGTCTAGGACTTAGATTTTGCAGCACAAGATTGCAAAAAATGCCTAGGGTTGAAGACTTATTTCTAAAAAAGATGCTTCAGAACCTAGTCTACAGGTACTTCTGACACATGCCAGATGCTCAACCTAGTTCTATCTTTGAGAATTATCAATTATTTTTTTCACTTGAGGGAACTAACCTATCACTGACCCTAAGTCTCATGAATGCAAGATGGCTAGGCTATTATATTTTTAGGAAAGGAATCTATGAACCTAGACTCACTCCATAATCCCTAGAACCATGTAGGGTATGAAATGCATCTAACTATTGCATATTTTTTAGATTTTTAAATATTTTGATTCAATATTCATTTGAGGTCTTGGGTATGCATTTTTATGCCTAATATAATGTAATTAGAAATGATTATGGTCCAAATCAATAATAGAAGGTAGGCTTCCCTAAGAAGGTGGTCATCCTAATAGGTCAGATGCCCCATATGTGCTATGGGTGAATTTGCCCAATTCAAAGATCAGAGCAATATAATTTCATGGTTTCAAAACCTGATTGTCTCTAATTTATTTTATGTTTTTCTTAAGGCTTTAGTTTATGTGAGGTTTCAAAATTTCTTTTATTTTGTTTCAGTTGTTTAGATTTAAGTTGCGTATAAAATTTAGTTTTTTCTATGAGCCTAATCGTCTTGACATTTATTCATAGGAAAACACATCAAAGAAAAAAACCTAGTAAAGTAGGTTGATTCTATTGCACAACCAAAATAAATCAAGCCAATTTAAATTTATAGAAAAAGGCCAATGTGGCCGGGTACTGCTGTACACCCTAGAAGAGAAGGCAAATGGGTAGCGGAGCTCTGCTCTTATACAACCCAGCCTAGAACTACAAGTCTAGATCTATGGGTTTTCTTTCCAGGATAATGTCCTTCTTTAGGGACATCCATTGGGCTCCACAGGGGACCACTACACCATCTCCTGGTAGGGTCATCATCTTATACCCCATAGATCATAACCTAATTCTAAGCTCAAATTTACATTTTTTAAAATTCAAAAAGAAATCTTAAGTCCTGCAAAATAGATGTTAGGAAATACAAACATCACACAACAGTTATATTTTATAAACATACGAGCTTAGCATTAGTTGCTTGCCAAGCCCACTTGTCCTATGGACTATGTTAAGAGATTTTTCAGCACCTTGAAGCAAACAACAATTTTTTATTTTTTATATTTATGACAACTATCCCTTTAACATAGTCCCATGTAAAAAATAGAGTTAATTCTAGAAAGAATGCCCTACCAACCAGTCTAACGGGAAAATAAGCCTAGGCATTCAGTCCAAAGTGATACACCACACAGACATGTGATACACATCATATCACAATACATTACAAAGAACTATAAAAGAATCACATAATGATCTAACCTAAATCTAAGGTCTGTGATCTAAATGATCTAGTGTGTGTAAAAGATAGGCTTGTGTGGTAGGTCTTTATGAAGCCTCTTTTAGTTCAAGTTTCAATTTAGGGTTTGAGTTTGTTTGAATTTTACCTTTGGGTGGATTTAATTTAAATGATTTAGTGTTTTAGTTTACATTTTTATTTCACTTTATTTGGTTAAAGTAGTATTTTGGTTTTCAAGAATGAAGAATAGAATGGATTCCATTTTTGGGTGGAACTCATTTTTATTCAACATCCTAACTCCTAATGAAATGAAGTCTTCATCCCAAGGGTCTAACCAAGATCCTTAAGTATCTTAATTAATCTTTTTGATTTTATTTAATTTATATTTGGATTGATTTTGATGTTTCATTTCTTTAATTTTTGAAATTTAGATTTGATTTATTTGAATTGATTTAGTTTATTTATTTTATTTGATTTAGTTTGATTTAATTCATTTTATTTGTTTCATTTTGGATTTATGTTGGTTTCAGTTGATTTGATTCAAGTTAATTTAGAGCGTTTAGACTAAAGTTTGATTTCATTCAATTTGATTCAAGTTGTTTAATGAATTTATAAACTTAAGGTTGAATTACTCTTAATATAGTTTATTGATTTCATTAACTTTAAGCTTGAAATTAATTAAGTTCTTTAACTTAAGATATTTGATGTTTTCTTTCTTTTCATATTATTTTATCTCATTTGTTTAATTTGAATTGATTTATTCATATGTTTGATTTAATTTAATTTGTTTGGTCATAATTCCATTAGCTTAAAATTTAATTAGAGTTTAGTTTGATTTTGTTTTAATTATATATTAACTAATTTTAAAGTTCAATTAGTCTTAATATGATGTTATTTTCGTTCAATTCTAAACACCAAATTGGATTTAGGTTTATGTGTGTTTGATATTCGATTAATTCTACATAGAGTTTTAATTCATTGAATTTGAAATCATTTAACTTATTATATTTTATTTCTCTTTATTATGAAGTCATGTTATTTCATGTTATTTCATTTATGATATTTCATTTCTTCATATGAATGTTATTATCATACTTATGGGCACAAGTCATGAATGATGTTTTATGAATTTCAAGGATTAATAGACTTTTTTTCTTTTTTTTAATGTTTAAGGAATTATTAAGAGATAAGGTTTAATTTATGTTCTTTTTTGATTTAATAAATACTTCCTTACTTAATGTTATTTGAATCTTATTATCTTCAATCAATTTATTTTTAATTTAAGCATTCTGATAACCACTTTATTTTGGATTTATAAATTTATTCAATTTCTATAATTTTGCAAATATTTATTATTAATTTTATTAATTTTGTTTTGTTTTGGCTTAGAGATTTGGAAATGTAGATTTTTCCCAATCTAGAGGTCAAATGGATTAAAAATTTTTATGGCAAGTAGGATTACATGCCTTTTCATCTCCTTAAAGTTTCATGTTGATTAAAGTTTTAATAAAGGTGTAATTAAGGTTTTAAGTTTCACTAATACTCAAATTTAGCTTGATTTAATGAAATTCATTTATGGATTTTATTTTTCATAGATTCCTTACTGAAATATGTTTCTAATGGGGGTTCATTTAAAATTTTTGGACATCTGGTTAATTTATTATGATTTAATTAAGTTCTAGTTAATTACTTAAATTAATTAATTCATTTAATTAGTTAATTAAAATAATTTGAGGTTTATTAAGTTTAATTGAGTTCCCTTAATGTTTTAATGTTCATTAAGGTTTATTAAGTTGATTTAATATGATTTGAATCATTTTCATGAAATAATTTGTTTTAAATTAATTTATTTAATTAAATTTGAAGTTTAAGATTTGAAATTTTATTTTTTATGAAGTATAATGAAATAAATCATGAAAAATTTTTATAAGGTGTGTTTTAACCTCAATTTCATTTCCGTAATGTTTCAATTCATTTGGATTTATGGTTTGAGAGTAATTAAAGTTTAATGGTTTTTCATTAAACCCAAATTAAGGGCAAAATACACATAATAAGTTGGGGATTTTAATTTATATAAATTCCTCTCATCCAGACGAATCCATAGAGCCCTCATTTATATATTTCTGATTTTTATTTATTTATTGATGAATTTTTAATTTTTTTGTGATTTTTATTCAATTTTTAATTAATTTTAAATGGGGGTTAATGATTTTTAAGTAAAGCAACTGACGCGGCGCCTCCGTGGTGCCACCGCCACATGGCGCTATGTCGTATGTCCACACAGGATCTTGTGTGGCATTTGTGTTAAAAGCAGTGCCACACGAGATAATTCTGGACCGTCTGATCGCAGATCAGATGGTTCGGATCGATCTCGTGGGTCCTTAAGGGATTAAATCAGAGTGTTCGCATAAATTTGAGCTGTCCATTCCTTTTAAAAAGAACAGACAGCAGAGATTACATCTCCTTCTCGGACTGCATTAACCAAGAGCCGTCTATTCAATTTGCTTGATTTATGGCGATCGAAGCAATGAAATCAAACGATTTCGATTGCAAAATGATTGTGGAAGGATTTCATATCAACCTATGTGGCTTGATCTCATTTGAGATCAAGTTTCCTTCAAAAGGGCTAAGGTCGAAAATCTTGAAGAAGACAGTTAATGGTGGTCCAGTGATCTCCCATGATGAGGTTGATTCGAAAACCTTCAGAACGTCAAGGGAATCTTGTGTGCCAAAGAAATTGAGCTATCTCCTTATGGATTGCTCCCTTGCCTACCCTTCTCTTTTGGTGGTTCTCTTGCTTCCCGGCAGCATAGAGAGTGAGGAAAGATTCATTGCTCCTTTGTTTAAGCTGGTGAAGGTGATAAGAAGGTTAATTTTGCTTGTGGAATGCTCTATATGCCAATTCCTTCTTGGCTGTGAGTCTCTTATGCATTTTTATCTTCCCTTAGTTGGCAAGGTGTTGATTACAATCCTTAGAAGGATGCTACCATGCCTCCTAACCTTCTTACACTTGTCTAAGGTGAAGAGGTGGAGAGGGAATGAGACTAGACAAAAGGAATTTGGTTTTTGGTGCCTTTGACTTGTCTTGGCTCTTCGTCATTTGGATCCTTGTGTAGGATGATTAAGGAACTTAATTATTACTGAAATCTTTCATTGGAGAGATTGCTTAAGGTTTCATTAATGCTTTGGATAGTTTAGTGGAGGAAGGATTTGAAAGTCTTTTGAAATTATGAGGTTTTAGCTACCCTTTGCATTAGCTTGATTTAGGTTATTCAAATGAATGATTCAATATTGATTTAATGATTAATGATGTGTGCATTTTATCATTAATGGACTTATGATAAGAGCTTCAAAAGCGTTGCAGGTTTGTGATGTATTTAACCTAAGTTTAGCCTATTTTGAAGTTACTGAGTTTAAATTGATTTTAATTAAGTCAAATATTTTATTTGGCTTAATTATGATGTATTTCATTCTCAATGAGTTAATCCAAGAAATTTAAAATGTATTAGATTAAATAATTTCAAATTTACTTCATTTTAAACCCGTTTGACCCAAGTTGGGTTTAATGGGTTAAGCTTGGATTCATTTGGGTCAAATGACCCATTTGACCAAATTAGACCAAATGGTGGATTGGATCATGTTTAATTAGACCCATTTGACCAAATGATTTTGAATGATCAAATTGAGTTTATTTCAATTTGATTTGGGTTTGAACCCAATATGACCCATTTAGATTATTTTAGACTAAGTGGTCTAATTAGCCTATTTTAGGTTAAATGAATTCAAATTTCTTTATATTTGTGATCAAATATATTTATTTGATCATTTCAAACATTTGGAATAATTTAATTTGGTCAAAATTTTGGTTGGTTGACCGTTGACTAGATGTGTCCAACGTGAGTCAAACTATGTTGACTAGATTTGACTTTAGATTTGATTTTGGATTTTACTTTGGATTCTTTGATTTTTTTTTATTTAATTACTTATTCTAATCCAAATTGAAAGTTTGGGTTGAGTCCACCTAAGTTAACTAGGTTAGAATAAACCAAATGAAGATTCCCTAGGACACTAGGTGTAGTGTTCTAACACTTGAATTAGGAGGTTCCAATTTGAAATTAGGACATCCTAATTACTAATTTCATATTGATGTAAACCACATCCAAAAATGAGGTCAACAAGTGAAAATAATTTTACCTTATTATGTACTTCACTAGAAATCTCAAGGTATTTGTTGTTATTATATCAGGGGTTTGAGGTATCAAGACCTCCTTTGGACTAGTAGCAGTCATAACTCTTAAGGTCTTTCATATGAGGATAATCATACTTAAGCCTAATCAAGTTCATTAAGTGTTGATTTAAAAATTTGAGTTACTTAAACCTAATGAGAAGAGAAAATATTTAAAAGTAACTTTTGACCCACCTCTATTTATTAAGTTGTTTAAAAATGATTTAGGTAAATTTTATAATTAATTAAAGTTAATTAATTAATTAGCTAATTAAGCACAAAAGAGCCAAAAAGTTCAATTAGATCCTAAATATAAGCCCAAAAATCATGAAAAAAAATTACTAAATATACGTAAACATGCTCTAAAAGTTCTAATATAATTGGGATTATAATTATGGATTAATTGAAGAAAAGAGAAAAACTCAAAATCATCAATTACACTTAAAATACCTTAAATTAATTAGAGATTTTAATTTCAATGAAAATCTCTTTATCACCTAAGCATAAAAGGAGTTGGTTACTGCCAATGGCTAAGTGTAGGGGACCTCTAGGGACTTAGGGGATTGAGGCTTGACATGTGAGGAGGGTGTGTGCTCAATTTAAACTAGAGAGGAGGTGTATACCCTCCTCCCTAAGTGAACCAACTAAAATGGTCAGTTCACATCATGGCAACTGTCCGGCTAGTGGGGATGGCTGAAAAATGGTATGTGATTAGTAAAGTGGATTTTCCGTAGTGGTTGTAGGAGTTTTGAGGCCATAGGTGATAGGGACAAGGCTTGGTGGATGAACTAAGGTTCGACCTAGATAAAGGTGACCTTTCTATGGTCAATGACTAAACCCAATAGCTTTGGGTTAGGTCTAGTCAGCATGGGGGAGCTCAATACATGCTAAAGTGGCTATCCAAGATAAAGGGAGGGGTTGAAACTTTCTATTTTGGGTGAATTATTTCACTTGGTTTGGGCTAAATTGGGTTCACCTTAGGTTGAGCTTACTTGGATAGGTCAAGGGGGTACCTAAGGGTGAGTTATGCCAAATTTAGTTAGATTTGGACTTGGTTTGATTTGGTTTGGCTCAATTTGACTTTTATAAGGCAATTTAGGTATAATTGGGCTGAGCTGATCAATTGACCAAATTAGGTTAAGAGGGCAATTGTGTCAGGTTGAAATGATAATTTGGAACTTATTGGTGTAATTGATTTGATTTGATTTTGATTAGATTTAAATTTGACTCATATGATTTCTTATGCGTTAAATGGGCTAAGTTGACTAATTTGATCGAATTGGATAAATTGGATTGGATGAGGAGTTGAGGCTCATTTTATTGATCATTTGAAAGTGATTGGAAACTTTGATTTGAATTGATTTGGCTTAAAATGAATTTTGGTTCAATTTAACACTTTAAGTTAGATAAGGCTAAATAGGTCAATTGGGTTTGGTTGGCCAAATTGGCTTTAATTGGTGATTGGAGAGTGTTCAATAATCAGTTTAGGAATAATTGTAGGCATTGGTTCGATCCAACTTGGCTTGGATCAAGTTTTGGCTCAATTTAACCTTTTAGGTCAAATTGAGTTAGCTTGGGTCAAAGGGACAAATTGGCTCAATTATGTTTAATTGGTTGCAATTAGGTGATTGGCCATAATCACTAATCATTTTGAAATTGATTGGATTGATTGATTTGGACTAATTTTGGTTGAATCAAGACTTAACTCAATTTGACCTTTGAGGATAAATTGGGTCAATGGGATAATTTGGTTGATTGGGCTAATTGGGATTAATTGAAGGTTAGGGTATGATCAATAATCAATTTAAAAGTGATTGGTTGGCATTGATTGGATTTAATTTAGATTAAATTGAGTTTTGACTCAATTTTGACTTTTAAGCCAAATTGGGTCAAGTTCGGTAAGTGGATCAATTGGTCTAATTAGATTGATTGGAGTCAATTAAACTGTTCATTTGAGTGATTGGAATAATTGTGAGGCTTGGATTGGTTTAATTTGACTTAAATCAAAGTGGATTGGATTTTGGCTTAATTATCTTAACTTGGGTTAAGAGCCAAATTAATTCAATTTGGTTCAAGTGAATCACAATTGAGCTTCAATCAAATTCAATTGAGTTTCAAATGAGTTTGGGAGAGTTCAATTTTAAATAGATTAGATTAGTTTTGGATTTAATCTTTTTGAGCCCAAATGAGTCATATTGGGTTAACTTAGCTAAAATTGGCCAAATTGGACCATAATGGGTTAAGTTTGATTTGAAATTATTTAGAAGGTTTGATTTGTAATCAAATGGTTTAGTTTGGAGGATTGATTTGATATAGGGGTTTGTTTGGGTTTAGGATAGGTAAGTTATACTTAATTTGGGCTAGAACCCTATGATTAAACCCTATGAGTCTTCTAGGCTTTATATTAGTGTTCACTTAGCCACTAGAAGTGTCTTAGTTCTAGAAAAATCTTAGTACCTAGATCAAATCCTAGGTCTATGGAGATGATTGTCAACCTCACTCAAAAGTGTCAACACTTGTACAGTATTAATGAAATATTATTTTCAAGTTGTCTTAGAGCATCCCCATTTAATCAAGCTGAACACAATTTTTAGAAGAATAGACTAAAGCTTAATTAAAGGATTCAATATTTGATAAAGTAATGCATTGAATGCAACTAACAATAAGCATTATAAACATATGAAAATCATGCCTCTTCATAGAGCCATTCTAAATATTTTTTTGCTCCGTAAATCAAATCATCGACCCAAATTAGATACATACCCATATGATAACCTTAATAACCATACCCACTCATAACTATTCTTCTCTGATCTAATGAAATGTAATACTTGGCTTCAGGCCTTAAAAGTTTTCCACATACAGTCGCTTTTAACTCTAACTCTCTTCTCCTGACATATTTCTTCAAGTCTAATTTGGCCTTCACATTATCTTTATTTTTTCTCTTAACATCCATCATAGTGTTGAATATATTGCCAAATAAATTTTTTTCATATGCATCACATCAAGATTATGCCTAATCAAATTAGATTTCTAGTAAGTTAGATCCAAGAAATTACTTTTTTTTTAGTTGTGATTTACACCATAAGTAGGAAGACGACTATAAGATAACATTTGAGAATCAATTATAGTTGGAATGAACTAAAAATTTTCCATATGCCATCCCCACTTAATCTTGGTGGAGGCTTGACTTTTAACTTAATTTTTGCTAAGTACATTCTTGCTTCTTCTAAATGGGTGGTCAGTAGGCAAGAACATATATTGACAATCAAATCAAAAATATTTTCAACTATTTTGAAGAGTAAATGTCTTTCATAAATCCATGCAATATGGATAGGCCAACTTTCTTGCAGTGCTCCACTATCTCATAAAGATTTCAGCTCATCAATCAATGATTACAAGAATACAATAATTTTGATTTTAGGGTTATGTGGCCTAGGTATAATTAGAGTAAGGAACATAAAAGATGTGGTCATACATATCTCTGAAAGTATATTAAGGGGTGTAATTATTACTATTCAACATGAATAAGGAGACGTAGAGTGACTATATAGTGTGAAACCATCATCATATAGACCAAGTTTGATGTTGCGTGGCTTAGCTACATAATTAGTGTAAGTACGATTGAAATATCCTCACATTTCCTCATGTAATAGATGACTCAAAATTTTTGATTCAGTTGCTCTCTCATGGTGCCATCAATCTCTTGTAGGCAATATTCTTATGTTTGCATTATTCTTTACCCTATGGGTTGAATCAAGGTGCTCCAAAAAATTTGTATTCTATATTTATTACATTATTCTTATAGCATAATATAAATTTATTGGCAGAACAATCAATCTTTTTGATCTCAAACTTAATTTTGACATCAATTTTTTGTTTCATTAAGATCATCTGGATCTAAGTTTTCCTATGGGTTGGTTTTATTAAGTAGTCCTACAAGTTAGTTAAAACAATCACATGACATAATATATTCAGTTTTGATGCTTAGCATTCTTACAATCATATGTAGTTTAGTGTGGTTCATGCAATCTTCTCATAGTGGTCGTTGTGCTACATTTAGCAAGTTGTAGAACTTTTAAGCTTTTTTGTTTGTGGTTCCTCTTTCGTTACTCCTACAAACATAGCTTTTGCAACATCAAAGAATATTTCTTGATAATTTCATCCAAAATTCTATTTAGTTGAAGGTTGTGCATAACTCATTTAGGCACCAGTGTTAGCATCAATATGTGGTTCATACCCATCAATATGAAGTTCAAAATCAATATTTTGGCTAGATGCCCCCTTTGATATAATTTGACTACATCTAATGTTAAGTAAGAACGCTTGATTTTTGTGCTTCATATATGGACATTGAAACTTCCTTCTGAAAGATAAATAAGAAGTTGGGATGCCACATGCAGAAAGTGCTCAATACTATTCAAGAATTCATTAGTTAATCCTTTTGTCCGTATGCAACCTATTGTACATCCATGATTGTTTGTTGCAGATATCCATATAATGTATAAATTAAGAAGTGTGAGGACTAGATTCATATTCTATATAAATTATAAAATTAATAATGACTACATAATCAAAGCTCAATATGACATATGTGCTAAAGTGCCTAATTATGTAGCTTGTAAACATTCAACATAATTTACTAAGATTACAACTAACTACTATTCAAGGATCAAACCATCTACGATAAGGCCACAATTAATTGTCCTGTAGTCCTTAAATTACTTGAGATTTTTAATTAGTCTGCGCCGATTAGCCTAAGCTAAGTTCGGTCGGCAAGATCGAGGGAGAACAAGAGGGGAGAGCTTGGGCAGCGAAAGTGAATGGTGTACTTCATGAGAAGATGATAGATGGTCGACAAGTATAATTTAGCGACTAATTTAGGATCACATTAAAAGTCAATCAAAATTTATATGATTTTAGTACTAAATAAGATAGATGTATTTAGAACATTGCAATGATCAGAATAACTGTAATTTTATAAAATGTTAATTTTGATATTTTTCACATCTTAAAAAAAGTTCACTATATTAGCTTCAAATCACCTAATTAAACTTTTTATTAAATGATATTCATTATGGATTGTAATATATATATATATATATATATATATATATATATATATATATGACCTCACTTTTTGAGTGAAGACTCATCCTTAGGAGTCTTCTAGGCACTAGGATATCCCTTCCCTAGTTGTAGGACACTTCTAGTGATTAAGGGAACACCAAACCCAAGCCTAGAGACTTACGGAGGCATGTGTTAAGCTTATGTTATACCCTAGGACAAATAGGTCTTACCTATCCTATGGCCTAAACCAAAACTTATGCTTATCCACTTATCCAAGAACAACCTCAAGCCAACATAATGAACCTCAAATTGAATCTTGTTTCCTATCTGGGCTCCAAGCCAAATTAACTTAACCCTTAACCTAAATCAATTCTACCATCATCCCATGATCCTATGACTTAAGCCTATTCAAGTAGACCAAATCCAATTAATTTTTGTAAAAGCACTCCAACCATTCAATACTCTATTTCAAACCCTCCTAAGACTTATATTCAAACAAATTAAACCAAATGAATCCAATTGACTCAAGTTAGCCCATTTGACCTGAAAGGTCTAAATGAGTCAAAATCCAATCAAACCCAAATCAATTGCAATCAAAGCCATCAATCAACTCTAAATACACCATTGAACTCTTCTCAACACCCAATTCAACCCAATTCAACTCAATTAACCCATCTGGTCCACTTGACCCAAAGTGGCCTAAATGACCCAATAGACTCAAACTTCAATCCAACCCAAATTGGACTAAATCAACCCATCCAATCTCCTCTATGATCATTGTTGATCATCCTTGATTGTCCAATTTCAATTAATTGGGTCAAACCAAATCAATTTGATCATTTTATCAAGTTGACACAATTAACCCATATGGACCAAATAAACCAAAACTCATCCTAATCTCAATTGATTGAAATCAATGGTTCCCATAAATTAAATATTGAACATGACTTAACAACCAATTGAATCAAACCAAGACAACTTGGCCTCTTGACCCAAGTTGACCCAAGTTGACCTAATGGGTAAAATTTGGCCAAATCTCATTCCAAACCCAATTGATTGAAACCAATGACTACCATCAATCATAAATTAATTGATGAGCATGATCCAATTTGACCTATATGAACTTATATGAGCAAAATCCAAATCCACTTCAAATTAAACCAAACCAATGACACCAATACATTCCAAATTATCATTTGAACACACTCAAACCCTTAGTTTGACTTAATTTGACCAATTGGTCAACCTAACCCAATCGAACCCCATTTGACCCATATGGGTCAAATTGAGCCAAACCCACTCAAACCAAGTCTAAACCCAACCAAACTTGGCATGACTCATCCTTGGGTCACCATGGGTCAACCCAAGTGGATCCAACCCATGGTAAACTTAGTTTGAGCCAAAATCCATTAACCAACCCACCCAAATGAGACAAAATCCCCATTTGGATGGTCTCGCCAACTCCCCAAGCCATGGCAGCCACCCTTAGCTCATTTTGGACACTATGACCATTGACCCAACCTGACCCAAGGCTATTGGGTTCAGTCTTGGGTGATGAAAGGGTGAGCTTACCCTTAGCCCACAATTTGTTCACTTAGAGGAGGTGGTACACCCCATGATAGCCTTTACTATTGCCTCAGCCTCTCAAGCTCCTCCACTTCAGTAGTCCACTGCCATCTCCGGCCACCTACCCTGGCTGGACGACTACCAAAGGCTGAGTTAATCTCAACACTTGGTTTACTTAGAGAGAAGAGTATACTCTTCCCCATCCATTCAAACTTCACATAAAGCATCCTTAGGTGATTCCAAGCAGTCATAGAGCTTCTCCTGATCCCCTAGTGCACCCCATCACCGACAAGACCAACTCCCATTTGAAACCGAGAGCCCCGTCTATCCAACCTCACCAAAACTCCACCGAATTCAATTTAACTCTTCCCACACCTTCCCCAAGTTCTGACGAGTTGAAAAAAATTGATCCCCGATGGATTTGATCACCAGAGATCACTTCAAAACTAAATCTAGTGAGCTTAGCGGTGGCATTTAGTCCACAGAGGCATCAGCGGGGAGGCAGCACAAGATCTTCTTAATATGATTTTATCTCTTCAATATGAAGCTATCTTAGTCGACAGACCACCGGTATTTAGCTCTGACGAGGTAAAACTTTGGCAAACCGTAGAAAGTCCCTTAGGTGTTGGTCTTTTGTGAAGCATAGTGGGATTACTGTAGGATTTCCTTAGATCTCCTCCTCACACATTTTTGGAGTCGATTCTGACATCCCATGAGCTTTGACAAGCACAGATCAAGCGGAGGAAGGCAAATAGTGTCCATCTTCCGGTGCTCGGGGGATGACGGATCATCGACCATCCGTTCCTTGTGATTAAAATAGATGATCATGATGTAATTCATTAGAAATCTCGATTTAATCAATAGGAATCACGAGATTAATCTCCACCATCGACCGAGATCGAACGGGACGAACAGCCAACCGCCAAGGACTCACCGCCACGGGGACATTTTAAGTAGCCTATCCCGTGGTGCCACACGAAAAGTGCTGCCATGTCATCTCTCCAATGGCGCCAATGGGTTAGAGGATTAATTAGGTGATTAAAATATCATTAATTAGCTAGAGCTTCAAAAATTTATAACTGATTATAGAAAAATACAAAATAATTTAAGTAAACCCATTTTGGAATGGATAAATAGAGGATAATTTGATAAAAATAAAATCCTCGATGTTTGATTAATGAACAATGCTTAATTAGGGTTTTAAGTATATGCTAATTATCTTAATTAAGATTTAATTACTTGGCCAATTGACCATAAATTTGGTGGGTTAGTTCTATGAGATGTCCTCTACCTCGAATAATTTTCTTGCGACTTAGTGGCTATGTAATTGGGAGAATTTAAAATTTCAATCCTGATTACTCTTCTTAATAAATTTAATAATAATTAAAATTATTAAAATAGTAAAAAATTAAATTATTAGCAATGGTTAATCACTGATTAACAGTGGAGTGCTAAGAAAAAAATTATTAGGATCTCTTTCCTAATTGTTCTCCTAAATGCATTCTATTATGAGGGTTAATTAATATGTATGTTAATTAAGGTTAATTAAGTAAATTAGTGGGATATTAATTCAAATTAAAATGATAATTGCTTAAGATAATTCAAATCGAATTTCAGGGGTTTCTCTTTATGTGTTTAATAATATAAAGAACCTTAAGGAACATATGGTCAACCCATGGGTGCAGGAAAATCATGTAATTACTTAATTAGATTCTTCTTTAATCTAATTAACCCTTAAGCATGAGCCTCATTATATTGGGTCTTATTAAGTGCATTGCAAATTTTAATTACTCATTGGCATATCATTAGAGGCTCATGGTTAAGTGGTTAATTAAATAAAGAGACTTAGGAAAGGAAAATTAAAATAAATGCTTAATGATTTAGACTTAATTAATTCATAAAATTCACTTGATTATCATTCCTTAAACACATTAAGTCACTAATGTGGGATGGGGCAAAATAGCAAATATTATCTCTCCTCTTTAGGATTTAATAATTCAAATCCAAAATTAAACTCCATAACAACTTTGGTTGATAATTATTTTATTTAACTTGATTGTCTTTAAGAATTAATGTGATTGAATGTATCATTTGGAAATGTTTAATTATTCATTTTCAATCATTATATATTTATATGTCAGATATCATGCATTCATGTTTTCAAATAAAAGAACCAATTGAATTTAATTATGTGTAAGTTGCATCTTTTGGATTAATCCTATTATATGTGTGGCTATTATCACTAATGAATTTCAAAATTATTTTCAAAATTATAAATTAATGATGAAGACTCAAATTGATGTTGGCTATGAATATTACATGTGATTTACATTTTCTTATAGCTTAAACATGTAAAATTATTGTTTTACTTTCATGACTCATGTGTATGTTTAGATGTGTTTAAATGTTAGTAAGTATACACTCTGGACATCCCAGGAATACGAGGCATTACGTAGCCTCAAGGAGCGCTTAGAATATCTCACTTCCCTATTTTAACAACAGCATGTACTTAATTTCATTTATATGTTTACATACATTAGAATTTGGATAAAGCTTTACTTTTCATGAATAAATAAATTTTCTAATATACAATCTTTTGCATGATTTTTATTCTTATGGTTGTGTATACATTTATATGTATTTAAGATAGCAAGTATATAGTCTAGACATCCTGGGAACATGAGGCTTTAAGTAGTCCCAAGGAGGTCTTAGATTATCTCACTTCCCTCATTTAACAATGACACATATTTGCTTAAATCTTTAATACATGTGTAAATGTACTTAGCTAAAGAGTGGAATCCCTCTTTTCTACCAAAAATATATGCATTCACAATCATTTAAGTGTGCCAAAAATACATTGCATGTATAGGTATGTTAAGTTCAAAATCATATGCTTGTTGTTGATGATGAAAAAGAATGATGTAACATTACCCATGTGATAGTAATTCAATTTCATTAATCTTAAGATGCTTATCATGTTTGAATAGGATTATTTAAGATTAACCTAAACTTAGGATTAATAAAATATATAAATCATAATAATATGCCTTTAGAAAATAACTTAAGATAGGGATGAATGGTGTTAAACCCCTTTCTTCTCTTTACAATAATTAGATGTTATGTAAATATCAAGTGAAATAAAAGAAAATACAAATTAAAATTCATCAATCCTTTTTAATAACTTGCAATGAAACCACCCCTAATGTTTAACTTAAACAATTCCAAACCTTAGACAATTACAAGTCTAAAGCTTAGCTAAGATATACCACACTAAGCCTAAGCACACACATTAGAATACTAAGTCACAAATTCTAACTCTAAGTTAGGACAGTGTATGTTGTGATGTTGTGTTTTTATTTTTATTTTGTGATGTAATATTTTAGACTGAATGTTAGGATTACTTATGCATAGACTAGATGTTAGGTCGCTATTAGCCTAATGATATTTTATGCAAGGGATTATGCTAAAGGGTTGCTAAAATGATAAATGAATATAAATGCATTTGCTTACAGGTTGTTTTATGTCCCTTGCATAATCCATATTAGAACGGGTGGGCTTGGTTATCCATGTGCAGGGTGCTAAGTCCAAATTTATAGAACATAACTGCTTGGGTTTGTTTGGTTGTTTAGCTACATCTATTTTGCAGGTGTAGTTAGCTTTTATTTTTAAAAATATGTAATTTTGCAATAGGAATTAGGATTAGTGCTATGGGGTTTAGGATGAGTAGTGGCTTGAAGGTAAAGTCCTTGGAGGCCCTGTGAAGCCTTGGAGCAAAACCAAATTAAAAGGAGGAAAGAAAGATGAAGTATGAAGACCCCCATACCATTCATTCAATTTTAATTATAATATTCTTTTATAATCTGGGTTATATAAGGGTAGAGCTCGGCTACCCAACTTCTTCTACTTTTCGGGGTGTACGGTGGTACCCGGCAGCATAGACCTCTTATTCTTTTACAAAAATCCATGAAATGTTTGATTTTTGTGTTTATCTTGCACAACAGAAATTGCATGTTCTTCATAGGTTTCTTAAGCTTGATGGTTAAATGTGTGGTCTAGGTGTGGTAAGCTCTTTAAATTAAAATTAATTTTTCTACCCCCATAATTAAATTTTAAGATAATTCATAACCTCACTTTAAAGCTTAGGCTGTAATCAAGATAATTAAAAAAATTTAGAAACCCCTTAGCTAAATGATGTATGTGATAACAATCGTCTGTATCATCTTATTTTGCTCTTGAATAGGGAGGGTCTCCACTCTTGCATGATAAGGGAATGCTTGACATGTGAGGGTATCCCTTGTAGTGGAGAATACCTCCTCCCACTAATTTAGTAAATAACTTCATTCATTATGCATTTAGGCATAATTGTCCTAAGCTTTGGTCCAAGTCAATGTGTTAAAAATGATATAAAAAATTGTAAATTTTTGCATTTAGTCTAAATCATGTCTTCATGCTAATCATGATCTAGTCTCTTACAGAGTGAGTTTAGGATTCTAGTCTCTTTCATAATTAAATAACAACTTAGCTATCTTACACTTACATAAGACCAGCTTACATGGTTTTAAAGCATAGAAGGTGTTAGTTGGTGGCCACTCCAGGTGGTTGTAAGTCTAGAAGAGTTGCAACGGGTTTATCCTCTCTTATGGAGGTAAACCACTATGTTTCATTTTTTTTTATTAGACTTAGGTCATGCTTTTAGCTTGTGCTAAAGCATCCTAAATTTAGTATATGAGGTTGCTCTTTTCTTTCGGGCTATGAGTATAAATCCTCACCTCTTAGGCATTTCTGCAATCTTGTGTTGATGGATTATAAGCCTTAGCTTTCTAGTAAAATTTTGACTCAAATAAAAATAAACTATCTCTTTCAAATATATAAAGCCTCACTATATGATAAATTGTAGTACTTACTAGGCTTCTTAGTATAATAAGTGCTCCATACTTATCTTCTCTCAGAATTCAAAATAGGTCTTTCCAAATTGAACCTTCCCACTTGATTTCCAAAAATACTCAATCCTTTGATTGTTTAACTTTGAAGTCTTTGAAGATATTATTGACTACTTTAATAGAGAGTATTCTTAGAAAATTCTCATTTCCTAGGATGTAATTAACTATGGAAGATTACTTCCATAGGAAACTAAAAAACCTGACATAAAATAAACTATCCTTTACTTTTCCATATAAAGTAGGGGAAAGATCTCTAGTATATATGAAGACCCATCTGCCTTAGGAGTTCTGTTGACCTCACTTTTGGAGTGAGGATTCAATCTCCTCTTCTTATACTTAAGGGGTCTTCTAGATATTAAGACTTCCTTAATTATAAGACACTTCTAGCAATTAGGTGAACACTTAACCTAAACTTAGAGACTTAGAGGAGTTAACCATAGGATTAGGTTATGCCTTAGGGATTAGGATGGCCTACTTATCCTATGACTTAAACCCAATCTATATTCACCTCCTTAAGCCACAACCAAATTCAATTCATATCAAACCCAAATCCAACTGGTCACAACCCAAACCCAAAATCAAATCCAAACATAAGCCACATGATTCGTTCCATGGACTTATCCAAATCTCAATCCAAATCAAGCTAAATTCAATTGATTTTCTCATGATCAATTCATATTTTCAATTATCTTCCCAAATATAAATCAAATCAATGATATCTACAATCATATCAATTCCAAGCCATAATCAAATTCAAATCAAAATCCTTCCTAAGCCATATAATCCATTCCCATGGACTTAGCCAAATTCCCATTCAATTCAAACCAAATTCATTTGATTTTCTCATAAGTCAATTATTCCTTCAATCATCATCCCAAATGTAAATCAAACATACAATCAACAAGCCAAACCAAAATCAACCCAAGTCAAACCTAACCTAACCCCTTTGACTTGAAATATTCAAATGAACCAAAACTCATTTGAACTCAAACCAATTGCAATCAAATTTATAAATCAGTCCTAAACTCACATATAAACTCAACTAAGCCCAATTGGCCCACTTAACCTAAAATGACCAATTTGACCAATTTGAACCAAAATCCAATCCAACTTAAATTGGATTGAATCAACTTAACCAAAACCTCTTATGATGATTGTTGATCACCTTAGGATGATCAATTGTCATAAATTGGATCAAACCAAATCAACTTGGTCATTTGACCAAGTCAACCCTTTTAACCTATATGAACCCAAACAAGCCAAAATTCATCCTACACCAAAATAATTAAAACCAATGATTCATACCAACTTATGATCAATGATTGAACATGTCTTGACCATCAATTGAGTGAAATCCAATCCAATTGATCCTTTGACCCAAGTTGACCCAATTTGACCTAAAAGACCAAATTTGGTCAAATCATGATCTAACCCAAATTGATTGCAACCAATGGCTCAAGTTCTTTCCGAATTGAATATTAAACTTGACCAAAGCCATAATTGAACCCAATTTGACCAATTGGTCAACCTAACCCATTTAGCTCAAATTGACCTATAGGGTCAAATTGGCCTAAATCCAAATCAAATATAAACTGATTCAAACCAATGCCTACAATCATCTTCAATTAACCAATTGAATATGAATCAACCCATAACCCAAGCTAATTTGGTCAAATTGGTCAACTTGACACATTTGACCTACATGAATCCAAATTTACCAAAATTAAATGTAAGCTAAATTGATTCAGATCAATTGAACCAAAACACTCCAAATCATTATTTGAACTT
Organism: Cymbidium sinense; assembly: GCA_021442155.1. Taxonomy (NCBI): domain Eukaryota; kingdom Viridiplantae; phylum Streptophyta; class Magnoliopsida; order Asparagales; family Orchidaceae; genus Cymbidium; species Cymbidium sinense. The sequence goes on from CM038222.1 coordinate 98,013,325, forward strand.
GACCCAAGCCTTGGTTTGACTCAATTTGACCAATTGGTCAACCTAACCCAACCTAGCCCAATTTGACATATAAGGATCAAATTGAGCCAAACTCACTTAAACTAAGCCAAGACCCATTAGAACCTGATCCAACCTGACCGAAACCCACCTTGGGTCAGTCCAAAACTAACCCAAATCTAAATTAGGCTCAATCCAAGGAAATCTCCCTTGGATTCTCCTCCCCATATGGGTTTTAGCCAAAATTAGCAAAGTCCACTCCCCTCTTTTCCCTTGGCAGCCATCAAGCACCCAAATGAGGGTCTAACCTACTCAGCTAGCCCAACCCATGTGGGCCAGGTTAGCCATGGACCAAAGAGAGGTGAGTTAACTCACCTCCCTCACTAGCCGAGACCCATGGACCCAAAAGAGAAGCCAGCTACGTTGAGCCACCAGCCAGGCATCCCACCAACCAAACCGAGCCACGTGGAGGTGACACCGAATACTCTAGCGCCATAGCAATGGCTCACCACCCAAAATCAAGGGGATGATCTTGTCTATCCAATCCAAGGGAGGGGGGATATGCATCCCCCTGCCCTTTGCATTTTGATTCAAATTCATCAGATAGACCTTCAGAAATCCCCTATAGCTCATTTTGAAACTCCCAGAGCTTCCCTAGAGCATTCCAAGCCATCCCAAGCTCGGATTCTATTATTCTAAAATAAGGCATCCATCTTCCTGTCCTAACTCCACCAATACTCAACCAAATCCAAATTCTTCTTACCCAGACCTCGTCAAGCAAGAATGAATCACTTCCCAAGCTTCCCGACAACTAGAGGTAGGATTTTGATCAACATTAAGCTCTAAATCAATGGTGCTTGGTCTATAGAGTGAACAGTGAGGAATTGATCCAAGTGCTACTCAACAGGGCTTCATCTCCACTAGACGAAGCTTCCTCAATCGAATTCATCATCGGTCTTGAGCTCCGATGAGGTAATTCCATGAAACTGAGCTTTTGGTAAATTTTCATTGGAGCTTCGTGAAGAAAATGTGAATGTCATGTGATCTTGACCATTGGATCCCTATGGATCCTTCATGCGAAGGTGTGGGATCCATTTGGAGTTGATCTAAGCTTGATTGAGCTAATATCGAGTGAGGAATGGTGGACGATGTCCGTCTCTTGTCACTCGGGGCATGATCGATCACGTACCGTCCATTCAACATGATTGGAATGGACAGTCATGATTATTCGCTAGATTTATTTCAATTTAATCCCTTAAGGAACTACAGATTTGATCTACATTGTTCGGTCCAAGATCGGATGGCGGAGATAAAAGCATGTCCGCCGCCAACCACAGCAGTGCTGTGTCGGACGCATTTAAGTAGCCAATCCCATTGCGACACATGGAAAGCATGCCACATCAGCGGTCCGCATGGCACCGATGGGATTAAGCTTAAATTAGGGCTAATTAATTATTTTTAAAGGTTAAAATTTTCAAAATTCTTAACAAATAAAAAAAAATTAGAAAAATACAAAAAATATACATTTTGAAGGTATTTAAGAGGAGAATCATTTAAAATTAGTCTTAATTAATTTTGAATTATAATTAAAGCTTAATTTGGGTTTAATTGAAAAATTAATTAGCTTAATTATTCCTTAATTACTCAATTAATTAATTCTAAATTTTCTGTGGTGGTTTAATGGGATGACCTCTGCTTCCCATAATTTTCTTGGGATTTATTGCTTGATTAATTATGAGAATTGCTCATTTAAGTCTTAATTACTTTCTTTATTAATTAAAGGATTAATTAACCTCCTAATTAGCAACCAAATTATTTAATTGGTCATGTTAATCACTATTGAATATTGAATGGGCAAGGAAAATGAGATGGAGACCTCTTTGCTAATCTTTTTCTTAAGCCCATTTCACTTTAAGAGAAATTAATTAATTTATAATTAATTAAAGGTTTAATTGGTCAATTAAATGGCTTAATTAATCAAATTCAAATCATAATCACATCAGATCTCAATTAATGAAACCATGGGTATATCTTTAGGTGTTTATTAACCTAAAGGAATTTAGGGAAATTATGGTTAACTCATATGTGTGGAAAAATCATAGGAGTACTTAATTAAGTTTCTTAATGTAATTAACTATTAATCATGAGCCAATTGAATTAGGCCCTTTCATTTCTTAGGATCATTGCAAATTTACTTTTCATTCATAGGCATAATATATTGGCTCATTATTATTTATTTAATTATATTAAGGTAATATAGGTAAGGGTAATTAATTGAACTAATTAAGGATCTAACTTAATTAATTCATAAAATTCACTTAATTACCTTTTCATTAAGCCAAATCAATCCACAACCTCAGGAATGGGTTAAGATTAGCAAATGATAATTCTCCTCTCTTTAAAATTAATCAAAATCCTAAACCATAAATTAATAAAGGAACTTTGGTTCTCTTTAAATGATTTTATTTAGTATGGTTGTCCTTAAGAATTAATTTGATTGAATGAATCACATGTTGGTATTTGATTATTCTTATTCAATCATGCTAAATATTGTATGTCATTTGATTTCATGCATCCATATCTTTCAAAAGTAATTAAGTTAAATGAAATTTCCTTTATTAAAGCTTGCATGTGTTGATCTAGCTTAATATGTGTGGCTATTATCACTATTAAATCTAAATATATTTTCTAAAATTTATAAATAAATCACAACATTTGTAGTGATGCTAATTATAAATACATAAGATGTGCATGTACTTATAGCTTAAGTTTATGAACTGAAGCTCTATTTCTCTTATTCAAATGTTAATTTACATAAGTTTGAATGGTGGTAGGTATATAGTCTGGACATCCCAGGAATACGAGACTTTAACTAGCCCCAAGGAGGTCATTTGATTACCTCACTTCCCTGGTAAACAAATGCACGTATCCATTTGATTTCATTCTTATGTATTTTAACATTAGAATTTAGATAGATCTTTAAATCATATACATAAATAATTCCATTAAATAAAATACAATCTTTACATGATTTTCATCCTCTTAATTATGAATACATGTGTATGTATTTAAGGAAAGCAAGTATGTAGTCTAGATATCCTGGGAATATGAGACTTTAGCTAGCCCCAAGGAGGTCATTTGATTACCTCACTTTCCTGGTTATCAAAGGCACATACTTATTTATTTCTTTTATACATGTATGTGTACATTTAATTATAGAATGATAATCCTATTTTCTATTGAAAATACATACATTCATAATTATTTAAGTTATTGAGTTAAGTAATCATGTGATTTAGAGATCTCTTTCTTATGTTCATGTATGCAAATCTAAATAGGTTTAAATGTAAATGAGTATATAGTCTGGACATCCCGAGAATACGAGGCTTTAGCTAGCCCCAAGGAGGTCATTTGATTACCTCACTTTCCTGGTTAACAATAACACATACCCATCTAATTTCATCTCTATGTATTTTTAGATAATAATTTAGATAGAGCATTAATTAGCATGTGTTTAATAATTCAATCAAATGCGAACATAAACTTCAAATATATACATATACATTCATCATTTAAGTGTGCTAAAATATGTGGTGTGTATAAGTATGCTTAAGATCAAATCATATGCATGTTATATGTGATGGAAAGGAATGATTTGATATATGTCATGTGGTAGTAATTCAATTAGATTAATCTTAAGAAGCCTGCCATGTTGAATAAGGTCATTTAAAATTAACCTAAACTTAAGATTAATTAAAAATCATATAATAAGCCATTCACTAAAGAGAACTATCAAATTAATATGCTTTAGAAAGTGGCTTAAGGTAGGAATGGAAGAAGGTAATCCTCTTTCTTCTCTTTATAACACTTAGTTGTTAAGTGTAAATCATATGAAATAAAATAAAATACAAATTAAAATTTGTAAATCAATTAAACAACTTCAAGTGAAACCAACACTAATGTGAAATTAAATAGCTTCCAAACTTAAAAAATTATAACTCTAATGCCTAGTTAAGACATACCACATAAGACCTTAACACATACATTAGAATTAAGTCACTACTTATAGCTCTATATTAGAATGGTGTATAATATGATGCATGTTTTATTTTGTGATGTATTATTTTAGATTGGATGCTAGGGTGTATGCTTTGTAGACTAGATGTTAGGCCGTTCTTAACCAAATCATATTTTTTGCAAGGGATTGTCCTTAAGGGGATACTTAAAATTTAAATATAAATGCTTTCTTTGTAGGTTGCTTAAATCCCTAAGCATAATCCTTATTAGGACAGACGGGCTTGGTTACCCATGTGTAAGGTGTTAAGTCCAAATTACATATATAACTACTTGAGATGTATGTTTAGCTAACCTCTATTTTGTAGATGTAATTAGATTTATTTTACATAAATGTAATTTTGAAATTATGATTTAGGATTAGTGCTATGGGCATTAGGTTGAGCAGTGGCTAGAAGGCTTAGTCCTGGGGTCCCTATGATGCCTTTGAAGCATGCACCATCCAAATCAAGGAAGGAACTAAATCAAAAATGGAGCATGAAGAATGAAACCCCCCATATCATGTATTCATTCAAATTATAATTATTCTTTCATATTCCAAGTTGCATAAGGGTAGAGCTTGGCTACCCATCTTTTCTCTTTTCGGGTTGTATGATGGTACCCGATCGCACTGGCATGTTATTCTTTTATGTTAGTTTATAACATTGATTGATGTTATGTTTAAATTGTGCTTAAGGATGGCATGATTTTCATAGTTTTTTATGATTGATGTCTTAATATGTGGTCTGGATATGGTAGGCTCTTAGGATATAATAAATCTTCTATCCAACTAATCACTCATAACTAAATTTTAAACAACTCATAACCTCACCATAAAGCGTAGGCTATATTCAAGATATAAAAGATTTAGCAACCCCTTAGCTGTATGATTGTATGTCTCACATCATGGATATCATCTTGAATCACTCTTGCAAAAATGAGGGCCTCTGTCCTTACATGCATAGGGACTGCTTGACCCATGAGAGCAACCCCTACCGACGAAGTTTTACCCTCTATCTTTTGATTTGTCTAGTAATTTACTTCATCATGCATTTAGACATATAAAAATCCCAAAGCCTTGGTCTAAATGATCTGTCAAAAAAAAAAAATTAAAAAAGATTTTGCATTTGTATATTAGGTTATATGCTCATACCACTCATGTTCTAGTCTCTTAGGGAGTGGGTTTAGGACTTAGTTTCTTTACAATTAAATGACTTCCCTAGCTATCTTGAAATTCATGAGACTGAGCTACATGGTTTTAAAATCGTAGGATGAGTTAGTTGGCGGCCACATCAGGCGGTTATAAGTCTAGAAGTTGGGTGGCTTATCCTCTCTTATGGAGGTAAACCATTATGTCCACCTATTGCTTAGATTTAGGTTGTGCTTTAGCTCTTACTAAAGCTCCTTAGATTTAGGATCCAAGGTAGCTATTTCTCTTGGGCTACAAGCATAAATTCTCACCGTTTAGGCATCTCCACACCCTTGTGTTGATGGATTATAAACCCTAACAATCTAATAAAAATTTAACTCAAATAAATAAATCTTTTCACTTTCAAATATATAAAGCCCAATTATAGGATACATTGAAATGCTCACTAGGCTTCCTAGTATCATGAGCATTTCCTACTTCCACCCTTTGAATTCCAAAAATAAGTCTTCTCCTTGAACTTTCCCAGTTAATTTTCCAAACATAACCAATCCTTTGATAGTCTAACCTTGAAATTTTTAGAGATGATAATTGACTACTTTAATCGAGAGTATTCTTAGGAAAATTCATTTCCTAAGTTGTAATTAACTATGGAGGCTTGCCTGCATGTGGAACTTTAGGACCTGATTTAATATAAACCCTGCTTTATTCATCAATGTAAACCAGTGGAAAAATATCTGGTATATTTGAAGACCCATCATGCATTAGGAGTCATTATTATGTGATTAGGTCCATTGAAGGGTGATACCTCTATCTTTCTGGATAGTATATCATATATCAATGTCGTACCATATCACTTCAATAAGTACCCCCTACAATCTGCATCGTGTTGCCCCATACATCTGAAAATAAACACCACAAGTCCTTATTAGGTGATTAGGTCTATTGTAGGGTGATATTTTTATCTTTCGAGATGGTACATCATACCTCAATGTCGTACCCAATCACTTCAATAAGTACCTCCTAAGATCTACGTGGTGTACATAACGACTCCAAATTAATATATATATATATATATATATATATATATATATATATATATATATATATATATATATATATATATATATATATATATATATATATATATATATATATATATATATATATATATATATATATATATATATATATATATATATATATATATATATATATGCATATTATGTGCAATTAAGCACCTTAAATTAATTGTACAATGCATAACTCAAAAATTTCATAATAAAATTTCAACAAAAATGTAAACCCTAATATAAGTAGGCATAGATCAAACTCTAAATAAGTAACTTAGTATGAGATAAATGAGTTTCAAATAAATTTGAAGAAGATTTAAGCAATAAATTAGAAAAAGATTTCAATAACTTTAAATTGACATTTCTCAAAAATGAACAAATGGAATCATAAATAAACAATAATACAAGCAAGAGAATGTGGTTTACCTTCGATTGTATAGAGAAATCAGACAAAAAAATGCATGTTTTGTGGGAGATTAGGTGTGCTTTATGCATCATTCATCCATTGCTAAGGAAGAACTTGAGAGGAGAGTTTTTATAATAGGGGGCTCGGTTTTGTCGACTCCCTTATATTAGCAGTTTCTAGACTTTTCTGAGGAAATTTTGCTAAAAAAATTTTCTACAGACCTTCTGCCAAAAATAAATGGACTGTGCGTTAACATTTTAATGGTAATTTTTTTATCAAAAATATTTCTTACTGAAAATCCTTTGGTAATTTTGTCAGTTATTTTCAATGGATTATGTCGTTGGTAGTTCCACTAGTAATAGTTGTTTTTCATGTAGTGAAATTCAAAATTAAAAATTTTATCATCAAAAATTTTAATTATAATCCATTCTTTCTGAGTGGAACACCTTTATTTATTTATTTTCATTTAGTTTTAATTAGATAATAATTTCCTTATATTAAGGGCACCGGAACTAGTCCATTTATTAGGGAGTGAATTTGATTGTGATTTTAATCTACTACTTTACTTCTTTCAGATGATTTTTTCTTCTTCGTAGCTTTTTTTTCCTTCAAGCATAATGTAATGCTTTAAATAATAATTTTATGAATTGATATTATTATTTTCAAAAAAATTAAAATGACTAAACTCTAGTGTTTTATGCTTGGTGGTCAAAAGATGCTTGGCTGTGTGCTGGGTAGCAAACATATTTGGAATCTTATCTGTGGAAAACCTAAGTGTTTTCTTTATGTCTTCTTGCTATCTTTCTCTAGGCTCTCTTACTTTTACCAACATCCCTACAAATTTTCTGAGTTTTTCCCATATCCTATGATAGGGAAATATTTCTTAAGGCTTATACAAGTGGTTGGAAAAAATTGGAAAAAGTTTAACCTAATTTGGCCCTCCTCCTACAACCCTCCAAATTTATAGGATCATAATCAAAAGCTTCAAGTCAAAACTTTGTATATTATTCTAACTCTTCCAAGCTTCTTCAACCTCCAAAGACACCATCAGATTCATTTCCTAATCATATATTTGATACTTAGCCAAAATCAACTCAAAGTAGACACCTTTACCCATTCTTGGTGTAGCCTCCACTAACTCCACCAAACACCCTTATAGTTATTGGAACCCATCAAAAAATCCATACTACATCTTCTAACCTTTACCACACCTTACATGAAGTGTTAAATCATTGTTAATACCACAATCCTTAAAGTGAAGTCTTAAGGTTTAGGCCCAAGCCCTAAGCTTTTTTCCTTTGACCCCCATCTCAAATAAAATTTTTCATTATCCAAGGATATCTCACACACACTTCATCATCCATAAAAGGAGTTAAAAGCCATGGATCCATACCTCTAAAGTTATACCAGTTCTTAAAGGTACTAATATAATCATACAGACTAATAATACCATTATTAATTTCAAAATTAGAAGGGATAGCCTCCTTATATCTCTAGTAGGAACGAAGAATTGTAGTTTATAAGGTTTGGAAGAGTAATTTAAGAAATGCTAAAACAAAGCTGTATCACTAATAATGATGCTCTTACCCATGGTTGGGGATTTGAAGGAAGATGATAATGGATTGGAAACCTAATTAATGGATATTAGTAGTTGATCAATATCAAGATTATGATCGTCTACTTGATGATTTCCTTATCACTTGATCAAGATTAGGATTTACAAAGTTTCATTTTCACTTAATATATTTATAATTTTGACTACAATGCCAAAAGTGAACAATGAAAATTCATCATGATAGAAATGATAGAAGATAGTCTTGCTTGTGAAAAATAAAAAAAAATTTCATTTATGGTGGTTCATTATAGTCACATTAGATAATTTATTACGATCATAGTTAGTTCATAGAGAGACATAGTCAAAAAAAGTAAATATAATAAAAATAAATAAGATTTTAGAGCGGTTTGACTATGTAACCAATGTTTAGTATGAATGAGCTACCATTATTTTTAATTTATTAGGCTGTAAATAAACTAGTGCATGTGATGCTCACGCATATAAAACTTGTTCAGGTTTGTTTATTTACAAAGTTAAACTAGTATGAATAAAATTTTAAAATTTATCATATAAATATTCAAATTTGAATACTCACAAGCTTATTAATTTGTATTCATGAATATGCTAATTTATTGTTTAATAAATATCTTACTAAGGACTTAATAAAATAAAATGCTCTTTTAAAATTAGTCTAATTTCATATTAGATGGAATATTTTATGTTCTTGAATTAATGTTATATATATATATATATATATATATATATATATATATATATATGTGTGTGTGTGTGTGTGTGTGTGTGTGTGTGTGTGTGTGTGTGTGTGTGTACTTTGAAAACTATTGGATATTAATAAAAATGTAAATAAGAAAGTAATACCAAAATAAATATGTTTTTAAAGTGCATAGATGCTTATTGGCATAATTCAGCCATGGCTTGTCCATACCTTTATTTTGTGATATTCAAATAATAAAACTTTTAATTGACAATAATTACTCTAATTCTTAAATTATTGTAGTCTTCATGTCCTTATGCAAAATCATATAATTTGTATACCATATTTATTAAATATGAAATCATTGATAATTATGATATAATTAATTATTATGACTTTTATTTATGCAATCCTTTGACACTTGAATTTAAATTTAACCTTAAAATTGGTGTCACTCTACTAAAGGGAAATCTCTAAGAAAGCTTTATTTAACAAACTAATGTGCTAATTAAGAAAACTTATATGTTTATCCATCACTCATGATACTACAGTGGTGTTTTTAAATCTCACATATTTGATGTAGATAAAATAAGGAGAAAATGCCTAGATCCATGCATTAAAGCCAAAACATACTTATCAAAAGATTTTTTTTTATTGAAACGTCAAGTTCCTCTTAGGGTTATATGATGTCATTTGATTGTTGGAATTTTTTGAGGACTTTTTTCCATTAAGAGATGGATCATTTTATTTTTGAGATCTATGCAAGATGCACCTTAATAAAGGATTTTGATTTGATAATTAATAGATATGCTAAGAATCAGACTTTAATCCTTTTAAAAGTGTGCATTGATTATATTAAAGCAAACTTTTAGTGTTATTAGTGATCCAAATTAAACAACTAAATATATATACGAGACACTATAAAATTGGTGCCAAATTGAGAATGGAATTAGAGTCGATTGATGACCCAACATAAATTCAATGCAATTTAACAATTTGAAACCTAAATGAACCATTTATGCATCTGAGGCTCAAATCATATAGATAATTTGAGTATGATACATTGTATCTTTTTTATTTAATAGTTAAAATAATCACTATTTTTAAGCATATTCTTTTGACCTCACTTTTAGAATGAGCTAGATATCATCCAAATAAAAAAAATCATCATCTTTCTACAAAGCTTATCATTAAACCTAGCGGGATCAATTTAATCAGATTAGCCAGAGTTAATCAAGATTACCAAAATACCCCCTAAATGTGAAATGCTTCAAAATCAAAATAAATCACATAAATGGCCTTTTCTTAACTGCTATATGACACCATATCATTTTGGGGACATTTGGACTAGGTTTGTACACTATACAAATTGCTGACCAAATGACCCAACCAAGAACAATTCAATCCTAACTTAAAATTAAATTTTAAATCTAGTCCTAATTAATTTAGGATCATTTCTTTGATCAATTAAGATTCTTTTGACCATTAGTTAATTAAACTTGGCTAAATCAAACATAGTTGACCTAATGGGACCTATATAACAAAAACTCTAATTATCTTCAAGAAATTTGGTTTTTAGTGAACTAAACCAATATGGATGGCACAAAGAACTATACATAGAATAAAATCATATACTTAAACCTTTAAATAAAGAACTTTGATCTGTACAACCCTGTTGACCTCACTTTTGGAGTGAGGATTATTCATTCCAACCTTAGGTCTAGGATTCTTCTAGACACTTAGGTTTCCTTAGTGCTAGGACACTTCTAGTGATTAAGAGAATACTAAACCCAAACTTAGAGACTTATAGGTCATAACCTTAGACCTAAAGCTTACCTTAGGATGAGTGGGCTTCACCTACCCTAAGGCCTAATCTAACACTCATACCCACCAATTTATCTAAACCTAAACCAAATGATTAAAGCCTCAACCTCAACTCATCAATTGACCATGATTGAATTTGATTCCCAATCCAAGCTCCAAGACAAATTAACTTGAACCTTAACTCAAGCTAACCCACTTCAATCCTATAATTCCATTCAGACCAACCCAAGCAAACCAAACTCAATTCAACACTCTCAATTGTTCTAATTATTCAATAGATCATTTCAAACCATTCCAACACTTGTAATCAAGCCAACTAAATCAATTAGATTCAAGCAACTTAAGTTGACCCACTTGACCTAAATGGTTCAAATGAGTCAAAACCCAATCAAATCCAAATCAATTGTAGTCAAAGACACCAATAAACTTCAAATTCATCATTGAATATATTCCAACCATTCATAGCCTTAATTGTTCCAAATTGACTTGACCAAACCACTTAACCCATGGTGACCTAAAAGGTTGAATTAGACCAAAATTCAATCAAACCCCCATTGAATCAAATCAAACTATTCAATCTTTTCATTGATGATTATAGATCACTATTAAACACTCTACTACAATAAATTGAACCTAACCAAGCCAATTTGGCTCCCCATAACTCAAGCTAGCCTAAAGTGACCAAAGGGCCAAATTAGACAAAATTATTTTTGAAGCCAAATTAATTTCAACAAATGACTCTCAACAATCACAATTTGAATACTGAACATGAGTCAACCACCAATTGAAGCCCATTGAACATAACCAAGCTAATTTGGCTTCTTGACCCAAGTTGACTTTATTTGACCTAAAGGGCCAAATTGGACCAAATCAAATCCTAAACCAAATTGGTTGAAACCAATGCTTCTCATCAATCACCAATTGAATATTGAACATGATCCAACCTTTAATTGGACCCAATTTGGTTAACCCAACCCAATTGGCCTACTTATCCCAATTTGACCTAAAGGGTCAAATTGAATTAGACCACTCCATAATCATAATCAATTCAAATCAACTCTTCCTATCAATCACAAATGATCAATTGAACATAAACCTAACCCATGCTCAGACTAATTTGGCCAATTTGGTCAAATTGGCTGACATATTGACCCAAATTGAACCATATGAACCTAATCTAAAACTAGTCCAAATTGAATCAAACTAACTGCACTAATTCATTTCAAATGGCCAATTGAACTTAAGCAAACCCCCACTTTGACCAAAATTTAGTCAAAATGGTCAACTTAGCCCCCATTTGACCTACATGAGTGAAATTGAGCCAAACTCAACTAAACCAAGTTCAAACCCAATCAAACTTGGCCTACCCAAGTGGGCCCAACCCATGGTGAACCTAGGTTGGGTCAAACCCATTGAACCAAGCCCTCCAAATGGGATAAATTCTCCATTTGGAGGGGTTCTCTAACTCCCCACCTCTTGGCAGCCACCATTGGCCTTTCTTGGACAATGGACCACTGACCCAACCTAACTTAAGGCTATGGGGTTCAACCTTTGGCCAAGAAAGGGGTAGTTCATCCATGGGCAACCATTGGTTAACCTAAGGATAAGTGAGCACTTCATGGCACTATACTGCTCTTGACCTCACATATCCACCTCTCTACCTACTAGGCCCACTCCTGTAAAGCTAATCTTGGTTTAAGTGGGGAGGAGAGTATACTCCTCCCCATCCATTCAAACTGATCAGAGATTTTTCTAAGAGCATTTCTGGAGCTCCCCATGCACCCCACCACAGGCGAGACCAAGCTCCCTTTAGACCCAAGAGCCCCATCCGTCCAAATCACCAAATCTCCACCAAAGATGAATTAACTTTCCCCACACCTTCACCAAACTCTGGCAATTATAAAAAATGAATCGATTACCGATCAATTTGACCACTGGAAGGCATCCCTTGACCAACTCTGATGACTTTCAAGGAGGCATTTTGTCCACAAATCAATCGACGGGGAGGCAGCTCAAGGTCTTCTCAACAGGGTGTCATCTCTTCAAGATGAAGCTACCTCTATCGACGGACCACCAGTCTTTAGCTCCGATGAGGTAAAAATTTGGCAATCATAGTTTTGGCCTCTAGGTGTTGGTGTTTTGTGAAACAAATTTTATTTTCATGAGACTTCCACTATAAGATCTCCCTAAATTTCTTCCTTGATCATTTTGGAGTCAATTTTTCCATCAAACAAGCTCCGAGGAGCTCGGATTGAGTAGTGGAAGATGAATGGTGTTCGTCTTCTCGTGCTTATAGGATGACATATCACTAGCCCTCTGTTCTACGTGATTAGAATGTATGACTGTGATTAATCATGCTAGAAAGCTCAATTTAATTATTTCATAATCACGAGATTAATCTCGATCGTTCAATCAGAGATCAAATGGTCAGGATGAAACTGCGTCTGTTGTCGATGGATCAACAACCACGTCGAATATTTTAAATAACTAATAACATGATGCCACATGGAAAGCGCTGTCACGTTAGCGCCCATGTGGCGTCGATGGTTGAAATCGATTAATTTTGTTTAAAAATTCAATTTAAATGGCTAGAACTTCAAAAAGTCATAACTAATTATAGAAAAAAATCTAAAAAGTATAAATAAACCCATTTTGAAAAGCTTAGATAGAGGAGAATTTAATAAAAAATAAAATCTCCAATTAATTCTTAATGAATAGTGCTTAATTAAGATTTGAAACATAAGCTAATTACCTTAATTAAGGCTAAATTATTTGTTAATTAATTCTAAATTTGGCATGTTGATTCTGTGGGATGTCCTCTACCTCACATATTTTTCTTGAAATTATCTACCATGTAATTTAGAAAATCCCAAAATTTTAATCCTAATTACTACTTTTAAATAATTTAATAATTATTAAAAATCAATAAATAGTGAAATTGGGTAATTAAGAATGATTAACTATTAAAAATAGTGAGGATAAGTTGAGAATTAATTAGGATCCCTTTTTCCTAATTAATTCCAAATGTAGTCCCTTAATGAACTTAATTAACATGTTTTATAATTAAAGATAAATTAAGAAAATTAATGATGAAATTCAAGTGAAATTGATTTAAATAACTCAAGTACAACCAATTAATCCCTTTATGTGTTTAATAACATAAAGTCATTAAAGAAATTATGATTTCCCCATCGGTGTGAGGAAATCATAAGAGTATTTAGCTTAAATATTTTTTCTTCTTTAATTTAATTAACTCTTAAGCATGAGCCTAATTGCATTAGACATCTTTAGGTGCATTGCTGATTTTATTTTCCTAAGGCATGTCATTGTAGGCTCATGATCAAGTTAACTGAATTAAAGAAACTTGGGGATGGGTAATCAAATTGATGTAATTCATGGATTGAACCTAATTAATTCATAAAACATACACAATTTCTTTCCTTAAACATATCAAATAACCAATGTGGGATAGAGTGAACCTTAGGTATCATTTCTCCTCCTTAGGTTTTAATAACTTGAATGTTAGAATTAAACCTTATGAAAGCTTTAGTTGGCGCGTTAAGGATTATTTATTTAACATGATTGTCATTAGGATTCACTGAAATTGGGCAGATTACGTGCTAACATTTAAGTACTCCCTTTCAATTATTATAAATGTGCATGTTGTGTGTTTCATGTATTCATATTTTAAAAGAAAATTAAAGGAATACAAGTGCATTCAAATTGCATGAGTTGGATAAATGATATTATATGGTGTGACTTTTATCACTAATAAATCTTAAATTATTTTTAAATTATAAGTTAATGATAAATCAAATAGTGTAAAATTTAAATCAATGTTTTTTGTAAATAATTAATGAAGTTTTCATTTGGTTGTAACTTAAAGATGGCAATGGATCATTTTATCTTTATGTTTTATGCTTATATTTACATGTATTTGAACTAGTAAATATATAGCCTAGACATCCTGGGAACACAAGCTTTAAGTAGCCCCAAGGAGTTTTTAGATAATTTCACTTTCCTATTTTAATAATGGTACATACTTGCTTAATTTCATTTATGTGTATGAATATGCTAGAATATAGAGTAAAACTTCTTTCTTCATGCCATTAAATTGTACATAAATAAAAGATTTTTATATACCTTTGCATGGTTCTGTTTCTATGCCTATGTATATGCTATTATTTATCTAAATTGGCAAGAATATAGTCTGGACATCTCAAGAATATGATCTTTAAGTAGCCTCAAGGAGGTCTTAGATAATCTCTCTTCACTTATTTAACAACAGCATGTACTTACTTAGATTTATAATATATATTTGCATATGCCTAACTATGAGTTGAAATCTCTCTTTCCTATTAAATTCACACATTAAAATTCATTAAGTGTGCAAAAATATGGGTATATTTTATGTATATGTATATATTAAATCAAATATTAAAAGAAATTAAAAATGAAAGAATGTGAATAATACTAATAATGAAAGGAAGTAATGGAATATTTCTCATATGATGGTGATTTAATTTCATTAATCTTAACTTGCCTTTCATGTTTGAATAAGATTCCTTAAAGCTAATCTAAATTTAGGCTCAATAAAATTCATAAGTGATTCATTAAGAAAATTAAAGTCATAATAACCGACCTTTAAAAAACAACTTAGGTTAGGGATGAAAGAGTTAAGCCTCTTTATTCTCTTTGTAATAATTAAGTAAGCGAGTATTGAAAAACAAATGAAAACATATCAGTTAAAATTCAATCAAACTATTAAAAGACTTAAAGTGAAACCATCCTTAATGAAAAATTTAAACAATCCTAATATTTTAGACAATCATAATTCCAAAGCTCAATCAAGACATACCACACTAAGCTTTAGCACACACATTAGAAGACTAAGTAATCGACCTTAATATTAGGTTAGTCTGGTGTATATTGTGGTGATATATTTTATTTTATGATGTAATATTTTAGACTAGATGGTAAGATTATTTGTGCATAGACTAGATGTTAGGTTGTTATTAGCCTAATGGTGTTTTATGCAGGAGATTGTATTTGAGGGGTTGTCATAATAATAAATGAATATAAATGTTCTTGCTTACATGTACTGCTTATGTCCCTAAGCACAATACAATTAAGATAGGTGAGCTTGGTTACCCAAGTGCAAGGTGCTAAGTCCAAATATGTGAGATATAATTGCTTGGGTTGTATATTTGTTAAGCAAACATCTATTTTGTAGGTGTAGTTAAATTTCATTTTTTTTTCATAAAAGTGTCATTTTTATAATAGGAATAGGATTAGTGCTATAGGGTTTAGGATGAGCAGTGGCTAGAAGGAAAAGACATGGGAGACACTATGAAGTTTGGAGTATTCAAATCTAAGAACAAAAAAAGAATAAGAACTGAAGACCCTCATAACATTCATTTCATTTGTAAAATTTAATTGTAATTCGGGTAGTATAAGGGTAGAGCTCGGCTACCCAAAATTTTATTTTTTTCGGGGTGTACAGTGGTACCTGGCTGTAACTTTTATTCTTTTATGAAATTCAAATGTTTGATTATTGTGTTTAGATCATGCAATAGAAATAGAATGCTTTTCATAGGTTTCTTAAAGTGTGATGAAGTCAAGTGTCTCCTGGACGCAGTAGGCTCTTTATGATAAAAATTAAATTTCTATCCCCATTAAATAACTCATTATTAAATTCTAATGCAATTCATAACCTCACTCTAAAGCCTAACTACATAAATATAATAATAAAAGATTTAAAAACCCTTTAGCTGAATGGTTGAATGCTATAACAACATACATATCATATTGTCTCACTCTTGAATAGAGAGGATCTTCACTCTTACATTTAGGCATAATTGTCCTAAGCCTTGGTCTAAAATAAATATGTCAAAATGATAAAAATAATTATAAAGTTTTAACATTAATCTATGTCATGTTTGCATACCAAGCATTATCTAGTCTCTTAGGGAGTTAGTTTAGGATTCTAGCTTCTTTCTTAATTAAATAATAGCCTAGCTATCTTGTATCTACATAAGACCTGCTTACATGGTTTTAAAGAGTTGGAGGTGTTAGCTGCCAGCCACTCTAGACAGTTGTAAGTCCAGGAGAGTAGAGATGTGTACATTCTCTCTTGTGGAGGTGAACTAGTATATCCCATTCTCTCCAATTAGACTTAGGTCAATCTTCTAGCTTATGCTAAAACATTTTAGACTTAGGTTTTGAGATAGCTTATTTCTCTCTTACTATGAGTATAAGTTCTCACCTCTCTGACATTTCCACAATCTTATGTTATTAGAATATGAGTCCTAACTTTCTAATAAAATTTTAACTTAAACAAAACTAAATTCTGCTCTTCAAAAATATAAAGCCTCATCATAAGATAGATTGGAGTATTCACTAGGCTTCCTAGTGTCTTGGATACTCCCTACTTATCCTCCTATAGAATCTATGAATAAGTCTTCCCATTTGAACTCTTCCCATTTGATTTCCAAAAATAACCAATTCTTTGATAGTCTAGCCTTGAAATCTTTGAAAACATTTATTAACTTTTTTAATCTAGAGTGTTCTTAAGAAACTATCATTTCCTAGGATGTAATTAACTATGGGGGCTTGCCTCCATAAGAAACTAAAGAACCCGACTTAAAATAAACCCTGATTTACTTTATCCATATAAAGTGGGCAAAAAATCTATGGTATATATGAAGACCCATATATCTTAGGAGGATTTATTAAGTGATTAAGTCTATTATAGGGTGATGTTTCTACCTTTTGAGATAATAAATCATATCTCAATGTCACATTCGATCACTTCAATAAGTACCCCATAAGATCAACGTGATGTCCCTATGACTCCAAATTAAAACACCATAAACCCATTAAGGATATACCCAAGGTACATGCATTCAATTAAAATTCAATCAAAATTTGAATTAATTAAAGATCATCTTACTATAACTAATTAATTATTGTTAAGAATAAGTTAAATTCAATTAAATTCAAATTTATCCAATCACATGAATGAGTTGATCATGAACTATTAAGCATTACGTTTAGTTACCCTATCAAAATCATATTTAATGAAAATTAAACTTGGGAAAAGCTTTAATAAAAAATATATCAAAATATCTAAGCATTACGTTTAAATCTAGCTAAAATTAAATTAATTTGAAAAGAAACCTTAATGTAAGATCAACTCATTATAATTTCTATGGATCAAAAATATCTAACTAAAAGGTTTAATTACAAGAAAATTTATCTAAATACTTCTTGAAAATTTTGATAAATATTTTAAATCCAAATAAAAAAAATTAGTTAACTTCTATGATCATATGACACTTCAAAGTTATACTAAGTCAAAACTTACTTAAATCAAATCTATCATAGGTTCATCGAAAAGCTATAATAGATTAAAAATTTTTTTGGCAATCAAATTATTTATTATAAAATGGATTTGGTCAAGGCATTCAGTTAATGTATTTGATGAATGGAAACCTAATCACTTTCTTATAATTCTATTTTTCATTAAAAAAAATAGACAGTGAATTAGAAATCTTCCAAATCCAACTAAATAAACCTAAATATTTTGAATTGCCAAAACTTGTCCCAAAACTAAATCTTACGTTAGTTGTTAATTTAGTTAACTAGACTATGCAATTGCATTGTATTAATTTGGTTGACTGCTTTAGCTAAACTAGGAACATCAAAATAAAAGATAAGTAAGTTCTATTCATAACCATGTTAAATTTATTTAATTCAAATAAACAACTATATTATAAACACTAAACTAAGAGACATATTGAGTAATTGCCCAATACAACTAAATTTTACGAAATTAACCTTTGCACTCTATTATTTTAGTCTCCTAGTTTTGGTCTTGCTCAATTATGGAATAGATCAGTCGACTAGAGTGTTTGTTGAACCAAACCTAAATGTTTTTATCTACCAAAAGCCCTCTAGCTCACTATATAAATAACTCATGAAATAAAAGATAGAGGATGGGAATTTCTCCACTCATTATATCTTCAAGAACCATAGGAAAACCTCCATCTTCTCCCAATGACCTATTGATCCCCAATCTGACTAAACACCCATAAACCCTATTTTGACTTGGTCGATCCGATCATCTAATAAGTAGTTGGTGTTGTAGTCTTTTGATAAATCACTTCTCTAATCAAGATAAAGTTTAAGGACCAATGTGTTATTTTAATTTGGAGTCATACTGACACCACAAGATCTTAGGGTACTTGAAGTGATCGAGTGCGATATTAAGGCATGATGTACTATCTCGGAAGATAGAAACATTACCCTGCAATGGATCTAATCAGCTAATAAAGACTCCTAAGGCAGATGGGTCTACGCATATACTAGAGATCTTTCCCCTACTTTACATGGAGAAGTAAAGCAGGATTTATTTTATGTTGAGTTATTTAGTTCGCTATAGAAGTAAGCTTCCATAGTTAATTACATCTTAGGAAATGAGAATTTCCTAAGAACTCTCTCAATTAAAGTAGTCAATAAATATCTTCAAAGACTTCAAAGCTAAACTAAAGGATTAGATATTTTTGAAAATCAAGTGGGAAAGTTTAAATAGAAAGACTAATTTACAGGTTCCAAAATAGAATTGTTGACCTCATTTTTGGATGAGGTTTACATCAATCTAAAACCAGTAATCAGGATGTACTAATTTCAAATAGGAACTTCCTAATTTAATGCTTAGGATACTACACTTAGTGTCCTAAGGAATCTTCATTGGGTTTATTCTAATCTAGTTGACCTAGGTGGACTCAACCCAAACTTTCAATTTGGATTAACCAAAGTAATACAAATGAATCAAACAAAAATTAGATCAAAGAATCCAAAGTAAAATCCAAAATAAATCCAAAGTCAAATCTAGTAAACATAGGTTTGACTCAAGTGTGACCCACCTAGTCAAAGGTCAACCCACCAAGAATTTGACCAAATTAAATTATTCAAAATGTTTCAAATGATCAAATAAATATGTTTAATCACAAATATAAAGAAATTTGAATTCATTTAGAATTAAATTAGGCTAATTAGACCACTTAGTCTAAAATAACCTAAACATGTCATATTGGATTCAAACCCAAATCAAATTGAAACCAACTCAATCTGATCATTCAAAATCATTTGGAAATGATAATTGAACATGATCCAATCCACCATTAGGTCTAATTTGGTCAAATGGGTGATTTGACCCAAATGAATCCAAGCTTAATCCATTAAACCCAATTTGGGTCAAATGGGTTTAAAATGAAGTAAATTTGGAATTATTTAATCTAATGCATTTTAAATTGCTTAGATTAACTTCATTGAAATGAAATACATCATAATTAAGCCAAATTAAATATTTGACTTAATCAAAATCAATTCAAAGTCAATAACTTCAAATGGGCTAAACCTAGGTTAAATACATCATAAACCTTTAAAGCTTTTAAAGCTCTTATCATAAAGTCCATTAATCATAAATGCACACATGATAAACATTGAATCAAGATTAAATAATTCATTGGAATTACCTAAATCAAGATAATGCAAAGGATAGCCAAACACTAAAAATTCAAAGGATTTTCAAACCCTTCTTCCCCTAAACTATCCAAAGTATTAATGAAACTTTAAGAAAACTCTCCAATGAAGGATTTCAGCAATAATCAAGTTCCCTAATCATTCTACACAAGGATCCAAATGATAAAGAGCCAAGACAAGTCAAAGGCACCAAAATAGCCAAATTCCTTTTGCCATCTCATTCCCTCTCCTCTTCTTCATCTTAAACAGGTGGGGGATGAGGAATGAGCATGGCAGTAAACTTCCAAAGCTTACTATCAGCCTAGCCAACCAAGGAGAGGGAAATAAAAAGGGAAGTTCATAGCCAAATGAAGAATTCACACCTAGACCTTACCTCAAGCCGAATTGACTTTCCCATCACCTTCACAAGCCAAAATGAAGTGAGAACGAACCTTCCCCCACTCCCCACACTGCTGGGAAATCAGAGAACCATCAAGGCTGATGGGTAGCAAGGGAGCTCGATCTAGGGACCAATCCAAAAGGAGATAGTTAAATTCCTTTGGCGTATAAGTTTCTCTCATCACTCTGAAGCTTTTTGAATCAACCCCGCCGCTGAAGATTACCGGACCAAAGGTACGCCATTAACACCCCTCTCTTTTTCTTCAAGCTTTTTGGCCTTAGAGGTTTATGAAGAAAACCTGATCTCAAGTGAGATCATGCCACTTAAATTGATAGGAAATCCTTCCATGATCATTTTGCAATAGAAATTTTATGATTTCATTGCTTGGATCGTCGAAAATCAACCCAATCGAATGGACGACTCTCGATTTACGTAGTCTAGGAAGGTGACGAACTCTCTGTGGTATGTTCCTTTTAAAAGAAAACAACGGCTCTGATCTAGCCGCATGATTGATTTTATCCCTTTAAAAATCATGGATCGATCGTGGATCGTCCGGTCTTTGATCGGAAGGTCCGGATCAATCCCGTGTCTACCACCTTTTTAATGGGGGATCCACATGGATCCCGCGTGGACCAATTCACATGTGAAATGTGGCATGGCTTGCCACATTAGCACTAACTAATTTAAAGAGGAAATTCAAGATTTTTGAATTTAAAAATTGCTAAAATTACTTAGAAGTTCTAAAAATAATAGAAAAATAAATATAAATTTGAAAATTATAAATGAAGTCTCTATGGATTCATCTTAATGAGAGGAATCTATTGAAATTAAAATCCCCAAATAGGTTTTGGTATTTTAGCCTTAATTTAAGTTTAATTAAAAACCATTAAACCTTAATTACTCTTAAACCACAAATTCAATTGATTTGAAATTTTGGGGAAATGAAATGTCGTTAAAACACACCTTGTGTAAATTTTCCATAATTTATTTCACTCTATTTTATGGGAAATAAAAATTTAAACCCTAAACCTCAAATTTAATTAAATAAATTAATTTAAAATAAAATAATTAATAAAAATGAATAAAAAACTTTAAATTAACCTAATGAACCCTAATGAACATTAAAACATTAAGGGAACTCAGTTAAACTTAATACATCATAATTTGACTTAATAATTAAGCAACTAATTAAATTAATTAATTCAAATAATTAACCAGAACTTAATTAAATCAACCAAATGTCCAAAAATTATGAATAAACCCTCATTGAAAGCATATTTCAGAGAGGAATCAATGAAAAATAAAACCTCTAAATGAATTTCATTAAATTAGGAATAATTTTAGATTTAATAAAAATAATTAAAACCTTAATTATACCGTAATTATGAATCTATTCAAGATAAAACTTTGGAAACATGAAATTGACATGTAACCCCACTTGCCATAAAAATTGGAAACCCAATTGATCTTTGACTTGTGAGTTGTTGAATTTCCAAATTCCTAGATAGATATTAATTCAATAATAAATAAGAAAATCCATTAATTCATTAAATCATGAAATAAATTGAACTAATCTTAATAAAACATCAAAAATACTTAAGGTAGTTCTCCAAACAGCCTATGTTAAAGAATTAATCAATTTCAAACCTAAAGACTAATGAAATTAAACCTTAAATTAATGAAATCCTTAATTAAATCAAACATTAAAACTTGATTTACCAACACTTAATGAAATCATCAATCTCCAATTAAATTAATCTAAGAATGAACTCAAATCTTAGATTGATTAAATCAAATCAAATGAAATCAAACCCTAACATAAATACTCTAAGTTAACATAAATCAACATGATTTAATCCAAAAGATTAATATAAACCAAATGAACTAATTCAAACAGAACAAAATAAACAAATTAAATTAAATAATACAAATCAAATTAAATGAAATGAAATGAAAAAAATAAATCAAACAAAATTGAAAACTAAAATAAGAATCAAATAAAAAGGAAATAAAACATCAAATCCAAATTCAAACAAACTAAATGAAATCAAAAAGATTAATTAAGATACTTAAGGATCTTCGTTAGACCTTTAGGATGAATCTTTATCTTAGGATGAGGATTTTATTCTATTAGGAGCTAGGATGTTGAATAGGGTGAGTTTCATCCAAAAATTTAATCCATTCTATTCTTCATTCTTAAAAACCTAAACATTACTTTAATCAAATAAAGTGAAAATAAAACTTTAAATAAATCAATAAATCATTTGAATTGAAACCACCCAAAGGTAAAATTCAAACAAACTCAACCTCTAAATTGAAACTTGCACTAAAAGCGGTTTAGTAAAGACCTACCACACAAGCCTATCTTCTACACACACTAGATCATTTAGGTCACAGACCTTAGATTTAGGTTAGATCATTCTGTTATTCTTTTATAGTTCTCTGTAATGGGTTGTGATATGATGTGCTTCACATGTCTGCGTGGTGTATTGCTTTAGGCTGAATGCCTAGTCTTGTTTGCATGTCAGACTAGGTGGTAGGGCGTTCTTTTTAAAATTAACTATATTTTTTGCAGGGGACTATGTTAAAGGGATTGCTCTTATAAATAAAAAAAAATTATAAAATTATTGTTTTCTTGCAAGTGCTAAAAAATCCCTTAACATAGTCCATAAGACAGGTGGGCTTGCCAAACAACTAATGCTAAGCCCGTATGTTTGCAAAATATAACTATTATGTGTTGTTTGTATTTCCTAACATCTATTTTTGCAAGGCTTAGGATTTCTTTTTGAATTTTAAAATATGAATTTGAGCATAGAATTAGGTTAGGATTTATGGGGTCTAGGATTAGTAGGAGCTGACCCTACCAGGAGATAGTGTAGTAGTCCCCTGTGGAGCCCAATGGATGTCCTTGAAGATGGAGATTATCTTAGAAAGAAGACCTTTAGATCTAGACTTGTAGTTCTAAGCCGGGCTGTATAAGGACAGAGCTCAGTTGCCGATTTTCATTTTCTTCTAGGGTGTACAGCAGTACCTGGCCGCATTGGCCTTTTTCTTAAATTAAATTGGCTTGATTTACTTTGGGTGTATAATAGAATCAACCTACTTTTCTAGATTTCTTTCTATGTTGTGCTTTCCTATTAATGAATGCTAGAAAATTAGGCTCATAGGAGATAACTTAATTTTCTACCCAATTAAACTTAACCAATTGAAACATAAAATAAATACAACTCAAAAATTCATAAAATAAAGCCTTAGACATAACATAAAATTAATTAGAAATAATTATGTTTAAAATCATGAAATCATATTATTTTCCCTTGAATTGGGTAACTTCACCCATTTCACATAAGGGGCATCTGTCATGTGAGGATGACCACCTTCTTGGGGAAGCCTTCCTTCTATTATTGATTTGGCCCATAATTATTTCTAATTGCATGACATTAGGCATAAAATGCATACCCTTGGCCCAAAATAAATCTTGAGTCTAAATTTATAAAGATCTAAAAAAGTATGCATTAGTTAGTTGCATTTCATACCCTACATTATCTTAGGGATTACTGAGTGAGTCTAGGTTCATAGATTCCTTTTCTAAAAATGCAACAGCCCTGCCATCTTGCATTCATGAATTTAAAATGCTCTTAGGTGGTGTTAGCTGGTAGCCCTCTCTAGGCAAGTTATAAGTCCGAAAGAGTCAAGGATAGGTTAGTTCCATCAAGTGAGAGGAATAACTGATAATTCCCAAAGATAAAACTAGGTTGAGCATCTAAAATGTGTCAGAAGCACCTATAGACTAGGTTCTGAAGCATCCTTTTCAAGAATAAGTCTTCAACTCTAGGCATTTTTGTAGTCTTGTGCTATTAGAATCTAAGTCCTAGATTTCTAAGAAAATGCCAACTCAAAATTTAAATAAAATTCTAAATTTAAAGCCCAATTATAGGATAGTTTAAATGCCTGCTAGGTATCCCGGTATTAATAGGAATTTTCTACTTCATCCCAATTTGCCTCCAAAATAACTCTCTCCAATTTGATCATTCCCAATTGAATTTTCAAAATAGTCAATCCTTTGAAAACCATCTTAGAAATATTTAGAAATAATAACTTATTTCTTTAATTGAGAGTATTCTTAGAAAGAGATCCTTCTTAAGATATAATTAACTATAGGGGCATGCCTCGATAAGGAACTATAAACCCAGTTTAAAATTAAACCTTGTTCAACCTTCCATATAGTTCAGGGAAAAATTCTCTAGTACACGAAAGACTCATTAGCCTTATGAGTCTTTTATTTAATGATTGAATCCATTATAGGAAAACATGTTTATCTTCTGAGATAATATGTTTATTCCTTAATGACACATTTGATCATCTAAATAAGAAATTCTTAAACTCTATGTGGTATCATAAATTTTCTCCACAGAGATATTTTCAATAAGTATGAAGAACTAATGATACTAGGAAGCCTAGTGAGTGCTTCAATCTACCCTATCAATAAGGCTTTATATTTTTGAAAAGAGAATTTACTTTTATTTAAGTTGGAATCTTATTAGAATGCTAGGGCTTATAGTCCAACAACACAAAGTTATGGAAATGCCTAAGAGGTGAGGACTTATACTCGTAGCAAAAGAGAAATGAGCCGCATCAAAACTAAAATTTATAATGCTCTAGCTCAGGCTCAGAACTTGACCTAATTCTACTCAAGGGAAATGGGATATAATGGTCCACCTCCACAAAAAAGGATGAACACATCCCGACTCTCGTAGACTTACAACTTTTGTAGTGGCTTCCAGCTAATACCTCCTACACTTTAAAATCATGTAGGCTAGTTTTATGTAGATGCAAGATAGCTAGGTTATTATTTAATTAGGAAGGAAGCTAGAATCCTGAACACACTCCCTAAAAGACTATATAATGATTGACATGAAAACATGACTTAGACTAATATTAAAAGTTTACAAATTTTAGGTTATTTTGACACATTAATTTTGGACCAAGGCTTAAGACAATTATGCCTATATGCATGATGAAATTAGGTTATGGGCTAAATCAATTAGAATATGTGTTCTCCACTACAATGGATTGCACTCAAAGGTCAAGCATATCCCCTATCGTGCAAGAGTGGAGGCTCGCCCTATCCAAGAGTGGGACAATATGATATGCATGGTGTGATATCATACAACATTCAGTTAATGGGTTGATAAATATTTTATTATCTTGATTAATAACCTAGGCTTTAAGAGAAGATTATGAGTTTTATTAAAATTTGGTTACAGGTTATTTAGTGAGGATAAAAAATTTTAATTTTATCCAAAAGAGTCTACCGTATCCAGTCCACACATCAGATCATCACACTTTAAGAAAACTATGAAAAGCAAGTCATTTCTATTGCACAAACTAAATATAACAATCAAACATTTAGATATCGTAAAAGAATAAAATGCTAGTACAGCTGGGTACCGCCATACACCCCGAAAAAGTAAAATAGTTGGGTAGCCGAGCTCTACCCTTATACAACCCAGATTATAATTAAATTTTACAAATGAAGTAAATGCTATGGGGGTCTTCAATATTTGTTTCTTTTTTTCTTCTTTTGATCTATTTGCTTGAGGCTTCACAGGACCTCCCAGGTCTTTGCCTTCTAGCCACTACTTATCCTAAACCCTATAACACTATTCCTAATCATATTACAAAAATTATATATTTATAAAAAAATAAAATCTAATTACACTTGCAAAATAGACGTTAACTAAATAAACATACAAGCCAAGCAATTATGTTTCACATATCTAGATTTAGCACCTTGCACTTGGGTAGATAAGCCCACCTGTCCTAATTGAATTATGCTTAGGGGCATAAGCAGAACAAGCAAGAAAGAACATTTATATTTACTTATTATTATAGCAGCACCTTTAGTACAGTCCCCTATATAAAATATCATTAGGCTACTAATGACCTAACATCCAATTTATGCACAAACAATCCTAACATCTAGTCTAAAATTTTATATCATGAAATAAAACAAATCATCATAACATACACTGTCCTAACTTAACACTAAATTGATGACTTAGCATTCTAATGTGTGTGCTAAGGCTTAGTGTGGTGTGTTTTGATTAGGCTTCAGAAGTTTGAATGTCTAAAGTTTTAAAATTATTTAAATTAATCATTAGGGATGGTTCCACTTCAAATCTTTTAATAAATTGATTGATTTTAATTTACATTTTTTTATTTTTTAATTTAATACCTTCTTAGCACCTAATTATTATAAAGAGAAGAAAGAGGTCTGGCCTCTTTATCCCTATCCTAAGTTAATTTCTAAAGGTATATTTTAATTGCTTTAGTTTCCTTAATGAACCATTTATTAACATTTTATTATGCTTGAGTTTAGATTAGTTTTAAGAAATATCATTCAAACATGAAAGACATCTTAGGATTAATGAAATTGAGTTACTATCACATGAGTAACATTCCACCACTTCTTTTCATTTTTAATAGCATGCACACTCCTTTATTTTTTTATTTTATTCTTTATTTTTAATATTTGATTAAATGTACATATTTATACATTATATACATATTCATATTTTGAATACTTGTTGATCATTAATACATGAATTTTGGTAGAAAAGAAAGATTTTCTTTCATAGCTGAGCATATGCTAATATTTATTAGAAATTTAAGTAAGTACGTGCAGTTGTTAAACCAGGGAAGTGAGATTATCTAAGACCTCCTTAGGGTTACTTAAAGCCTCATGTTCTCGGGATGTCTAAACTATAAAATTTCTAATTCAAATACATATAATCATATCCACAAGCATAGAAATGGAAATCATGCTATGGTTATATAAAAATAATTCTTTTGCTCATGTAAAGTTAAGTGACATGAAAAGAAAAGTTTTATCCAAAATTCTAGTGCATGCATACATATAAATAAAATTAGGCAAGTATGTGTTGTTGTTAAACCATGGAAGTAGGATTATCTAAGACCTCCTTGGGGCTACTTAAAGTCTCATATTTCTGGGATGTCTAAACTATATACTTATTAATTCAAATACATATAAACATGCACTTGAAACATAAGAATAAAACAATTCTTTACTATCCTTAAGTTATAACTAAATGGAAATTTTGTTAAGTATTCATGACAAAAATTAACTTAAATTTCACATTTGTATCAATTATTAACTTATAATTTCAAAAATAATTTGGGCTTTATTAGTGATAATAGTCACACCATATAATAACATTTATCCAACACATGCAATTTAACTGCAATCATATTCTTGTAATTCTCTTTTCTTTTGAAAGCATGGACACATGAAATAAATGACATGCAGATTTATAAGAATTGAAAAGGCGTAATTAAATGTGCCATATAACATACTCAATTAAATTAAATCCTAAGAACAATCAAGCCAAATAAACACTCCTTAACACTAACCAAAGTTCTTATAAGATTTGATTTTGATGTTTGAGTTGTTAAAATATAAAGAGGAGAAATGATATTTAGTATCTACCCCATCCCATGTTGGTGATTTAACATATTTAAAGAAGGATATTAAATGGATTTAATGAGTTGATTAGTTTCAAGCTATTAAGCACATCAATTTAATTACTCTTTCCTAAACTTCTTTAATTTGTTTAATTACTTGATCATGAGCCTTCAATGATATGCTTTAGGAAAATAAAATTAATAATGCACCTAAAGGTGTCTAATGTAATTAGGCTCATGCTTAAGAGTTAATTATATTAAAGAAAAAAAAATCTATGTTAAATACTCTTATGATTTTCCCACACCAATAGGATAATCATAATTTCTATAATGACTTTATGTTATTAAACACATAAAGGGAAAAATTAATGGATTATATTTGACTTACCTGAGCCAATTATTAATTTTGGTTCTTACTTTATCATTAATTTTCCTAATTATTCCATAATTATTTAACATTTTAATTAACCTTCTTAAAGAAATATACTTGGCAAAATAATTAGAAAAGGAGTCTTAATTATTTCTCCTCATTATTTCCATTATTTACATTGATTGTTTAATTTTTATTGTTCACCAATTTTAATAATTATTTAATTACTTAAACAATTTTAAAATTTTAAAATTACTTGGCAAATAATTTCAAGAAAATTATGGGTGGCAAAAGATATCCCATAGAATCAACCCACCAAATTTGAAATTAATTAGCCAAGTAATTAGCTTTAGCTTCAAACCTTAATTAAGCATAGTTCAATAGATACTAATTAGGGATTTAATTTTTCTTAAATTATCCTCTATCTGACCTTTTCAAAATGGATTTATTTGCATTTTTTTAGATTTTTCTACAATTAGATATGATTTTTTGAAGTTCTGGCCATTTAATTACATTTTTAAACCTTAATTAACCTTTTAAATTATCGGCGCCACACGGATGCTGACACGAAAACACTTTCCACGTAGTGCCAAGACATTGGCCACTTAAATCGTCAGACATGGCAGCTGACTCAGTAGTGGTAGACTCAATTTTGTCTCGGTCATCTGATCTCGGATCGGACAATCAGATGATCGAGATTAATCCTGTGATTTCAAAGTGATTAAATCAAAATTTCTAATGCAATTAATCACGACCATCCATTTTAATCTTGCAAAATGGATGGCCGGTGATCGCTCGTGCCACGAGTGCTTGAAGACGGACACCATCCGCCTTCCATCGCTTGATCCGAGCTCGCTAGATCTCATTTTATGAAGAAATTGACTCCAAAATGATTAGGGAATGATTCTAGGTAGATCCTACGGTGGAGATTGCATGAAAACATGATTCACTTCAAAAAAGACCAATACCTAGAGGCCAAGACTATGATTGTCAGATTTTTACCTCGTCAGAGCTATAGACCGACGGTCCTTTGATAGAGGTAGCTTTATCTTGAAGAGATGAATCTCTATTGAGAAGATCTCAAGCTACCTCCCCACCGATCGATCTGTGGACCAAATCTCATCGTAAAGCTCGATGAAGTTGGTATAGGGACATCTTTTGATGGACGAATCGCTTAGGAAATGATTTATTTTGACTTACCAGAGTGACGTTAAGGCATGAGAAGAGTCAATTTGAGTTTGGTGAAGATTTTGGAACTTTGGATGGATGGAGCTCTCAGGTCCAATTGGGAGTTGGTCTTACCAGTGTAGGAGTGCACGAGGAGCTTGGGAGAAGGTATGTGACGGAGTGAAATGCTCTAAGGAAACTATGCTGAGTTTAAATGGATGGAGAGGAGAATATAATCCTCCCTAGCTGAACCAAGGCTTGGATTAGCCTTTGGTAGTCATCCGACTAGAGTAGGTGGCCGAAGATGGCAGGGGACTGTTGAGGTGGCTGAGGATGAGAGGTTGTGGGAGTGTTTTGGGTTGGCATGAGGTGTACACTCTCGCTTAGATAGACTAATGGTTGCCCATGGGTGAACTCACCATCTCTTGGCCAAAGGCTGAGTGCAATAGCTTTGGGTTAGGTTGAGTCAGTGGTCCTCTATCAAAGAAGAGCCAAAGTTGGCTTTCATGGGGGAAGGGGGTGGAGAACCCACCCAAACAGGGATTTTGTCTCATTTGGGTGGCTTAGTTCAATGGGTTTGACCTAAACCAAGTTCACCATGGGTTGGGTCCACTTGGGTTGGCCCATGGTGACCCAAGAATTAATAAAGCCAATTTTGGTTGGGTTTGGGCTTAGTTTGGTTGGGTTTGGTTCGATTTAACCCAATATGGATAATGTTGGGCTAAGTTAACCATTTTGACCAAATTGGGTCAAAGTGATGACTTAGGTAAGTTCAATTGGTCATTTGGATTGAATGGGTGCCATTGGTTTGATTCAACTTGGGTTAGATTTAGATTTGGCTCATATGGTTCAATTTGAGTCAAATGGGTCATGTCGACCAATTTGACCAATTTGACAAAATTAGCCAAATTGGACAAATTGGCTTGAGCAAGGGTTATCTTTATATTTAATTGGTCATTTGTAATTGATTGGTGGAGTTGATTTGAATTGATTTGGATTATGGAATGATTTTGTTCAATTTGACCCTTTAGGTCAATTTAGGTCAAAGGTTCAAATTGAGTCAATTTAGGTTCTTTGATTGTAGTGGGGTGATTAATAATGGCCTACAATCATCAATGAAGGGATTGGATGATTTGATTTGATCCAATGAGAGTTTAATTGGAGTTTGGCTTACTTATTCATTTTAGGACACTTTGGGTTAAGTGACCTGGTCGACCCAACTTGGACCAATTAGGGTTGTGGATGGTTGGGATGTGTTCAATGATAAATTCAAAATTGATTGGTGGCTTTGATCGAAATTGATTTGGGATTAATTAGGTTTTGGCTCATTTGAACTTTTTAGGTCAAATGGGCTAACTTGGGTTGATCAAACTCCTTTGGTTCAATTGGCTTGACTGTAAGTGTTGGAGTGGCTTAAAGTAATCTATTAAATAATTAGAGTGATTGAGAAAATTAAATTGAATTTAGTTTGCTTGAATATGTTTGAATTGACTTATAAGATTATGGTGAGATTGACTTGGCTTAAGGTCCAAGTTAATTTGGCTTGGAGCTTGGATTAGAAAACCAAATTCAATTAAGATTAATTGAATAGGTTTGAGGTTGGTTTAGTTCCATCTTCTTGAGTTTAAGTTTGGACAAGTGAATGGGTATGAGTCTTGGTTTAGGCCTTATGATAGGTGAAACATATTTGTTCTAAGGTGAATCCTAAGCTAAGGGTTATGCCCTCTAAGCCTCTAAGCTTAAGTTTAATATTCCCTTAGTCACTATAAGTGTCCTAGCACTAGAGAAATCTAGGTGTCTAGAAGGTTCCTAGATCTAAGATGGGAAGGATTAATCCTCACTCCGAAAGTGAGGTCAAGAACCAATCAAAGTGGTTCTAAACATCTCGGATTGAGGTAACACCTAAGAGCCTTAATTCAACCTTAGGTTCCCATGCATTGTGATATGAAGTTGTATTTCATTGGGTTCGAACTAGTAGATTCCCTGCATATTCTTTTCTAACCATTTCCAATGAAAGAAATTAGGGACACACTTCTTTGGCCCAATTCAAGGTTGATGAATAGTCTTCATTCCACACTAGAGAAGAAAGATGATGTGAAGGCCATCCATGGATTAAGACACTTAGCCACTGCACTTTCCACCTTAATAGCTTGCATTTTCATGGTTTCAATTCACCAGACCAATGTGTAGATGTCATGTTAAAAGGTATTTAAAGAATGAAGAAAAAGAATATGTTAGGATTTCATATAATTAATAAATAAAAATATTTAATAAAACTTAAAAAAATGCATAAAATTCATTAGATATCCAAAAAATATATATTTAATTCCTATATGAATCTAAAATTCAAGGAGGAACCCATTGAAATTAAAAGCCCTAAAATTTATTAATCATATTTTGATTAATTGAAAAAATAATAATTATCAAATTAATGAAATTAATCCAAAAGTAAAAAATAAAAATGACATAAAATTTTTTTCAAGAGTCTCGTGAGGTATTCTACACCTTTAGAAATTTTTTAATAGAATTGGATCAAGATATAACATAAATCAAAATTTTAAATCAGTATAAAGAAATAACAAAAAATATTGAGTTTAAAAAAATATAAATTGTTAAAAATTATTAAAAAGTATTCAATATATTCTTTAAATAGAAATAATTTAAAAGAAAATTATTAAGAGCATCTAATCATATTCAAATAAAATAAATTAATAAAATAAGCCAATAAGTTAAGTGAATAATTTTAAAACATAATATAGATAATATCAAGAGAACTTTAAAAATTATTAAAATAATTTAAAATAAACGTAAACAATGAAATAAATTTTCATAGAAAGTAAGATAAAGGTGAAATAAAAACATAAAAATTATGATTAAATAATTAATTTTTAATTTATTATAATTAAATAATTGAAATTGATTTAAATAATATATAAAAATTCAAATTAACTCAAATTAATCCCAAATTTGAAAAATTCCCATAAGATTTTGAATTAAATTAATATCAAAACTAAGATTATAATTAAAATTTTAAATTTAGTAATAATTAAAAATATGAATTATTGACTAATATTAGAATACCTCGAAAAATTTTTAGAGGTTCCTCTTACTATCCCAAGTGAGAGGAGATTTTGCCATAAATTTTCAAATAATTTTTATGTTTTGAGTTTTTAATTCAAAAATAATAAATATTATTCAAAATTATAAATTAATTAAAAATAATTTTAAAATTTAATGAAAAATGTATATCAATATTTTTTATTCATACAAAATGTTTCATAAAATTCAGATGTTATTTTAAATAAGTTTCTTAAATTTCATTGAAAAGTAATATAAATCCTGACTAAAATTGTATATATAATTATAAAGTCCATAAAATCTATCTAGGTCAGTTTGAAAGTGTTATAAAATATATCTCCATTTTTAAGTAGAATGTATTTCATAACACGTAGGATGCTGAGGTGATGAGATTTGATTACCTATGAATCCTACTTTCCTTTGCATTTTTTTTTTTTTGATAATTCTTAAATGTTTGTAACCTAAATAAAATAAAGTCAAAATGAAAGCATCATTCATTAAATCTAACCCAAAACTTTGGAAATTGAAACAAAAAGCAAAGCCTAATATACAAACACCCTTGTGACTTATCACACACTAGATTGCTTGTTAGGAACACATCCATTAGACCTTTAGGTTAGGGACGATTTGTTCTAATTATTGTGATATTTTGATGTGATGTTATATGCTGTGATGTTTGCTTTAGATTAGTCTTGTTATGCTAGTTATGATAGTTTGTGATGGTTATAAAATTATATTTAAAAATAAACTAACATTATTTTATGTAAGTAGTTATGCTTAAAAAGGGAGAAATATTGTGATGTCATTGTGATATATGAAAGTATACTTATAGTAACAAATTTTCTTACAGACACTAGTTGAAATAAAAGATGTTAAAATTTCTCCAAACACATTTAGCATGCTTAATAAGATACATAGCTTGGCACTTGAAAGTGTTAGGCATTCTATGATATCACTAAATGTTTGTATGGATTTTTATTTTAAATATTAATTATTGGACTAACTTCTATTTTATAAGGACAATATTATAATTTTTTGTTTAATAAATTTACAATTTTATATTCTTAGAAAGTATTATTGTAAGCTAGTGGGATTTTAGAGGAGCAAAGAAAAGAAGTAAGGTTGAACTCCAAAGGGTGAAGTCTTATAGCCTTTAGAGTCTTAAGGATCACAATTAGAAGAAGCTAGAAAATCCATCACTTGAGTATGTTTGTTCATATGCTTAGGTCGTGCTATATAAGACTGACCTCAATTGCTATTTATTTGAATTATATTTTTGTGGACCTAACTATACCAACTATTTTTCTATTACTTATATAATTGGTTTAAGATTATTTTTTTTATTTGTTTATTTTAGTTATACAATGATAAAAGGAAATATTTTATTTAATATTTCTGTGAGCTGTGATAATGAATATATGTTTGGATGAGTCAAAATAGATTTAGAAATAATTTTTTTTTCTATTGAAATCAAAATGATTAAAATGACATATGTATAAGATAAATTTTATGCTATGTCATCATGAAATCATTCATATTGTTTCTTTATTTATGTTAGAGAGATCTATCTCCATTACATAAATAGCATCTGCATAACCTCTAAGGGTGACAACCACCTAAAGGAGATAAGTATGTATTGCGGGAGAGCCAAACTAGGATATAACATTGCATTGTATACTAGAGTTGTGTCTTAGCTAATAAACTAAAATAAAATTTTAATGCATTTAGCCTAGGAGCATTGAATACATTACCTAATTAGCTTAATGGCTAATACTGGGATCATTCTTAATAAATAACAACCTTACTTATCCTATATAAGTTTTAGCTAGATCTTGTCATTTTAAGGCAATTAGGTGGGTTAGTTGGTAGTCCTTTGAAGTAGGATGTTTAGCAGAGTTGGGCTTCTTCCAGCTTTAGGTAAAGTTGAAATCCATTAGTTCTATTCCATATTATTAGATTAGGTCTAAGTAACTACTTGATAGTAGTTCTTAACTTAGTTTAGGTTATGAGGTGAATTATTTTCTTTGGGCAATATTATAAGTTCTCACATATTAGGCATATTTATAGTCTTTTGTTAGTGAATCATAAGTCCTAACATTCTAGTAAAATGAATAACTCAAAACCTAATCAATTCAAATGTTGAAAAATGTGAAGCATAACTTTAAAATAGTTTGGAGTACTACAGAGCTTCTAAGTATCATATAATTCCTACTCTTCTTCCTTTAGCTTTAAAAGTTATTTTTAAAAATAAACTTATCTAATTTGAGAGTCTAAAATTATCAAATCCTTGAATTTAAACATTGAATAAATTATAAAAAAATTTAGAACTATTTTAATCGAGAGTTTTCTTAAGAGTTTGTATTATAAAGCTGAAATTAACTATAGGAGCTTGTCTCTAAATGGAACATACATTTTATAATCTAAACTAAATTTAAATCAAACCAATTTTTTTTGAAATGTAATCCAAAAAAACATTGAAAATCTTTCCTGTTAATATGTTTGAATATATAATATAATAATATTTTCATCTCTTGAGATAATATATCATTTTCTATGTTATATTTATGTATATTAATAAGAGACCTCTTTTATTTTATTATCTCAATTTATTACAGAATAATATTTCTATCTTTTAATATAATATATTATTTTTTATATCGTATATAATCATAAAATAAAATAAATTTTAAAGTTTATAAGTTTCCCCTAAATTTTCTTCCACATTCTAATGGAAATTAAAATAAAGTCATGCTAACATTCCCTTTAATTTACAATCCTAGTAAAAGTATTCAAGAACACCTTCCACATTTAATTCCACCAAATATAATTAATGTCACATAACAAGAATTAGTAAACCCCACATTTTCTTTCAATGAATAATTAAAATTTGGTATTTGGTGAACTTTAAATAATTAAAACAAACAAACAAAAAATTACATAGGCAACACTATTAGTATGTATAAGACTTAAAAGTCACATACTTATATATTTCTCCTTAACTTATACTGGTAGTTAAGATGAAAAAACAAATAAAAAAAAAGGTGGAGGTCTAATTTACCTTTTCCCTCCAACTATTTTAACTACCACTTTATATATAATATTATCTTCTAAATTACTTGTACAACAAACATATCACCTTGTTAGATTTTAATCAGATTTATTATACTCGAAGAAGCATATATATTTTTAACTAGAATAAAATGATAGATGCAATATATAGTCTTCTAAAAGTAAATATTTGTAAATGATTAAGAGAAACAATAACTAAAAGTTATATAAAGTATATTTAGAATTTTATATAAATTTATTAATTGTGGTTATGCCACATTATCCCTATTATGAATTTCATTATAATTCTATTATAGATTTTTATGGTTGTAATATCATAGACATGATGTCAACCTGACATACCCATTTCTTATAGAGATAAAGATTAAGACAATAAAAAAGAAATCATTTAAATTTCTAAAACATCCATTATGAAATAACCCATAAATAATGTATACATTTCAACTAAAATTTAAGTATGTTTAGTGCATCTTGTTTTAGAGAAAAAATTAGGCTCCAACACTTAACACTTTATAAAATTAACATGGTTGACCTTTTCACTTCTTGTATGCATAGTTGTTGCAAATATGGTACACCTCATTTGAATAAAATGAGTTGAGTTGTTTTTAAGATATTTGTTTTAAAAATGTTATTGTTTTACAAAATCAGTTAGAATGAAAAGAAGAGTTACATTGGTGGAGTCCAAATGTTAGAGATCAAAGTTTACAAAGGATCCCTTAGTTTGCTAGAGATATGATATTTTTAGCTGTTGAGATGAATTTTAGTTATAGGTGTTCTATTATTTATGACATTCTTAGAATGCAAGGTTTAGATTAACCTTAAAATATATTTTTAACAATGCAAAAAAATATGAGTTATTGTAAGTACCCTTATGAATTTTATTGTAGTTATGATTTGGCTCTCAAACCTCATGGTTATGATTAATAAATTTAATGATGCCATAATTTAAATATATTGAGCCAATCCTGTAATCAAAATAGATTTTTGTGAGATGTGCATATTAGGTTTTGTATTCTACTGAGTTGAACAACATTTAAATCATCAGTCTGAATAGATAGAGCACACATATGATTAGGATATAATGTTGATGATAATGGTAAGCAAATATTTTGGACTACTACTACTTTTTTAATTATGTAAAAAATATTGCATTTTTGGAAAACTATCTTTATGGAGTCATTTAAACTGCCCCTTACACAATCATCTTAAATTGGATCCATCATTTGGGCATCATTCATTATGATTTCATAAGTCTCATTTTCAATATATACCTCTTTTGTTGCTAAAGATTTATACCTTCAACTCAATCTAATTTCATTGAGTAAAGTTTTTGATAAGCATAAAAAATTAGTAAATTTTATACTATTTAAATGGTATATTTGTGTCTAATCAATGTTAAGATGCTGTTATTTATAGTAATTTTGATGTTTAAATAGAAAATTCTTATTTGAAGTCAAAAAAAAAAAAATTAAGTTTTAAGGTCCTAGGCCTAGGCGTTGTGTAAGGTAGTGCCTTGATGTTGGAATGAAGTAAATTTTAGTGTTGAGATAGAGAAGGTAGTCCCTAAACACTAGATAATCAGTGGTGTGATGCCATATTAGCAAAGATTTGAAGCTCAATACAAAGAATAAAGCTTATAGGCATTATAATGAGAAGTGTCACATCACCTGAAGGAGCCCAAGAAAGCCTAAAATTGCTTAAAAATAGTAAACACAACACTTATGCACTGGATGACTAGCACCATGATGCCACATTTCATCTAAAATTTAGCTTAAAGGATAGTAAGAATAGTGTCCAGATGTTGAAGTATCAGCATCATAGCACCATAATTGGAGTACCTGGATGATAGAAAATCACTATCATGATAATACTGACTTAAAAAATTTAGCTTAAAGATATCAAGAAGAGAGCAGTGGTGTTTATTTTTTATTTATTTATGGGTTTTGGGCATTTATGTGAGGGGACACCACATAGATCTGAGGATGTATGTATTAAGGTGATCGATACTACATTAAGGAATAGTGTACTATCTTGAGAGATAGAAGTCACTACCCTATAATGGACCTAATCACCTAATAAGGACCACTAAGGCATGATGGGTCTTTGAATATACTACAGATTTTTTCCCTACTTTACATGAAAAAATAAAGAAGGAATTATTTAAATTGGGTTCGTTAAGTTCGCTATGGAGGCAAGCCTCTATAGTTAATTACATCTTAAGGGAAGTGAATCCCTTAAGAATTCTCTTGATTCAAATAGGCGATTGTTATCTCTAAAGAATTCAAAGATAGGACTATCAAAGGATTGGTTGTATTTTAAAAAATCAAAAGGGAGAGATCAAAAGGGGAGAGTTATTATCAAAACCAAAG
This sequence comes from Cymbidium sinense, assembly GCA_021442155.1. Classification (NCBI taxonomy): domain Eukaryota; kingdom Viridiplantae; phylum Streptophyta; class Magnoliopsida; order Asparagales; family Orchidaceae; genus Cymbidium; species Cymbidium sinense. The sequence goes on from CM038222.1 coordinate 98,051,558, forward strand.
GATATAAGTAGGGAGTGCTCATGATACTAGGAAACCTAGTGAGCACTCCAATCTATTCTATGGTTGGGCTTTATGTATTTGAATTTTGAGGAGATTTACTTATTTGAGTTAAATGTTTATTAGAGATCTTAGACTTATAATTCATAATACAAGATTGTGAGAATGTATGGGTGAGGATTTATAACAATCTCAGATCCTAAATCTAGGGACCTTTAGCGAGGGCCAAAGTACAACCTAAATTTAAGGTGAAAGTTATATGGTTTACCTCCATAAGAGAGGGTAAGCCACCCAACTGCTGGACTTATTACCGTCTAGAGTGGCAGCCAGCTAACTACTCCTACGCTTTAAATCCATATAGGCAAGTTATATTCTTTGTAAGATGGTTAAGTTATTTTTTATTTAGAAGGGAAACTAAGTCCTTCAACCCACTCCCTAAGAGACTAGATCATGAAGGGAATGAATAATGACTTAAATCTAATGCAAATTTTGTCAAATTTTATTTGATTTTTGGACTTTTTATTTTAACACAAGCTATAGGATTTTGTATGCCTAAATGCATGAGAAATTGATTGTGGGCCAAATCCAAAGAGAAAGAAGTGTCTTTCCATAAAAGGCTCTTATAGTTTATTCTTTGGCATAGAAGGAAGCCCTCTCTTAACAAGAGCAGAAGAATATGACATGCATGATATTATACATACAATCATCCAACTAAGAGGGTTGCTAAATATTTTTATTATCTTTATTTAATTCCTGAGCTTTTATGTGATGTTATGAGTTATTTTAAAATTTTAGTTATGAGTTGTTAGTGGGATAGAAAATTTATTTTTTATCCTAAGAGCCTAATCGCATCCAGGCCACACAATAATCACCAATCATAAAGAAACTATGAAAATGCATCACATGGTGTATAAAACTTGGTCTTATAACTAATGTTCATCTTAATCCCCCATGACACTTATCCTAAACCTAATGCAAAAATTACATTAAGAGAGAAGGAAAGTAAATCTAGCTACACCTGCAAAATAAGTGTTAGCTAAACACACTATATAACCCAAGCAGTTATATGAATGATTTGGACTTAGCACCCCACACATGGGTGACCAAGTCCACCTATCCTAACTTGGGCTATGCTTAGGGGCTAAGTAATTTGCACAACAAAAAGCATTTTTATTTTTATTACAATGGCCCCTTAAGCACAGCCCCCTGCATAAAATGAGGTTAGGCTAATGTCAGCCTATCATCCAGACTACGCACATACACCCTAACATCCAATCTAAAATAATTCATCAAAAAACCAAACATACACCAAACTATGCACCGTCCTAACATAAATCTAGAAATGGTGACTTAATCTAATGTGTATGTGTTAAGGCTTGTGTGGTATGTCCTAACTAGGCTTTAGTGTTATGATTTGCTAAGTGTGGGGGATTTAATTTATAAAGGGTTGATTTCTCTTTAAATGGTTTAATTGACTTGAAAAGTTTACTTAGTGTTTTCTTTTGTTTCATATTGCAAACACATAGCAACTAAGTGTTATAAAGAGAAGAAAGAGAGGGAATATCTCTTTTATCCCTACCTTAAGTCATTTCTAAGGTAAGTTAGTTAGCTTAGTTTTCTTTAATGAATGGCTTATTATGTGTTTTAATTAACCCTAAGTTTAGGTTCACTCTAAATAACCCTATTCAATAAGAAAGGCATCTTAAGGTTAATCAGAATGGATTACTATCACATAACACACATTCATTCATTTCTTTCCATCATGTATATCATGCATAAGAATAATCCTAAGCATACCTATACATGTAATGTAAATCTTAGCATACTTTGATGTTGAATGTAATGAAATGTATCTTGAATTTAAATGTTTTATTTGTTGTTTGAATTACGAATGCATGTCTTTATTACATAGAAAAGATGGATTTTTTATCCATTAGCTAAATAAACATTCATATGTATAAAAGTTTTAAGTAAGTACGACGCCATTATTTTTTACACCAGAGGTGTAAGGTACAAGACCTACTTAGAGCTACTTAAAGCCTCACAACCCCGGGTTGTCCAGACTTATATACCACTTTTCTTAGATACATGTAAATGAATGAATAACTTTAAGGATAGAAAAATCCATGTAAAGGTTGTACTTGATTTATTTTATTTATGATTCTTTATTCATTGGCCACATCAGACATGCATATGTATAAGAGTTTTAAGTGAGTACAGTGCCATTATTTTCTACATGAGGGGCGTAAGGTACAAGACCTACTTAGGGCTACTTAAAGTCTCACAACCCTGGGATGTCTAGACTAATATATCACATTTCTTAAATACATATGAATGTACAAAAAAAACCACATGAATAGGGAATCATGCAAGAAATTATGTTTGATTTGATTATGTGATTTACATATGTGATATGAAATTCTTCTTAAGTCTTATATTAAATTTTAGGCAAGTGTTGTGTTCTTTTCAAATGAACTATACACTTGCAAATCCTATGTGAATCCAAGTTAAGATATGAAAAGAGAACTTCATATTACACATCTTATACTATTATCACATGGAAGCTTATAGATATTTGTAATTAACATTACTTCATTTATAATAATTGTTTTATAGGTTTTGAAAATAGCTTTTGATTTAATAGTGATAATAGCCACACATATTTCATTTAAGTCAACACATGCAATTTGGCATAAAAGAGAACATTTCACTTAATTAATTTCAAAAGAAATGAATGCATGATTTCATATGGCAAGCAATATTTAGCATGAGTGGAATAAAATAAAGGAATGTAAGCACATGATATCATTCACCCCAATTAATTTGTAAGGACAATTATATTAAATAAGGCTATTTAAAACAAACCAAAATTCTTTAAAGACATTTTTTAACTTTGAGTTTAATTTGAATTAGGAAATATGAGAGAGGTTTCCTAATCCTAGCCCAATTCCCCATGTGTGAATTAATTTGGTTTAATGAAGAATATTTAAGTTGATTTTATGTTTTAATTAGGTTAAGGTGTGAATTAAATGGATTAATTAACCCTTACCTATATCACCTTAAGTTAATTAACTAATTAATAATAAGCCAATATGATATGCAACCATATGAAAAGTAAATTTGCAATGCTCCTAAAAAATGAAAGGGGCCTAATGCAACTGTCTTATGATTAATAGTTGATTAAGCTTACGGGATCTCACTTAATTACTTTTATGATTTTCTCACATATGTGAGCCAACCATAATTTCATTATCTCTCACCTTGGGTTATAGAATACCCAAAGAGCTACCCAAAATCAATTAAGGGTTGCTTAGGTGTGGATGAATTGATTTTTATTTTTATTTTAATTAAGCCTTTATTTAATTGGTTAAACATTTTAGTTATGTTTTAATTTGAATGATGAAATTGACTTAGGGGAAAGGATCAAAGGCAAAACCCCAATCCTAATACCTAAATCATTTCTAACATTCAATTAGGTTCTGATTTCCTTATTTTGAAGATTAATGACTTAATTAATCAATTAATCATTCCATTAACTATTAATTAATTTGATTTTTTTAAAGATAAATAAGACTTAGGAAATGAATTAGGAAAACTATCCCCAATCACATTCCCTAAGATACCTTACTGTTTAAGAGAGCTAATTTTATTTAAATGATTAATCAAGTTATTATTCATCCATTAATTATGATTAATTGAATTAAGAGAGAGATTAGGGCTTAATCAAGTGATTTTCCTAATTTAGCAATCACTAAAATCCCAAAAATATAGGGGAGGTGTGGTTATCCCCCTAAACATCTACAAAAAATTTGAGATTAATTGAGTGATTAATTAATGTGTAATTAAGTTAATTAAATTTTTGATGAAATCTTAATTAAGCCAAAATCATTATTCAAAATCAATTAATTATAATTTTCTTAGATTCTACTCTGAAATATCTTTAAAATGAGCCTAAGTTTGTATTTTTTTTGGATTTTTCTACAATTAGTTATGATTTTAGGAAGTTTTAGGATTAAAAACTAATTAATTAGTCCTAATTAAAGCCTTAATCCCATTAGGCCATGTGGCAGTTGACGCGACATGCTTTCCGTGGCAAAGTTGGCTAAATAGCCACATCATGCTGACCGACGGCCGACGGAACATGGTTTCTCATGGACCATCGATCTAAGATCGGATGGATCGATCCGCTTTAGGAAAGAAATTGAAGGCTCTCAGAATTTGATGAGCGTTCATCCTAATCTGCGATCATGATCTATCCAGATGATGAAAGATGGATGTCGTCCATCTTCCCTTGCTCGATCCAAGCTCACCTGAGCTCAAATTATCTCCAAATTCTTCCCACACCTTTGGGGAGGGAGACGCACATAGCCAATGGTAAATTTTTCATGAAATTTGAATTTACTTTACAAAGGATGAACCCACTTTTCCATACAAGGCTCGATTTGAGAAATTACCTCACTAATCTAACGCCCAGTGGTGCAACGCCGATGGTAGCTTGGCCTAGTTGAAGTGAGGCCTGTTGAAGAGCTTTGAGTTTGATTTGGTGTGGAAGGCTTGGTTGACCAATCCACACACATGAAGGCTTCATCTTTGATCAAACTCACACCTCGGGCCACTTGGGAGCTTGGGAATTGGTTTAGTTGTGCTCGATGAAGTGTGGTGATGGTGTGGCTAAACGGAATTTGGGTTTGATTTCAAAAAGAGGGAGTATGGATCAAGATTTCTCTCCCCAGTTTTAGCTTTGCACAGGAATGGGAAATCTGAATTTTAGAGTGCTCGGGAAAGCTTGGAATCACTTTGTGGGATTTTGAAAATGGCAAGGCTCACGATGCAAGTGTGTGCAAAATCATGTTCAAATTGAGGGGGTATACCCCTCAATTTTCCATCATGGATGGATGGCGGCACATGTTTTTTGCAGCTCATCATCTTGCCACCAGTTTTCATCAAGTGGTGCACGCTAGGGATTGAGGAATGATGGGAGGTTGCCATGGAATTGGGCAGGATGCAAGGTTTGGGTCCAATGGGTGCTGATTTGGTTGAGGTGAGTCAACTCACCTCAGAAGGTCCTTGGCGACTGGGATTAGGAATTGCAGCTAGGTGGGTCAAGAGAAGGTTCCATGAGTGCAATGAGCCATGGGGATGGGAAGTTGACTTTAGCTTGGATCCAATGGTTTTAAGGTTTAAATCCTATGGTTTGATGGCTAATCCCCTTGGTGGGCCCACTTTTTTTAGTTGATTTGGAAATGAAATAGGACATGTTTGGGTCGGGTTTGACTAAGTCCTAGGGTCCCATAAGTTGGTTTGGAGTGATTTGGCTTCATTTGGTCAAATGGGTTCATTTGGGCTAGGTTGGGTTGGGTTGACCAATTGGTCAAATTGGGTCAAACCAAGGCTTGGGTTAGGTTCATATGATGATTTGGGATGTTTTGGTTCAATTAATTTGGATTGGTTTGGCTAGGTTTATTTGACTCATTTGGATTCAAAGGGTCAAATTGGTCAAGTTGACCAATTTGACCAATTGACCAAAAAGGTTGGGTTAGGTGTTGAGTCAAGTTCAATTGGTTGATTGAAAATGATTGTAGGCTTTGGTTTGGTTTAATTTGGAATTAATTTGAATTTTGGTCAATTTGACCTTTTAGGTCAATTTGGGGCTGGGTTAGTCAAGTTGACCAATTGGTCAACTTGGGCTCAATCATGGCTTTGGTCAAGTTCAATAAGTGATTTGGAATGAACTTGAGCCATTGGTTGCAATCAATTTGGATTAAATCATGATTTGACCCATTTTGGCTTTTTTAGGCCAATTTGGGTCAACTTAGGTCAAGTGGCCAATTAGGCTTGGTTTGGCTCAATTGATGGCTTGGTCATGTTCAATCATTGATTATGAATGGGTTTGAGTCAATGGTTTCAATCAATTTGGCATATGATGGATTTTGGCTAGTTTGGGTTTCATTTGGGCTAAATGTTGACTTGGTCAAAGGCTAGGTTTGACTTGGTTTGACCCAATTCAAGGTGGTTGATCACCCCATGATGATTGTTGATCATGATTGAGGTTTAGATAGTCTTAGTTCAATCCAATTTGGGTTGGATTAGAACTTGGCTCAAAAAGGTCTTTTAGGTCACTTTAGGTCAAGTGAGCCTAAATGGGTCAATTGGCTTGATCAAGGTTTGATTCAAGTTTAGTTGAACTCACATATGAGCTTAAGATTGAAATATAAATCTAATTGCAATTGCTTTGGAGCCAAATGAGTTTTGGTTCACATAACAATTTCAAGTCAAAAGGGTTAGCTTGGACTTGATTTGGGTTAACTTGGATTTAGTTCGATAATGGTGGTTTATGTTGATATATGGATCAATGATTGAATAAATGATTAAATCATGAAGAAATCCATGAGTTTTGAGTTGATTTAGATGTCACTTAGCCAAGTTCAAATGATTCGCTAAAAGGGATAAAATTGAGAATTTGGTTTGATTTGAGTTTGGTTTTGGTCATTTAAATTTATATTTCATTTATATTTGTGAATATAAATGAAGATATAAATAGGTTATGAGAAAATTACTTGAGTTTGGAGTGATTCGGAAGCAAACTTGGTTAATCTTAGGGATGTACGTCAAAAGGGCTAAGTTGGATTTTGATTTGGTTTGATTTGTTTTTTATCATTGGAGGGTGAGTTTCATTTATATTTATGGATATAAATGAAGGAATGGTTGATTTATAAAGGAATCAATCATGTTTGAGTTCGATTTGATTAGTTTATGGAGGTGGTCCATATGGCTTAAGAAGGGTCTTGATTTGGTTTCATTTGTTTTTATTTGATTTGAATGGTTTGAATTTGGATTTCATTTATATTTGTGAATATAAATGAATGAATGATTGATTTATAAAGAAACCAACCAAGCTTGAGTTGGTTTGAAGGAGTTTTGGTAAAGCATATGAAGGTGGTTCATATGGCTTAGGGAAAGATTTTGGAATTTGGACTTAATCATAGGTTTCAATCATCTGGAATTTGGAATTGATTCATGATTTGAAATTTGATTTGAGATAATCAATTGGATTGTGATTGATTTGGATTTGGTTAAGGCTAAGTCCATAAGATAAAATCAAAGGCTTGAAGATTTGAGTTTGAATTTAGTGATGGATTTCCATCATTGGATAGTTGGATTTGATTTTGAAATTTGAATTTTAATTTGATGTTTTCTTTGAAAGAAGGAAGCAAGGATTGGGTTTGGGCCATAGGGTAGGCAAGTCCTTCTAAATCCCTAAGGCACAACTTATTTCTACGGTTAACTTTTCTAAGTCTCTAGGGTTAAGTGTTCACCTAATCACTAGAAGTGTCTTAAGACTAAGGAACTCTTAGTGTCTATAAGAGTCCTAGACCTATGATGAGGAAGTTGAGATCTCACTCCAAAAGTGAGGTCAAAAGAGCAATAGGTGTGTGTGACAAGCACACGCGTATTGGTGTTGACAGATGATCAACAATGAAGGATCGAAACACTAACAAAATGATCTACTCTAAACGAGTGTAGAAGGAATCAATCTTAGTGCAATGCAACTCACTCATGCCAAGGGCATAAGGAAGAAGGGATCCACCAAGGGATCAAACATATGAACCTTCCACTAGGGAAGCAGGTTCAAGTTATCCGCTAAGGATAAGAGGTTTGGATTTGGACGCAAGGTATGATTTGGGTAGAGTATCCACTGAGAATTAAGATGTATAACCAACCATGGATAGATGCATGAACCTTCCACTAGAGAAGCAGGTTCAAGTTATCCAATAGGGATAAGAGGGTTTGAATTTCTCTTGAGGTGCACTTGGAATGCAAGTTTGAATTGGTGACTCCATGGGGAAGTGGGATGATGTCTCCGGAGAAATTGATTGATTGTTTTTTAAGTTTGATTTTGAGATGGACCTCGGTTTGATGGATACTTGAGAAGGGGCTATGTTGGCCTTGCCTATCTCGATTTACAATCCAAAGGGTAGTCGACACATGGTAGAACTATCCAACCTAAGGGGTTGCCTTTTTTGGTGTACAATGTTATGCTAGGGAGAAAGCATAGCACATCTCCAAAAGAAGGACACCATCTATTGGATGCAACAAATCGGACTTAACCTAGGGCGTCTAGAATGAATGCCTCTAGGGACTTATATCAACTCGAAAGTAGTCAAGATAATGTCATTTGATTGAATTGCATTTATTTTAATTTTAATTATTTTAATTTGATGGATCTCGTTGGTTTGCGATGGATCCACTAAGAAGGGGCTAATATCAGCCTAGACTTATCTTAGATTTACAAAATCTAAAGGGATAGTCTATTGGATGTGTGGTAGAACTAACCAACCAAAGGGGTGCATTTCAGTTTGCAATGGTCAAGTTAGGAAGAAAGTGCGAGGACTCACATCTTCCTAAACAAGGAACCACTGGGGTGATCAATCGCTTGCGCAATAAATCGGAACTGACCTAAGGCTGCCCATCGGTTTGCAACGTTCGTGCTTGAAAGAATGCATAATAGACTTATATATTTTAAAGCAAAGATGACCATCGGGGTGACTTGTTGGTGGCAAAACAAGTTAAATCTGGCTTAAGGATGACTATTGAGAGAGTGCTAACCCTGGGACTTATCTCAACTCAAAGTAGTCATGCAATTCCTCTGGGGAGGTTTGCTAGCATTGCCCTAAAGATAGGACGCTGCTTGGGAAAAGGGCCACTAGGGGCTTGAATTCCTAATCTACAAGCGAAGATATATTTTGTTTTGTTTTATGTTTGTGTGGACCTTGTTGGTTTGTGAGGGACCACGCTGAGAAGGAGATTATATAAGCCTAGTCCTATCTCAGACTTATTGGACCAAGGAAGAATGTGCACATCTGCTGAACAAATTCTCCAACCAAAAGGATGGCTACTTGGAAAGGGGGATTGTCCAATCCATGAGTAATTGGGGTAGTGTCTAAATGGGATCACGAAGGATGTGATCCAAATAGAGTGCCCATAGGGAGGTGTCAGGGCATTATCCAAAACCCAGAAAGAAAGCCTAGGTATTGGCCAACTCAAGGAGAAAGCATGGGGACTCACATCGCCAAGAGTGGTGTATCCACCGGTGGGCATCGACATGGAGATAACCAACCTAAGGTGCCTGTCAATTTGTGATAATCAGTCTAGAAAGAAGGTGTGTAGACTTACATCTCTCCAAAGAGGAATTGATCACGGGGATAGTTTGTCTTCGGCTCGACAGGGGCTATCCAACCTAGGGCGACTATTAAGTCGGGAATCCTGTGTAAGGACTAAACCCAAGCTTGAAGTAGTCAGGAAGAAAGGAGCTACTGAGAGACGTACCCTAAGCCTCAAAATATTCTTAACCTAGTTAATGCATGATGGCTAGTTCAAGAAGAAAGCATGTAGGCTTACATCCTCTTAAATGAAGTCAACACGGGGTAGCTTACCGGTTGTGTGGAAAGACATACCAAACTAACAAGGAGTTCATTGGTTTGTTGTGGTTAAGACAGGAAGAAAGCGCTGGGACTCACATCCGCCAGATAAATGACCACTGGGGTGACATAATAGCAAGGTAATATATCAGCCTGTCCTAGAGCAGCTAATGAGTGAGTGCCATAGGGGGACTTGCTCACACATCAAAGTAGCTTGAGACAAAAGATATGTATTTTTTTGTGATATGAAAGAAGGAATATGATGCCACTTGGGTTCTCTATCCTAACATGTAGAATGTGGCTCCACCAGAAAGATGTTGGGTTCTCTTACCTAACTTAATTGTGCTAGTCAAAATAGATGCCTCTTGGGTTCTCTTACACCTAACCTAGTAGCATTGGAGGTATGTTTATGTTTGTGTTGTGTAGGGATAGGAGCTTGGGTTCTCTCTTCACCTACCCAAACATGTGGATTCATAAGCAAAGATATTCTAACACATAAGAGATGTAATTTGATGTAAAAAGAAGTTTATTGATGATTATTTTCAAACAAGATTTATGGATAATATTTCTTTAGGTAGAGCTCGTTGATTGGAAGCATAGGGCGCTCTCCCATACAATTTATAAGTTGATAAGATCCTCCTTAGTAGGCCTTCTCTATGGCAAAAGGGCCTTCCCAAGTGGGTTCAAACTTACCTCCCATCTTTTGACGGGTAATAATTAGTCTTCTTAGAACTAAAACAAGCTATCCTACTTGAAAACCTATAGGACGGACCAACTTGTTGTGAGCTTGAAACATTTTGGCTTTGTACAACTCGAGATTGTGGCATGGCCACAGGCATCTCTCCTCCAAACCTTTAAACTCTTCTAACCGCAGCTTGGCATTTTGCTTTGTAGTAATCTTGCTACCCACAACTATCCTTAGTGATGGGAGTTGGAGTTCTAATGGTAGAATGGCTTCATATCCATACACTAATAAGGATGGGGTAGATTGAGTTGGAGTTCTGTATGTGGTGCAGTATGCCCACAAACCTTCAACCAACTGCTCATGCCACTGTCGCTTATTATCGTCGAGTGTCTTCTTCAATATTTGAATGAAAGTTTTGTTGAATGCTTCTGCTAGACCATTTGCCCTCAGGTAGTAGATGGTGGAGTATCTCCAATCTATCCTGTGTCTCTATGAAAAGCTATTGATTTTAGTGCTCTTGAATGTAGTACCATTATCGATAATAATTCATCGAGGCACCCCGAATCTAATATGATATGGTTCTTGAAAAATTGGAGCACATGCTTAGTTGTGACCTTTCAAAGTGGGATTGCCTTTGCCCACTTGGAAAGTAGTCAGAGGTAGCTAGAATGAATTGGTGACCCTTTGAAGAAGGAGGATCAATCAAACCCACTATGTTAGTGCCCCAACTCTCAAATGGCTACGAGGCCAAAGTAGGATGTAGAATGTTGGATGGTTGATGTAGGACCACACTGTGCGCCTGATATTGGTAGCATCTCCTAGCTACATCCATGCAGTTAGTAATCAATGAAGGCCAGCAGTATCCTAGTATTTTGATCTTGGCTTTCATCTTCAGACTGGACTGGTGAGCTCCGCATAAACCTGAATGTACCTCGATCACAATCTTACAGGCTTCGTGTTTGGCTAAACAACGTAACCACATATGATCAAAAGACGGCCGATACAAGGTGCCGTCCATGAGAGCATAGAAGAGAGCTCTCTATTTCATCTGATGGCCTAATGACTTCTCTTGAGGTAGTTTTCCTGTGTTTAGGTAAATTCCTCAAATATGACTCATCATCCTTTTTTGCAAATGTAACCTCCCCTTAAAGAGAGAGTCTCTCAATGAGTTTAGCATCAATAAGGGATAAGACTTGTTTATTTTGAACCCTTATTGGAATGGACTCATCTTCTAGGCATGCCAACTCTTTGGTGAGCTTAGCCAATACATCTACTACAGCATTATCTCCTCGAGGAATCTTGTAGATAATGACCTCTGGGATTTAAGCCAACAACTCCATGGTGTACTTGTGGTAATAATGGAGCTTAGGCTTTAGAACTTTGTAAGAGCCACTAATTTGGTTGATGATGAGCTAAGAATCCCTGAAGATGTTGATGCTCTGGATGCATAGTATAATGACTAACTCCAGACCAGTAATTAGAGCCTCATATTCAGCTTCGTTATTGGTGCAAGGATTGGATAGATGATATGAGAATCTCATCACATTCATGCAGTTGGAGAACTATTCCTACCGCCTTCCCGAAAGTAAAGATGGTTCTTCTCCTTTTTGAAAGGCACCATCAAAATACATCTCCCAATGGTGAATGCTGGTGTCCCCTAAGTTCATGATTTGTTCATCAGGGAGGTCATCACTAAGTGGAGAATAAGTAGGAAGTTGGTGTGCTGCTAAGAAATTTGCTAGTGTCTGTCCTTTCACAGCACGGAGGGGTATGAATGTGATGTCAAACTATGACAAAATCATGGACCATCGTGCCAACCGTCTAAATAACATTAGTCGTGTCATGAGATATTGTAGTGGATTGATTCTAGAGATCAGATTCACCTTGTGAGAAAGTATGTAGTGCTATAGCTTTTGGGACACAAAGATTAAGGCTAGGTAGTGCCTCTTAATAAGTGGGTAGTTTTCCACAACAGGAATTAGATAATGACTAAGGTAGTAGAGAGCATTTTCTTTGACCTTGTCATTGGTCTGAGCCAACAAAGCACCAAAGGAGTCATCTAATGCAGTGGTGTAGAGGATCAATGGCTTGCCTGGGATAGGGGCTGCTAGAACCAATAGCGTCATCAGGTAGTGCTTGATTCCTTCAAAATCATTTTGGCACTTTTCATCCCAATTGAACTTAGCATCCTTTTTGACAAGTGTTGAGAATGGCTGGCATCTTCCTGATAAGTTGGATATGAAGCATCTTAGATGCGTCAACTGCCTTGAAATATCTAAGTTGAGTTAGACTTTTAGGGGGTAGAATTTTTAAGATAAACTTGATCTTCTCGGTTGATCTCTATTCGTGTCGGACAACAAACCAAGGAATTTCCAGCTACTGAATGCACACTTCAGGGATTCATTTCGAGGCTAAATTATCTTAACCATTTAAAAATTACTCTCAAGTTAAAAAGATGGTCTTCCTTTTCTTTTCTTTTGACTACTAGATCATCAACATAGCATTCAACTTGATGATGAATGAGTTCATTGAAAATCGAGTCATGGCCAGTGGTATATAGCAACATTTTAAGGCAAAAGGCATGACCTTATAACAATAGATTCTGATCGGGGTTTGAAAAGCAGTGTTTCTTTCATCTTCAGGGGCCATCTTGATTTGGTTGTAGCCAAATAACCCATCCATAAAGGAGAATACTGCATGAGATGAGGCAATGTCCATCATCAATTCCGGTATAGGAAGTGGAAATTCTTCTTTAGGACATACCTTATTCAGATCCGTAAAATTGACACATATGTGAATTTGACCCTTTTTTTTCTTAACTAGGATGACACTGGCTAACTAGGTGGGATATTTTTCTTCCCTGATAAAGCCAGCATTGATCAATTTCTTGATTTCAGAAGTGATCTATTGTTCAATTTCTAATTGCATGCATCTAGGAGCTTGCTTGATAGGGTTAGCATTAGATTCAACTGCTAGTTTGTGGATAACTATGTTAGGAGATAAATTGAGTATTTATTCATAACTCCATGAAGCGTACTTCCTAATAGCCTAACTAAGTCATTAGTTTCTTCTTCATTCAACAAGGCGATGTATGCATGGATCTTCTTTTTCTAAGTTGATTTCTTTGAGTTCATCAATGGTTGATCTGATTTCTTCTTCAAACTCTAGTGGTGCATCTTTGACTTCAGGCTCATTTGGGTCATCTGAAGTTTCTAAACATGCTTCCTCATAAGAGTTAGCATGATTTGAGAAGAACCTATCAGACCCCAAATGAGTGGTGATGACTAGGCAATGGTTGTCATCATCAATTGGACCCACTATGTCAAATCGTAGTCGTGGTCTTGATTGAGAATATCTACTTTGGTTGTCCCATAGTTTTTTTAAGTAATTGACCGTGTTTAGACCAAGTATGTGGATTAATCCCTTCTTTGCTAAGTTAATAACACAAGGTGAATACCAATCAAAGGTAGTTGTATTAAATATTAGATGAATTTATCCTCAAGTTCTAACTCTGCTTAAGTTCTGCTCTTGACTTGAGGATGATACTCCCAACAAAACCTCTTGACATCTATGGATGACTTGGGGCCTCTTAACTACCAAACCTTCAACTTTTGGGAAGAAAGTGAGGTTGGTTAGAAAGTTCTCAACTTTTTATTTGTTCTACATAATGATGATTTGGATACATTCATGCTTTGCTTGGAGGCACGGTCTTCACCACTATCTCGGTGTCACCTCCAAAGGGACACTAAGAGGGGTTGGTTGACATGCTAATCCATATGAGACTCATCCTCCAAACTGACTAAGTCTATGTGGATAGCGGGGTACTTATGAGTTGAATATAGCTCTCTTGGTGACCAACAAGGAGGTCTTCCACCTCTAGAACTACCTCTAAACTTGCCTCTTCCTCTACCTAGTGGAGGTCGAGTTATCCTACCCATGTGTTCATATGGAGAAATAAACTATGGGCGGTATCTAACATCTGGCTCTACATCTTCCTCGGTGTCTAATTCTCACTCACTTGTACTTTCTTTTTCAATTTCTTTTTCTTTTGTTTCTTTTTCTTTTGATTTTGAACTTTCACCAAGTTCATGAGAATATACTTTTTGATTTGGAGGAAGATAGTAGGATGCATCTTCATAAATCTTGACCTTTCTAACTTAGAATGGCTTCAAGTCTCCTTTGACATAATACTCGATTCCACCTCTTCTGAATTTGATTCACTTATGTAAAGAGTATGGGACCATGTTGTTTCCATGTATCCAAGGCCTACCGAGCAAAGTAGTGAAGGATGTATCCAAATTAATTATGTAGAATTTGGCTTCTGTCTTCCAGTCATCTATCTCTAGGGGGAACACTATGGAGCCTAAAGCCCTCTCACCTTGTTCATTGAATCCTCTCAACATCTTTCAATCTCCTCGAAGTTCAGAGATGTCGATCTTCAAGTAGGCAAGAAGTTTTAGACTCATAGTGTTCACTGATGCACCTGGATCAACTAGCACCCTGGAGAGTCTGAATCTGCCCATGTCGACTGTCATATAGAGAGGACGGTTGTGCTCCATTATCCCCGACAGAAGTTCTTTAGTGAATATAACTCCATGGGCTTCTCTTGAAAAACATGCATCCTGTCCAATAGCGATCAGCTGAGCTAAGCATATTTCTATATCAAGAAGGGCTTTGATCAATGACTCCCTCATCTCTTTGGATAAGACAAGGGCATCATATATGCTTAGTTTAGCTGGCAACTTTCTTAGGTGAGCAAGGACATTGTAGTCAACCCTGGGTTGGTCCTCCACTTGCATATCCATAGGCAGAGCATCTTGTGGAGGGGCTTTTTGATCGCTATAACCAATGACTTGTTTACCCTTATCCTAAGATGCTACCCTAGGAGGTAGAACTTTGCCACTATGAAGGTTGACTTCAATGACTTCATGAGATGGTTTAATAGAAATTTCTACCAACTCATCAAGTTTTCCTACAGCTTATCCTATAGGATCATCAGAGTCAGATGACTCCAAATCTATCTCAACGGGTGAATCTGGGTGAATTAGGAATGGGTAATCCATTTTAAAATCAGAATGGAGTGGATCAAAATTATTATAATTATTAGTACTTGGAGAGCTTTTTATAGGAATGAACTCATCAAGATCATCAAAAGTAGAGAGAATGTAAGCAGAATCAGTCATCTTCTTCATTAATTTCTTAGATTTGGATTAAAGTATAAAGTAGAAATCAAGTAAAGTGAGTAGAGTGAGGATTTGGCCCCTCCATTGCATTGGTAAGAAGAAGAAGACTGAAGGAGCTAGTTGCAATTGTGGTAGGAGTGCTAGACTCAGTTGGTGGTTGCATTAATGTGCCATCCCGAGCAAGTGGAAGTTGTCACCTTCTTTGGGCTACCTCCCTCAAGTCTTAGAAACTTGCAAACCTTCCTTAGGTTGAGGTTGAGCTCACCTAGGGTAACTTTCTGATCTTAGAAATAATTTTCTTGGAGGTTTGGGATAGGGAGATATCCCAACCTTCCTCTGTCTTGAGAAGATCGTGTGTATCTCGAAGTATTGCCCTAATAGAAATAGAAGGTTTTTCTAGTAGGTATTCCTTAGGGATAACAATCACACCCGACTTGTAGCTAGGCTCAAAGCAGTCCTTAAAGGTAAAGAAATCTTCCAAGACATGTCCTACCATGCGATGGTAGGGGCAAAAGTTTGGATCATGACTCTTGCCCACATCCTTCGGCCTCCTAGGCTCTGGTACCTAAAAATCAGGCTTCTTTAATAGGTTCTTAAAGATCTTCATGACTACCTCCCTCTTGAATGAATAAGGTTTATTCAATTTGTCGACAAGAGTAGGTAAGTGATGGTTACCTGGTGGTGGATAGGAATACTGCTACTGATGTTGTGAATGGGGTTACTGTTGAGTAGGTGGTAGTGGAGACCACTGTGGTAACTATGGTGGCCAATATGACAGCCGAGGTGGTGACAAAGAAGGTGGTAGAGGAGGATACTGAGCTCGAGGTCTATCTAATGGAACCATGGCTGGCTGCTTCCCCTTATCAACTATTATGACTGCACCTGGCTTTTCCTCAAATGCCTTCTGCAATCTGGGCTTGGCTAATTGATCTTGAAAAGGAAACCGTTTGACCTCTCTTTGTAGACTAGCCACCTTATTGATTAATTTCTTAGATGTCTTAATGGTGAACCCTTTAGCATGAAGGTGATTGGGCCATGAATATTCTTGAGTAGAATTTTAATGGAATACTATTTAGATAGTTGTGGTTCACATTTCATACTTAAATTTCTCCATCTAAGAATGTAATCAACAAGGGACTCATCAGGGTGTTGTTGAGCTACAATGAGATCGGCCATAGTTACCCTTTACTGAGCTCCAACAAATCTCTTAATAAGAGCTACTCAACTCAAAATATCTTTCTTGAACCATTGGGTAGTTCATACCAATCAAATGATCATGCTACTAATGAAGAGGTGAAATAAGAGTGCATCGGCCACATTGTCATTAAATAAATGTGCTATGTCGAGTTCCCACTGCCATCAAAAATTTTGAAGGACAGAGGCACAAAGCCCTTAGGGTATTAGACACCATCAAATTTTACCGGGTAGGATCTACCCTTCGAAATAGATGAGCCACCTTTGGCTATGCCAATGCATCCCTCACCTCTTGCTCCACCATATGTTTAATGACTTTTTCATGCATGGAGGTGCTATCCACCACTTCTTCCACTGCTTGTCTCCCTCATAAGAATGCATCTAGGATGATCTAAAGTGTGTGTCAACTCTGCCTCTACTCTTGGGGGAAGGCTATAAAGAAAAGAGCAATTCTACAATCACCGCCATCAACTCTTCAATCTTCTTCCCCATTTGGTCAATATGATCATCCCTCTGCCTAAGCTAGTTGAGAAGGTGCTGAGTTGAATGGATGGTGTCATTCTCTTCAACTACAATACCTTCTTGACTGTGTTGATCTCTCTGAAGGGAACTCCTAGTATCGACCATGTGAACTTTGGCCGAATTCTCAAGATCATTCTCATCTAGATCAAAGCTGCCTTTCCCTCCTCACAATCTAACTAGTCACTTCCTAGAAGTTCTCTCTTCTCTGCAAAGTACTATGCTAAAATATCATCTTGGGAATCTAATATGTATAAATATACTTTGGTGAGGGGCTATGCTCACTAACATAGATGCACTTGACACTGCCTGTCACTAGGGTGCTGGCTCTAGAAGGGTCATGCTCACTGGAAGAGATATGCTCGTGACTTTTCATGGGTGAAGATGTGTCCCTTGGGAGATTGACTGCCATGGGAACTGCAAAACTATCCCCTTCCCCCTCTACAACTGCTGCTGTCACTGGCTCTGATGGTGGTGGTGGTGGTGGTGCGACCACGACACTGCGGGGTCGACACTCCTTCTTCACCAAGACTGAAGTAGGAGGTCGAGTAGGTGAACGCATACTCACCTTAATCGTTAGAGTACATGAAGTGAGATCCTTTGGTCATAGTCAGACCACCAAGTGGGCTTTCTTCTCCCTAGATGTTATCTTCTATGCCTTTATAGGAATGGTGGATGGCAGGACCTGAACTGGTGATGGTGGGTGAGGAGTGGATCGATGTGGTAGAGACAACACCGGCTCTACCCTCGCTAGGGCTTTCCCCCTATGACTAGTGGTACCCATCAATACATGTTATCAATCCTAATGGCTTGATGATAGGGGAAATCAACTAGAGCGGAGGCCATCGATTGCTTGGAAAACCTCCATCGTTCTCTGCTCCACGGTAGCTACTTCGATGTTGTCCTTTGTGAATGTGCACAGTAACTCTAGGGTTGATTGACCTCAAATCAAATAATGTGTTGAACTCACGTTATGTGCCACCTTTACTAGCATAATACCATTTGGCATAGGACTTCTCATCCTGGCAAACCTCATGGTATGTAGGAGGTGGAGGCAATGCATATCCTCGTCTTCCTCTCCATCGATGCTAATAGGGGTGGGCTATTGCTAGTCAGAAATGGAGAAACCATGGGAGAACCCTCATAATGTGGGATACATCTATCTCGGTGCACATTCATGGTGCGATCTTGCGGCTCTTGCGTCCTTGTGTGTGTGCGTGTAGGAGTAAAGCGGTGTGAGAGCTAGATCCTACCTCAAAGGTAGGGAGGTTATCTCAGTGATAGCCTTCCCAGAGGAGACCAAGGAGGAGTGCTGCACATGGCGTGGGGAGCAACTGCGAGTATGAACTGGGCTTGAGAACCTCAACGCCTTCCTCTTCAGGAAGGATACTCAATGTCGGCGGTCGATGATGGCTTCTACCACCTCATCATAACGGTGGTGAGGGTCCCTCACAAGTAATGTGGGCTCCCTCAAATCCTCAGACAAAGAACACTAGATGGGTGGAGTCAGTCTGAGAGAGGCTAGCCCAATCCAAGGCTAAATCCATCCTAAACGGAAAGGTGAAATAAATTTTTGAGAGGCCATGTGTCTTGATTGTAAATACAGCATTGATTGATATGAGTTGTATGTCTGCATATGTTGAAATATAACTTGTATCAGATTTCTACCTTAATATTTGCTCCAAGAAAGTAATAGAAGTTTGGAGTTTTGAACCCACACTCAACAATTCAAATATGTTAAGTGGGGTTCATTGGAGAGATTTGGATGTTTGGAGGAGAGTCTTTTGCCATTTGATTTTTTATTTTAGAACCCATACTCAACCAATTTAGGTAGGTTGGGTGGGGTTCAAAAATTTGAGGAGAGATTTTTTTTTTCTTTTTGGGAGATTGTTAGCATTTTATGTTTCTTGTTTGAAAATATGG
This sequence comes from Cymbidium sinense, assembly GCA_021442155.1. Lineage (NCBI taxonomy): Eukaryota > Viridiplantae > Streptophyta > Magnoliopsida > Asparagales > Orchidaceae > Cymbidium > Cymbidium sinense. Next base: position 98,070,478 of record CM038222.1, read on the forward strand.
ACTGTTAAAAAGAACCTATACTTAGAAAATTTGGGTATGCTAAGAAGGGGTTGTGATTGTGTGTTTTAGATATCTTTGGTTGTGAATATTTGATTGTGTGACATTTTGATTTGAAAAATGGGGCTTCTTACTTAACAAATTTGGTATGTTAAGTAGAGGCCACATGTGTTTGATTTATGCTTGAAGATGAGACTTTCACTTAACAAATTTGGTATGTTAAGTGAAAGCCAAATGATTGAGATAGATTTACTTTCTTTGAAGATGGGAGTCCACTTAACAAATTTGGTATGTTAAGTGAAAGCTAAATGTGTTTGAGATATGTTTCCTTTGAAAATGAGACTCTCACTTAACAAATTTGGTATGTTAAGTGAAAGCTCAAGTGTGGTTGATATGAAAAATTGGATCCTTATTTAACAAATTTGGTATGTTGAAATAAGGATCAAATGTGTGTTGAAAAGAGACCCTCACTTAACAAATCTGGTATGTTAAGTGAAAGCCTAAATGTGTTTGATATATTTTTGAAAATGGGACTCCCACTTAACAATTTGGTGTGTTAAGTGGAAATCAAACTATGATATGACTTGAGAATGGGATTCTCACTTAACAAATGTGGTATGTAAAGTGACAATTCAATATAACATGATTATGTGATTCTTACTTGACAAATTTGATATGTTAAGTGTAACAAAATATATACTTTGAAAATGAGACTCTTACTTGGCAATATTGGATATGCTAAGTGAAAGCCTAAATGTATTTTTTTTTATATATATATATATATATATATATATATATATATATATATATATATATATATATATATGTTTTTTATATATATATATATATATATATATATATATATATATATATATATATATATATATATAATAAAATGAGACCCACTTAATTGAATGTTAAGTGAGTAAAATTTTATGTTTTGGAAATGAGACCCGCACTTAACAAATTGAAATTTTTATGTGGAAGTCAAATTTATATTGTAAAAATGAGACCCCCACTTTAACAAATTGAAATTGTTAAATTAAAGTCAAATTTATGTTTTGGAAATGAAATCCCCACATAATAAATTAAAATTGTTAAGTTAAAGTCAAACTTTTTGTTTTGGAAATGAGACCCCCACATAACAAATTGAATTTGTTAAGTGAAAGTCAAATTATATTTTGGAAATAAGACCCCCACTTAACAAATTGAAATTGTTAAGTGGAGGTCAAATTTGTATTTGGTTTAAAAAGTGATTCTCACTTAACAAGTTTGGATATGTTAAGTGGGAATCACACATGTCATGATTTGTTCTTGCAAAGACGGAAGCTTCAACTCCAACATATGTGAAATTTGTTAGATGTAGTTTCAATTTATTTGAAAAATGGATTCCTCATTCAATAACTTTGAGTATGTTGAATGGGCATGGTTATTTTTCAAGAATGTGCTTTTGAAAAGAACCTCCATATAGAAATCATAGGGAGCATTAAATGTTGGGGTTTTGATTTTGTGATTTTGTGAGTTTGTTGGAAGGTGCTTTTGGAAAGTGTCATTTTGTGAAAAAATTATTTTCTTTAAATTTTATGATGAACCTTGCCTCACCAAATTAGTGGTGAGGAGGTTCTAAATTTTTATTATCTCCCCATTCGTTGATAAATTATGTTCTTATTGTCCCAATAGGGGTTTCAAGCCTACATGGGTGAGGTCCTAAAATGTTGGCTAACTTTGCTTAAGAATGAAATAAGCTAAGTGCCAAGGAAGGAAAAAAGTCTGACTCACATGAAATGCAAGTCCACTATCGATGCTTGGAGACAACAATCGTCGACTAGAGATGGAGAGAGGAACCATCTATAGCGGAGTCGCCAAAAACATCTATGGTATTTATTTTTTATTTGTTTATGGGTTTTGGGCGTTTATGTGAGGGGACACCATGCAGATCTGAGGATGTACTTATTAGGGTGATCAGGTACTATATTATGGAATAGTGTACTATCTCTAAAAATAGAAGTCACTACCTTATAATGGACATAATCACCTAATAAGCCATAATATAGTACATTATATTCCTGCCTTCATCCATCCCATTCGAAAAGATGATAAATAAAAATATAAATATAATACCTTGTCAGGACACCACGTAGATCCGTGGATGTTCTTATTAGGGTGATTGGGTATGACATTGAGAAAAGGTGTATGTATCTGAGAAGATGAAGTCACACATAGAAAATGGGTTGAATAATGACTCCTAAGGACTATGGGTCTTCAGAATGTACCATAGATTCTTCCCCTACTTTACATGAAAAAGTAAAGCCAAGTTTATTTTAAATGGGGTTCATTAAGTTCCCTACAAAGGCAAGCCCCCATAGTTAATTATATCCTAAGGAAGGAGATTCCTTAAGAATGCTCTCAATTAAGGTAAATGATCATTGTCTCCAAAGATTTCGATGATAGGACTATCAATCGATTGGTTTATTTTTAGAAAATCAAGCGAGATCGATCAAGAGGAGGGAGTTCTTATCAAAACAAAATGAAGATAAGTAGGGGATGCTTAGGATACCTAGTAAGCATCCACTATCTATGGTTAGGCTTTATATTTTGAAATTGAATTGATTTATTTATTTGAGTTGAATTTTATTAGAAATTAGACATACAATTCCATGATACAAGATCATGGAAATGCCTAAAGGTGAGGATTTATGCTTGTAGCCATAAAGGAGAACAACCTCAATCTAAATCTAGGGAGCTTTGCGAGGAAAAAACACTAAATCTAAAGCAAACAAATGGGTATTTCATTTACCTTCACAAGAGAGGATAAATCACCCGACTGTTTGGACTTATAATCGCCTGAGGGTGGCCACCAACTAACTCCTATAATTTTAAATACATGTAGGCAAGTCATATGCTTTTGCAAGATAGCTAAGTTGTTGTTTATTTCGAAAGAGACTAAGTCCTTAAACACATTCCCTTAGAGACTAGATCATATAGGGCATGATTTAATGACTTAACTCTAATAAAAATTTTGTTATATTTTATTTTCATTTTGGACAATCAATTTGACACAGGCTTTAGGATTCATATGCCTAATGCATGAGAAATTAGATTATGGGCCAAATCAGAAAAGATAAAGTGTTTTCACCATGGCTCTCAAAGGTCAAGCCAGTTCTCACAAGAGGAAGCCCTCCAATCAAGAGTGAAATAATATGCTTTTTATGCGTTATGTGAGAAAGAAAATACAACATCTAGCTGAGGGGTTGCTAATTCTTTTACCTTGATTTATAACCTAGGCTTTAGATGAGGTTATGAGTTCTTTATTTTTAGTTTGAATTGATTAGTTGGATAGAAAATTTATTTTTCTAAGAGCCTAATTGTCATCCGTGCCATACATCAAAGCAAGAAAGAAACTAGGAAAAGATGTCATTTTAATGCACAAGCTAAACAAACATCAATCAATTTATAAAGCTAGCGCAAAAGAATAAGAGGCCTTTTATGGTCGGGCTCCACTGCACAAACTCGAAAACAAATTGGGTAGCCTAGATCTACCCTTATACAACCCGAATTGCAAATGAATAAATTAAAACCAAGAAGGAATTCAATGTTATGGGGGTCTTCATTCTTCATTTCTTCTTTCTTCTATCTTCTTTCTTCTTTTCATTGGTCGGAATGTGGTGCTCCAAAGGCTTCACATGGTACATAAGACATAGTCTTATAACCAATGTTCATCCTAATCTCCCATAACAATCATTCCAAATCATATTTGTAAAATTACATGAAAATGGGAAAAGAAAATCTAACTAAAACCTGTAAAATAGAGATTAGCTAAACAAACCATACAATCCTAAGCATGCATATATATAAATTGGACTTAATACCCCACACATGGGTAACTAAGTCCACGCTATTTTGGATTATGCTTAGGGGTATAACACCGAAAGCATTTATATTTTTATTACACACTTAAGCACAATCCCTATGACAGATTAGACTAAGATCTCTACCATTCGGTCTAACTATAACATCAAACATTACATCATAAAATAAAATCAAAGTATTAAACCATGCAGTACCCTAACCTAAAGCTAGAAGTGGTGACTTAGCCTAATGTGTGTGCTATTTAAGGTTTGTGTGGTATGCTTTGCTAGGACTTAAGATTTGAGTTTTCTTAAGTATGAAAATGATCAACATAGAGGGTGGTTTCATTTAAGTGATTTAATTAATTTGGTTGATTTTTATTTTTATGATTTGTTTAGGTTTGAATGAACCTACAATTAATTATTAAGTGTTGTAAAGAGAGAAAAAAAAAAGAACAGAACTTCCCTTTCCTCCCTACCTTAAGTAATTTCTAAGGTAGATTTATATTTGATTTTTATTTAGAGAATATTTTATTATGTGTTTTAATTAATCTTGAGTTTAGATTTTTCCTAAACAAACCTATTCAAAAAGAAATGCATTTTAAGATTAAGTAAAGTGAAATACTATCACAAAACACACAACAGTTCATTTCTTTCCCAACATATGTAACATGCATATGGATGAATCCTAAGGATATATATACATGCAAATGGAAGTGTTTAGCACACTTTAATGATGAATGCTAAGAGAGTTTGTTTAAGAAAATTTGGAATGTTTCATGTATGCATGATTTTGTTAAGTTGAAAAGAGAGATTCTTTTATCCATTTTTCATATGCACATTTACAAGTATAAAAGACATAAGTTAGTATGCCATTGTTAACACCAGTGTAAGATACGAACTTAGGGCTACTTAAAATCATAACCACAGGGTTGTCAGACTAATATACCAATTTTCTTAAATATATGTGCATGTACAAAAAAAATGCATGGAATGAGAATCCTGCAAAAAGTTTATGTTTGTTTGTTTGATTTATTTATGTAATTTATATATGCAAGTGTGAATATCCTTCTTAAGTGATAACATAGGAATGAATGGGAATGGATTTAAGCAAGTGTTGTGTTCTTTTCAAATGAACTACACACATTGTAAAATCCTATTCAAAATTATGCTAAAAGAGAAGAGAAAGAAAGTCACACAATGCACATCTTTATATTTATACTCACATGCAAGCTTATAAGTAATTATAAGTTGCATACCTTTTAATTATGATATTTGATTTATAAGTTTTGAAAATAATTTTGGATTTAATAGTGATAATAGCCATTCATAGTCTTACTTTAGCCAAAACATGCAATTTGACATGAAAGAAATATTTCATTTGAATTTGATTTTTTAAAAAAAGGCATGAATGCATGATTTTCATATGACATACATATTTAGCATGTTAGAAAAGAAATAAAGTGATGAAAGCAAGTAAGTTCATTCACCCTAATTAATTCCTAAAGATAATATTATGAAATAGGATTATTTAAAGTGAATCAAATTTGTTTAAAAGAGATTTTTAATTTTGTTTGAGTTTGATTTTATTTAGGAAATGTGAAGAGGTTTGCTGGTCCTAACCCATCTCCCACATGTGTATATTATTTTAATTTAATTTTTAGAACCATGAAGTGAGTTTTATTATTTGTTTAGGTTAAGGTGTACATTAAGTTCATTAATTACCCCTTACCTACGCCTCTTTAACATATTAAACCAAATAATTATGAGCCAATGTATGACATAAAATCACAAAGAATTTAAATAAAAAATGCACCTAAGAAAGAAAGGGGCCTAATGCATTTGGCTCACAATTAATGATTAATTAAGCTAAAGGGTTTAAGTTAAACACTTTCATAACCCTTCTTATACATATGGGTTAAATTTGATTTCCTTAAGCTATTTAGGTTATTGAACACCTAAGCATCTACCCAAGATGGAATTGATTAAGTTCTAGAATGTTTTGATTTTTGAAAGTTTGATTAAGTAAGCCATTTAATTAAGTGAATAAACTATTTAATTAATTTTCACTTTAATTAGATTTTTATCCAAATGAAATAAACTTAGGGAAAATAATTTGGGAAAGAATTCCTAATATCATTCCCTAAATATATTCACTATTCTACGATAATTAGCAAACTTAATTAATTAATCTATCACTATTTAATAGGTTAATTATTCATTTAATTGATTAATGGAGTGATTAGGACTGCATCAAGCAATTACCCTAATTAAATAATTAATAAATTCCAAGAAAATCTTGGGAGGTAGAGGTCATCCCATTAATTAACCTTAGGAAGTTTGGAATTAATCAGTGGAATAATTAGGGATTAATTAATATAATTACAATCCCAATAAAACCCTAATTGCATAAAATTTACTATCCAAAATCAATCAAACTTAATTTTAGATTATTCCCCTTAAAAATATCTTCATAATGCATTTTATTTTGTATTTTTTATTTTTCTACATTTAGTTATGTTATTTTGAAGTTTTTATATTTATTAGGTAATTAAATACCTAATTATATGACTAATCCCATCGACACCACGTGGACTGCTGATGTGGCGCGCCCTTTCCATGTGGCACGATGAGATTATCACTTAAGTTGTCACATTGGCTGCACAGTCAGCCGACGGTGCTACGCGCTTTCTCTCTGGATCGCCCGATCAAAGATCAGATGGTTGAGATCGAGCTTGCAATTTCTAAAGGGATTAATCACAAATTTAGCATGGATTAATCTGGACCATCCATCCAAAATGCGTGTATGGATGGTCCATGGTCTGTCACTGAGCTCACTTGAGGGAGAGGGCAATTGTCCACTCCTTAGGGCATGATCCGAGCTTGATTGAGCTCAAATTCAACCCACACCATCATCATGCAAGGGGATGAAGATCTGTCCATCCATTTCACTCGGGGTGAAACTCTCCTTCAAAAAAGACCAAAGAAAATTCAAACTATGCTCGATTTTGAATAGTACCTAGTCGGAGGCCATCACCGATGCTCTTAACAATTAAGGTAGCTTCGTCTAGTGGAGACGAAGCCCTGTTGAAAGTTTCAAGCTATGGGACGAAGTGGATTGCTCAATTGATCAAACTCCTCCTCCTAGGCTTGCGGCTTTGGTCTACACCTCTTCTCGTGGCTTGAACACTTGGATGAAGGTTTGAGTGAACTCGATTAGGTCCCCTCAAGGTGCTTGAAGGATGAATTGAGCTCTGGTGAAGGATTGAATAAGATGGAAATTCTTGCTACCTCCCCTATTTTTGGCTTAGGAAAAATAGAGAATGGGGAAATCGAATTGGCTTGGGGAAGCTTGGGGAGACTTGCAATTACTTCCACTGGCTTCCTATCACTCAATCCAATACAAGAGAGTTGGAATGAAGTGAAATGAGGGGGAGTATATCTCCCCCTCCAAGGATCAGACGACTAAGAGGTGTTAAGTCATTTTGAACAAATTCACCTCATGGAGTGGGTTGGTTAAGCCAATTAGGGTGGCATGTGATTCAATTTTGGTAGAGTGAGGCAGTGGAGAAGTTTCCATGTGCTTAATTGAGTGGAGGAGTGATCCCATGTGCTCAATTTCTAAGTGGGTGGTCAGTTTGGCCATTGGGTTGGGTTTAGTTGACCCAAACCCATTGGGTCATGTGCACCATGATCATTAGTGTCCATTTGGTCCGCTAAAAGGATGCCAAGTGTCCGTGAAAAGGATATGACCAAATTCCAAGTGGAATTGGCCATAGGTTACCCCTTGACCGAGGGATAAAATGGTCATTTAGCTTTGATTTTACTTTAGACGGATTTAGAATAGTTTGAAATTAGGTTGGTCCAAATTTCAAGGAATTTGTGGTTGATTTGATGTCATTTGGCTCATGTTGACCCATTTAGGTCAAAATGGGTCAACTTAGGTCAAGTTGACCAATTGGTCAAATTGGGTCAAGTTCATATGACCATTTGAAATATGTTTGCATGAGTGGTTTGGTTCAATTTGGTTTATATTTGATTTTAGTTCATTTAATTTTAATTAGGTCAAATGGGTCAAGTTGGCCAATTTGACTCATTTGACCTAATTAGGGTTATGGGTTGGTTTAGGTTTAGGTGGTCATTGAAATGATTTGGTATCTTTGTTTCCAATCAATTTTGGTTTGATTTGATTTTGGCTCAATATGACCTTTTAGGTCAAGTTGGGTTCATGGTCAATTTGGCTAGGTTGGGTCTAGTTGGCCAATTGAGGCTTTGGTCAAGTTCAACAAGTTTGGAATGAACTTGACCCATTGGTTTCAATCAATTTATCTTAGATCAAGTTTTCACACATTTTGACTTTTTTAGGTCAAGTGGCCAATTGGGCTAGGTTAGGCTCAAATGATGACTTGGTCAAGTTCAAACATTGGTCATGAGCTGGTTTTGATCAATAGTTTCAATCAATTTGACCTATGGTGGATTTTGGCTAGTTTAGATTTCATTTTGGCTAAGTGTTGACTTGGTCAACCCTTAGGTTTGACTTGGTTTGACCCAATTTGAGTGATTGATCATCTCATAATGATTGTTGCTCACAATGGGAGGCTTAGGTGGGTTTAGTTCAATCTAATTTGGGTAGAATTATAATTTGGCTCAAAAGGGGTACTTTAGGTCATTTTTGGTTAAGTGAGCCTAAGTGGGCCAATTGGCTTGATCAAGGCTTGATTCAAGTTTGGTTAAACTAACATATGGACTTATGATTGAAATATAAATCCATTTGCAAGCGATTTGGAGTCAAATGAGTTTTGATTCATTTGACAATTTTAAGTTTAAAGGGTGAATATGAGTTTGACTTGGGTTTGATTTTTGAATTTAGTTTTGGTTTGATGATTAAAGTTTGTGTTTATATTTGGATTCTTGATTGAAGGGTTTATTGAATCATGAAGAAAAATCAAGGGTTTGACTTGATTTGAATTTGATTTGGCTAAGTTTAAGAATTTGACTTGAAAGGTTTAGATTGAATTTTGGTTGAATTTGGATTTGATTTTTGAATTGATTTTGGTTTGATGATTGAAGTTTATGTATATATTTGATTTCATGATTGAAGGATTGATTGAATCATGAAGAAAAATCAAGGGTTTGGATTTATTTGGATTTAATTTGGCCAAGTTCAAGAATTTGACTTGAAAGGCTTAGGTTGAATTTTGGTTGAATTTGGATTTGATTTTTGAATTGATTTTTGGATATTTGAATTTATATTTCATTTATATTTGTGAATATAAATGAGAATATAAATGGGTTATGAGAAAATTTCTTGAATTTGAATTGATTTGGATTTGATTTAGGCTAAGTCCATAAGATAGAATCAAAGTTACTTGGAAAGGTTTTTGGAATTTGGAATTCAATCATGGGTTTCAATCATTTGGAATTGATTCATGATTTGAGAAAATCCATCAAGTTGGAATTGATTTGAGTTTGAAGTTGATTTGATTTGGAGTTTGATTTGAATTTTGAAATTTGACTTGAAGGAAGGAAGTGAGGATTTAGTTTAAGCTATAGGGTAGGAAAATTTTCCTAACACCCTTAAGGCATAACCTATTCTTATGGCTAACTCTTCTATGTCTCTAGGATTAGGTTAAGTGTTCACCTAATTACTAGAAGTGTCTTCATACTAAAGAAACTCTTAGTGTCTAAGATAAGTCCTATGTCCAAGATGGAGGGGTTGAGTGCTCATTCAAAAAAAGTGAGGTCAACACACAGGTAATAGGATTTTGTATGCCTAAATGCATGAGAAATTGATTGTAGGCTAAATCAAAAGAGAAAGAGGTGTCTTTCCATCAAAGGCTCTTACAAGTTAAGCCTTTATTCTCTGGCACGAATGGAAGCCCTCTCTTAACAAGAGCAAAAGAATATGATATGCATGATATTATACATAAAATCATCCAGCTAAGGGGGTTGCTAAATATTTTTATTATCTTGATTTAATTCCTGGGCTTTTATGTGAGGTTATGAGTTATTTTAAAATTTTAGTTATGAGTTGTTAGTGGGATAGAAAATTTATTTTTCATCCTAAGAGCCTAATCGCATCCAGGCCACGCAGCAATCACCAATCATAAAGAAACTATGAAAAGACATGCTATTTCTAATGCACAGCTAACCAAAATATCAAATAATTTTATAAAGCTATCACAAAAGAATAAGAGGTCTGTCGATACCACGACAAAAGAAATGTGGGTAGTGAGCTCTACCTTATACATCCATATAATGAAAGAATAATTACAATTATAAATGATAAGTGTTATATGGGTGGTCTTCATTCTTCATCCTCCATTCTTCACACTTGATCTTTCATTTCTTCATTTTGATTTGCTCCATTTCTTTCTTTCTCTTGGTTTGATTGGGATGTTGTTTGCTCCAAAGGCATCACATGGTGTATAAAACTTGGTCTTATAACCAATGTTCATCATAATCCCCCATAACACTTATCCTAATCCTAATGCAAAAATTTTATTATGAGAGAAGGAAAGTAAATCTTACACAAAATAATGTTAGCTAAACACACCATACAACAGTTATATGAATAATTTGGACTTAGCACCCACACAACAAGTCCACCTAACTTGGGCTATGCTTAGGGGCTAAGCAACACACACAAAAGTATTTATATTTTTATTACTGATTTAAGCACAACCCCTGCATAAAAAATGTGGTTAATATAATTTATTATTCACTATACACCTAACATCCAATCTAAAACAATACATCACAAAACCAAACATACATCAAACCATGCACCGTCTTAATATAAAGCTAGAAATGGTGACTTAATATATTGTGTATGTGTTAAGGCTAGTGTGGTATGTACTAACTAGGCTTTAGGTTTATGATTTGCTAAGTATGATGAATTTAATTTATAAAGGGTTGATTTCTCTTTAAATGGTTTAAGTGATTTGAAAATTTTACTTACTGTTTTCTTTTATTTCATATAGCCTACACTTAGCAACTAAGTGTTATAAAGAGAAGAAAGAGAGAGAATATCTCTTTTATCCCTACCTTAAGTCATTTATAAGGAATTAATTAGCAATTTCTTTAATGAATGGTTTATTATTGTTTTAATTAACCCTAAGTTTAATTCATTCTAAATAACCCTATTCAATAAGAAAGGCATATTAAGGTTAATCTGAATGGATTACTATCACATAACACACAGTCATTCATTTCTTTCCATCATGTATATCATGCATATGAATAATCCTAAGCATACTTATACATGCAATGTAAGTCTTAGCATACTTTGATGATGAATGCAAAGAAATGTATTTTGAATTTAAATATTTCATTTATTGATTGAATTATGAATGCATTCTTTATTACATAGAAAAGAGGGACTTTTCATCCATTAGTTAAATATACATTCACATGTATAAAATTTTTAAGTGAGTACGACGCCATTGTTTCCTACACCAGGGGCGTAAGGTACAAGACCTACTTAGGGCTCCTTAAAATCTCATAGCCCCGGGATGTCCAGACTAATATACCACTTTTTTTAGATACATATAAATGTATGAATAACTATAAGGATAGAAAAATCCATACAAAAGGTTGTACTTGATTTATTTTATTTATGATTCTTTATTCATTGGTCACATCATACATGCATATGTATAAGAGTTTTAAGTGAGTATGATGCCATTATTTATTTTCACAGGGGATAATAGACCTACTTAGGGCTACTTAAAGACCTCGTAGCCCGGGATGTGACTAATATACCACTTTTCTCAAATACATATGAATGTACAAAAAGAACCACATGAATAGGAAATCATGCAAGAAATTATGTTTCATTTGATTATGTGATTTACATATGTGATATGAAATTCTTCCTAAGTCTTAACATGAAGATGCACATGAATAGATTTTAGGCAAATGTTGTGTTCTTTTCAAATGAACTATACACTTGCAAATCCTATGTGAATCCATGTTAAGATAGGAAAAGAGAACTTCATATTACACATCGTATACTATTATCACATGCAAGCTTATAGATATTTGTAATTAACATTACCTCATTTATAGTAATTTATTTATAGGTTTTGAAAATAACTTTCAATTTAATAGTGATAATAGCCACACATATTTAATTTAAGTCAACACATGCAATTTGACATAAAAGAGAACATTTCACTTAATTAATTTTAAAAGAAATGAATGCATGATTTCATATGTAAAGCAATATTTAGCATGATTGGAAAGAAATAAAGTAATGTAAGCACATGATTTCATTCACCCTAATTAATTCTTAAGGATAATCATATTAAATAAGGCTATTTAAAATAAACCAAAATCCTTTAAAGACATTTTTAACTTTGAGTTTTATTTGATTTAGAAAATATGAGAGAGGTTTGCTAATCTTAGCTCGATTTCCCATGTGTGAATTAATTTAGTTTAATGATGAATATTTAAGTTAATTTTATATTTTAATTCGGTTAAGGTATGAATTAATTGGATTAATTAACCCTTACATATATCACCTTAAGTTAATTAACTAATTAATAATAAGCCAATATGATATGCAACCATATGAAAAGTAAATATGCAATGCTCCTAAGAAATGAAAGGGGCCTAATGCAATTGGCTTATGATTAATAGTTGATTAAGCTTAAGGGATCTCACTTAATTACTTTTATGATTTTCTCACACATGTGATCCAACCATAGTTTCATTATCTCTCACCTTGGGTTATTGAATACCCAAGGAGCTACCCAAAATCAATTAAGGGTTGCTTAGGTGTAGATGAATTGATTTTTAATTTTAATTTCATTAAGCCTTTATTTAATTGGTTAAACACTTTCATTATGTTTTAATTTGAATGATGAAATTGACTTAGGGGAAATGATCAAAGGCAAGGCCCCAATCCTAATCCCTAAATTATTTCTAACATTTAATTAGATTCTAATTTCTTTATTTTAAAGATTAATCACTTAATTAATCAATTAATCATCCATTAACCATGAATTAATTTGATATTTTAAAAGATAAAGAAGACTTAAGAAATGAATTAGAAAAAGTATCCCAAATCACATTCCCTAAGTTAACTTACTATTTAATAGAGGTAATTATGTTTAAATGATTAATCAAGTTATTGTTCATCCATTAATTATGATTAATTAGATTAAGAGAGTGATTAGAGCTTAATCAAGTGATTTCCCTAATTAAGCCATCAATAAAATCCCAAAAAAAATAGACCTAAGTTTGTATTTTTTTTAATTTTTCTACAATTAGTTATGATTTTAGGAAGTTTCATGATTAAAAATCAATTAATTAGCCCTAATTAAAGCCTTAATCCCGTCGAGCCATGTGGTGGTTGGCGGTGCTTCACATTAACGATGGGATTGTTTAAGTAGTCACATCATCCGACGATGGGTGGCGCTTTCTCCATGGCGTCGATCTAAGATCAAATGGCCACGATTTGATCCATAATTTAGGAAAGGAATCAAAGGCTCTACCACGGGATTTGATCAGAGCCGTTCATCCTAATCACACGGGATGGATGGCTCATGATCTATCCCATTCATGAATGATGAAAGATGAATGTCACCTGTCTTCTCTCATTCGATCTGAGCTCACCCGAGCTCGGATTGTCTCCAAATTCTTCCAACACCTTTGGGGAAGGGAGACGCACACATCCACGGTCAATTTTCCATGAAATTCGAATTTACTTCACAAAGGACCAACCCACTTTTCCATATTAGGCTCGATTTGAGAAATTACCTCACTGAAGATAATGTCCAACGGTGCAATGTTGGAGGTAACTTCGCCTAGTTGAGGTGAGGTCCTATTGAAGAGTTTTGAGCTTGATTTGGTGTAGAATGCTCAATTGACCAATCCACACACACAAAGGCTTCGACTTTGATCGAACTCACACCTCCAGCCACTTGGGAGATTGGGAATTGGTTTAGTTGTGCTCGACAAAGAGTGGTGATGGTGTGGCTAAGAGGAATTTTGGTTTGATTGCGAAACGATAAAGTATGGATCAAGATTGCCCTATCTTATTTCATCTTTGCACGGGAATGGGAAATTCAAATTTTGGAGCGCTCGGGAAGGCTTGGAATCATTCTGTGGGATTTTGAAAATGGCTTCTCAAGGCTCGTAATGCAAGTGTGTGCAAAATCATGTTCAAATTGAGGGAGTATACCCCTCAATTTCCCATCATGGATGGACGCCAGTGTGCTCACATTTTGCACTAGCTCATCGTCGTCTGGCCATCGGAGTTGTCTCCATCAAGTCAGGGTGGCATGCTAAAGATGGGAGGAATGAAGGGAGGCTGCCATGGACCCATTGTACAAGGATGCAAAAGTTTGGATCCAATGGGTGCTCAGTTTGGGTTGGAGGTGAGTCAACTCACCTCCCAAAGGTCCTTGGCCGACCTAGGGTGGGTTAGATTGGCTAGGTGGGTTAGGAGAAGGTTCCATAGAGTGCTAATGAGCTGCCATGGGGATGGGAAAGTTGACTTCGGCTTGGATCCAATTATTTTAAGGTTTAAATCCTATGGTTTGATGGTTAATCCCCTTAGTGGGGCCCACTTGGCTTTTGGGATGATTTGGATATAAAATAAGACATGTTTGGGTCAGGTTTGACTAAGTCCTAGAGTCCCATAAGTTGGTTGGAGTGATTAGGCTTCATTTGGTCAAAATGGGTTCATTTGGGCTAGGTTGGGTTAGGTCAAACTAAGGCTTAGGTTATGTTCATATGATAATTTTGGATGTTTGGGTTCAATTAATCTAGATTGGTTTGGCCTAGATTTGGTTTTGACCCATTTGGATTCAAAAGAGTCAAATTGGTCAAGTTGACCAATTTGACCAGTTTGACCAAATTGGGTTGGGTTAGGTGTTGAGTCAAGTTCAATTGGTTGATTGAAAATGATTGTAGGCTTTGGTTTGGTTTAATTTGGAATTAATTTGAATTTTGGTCAATTTGACCTTTTAGGTCAATTTGGGCTAGGTTGGTCAAGTTGACCAATTGGTTAACTTAATCATGGCTTTAAGTTCAATAAGTGATTTGGAATGAACTTGAGCTATTGGTTGCAATCAATTTGGATTAAATCTTGATTTGACCCATTTTAGCTTTTTAGGCCAATTTGGGTCAACTTGGGTCAAGTGGCCAATTAGGCTTGATTTGGCTCAATTGATGGCTTGGTTATGTTCAATCATTGATTATGAATGGGTTTGAGTCAATGGTTTCAATCAATTTGGCATATGATAGATTTTGGCTAGTTTGGGTTTCATTTGGGCTAAATGTTAACCTGGTCATAGGTTTGACTTGGTTTGACCCAATTCAAGGTGGTTGATCACCCCATGATGATTGTTGATCATGATTGAGGTTTAGATAGTTTTATTTCAATCCAATTTGGTTTGGATTAGAACTTGGCTCAAAAAGGGTCTTTTAGGTCACTTTAGGTCAAGTGAACCTAAATGGGTCAATTGGCTTGATCAATGTTCGATTCAAGTTTAGTTGAACTCACATGTGAGCCTAGGATTGAAATATAAATCTAATTGCAATTGGTTTGGAGCCAAATGGGTTTTGGTTCATATGACAATTTCAAGTCAAAAGGGTTAACTTGGGCTTGATTTGGGTTGACTTGGATTTGGTTTGATAATGATGGTTTATGTTTATATTTGGATCAATGATTGAAGAAATAATTGAATCATGAAGAAATCCATGAGTTTTGAGTTGATTTAGATGTCACTTAACCAAGTTCAAAAGTTTGGCTAAAAGGGATAAAATTAGAAATTTGGTTTGATTTGAGTTTGGTTTTGGTCATTTGAATTTATATTTCATTTATATTTTTGAATATAAATGAAGATATAAATGGGTTAAGAGAAAATCACTTGAGTTTGGAGTGATTCAGAAACAAATTTGGTTAAGCTTAGGGATGTAGGTCAAAAGGGCTAACTTTTGATTTGCTTTGATTTGTTTTTTATCATTGGAGGGTGAGTTTCATTTATATATATGGATATAAATGAAGGAATGATTGATTTATAAAAGAATCAATCATGTTTGGGTTGATTTGGATCAAGATTTCATTGGGCTTATGGAGTTGAGTCCATATGGCTTAAGAAGGGTCTTGATTTGGTTTGATATATTTTGATTTGATTTGAATGGTTTGAATTTGCATTTCATTTATATTTGTAAATATAAATGAAGGGATGATTTATTTATAAAGAAATCAACTAAGTTGAGTTGGTTTGAAGGAGTTTTGGTTAAGCATATGAAGGTGGTTCATATGGCTTAGGGAAAGATTTTAGAATTTGGACTTAATCATGAGCTTCAATCATTTGGAGTTTGGAATTGATTCATGGTTTGGAATTTGATTTGAGAAAATGAATTGGATTTGGGTTGATTTTTATTTGGTTAAGGCTAAGTCCATAAGATAAAATCAAAGGGCTTTTGAAAGAATTCAGAGTTTGAATTTAGTGATGGATTTCAATCATTGGATAGTTGGATTTGATTTTGAAATTTGAATTTAAATTTGAGGTTTGGTTTGAAAGAAGGAATCAAGGATTGAGTTTGGGTTATAGGGTAGGCAAGTCCTCCTAAATCCCTAAGGCACAACCTATTCCTACGGTTAACTCTTCTAAGTCTCTAGGGGTTAGGTTAAGTGTTCACCTAATCACTAGAAGTGTCTTAAGACTAACGAACTCTTAGTGTCTATAAGAGTCCTAGACCTATGATGAGGAAGTTGAGATCTCACTCCAAAAGTGAGGTCTACAAGCGCCTAGGTGCATGTACCAATTTTGTGACACTAGAACCATGCACTTAGGCGTGATATTCATAACGTCATGGCCTGACGGCCTGACAAATTAGTTTTCAATAGTTTCAACTATCAGTTTAAGGAGTTTCTAAAATAGTTTGAGGGAGTTATTTGGAGAGACATGGGGACAATTGATAGAAGGATGCTATAATTATAAATAAGGATCTAATTGCAAGGGAAAAAGTTTTGGAAAGTGTGTGAGTTTCATATATGTTTGTGAGTGTAGTGTCACTTAGAGAGTGAGAATCTAGGAGAAGTGCATTAGAGTGTTATTTTATGTATTGTTCATGATGTTTGTGTGATGTTTATGATGAAGATTAAAAAAGGAGTTGATCCAAGAGAAGGGGATTTAGACTAGGAGGCTAAAGGCTATGATTAAGAAGAACATAGAAGACCCTACTTGGTTTTATCTTTTCTTACTTTTTTGATTATCTTAGATATTCTCATATGTTCTCTTTTTGTATTATAAGTAACTAAATGATTAGTGCTCTAAATTTATGAATATCTTGTATTATTTTATGTAATAATATGATATGAAGTTATAAGAAAATAATGCGTGCTTTAATGTCTATGTTATTTTAATTTTCAGAATAATTCATTTACTTGCAATTTCATCAATTATAATGTTAAATTTAGTATGATCTAGAGATATCAGAAGAGTCCTAATAAAATAAATAGGAAAAATAAATAAATATTTTTAAATATACATAGACATATAATATTCAGAGATTTGCAATCTTATATGGAGGAAAAACTACAATTACTTTTTTTTTAATTAATATATAAGAATATAACTAATTAATTATAGTAAATAGGCCCTTTTGATTTAGACATAGATAAAAAAGATAAAAATTGACAACAACAAAATTTAACTTCACAGTAATATTTTTCATAGAAACAATAAAGATATCATAAATTCATATTATATTTTCTAAAAAATTAAATAAATAATTTTTTATAAACTTTTATACATTTTTGGCTTTGTTTATAAAAATTTGAATAATATAATGTTACCTCATTTTTGGATGAGGTTAACATCATCCCTAATCTTAATAATTAGGATCCTTAATCTTAAATTAGGAGCTCCCTAATTAGGCACTTAGAACACCATGCTTAGTGACTAGGTTAACAAACCAAAATTAAATAACAATTTGATTGAAATATTGAATTTCAAACCAAAATCAAATTTGAAATCAAATCAAGCTTAATACTTTAAAGTGAAAGTCTAGATCTTCCAAGTGGTACCTTTCTAGGACCTAACCTAACCCAATTGGATTAGGTGAACTCAAATCAAACTTAAATAGAACTCAATGGAAATCTAAACTAAATATATTTGAATTGAAATCTAAATTCAATCAAACTCGAATTGAGGTCATTGAGTTGATTAACTCAATTAACCCATTTAAGCTAAAAAATCACTCAAGTCTAAGAAAAATCAAATAAGATCAAAACTAAATTGAATTCAACCAAACCAAAAGTACAGAATCAATGCATAAATATGAATGAACCCAAAAATAAATCCAAATGGGGCATAAAGTGGAGAATATGTCATTTGACCTAAAGTTGACCCATATGGGTCCCACCAAGTCAAAAGTTCACCAACCAAAATTTGGCCAAGTCGAGTCATTCGAAAGACTCAAATCATCAAATAAATATTTTCAAACATAAATCTAAATCCAAAAAGACCTCAAATGGGTTAATTGGGTCATTTGATCCAAATAGACCCAAATGAACCTTATTGAACTCAAACCTAAGTTAAACACAAAAAAAGTTTCAAATTAAATTCTCCAAAATAATTTAAAATCATAAATAAATGTATCTCAATAATTATTTGTATTTAATCTAATCAATTTGATCACTTAGACTAAGTGAATCCAGACTAGCCAGTTAAGCTCAATTTGGGTCAAAATGATTCTAAATTCAAATCAACTTCAAATCAATTGAAAGTAATTACTCCAAATCATCTTAAACACTTAATGAAATATGAATGAAACTTGAATGCACCTTAATTGACAAGAATCAACCATTTGACTTAATTAAATCCAAGTTAACCCATTTGAATTAAAATGGGTTAATAATCTAAATCAAATCAAATTACTTAATCACAATCATTACAGATTATCAATTAAACACAATCAAACCCAAAATTAAATCTTAAATGGCCATTTCAGCTAGGAAATTTAACTTGACCTATTTAGGTCAAAGGAGTCAAACTAGCCTAAACCCACATCAAATCCAAACGTGGCATGGGTCAATCTATCCATAAAACACTCAATGAACAATTGAGATGATTGTAAGCTTAAATCTGAGCTCAATTAATCAAAGAGAATGATATTACCCAACCTAAATTAAGTCAAACTTAAACAGATCAATCCAAAGCACTCAAACCCAAACCTTACTCAAGTGAGGTTGAGTTTATCTCATAACCCACTTTAGGTTTGGTTTAGGCAACCAACCAATAGCCTAAGGTGATCTAAGGTGAAGTCAAGGAGAAGTGGAACCATAATAAGAAAAGGCGGGAATAAAAAAAAGCTAATGCACATGCACATGAGATCAAAACTCCCATCCTTTCTCATGCCTCATCCATTCATCCTTCTAAGTCAAAGAAGGCAGCATACCTTAACTAATCAAGTCATCAGCCCAAGTTGGAAGGAGAGAAAAAGAGAGAGAGACGAGAAGTGGCCATGAAAGTCATTAAGTTTCGAAGGGATGAATCTCTCTTCCTTGTCTTGCACATGGCTACTTTTAACTCCCATTCCTCATCTTAAGACTTTTAGGAGAGGTCTGAGCTAGCTAACCACCGAAATCTAGGTGGCGAAAGTAGATTGGTTGACTACCACCAACTCCACCATTAATGGAGCTCTTGGCTAGCCTTCAAAATTAGGGAAATTGAATTCAAGCTCTCTTGATTCTTTTAACACGTTCTAGGGGAGGAGAGGAGTGAGATCGAGTGTTCCACTGAGTGTCTTGACATTGGCGAGCTAGAGATCGGTCAAACTCGATGGCAAGCGATAACCAAGTGTGGATTCCGATGATTGGTGAAGATGAGATTCAATCATTCATCAATGTATGTTCAATTCAATCCAAAGAGGCTTCCCAACACATCGACGACGCTGGAAATCAGCTCCGACGAGGTAACCCAAAACCCATGGCCATCCCTTTTACATGTTCATGCTTTGCGAAGTGAAATTCCATTTCATTGCTATCAAACCATATAGATAGGTCCTAGGATGACTCTTGATCGATTCGTATTCAAAATCATGTGAAGTCGGAGCCTATATTGTCGGATTTTACCCTTTTTAAGTGGATGGCTCCTGGTTCTCGCTGGCGAGAATAGAGATGAAATCAAGGTCGTCCATTCCTTTTATTTGGAATGGATAATCATGATCGAGCTAAATGAAACAAGCTTAAAACCCGTTGAATCCATGTGTTGAATTTGGACTGTTCGATTTGAGATCGGATGGTATGAATCAAAACCGCATGCCATCCATAATTTGAGGTGGATCCACATGGATCCACAGTGGCCCAATAATGGGATGAAATGCGAAAAAGGTTCGCCTGGTCAACAGGTGATGTGGATAAGTAGAAAATTAGGGATTTTTTAGTTTTAAAAATTATAAAAATTGCTTAGATTTTTAAAAATTTATAAAAAAAATAAAATACTCAACCAAAAAAATGCAATTAAGGGCTCTATGGATTTACCTCAATGAGAGGAATCCATTAAAACCAAAATCCCTAATTTTTATTAGGTGTTTTTGGGTTAATTTGAGTTTAATTAGAAATAATCAAACCCCAATTAAACTAAAAATATTAATCCAATAAATTTCAAACTTTAGGGGATTGAAAATAAGGTTAAAACACACCTTAGAAAAAACTTTTGGGGATTTATTGATAATTGAATCAAAAGATATAAAATTTTCAATATTTATACTTCATTTTAATGAAATAAATTAATATTAAACCAAGACAATTAAGGAAAATAATGAAATTAGCCTAAATAATCATAATAAATATCAATGAATCCAAGAAAACTACTAAAGCTCATTGAAACTCATTGATGCTAAAAAGACCTAATTAATGAATTATTGAATTAAATAAGCCAATTCATTAAACTAAACTTTAAAAATTCATAACAAATAAATCAAAAATCTAAATATTCCAAATAAATCCTCTTTAGATTCATCATTCAAATCAAAATCAGAAAAAAAAAAAATTTTAAATGCCCTAATTGATCTCCAATAATTTTGGCTTAATTTAGGTTTTATTAAAAGCATTAAAACCTTAATTAGTCATAAAATATACCGCTGAATAAGTTGAAACTTTATGAAAGTGAAATTGGTCGAGAAACACACTTGTCATAAAATTTTGAAAATAAAATAGTTTCTGGATCAAAAGTAATTAAAATTTCAAGTTTTAGGCCAATTTAAATCAACAACAACAACAACAACAACAAGCCTTAATCCCACTAGGTGGGGTCATTTTATGAATCCTTAGTCCATTGTGTCCTATTATGTGTCAAATTCTCATCTAATTCAAGTATACTAAGATCATTTTTATACATCTTAACCAAGTCTTTTAGGTCTACCTCACCTTTCTTAACATAAGGCAAATCTAATGCATCTACTCTCCTAATAGGTCATGACTAGCTTTATGTGGCCAAACCATCTAAGGAGACTCTCCCTAATCTTATCTACCAGCTACTCCAACTTTTTCCAACATACTCATTTTGCATTCTATCTCTCGAGTAAAGCCACTCATCCACTAAGCATCCTCATCTCTCAGTAACACTTAGTCTTATGCTTCTCTTTTATTGGCCAACATTCGCACCATAAGTCATTGCGGGTCTTACCACCATCTTATAAAATTTTCCTTAAGTTTAAGTGAAACTTTTCTATCACATAATAGGCCAGCATTCCCACTTCAACCATCCAACTTGAATTCTACTAATAACATCTCCATCTATTTCACCATCATTTTGAACAATAGAGCCTAAATATAATCACTCACTCTTATTAATGACTTGATCACCTAAAGTCACAACACTATCACTAAAACTTCTATAACTAAAATTACACTCCATATATTCAGTTTAGATCTACTTAAACCTTTAGACTCTAAAGTTGACCTCCATAATTCAAGTTTGTTGGACTCCCTCTAGTCTTATCAACAAGAAGAATGTCATCGAAAGCATACACCAAGGTACATCTTCTTGTAAATGCCTCTAAGAACATCCATGACTAAAGTAAAAAAGATAAGGGCTTAATGTTGATCCTTGGTGTAATCCAACTGAAATAGGAAAATATTTTGTCAATCCTCCTTGTGTTTGGACACAAATGCTTCTAGTATACATATCCTTAATGACTTGAATATAACCAATATTAACTCCTTTCGTTCTAGAACTCTCCAAAGAACATCTCTTGAGACTTTATCATAACTTTCTAAATCAATAAATATCATATGTAGATCCTTCTTACTTTCTCTATGCTTCTCTATTAAACCTCTTAACAAATGTATAGCATCCATAGTAGATCTACGGCATGAAACCAAATGATTGTGAAACTTGTATCATCAAACCATGCTCAATTACTCTCTCCCATAATTTTAATGTATGGCACATTAACTTAATTCCTCATAATTTGCACACTCTTGTGCATCACCTTTATTCTTAAATATAGGAACCAATAGACTCTTTCTCCACTCATCAGCAACTTTTAGTCTTTAAAATAACATTAAAAGATTTGTAAGCCAAGAAATTCCTTGATCTCTAAACATTTCCACACATCTATTGGAATATTATCCGGTCCTCTTGCTTTTCCACATTTCATTTTCTTTAAAGCTTCACTAACTTGATTTTACTGATGATAGAAATGAAATTCTCTATTTTTGTTTAGGGTATTAAGGTTGCTAAAATCAATCGTACTTTCAGATCCTTCATTGAAAAGTTTAAAAGCCTATTTAAATCAAATAAAAAAATTAAAAAAATTAATGAAATCAACCTTAACAATTTCGATTAACATCAAAGAACTTTAATAAAATATTTTCGTATTTTAAAATCACATAAGCCCAAAAATCACTTAATTATGAATGGATAAGCCATTAAAATAAAGGATTAAATTTATTAAAGTTGAATTTTAATAAATTAAGTATCAAGCAAAAAAAAAAGAAATGAAGTAATACTTAGACCTTCATTAATTGAATCATAAGCTAAATCAAGTGAATATCACATAATCCTGAATCAAAACTAAACCAAAACCTAAATCTAATCAAACATAAACCTAAACTTAATTAAATTAATTACATGAAACCCACTTAATAATTAATTAAATTCTAAATTAAACTTAATCAAGTAAACCTAAATCATCCAATCATTAACTACACCATTAATCTAAACATATAAAATCAAATTAAAAGCTTTAACAAATAATTAACTTAAATTAAATCAAATATTAGTTAACTTAATTAGAAGAACATAATCTACATAATTAAACCTAGATTAAGCATTGAACTTCAATCATATAAACCACTTAAATTTGATAAGCAATGAACTAAATTAAATCTTGATTAGTCATTAGACTTTAAACTAAATTGATCATAAGTCAAACTCATCTTGATTAATCCTTGAACGTTAATCAAATCAAATTAGTCAATTAAGTCAAAGCCTAAATAATTATTAATTTGATCCTAATCAAATAAACTATTTAACCAAAGCAATTGTAATTAATAATTAATTAACTCATAGCAACTTAATAAAATTGATAATAAAGAAATTAAGGTAATTGATTAATTAAGACTAATTTAGTTATTTAATTAACCAAGTTTCTTAATTAAGTTTCTAATCAAATCATTTAAAAAGTTAAGTCTATATTAATCTTTAATCTAATGTTAGTTGAACAAAATAAACATAATCTTTAATTAAACTCTTAATCAAACAAATCATTCAATAAAATTTAATCAAGTAATTCAATAATAATTAAAATTAATTAAATTAAACACAAATCAATTCTTCAAACTTCTAACTAGGATCTACCATTAATAAAATTAATAATGAAACTCTAAATTAAGTTAACTTATCATTTAAGTGAACTTATTAAATTAAATAAGTCATATCAAAACCAATCCTTGAATCAAGCTTAACTTAAACCAAACACTTAGTTAAATTCATGACAAATTAGTATCCATTAAAATCATGCCTCATTGAACCAAACTTTGATTAATGTTGAATTAATTCATTTAATCCTTTTAATCAAACTAATCACTTTATCAAGTTTATTATATTGAATTTAAATTAACATAGATAAACTAAGTCACTCAAATGAACCCAAGTAAGGATGAGTTAACTTAAATAGAATAATCACTAATCAGATTTCAATTAGTTAATGAAATCAATTATGAACATTCAATATATTCAACTAAATCATGAACAAAAGCAAACACTCAACTTAGTTTATCAAATTTATAGAGAGCTATAACTAAACTTTAACTAAATAAATCATCCAATTGGATTAATAAAGCCTAAATAACTTTTCAAATAAATTAAAACAATGAAACATTAACTTAAATTACTTAAATATGACAAGTCAAATTAAATACAGTTTGACTATATCAATCAATTATATTAAATATAAATACTCAATTAATCATTTGACAAATTAAATCAAAGCTAAATTAAGTTAATTAAATCAATAAAATCATAACTAATTCAATAGAATATAATCAAATTCAATCAAATTAATTTAAATAAATATATTATAAATCCAAACCAAAACAAATCTCATGTATTACAAAAAAAGTTTAATTATGATAAATTGCAAAATTACTAAATTACCTCTTAAATAATTTAAAATAGATGAATATCTAAAATAGATGAATTAAAATATGAAATCAATTGGACTTAAATTAAACATAAAATCACTATATTAAAATAATGATAAACCTAGTTCAAACAAACACAATTTACCTAAGCTAATAAAAGCCAATAAAATTAATTAAACATTAAGCTAGATGAAATCAAATAATTAGATCTAAAATTGAAATGGACATAAAGGGATTAAAATATAATTATTAACTCAAATTCTAATAATTATTAGATTAATCAAATGAAACTTAGTCTAATCAAATCATTTAAGCAAGGCAATTGCATAGATCAATATAAAATAATAAAACTTAAAAAATTTAATAGATATATAAATGAAAACTCAAGAATGAGATTAAACATAAATTTAAATTTAAATTTAAATGAACTCATCAAAATTGAAGAAATTAATAATTAAACTTAAATTGAAATATTAAATCAATTTATAAAGAAATGATCTAATAATAGTAATAATAATAATAATAATAATAATAATAATAATAATAATAATAATAATAAATACTAACAACCAAATTAAAATTATAAATAAATTAAACAAATGCGTTAATCAAATTAAATCCTAAGTAAAACAAAAGAAGACCAAATGAAATATATAAATCTTTAGGTTTGATTTCTAAAGTGAATATTGACCTTCTTGGTGATGATCTTATTTTATTATGATTAAGGTGTTAAGTAGGTTGTGCCTTGTCATAAGCAAAGTTTAACCTCTTTTCCACTCTTTAAAACCTAAATTCAATGTTAACATAAAAATGGATTAAAAATAGAAATAAAATTAGAGACCAACTAAATCATTTGAAGTGAAATCATCCAATGGGAAATCAATAAACATTAAATTTAAATTTAAATTTAAACTTAAGGAAGTCTAGTATAGAGCTGTCACACTAGTCCTCTTTCACACACTAGAATATTAGGTCAACGATCCTAGATTTAGGTTAGGCCGATGATCTATGATGATGTGTTGATTATGATATGATGCTTTTTATTATTTTATGGTGTACTATTTTAGATTGGATGACTAGGGTTGTTTGCTCACTAGTCTAGATGTTAGGACATTCTTAGGGGCTGTGCTTAAAGGGATCTTTGTAATAAAAATAATAAATGTTGATTTCTTGTAGGAGCTGCTTAAATTCCTATGCATAGCCCAATAGAATAGGTGGGTTTGGCAATCATTGATGCTAAGCCCGTATGTTTGAAGTATAAACTGCTCGTGTATTGTATATTTTTATTGATATTTGTTTTGTCGGGTTTAGTATTTTATTTTAGAATTTTTAAATATAATTTGAGTCTAGAATTAGGTTAGAATCTATAGGGTTTAAGATTAACAAGAGCTAATTGTACCTATTTGATGGTCCTCGATGGAGCCTAAGGAGTTATTTGAAGAAAGTGACGCTCTTGAAGTTAATGAAGACCACATAGATTAAACTTTTAGTTCTAGGCAAGGTTGTATAAGAATAGAGCTTGGCTGCCTTTTTTTTTTCTTCTTTCGAGGTGTACAACGGTACTCGACCACACTAGTCTATTTTATTTACTTAAATTTAGCTTGATTTATTTTGGGGTGTGCAATAGAATTGCATAGTTTTCATAAGTTTCTTTTTGTGATTATTGTGTTCTGTGATGAAGCCTAAATGTGTTAAGCTCTTAGGAAAACTAAATTTTCTACCCCATTAAAATTAATTCAACTCAAACATAAATAAAAATTCATAACCTCAGCATAATTAAATCCATATGCATATAACTAAAATCAACTAGAAATACTTAGATTTTGTGAACCATGCAAGCATATTGTTCATAATTCTTGAATTTGGCGCTTCTCCTATTGCACATAAGGGGACATTTGACCTATGTGGATGACCACCCTTCTTGGGGAAGTGTGCTTACTTGTTTTGATTTGATCCATAACCATTTTTCAACTGCATCTCATCATAGATATGAATTGCATACCCAAAGCCTTTCAAATGAATTGTGAGTCAAAATAATAAAAGATGAAATTTATTACATTAGTTAAGTGCATAACATACTAAACATTATCTTAAGGATAAGGAGTGAGCTTAAGCTCTTAGCTTCTTCCTAATTGTAATAGCATAGCCATCTTGCATACATAAGACTGGACTCATGGTTTTCAAAATATGTTTAGAAGAGTTAGGGATAGTTTCATTTTCTTAAATAGGAAAAATGAATCGATAATTCTCAAAACTTAAAATAAGGTTCACCTTTTTCGTTCTCTTCCTTTCTTCCTTGCACTTAATATTTAGTAGTTGGTATTTGGTGAACCTTGAATAATTAAAACATGTCAAGAAAATTCCATAGGCAACACTATTAGTAGGTATAAGATCTATAGTCACATACTTACACATTTCTCCTCTACTTCTACTAGTAGTATTTAAGATAGAAAAAAGGGAAGGGTCGGGACACAACGGGGCACTTTATATCTATCAATATCTTCTAAATTATTATGCATAAAAAACATATCATCTTGGCTAATATTGATAATATTTATGTTTGCTAACTGAGCTGGTGTAGGTTTCCTTAGCATGAGATAATGATTGAAAAAAAATAATTTTCATTAGAAATTAATAATTATTATAGTTCTTAAAATATTTGAAAAGCACTGGTATTTTTTTAGTAGTATAAAATAAAATAATTCAAGATATAGTCTTATACAAGTAAATATAAATAAAATATTATGAGAGAAATAATAAAAAAATATAAAAATATAAAATATGACTAATATATAAAGCACACTAAGAATTTTATATAGATTTATCAATTGTGGTTGTCCTATTGTCATTGTACCAAACTTCATTATAATTTTATTATTGATTTTTATAGTCATCATATCTTAGATATGATGTAAAGATGACATACCTATTTCTTATAAAGATAATGATTAAGAGAACCAAAAAAATACATTAAAATTTTTAAAACATGCACTATAAAATAACCTACAAATATTGAATAACTTTTGGCTAGAATATAAGTCTATTTAGTGTGTTTTGTTTTAGAAAAAAAATTAGGCTCCAACACAACACTTTATAAAACAAATTTGGTTAAACTTTCACTTATTGCTTGCATAGTTGTTGCAAAATAGGTACACCTCATCTAGATAAATGAGTTGAGTTGTTTCTGAAAATTTTGTTTTAAAAATATTAATTTTTTAAAGTAGGTTAGAATGGAAAGACGAGTGATCTCAGTAGAGTCCAAGATTTAGAGGTTCAAAGGTCGGAAAAGATCCTTTAATTTGCTAGAGCTAAATTATTGTTAGTAGTAGAGATAAATTTTGGGTTCCAATTATTGGTGTTTTGATATTTATGACATTCTTAGAATGTAAAGGTTTAGATTAACCTTATCATATATTCCTTATAATGGAGCTAAATGTGAGTTGCTATAATTGTCCCTATGAACTGTGTTGTAGTTATTATTTGAGTTTTAAAACATGGTTATGATCAATGAATTCAACTAAGCGATAATTGAAATCTATTGAGCCAGTCCTATTATCACATAGAATTTTGTAAGATGTTCTTATTAGGTTTTGTATTATTCCATTAGGTTGAACAACATTTGAAACATTAATTCAAGCAAATAGAACACAATGACTAGAATGTAACAATGATGATAAATATAAGCGAAATTGTAGGACTACAATTTTTTTTTTTAGTTGTGTAAAAAATCTTACATTTTGGACGACTCTCTTTATGGAGTCATTTGTCTTGTTCCTCACACAATCATCTCAAATTGGATCCATCATTTGGGCATCAATCATTGTGATTTTATAAGTCTTATAATATTAAATATATACCTTCTTTGCTGCTATAAATTTATACCTTCAACCCTTAATCTAATTTTCTTGAGTAAATTAAGTTTTTTTAGTTTTGATTTACTTAGATTAAAGAGGCTTATTCCTTGATATGATAATTTCATGTGGACTTGTACCCCCATTATTTTGTCATCATATGTTAATCCCATTCACATATATTTAACTACACTCAAATATGCATATTGATAACCTTAAATATCATGTATTTGGCTATACATTAAGAACTTAACCTAAGTTCATAGATGCTCATTGGCATAATTCACCATGGTTTGGCCTTAATTTAATTTTGTGATATTTGAATATTAGAAACTTTGATTGGTGACAATTACTCTGATTCATAGATTATTGTAGTCTTCATATCTCTATGATAGGCCATATTATTCGTATGCCATATTTATTAAACAAAAAATCATTGGTAGCTTCCTAAATAGAGAGTTTTATTGATTATCAAGTTGTGGATATAATTAGCATTTAAGAATTTTATTTATGAAAAACTTTGATCCTTGAATTTAAAATAAGCCTTAAAATTAGTGTCACCTTCTAATCAAGGGAAACCTCCAAGAAAGCTTTATTTTTCAAAAAGTATTGTGTGAATCAAAGAACTTATATGTTTATCTATCACTCATAGTACTACATTGGCACATTCAAATTCCACATATTTGGTGGAGCTAAAATTAAGAGAAATGCCTCATGGCTCACATCCATGCACTAAAACCAAAATAAATAAACTTATCACAACATTTTTTATTAAAAAAATTCAAATACCTCTTAAGGTTATATGAAGTCCTTCGATTGTTCACATTTTTTATAATATTTTTCCATTTAGAGATGCAACATTTTAATTTTGAGATCTGTGCAAGACTACAATACACCTTCATAAAAGCTTTTGATTTGATGATTAATATAAATACTAATAATTAGATCATTATTTTCTTTGAATAATGATGATGGATTGGGTTAAAGGTAGCTTTTAGTGTTATTAATGATATAAATTGAGCAACTAAATATATAATAGGCATAAGAGTCAATTGATTATCCAACATAAATAGGGTGCAATACAACAACTTGAAATCTAAAAGAACCATTATGTATTTGAGCATCAAATCATAAGTAATTTCACTAATTTTAAGCACATTCTAATGAGAAAAAAAAACAAAATCATGCTAACTCTTGCTTTAATTTCAAATCCCAACAAAAAGTAGTCAAGAACAACTTTAACATTTAACAACCAAGAAAATAATTAATGGCACATCACAAGAAATAGTAAACCCCACACTTTCTTGCAACTTATAATTAGTTGTTGGTATTTGGTGAATCCTGAAAATTAGGACAAGTAAAAAAAAATAAAATCACATAGACAACACTATTAATAGTTATAAGATCTAAAATCACATTCCTATACATTTCTCCTCTACCTCAATTGGTAGATAAGATAGTTAAAAGAGGAGGGAGGAAGTGGGGGTGTGGGGGTGGCGACTAAAGCTCACCTTTTCTCTCCAACTCTTTAAGAGCCACTTTATTTCTATTGATATCTTCTAAATTACAATGTACAACGAGCATATCAACTTGCCTGATTCTTATATGGTTTCTATTTGCTAACTGAGCATGTGCAGGTTGCCCTAACATCAGATAATGACTGCAAAAAAAAAAAAAAAAAATTATCATTAGAAATTAGCAAATTATTCTATTTCCTACTACATTTGAAGAAGCGCATGTACACTAAATTAGAATAAAACGAAAGATGCAAGACAAAGTCTTTTGCTTAGTGTGTTTTATTTTAGGGTATAAATGAGGCTCCACCATTTAAAACTTTTAAAGACTAATTTGGTTGATTGGGCTTTTCATTTGTTGTATGCATAGTAATTGCAAAATAGGTCCACCTCATTTGAATAAAATGGGTTGAGTTCTTCCTGCAAAATTTGTTTTACAAAAATAAGTCTGAATGGAAGGAAGCTTCAGAGGCTATTTTGTGAGGATGAGAAGTCCAATTAAACTAGGGTTCATTTGATCTATTTGACTGAGCTGTTTAAGAGCAAGCTATAGCACAGAACAGCAGCAAAGGAAGTGCTTTGTTTTGGTTAAAAAACTTAAGCTGACCATTTTTTGAGTAGAATATTAACGCTTTCTTTACAAAATAACTTCTCAATGGTAATTTGTCTGTCTTCTATGGAAAGTACCCTAGCCCAAATTGGATGGCTGGGATTAATAATCCCAATGTTCCAAAATAAATCAGATTACCGAAACTGTTAACTTCACAGGACAAAGTTATCAATGATAATAGGACAGTTACCATGGTAATCGGAAAGGATATGAATTAATTAGTAATTAACGACTTTGTTTTCCACATGTTTCTTTCCTTTTTGAGTAAGTGGTTGACTAAGCTGTTCATTAAAAAGACACAAGATTAAGATGAAGCATAACAATGTTAATCCTTAATTTCCGTACCTTGACCTGCGTTTGGAGTTCTTTGATGTAGTCAACGGCTAAATCGAGCATATCCGCAGTGTTAGTTTGCTGCAATTCAAATATGCGAATGACAGTAATAAGCATCAAAGCTGGATGCATTCAAGGGAAAAAAAAGCTCAACGGTACGAATTTGTTCAGTTACCTTATCCATGTTGGGTACTAGCTCCTGCAACTTCCTCATCCTCTCGCTAATTCTAGTCCTCCTAACCTGAAAAGATTCAAGCTTTGCTTCAACCTTCTACTCAAAAATTTGCAAAACAATCAACAGCGAATCGAGGATTAAAGTATAAGATTTTTTCTTTTTTACCCTTTCTGCGATGCTACGGGGATGAGTAGCGCAGCCTCTCTTAGCACGGATCTTGCAGGGAACAGAATCCTGAAAATGGAGGAATTTCTCGACCGCCCCCATCTCCGAAGTAACCTTCGGCAAGCTGAACTGGTGGGTTAGACCAGCTCCATTCTGTCAAACACAAAAAAGTTGCTCAGAGGAAGAAGATGGCCGGAGAAGAAGAAGAAGAAGTGGAGAATGAATGAGATTCAGTACTTGAAGCTCTGTTTGATTTAGCCCCACAACATCTCCGGCTCTCTTGCTGTCTCTCGCAGAAAAGTTATCAGAGAGTAAGGAGTCCTCCCACGAGCTAACTGCGTAGCCCGGAATGAAACAGTGGCCATTGCTGGTCTCCTCCGGGCTTCCGCCGCCGCCGGAGATTCCCTCGCTCCCCATCTCAGAAATCTGAGACAGGGAGCTTTGCCTTGAGGAGAAGCTAAGTTGGCCCTTAAAGTCTGCCCCTATACCATTCCTATTACTAGCCGACATCCTTCTCATCAACCCATAGCCTAAAAAGCACAAAAACAAACTCAGATGGAAATGAAAGAAATTTTGATTCAATTTTTAGGGGGCTTTATCAGTTGGAGAGAAATTTCCATAACAAACGAAACTAGAGAGCTTCGCAGCGTGGACAATAAATGAAGAACCTTTCCTTTCAACGGTAAAAATTTGATATCTATATTGAAAAAGGAAAGGATATTACCGCTGTCAACGTTTAAGTGAGAAAAGAATCCAGCTGGGGAGCTACTCTGCCGGATTAGATTGGCACCACCGGCGCAGCCTTGTTTCATCTGGTCAACCTCCATAGCCATAGAGCTTACCACCCGGTAAGCGTTTTCGGCCACAGGTTGCTGCTGTTGCGTGTGGTAAAGTAACTGAGAAGAAATAGAGGAGAAACCACCGTTCTGTTCTGCGGCCACCGAAGTAGACAAGGTATTCCTATGCCCGTGGCCGGCGGCTGCGGCGGCGGCAGTAGCGGCAGACTTGTCACGGATCTCATCGCGTGGATATGGTGCGAGGAACCGAGAAAAAAGGGACTCCGTCTCAGGGCTGGAAGGCCTCAAGGGTAGGAAATCGTCGCAGACCTCGCCCAGCAGAGAGCTCGGCGCCGAACTGAAGCGGAGAAGGCCGGAGTTCATCTCCTGCTCCCTCGGAAGGTTGGATTCCTCTTTTCGGTAGCCTAAAGCCGCTGTCTCCGTCGTGAACGGGAGGTTTAGACCTTTCGTCGCCGCCGCCGATGGAGATCCGTACATCACACTCTCTTCCCTTCTCACGCGCTACTCGCAGTATCAGATCCGGATCAATAACCAAAACCTATGACTGGAATTCAGCACAAATCCCGTGCTTTTCTCTCTTGGCCATCCACTCGAGCTCGCCGGAAATAAAAAATCGATCTTTTTACAGTTCCAGAAATCCACCAGAGAAAGTAAAAAAACAGGGCCCGAGAAGTCGGCGAAGGAGCTCCTTTAACGATTCGGAGCCTTCGTCCTCCTTCTCTCCTCCCTCTATTCGCCTTCAAAGAAGACGATGAGATTAATCAATCCCTCGGCACCTCTCGTCTTACTCTAAAAACTTGAAATTATTTTCTTTTCCTAAAATTTTATATTTTCCCATTCTCTCGAAGCACCGAAACCCAGGAACTGGTTTCGGCCTGTTAAATACCGGAATAGGGTATCCCGGAGAGAAGGACGCGTTCTGAGAATCGGCTATTTATACGCCCAAACTGACAGCAATACCCCCCCTCTATTACATATATTTCTGAGATGCCCTCAGCGGTGAAATCTCGTCCTGCTGTTGAGTGACGTGGTAGCGGTTAAGGTATTCCGTCTACGTGGAAGGCGTTGGATGGAGCTGACTCATGTAATGATCTCATGGTGTAGGGTAATGTGTTATGTGTGAGACATCGGAACCGATAAAAATCATTTTTTTTTCTGAGGTAAAATTAAAATAAAAACAAGGTTTGACATTTTCCATTACCCGAAATGGTTCCTACCACGCTATAGTCTGAATTACTGATGTTGTAATAGCCTCACTATCGCGGATCGCAATTACTGTGCTCAATGAGAAAATTGACGGCCCTGATTTTCGGCATTTGTCTCTTAATCACACCAATCCATTGAACATTTATACAATTTCTAGGGTTAGATGGCACCCTCAAAATTGTCTTATATTATATTAAGACAACTACAACTTCATAATGACAATCTAAATATTATTTGAATACAAGATTAGCTGAGTTGCCAGTGTCAAATACGTAAATTTTACATTGATTTAACATTTTTTGCTAGGTAGATAAAAATGTTCGACAGTCTATATGTATGCATATTTATCATTATATATTTGCTTGTTTATGATCGTGATAGAGGTCCATGCTAGAACACATTATAATCTATGAGCAAAAAGAGCATTGGATTATGTGGATTGGGTGTCCAGGCATGGTCGGAGCTATATAAGGGCACTATGGGCCTATGCTGTCACTTACCCGCCTTAGCAAAAATATATTAATTATTTCGTATAATATTTTTAATTTTAGCATAGTTAAACTTTAAAAATAGCAAATTGACAACACCTTGTAATCTATGAGCACAAAAAATATTGGAATACACGAATTTTGTGTCTAGGCATGGGTTGAGCTATAATAAGAGAACTGAGAGCTTGTGCCCCCACTAGCCCGTCTTAGTGAAATATATTAATTATTTCATATAATGTGTTTAATTTTAGCACATTTAGACTTTAAAAATGGCAAATTGACAATATTTAAATTAGAGCGGTAAGACTATGATGGCTTCACTCCATATCTCATTATGATCTTTGTGAGGTCTCTCTCTCTCTCTCTCTCTCTATGCTCTCTTGTCCATCAAGATTTGCATAATTTGATCTTTAAGTTCTTCACATCTTTGAATTCCACATTAAAAATATATATTTAACAATGTGTGTGTGTGTGTGTGTGTGTGTGTGTGTGTGTGTGTTTGTGTGTGTATTTTCATATATGACTAAGAACATATGATGAATTTAACTAATCAACTCAAGTCAATTGCTATGCTTGACCTGAGACATTTAATAGTTAATATAAGTATGTGCAAGTGCTCTAACATGCTATCTACTAATTATGATTCAATTCAAGTTGAACACAGTTTATTTATGAATGGTTTGAATTTTCAAAGCAACTTTAAAATTTTTTTAGAATGTTTTTAATAAGGATTTAAAATATCTAAAATTATTAAAGCTCTTTTAAGAAACTTGTTTTTTTTTTAAAATCAACATTATAAATCTTAAGATTTAATCAAAAAATTAATTTCAAAAGCATATGGTTCATCAAATTTAAAATTTGTATCCAATTTTTAAATTAATTTAATAATAATAAATTAATATATTAATTAGCTGTAAACCAAATGAAAGTAATTAATGCACCAAATATTCGTATTCAAACAAAAATATTTAAACAATTTTTGAGAATTGCAAGTTATTTATGCGTGGAAGAGAATTATTCATCAATTTTTTTTTTTTTACTGATGAATTTTCATCAGTTGTTGATGGATTTCACCACTTGAAAGGGCATGTTTTCTTGTAGTGTGCCATCCATATTCAATAGTCCATATTAAAAAGAAAAAAACATAAATATATTTTTTATAATTCAAAATTAATTTCATCAAAAAAATATCCATAATAAATGTTAGGATGTAAAGACCAAATAAATGATTGATTTGCCTATTATGCACATTGAACATCATACAAATTTATCAGTTCAAATTCAATAAAATGTATAATCTAATTATCATACAAGATTAAATTAAGTGTGGATTTATACAATTAAATAAGATGGGTTTGTATTATAAGCTCAATCTGAATAGGTGTATATGGTAACGTAAAAGCTCTAGTGATTAAGCTATTTTACATCAAAATTATAAAAACAAAAAATGATGATGTGTAAGATGGTTCTAGGGCTGTCAAAAAAGTTTGTTGTTATGACATTTCGTTAAGTAACTCTGTTCTCTCATTCGTTAACTAAAGCGAAGTCGACAGACAAACATTTCAAGCTCGATTTATAAACAAGCCGAGCATGAACAATCCTTTGTTCGATCGTATTCGGCTCGATTTAGCTCGAAATAAAATAAATAAATTATATTACAACTGCAAGTATGGCTTAGTGGTTGAAGCTTTTGTTATGCAAAAGATTCGCCCAAGTTCGAATCCTCCCTCTTACATATTTTTCTGATTTTTGTATTTCGAACTATTTTGAACACGAGACGAACACAAACAAAGCAATTTTCAAACGAGTCGAATACGAACAGTGAAATTTCGAGTCATTTCGAACACTAGCCGAACACGAACGAAGCAATTTTCGAACAAGCCGAATACAAAGAAGGATTTGGCTCGCTCAAGCTCTGCTCGTTTACACCCCTAGATGGTTCTACTAACAACAAAGTTATTGTTATTTAAACTCAGTAATATTTTTTCTACTGTACATGTTTAGTATAAAAGAAAATTTTGTATTTCACAACCAAGCAATGAAATCACAATACATAAATTTATAACTGTTGGTAATGTAAGGATATAATATTTTAGGCACACAAATAAATATTTTTATGCAGATTGGTTAATCTCAAAGTTTACATTTATGCCTAACCAGCACTTAGTTTAGAATTTTCAATCTCGTACAATGAGCATAAAAATCTTCTTCAATATGACTCAGAATATCTAAACCAATATACTTTTCTTTCGGATAAGTGCAATCTAATACACTCTCTTACACTACGCAAGTATAATCTCATGATCTAATCCTTATAAGCTTAGGCTACCCAAACTATATAAAAATTAGTTTTTCTAAAACTTTTTTTTTTTAAACCTTAGAGGCTATCGAATTCATTTGCTCAAAACCTCTCACATTTAATAGATTCATTTCTATAACTAAAATGGTAGCTCAAAAACTCTCAAATAGTAACAAATTAATTATTAAATTTACAAAGTAATTTAAAGATTGACTTGAGAAAATGGTATTATTACCAATATGTTAAGCCCTCGTGTAAATGTGAAATGCGTGATTTAAATATTTAATTTATGTTGTATTAACTTCTTTTCAAATAAAGTCACTTATAACTTGAAACACCTTGAAAAAATTTGCGAAGGAAAAAAATTGTTTTGAAAATGTCATTTGTGCAAAAGTTGGTTTCAATATTATAAAATGAAATCCATTGTTTCAATTTGTTTGCAAACAATACAAATAAAACTTGATATATCTGTTCTTATAAAATCTTTGAAATGAGAATGCATGTAACATTGTTCACTAAACCCCTCAAAGTATAGAAAATTTGCAATCCAAGATTCACACTAAGAAATAAAAAATAAATAAATTTCAGATTTATTAAAAACAGTGAAGAAA